>OX376343.1:13274554-14628695 GCA_947369235.1 Udea olivalis
TGTGCAGCCATTTTTCTCGACTTGAAGAAAGCGTTTGACACAGTGTCAATACCACTACTCCTCCACAAAATGGAAAGCCTGGGGATCCGTGGTGTCGTGTTTGATTGGTTTCAGGACTATCTGACGGACAGAAGTCAGATGGTAAGAGTAGCAGGGCACACTAGTGAGAGCTCTCCTATCACTTATGGCATTCCACAGGGAAGCACTCTTGGACCAACCTTGTTCTTGATCTATGCCAATAGCCTCTGTGAACTTGAAATTGATGGTGGGGATATACTTGCGTTTGCGGACGACACGGCACTAATCTTTAGTGGCAAAACATGGTCTCATGTTAAGCGAACCGCAGAAATGGGCATTAAAAAGGTCACTACATGGCTGGATGCCAACCTACTAACCTTAAATCTGGCTAAGACGAAGGTTATATGTTTCCGTATCAACAGAGTGGGCAGGCCCCCGACAGAACTGCAAATTAATCATAATGAGCAATGTGGTGTGGAGATCGGGGCAGTTTGTGACTGTGTTGCATTGGAGCAGACAGCTACTCACAAGTATCTTGGCGTCACAATCGACATGAACTTAAACTGGCAACCACACATTACGGCAACCAGCAAGAAGATTAGACGACTTCTCACCATCTTTAGGAGTCTTAGAGATGCCGCTGACCTAAAACTGGCCACAAATATTTACTTTGCCCTTTGCCAGTCCCTCCTATCGTACTGTATAACCATATGGGGTGGCGCAGCCGTTACCCATCTCATAGAATTGGAAAGAGCTCAGAGAGCCATCATCAAGGTATTTTAGGTATTACAGCTCTGATAAATTGTACAAGGAAACAAAATTGTTCACTGTTCGTCAACTGTATATTTTTAAAACCATTCTTCGCCATCACAAAACAGTCAATGTGGCGCAAGCTCCTACGGGTAAAAGACGCTACCGCACCCCAACCCCCTCCGTAAGAACTAAGTTTGCTCAACGCCAATTACTTTACTTGGCTCCTTTTCTATACAGGTCTTTCAATGATAGGTACAACATTATCAGAATGAACACAGCAACATTGAAATCTTCCATAAAGAACCAGTTACGTGCTGTAAACTACATCGGTACCGAGAAGCTTATCCATGTTACTAACCTCAACTGAAATGAAAATAATCAAACGAAATGCACAATCACGCACATTCCTTTCCATCCTAACTCCATACCAACTCGCTCTCATTATTCTCACGCACCTACTAATCTCTCGTACACACACATATACACTCACGAATACACACACACACTCGCACCCCCCCCCCCCCCCCACACACACACACACATTCAATGATATACAAGCAGGCACTTCCAGTTTTATTCCTTCAGATAAGATTTACTTATTATTAGATTTCGAAAATTCTGAATCATTGTCTCATACTTATGTCATTAGATACCGTTGAACTGTTCTCTAGAGGTGGAGGGCTGATATCCTGAGATACAGGCTCCGGCCTAGTTCAGGTATCAGCCCACCATAATCAAACTGTACTTACTGTTCTCATTGTACCCTTACTACTGTATATTTTTATTATGGTGAGTAAATAAATGATTATGATTATGATTATGATTATTATTATTTTTTCTGTATAGTACGGAACCCTTCGTGTCCGACTCGCACTTGGCCGGTTTTTTTGTTGTTTTATACGTGTTGGGGTTGTCATCACGCATAATCGTTTATATGTCTAAACGAAAAATAAGGTTAATAAAATATTGTTAACCTATTTATTTATTTTTAAACGGTACGTCACTACAAAAGTAAAAAGGAAAAGGGGTATACGAAAGAGAACCTGCTGGAAGCCGTGGAGGCAGTAAAGTTAAAAAAAATGAGCTGCTATAAAGCTTCGGAATTTTTTGGAATATCGCGAGCAACCATATAGGCGCGCATTACTGGGACTCGCGGCGCAAAAATGGCCGGGCCTGAAAAGCCTACCATGTTTTCAATGGAGCAAGAAACACGTATTGCTTCTTTACTACATGTAATGGAAAAATCAGGCTATCCACTGACGAAAAAAGAAGTCAAAGCTGGGATTTCAGAATACGTAAGGCGTAATGGTATTATTACCCCATTCAACAATGACGTCCCTGGTAATGACTGGTGCACGAGTTTTTTCAAGAGGAACAGTTTATCTATGAAAAAGCCTCAAAGTGTCGAAGTTGCGAGAAAAAGGGCATGTAACCCATTTACGGTGTACAGTTACTATGATTTTCTAGAAAAGGCTGTAGAGGAATTGGATCTGGCTGATAAACCAGAACGCATATACAATTTAGACGAAACCAGTTTTTGCAATGATCCATCAAAAAGCAAAGTTGTAGGACAAAAAGGGTTCCGTTCCACAAGGACAAAAGTTGCTGGGGTGGATCGAAGTATTGACTGTTTTTCACACGGTCAACTTTATGTGGCTCTGTCACGTGTTAGTGAGGCGAGAAAACTTTATGTTTTGACCCCCGACGGCTACATTACTGTAAAATAAATTACCTAAATGACTTATTTATTCAATTAAATCGTTACTTTTACTGCCACTGTTTATTTTTTCAATTAAATATAAATAAAAGAAATAATAGAAAAACCAAACACTGAAGCTGACGCGACTGAAGTTGCGGGCAGCAGGTATATGAAAAAATACGTGTGATAAATTTTAAGTAAAAGTACAAAATACCCCTTAGAAGATAATGAACGCGTATCTTAAGACCACGCGGACGTAGTCACGGGCAACAGCTAGTATACAGTACAGATTTTACCCACTACCGCAGACAAGAAAGTATATAGTATAATTGGTTTGAATAATGCGGGTCATTTCCTACGGTTTCTGAACGCATTATAGAGCACTAATGATATGTGCGTACATAAACATACATTATCGTTCGCGTAAAAAAATGTATTGGGATTTGACAATGTGATGTCATGTCATGTCAAATCCCAATTCATTTTTTTACGCGAGAGATAATGTACATTTGAAGTGGCAACTCGTGGTAGACGTACTAAACACTTTATAAAACTCTTTCTATGACACTTTTTAGAGTTCTTTTTTTTAAAGCCCGGAATAAACAATATGCGCGTAGCTAGCATTGCCATGCCACTAGCAGTCACGTGACAGTAGAGGCAGATCAACTGGTGTAAAGTGTTGTACCTATCAAGATCCTGCGAATTTTGCTGTCACATCACTGCTTTCGAGCTTGAAGTTAGTGTTGTGATATTTGTTATATTCCTACTTATGTGATAAGCAAATAAAGTGTTCTGCGACTTCCGCTGCTCCGCAGCAGTGGCGTCGAGTTCCCAATTCGTGGCAACGGCTGGCGAGCGGCTTAGAGCTGGTCCAGGTGACGCGTTCGCGCGATTTGACGCACGATATTGGTTACACCGCTGCTTATATTGCATAATCAGTTTAAGCTTAGTTCGCGCGCGTCGATCGCGCACAGTTCTGGGCAGGCTTATGCTATGGCTTACGTGACGCCGCGGCGCGCGCGGGGGCGCGAGGCCCGCGGCGGCGCGCGCGCGTGCGGCCGCGCCACCAGCACCAGCGAGGAGCCCAGGGCTATGCGCGCCGGCGCGCGCGCCCCGCCGGGGAGCCTGCGGACAGTTATAGTAATCAGGTCATATAATTTGTCCTGTTTGTTATGTATCAAACCTATGAGCTATTTAACTCGGATTAAATTCATCGAAAAACACTATAGCAGAAGAATATTACATTTTAAATTATTTTCTCGGTTTCATTTTCATCATTTGTGATTTAGTTATTATAAGTTCTAGAACTATGTTTTGTACTAAATAGTTAAATGTTAATACTACTATTTAGTTATCAAGTACATCTTTATTATAGGTAAAAAAAACCGAAAACACCTTTTTTTGTGATTTTAACTTCTGGGAAAGTTGTTAATATTTATCGGAGTTATCATCCTTGGAAGTCAATGTAGCAAATAAAAACAGCAGTGTATACTTACTATCGATACCATGGCCAAAACGCTAGATTTTACTTGGGATATTCCCCTCGCCAATAACTTACCTAACAATCACAGAAGTAACAGCAGCCCTTCCGTCGCAAGTAGGTTCAATGGCCACAGGGCGCAGGTCCGCCCCCCGCCGCCGCCGCGCCGCGCCCCCCGCGCCTGCGCCCGCGCCCAGGTTGCCGTTCAGCACTACTGTCACTGAGGCGAACGGACGCTTTGCCATGTGAAGCATCTAAAAAGTACAATAAATATCAATCAATTGAATGACTGCTGACAATGCAGAGCCGAAACTGCTGGGCGTAGAAGGCTGTAAATTGGCATGTACTCGTAGCTTAAATTGGGAAGCATATGAGAGCTCTGAGAGGAAATTTCCCGAAATTACTACTGGAACGCGAAAAAACGGGTGCGTGCTCACGAAGTCGAGGGCAAAAACTGTTTATCAATGAATATAGGAACGTCTTATGTCCAGTACTTGGGATAAATAACACCATTAATATGACTGCAGACTGCTCTGACCTAATATTATGTAAACGCGCTCAGATGAATCCCGAATTGGTGGGTTCCCACTGAACGAGCCACTACGAGATGTCGATTGCTTAGCAGTAGCTTTCCCTATAATTTTTCAAAGTGGTCTTTTATGGAAGGATTGCCCCATACCTTCGAAATCCTGCGGCCTTTGCCTCGGGCGCGTTTGATGCTGTGCAGAGTTACAGTTTATAATATCAATGGTAAGTGAATTTATTTTTTCCACAAGATAGTCTTTAGAAAACTTGACATGCCATTAAAAAAAAAGAGCGAATAATCCAAAAACTATACATACCTCAACTACATGCCTTCTTCTGGCTCTTCGAACATCCGCCGCTTGCTTCGCTTTCCAAGCGACAACGCACGCGGCCAAAAATAGGAAAAAGCACGAGAAAAACACCGAAAAGAACACGAACAGGTCGATGTGGAGCTGATCCTGCCGGAAAAAGGTGACCCCGAAACTCGCCGCGCCATCTGTCGAGTACCGCGCCCTGATGATAATATAAAACTTCGTGTGCGTAAGATCGTGCACGTTTTGCGGAAGGGTCAACACAAGTCGGTTGCGCAGGTTACGAACTCGCAGCAATATGTTCCTCCTGTCGACCGTCACGTAAGTCGCGAGATCCTTCGCCCGGTAATCGGCGAGCGTGTATTCAGTTTTATCGTACCACCAGGTCACGCGCGGTTTATCCGGCACGTGGTCATCGAATGAGGGCATTTTCCGGACCGGTTCGTGTTTGTAATAGGCGGGGTCGAGTTCGATAGCGTGAGATCCGTTGCTGGCGTTCACGGACACCACAAAAGAGCTGTCGTTAGGACTCAAATACAAGTCTACTGCCCCTTGGGTAACATCGACGATTACTCTAATGTCGACGTTCATGTATCTGGGATTCACAGCGACGAATACGGTTTGTCCAGGGTAAAGCGGGCGTGGTTTGATCTTGCATTCATCTGAAAATGATAAGATATTATTATGATATAAGTATACGTGTATTTGGGAACCAAATAGACATTCAAAAGGCAATATCATATTGCACAATCTTCCGGCGTCGTGAGCTTCCTCCGTATCTACAGTCTACGATACCTCAGCTAGAATAGAGCATCATTGGAGAGTTTCGATTAACGCTAGAATCAAATGCACATGGAACAGTTCCTCGAGTTTGAGTGAATCATCAGTCAAGGGTGCGCAACACCTTGATTTGAGTGTTAAATGAGGGTTTATTTCCTAAAACGCTTAGTACTACTCGCTTAGATCACAGTCTAACGTTATTTGTTTGAGCCACATCGAACATTAATCAAATCTTTTAATTCACCAACACTCACCAATGGACTTCCCATCAAAGCAAAGCTTATTTTCGATATTTATAGTCTTGTAGCACTGATGTCCGTTCCTCGGGTCGCCCATGTACAGATCTTTGCACTTGACGCACTGGTAGCGCCAGCACTCCTGCGCGGAGTTCTTGCTGGAGCTGGCGGTCTGGCACGAGACGTCGCTCTCCGTGTTGTTGCCGCAGTTGCACTTCTCGCCGGTCACCGGGTCGCACGAGTCGCCGTGGCCGTGGCACTCGCAACTGGCGGGATGATGGTTCCACGGTTAAAAAATATATAATTCAAATTCACGTTCCTTTATTTTTAGGCAACGTAGGTTAAGGTCATTGAGCGATTAAGTTTGCTAAGATTAATACAGTAAAAAAAGATGAAAAATAACGCGGTCTCATGTCGGAATTCAAACCTCATCTTTCTTTATCCAGGCGAATCAACAAGTTTACTAACAATGAAGAGCAGATTTGGACCAATGGTTTTAAATGTAAATGTTTCCGGATACTTGGAAGACATAAGAAGACTAGGGAACAAAAAGGGACGCAAAAGACCTCTGCTAGTTGAATTTTTGAGCAAGAGTAAGACAAACTATATACTGAAAAATCGGTATTGCTGTCTCAGAACTATTAGATGGAGTTTCGCTCAAATATAGCAAAAACTTATTGAAAACGTAATAAATAAATGAATAAATAAATAAATATCCCTGGACATTATTCCACACAGCGCCATCTAGCCCCAAAGTAAGCTAATTAAAGCTTGTGTTATGGGATACTAGACAACGGATAAACATACTTAAATACATTTTCTTTTGTAAATACATACTTATTATACATAGGAGACACCCAGACCAGTACAAACAGACATGTTCATGCACACAAATGTTTGTACTGTGCGGGGATCGAACCCGCGACCTCTGGTGTAGTAGCCAACTTCTTAACCATTACACCAAGTCGGTATATAACTGGTAATAGTACTGGTTTATTATGTTCACCACCTTTGTAACCACATGATTGCAATTAACACTTTGACTTTGACCAGCTAGAGAGAAGGGGTTGCTTGCTGCAACTGACATGTACACTACATATGCGCTAGAAAAATAAGCATTTTTTCTCCTTTTCATAAAACTGAAGTCCACTGAAGAAGGATGAGGACACCTGCGAAGTCGTGCTTAAAGCTGTAGCAGAATATTTGAAGTTGCCGCTGACACGAGACTTCATCAATCGTTGTCACCAAATGGGTCTGGCCTCATAAGATAAACCCCGGCCTGTCATCTTGAAGTTCCGCCAGATAGATGATAGGGATAACTTCTGGTATGCAAAGACTGCTTTCAAGGGCTCTGGGATTACTGCGTCGGAGTTCTTGACAAAGGTACGCCATGACACCTTCATTGAGTCTAGAAAGCGACTCGGCATCTCAAAATGCTGGACTAAAAACGGTTGAATAGTTGTTATTGTGTCTCACGACAGGAAGCACCGGGTTGTAACACTCGGAGAGCTCAACAGCATCTGCAGCCCGGCGCCCGGGCCGACCACTGACATCCAGGCACCGAAACCGGAAGCTAGCCGGACAATAGACACCCAGAAGGCAAGAAAGGAAGGCTGGGGAGCAAACATGCCCAAGCCTCATACGTATAATGCATGTCGTAGCGGACTTACCGAGCCTCAGGATGTGAAACCAAGGTTTCATAGGAATGTTTGGTTGAATCGACTTGAAGTGCTTTGCTTTAATTTGACTACTACGTTCCCAATCTTCCTCCATGAACTTCAGAGTTGGGACTTTGGTAGAGCAACCAAATCAGAACAATAATTTTTATATGGGAACAAATCACCAGATAAGACCGCATCATTAGCCAATCTGTCAGCTTTCTCATAACCTACAATGTTATGATGGCTAGGAATCCAAGCAAAGTGAACAATATATCCTTTAGATTGAGCTTTTAGAAGTAAATCCCTACATTCCATTATAATCGTGCAGTTATAAGCATTACGTGTAATGCACTTTTTGAATCAGTAAAAATCACAGTTCTCTTGAGTTTCATTAATAAAATATACTCTAAGGACTTGAAAGTACCATAGCATTCACCTGTAAATATGGATGATTCGGGAGGAAATTTAACTTTTTGAACAATACCGAATTGTTCATGATACATTCCTACACCAACCGGACTGTTACTATGTTCTGAAGCATCACTGTAAATATAATACCATAGTCTTTTATGAGACCAAAATGAAGAGATATTAACAAATTCTGATAAACGTTCTAATTTTATAAAGAGGATGATTACTGAATTGAAAAGCACGAAATAAAAAAATATCACACAAATATTGTATTCTAAGTTTAAGAGGGGGATCTCCACACTCAACCTGCAAGGCGTTAATGGGGCTAGATTTCATTGTGCCACCTACTATTCTAAGAGCTTTAGATTGGATACCGTCTAATTTTCCAAAACCAAGTATGCTACCAGAATCTAAGAAATAAGAACCATAGCTGCTCCTTGTAAGAGCATTAGAAAGAAGCTATGAAGAAAACGGATGTGCACCTCACCAAACACCATCATAATATGAATATCTTAGATAAACATCTAAGTATATTCATTTTCTCACATTTCGCTACTACAGAATAACAATGAGAGAGACCTGTTAGTTGACTGTCTAAAATTACATCTAAGAATTTTGTTTCTTTTTGTAGCGGTATTACTGAATTATTGTAGTGGATTGAAATCGGAGGAGGAATCCTCAGACGGGAAAATAAAACTATTACACTTTTAGATGCAGAAAGGCTCAAACCATTAGTGTCCAACCAAATTTTTAAATATCCTAAAGAGCTATTTAAGGAAGAAACTAAAGTTTCTATAGCTTTATCCTAATAAGCAAGTCATCAGCGTATTGCAGAATGTTAAAACTATCGGTTGATGCTGATTCTATTGATGATTCATGATTCGACGACACTGTTGGCGTAGTGCGCTGTAGCACGGTTTCTCGCCTCGATTTCCCTAGTGTCCCGGGTTCGATTCCCGGTCGGGTCAATTCAGGAAACAATCTTTTCTGAATTGACTCGGGTCTGGGTGTGCTGGGAGACGCCCCTGGCTTATTTCCTTGTGTGGTACCTCGTAACACAGGGATATTAATCCCTACTTCGAGACCAACAAGAGGTGTGTTGTCTGGCGCATATTTATATTTATTTATCATAAGTATCGATGTAAAGAAGAGGACTTAAAACAGAGCCTTGAGGTAGGCCTCTCCACAGCAAACGTGTTTTTTTTGTAGAACCCTCTTGCAATACTGTAATTGATCTTTCGGTTAGCATATTTATTATAAAATTGATTAAAACGACAGGGACTTGTAATTTTCAAAGATTTTGTTTCAATATTAAAATGTCTACGTTTTCATATGCTGCAGAAATGTCTAAAAATGGTGCCAGATTTGATTCCTTACATGAGAATGCTACTTGTATATCGGTAGTAAAGATGCCTATGCCATACATAGTGCTTCTTCCTTTTCTAAAACCATATTGACTTTCCGCTAACAGTCCATGTATGATAAGTATGTAAGTATATTTAAGATTATTATTTTGCTTCGGTATTGTATGTATGTTTATTATTGTATGTATGTTTATTTTTATGTTATAGTAAATTAGTTATTGCATCTCTTATTTATCATCTTGCACCGCCACTTCATTTTCTTCCTGATTCTTTAACTGAAGGTTGCCTGGAAGAGATCGCTACTAGCGATAAGGCGGCCTATATGGTACACCTAATTTATTTAAATGAAACTGTGATATTTTGTTTGTGCAATAAAGTTTATCTTATCTTAGTTAGGAACATTTTTTTCATTCAAAGCTGCTACTTAATTTATTAAAAGTTAAGATGTGCCCATTACTGTAGAAAATAAACTACTCACGGTCTGCAGGGATCGCGGAAGTCCTCAGACCCTCTAAAGAAGCCTTCGATGCAGCGCTCGCAGCGCGGCCCATCCGTATAGTTAGCACAGCGCACACATCGCGCCTTCGCTGCTGCACCGTCGCGGTAGAAGTCTTCAAGGTCAGGAGGTGGCTCTCTCGCGAGCTCTACGTCATTGGTGCAAATTGACGTGTGGCCGTGACAGAACATCGAGCAGGGCACGCACTGGCCGTTGTTGGTGGGGTCACCGACGAAGTTGGGCTTGCATTTCTCACATTGATTGCCCTAGAAAATACGATACGAATTAGTATTGATTGTAATATGACTTAGGTTTGCTGTAAACTAAGTTAAAGTTCACGTCAGTCACACGAAACCAGTCCCGCATTCCTATTTTTCCTATGCAAAATAGGTTTTGCGCATGCGCGAAACAACTTCAGAGGCGACTGGAAGTTATTTTATTAAGTAGATTTGACAAAAGCAATTATTATCCCAAGAAAGATAAATATAAAACGCATTTTGTATTAAGAGCGTTAGCTGGGGGTGGATCGAAAAAGTTGCATTGTTTGTTTGTAAGGTTTTCGTAATTATTTCATTGAATCGAATCAAACTTAAATTTTTGCTACACAGTTATAGCTTTTTTTATTGCCCGTCAAGATGACCTCACTCCACCTGATGGAAAGCGGTCGTGAGGTCCAGATGTCAGGTTGACAAGCCCAGTCATTCAAACGAATCACTGGGCTAGCCATCCTCACCTTGAAGGCCTGCAGAAATGCCTTTTCACGCTCCGCTTGAAGAACCCGGGACTATAAGAGGAAGGAAACACATGTGCTGGAAGGGCGTTCCACGTCTGGATGGTACGTTAAAGAAACGAGTCACCGAACCTTTTAGTTCGGGCCAACAAATGTTGAATTGTGAGTGGATGATACCGTAGTCCAGGAGTGGGGAGTGGAAAGGTGATAAGCTGGAATAACTCGTCAGAGCATTCCCCATTGTAGAAGCGATAGAGAACATTGGGTGCATTCAATAATAGAGAGATAATTTACACTTAATTTGAATTCAGCTAAATAATCACGAAAACCCTGAAAAAATGCTACGTTTACGATCTACTTCAAACGCAAAGAGCGAACCCTCTTAACAATAAGCAGGTACAAGAATATCACGTAGCTTCTCAAGTTGTCTCTAATTGTCACTGTCAAAGACAAGCTGTTGTTGGAATTATCATACAATGTCTTCTGTGGATATAGCCGATGTCGCATTGGCAGACGACTGCAGACGCGTGTCTCACCATGGTGTTGTTGTGGCACTCGGTGCACTTGTCGAGCTTGTCGGGCCCCTCGCAGTGCGCGTGGCCGTTGCACTGGCACTGGATGGTGCAGTTGGCGCCGACGTAGCCGAAGTCGCAGCGGCAGACGTCGGGCTAGAGACTGCAGGCGCGTGTCTCACCATGGTGTTGTTGTGGCACTCGGTGCACTTGTCGAGCTTGTCGGGCCCCTCGCAGTGCGCGTGGCCGTTGCACTGGCACTGGATGGTGCAGTTGGCGCCGACGTAGCCGAAGTCGCAGCGGCAGACGTCGGGCTAGAGACTGCAGGCGCGTGTCTCACCATGGTGTTGTTGTGGCACTCGGTGCACTTGTCGAGCTTGTCGGGCCCCTCGCAGTGCGCGTGGCCGTTGCACTGGCACTGGATGGTGCAGTTGGCGCCGACGTAGCCGAAGTCGCAGCGGCAGACGTCGGGCTAGAGACTGCAGGCGCGTGTCTCACCATGGTGTTGTTGTGGCACTCGGTGCACTTGTCGAGCTTGTCGGGCCCCTCGCAGTGCGCGTGGCCGTTGCACTGGCACTGGATGGTGCAGTTGGCGCCGACGTAGCCGAAGTCGCAGCGGCAGACGTCGGGCTGCACGCAGGCGCCGCGCACACAGCCCTGGGCGCAGACGGCCGCGCAGCCGCCGCCCGCGGCGCGCTTGTGGCCGGCGCCGCACGCGCACTCGTAGCCCTCGGGTAGGTCGCGGCACACCTGAGTACAACCAATATCTTAAAAACTTTGAATAGCAGTATCATGGAAAAATAAACATATTAGGCCAATCAACTAGCTTTGGCCTGCGGCTTCACACGCGTTGTCATCTACTCCGCTTCTCTTTGGTTTTAGAAACGCTGAACTGATTTAAATATGAAGAAAAGCAGTAAACATTATTATTTTTTATGTTCACCAATTTATATTTTTACAAAACCATTTTATGGTTCCTAATTTCTGCTTCGTTCAATGGTCGGCTGGTACAGAATGCCGTTAGGCATTAAGTGCGCCAATTTACCTTTTTTTTATGTGCAATAAAGAATAAATAAACATTTGAGATTCAGTTACGTTAAAAATTTGAGTGGCAAGATAAGAAGAACCCGCGCAAATAAAATGAGCGGTCATCCATAAGACATGTACAGAATTAACACTTGATGCACTGAGCAATGACCTTGCTCTTGACTATCACACTCGGTACCCTTCTCTTTGAATCAATTCCTAAACGTGATTTGGCCGTATGGGCAAAAGCAAACTAACAGAGTAAACTATCAGAAATCTTACCTCAGATTCCGCTTTACACTGATGATGATTATTTTCACACTCATTCTCAGGAGGACATCTCGTGTAATGCCACGAATACGTGTTATTCGCTTCATCTATCTCGTGCACGGTGTTATAGACAGCGGCACAGGTCGTGCGAGTGGAGTACTCGAGGGGCGTGTCGATGGAACCTTCCGTGCAGACGCCCTCGCCGTTAGCGCCCTCTATCGCGCACCAACCGCAGTGAGAGTGATGAAGACATTCCGAACACTGCTCGAAGGTACCGCACGGCGCTGGACACTTGTTTTTATCTGCTTTAGTCAAAACTAGCCCACATACGCCACCCGCGCAGTACACCGGCTGATATGCTGGCGATATGCATTTCCCTAAATAAGTGGCCCAATGACATTCCGCGAATCCCCCCTCTGCTCCGTCTGAGCTGAGACACGATTGGCAGTCGTCAAACATGTGGCACCGGCTAGGACATTCTTCTTTCGTGGAAGGACGTAAACTTATGCGGCCTGGTTCTTCTATCAATGCACAAGTCCAATTGAAAAGTTCCACTGAATCTTCCGATATCATGGTTGATTGACCTAGAAAAAAAACAACTTAATTAAGAAGCAAGTCCTAAGAACATTACGAATATCTAAACATGTACATAAATATACCTTCTCTACTAGCTTGTCTGGTCCACGTGCACTGATTGGAGACACACCTTTCGCAATCTGGTGCCACGCATCTAAGCTCTGGGCATTCACCCACGTCGCTTATGTAGGTTGTTCCTGCGTTACACTTGATGCTTGTGCAAGACTCATCGGTAGGTACGCATTCACCTGAAAAAACACAGAAGAAAACAGTAACTAAATAAAACAACTCATGAATATATAATTTCTTACTTATGGGCATAGTTAAAACATGGAACTTACCAACCGCAGCGGCGCATGATTCGCACCACCGACAAGCGGGTTTTTCTTCCGGATACAATGGCCAAGCAGCCAAACACGACGAACAGGTAGTGAAGTTCTCGCAATTTCGTCTTGAGACTAACTCCGCGTCGCACGCCGCACCAGAATTAGTCGACACGCGATCACTGCCCTCGCAACCTGGCTTATCTACGGAGTAGCACTTTGTATAATCCCCAGCGCTGCAGAAACTACAACCCATATGACTCCTGCACTCCATTTTACTAGAACTCCATAGCGAGCAGAGGTCTTCAGGAAGAGATATACGAGTCACTTGACAGTGGGCGCTGCCAGTCCAGCCTCCTATTATGTAGATGTAACCCTCGTTCTCAGTCTCTATATCGATGGCCATCGCGTGAGCAATTGTTGGTGGCGGTGGATGCCCGACAATACTGACACCTGAAAAAGGTAATGTTTGTAAATATTTAACAAATTCTCAACCAATATAATAAATTTAGTAAAACAATAGGCAATACTGACCTTTAACTAGTTTAACCCATTGATTGCAGCTATATGCGTAGGCTATTAGAGAATCCGATTTATTATCAGGATCTGTTCTGCCTCCGAAAACAACCATGTAGCCATTGGTTGTTACCGCTGAATGCAAGTAAGTTGCTTGGGGCAATCCATCATAGTGATTTAGATTCGGAAATGTCGGAAGTTCACTCCATGCCTTTGTCGGATAGTGGAATGAGAATAGTTTGTTTGATAATGAGGTTCCATTGTAAGCATAAACTATTCCTCCAAAAACATAAAGACTTTGTGATGGAGCATGATAAACGGTGCTATGCCCAATTATGCCAGTTGGCTGAGCTCCTTCGCAGTTGAGCTTTATCCATTTGTCATTATCAAGGTCAAACTCCCACATATCCGACATGAAACCATGCTCCATTGAGAATCCACCAATCAATACTAAACTTTCATAATCCTGGTATTTTTGCAAAGTCAGTGTGTGACCAGCGAGTGGTGGTGGCTGTTCTTCTTTATTCTTGATGATACCCCATCTCTGGTCCTTTAAACTAAATTGCCAAAAATCACCAAGGGTTTTATTGTGCATATTTTTCTCTTGCAAACTTAGGCCACCATAAATATAGATGTTTTGTTTTGAATGATAAATTTCAGCTGCATGGAAATAGCGACCTTCTGGCATTTTAGCGTCAGGAGTAGCTTCCACTGTTACCTGCATCCAGGTATTGTTTTTGGTATCAAAAAAGCGAATGTCGTTTAGCGGCCCATGCGATAGAGAATAACCTCCGAACATCCAAAGTCCTCTTCTATCGGCAACTAGACTGTGTCCAAATCTTGGTAACGTTTTACGCAAGTGATCAAGCCCGTCAGTTAAAAATTCCGAATTAAATAGTTCTGTAAACACCAACTGAGTTCTATCTAATTTGATAGAGCAGTCATCACCACCGTAACCTTCGTTGCAAAGACATCGTCCATAGCTATTATCACAGACACCAGCCTTGATTGATCTACTACAATTATTTCGGCAAATTTCGACATCACAATCCAGTCCACCGAAACCTTCTCTGCAGACACAATGTTTTTTATTACAAACTCTGGGCTGAGGGCAATGGTCATCGCATGCTAAAACTTTGTAAACTCCTTCGAAACCTTGTTCCGGTTGACCTTGCTTGTAATGGACGGTTAGGTTCCCGCTACGAGCTTCAACTACTCCTGACGAAGCTCCGTTACAGAATACACCCAACAGTTGACTTTGCTGGTTGTTACTCATATCCGGCACTCCGCCTAGACCATCATACACGTATACTGCATTTTCATCACACGGCACATCTGAAGTAGACGAATTTATAGTGAACTGAATAAGAGCATCTTTTATATCATCTGCCGATATAATCCACAAACATTCCTTGGACGGCCCGACAGTTTTGATATCTGGATCGCTTTTATAGGAACCTATACCCTCCGTTTCTGTGGCGTTTAACATTCCCCTCGGTTCGCATTGATAATAACATCGACCGCCGTGCCGAGGGTCACCGTAAAATTTGGGCTTACATCGTTCACAATTCTGACCTTCCGTGTTGTCCTTACAAATGCATTCTCCGGTGGACACGTCACAGATGCCGTGAACGTCGTCGCCGTGGTCGTTGCAGTCGCAGCGGCGACAGCCCTGCCCCGTGGTCGCGTTGCCATGGCTGCCCGGCTTACATGATTCGCAAAACTCGCCCTCCGTCCAATCTTGACACTCGTCACATCGCCCCACACCAGTTTTACAGGTAGAGTGATTATGGCAACCACAATTTATAGAGCAATCCGCTCCCGTCCAGCCCAGATCACAATGACATATATACGTAGGAGCTCCCAGACAGTATCCGTGAATGCAATTATTGTAACAAGTTCGCATACAGCTCTTTTTTCCGTCGCCTATATAGCCCTGTTTACATTTGCAAGTGTACGAGCCGTGCGTGTTGTTGCAGACGGCGTGCTCGTGGCAGTCGTGGAGGCCGAGCCCGCACTCGTCGACGTCGGGGCATTGCGCGTAGGCCCAGCCGGCGTCAGGCGCAGTGATGTTCAACAACGAGGCACAGTTAACGTGAGCTCGAGTAAAGTCGCCCTCAGTGCAGACGCCGTTGATCGGGTTACTGTGTGAATGACACCAGCCGCAGCCCATGCTCCGCAAGCAGGTTGCGCACTGCGTATGCGCCGGACACGACTTGCACTGACCAGATTTTCTCGTCGCTTCCTCGGCCGGCAGCGAGGCGCGGTCGAGCCACTCCCTGCAGAGGCCGAACTGGTATTCGCTGGTGTAGACGCTGAAGCTGAAGCACTGGCGCGTGGCCTCGCACCACACGCAGCGGCCGCGCTCGTCGAGGCAGTGCTCGCAGTCGAGGCGCATGCGACAGGGCGCGGGACACTCGCTCGAGTCCACGATAGCCCCCCTGGCCCGCCCGCGCCGCGCGCACCTCGCTTCCTCCGCCCACCACTCGCAGTAGTTCCCCGCTACGCAACGCTCGCAGCTGATGTAATTTGAACAATTCGGACAGGCCGCCGGCTGCAAAGTGAGATACCTCCATTCTCCGTCGGCAGAGCAAGCCACTTTCTCATCGGTATTTCGAAGTTCGCAACGATTTGTCAGCTCGCACCAGCCACACGCGGCATCCGACAGACATAAAAGGCAGTTGCCGTAGTTCGTACATTGACCGTCGGAATAGGGTTCCAAAAATTCAAACGTGAATACCTGAAATAATAGGAAATTACAGTTAACCTAAAAGAACCTTAAATCAGTTCGACGGTTTCGAGCGCAGGCCGGGTGAATGAGTTTACCGATGATTAGGTACTCAAAGTAGATATCAGATTATCAAATTTGGAACATTCTATTTATTTTCTTAATCTGGTTGTTACGTTAGCTTGTTTCAGGAATCATCTAGACTTGTATTGTATTGTTACTACGCCTCGCATACGAATAGAGATACCTACTTTTCAACCTACGAAGAATAATTATTTTTAATGTTACCTTAGCACTTTCCTGTGATTTGTTATGTAACAGTTCCATTTTGGCATGGTGGTGCGATGGGAATACACCATTATGTAAAGAATCATTGGCGAACATGTCCACCAATAATCTTCCAGGGAAAAGAGCTGGCCAATCCACCAGTGAGCAGGCTGACTGCACTGCTGTTAAATTCGCAACCGACTCCTTGCCGGCTGCGAGTGCCAGAGTTATGTTGGAGTATCCCGCGCAGATGTGTAACAATTCGCCTGTTCCATTCCAATACTGCGGTATGTGTAACCACCCTTTCAATCTAGCTTCACTGGGTCCTACAAAAATGAGATTACTACCACCTCCCGTACCCCAGTCCACAGTAGTGGCGTTCACAACAGAAACGCCGTCTGGATGATTCCAATCGGCAGGCTGCTGGTATCTCAGAAATGTTAAGCCGGGTCGTTTATCTAAAATTTTACATTGCTCGGGCATCGTGACCTCCGTTCCGGTAGTGCCCCACCAACCGGGGTTTTCAGATGGCGTGTCTTCACCGCAAACGCCATAGTTATCTGAAAATACGATGCAATAATTACATGTTTTGTGTGAAACGTAGTATTTTATTACAGCGTGCTAATAAGCGCATACCGTCTTTATGATGACATCGCGCATTTTGCACACACCAGCTGCATTTGTAGAGTCCGAGCTTGGTGCTGACGGACGGCAGCGGCGCGCGCGACGCGTTCTGCGCGGGAGGCGGGCCGTGGATTAGGCACGAGTGGCAGTCGCCGAGCGCCGGACAAATGCCTCCACAACGAATCGATTGCAAATTCGTTGTGCAATTCGATCCTATTGTTCTTCCGTAGCAAATCTACAAAATACAGAAATAAGCATTTATGTATTCAATTTCATAAATTTCATAAATTCCAGTACGATTGTGTAGACGTTCTATCTCACGAAGACCTTTTTACTATGCGTGTAGTAGTTGTAGTGACGTGTATAAACACACTGTCTTAGTGTCACTAGTGTCAATTGTTCGCGCTGAGGGCACGCACACTAGCGCGTGGCATACTGGTATTTCAGTTCATGTTACAACTACAAGCATAGTTAAACGGTCACCGTAAAATAGACAGACTATACAAAAAAAATCAAAATATAATAAATTATAACTAGAAAGTACAGTATGACCCAGCATATAGCTTTTATAGGAACCTATACACACTCGCGGTGTGTATAGGTTCCTATAAAATTCGGATTTTATAAGAGTCAATTTAATGACTGCAGCTGTTAGCTTAATAAATAAATAAATAAATATTATTTCATTCATTCATTCATTCATTCATTTGCGTTTCACAGGTGATCTGCTATTATGCAAAAAGCTTTTGTATCTTCTAATGACAACTGTTTCAAGGTTAATCTATACTAACATTATAAAGAGGAAAGATTTGATTGTTTGTTAGTATGTTTGTTTTTCGAATGGACTCCGAAACTACTGAACCGGTTTTAAAAATTATTTAAAAGCTACATTATCAGGGAGTGACGTAGGCTATTTTTTTAATTAGGCTATATTTTGACGGTAAAGACAATCTACGCAGGCGAAGCCGCTGACGGACAGCTAGTTATTAATATTTACTAAGTCGATTGGTATTTCAGTTTCTTTTTTTGTCAGTGCCTACGAAATCCAAAGACGAGCCTATATACATTGTGAGTCTTGAATGCTAGGAAAAATACATTGTTAAAGATAGAACATGAACAACTTGAGTGTAACTTACGTCATCGGCAGAGCACCAACCGCATTCAGGATCCGCGAGACATTCAGGTTGCGTATGATGTCTGGGACATGCATTTTCTGGATTATCATTTGAGATTCCAGCTTGCCAACTAGGGAC
Organism: Udea olivalis; assembly: GCA_947369235.1. NCBI lineage: Eukaryota > Metazoa > Arthropoda > Insecta > Lepidoptera > Crambidae > Udea > Udea olivalis. The sequence continues at coordinate 13,293,114 of OX376343.1, forward strand.
AACGTATGCGAGCAAGTCTCCTAAGAAGTGCAATGCATATTATTATAGAAAAAATACCGGAATTAAATATTATTTGCTCTTTTAGGGAAACAATAAGAACAATTAGGTACTTTGCTTTGTTTTCTTACCGTTGACGTTTCCATGATATCCGCCAGCAATTAGCAAAGTGGAAGGCGGTTTCAGCGCCGCAGCGTGGGCGAACACGCCTTGCTTCTTTGGGTAGAATTTCGGTATTTTTCCCAGCACATCTAATGGTATCCACGAATGACAACCCAGATGATACAAGTACATCTGGCCGTCATAGCAAATCTCCTCTCTATTGTGGCGATGAGAATAACCGCCAAACACAACTAGGTAATTCCCTGAAAGTGCAATCCTGACTGATATGAGTGACTCCCAATGGAAAGCAACTTTTCTTAAGCAAATAAAATATTTACCAATGATTGTTGATGAATGAAATGCTCTTTCCCGAGGCACATAAGTATCGCGTAGGTGTGCCCTGGGATAATGTATCTCACTCCAATGTTTGTAATCAATATCGAAAGCAAACATTCTATCCGAAAGTTTTGAAAACCTGAAATTTACTATTAGAATAAAACAAATGCGCAAAAAAGTAACTCCATTAAGCATATTTTAACTCATGTTTATCTAACATCTGACCGCAACCTCGGCAAAGCTAGAATGATAAATGCAGAACATTGAATCTGAAAAGGACAAACACAAAATGGAGCAGGAAGGATTCCTAATCGAGAATGACCTCAAAACTTGTTGTGATACTTCATCAAAAGTACTAACGCAAACAATGTTGCAATTATTATAAATAGAAGGTAATTGACGATACCAAATAGCAATAAAATATAAAGATATTATGCTAATTACCTCGCGACGCTTGCAACGACACCGCCATAAACAAGAATAGAGTTTGCATGCGAATGATACACTGCGGTATGGGCTACTACCCTTACATCCAGTTCCTTGCCACCCCTTACGTGAACTTTTTCCCAGGACTCGGTAGTTACTTCGCCCAGTTTTATCTTGTACATACTAAAAGGAAAATACAGTATTAAATAAACTTCCATCAATGATGGTCACTCCAAACCAATTACAGATAATAAAGCGTTCACCTTGAGGAGAACTCCCCTTCAACGGTACTTCCTCCAAATAGATACAATTCATCTTTAACTGCCGTTAGAGTGTGGCGTGTTAGGCCCGGAGGCGTAAATGTAGAATTAAGAGCCCTTAAAGTCCAGAGCTTTGTTTTTACGTTATAAAGCCACAGCTCTGAAGAAAGACTTCCATCTGAGAGTTTCCCTCCATAAAGAATAAAACCATCCCCAAAAGCACAAGCGGCATGTCCATATCTTGGTTCAGGTTTTGAATAGTTCGATTTCAGAGATGAACTCATCATTTCTGGCCGGTCAGTAAACTGAAGGTAGCTCTCAGAGTATGGTGTTGAGGCATGGGCGTACATTAGAGGTACTGTTGTTTTGTCGTTGTGAGAAAATGATGATAAAATTAATGTAAATAATGAACTTCCATTTCCTATATGCCAACTACCATCATTATTACCCTGTAAATTTAAATTCGTTTATTCAAGGAAAACTATAACAATAAATCAAGGATAATTGCAATTTTGTAATTCATAATTATGAGGTCAGTGCTTGTTCTTCCTCGACTACTAGATTACTTTTAAAGATAAATACAGTTTTTTCAAAGCGGGCACACTTGCGAAATTACTTGGCTGAAAAAAATGTTCTTTATTAGTTAGTTCCTTAGTTATTTTACTACAAAACGCTTTTACCTTTTTGAACAAAGTTAGTAGTGACTTATCATTTTCTTCATTGGTAGGATATCTACGTAAAACTCTTCCATTTTCATCATACCACCGACTACTTGAAAACCTGTTTAATTTATTTTTTGTTGTCAATAAATAAAGTATGATAATAGCACATTAAACAGTTACCAGAACAGAATCATTAAAAGGTAATTAAAATAAAAGATCCACTTTAAAGTGATTTATCTTCCTATGAATAAGAAAATCTTGATTGGCTGTCATGAAAATATCTTAAGCAACAACTAAGGCAGTCACAACAATTATAATAAGTATATTAGTGGCATTTTACAAACAGCCATGCAAACTCTAACGCCTGTATTCTGAAACAAAATCTGTACTTGGGTAAATCTGAGTGATGTTTTTGTATGAACTGACGTTTTCAAATCTCTACTCTAGTACAGATCAACGCTTGAGTATGATTCTAGAATACGGGTCTATTAGACTGGACTATAGGTGTCAAAGAGATTGAGAAGAGATAATTAAAATAACGAACATTAAATTGCAGTGTTGCAAACAGAACTATCACTGGTAGTGCTAACATTCAGTAAATAGCAAAAAAATCTTGGATGATACTTCAGTAACAGTGAAACCCAATGGTTACTCAATTGCGTAATTGAATCAGCTATTCAATGGCTAATTTTTTTTTCATTTTCTTATCTTATCATCATTAATTCAACTATCCAATTCAATATAACACATTAGAGGGTTGTGTTACTACACAGTAAACTCCGATAGGTCCATTGAACTGATAATGGTTGATTAAGACTATAACCTTTAAAGTTAATTATTTTAGTTAGTTGTTTGACGACACGGTTGGCGTAGTGCGCTGTAGCACGGTTTCTCGCCTCGATTTTCGTAGTGTCCCGGGTTCGATTCCCGGTCGGGTCAATTCAGGAAACAATCTTTTCTGAATTTACTCGGGTCTGGGTGTGCTGGGAGACGCCCCTGGCTTATTTCCTTGTGTGATACCTCGTAACACAGGGATATTAATCCCTACTTCGAGACCATTACAAGAGGTGTGTTGTCTGGCGCAAATTTATTTAATTTAATTTAATTATACCAATTTAGGTTTTCAATGACTTATGATTCTAACCGTGCAAATCTTTCAATATAGGTTATTCTGTGTCCTATTTATTACTTGTACAAAGATAATTGAGTAATACTTAGTTTTTTATTAACAATGCAGTACTTTCTGGTACAAGCTTACCTGTATTCCTCTAAAAGGCCAAGCACTTTATTTAGATCATATCCTCCAAAGACATACAAGGAGTCTGTGAGATTGACATAAACAGCAGTATGCGCTGCTCTCCTAGTCATGCCACCTTCAGTGCGTGAGAGCCAGTGCCAACTGTTTCCCTTTTTGTCATTGTGTTTCAGTGAACATGAATCTCCTGAAAACCTGTAAATCAGAACAATAAAGTATCTCTCTTTTGACTGACAATATTTTGAGATATATAGTTTTAAAAATTTACCCTTTTTTGCATTCACATCTATCGCTTTTGCAGTGGCCATTCCCAGAACAACCGCTGGGGCAGAGGTCCACACTGCAGTCAGGACCCCCCCAGCGGCCCCAACAAAAACACTTATTGGAAACGCATTCTCCCTGTCCAGTGCAATTGTTAGGACAATCATATATGGCATAAGTTGCACGGAATCCATCTAGTACGTAATTTGTATCACTATACAATAATATTAGCATCTGGAAAAAATAATAATTCAAAAATGATATTCAATTACAGTTACTTAATTTGTAGACTTGTAGACTGATACTCACAAAACCACTAGAAGCAGTTACATTTTGAGGCTCTGTTTTCCCACTATAACTTCCTAGCAGTGGAGCATCAAAGGAATCACCATCATACACAAAAACATAGTCATAGGAACATTCTGTGCCCATACGAATGAAGCTCAAGGTTATAAACTGACTTTTGTTTGCAGCTTTAATGAGCCATTCGCAGTGAGAATCCTAGAATGAAAAAGGCAACTAGTCATCAAGTTTCTTAAAGAATCGACTTGGTGCTATTGTTATCATCAGTAAATGAAATTGGCTGACTTGAGTATAGTTGGAGGTGGTGGGTCCATCGGTGATAATGCCGTTCTGTTGAGTGAAGACCCTGCGCGTTTTGTCGCAGGGAGCTGTGGACGCGGCGCACAGGACAGCCAGACAAGTCCAGCTGAGGACAACTAAACCAGCACCTTTCTCCCGAATTTGTGGGTAAAACATGCCTCTTCCGGATTGTCGTAAAACATAAGTCAAATATCAAAGCCATATAATCGTGAAAACGCGACTAATATCACTAAAATGTAAAATAAACAACACTCATTTAAGATAATAGATGACATCTACTTCAAGGCTAACCACTTAGATGATTAATGCCACAATGACTCGATAAACTTCTGGATTAACTTATAGAAAATATTAGTCCGGCGTGGTATCAGCATTTAATCCTTACTTTTATTGGTTTTATAATACTTTCTAACGAGTTTTTTCTTACAAACAAACAATTCACAGATCCATCACAGTATTTTGACATTTGGCGATTGATTTTGTTCTTTTTAATTTATTTTGGAGAATAAGCCAAGACAATACTGAATATACAACCTAAAATGTCAGACCACAATACTTTATGGTGATCAAGCAAGACTCGAGTTTACTAAGTAAACTAAGTAAGTAAGATACCTAATGATACCCAGAAAAACTGAATGCCCTATTTATTAGAAAACGATCAGATTCTTGCAATAAGTTTTTTTGAGATATTACCTAGGACCATCGGTACGGATCGTACACACGAGCTCACGTCAAACTTTATATGGGATGGAGGCTAGTCTGGCGAAGCTCAACAGGAAAAGAAAAATGTATGAAACACATGGATTTTTTTATAGTGGCTTACCCCGTTTAAGTTAAGACTAGGTACCAAAACTACATGATTGCGTAGACGGTGCGGATTCTCTTCTTTTGAGCCGTGTTAAACGTCACCGCCCCAGCATGTCTTGCAACTTGACAATTAGTTTTTTCCCTTTTCCGTAATCTGTAGGTTTGTCATTATCGCCATGTGATAAAACTGTTTCTGTAAAACTTGTTATGTTTTAGTGTTTAAAAGCTAGTAAAACTAACAAATTCAGTGATTTATTTGCTAAGTATTTTGTGTTTAACCAAGATACCAATAGTAACGTGCGAAATACGTCGTTTTAAACGGGAGTGTAGCAAATAAAAAACTAATATTTATGCCACAATTCCCGCTGGACGAAAATCGGTTAGTACTTATTATAATTGGTTTTTGTTTTAAGGTTTAGTTTATTGGGATTTTAGTGCAGATTTTCGTATAAAAAATTCATAACCGTTTTTTATGTGGACAAATAGTGCAGTGCCATTTTCTATCGATAGTCTTTTTAAATTTAACATTTCGCTCTCTCATGTCATGTCACATTTTGTTTAATTATGATATTCACTATCATAGTATTATTTTATGTAAATTTATTTTTAGTATATTTTTGCTATTTTTTTTGTATTTGACTTGTCATAAGTACTTTTTATAAGTCTATATGAATGATGATATTTTCTACTTTTACTTTAATTTACATGCTATTACAAAGAGTAAATTTTATCAGCTTTTACAGCCCTCCATCCCTCCGCGGCTCTTAATCCTCAAAATATATTTTTTTCTATAATGTTCATTCCCATTCCAGTTGCAGGCAAAAGGTAAAAGTTACTGGCACAGAAGATTTATGGCACAATAGAAAAACTACACCAATTAAAGCATGCTTGCGGAAAGCATTTTCGACCTAAGGATTTTAAAAAGAAAAAAACTTAACTACGGAGCAATGCTATCCCTTGTATTGAAATTACTGCCAAGCCATTATCTGATGAAGTTTTGAGTCAATTCCCACTCCATATACCCAAAAAAGCTGTAAAAGATCTGCCTTCAGCACCTCAATGCTCAAATGGTTCGTTGTTCTGTTAACTTTTTCTTCTTTATTCATCTGTTTTTCACTACATAAAATTCAAAACTAAGAAAAAAATACTAATTATACATTTTATACTTTACAGAGCTGTCTACAATTATTTGCGAAGAGTCCATTTGCTAAATATTAATTTGGGAAATGAAATTTTCCGAAAAAAAATTTAGGAGAAGCGATTATTTGGTATTTTTTAAGATGAAACGAAGGTAACCCATATTATGTTTATCATGGGCCCGATTTATAAAGGGTTGAGTGATTTTATAGGTACATGCCTATGTCAAGTGAGCCCATTTTGTCTTACGGCCTTGGTCAATAAATAAGAGTTAAAATTAAGGCCTTTTATTTTGAATTTAATACTAAGTAAAATAGGTAGGTTCCTACAGGTATATTCGATCTCATTTTATCGATACCACCAATACACACTCTTTGGTTAGAACTGCCCTATTATGTTGGTTATGTTATGTTGGCAGTTTAGCTTGTCATAGTTTTTGTAAGGTTGAACTGAGCAGTCTATGCGTTTCATACTTATTGCCTTTTTTTTTCTTGTTAAGAGAGTCCCGTCTCTTAGTACGCTACTAGTAACTGAGGTGCTGAATAAAAAACCAAGGAATAAAATGCAGAAAAAGCAGTACAAAATCCAAATGCAAAAAGCAGCTTGCGACAAAAACTAAAAGTTGTGGGGCCTACTAAAATTATCGCTTCAAAAAGTATGTTTTACCGGGTGAATAAGAGAGCTAGTAATAGCTGCTAATTTACGCCAATTATTAAAAAATAAGTTTGTGACAAGTAAAATGTGACGGTCAAATTCAAAAATGGTCTGTAATTAAAACCTCGAGAGTTAAGGTGATAGTAAAAAAAAACAGAGGACATAACTTTCATAAAAAAATATTTAAAAACAATAAATCACAACAGATGGTCGAATTGCTTACCTTGTGCCCTCATACACGCTCGGCAATACTCGGCATCTTTTTAAGGACGAGCTTTTCAGGCCTATCCAGAATAACCGAGAACTAAGAGCAAGGGTCACCACTGCAGCGAGAGAAATTGCCCAAATAGGCCTTCGAAGACTGAAAAGCTCTTTTAAAAAGATTCCGAACGTGTGTTATTTAAGGTATCTATTGTGATTTATTGTTTTTAAATATTTTTTTTATAAAAGTTAAGTCCTCTGTTTTTTTACTATCACCTTAACCCTTGAGGTTTAAATTACAGACCATTTTTGCATTTTACTGTCGCATTTTACTTTTTAACTGACTTCAAAAAAAGGAGGAGGTTCTCAATTCGCCTGTACCTATGTTTTTTTTATGTTTGTTACCTCATTACTTTCGACTGGGTGAACCGATTTTGATCATTCTTTTTTTATTTGAAAGCTGGTGCTTTCCGAACGGTCCCATTTTAATTTGGTCTAGTTCTGACAGTGGCATCCATGAGAAAACCATATAAGTCTTAAATCTAGATGGACAAAATGCGCGACAAATGGACGAGTAACTCAATATTACGCCACCCGATTTTGATATTTCTTTTTTTATTTGAAAGGATATACTTCAAGGGTAGTTTGATGAGTGTTAGGTTCTGATTATGGGATCCATGACAAAGTAACGGAACTCTTGAATTCTTAGGAGCAATTGGACAATACTTTTTCGATGTATAAAATAAATAAGAACTATCCACTGAAAATCAAGAAATAAACAAAAATTTTAACAAAAAAAAACCAACTTCAAAAAAAAACTATTCTAAAACAAAGCACTAAAAAGTAAAGAAATACTTAATTGCGTATTCTTCCACAACATAAACGATAATATAATGTAGTAGATACAATTATTGTTATTGTTGGAGTCGGTGGCAGCCAATGTAGGTTTGTAACTACCTACATAGGTACATACGTAATCGTGATATGTAAGAAATAGGTATATTGCTAGGTATATTGTAGTGTTTTCTTGGCTGACACCGACTCCAACAATAACAATAATTGTACCTACATTATATTATCGTATAAGTTTTAGAAGAATACGCAATTATTTCTTTACTTTTTAGTGCTTTGTTTTGGAATAGTTTTTTTTTGAAACCAACTTCAAAAAATAAAAGAAAGATTAAACAAATAAAAAAATAATGAACTGTAATCAGTACATAGTTTATTTATTTATTTATTCTTTATTGCACATAGTCTATGTTACAAAAGGCGGACGATTACGTCCGAGACATTAGTCTAGAGGCATTCTCTGCCAGTCAATCACACAGTCAGACAGAGATATTAAAGGCAATGCTAGAGATAAAAGTTTTAAATTAGGTGTAAAGAAGGTGAAATGGTTTAAATCAAAATAAGAAGATTTCAAAGAGATTACATAAACATATATACATAATAATAGCAATTACACATTATATAGACAAAAAGTAAAAAAATAACAGGCAGATAACAGGTGGATGGTGGTGGATCCAAGAGAATGCTAAAACTACAGTTCTTGGGGCATCATCAATCTTTTGAAGTGCGCACGCAAAGCCTTTATAAATTCATATTTACTGCACGCCTTTCTAACCAAGACCGGCAGTTTCTTCCAAAGTCGTATTGCCGAAACACTAACAAACAAAACAGTACAGTAGGTACACTTGGCTGTCGCCAGAGGATTCCCGACAGAAGATACTTAACATGCTCTGCGTGCCGCGAAAATTATGATCTTGAATGCGCTAACGTACCAGAAACTCGATTTTACAATACTATGACATCAGATCACAAAAAAACATGGAAATGTGACCTATGCCGCTCAAAGGAGCCTAAAGTAAACAACAACAATACGCCTATTAGATCGCCGCACAATTTCGATGTGCTGCAATCAAATCGAGAAATACCCAGTGCCACACAGGCCTCAACATCAGATGTGAATGTCACCTTCAGGAAAAAGTTACCCAAATTCTGTAGCAACGACACCTTGATAGACAATTACGATGACTCGATATGCTCTCCTCAAGGGAATACCCAAATCGAAACGCCGTACGAAAAAGGTGAAGAAGAATTTATCTCCCTACAAAATTTCACGTCGATATTACAAAAAAACAACAAAGATATAATATCCGCATTACAAAAATATTTTCGCAAAGAAATAGAAAACGCTATAGCTGAGCTGAAGACAGACTTTAAACAAAGTATAGAAAAGATATCAGTGGAACAAACAATAATCAAAACGGACCTAACTTCTGTAACTTCTAAGATAGCGTCACTGGACCGAAAATGCAATGCACTTAAAGTTGAAAACGAAAATCTACAAAAAGAGATCCAAAACTTACAAAATCATACGAGTACTCACCATACAAGTAATGAAAACTTTGATAAGACCTTAGTTTTACATGGTTTTGCCGAGAATTACTGGGAAACAGAAGAAGAGCTCTTGGCAAGAGTTAGAAATATGTTCTACGATCTGTTGCACGTCAATATATTAGGGTATATAGAAGATGTCACATTCATTGGAAAAAAAAGTCAAAGAAGACCACTAAAGATTGAATTCATTAGTAAAAGAACGAAGAACTACATAATGAAAAACTCGCCGTCTCTCAGGGAGGCTGGAATCAGTGTCACTGATTATTTAAGTGCAGAAATCTTGCAGGAAAGAAGAAAATTATATAGTGCTCTTCTAAAAGCAAGACAGAATGGCCACCACGCAATATTAAGAAATAACAAACTGATCATAAACGGAAAGGAAGCAATTATCTCCACACCGAACAGAAAGACAACAAATGTAGGAGCTCAAAGCCAAGAAAACATGGGAAAACTAACTTCAGATGGACATTTTCAACACTATCCATCACTTTCAACCTTAAAGCCATCCTCTCAAGATGAAATACCAACACCCAACGTACCCAAAAAAGGACCTGGCCTGCCAAATGAGAGTGAAAATATAGCTAAAAATTCTTCCTTTCGTTCTTAACTTAAACATTGTGTACCAAAACATGCAAATATTTTTAATAAAACGCATCTTCTAGAATCGCTTTTACAGGAAAAATCCAACTTACATGTCATTTGCATATCAGAATCTTGGTTATACAAAAATAAGCAAGATTTACTTAAAATAGAAGACTATACTATTGGCTCGTCCTTTTGTCGTGAGCATCGTGAAGGCGGTGGTGTAGTTATATTATTAAAACAGACATTGGAATATTGTGAGCGACCGGATATAGCCGCCATGTCTTCGGAAATGATTTTCGAAGTATGTGCAATAGAGTTACCTAATGAAAACCTGTTAATTGTTAATATCTATCTGCCCAATAGTAGGAAAGACATCGAAGTATTTCATGACTGCTTGGAAAAACTATTAAAACTGATTTCGATAAAAGATAAAACGAAAAATATTATAATTGGTGGTGATTTTAATATCGATTTCATGACGAGAAATAGGGAAAGGAATAGACTTTCAAATATTATGTTAAGTTTCAATTTCCATCAAAAAGTAAAAGAACCCACAAGAATCACTGCAACTAGCTCCACTTGTATTGATCTAGTTTTCATTAATTTTAAAATAAAGGACACCAAAACCACTACTCATGAATTTGGTTTTTCAGACCACAGGGCTGTTATGTTTTCGGCACCTCTTTTAACACTTAATTTGAAACAATTTCTTATTTACAAACGAATAAACAACGATGCAAATATTAGTAGTTTTAAAGACGAACTTTTAAAAGTAAATTGGGACACTATAATTGGATCTGATGCAAGTATAAACAAAAATTACAATAAATTCAACGACGTATTACTGAACGCTTTAAATAGATGCATACCAAAAAAACTAATAAGAATAAAAACTAAACATAAAGACAAACAGTATCTAACAGTAGGAATAAAAATATCATGCCGCAACAAAAGATTTTTAAGATCATTAATATCAAAAACAAAAAATAAACATTTGAAACATTACTATACAACTTATTGTAAAGTACTAAAAAAAGCCATAGATAAATCAAAGAAAATTCGTAACAAACATCAATTTCAAAACTCATATAATAAAATAAAATCTATGTGGCAAATCATAAACAGTGAGACAAATAAAAAAGTACGGAAATACAAGAACATGTGCATTAAAACACCAGACAAAAATACTATTCAAGACCCCAAATTAGTGGCAAACACATTTAATAATTTTTTTGCTTCTGTAGGAAACTCACACACAAATTCTAGTACTAAAACCAGAGAAAACGTAGAAAATACATTCTTCCTAGGTCCCGTAAGCGAAAAAGAAATCAGTACCATTATAACTAACCTCAAAAATAAAACATCATTTGGCATTGATGAAATTCCTTCTATTCTGATCAAAAAATGTGCTCTTTTGTTAACCTACCCATATACCAAATTAGTGAATCAATCTTTCTCAGAAGGGATTGTACCAGATGCCTTAAAAATATCTAAAATTAAACCTATCCACAAAAAGGGAGAAACTACGGATATAAACAATTACCGACCTATTGCCTTGCTTCCGACGTTATCCAAAATATTGGAGACCGCTATGTCAAATCGTCTCTACACCTTCTATGAAAAATTTAAAATCCTTCACGATAATCAGATGGGGTTTAGAAGGAATCGTTCTACCACACTTGCACTCTATAAATATGTTGGCAATATTTTGAACATAATTAATAACAAACAAATCGCTGTAGGCCTCTTACTCGATATGAGTAAAGCCTATGATAGAGTTTGCCACAAACACCTATTAGAGGAACTATACAGAACAGGAGTCAGAGGAACGGCACATGACTGGTTCAAATCATACCTCAACCGCCGACTCCAATACGTTGAAATCGAAAACACGAACTTTGAAACAGGAGAAATAACACACTGTACTTCGGAAAAAAAAGCAGTTACTGGCTCCATCCCTCAGGGCAGCGTGTTAGGATGTCTTCTGTTCCTAATTTACATTAATAATCTACCCAACATATTGGATGAAAACTGCATTCTTTTTGCCGACGGTGTATCCGTCTTGTTTTCCTGCTCCGAAGATTCTGAATTAAAGTCTAAATTAAATTTAGAACTGGATAAAATTTGTGACTGGCTAAGCTCACATAACTTATTACTCAACCTTCGTAAAACTAAACTCATACAATTTAAACCATATCAGAAAACTGCATTGCAACTATCATACAGCTATAAAAACACAAAATTAGAAACTGTAAGCTCGGCTAGCTTATTAGGAATACATCTGGACATGCATCTGAACTGGAAGCAGCACATCCAAGCACTTTTAGCGAAATTGTCATCCTTCATATACGCTCTCCAGCATCTGAAACGCGTGACAGATTTTAAAACTGCCCTCTCAGCTTATTATGCATATGCTTATTCACGACTATCATATGGTATAATATTGTGGGGAAACTCTTGCGATACAAACAAAGTCTTTATATTACAAAAGAAATGCGTCAGAATTTTAACAAACATAGATCAACTCGAATCCTGCAGACCACACTTCATCAATAACCAAATTCTAACCCTAACGTCTATCTACATTCTTGAGTCATGTAAATTTGTAAAAAAAAACCCTAATCTGTATTCTCCAATAACAATAATGAAAAGAATTATCAGAAATTTAAATAAGCTAAAGACGCCCTTTTCCAAATTAAAATTGGTCTCGTCTAGTTCACCCACCAAGCTAATCAAAATTTATAATCACTTACCTAATAAAATAAAAAACATACAAAAGCCTTCACTCTTCACTAAAGCATTGAAAACATTTTTAATAGGTAAGGGCTATTATAGCTTAACATAATTTTTTGATGAAAGTTTCAACAAAGACCTTCGAAATTATGTTGTCGTAATACTTTGATGTCATTATTATATTCAACAAAGAGTCAACTTAATTATAAATGTATTATTTACTTAGTATAAGTTATGTTTTGCCATGCCCTTACAGGGCGTCACATGTATACCTACCTTGATATATTTAAAATCTTAAAATTGTAATGTGATACGCAATAAACGATTGAATTGAATTGAATTGACTTTATTGCAGACAGTTGTAACGATGCCGTTTCGTTTCAGTCTCATGGACGTTAGAACCTCCACGATGGCTGGAAAGTTCATAGTTTAACTTACTGGCCATCGATAGTATTCTGTACCTGTCCTTTCAAAATTTAATTTAGGTATTGTTCCACGTTCCCTGTTCAACACTTTTAGGCATTCCTACCAAAACCATCGTACTGAACAGGGCTTCCGAGCATTTTACCAGATTACCAGTATAAGTTTAAATTACGTGATGGTGATTCTTTAAATACTTTTAAATTGTAACAGTTATAATGTAACAGGAACCCGTGTTATCGGGGTAAGCATATCACACCTATTTTCTTACCTATTACTATTAGATAATCTTATACCTAGGACTCTGTGTATTCATTTATTGTTATTTTGTTACAGTTTTTCTTTCCTACCTATACTTTTACCCTATATAATACATCTTTTATTCACTATTCCATAACTACATCTACTCCTAAACATTATGTGACGAATCCCGGCGCTCTGGCTCCTGTATTGCTGGCCCGCAACGAGGATTTCGCCACACAGTTACATTTTCAACAAAATCGGCTCCTCTAGGACTAGAATACCATTTTTTTCTTATTTGTTTATGAAAACGCACTTATCTTTTATTTATTAGGACAACCAACAAAACAAACACCAATAACAGAAAAGTTAAAAAAACACAAGGACTAAATGCTAAATGTCGTCTTATTAAAGGCTGCCACGGCAAGCAATGTGGGCTTAACATTATCATAGTAACCCGGAGGTCCCGGGTTCAATTCCCAGGTCGGGCAAAGTGTTTTTCGAAACATAGCCTGGGTTTGTGATCACCAAACCGCATTTGGCAAGCGTGGTGATTAAGCCAATACCCATCCATTGTAGCGATGACTTGTTTTCAATGATGGAGGCCTTTGCCCAGCAGTGGGACAGTATATAGGCTAATTACTTACGTACTTACTTACTTACTATAATAGGCTCTAAAAACTACTTACACAGAAATTAGGAAAAGTAAAACTACTTGACATATAAACAAATTGAAGACAATTACAATTAACATTAAAGTAACGGCTGGCCAAACAGGTCAAACAAAACAAATAATAATTTAGCCATGTCTGTGCTATACTTGCCATAACAAAGTCATATTTCATCTACTTCATGCTTACTTCATGGGACGACCAACGTGGTCCAGCAACCTAGCACCTACTTCATCGAATGACTTATTCATTAAACTATTTCCTTGACGTAAAATTAATGTCACTCATCTGTTAGTTTATACTTGAGCATAAACTTAGTTTTACTGTATGTATGTTAAGTACTCGGCTGTTCAGTAGGCTGGGGTATCGATCGGGCGCTTTGCTGACTCCGCAGCTTCGCTCCAGCGTGAGCGGTGTAACTCGTACTACGAATGCGGCCGGCGCGGCACGCACCCGCTGCGCGCCTGCAGCATGCTAGGACGGCTGCATGAGTGACTAATATGGTCTCTGCAATATCTTCACTGTCGACCATCTGATTCTAAACTTTATGCATTATGGGTAGCAAAGACTGCTAAGAACCTAACACACCTAGACTCAGAACAAACATGTCCTTATAATATGGTTATTCTTGCATGGGAAATCGAACCACGACCAGGGTTATATGTTATTAGAACAACTTATGACAAAACTTTTAAATACTACATAGTTTTTCGCATTTTTGTTAAAATTCATTAAATTATCGTTTGTTATTAATTTTGACATATTTTAATATGTTTGGCACCGCTAACAAGGAAGGCACGTTTAATTGGTGTATGAAGGGAGATTGAAAAACATATCGCTCTAATTCAGAATTATAGCAATAATTTATTCCAGAACCTAGCTTTTTATTAAGGCTGCTCGAGAGTAATCTAGTCTTCTCGATCGTTGCTCCAAGACTGACCTTGACAGGTTTGATAGAAAAGCTATCCATTGTATACGTACATGTTAAAGACAGATTAATTGACAGGATATCGACGACTTTCTAAATGTTTGCCATTTTTTCCCTACTGCAGTTCACTTCAGTTGTATAAAAAACCAAATCTTTCGAATGGCAAGCAAGAGCAGCGAAGAAAAACCAATGCCCGAGACTGCTGCGGGTCCGATTTCGACTTGGCCTGATAGTGTGTCTAATAATGTTGTTTTCTTAGTCTATCGCAACGCAACTGAACTTTATTTAGAAAATATTCATGACTAATTCGTTTTTTTTTTAAATGTAGGTACATTTTTCATAGGTATTTTACAAAAAACACAATACCAAAGTTTTTTGGTAGGTAGAATATTTAAGGCGCTCACACCCTTATTAAGGCATTGCATTGTAATAAAAATCATAGGTTTTCGCCTGTATGCCTAAGTATTAAGGTTCAAATTCGGGTGGTAACTATTTTACCTCTGCCTTTTCAAGGGTTAAAAAAATATATATCTAAGAACCCATAGGACTAGAGATGTAAAGTTGATATAATACTGGGAAAACTTCGATGATAGAAGAGAGCTAAAAATTTAATAACATAGTCATTCATAGACGACACGATTGGCGTAGTGCGCTGTAGCACGGTTTCTAACCTCGATTTCCGTAGTGTTCCGGTTTCGATTCCCGGTCGGGTAAATTCAGCAAACGATCTGTTCTGAATTGACTCGGGTCTGGGTGTGCTGGGAGACGCCCCTAGATATTAATCCCTACTTCGAGACCATTACAATACAAGAGGAGTTTCTTAAAAAAAAAACTCGCTACTCCTTTGATCTTCGTTATCAGTTT
The DNA here is from genome assembly GCA_947369235.1 of Udea olivalis. Taxonomy (NCBI): domain Eukaryota; kingdom Metazoa; phylum Arthropoda; class Insecta; order Lepidoptera; family Crambidae; genus Udea; species Udea olivalis. Next base: position 13,308,656 of record OX376343.1, read on the forward strand.
GCTCTGATTTCTCCACAACCATTCAAGTCACTTCTGCTTAATCATATTCCTCCCGCCTTGAGCTCATTATAAAGCGTGCACCATATTTATGAAGGTGAAATTAATAAATCATTAAGTACATGAAGGGCGGGTAGGCTGTTGAAGTTTTTTCGCCCGGAATGGAGTGATAACCACTAATGACCCACTTCAGGCCGACTCATCCGCGCTCCCGTTTTAAATTTAAATTAGAGTAGGCACATTAAATCCCTGAATTCTGCCGAATGAATTATAAGCAAGTATTTCGACTTTCATGAATTTAACCACAGTTTCGGCTCGAAAACCAGCGTTCTACCCGTTTATTTATTTAATCAATATGTAATTCTTATATAATTTAAGTCATGTACACAAAACCATTTGGACGGTATATAATTTACTTTACTCAAATTGTTTAAGGTTATTGCAAAATAATGTCAATATCGAATGATACTCGTATTTATGGAGTGTTGGTTTAATACATTGCAAGTTTGTTTATTTTTTAATGTAGGGAATGTTTATAACTTTGTTGTTCATTGTTTTAGTGGTTTTCTTACCATTTTGACCAGTAGAAACGATGCCTAGGAACACAAAAAACAGAATCCGAAAAATAGCTAATCCGTTGCTGAACGCGATACAAACATTAATAAATGAATACCAGCGCTTATGGCCTGCGCTTGTCAGTCAGTTTCAGTATTGTTGCTTACGAAGAGGTTTCAATGTATTCTCGGTAAGAGCATGAAGGAAAATTTGTGTTTTTTTAAACAGATCTATGAAATGAAAAATGAAAATGAAATGATAATTTATTCGTTACAAATCGTAGGTAATTAAAGGTGGTAAATATTTTACAATCCGCTCCGATTCACCTTAAAGGTATACGAATATTCCTTTAGACAAATAAAGCTACATATCATAATTAAGGACTTAATTTTCTTACAATATATAGACTTGATTTAACAATATAGAACACTATTTTTCTAACATTCAATAATTACCAACCTAGGAGAGCACATCGTTTAGAAAATGATCAACTTTATAGTAACATTTCGTTTCTAGAAGACCAGCAAGGATAATTTTCAATTTCTGATTGTCAAGATTTTGAAATGATTCTGGAAGTTTATTAAACAGTCTCGATGCCATGCCAATCAAACTTTTTTCCATTAATGCTGTCCTACATATAGTTTTGTCTATGGCAGGTTTTCTAGGTCGGAGGCTGATACCTATTACTGGCTTCACTTTTTTAAACAATTGTGGATTACATTTCACAAAAATACAAAGTTCCAAAATATATAAACATGGAAATGTCAATAATTTCAGAGATTTGAAATAGGGTACGCAACTGTCAGTGGATTTGAGATTGCTTAGGGACCTAACGCACCTTTTCTGTGCTCTAAATATTATTTCCCTATATGATGAGTTGCCCCAAAATATTATTCCATAAGTTGCGACTTCAATCCATTTAAATTAGTTTATCCAATTCCTGTGATGAAAAAGTTTCTCCTAACTGTGCAAATTCATTGCTGCGTCAATTTTTCATCATCGGAAAATCGGTTTTCACGAAGATCTTTCTTCAGGTTTGGAAAATGGTAAATGTGACTAGTTAAGAGCTAGGTCTGGGCGACAAAGACACTGATTAATTTCTTTGAAGCTACAATCTCTCATAGGAGCCTTCGCCACTCCAGTAGCAGGAGTGCTCTCTACCATGCACGGTAGAGAGGGTAGAGAGCTCTCCTGTCGAGCACGGAATCGCACGAAATGTAGGTACCTCTAAAGTGTGCAATAGACTAGATTTCCGTCAATTGTTTTTTTTTAATCTCTGTGACCTACATTGCAACACTACAAACAAAGTGGCCAGTATGCAAAGCAAAGCAAGGCCGTTACACACGAGCTTCGCCGCAATATGTGGCTGGCGACGAAGAGCGCGCGTGACGATCCATTCTAAGCACGCGTTTACCATTTAAATTAACTGACCGCACCGGTCATTTTTTTACACAAACAGCAAATATTACTCGCCCTGTTTGCACTCATGCCCCGCTTTCAGTCACGAAGCACGGCTCTTATACGTTCCATTTTGTGCAATTTTTATTTCTGAACATTTTCCGTAGATTTCCTCTTTGAAGAAAACTTATAACATTTCAGAGTTAAATCCATCAGGACTACTGGCGACTGACATAACTTATATTATCTTTCAATAGTTTCCTTCAAAATAATGTTCTTCTGTTTTGATTATTTCCTTTAAGTGCAAAAGAAAATTCATAATCAGAAATATTATGGTTACCACAGTTATTGAAAAATACGCCACCTGCTAATGTATATCAAAACATCAGAAAATGTTGGGCACTTCGTGATTCATTTACGATATGTCGTCAGCAGTGGTGTCAACCTCTTAAGAGCGTAACGGCCGAGGACCTGGGGAGCGGTCAGTGCGGTCACAGCCGCATCACCATACAAATGGGGCATTAGCCTGCCCGCCGCGGACGCGCCTTATCTGCCTCTCAACTATATTTGTTCTGCATCGGATTACCAGAGATTTACCACGGTCACCCGCCGTTAACGTGCGATTAACCGTCCTCTGCAAAGAAATGCTAAATTTAACGGCGACTCGTGACCCGTTAGCATTTTTAAGCAAGCGCATGTTTGTGAACTGGTGCCAGTGCACGAGTGTCTACATATGGCTTAGAGTATAGTGCCTCAGGGTCGAAAAGTTTTTCAACGTAGGACAATTATTAAGTTAGTTTAAGTAGTATGTTTATCAGTTTCCAACAGCCGTAGTACAAGCTGTGTTATATAATTATTTATAATAATAAAACAAATACTAACACACCTGAAGTTATTAAAATGAACCTAAAATTAAAAACCTTAAAAAATATAATATAGGTAATAACTAAAATATATTATTAAAAGGAGTCCCTTTAGGCAAGGTTCCGAAGATACTGGCAGCATTCCCTCTTTGAATAGCTAGACTAAGCTTTGTTTAGATTTGGAAAAGATGATCTCGATGCATGCTGGTATAGCTTTTGAACTGTCAAATCATTAATTTAATGTGCCAATAATCTGCGTCTCGTCAGGTTAAAAAAAGAATTGATTTATAACTTTTTAAATGTTTACAAAAGCTCTAGCAGATGTGAAAGAAGATTAAGCATAAATTGCTTTAATATTTATTTGAAATTAAGTAGACAATGTTGTTACAGGACGGAGGCACAGTAGCCAGCGAGATAAATGTAGTGGGCCGCTGCGATAGCGGGCGCGCGGTAAATCAGCGGGCTGTCGATGCGCGCCGCCCCATTGCAGCGGGTTGATTTGTCGCGTCCATCCCACGACTATATCTACTAGGGATGGGGGCAGGCAGTGGCTTATCGATAGACAGTACTGCTATTAGAAACGGTTGCTTAGCCTCTACCTACACTAACTTGTATTTATTTATTAATTTCGAGGTAACGCGCTTATTTATTACGCCTGCTATCACCAGCTGATATCCGCATATACCTTAATCTCTTATTAATTCCTCAGTCCAAAATTAGGACTTACAAAGAGGCCCTTGAAAGACGTTACTCGACCAAAACATTTGAGTGAAGATCTGAATTAAGTTGAAGTAGAATGAATGGAGTGACGTTGTAAATTTCTACATGAGAATATACTTATTAAAATATCAAAACGGCACTTAAAGTTATACAGTTTTATTTTTATTGACATTTTGACGAGGCTGCATCAGCAATGGGTGCATAACTCATTCGGGGGCAGACTAAAAACTGAAATTAGTGGCTGCAGTGGGGTAATTCATCGTAAAATAACAAGATTAGTTCTTCCTTTGGCAAGTATTTTGGTTTGTCCTCTTCAATAAATCTACTTTGCCGCCCGGTAAACTGTCAAGTCTGTTTACGTGTTAGCTCTTACAAATTAATCGTAAAAGTTGTTAAAGATAGGTGCCAATTGCCAATATTAATGGTAAAATACTGTGTTTAAACGAAAACTAATTGAAACAAATCAACTTGTGACATCGAAATCAAGAAACGAAGAGGATTAGTAAATAGTGTGAATCATTCTCCGTGCAACAACCGGCCTGACGCCATTACCTTCGCCGTACGGAGCTGCGCACCCCTGCAGGTGAATCTCGCGGTTACGCGCAGCGCGCAAGCACTAGATTTGCGCGCACTTCTTGTCTCGACGCGGCGCGTCGTCCCCGCGCATGCGCAGTGCGAACTCGCCAAATAGCAAACATCACAGAAGGCTCAACTCATTAAAGTCGATTCAGTATGATGGCTCCGCGGGTGGAAACAATATGCAGGGCGGGATGCCATGGTGTAATAGACAGCTATAGCACTTTTATGACATGTGTGAAATGCAAGCAGTTTTTTGACATCTTGTGCGCAAATTTTAATGAAGAGGTGTATGCTACATTTTCTTAAGAATTTAAGGCTTCGTGGATATGTTTTGAATGCCGTAGCAAAATCCCAAAAAGTGATTGAACTCACGCACTCCTGTTCGCCAGCACTACATCCAAGATATGAGTATTGCTAGCGATCTCCCTGACGAGCCGGACATGTCAATATCTAGCCCGGATAACTGTCACTATGCGCACTGGAGCACGCTTGAAGCAATCTGCCGCTGATGAAGACAATAATAACAGTGTCCAGCAAGCAATCCATACATCTATTGCAAGGGAGCTGAGAGCACCTCATGAGGAACTGCAAGAACACTTGGCAAACTGCTAACTGAACACCTTTTTGCTCTTAAAATAGAGTTGTCTGAGAAAGTGAGTGGTTTAATGAAGCGAATAGACGATCTGGAGAAGACAATTGCAGTGATGACGACCATGAATAGGGTTTCCGAAAACATTATTCCAGCCGAAAAAACCGTACCAGCTTCAAGACCCTCTGAAGATGGTACCGAGCCTCAGGTACCACCTCTAATCCAACTGATGAGGAAAGATTCGGGGAAAACCCAGCAGCCAAAGGTAGCAGCGCTTAATCAGAGATCTGAGAGTGTTTCTTTTAACCTCCCGAGATCCGAGAGTGTTTCTTCTTCTCCCGGTTAACCATAGGGCAAGTTCAGAGTGGAACTTGCCCTATGGTTAACCGGGAGTGCAATGAGGCAGCCAGTAAAGAGAAGTGGACAGAAGTTAGGCGCCGTAAATCATCGCAACCACCGCTACCCTTCCGAACATCCTTGCCTGGTGTACTGCGAAGCACTGCCGCGCCAGGTGCGACGTTGCTGTGTGCTGCTGAAGAGAAGCGGCACTTGCATCTCTTTTATGTAAAGGAAGGTACCTCAGTCGAGCAGGTGAAAGCTCACCTGAAAGCAATATGTGGAGCTGAGTTATGTATGTTTGAGGCGCTTAAGGCACGAGGCAACTACGCATCGTTTAAGCTTACGGTACCATCGGAACTAACTGAACTCATTATGAACCCGAAGGATTGGGCTGTGGACATATGTGTGAAGCCGTGGCGACATAACTTTCGCAATAAACAAGAAGACAAGGGACAATAATGATAAACTTAGAACTTTTCAATGCTATTACCAAAATGTCCGTGGCCTTAGGTCAAAAACGACTATGTTTAATAATGGAGTAATTCAGTCAATGTATGATGTAATCGGGTTGACAGAGACGTTTTTGACTAATTCTGTGTCCAATGGTGAACTCATCCCACCATACGCATGGTGATACGCAAATACCGAATGTGTGACGCAGGCTGGGGTGGAGTGTTTCTGGCTGTACGTGATTGTTTCTCAGTGCCTGAAATCACGGACGTTGATGGACTTACGCTAGACAAGGAACTGCTTTGTGCCACCCTTAAGTGGAAAAATGTAAAATTGCTATGTTGTGTCGTGTATCTGCCTCCTAGATGTAGTAAGGAGCGTTATTTGGATGCATTAGCGTGTATTGAAAACACTATATGTTCGTTTCCAGATTTCGACCTCTTAGTACTAGGTGATTTTAATTTTAATTCGTTTCCCAAAAGTGTAAAAGCGCAATTTGATTTATTCTGTGAAATTTGTAGGTTGCAAGACCATAATAAAGTACTTAATAGTCATGGCGGGAAATTAGACCTCATACTGAGTGATATTTCCCCTGATCAGGTGAACGTTTCTGTTTCTTGTGATCCCCTGGTGCCGAGGGATGAATATCATCCTTCACTTGAAGTCTCTGTAGGGCTACGGAGTGGGGTTGGACCCCCGCGGTCTTATCAGGCTTACATTTCGCAACAAGGACTTCCAATCTGGAGTAAGACTCCAGATTGGAACTGGCGTAGGGCCGACTTTGAATCGTTGTACTTAGCTTTGGCGGAGATTGACTGGGCTGATCTGTTCGAAATCGGTCATGTGATACAGCTGTTGAGCTTTTCTATTTAAAGTTATATGAATATTTTAATCGTTTCGTACCTGTGAAAAAACTTGATAAACGTGCAGCTAGGTTTGTCTACCAGAAATGGTATTCTGCCGAAATCATTCAAAATTTAAAGTTCAAACACTACCATCTCAAAAAATTTAAGTCGGAGGGAAAGCAATATAATAAAGAACTATACAAATTTTATAGATGGCATGTAAAAAGGCTAATTAACAGCGCGTATCAAAAACAAATGAGTAGTCTACAGAAGAGCATATTCGTGGAACCAGCCAAATTTTGGGGATATGTCAAAGACAAAAAAAGGATAGGGCGTGTGTTGATGGTTTTTCCTACGACAACAATGACATATTGCTGAGGAAATTAGCAATGTCAGGCTTTACGCCTAAGCTCCTGGAATTGTTCGCTAGTTACTTAGGAAATAGACGCCAGTTTGTGAAAGTAAATGGGTTCGAGTCTCAAGAATACTACACAAGATCGGGGGTAAGTCAAGGAAGTACCCTGGGACCAACTTTTTTTTTTTGCCGAATACTGTTCAGACTGCACAAAGTCTGCTGTTCGCAGATGACCTTAAGCTTTATACAGGCGTGAAAGACATTGCGGATACGGTCGCTTTGCAGGCAGATATTGATGCAGTATCGAAATGGAGTTTGGTCAACCGTCTGCCCTTTAACGACTCTAAGTGCAAATTAATCACTTATACCCGTAATCGCTGTCCGAAGTTTGTAAATTATAAATTATTTGACGCCTATATAGATAGAGTTTATGACATATGTGACTTAGGATTAACATTGGACAGTAAATTAGACTTTCATGATCATGTAACGACCATATGTAAGAAAGCGAATAGAATTCTAGGTTTTATTATGCTGACAGCCTCAGAATTCAATAATGTGGCTGTGGCCAATGTTTTGTATGACGCCTATGTACGCAGCAAGCTAGAATATGCAGCTATTGTTTGTGACCCACACGAGGACAAATATGCTGTAATGGTTGAACGAGTTCAGCGCAAGTTCACACGTTGGCTGTATCGGAGGTAGTACGAGTACTACCCATACTTGTATCTCTCCGACTTTTTCGCGGGTATGGTGGAGTTGGTTAGGTTGAGTTTTCGGCGAAAGATGCTTCTTCTTGCCCATTTCATAGGGGCGTTTCATGGCAAAGTAGATACTGAAATTATGTCTCGGGTTGATTTGCTGGTGCCCACGCGTATACCTCGCGATGAGAGAGGAGCGGTCCGACGACGCCTTCCGCGGGTCCTGCGTAAGCCCACGACACGCACAGTGCACGCTGCGAACGCGCCTACCGTCCGCGCATTGCGCCTGATTGGGAACATGCTTACTCAGTGTGATCACGTACATATTTTTGCTGATTGCGTGCAATACTTAATAGGCTTCGGTTTTTCTAGAACTCGTTGATACCTAATAATTAATTATTGTCATTTTTATTTTATTGTTTTACTATTATTTTTCGTTGACATTCTAAATTTTTTATTCATTTTTTTCTGATTGACATGTATTTTCATTAAAATTTTAATTTTAACGACTATTGTAAATTTGTACTCTATTTTAAACTTGTCTGGCGTCTCGGAGTTGCTCTGTAAGCCTACAAGTTGTGTGCTATAAATAAATAAAAAAATAAAAAAAGTCAGCACATGCGCATTGGTGGATAGGCTTTGAGGTCGAATTGTTTATTTATTCATTAACTTTCTGTCTTTCAAAAATCATATAATTTTTTTACGGATAACGAATAGTAAAAATATGTACTATAAATTAATTTTAAACTACATCGACAACACAAAAATCAAATAAGTCGCGTGGCAGCACTAGCGCATTGATAGGCAACCAATAAAGCGTTCAGCAAAGTCGCCCCCGCGCGGTCAAGAATATCTTAACTATTATTGTGGCCGCTTACATAATCACTCACTAGAACTAGTAAAATAGTACCCTGAATGTCATTCTGTTCTCATTGTTTCCCTGAAAATCTTGAAGCATATTCAAATCTTTTTTCTAAAACATAAATCAGAAAATCGTAGTGTTTAAAAGTTCCCAAATCAAATGTAACTAATTAATGAATCATCATCACTAAAATACAGCAAGAGAGGCTTTTGCCCAGCAGTGAAAACCGCAAATTTAGTTTAAATTCAGACATTTTAGTAGATTGCAATGCTACATTAATAGAAACTGGCCCTTGTATACGGTCAGTTTAGAGGTCCTATAGTTTTCAAATGTATTTAGATACTTATATAGTTATTGAGTATGAGGATGTATTTATAATACACTTTGAAGCAACAGGTTTGTTTCTAGCCCAGCTATCACGATACCGCAAAATTGTGTCACTGTGTCAACTCTAATGAAATATAAAATCGTACAGTGACCCTTAACACCACGGTGTAAACAAACTGCGACCTAATTTCAGATTAATACGCTTAAGCGGAAACCTCACTAAGCAGGTTCAGATGGCAGGCGGAAGGCCGCCGCCTCATCGCGCACACACGTCGAGCTAACGGCCTACAATGTTTATTCCGCTTTCTCGATTCTTCTCGATTACGCAACTTTAGCGACTAAGTAGATTTATAGTTTCCGCCCCGTTCATTACGCGTATTGAGGAGCGACGAGACGCGGGCATAAATCTGAATGAAGCGGGCCGATAGACGTCCACCCCAAACTTTCTCTGACTTTGACTTAACTTGTGCTACTTAGGAACTTCTATTGGCGACTGATACACAACAGGGTCAACTGACAAAACTTATTTATATATCCAATGATTCTCTGTTAGCTTTAAATGTCCCTAGCTACGAAATGCTACGAAATATTGCTACGAGAAATATCGAATGACCCGAATTTATTACCATAATTTTATTTGCCCTAAGCAAAACCAATGTACGTTGGTCAATATCCACTAAATCCACCCCTAAACAAAAGAAATATAGCGGAAGCCATAACCGCTCGTAGAACCAATCCTTTCAATGCGACTTCCTAAATATTCCGTTTTTTCTCTCTGTTGGCATTTTTTCATGTAGTTAAGAAAAACAAGGACGCTATAATTCTTGTGCCGGTTGATCAGATAGCGGCGTAATGGCAGTAATGGATCCTGGTCAGCGGCCCGCATGCAAATAAATCTGCGGCCCAATGCAATGATGTGTGGAAAATGGCGCTCACCCCTTGCCGCGACCCGCTGCCCTGCGTTTGCCCATCGCCCTTGTCCAATAAAACAACTACACTTTACTTCACAGATATTAGAATAGCTGATTAATATTTTGATCAAGTTTTAAAAAAAACTTAAAAATTTTGTTAATACTACTTAGTACTGTACTACCTGCATTAAACTTGTAACAAGTTTATTGAACATTGCTCGACGCAATAACTTTATAGTCAATTGAGTGTGATGGTCAGACATCGGACTCGACAAATAGCTTCAAGTTCTTTTTAATGTAAAAAATACGCCACCACTGCCACTATGGCATTTTTTAATTTCAAAATGAGAACTCACTCTTAACCTAACTAGTCCACTAGCCCGGTTATTGAAACAGCATTTTAATCATTATTTTTCATTGCGGTATCAATGATACTCAGGGGGCTTTAAATTTGAAGTAATAAAGCAAATTGTAACTCCAAATGGAGCGATTATAATGAAAAATTCTAGGGTCAAGGTTGAAATGGCTTCGCGCTATTCAATCGGAGGGCGACACTAACAATGAGACGGGGCAGGGCACGCACTATTAGTTCGGAGCCGGACAAAAAGCAGGTAAGGTCCTGTCCTTGTTTTATCCGGGAAGTGGGTAGCGATAAAAGTCAGAGCAAATGGCAGTCAATAAAATAAATAGCGATGGCAGGGTGTTCTGTAAATAAGTCTGCTGGGCTCGGGGCGACGATCGTCTTTTTTATTGGCGCCTCGATTGCTCTCGAAACAACGAGTGTGAAGCACGGGCGGCGGGCGCGGGCGCGGGGGCGGACGCATATTGCAGCGGCGCGCCGACGCTGCAGATTATACCTCGAGATTAGAAATGGAATTCCCTGCTGTGTTGCGGCATTGTCTCCTGCGACATACTTGACTTGAGTACTCCTCCTAATGTAAAATATTAAATTTTGTTTCCATTTGATTATTTTGCTCAGAGGTGGCGGTAGACGTCTCGTCTGGTCACTTTGTAAAAAAGTCAAGTTTGTGTCAGCATTTCAAGTTCTAATGATTTAGGTACCTACCTTACGCGGTCCTTCCACGACACTTTCAGATATATTCACTTATCGCGGGTGGCATCAGTTTGAAGGGTGCCTAAGTTGGGCCGTGGGCGTCGAAAGTCGGACGCAAAAGTTTTAGATCGTCTAATCCTTTCATAGACAATTACCATATCAGGTTAGGTTAACCTAAAATTAAATTGTAATTGTATAAATTATATGACTATTGAATGTCTGCTGTACGCTATAGGTCTCAAATCGAGCATCCTATAACATGTACAGAAGTTCCTATATTATAAAACATGACGCACTCACACGTGTGTTGGGGAAACTAATTTCAAATATTGTGTTAGTAAAAAATCTACACAATACACTGCTTCTTTTTATTACGGTCACTAATAACTAATATTGTTACAACCCTCTTGAAGGCACTCAATGTCAACATGGATTTGCCAAAAAATCGTGTTAGGAAAGAATGATTCACGTATTCCACACGTATCGCGGTGAGTCTCCGAAATAGATGTATTAATTTGTAAGAATTTGTCGCCGGCCCCTCGGTCCCTGCGTCTGTGCATTCCAATCACGCACTACAACCACCGTAATTGCACCTAATAATTCCTTTAAATGTCCGAAATGAAAGGGATGGTCCAAAATCTAAATTTTTTTTTCTTGAAACAACATAGCATCAGGCCATTCAAATGACGTCCAGGCGGAAATGCCGTCGTAGCAACCTCAACCAATGTGATTTTGTAGTATGAGTAATGTTGTTCCAATAGTAGGTACTGTTAGAGCTGATGATTGGACCTAAATCGATGTTTACACAGTAATCACACGGAGGTTAAGATTTACCTGACTTCAATTTGTTTTTCGAACAACTAAATAATTTTTTGACATTATTTTAGAAAGAAAGAATCCTAGTTAACAGTATTTAATCCAATTGATATAGAAGAAAACGCATGCTGTATCTAAGATCTGCAGCTAGGTTAATTTGCCTCACTATTTATTTGATACAAAAAAGTTGCCCTCGTGGCAACTTATAAGTTTATATTATCCTTTTTGCTACAAAACTAGTCGAAAAAACTCGCAATAAGAATCACAATAAAAAAAACATAAAACGCAGTAGTCATTTGTTCGTTTACGAGGTCTCTTGCAGCGGACGATTGGTACAGTTTTATTTGGATTGGCGGCAGTCGGTACTGTATTAGCGGATCCGCCGCGGGGCTCCCCGGGGACTCGTCAGACGGACCTAATCCAATCACGGCTGGCGACGCCTCCTGCTGCTGCCCCGAAACCAGGAGCACGAAACACATCTTCGAAAGAACTGCATTGTTCATACTGTAATTACTGAAAAAATCTTCGCAACTGGGGGCCTACTCTCGTTTGGCCGAAGACCCTAGTGTGAATCTTTAGATAGTAAAACAAAAATATTACTTTTGGTTCTTTGGTATCATAATTATCATATTTTATTGGAAAAATTACATTATAAGTTGTCATCATACCACGCTAGTTTTTATTGGATTCTGGATATTCTAAAGTTTCGCTCTGTTAGAGTTTAAACTCTGTTGGTTAATCAAGGAACATTACAGCTAACTGAACATTACAGCTCTCACCACATTTTATGATATCAAGAAAGATCATGCAAAAATATTCCTAAATAACTAAACTCAAGTGAAAATGTATTTAAAACGATTTATTTACGTCAATAGCTGATAAGCCGGCCCCGTAGCGAGCCTTCAGCTACGCCGTAGCGTCGTAGACGCTCACTTCACTCAATTTACCTAAGCACCTTACCGCTATCTGTTTTGCGCCCGCGCCGCGGCTTATGCTAATGGCCGCGTGTAATTCTCTTATCAAGCTTTGTGTACCTCTGCAACACAATTATACTTATACAATTAATATCACATAAATTTTCGTCTTTCAAATGTTTGAGGAAAATAATAGTCGTATCGATAGCGGCAATAACCGTAAATCTAGGGGCACAGATAAAGTAAGTTCGGCGACGCCTACGCCCAATTAGTCACGGGACGGATAGTGAGACGGTGGCGAATGATGAGGTGTATTAGTTGCAGGCGTTGTCCCCTGAGATTTGAGACCGTGGTCAAGGCGAGGTAACGCAACTAGACGTAGTGACCCAAGATCGTCCAGATTTAGATTACAAAAAAATCGGTTAGCTTAGATAAAACTCACTTTTTGTTTCTTTTTCATAACAGTGGATTTCTGTAACAATGAAAAAAATATATACATAGCGTAATACTAGTGCCAGCATATCCTCAAAATATCTTAAGGTTTGATAATAATATTATGATCACATGTCATTTATTTCATTTCCAAGTCATATCTAGATATCATAATTTGAAAACATAAATTACTTAATTCAAGATATTATTTGAGGATTTTACACCAGGAGCGTTTTGCAGTACACCCAGACCAGAGTCATTGAGAAATGTTCACATACAATGTTGTTTATTGACACACCAAGAATCCGACCCGAGAGACCACGGATGACGAGGTGAGAAACTATCGAGTCGTCAAAAATAAACTTTTACAAAGTTTCATATACTAACCTACTTGACTATTAGGTTCACCTGATTTCGTATCAAACTTTATAACTTAAAAAACAAACTGGAATTGGTTGCTGGTCGCAAGGGCGCGAAACGAGGGCGGCAGTAAGTCACCGCGCGTATCACTGAATCAATGCCCGCCCCGCTATGATACATGGGATTAGCCACCGTTTATAGTTTTAGCTGCGGTCAACGAATTAATACTGCGGAAATATCTCGTATAAATTTTTATGGCCCCGGCCACCAGTTTACCTACAAGATAAATTGGACGCAGCAACCCCAAAAATAATTACGTGCGATTCTATCCCCGACGAATCCATTGATATATCTGAGGAGATTTTTCGCAAGAGAAATAACAGGACGGTACGCTTGTTTGTTTTCTTTTCTTCTTTAACATAAGAAGCTAATGCGGAAGAACTTCAGGTATGTATGTGAGTTTTACAAAGTAGCGTAAATCTTACAGAATCATCTCTAATGTGAGAAACAACTCTTCACAATGGGCACCCACTGAGAAAGTTTATAAAATGTGTCAGCGGACACCTGTCGCCGGCATGGACTGTGTCACCTCGTTCGCAGCCTCTGCTCTAAGGGTCTGTCAGGGTTTGTTTCGCCCGTCCTTGTTAGCGCGAACGTGCCCCGCCAAACACGTGGGTAGATAACAATCTGCGATTGCCGGTATATATCATTTTTCCTCGTGTGCCCCTAACTAGACACAGGCGCCGATCGGAGACAAACATAAAGGAAATACGGGCACCGTCTTTTGAAAGCGATGTTTACTATGGAGGTGTTGCGCGCTGATTACTACAAATACCTTTCCCGTCAAACATATTTTGATACCGAGAAAGGAAATACAGGGGCAACAAATTATTTTGAAAATATCCGGTATTTCTTACTTCTGATAACAAGGTATGCATGCTTTGGGCATGGGTGTCAGTAAAAAGTCAGAATGAGAGGATTGAGGATTTGCTCGCGCGTGACTACTCGTAAATACTTCTTCTTGATAAAGACTTATTCCTTCACAACTGTTAAATTTATTGTTAAGGTAAATTTAGGTATGGGTAATAGAAATACGAGGTGAAAATCGCACATAAACGTTTCAAAAGGTGTGGTAGAAGTGTAATATTCGGTTAGTTAGGCAGTGTGTACACTGCGGTGACTGCGGTGAGCGTGGGTCACAGCGGTCAGCTGATGATTTGTGCATACAGCCCGCTCCCTCTGTTGTTACTGTAATGCAATCACGACGTGAACGCGAGCTGAGACGCGGATTGCATGAGAACAACTCTGAAATTTTATAAAAACAGTGTGCCAACTGATAAGGTCGCATGACAGCCACGGCATTTTTCTCTCACTTCGCTTTAAAACAAAATCTTGCTATAATAAAAGTAATAAGATATTCGTAGTTACTATTTCAGAGGGATGGTTTTACTAGGTTCACGAGGGAAAGAAGGCGTGAGAGTGATATTGATCGAAAAGTGAATGCAGGGAATATGTTAAATGGAGCGCTGCATGCCTTTATGAACAGTCAGTAGGTGTCAGAGAAGGCGCGACTGGCTGTTCATGCGGGGTATTAGTGGCGACGCTTATGTACGGAAGTGAGAGTTGGGTATGGCAAAAGAAGGATGAAAGTAAATATAAATAAATAAATATGCGCCAGACAACACACCTCTTGTAATGGTCTCGAAGTAGGGATTAATATCCCTGTGTTACGAGGTACCACACAAGGAAATGAGCCAGGGGCGTCTCCCAGCACACCCAGACCCGAGTCAATTCAGAAAAGATCGTTTCCTGAATTGACCCGACCGAGAATCGAACCCGGGACACTACGGAAATCGAGGCGAAAAACCGTGCTACAGCGCACTACGCCAATCGTGTCGTCAAAGTAGGATAAATGCAGTGGAAATGAGAGCATTGCGAAGTATGGCAGGAGTGACATTGAGTGATAAAGTGAGGAATAGCATAATTATGCTATTCCCTCTAAATAGAGGGCGATGTGGTGTGAAAGAGGATGTTGTCACAAAAATTGAGATGGGAATGCTAAGATGGTTTGGGCATATTGAAAGGATGGAAGAAAGGCGATTAACAAAACAAAATTACAAGGTGAGGGTGGATGGATCTGTTGGAAGGGGAAGGCCTAGACGGACGTACTTAGGACAAGTCCAAGACGTGCTCAGAAAAGGTCAGGTCAGGAGTACCCATAATCGACGAGCATGTATGAAAGGATTCAATTTAAATTTTGTTACGAGTTCAATTTTAATTTTAAGATCTTATGTACATACCATCATGAAGCAATAAAGAACTATGAACTATGATAAACAAGAGTGCAAGAAGCGCAAGAGGTGTGGACCGTAGCAAATGGACTGTGCCTACCCTGTTGGGAAAAAGGCGTGATAATATGTATGTATCATTTTAATCGATGTAATAAAACAGAAGTGGATGAGTAAAATATGTATTTTCCCTAGGAATTAGCAAATCATTGTACAAACCGTTTTTCTCACATGACACAAATTTGTCTCCACCAAACATGAAGTCCCGAGCGCTCGGCGCACCCAAGTATCGACTGAAGGGGTTTTATTATTTTTAAAGAGCTCGCTCGTTTGCACGTGAATGGGCCACTTAACCACGGAGACAAGCGCCGGTGTACGGTGCATTTCCTTCTTGTATCAACTACGTATATTTACGAGTGCGATAACAGTTCCGCCACGCTTTTTACATGTTTCCCGGGTTCGATTGTAAAACTGCGACCCTCTATAAAGAGCAGATACTTAATAAAGCTATGATCGCTTTTGTTACAACAAAAGCGCGTTTCATCCCGTTAATTCTTTCATAAAACGGACACGCGGCTTTACGAGTGCGAATGTTACTCGGATCGGCTCGCATCAATACATCGGAATAGGTGTAGGCATCGGGATCGTTGCAGACAGTAACACTGAGACAAGATCGGACGTAACGTGGGACGTGACCGGGGTAACGAATACGCTACGATGAAAGTGCACGGATCCATTCGCAGTAAATAAAAGCTCCGACAGATTCAGGTAATCGACGCTGTATGAAAGTATTTGCTTACGTTCAATAAGAATTTCTGTTTTATTTTCATTAAAATTGCACGACATTGTTTTATCCAATTTTTCTGCTGGAAAATCACACGTGTAGCGATAGCTTTACTTACGTGAAAAGGCAATAAGAATACACATTCACGTCATGAATAAGATGCGGGAGTGCGATGACTGAGTATAGGCGGGCCGGTAA
The DNA here is from genome assembly GCA_947369235.1 of Udea olivalis. Classification (NCBI taxonomy): domain Eukaryota; kingdom Metazoa; phylum Arthropoda; class Insecta; order Lepidoptera; family Crambidae; genus Udea; species Udea olivalis. The sequence continues at coordinate 13,324,993 of OX376343.1, forward strand.
AATTTACTACACCCTTCATTCAACCACTATCAATGAATTTCCCTAACTCCATCATTCTTGTTACGTTTACATTACAATACCTACTACAGGCAAGGGTGACATTGGTAGATATGATTTTAATGGCCAGTTAGTGACTGTGTTTGTTTTATGATAAAATAATAAAAAGCTTCAATTTTAACTACTGCTATAGATTATAAATTAATAAAACCAAATGAAAATCAAAACCCACTCCTACCGAGTCCCATAACAATAAGTATTATACTTTAATTTGTATTTATTAACCGTTAAAACGCGGAGTCGTTGTGCGTAATCACTAATTTGCAACCCTCCCGTCACGCGGCCCGTCAAGCGGGTGCCCGGGTGTGGCGCGGTGTGTGAACATCCACGGCATTTGATTCTTATTCATAGGCGGGGGTCGACCCGACCGCATCCTAACGATTTGATAATGTATTCACTTGATAAAGCGGAAGGTGGTACTTCGCGAGCGCCGCATTAAAAAACCAATTACAGCGTGACTAAATCGCGCCGCTGCTCCCGGCTATTTGTCAGACTCCAGAGGGATAAAAAGTATTCTAAATTTAATTTCACGCAATTTGAAAAATTGGGGGACACTTGGAAATATTATTTTTATTGGGCCGGGTAAGAAGTTTTAATCGGATGTTAGACGACTGAACTTGTTAACTTTAAAGGGGGGTCCTTAATTTTCATTCGGTAACTGGTTTTAAAACCATTAAGAATAAAAGAATGAAGATTGTTTACATTTTTCATTGTAATAAGGTATTTATTCGAACTACATGCATGATAATAAATATCCTTTTTTTCAGGGTACAAAATGATAACTACAACAAATTAACTACTGTGTATTTTACACGTATGTTATTAGGTGACGTGTGTGTGACGCAGTTCGGTGTCTGGTTACAGTGGTAACCGCTCTTGAAAGGTACAAGACACTTTCCTTTAAAACTCCTCCTTCATAAAGATCGTCAGATGTTTAGTTGGAATACTGAAAACGAAAGAGTTAAAATTTACATTAAGGCGGGATTACAACCGCTCGACCCACAAAGTGAGGTTGGACTGATATGCGAATACTATACGATATCCTCTACCTTCGTAAAGTTATGGTCTTCAGACGAAATCATACTAATATTAGAAACTTTACCCGGGCAATAGTTGTATAAAATCAGGTGGTTATTATCGCCGAGCCACAGTTGTTAAGCGAATGCGCCCCCCGGGACCGTCCCGCTGTGTCAGCGCCGATCGCGATCTCTGCGTCAGCATTCACTTCATTATGCCTAATTACGCACTAATCGCTAACTTTTACAGCCAATGAGCCAAGGTTAAATATATCCTAATAATTATAAAAAACAGCAAGATTGGATGTATTTTGTTCTTCGGCAGCATAATAATACCGAATTATTTATTTGATCTAGTTGTAAATAATTAACCCATTTATGTAATATTTCATCCCAACAAAAAAAAAATTGTTGTCAAATGTTGCCAGGACGAAACCATATGGCTGGCACTGACAAAAAGTTATCAGTACGTCTACCACGAGTTGTCACTGTAAGTTTACATTCGCGTTAAAAATGTAAGGATTTGACATTGTAGTGTCATGTCATGTGTCATCCCAATACAATTTTTTACGCGAACGATAACGTAAATTTAAAGTGGCCGCTCGTCGTAGACGTACTGATCTCTTAAAGAGCCAATCTTCTAACCTTAAGCCCTATCTACACAAACTCTACACTTTAGTCAAAATATATATCTTGACCGTCTCGTTACTATAAGAAACAATAACAGAGAAGTAATGAACAATGAATAAATTCATCTTTGAGGTAGATGCAACCAAGATGTTCTCAAGTCATTTGGGATAAAATTTGCCTTAACTGACTAACATCAAAAAACTAAAGAAATATAACTAACTTCTGTTAAAATTGATTCAGTGTCGATTATTATCTTGGTCAACTTTATTGCTAGAATTTTATTTAAAAAGAAAGTTTTCTCTTCAGGGGTGAGGGCAAGAACGTATTGCGACTGGAGCGCCCTAACACAAAGCAGGAGCCGGAACAAACTGCGCTATAAAATATCACCAGCGAATAAATCAGCCGCGTGATGGGACCCCACCTCGCACTGTCAGATTTATGCTCATCGAATATTATATCACAGATACCATAAAATATTAATAGCTTTTGTATTAAAATATCAGTATTAATTTTATTTGGTTGTGACCATCAAATTTTTATTACTTTCTATAAATAATACCTTAGACTCTTTCTCCTACTAGGTACCTGTATTAGCAAGATATACTAAGCCTTCTTAGTTTACAAGACACCCTGTGCTTTGTTAAGGAATCTGCTGCTTTCTAAATGTTGAGTGAAAAGTCTCAACTGGAATTTTTCTCACAACAAAACCCAGCCTTGACTGATTTGTATACATGCATATGCAGCTACATTATGTGATACAATCAAATATTTTGTTTCTTTCTAAAAAATGCCTTCAACTCCTTCTCTTGCTATTTTAGCTCTTTATAAAGGGTATAATATTGTTCCTCAACAAATCCCGGGATACCTAATCAGATAGCCACAAATTTGTTAAGGAACAATCTACTTTCTCAATTGCATGGAAAAAATCTTTGGTGGAATTTCTAACACAACAACAAAACCTCACTCTTTTTCGTTTACTTTTTACTGTTTCATTCCTTAATATTAACTTTCTTTAGCTGCTTATCCAAGTGAAGTTAGACTAAAAAATCCATTAACAAAACTACAACATTCAAAATAAAAATAAAGGTAAACGCTACATAAAAATAATGCAATGTGACGTAGTTAGAACACGTCCACGAAGCGATTGCGAGGTGTGACGCGGAAACGCAGCATCAGTATTCGGGGCCGAGAGCGTGAAACAGTCTCGGCGCGCACTGATTGAGCCGCGACAAGTTAAACCATTTGAAACAATTTAATAGAGATCAAAAATTCGGGACCCCACGGAGCCCGCACTAACTTTTGAAGTTTTTCCCTCGCTAAAGGGATTATCGGTGAGCTTAGGCTTAGGGGGATATTTTATGGGTTTTGTGGATATTTTTCTCATTTTTCCCAATTGGGCTTGTCTTAATAGATTTCTGACTATAATTGGTTACGCCACTATGAACACAATCTGGTCATTATTTATTTACGAAAAATCCAACATGGACTGCCATTTTTCAGTTACCAGGTTGTGCCACTGAATACTATATAGTGGTACTACTATGTATTCGAACACCCAGCTTTAGAAAGCTGGTGGCCGAATGACCTAAATCCAGGAGTTCAATTTTGATCGATTGGGACCCATTAAATTCACATACCTAAGATGATAATGTTCATTTATTAGTAAGTTTCAGACTTTTGAACTCTTGACGTATTTTATAGCTGCATCATTGCCTACACACGTCTCATTTACCAAGGAAATAACGGGAGCTTTGCATTATTATACTGCCTGATCGAGTACACGTACCTACTCCACTTCTTTGCCTTCAAGGCTATCAACGTAAATATCTGCAGATTTCATACGCGTTCCTTTGACATGGTTGTATGTGTACGTGTCTAAGGATTTACAGTCCTATTGCGTGTGGAGTAAAGTTGTTATTTTAGAAGGATCAGTTGGTTGGTTCCTTGTCGCTGTAGGGGGTGGGCGATATGCGATTGCGTTATGATAGGATCAGGGTTCACCGGAGCGTGCCCTGCTCCCGAGCACGTCTCTGTATGACGCTAATGTCATTTTAAACGCGGCGAACACTTTGTGCCTTCTACAATTTGTGGTTGGAGCAATTGAATTTGACAGAGAAAGTGAAAAGACCCGCATATTTTCATCATTTTGGGTATGGTTCAAACGATACGTTTTTATTCTGGTGTAAGTTTGAATGTCGAGGGCTTCAAACCTTGACGTGTGTTCACAAGTTTAAAATACATAGTTTGCTAGTAAATTCTTTAGATTATTTAGTTTACTTTTCACTTGTAAAATAAAATCATACTTGTGGGTCTTAACATTTTTAAGCTATTCACTAACTGTACATACTCCATTAGACAGAAGTGAAAAGGTTCTATTTGGGGTACACTTTCGGGTAAAAGTACAATAAACATTATTACTTTTAACTTTTAAGATTTATGCCGAATAAATTAAAATCTGTACACTTAATTGTTCTTATTTAAAGTAAAGTAACTTCAGTATTTAAGAGGCTTTTGCTTAAATAAATTATCTTGTCTTGCATCAAACTATATAATTGTCGATATGCAAAAACCTAAAACAAGCAGGGGTTTTTATCCGAACAGTTTTTTACTGTCACTATAACCCTACCAGATCTAAAATGTTACATAATCCCTTCATATGTTGTGGCGGAAGGGGTTTTTAATTGGAGCCAGGTTATACTCAGGTATGTTATCGTCATGACAATGTAAAATTCTAATTATCATTCATTTTAGCAACCCTATTTCTAATGTTATAATGAATGAAGTATAGATAAATAAAAAAGCTTATAATGCTCACATTTGAATAGTGCTTACTTACTTTTCCTTTAGATCCAAAGTGACTCTTACCTCATGGTTTTTATCCCGCAACACCGGTTTCCAGCTTGTTTTCACTGAGACGTCATGATTTAATAATTGTTCGAGGTATACTCGTATTTCCTATGAGGTTCAAGGGTTAAAAATTATTAGCACTAAATATAATTTCACCTACGAGTGTCAGTGTCAAAACTCTACATAGGTCCAGTAGGTACTTTATGATGTGAACACAACTTCCCAAGCCTTGGACTGACATGAGGCTGCGCAGGCGCTCAATATAAAACCTGCTGACGGAAGCTGATACATTGTGACATATTTAAAGTTTATTTTGTCGCGAGTTGTTCAACTGGGAGCAAGTAAAGTAAGGAACTGAATGAATTTTCTTCGTTGCACACTAGGAAATAATAATAACATACAGAGAATCGACACATTGTACAATTAAGGCGGCTTTATCGCTGAAAAGCGATCTCCACCAAGCAACCTAGAGAAAAATGAAAATTGAAAAGAAGGGAAAGTACGATTTCAACACATAAACATACCTAACGAACAAAACCTACCTTATCCGCGTATACAGGAACCAGCTGACTTGCAACCAAAAATCACTAGGATAGAAATAGGAAAAAGAAGAAAGCGGAGAAGAAAAGGAAGACACTATCAAAGTGCAAGGAAATGAGCCTTGATACCCTTGCCTTAAAAATGAGTAAGCTTTGAGCTCTCTGATCGATAGAGGTAAGAAGTTGCACAGACGAATGGACTTCACAGTAGAAGACTAGTGCTAGGTCTAGGTACTAGGACTAGGACTAGGCTAGGACTAGTAGGAGTGAGAGGAATGGGAGTCCGTTTCGTATGTAATTTTTGCTTTAAATAATTGTCTTAATGTTGTCTGTCGAGGCCCGTATTCTGAAACAAAATCTCTACTTGAGTATAGATCTAAATGACGTTTCTGTATGAACTGACGTTTTGAAGTCTGTACTCAAGTACAGATCAGTGCTTGAGCACGATTCTAGGATACGGGCCTAAGAGCACAATTTATTAACCACTCATCTTTTTTGCAAATGCGATCATGTCATGAGAATTTTTGCGACTTACCACATCGTAAAAGTCCTGGGACTCATATTTAAAAGCTCAAATTTGTGGTATTAGAAGCAAGCTACTTTTATAAATTTTTAAGAAATGTACCGCGTTGCACTAGGTCCATCTGTCGGGATGATTGCGATGCACAATGGTGCAGAACATCCCGGCTCACCCGATGCGCGCCGAGCGTGACGCTCCCCTCGCATCTCGCGCTATTGATTGCAGCAACAATACATTGTAAAATTCAAAACTGATTGATTCCTTGCGATAAAAATAATAGAATTTTAGAGTCTGCTTATAGACAAATTCGGAGATGAAAGATTTGATACAGAACACCATCATGATTCTCTAGCTGGACTACAGACACGTTCTTTGACGCTTCTAAACTGTGATAAGCAGCCCTCCATTTGCGTATGGTCGTGAGTTTGATTCCTATGACAAACATTAATGTGATTAGCATTTGAGTTCATTCTGTGTCTGGGTGTTATTATCTATTTTAGTATGTATTTAAAATATTCTACTATATTATCAATCGTGTGGTGTTGGCGGTATGATCGTGGTTTAAATGGTTTCAAAATATATAAATATTTTAATTGATAATACTTTATTTTCACATTTCTTGTCAGACGCAAGTATAAGTAAACTTGGCGCTCCGTTTACGTGTCAAGAATTACCTTTCATCTCACAATGAGCACCCTCACGCGTCGTTTTCTGTCGATGATATCCTAATTCACAGCCTTAAAGTTTGATATGTCTTTAATTATGTATGGCTTGGTACAGTTCACAATTTTCCGGCATTTTACAATTTCGCGAGATAGATTTTAAACTAACGGTGTTCACAATCATACGGTGACTTAAACATTACGAAAGGAGCAAATTGTATTAAGCAATCAGTGAGTGTTTAAAAAATGTTACACCTCGACTCGACTTTAGACAAAAGAACTAATTTGAAACTACCTTATTGCAATCTTTTGTGTAATAATATTAACAATAATGTAGGTATGGAAGTACCTACTAATACATACTGTTCAGAGATATGAAATTGTGATGATCCAGTACAAAAACAATACCGTGAAATGCATGTAGAGACTCGAACGGGTGTCGTATAACATTTCGCAATTCAGCGATACGGATTACTTTGTATAATACTCGGCTGTGTGATAATACTCGTACTTTAAGACAAAAAATATGTAATGTTTATATGTTGTTACCGAAAAAGTGTCGTGATTATAGGATAGCCGACTGTCCATAATTACAGCTAGATTTACTGGTCTAGATTACTGCCTTAAAGCACTTCTTGAAGGTAGAAATTTTTATTTGACTTTTCAGACGACTTTAAAGAGAACTTATTGTTAAAAGCGTTGGATTAGTATCATTTGCATTAAATTTTTTAGATGATTTAGCACTATAATTAAGTGTAAAACAAAGTATTCCGTTAATTACCAACAACATTTAAGAAAATCGTATGATAAACAACCAAGCTCTAACAACAATAGGTCTACGAATCGCGTCGCACTATACCAAAGTCAAACTTTTATTTTCGATCTCGATAGGTACTTAAAAGCATTACTAAACGCAAAGATGTTGTCATTTTCCTGCGTGTAAAATGTTCATCCTGTCTAAAATGCATGCAAAGCGAAGTTGGTATCTAAACAGTAATTATGATTAAGATCACTCAAGCAAAATAATCTGCCGGATTAATTTTCCTGAACTACCTAGACTGATCAAATTTGAAGAAAATCCTCAAAGTCTTGGACGTCCTTTGACGAGTGTAATCTCAATCCTTTCAGCGTCTTCCGTCGGAGCCGCATCAGTTCCGCTCCGGTCGCACGCATTGAATCCGGGGTGGATTATATTTTTACTGTACAACACAAACACAATCATGACTAATCGGATCTTGGCAAATGGCCGGTGATTTGGGCGAGCGATCGGAGTCGGGGAATGTCCTGCGACTATCTAAAGTATTGAGATAATAGGCCGGGGGCCGAAGCTGGCGAGGCAGTAAGGAATAATGTAAGTGTCCGAGGCGACATTTGCGCCGAACTGCCGGCGACCTCCGCTCTTACTTATGCGGTTTTTAATATTTTTATTGTAATGCCCGTGGTCACTCGGGAACAGAGGCTGCTATAGACTCGACTTTGCATTTTATAAACAGCTTCATTTTTTAACATGCTACCAAACAACACTTTATGTCCTCTAGCAAAAGCTGAAAAAAACTGCCTTTTCGGACAGTTGCGATACAGTTTTTTTTGATTACTTATCTAAACTGTAATATTGTTTTTATCTCCTTGCGTAAAAATAATATGTCAATTTAGTTTGTTTTTATTTAAGGCGTTCTGACTGTGTATCAATTTAATCAAACTTAATTTTTCAAAGAGCTGTCCTAACCACTTCGCTTACGTTACAATACCTAATATCGATCATTAAAAAATAAAAGATACATTTTGGATTGTCAGTCGTTTCCTGCGATAAATAATCGTTATTGTACGAGTTGCATTACGAAGCATATAGATCTACTGAATATCATTAATCTAAAGTATCTGACAAAATGTACGATGCAATCGTTTAACATCCGTAAATGTATGTGTTTTTAATTAAAATGTTAAGCAGATGCCTCTCATAACTATTTAAAGTCTCCATGACCTTCGTTATTTCGTACGTTTTAGGTAAACCTTGTAGGAACGTGTAAAAAACAGCTGCGGCGCTCGCGACACCCTCGCGCCGTTACCGCGCGTAACTGCCCTCTGCCGTAAACCGCGGCGGAGTCACCCAACTTATTGCCGTCCACTCTTCTATACATATCATACTGTTGAGATATGACCTCTTTCCTGCGGATTGTTCTTTATTCGATCGTAGGACACAGAAATTAATGCTTCCTATTTCAAAACTTTAATGCATTTTCGCTGTTATTTGTTCAGTTGCAGAATATGGTATTTTGTGGTTTAAAATTCACTTCCGATAATCGCGATCAACCCATACCTTGAACAGAAAGCCAGATGCATTTTTTGCTGCATCTTTAAGAACCATTTTTCGTCCTTCTACATGCCACATGGAGTCAAAGATGTAGGTAGTATAGATAGGTGCCTTTTTTAATCTCTGGCCAAGGGATGTACTTACACGAGAACATTAATAAAACCTCCACGTGCGCGACTGGCATAATATATGAGCTGAAATAAAATCTGTCAGTGACCATTTATGGCGCGGGAGTCCTGTTATTAAAATGTAGCAAGGTTCAGGCGGGCCGGCGTCACCGCGCGCGTGGTGCTTCCCGGAAGACCACACTACTCGCTTAAGTTGAGACTGTCAATCCCTTTTTTAATTCAAATCCAATTCTCCATTTTCCCATAACATAGGACTAGACGGTGTTTTGATCAGGAGCCTTACAGCATTAGGCCGAGACCTATAGAGCGGACTTAACATAAATGAAGACTTAGCTTGGAATTTTAGCAGCTGTATCTATCTTTATTAGTAACTTCTTATCGATATTAAATTATTTTCCTCTTAGTTTAACATCAACCTAAATATTCATTAAAAATAAATTATAACAAACTCAATAAGTAATGTGATAAGTCTGTGCTTAGCAAAGTATCGACTATAGATCTCGGCCTTAGAGCAACATTTAAACAATAATACTCATAAGACAATGTCTTAATAGACATTTTAAAATGTAGTAGACTAATAAAATAATTGCATCATATTAATTTGAATCAATTATAATATCCCAAATTGAACCCAAAGATCTGGCCCCTTCATATGCGCACGATCTGATTTATACCCCGGACAGCAGTATTTTATTTGTCGGGCGCCTCAAGAAAACTATAAGTTTCCGTTCGGCAGGACGCGGGCGGGGGGGCGGTGGACTCGCCAGTAAATATTGTCTCGGCTGCATCACCATCGACAGATATCTGTATTTATTACGCTTCTTTGTAAGATAATTTGGTAATGGATTGGCGTCATTACATTCCCTTTGCGAATAGGCGATGAGAATCATTAGATAATAGGACTCATTTGTAAATAAGTAGCCTAGCAACGTGTAAAATAGCCCGCGTAATCGAGTACAGCTAGGGATAGGATAGGGTTAAGACTATGGAATATAAGTACATACTGACAAACACAGACTTGTGACTGCCTTATTAATCGTATTTTTTTTTTTGAACTCTTGTACCTATTTATCTATTTATTTATGTATTTATTATTTATTGCACATAATCTATGCCAGAAAGGCCGACCTAATGCCTACAGGCATTGTCTACCAGTCAACCACACAGTCAGACAGAGATATTACAGGCAGTGCTAAAGATAAAAGTTTTAAATAAGGTGTACAGAAGGTGAAATGGTTTGAATCAAAATAAGAAGATTTCAAAGAGATTTCATAAACATAATATATACATAATAATAGCAATTACACATTATATAGACAAAAAGTAAAATAAAATAACAGACAGATGACAGGTGGATTCAAACCTATATATTACATAAAACTCAACAATTTTAAAGTCAAAGTCAAATCATTTATTGCAAACTAAGGTTGGTCCATTATGTTACGTGCTTTACTTTAAAATCATAATTTAAAAAATGAATTGTAACTGTTGAGCGCTGTCAAATTCATAAAAACATACATACGTAAATTTTCAGTACTTTTAAGGAAAATGCATAAAAACTTATACTCAAAATACATCTTTATTTAAACAGACCTAAGTGAAATATACTAAACACTAGACATAAATACCATAACAATTTAAATATTTATATAAATGAACAGTATACAACATCTTTATTGTCAATTGGTTCTTTGTTTTAGACGGTTCAAACTTAAACTGCACTAATGCATGCTGGTCTGCCAAATGCTTCTAAGTGGTTGCTGGTGATGCATGCGTCTTTTAAAACAGTCTCATTCATACTGTATTTAGCTAATATAATTACTGGAGATTTGGAAAAGTACTGTTTACTAGGGCATCAATGCAATTTCTAGCACCACAGAGTATGAATGTATGATATCTTACCAAAGACAGCATGCCTATAGAAAAAACAGACAGACATTGTATTTCAGAATATCAAAACCGATCAGCATCGTTTCAAATAAAATGTATCTTGTAGATAAATAGCACCACGTGGGCGGCATAATGGCGCGTCGCCGGGGGTGCCGGCGGCAAACGAACCCAATTTGTCCGTCACACCGCGCAGCACCCTCTATGCCTTACTAACCTCATTGCGATAGTGGAATCATGCGAACGATGCAAGAAAATAAACTGTTTCCTGATTTGTAATATAAGTATTATTAAAAGCTTAGAGATTTCTTAAAAACTGGGCCCGTCGCGAATGTAGAGCAACCCATGAGAAATTAAGCATCCAATTTGTAATTATTATCCTGTCTGGTTAACTTATCTATTGATTTCAAAATATCAAGTTGATAGAGGTAACTCTATTCCCTGCTTTCTATTTGACAGTCATAGCATTTCGTTAGTTTATCATAGGCTATCTCTATTAGTTACTTAATTAACATTGTTATAGCAGTGACATTTTGTAAAGAGTGTTCATTTGAAAGTTAGATTGACCAAAACCAACCTTTCAACAGTGCTTTGTTTCAAAACTATTAAACTCGTAACATAATCTTGAATTGTAGCGAATATACGTATGCCCCTATTTTTATACAATATAAGATTTTTGCGTTAGCAACGCTATTGGAGATTTTACCGCTACTTATTACTACTAGCTTACCGCCCGCGGCTTCGCCCGCGTGAACTTAATTTTTATGACATGAAAACTAATTATTTTAAAACAAATATATACCTATAGCAATCAAGGATACTGTAACTTTTTAACAGTGAAGGAATTTTTGAAATCGGTTCGGTAGTTTCGGAGATTACCTGCCTCAAACATACAAATTCATAAACTCACAAACGCTTACCTCTTTTTTAGTATAGATTTATGCGTAACCAATTCTAATTTACAAAAAGGCCTAAAGATGTTGTTAGCTTAAAAACTGTCTTAACAGTTAATACACTCAAAGGCTTAGATGTCAATTACCTGCTTAGATAACAATCGCAAAACTAAGTAGATAGAGTCGTGGAGCTAACGGCCGGCTGATCCAATCACGTAATTGGACTTACCATTATTCATCGGCCGGTAACGACTTTAATCTAACGCTCGAACGGCTTCTGCACTTGGCTTGCATTGACTGGTGTTATGCAGTTGACTGGCTGTTAACCTATATTATGTTTAAGTAGTAATATGGTTTAATAGAACACGTCCTAGCAAATCCATTTAAACACATGTTTCCATGTTTGACGACACGATTAGCGTAGTGCACTGTAGCACGGTTTCTCGACTCGATTTCCGTGGGGCCCCGGGTTCGATTCCCAGTTGGGTCAATTCAGGAAACTAGCGTTTCTAAATTGGCTCGGGTCTGGGTGTGCGGGGAAACGCCTCTGGCGGAAAACTCAAAAAAAATATAAGATAATGCTTACTTTGATTTTTAGCCTTATTTTCCCTAAATTGGTAGGTTTGAGGTAAAACTATAATCAATCCCAACGCGAGTTATAGAAAAATAGGCAGAAGATCCATAAGGGGCATTTCTACAGTGTTAATATTGCTTGAAGATATTTATAAAATGGCGCTGAACTTATCCTACTTTAAGACGAACGATTAAATAGGATACTGACTCGCATGCTAATTTTTATACGAAGAATACAAAACTCTCTCATCCGAGTCTCTGTCTCTGCAGCACTGGGCGGCAGCCTAAGCCCATAAAGGTGTCAATGCATGCAAATTTTAATTGTTATTTATTTAACTCAATTCAATTTAATTCATTAATTTTAATTTGATTCTGCTTAGTTTAATTAAATTATCTTTAATTTAATCTGATGGACACATTGAAACTTTATGATATTTCCATGAAATAGGTAGTTTTTGAATTTAATTATCTCTTGCTAACATTACGTTAAGTTATTGTACTAACAATAATAATATGACCTCAGTCGGTCGAAATAAACGTTTATTTTTTTTAAACTCTTTTAAGTAGTCTGCTGGTTTTTTTTCTGTAATCAAACGGTGCGTCTTGTGTGGCAGTCATCTTTTAAAATTTTCAGTGGTTTTCTTAGGCGGGTTCCAGGAACATGAAAGTGCTCTTGTAAATAATTACCCCTCCATGCTTATTGCATCGAACTTTATAATCGAAAACCCTAGTGATATAATTCGATCACACTACAGAAACGTTCATTTGTTTATTCGCTTATACTTCTTTTAAATTACACAAAGCGTGACTGTTAATACAGACCATTATGACCCACTATATATTTTAAGAAACTACATCACTGCCCGTCAATCACGCCGTCTGATAGCCGGGGGCTCAGGCTGGGCGGCGCTGGAGCCGTGACGTCATTTGCAGGGGCGGTGATTGCTGACACTGACTGACGCTGACGACTCGTTAGTACTTATCACTAATACAAGTCACCCGGAACGGAGGTACTAATGACGGTAGGTAAAACTTTTGGTTCAACTTTCATTTTAATGACAGATTTTAATTCATAAAGGTCACGAATTACGAGGGGCATTCCAAAAGAAGTTAGATACTCTTTACTCATTTGATTGACACTGGCAAGTAATACACCATCTTAAGGCTGGTTGTTTATTGATATATTTGAAAATAAAACACATATATATTTTTTATTTATTTGAATGAGCATCATTTTTCCGAGAATCTGGCGAGAATTCGCTTGCAGCAATGAAGCTCAGTCGACGTGATTCTCGTGCTATGATTTAATAAGACTATAAAAAAGGTTTAAAACCTCAAGAATGTTTTGAACTTTTGGCTACTACTTTTGGTGAGTCTGCTTGTTCAAGAGCAACGGTATTTGATTGGTTTGCTGAATTTGCAAGAGGACGGGGATGTCTCGGAGATGAAGCGAAGACAGGTCGGCCGCCAACCGCGGTCACACAAGAAAACGTTCGTGCAGTCGCACGTCTGCTTGCAACACTTGACTTTTTCAACTCAAAAAATGTTGCAATCCTTCCTCACCCACCATATTCCCCTGACCTAGCACCTTGTGATTTCTACCTGTTTCCAAAAAATAAAAATAAACTAAAGGCTAAAACTGGCTGCCTATAATTTCGAGATTTCTGAGGTGTCTAAAGAAGAGTGGTCACAGGTATTTTCCAATTGGTTCAAACGCATGGAAAAGTATATACGTGCTCGGGGTGAATACTTCGAAAAGATCGATACTTGTAATAAAGAATAAATTTTACAATCACTTTCAAACGTACTGAAAATCTGTAGGTACCTATTAAGTAACTATTTCGGTAAATGTATCAACACGCGATACAAGGCAAAATGCTGTTAAATGGTTTTCACGAAAACAAAAACAACTATTTAATCAATCTATAAGTTGTCAAAGACAAACAAATACCACAAATACTCGTACATGGTCCCTCAGGGCAGCATCAAAAATACTGCCAATCCAAAATCATTTATTTACTGTTGAGGTACTGATAATATTAAAATGTTGATTCAGCATTATAGTTACCACTTTCTCAGGTATTTGAAAGTGTTGAAACCGAGCGGCTCAATTATTTTCTTAAGAAAAACATCAGTCACTCGTGTCATTGCCCTTTGCAACACATTTACCTACTTACATGAAATTGTTTTGCAATCTAACATAATTTTATAACAAATCATACTAAACGTGTTTATTTGGAAAACACAAAAGTAGGTAGGTAACTGTAGGTACCTACATAACTATAAAAATCTTAAAATATTTGTAGGCTCGCTGATTATCATTACCTACCAATCAATCATTTGAAAATAAATAAACTTTAAAAACGAGATAAGGAGTTTACAAAAAGTTATTATGTTAGAGTTATTATCAATTAACTGCGACAATAATATTATCGTTGAAAATATTGTTTTGTTTGTTTAATTGCATTTTTTTAAATACCATTGCATTTAAGATTAGACCATGATTTTGACGACCTTAAGACCCTGTACATAATTAAATTGACAGCTGTGTGATTATAACTTCACAGTTGGCTTAATTTTTAACGTTGATTTTGTGTTTTACTTTTGTAACAATATGCTGCAATGTCCCAAACTTACTTTCTAACCGAAGACTGCTTCGTTTACTTATTCGAATTTAACTCCTTTTTGCGTACAGACTCACATATCATTAAAATGGGTCTTATGTCAAAGGTTGATGTGAACGCCTCTGAACAATGCAGCATTCATAAAAAAATGTGATAGATGTGTGAAAGTGTTAAACCACTGTGCAGATACCCGAAAATATGGTCAGGTATAGTATTAGAAGAGAATACCATAAAGTTCGTAGAGTTCGGTTAGTTATTCCGACAGTGTACAGGAATTACAGTCAAGTACTGAAATGCTGCGTAACCGTTTAGCGCTTTCCAACTAGTTAACGTCAGTTGAACAAGTAGAGTAGGTAGAGCATGTTAGAGAACATCTCCCCCCGTGTGCAGTTGGTGAATACTCTGCTGAGTCATTAGAAGGCGATTGTTTTGTTTCGGCGTGGTTCCTCTCGCGCTGCCACAGTATAATTGAAACGTCAGCGAACGATTGGTTTGACTATTGTGTCTGCTGATAAACAAAATCAGTTTGACTTTTGTGTTTGCTGATACAATGCGTATATCTGTAAAAGTAGGGTTACTGCATCATTTTTTGAAAGTCACATAACACATTGTGTAAAACATTTAATGGTTTATTTATTTTCCTATGATTTAAGGTTCACTGCTTGTGTGACGTATCCAACGTGTTTGTGATGGATTATTTTCTCATACAGTAGCAAAAACGCGCAACGACTACGACACTTCTATTTTCTATTATGTAGGTAGGGTGTTTTTTCAGTGATTGCAATCATTTGTCACTAAAATATAGTAAGTTAAAAAGTATTTTAGTCCGTCACTGGTTTGCAGGAGTTAGGACTTGTATGGATACCTCTAAGCTATGTATTAGCTCAGAGATATTTATACAAGTCCTAAGTAATTGTTGTAAATCATTTTATGGAATTTTATTTTCATTCAAATTCTTAGAACTAAAATAACTAAAACCAATATTATGAAACTGTAGTAGGTACATAAATATGCTGATACAATCATTGACGAATAACTTACAGATATTATAAAAAAAGTTACCATGCTTTGAGATAAATAATCGCAGACAACTGTTGAAAATCACAGTTATACTACTGATTTGACATGATCTATGTACTTCCGTCGCGTTATTACCTTCTGATAGGTGTCCCGTGCGCGCCTGCGCCGTCGGCCTGACCACACACTGATTGAACGCTTGTTTCGCCTCCATTAATCACTCGGCCACCTTTGATTTGTTAATCGCCTTTGTTAACAACTGTGAAATGTGTCTACACCACAATCGATGGGGACAGTTTTGATTTAAAAGCTTTTTTATTTTTGTTTACATACTTATTTCGTAACCATTACATGTAACAGCAAACGTTCACTGTGAACTATTTTAAGTAAGTCTATTAATTATACCATATTTGAACTCTGAGTTAAATTCAGTAAAACCCCGTCCCGTTAAAAGTCAATCAAATTCCACATTAAGTAACGTAAACGTCAATGATCTCGATTTAGCAAGCAATATTATCAAAACTTCAGCAACAATTTGATTTCAATAAAGAATGATTACTTATAAGGAGACGCGGGACCTTTACGATAGACAGGGGTTAGGATACCAGCCTTTTCTTACGCCTAGGATTAACATAAAAGGCCAAGCTCTGTAGAAGGATTGAAACTAAAATGACCAAATAGATCAAAAAGACGAACTTATAACATTTGAACAACAAAAAGCGTGGCCAGGGTTCGATTGCAACTGCAACCTAATGTACCTAAACATTCATGTGACGATCGCTTGTATATTCTGTGACTGGGTGTTACTATACATTTGATTTGTTACAAATTCATTTCGTCGTTTAAGAATAGTATGTAGGTTACCTACTACGGAAAAAGACATACGAGTAGATTCAAAAATTGAATCAAATCTACATAAATGTCAAGTATGTAGTTACATCTCTGTTATGATTGTAAGTAACAGTTACAAGTAGAATTCCTGTGTCGCTTGTGTCACGAAGCGTTCACCTTGAGTCTTGTGTAACTCGAGAACACCGCGCGATGTTTTCGCGAATATGAGCCAACCACCAACGGCACTCGCGCTGGTGACCAACAATACTTCGTTTATGGACTTCACTTGACTACTATATCAGAACGATACAAAATATATCAAAACAAACAGGAGACGTATGATTATTTTATTTTGAACAGGCACAGTGAGATCGGATTAACCAAGATTATTTAGCTTTTGAATGAAATCTAGAGACAATAGACTGGCCTGTGTTGGCGCAATATCATCCTGCCTATAGCGCCAAGTTAGTTTGCTCCCCATCCAGAAACACTGTGATAAACATTTATCTTTGTTTTGCGTTTTTATCTTTTCATGAATGTATAAAGAAATATTTTAGCATGTTTATCGATCCCGTCACCTATTATAAAAACTTTGTTTACTCTGTTCTCAAATGATCTTGGTATAAGATGTCCTAGATAAATATTCATATGCAATTTCATTATTTCCGTAAACAATTTAAGTGAACAAAGAAATACTAAAAAGTAATAAATTTAAATACACTAAGAGCCAATTTTTCAATCCTTAGTTTATTCCCTAGCTAGGGAGGGAAGTGTTCGTAATTGAATGCATGAACAGCCAGTTAATTTTATACTTCAGTTAGCCTATTTAGGCTAACTTTAGTAGTTAGGAAGTAGATAACTTTATTCCCCAGTTAGCGGCTTTATTCAACAGATAACATCTCTCAACCATTTGAAAAATTAAAAATCTTGTTAACCTTTGAATAAACTTTATTCTACGTATAAATTTCATTATCTGAGGATTGAAAAATCGGCCCTTTTCTCAAAAAACATTACAGTTTCCCCTTTTTCAAAACAAATTCAAACTGTTTGTAGGTACTCTTAGACTCGGACATATTGTATAACAAATAAATAAATACCAAACAACGTCGTTTTTTTACTAAATATCTATTAGAAACGATTGCCCATAGTTCTGACTCTACCATTAGAGTCACATTATAATTAGTTAGGGATTGTATTTGAATTTGTAAAAGTATATTTTCAAATCTATTTTCTAGATATAAGACTATTATTGGGTGCATTAGTCGTTGGGTACAACGTTATTGAATTCAAATATTTTGCTTCCATTTGATTCTGCATCTTGCAAAAGCCAGAGACTACTTTCCTAATTTATAAACCAAAGTAGTCTTAAAGCAATGTTCTAGTTCTTATAAATAATGGGGTACTTATACTTATAGTTAGTCAATGTAAGTAAGTTATAAATTTACAAAATTGTCCTGACCTAATCGAATCTGTGTTTCGTACTACATTCTAATCTAATGTGTGATATATTTTGTTAAGTGTCTATTGTGTTTCCTGTCCCCATGATAAAGCATGCTTTCGTTTAAAAGCAAACGCTGTTAGTTTTTAGTTCTACTATTATCGTGTAAAGTTTACGCAAACAACGACTCACAGTTCTTCGTTCAAATCGATGATTGAAATGATTTTCAGGAAGGCGGAACATCACACACAAGTGCTGGACGTGCGTGAGCGGCGCTAGACTGGTGCGGCGACAAATCACTTAACAAATCAGTGATGTCAAATAATAATAACCTAGGTACTTTGTTTCATAGTTAGCTACAAGCGGCTCTTGTTATTCACTCTTTAGCGGCACTGTTTAAACACTTTGACTACGTACTGAGTTTACACTCACGAAGTCGAGTATAGTTATAAGTTAAATACTCAATCTGCAATGTTACAGCAGATATAATAAACAAAAGTAAATGCAATGCTTCGTATCTTATCTAAAGATAGAAAACTAAACTTTTAAACTAAATTGGAATTTCAGACCTTGATGAACCCGCATTTTCCACAATCCGGGTGGCTGCTCTATCATCGATCTTGAGTAAAATTTTTGTTTTGGAAATAGGTACAATAAATATTGTTATCTTTATATTCATCTCATGCACTTCAATCGGTTGTACACTGTTTTATAGAAAATTGAATCATAGAATTTCGTTTCACTTATATTGTTTCTCATATTATCATTTCATCGAATAATCAATACGCAGAATTAAATTTAAATCATAAATTTTTGTTACAAATAAAATTAGATTATTAATATCATAGAATATCAAATCAAGTTTTATTATTGCTCATAATGTTTGGCTTTTGTAAAAAGTATTCTCAAGAACATTTTTTTTGTCACTTATGATCATTCGCCGAAAATTCGCTTCTGGCGATGTGGTCACAGTTCTAACCTAACCTAACCAACAGAGGCTTTTTAAACTAATGTCTGTTATTAAATTAAATAAATTTCTGTGAAGTAATTAGTCGTTGAAATAATAATATTTGATATGAAAATATAGTATCTGGACTGAATTTTCTATGAAGTATAGTCATTGAAACAATAGGTAATATTCGAAATGAAAATATTTGAACCGAGTATGCTATGAAACATTTTCTGTGAACCGAAATTCTATGAAAATTCTGATTGTGAAACAAGGGATCACCACTCCAAGCATATGCCACCACGTTTATTTTCATTTTTAAACAACAGAACTGTCCAAGATAATTTCAGTAATAAACACTTTATAAATGATGGTACGTGAAACAATCATGCAATTGTTGAATGAGGCGGGCAGACTACACCGGAAGACGAGTCGCACAAAACGTCACGTTGAGCTAATTTACGACGCCGAGTAACCCTGCGTGTGTACCCTGCTTAGCTTGCATAGTGCGTGCTGCAGAAAGAACCAAGGTAGGTACACGTCGGTAAACTTTGACGATTTTTCCGAAATAAGAAGTAGGTACGTACAAATACTGTTGGAAGGAGTGGGAAAATGCCTGGGATCGGCCGTGCAATCTTCCTTTCTTTCCTGCTCCCAGTTTCTGCTCCTACTTCATGCTCAGCCGTTTCCGATCCCACGAAAGCCTAACCACTACGTGATCATAATAACTGTGTAATATTGTATTGTTCCGTTTCCAGGAACCCATTAATATTTTACACAGAAAGTTGATTAAGTTAGGAGCCCTCACAATAATAGTAACACCTGAGAGTTAGCATGTTTTACAGAGAGGCGATTATCGGCACTTGCTTTCCCGGTACAGCCACAGGATGTCGCCTGTAACCCAACACCCATAACATTGTATCAATGACCATTGCAATAGAACAATACGATACAACTATAGTGCTTATTGCAACAAGTTAGA
This sequence comes from Udea olivalis, assembly GCA_947369235.1. Classification (NCBI taxonomy): domain Eukaryota; kingdom Metazoa; phylum Arthropoda; class Insecta; order Lepidoptera; family Crambidae; genus Udea; species Udea olivalis. The sequence goes on from OX376343.1 coordinate 13,344,897, forward strand.
GATGAATACTTTTAGGTTGACTAGCAGCTAGTAGGTACTAAGGTGATATTGCACTAGGAACATTGTTTTCGCATGGATATCGAATTATATTTCATCATATTGGTTTATTATTTATTTCATTACAGGTATTTTATTGTTTGTACATCCTGTCACGAACACGATACCTACAGCAATACGTGTTTTAAAAGAGACTACTTTAAAGTCTTGTTTTTGAAATTTCGTAAGCAAAAATTTTTATTTTTGCTTTATTAGGAATGAAGACCAAAATATTCAGTTGTTTCGTGAGAAGCTTTTTAGTCCCCAAATATCCGTATGCAAAGCAATTCTATTGCAACATTTTCGGTTAAAATACAGCTTTACTAAAACTATGAAAGACCTCAAGAGCTCTCAGAGGCAGGTGGCGCGATGGCGGTTCGTTTACCGCAATCGCGTTTACGGCGCCCCGCGGCCGCAACCTCCTTCAACACAACCACCGACTGTGGAAATGGCATTTCAATGCAAAATCAATATTCGAAACTTCTGCTCTAAGTTACTTCAAGGAGTGCGATCAAATCGAATTCCTGTTGAATGCAAATGAAAATAAAATGAAAATCAAGTAAGAAAAACACTTAGCAACACTTTATACACTTGAGTAGTTGGCATTTGTTATTCATTACTATTTCCTTGTGTGCAATAAAGAATATTTACTTACTCTTCAACGGAACACTTAGTTAACAATAGAAGTTTTAATTTGATAGACTTACAGCCTTTTTAGATATGTCATACTTATAACTAAAACCTATAACCTACTCTAGACATCACTACTCATGAGCGGGTAAGGGGGGCATCTGATACTTTTAATTGTGTGCCAGATATCATTATAGAAACACCCAGACATATCAATATTTGTTCTGATGGAGGATCAAACCCATGTGCTGGGGCAAGATTGTTATCAATACGATCAATAAACTCAAAATAATAGTACACTTTGAGTAACTCCACCAATTAACACAGTTACTTTACAGAAGAGAACACTTTGATGGACTTTTCAAAGCTTTCTATAGTAAGTCAGCTTAAAATATTTGAACTAATCTGTTGGTTTTATATCTGATTGCATGAAACTAGGTCAGATTTCAATGCTAGAGAAACTACTGCTACAATGCTGTTGTTTTCCTCAAAAAAACCTTCATCGTCATCTCGAATCATTATCAGATGCCGAAGCATAGTTCGAACATCGGAAAAGCTTGGGTGAAAAATGTATTCTTCTTTTATTTAAGCAAAGGAAAAAGCGATGCCTTTGACGCGGCTCCGGCGACGCGTTAAACAAGAGCGGTGGGAGTCGTACGCGCCTGGGGCGGCATAATTCACTTAAATCATGCTTAAATCACGCGCTCAAAAGAGCTCACCGCTCACGGCTCGAGTGCGAAGCGCCGCCACACCTCACTAATACCTCCTTAATTTTCAGATTAGGTTACCTTCTTCACAACTAAACGGCTTCCTTGATTTTTAAAGCTTAGAGGCTATTAGCGGGTGCGTACAAAATGACGTGTTAAGATTAGTGTTACGGTAGTGTACTTGTTTGCATTCAATTAAATTCGTTTATGTCTGAGCTTCAAACTGAACAATAAATGAAGAATACTCACCTATCCTCAGGATGATGTAACATAAGCATAAAAATAACAATGAAACCGCAAAACCTCATTGTTGGTGAAATCGAAAAGACTGATCCAAAAATCCGGCAAATAAAATTCCAATTACGCGAGGACGAAATGACATATTCGGTTTGCACAAATCCTTAAAACGTCATCCAGATATCCATTACATGTCTATTAAATCTTACGACATATATTTGTGGGGCTCAGTCAGCAGAGTTCCCCTCGCAAACACCGCGCCGATTACGAGCTTGGCCGACCGGAGTAAACGAATATAAAACACATGCGGGAAGACGAATGCAAAATGTACTCGTCAAGATTTTGCATAGGTAAACAGTAGGATACCGATCACCCTTCCACGGCACTCGATGAGACTGGTGAATCGTCAATGGAAGCCCCGTGGATAAACAAGTGCTCGCGCCATTGTGTACTGATTCTCTGAGCTGTTTTAATTTTATTTAAAAATGGTGAACGGTGTCAAAGAAGCAGGTTAGGTAAGAGAGGCCGGCGGCTCTCGACGGCACCGCAAGTGCATGACGAAGCCTATTCCCGTCGGCCACTTGACTCTTTTTGCACGTGTGAGGGTGAATTTTATTATAGGTTTATTGATAAAATAATGGAACAAGTATTACCTACTATATTTTCTAAGCTGCTGTAGCAGTGGCAGTACAGCAGTAGCACCTACCTAGGTTCTAGGTTCTAAAATTGTTTTTTTTATTCAACCTATAATGTCCTACTGCTGGGCAAAAGTCTCCCCCATATTTAAAAATAACAAAAAAAAACCGTTATTTTTAAATCAACTTCAAAAGTAGTTATATTTTTCAGTAGGTAATAGTTTCGTACTAAGTTAGGGTCTACCACCAGTTACAATTTTGTATTGGGATTTGACATTGTCATGTTGTGTCAATGTCAAATCCTTTTGACATTGACATGACATGACATGATAATGTCAAATCCTAATACCTTTTTTTACGCGAACGATAACGTAATTTAAAGTGGCACTCGTGGTAGACGTACTGGCAAGGTTTTCATCCTTGAGTTGAGTAATGCCTCAGGTTCGATTCCCGGTCGGATCAATTCAAAAAACGAACTTTTCTGAAATGGTTCGTGTCTAGGTGTGCTGGGAGACGCCCCTGGCTTAAGTCCTTGTCTGGATACTTACTCCCTCCCCTACTGCGAGACCGTGACAATTTGGCGTGTTGTCTGGCGCATATTTAATTATGTTCAGTTCGTTATCATCAGCGTTAACAATTTTTTTTTGTATTGGTGAGCCATTGTAGTTGCGCGAACACCCATGTGATAAAAGGTAATCAAGTCAATAAAATTATCGTTCTGTACTGTTTTTTGTTTTGTCCTAAGCTAATACGAGGGGCATGCCAAAAGAAATAAGATACTCAACAATTATAAAATTTATTCTTTAATACAAGTATCGATCTTTTCGAAGTATTCACTGCGGTTTTTCGACTGCACGAACGTTTTCTTGTATGACCGCGGTTGGCGGCCAACCTGTCTTCGCTTCCTCTTCGAGACAACCCCGTCCTCTTTCCAATTCAGCAAACCAATTAAATACTGTTGCTCGTGAACGAGCAGACTCACCAAAAGTAGTAGCCAAAAGTTCAAAACATTCTTGAGGCTTTAAACCTTTTTTATAGTCATAATAAATCATAGCGCGAAAATCACGTCGACTGAGCTCCATTGCTGCAAGCGAATTCTCGCAAGATTCTCGAAAAAATGATGCTCATTCAAATAAAATTAAAAAATGTATGTGTGTTCTATTTTCAAATATATATCAATAAACAACCAGCCTATAAGATGGTGTATAACTTGCTAGTGTCAATCAAATGAGTAAAGAGTATCTAACTTCTTTTCGCATGCCCCTCGTAGTAATAATCCCAATTTAATCTTGTCCAAAAAGACGATGCAGTCTTAGATGCTAAAAAAGTATTTACATGTCTGCCCAGTAAATACCTATTTATTATTTTCTTGAAGAGACCCGAGTTATATTCCACTCATAAGATACATGTGAAACTCCACGCGTTCAAAAATCAACCACCAAGGGCAAAAGTCAATGTCCATCTAGTGCCTGGGCCCTGGATCTTGGTAAACTGCTGGCGGGACGTTTGTGTAGTTTATTTGCACACGGCATCACGACTATATCCCAAACGGGATAAAGAGGCAAGCTGACTGCTCTGTTGCCGTCATGGTGAACAGAACATTCAGAGGCCCATTTTGCACCGAACTTTTTAGAAAGATGATGAGCCATCCTCCGTTATCAGGATTGCTTTGGTTTTTTATCGGTGTCTTCCATCACCGGAGAGTTATCAAATTTGACTATGAATACAACGTCGGTTCTGGCCAGCTTTGAACTCAGGACCACAGGAGCTTCGAGGCGCAGTGCTTAACCCCAAGCCAATGACGATGAAGAGCGTCATTGTCTTGCGTTTATCATCTCTCTCATTTACACATTCCAAAATGTTTTGTGCTAAATATTATTATTAATACGTTGTGTTTTGATTATAAATCAATTGATAACACAACACGTTCGTTCAAAGTGAAAGTTCGCTACGCGTGCAGTTTATTTCTTGTAAGTACTTCCATGAACTCGGGATAACACTGACAACTTGATTATTGCGTAATGGACGAGATTAGCAAGAAGTAGATAACTTTAGATACTTTGTAACGGAATGGTTTAACCTAATAGAAAATAACCAGACCGTCTACATTAATATACTCCAAGAAATGTTAGTAGGAGTTCAGGGAAGATCATAGTCTTTGAAATTCAGTTCTTAGGAATTTTAACTGCCATTAGGCCATCACCAATATTAAACATTTGTATATCTAACGATAGAAAACTTTTTTATATTGGAATCGTCCTCTGATGTTAAAAAAAATACTAATGACTGTAATTTTTGTCTATTTTTGTTGGCAGCAAGAAAGTCATTCTCACTCAGTACGTCAAGATGAGATAAGATAAGATAATATAATTATTTATTTGCCTACCACGAGTTTTTTCCGTTATTTTTAAATCAACTTCAAAAGTAGTAATATTTTTCAATAATAGTTTCTTACCAAGTTAACGTCTACCACCAGTTGCCACTGTAAATTTACATTATCGTTCGCGTAAAAAAAAATGTATTGGGATGACACATGACATGACATGACAATGTCAAGTCCCAATACATTTTTTTACGCGAACGATAATGTAAATTTAAATCGGCAACTCGTGGTAGACGTACGCAAAGTATTCATATCCAATAGGTGGTCTAAGTTGGCTTGTCTAAGCAATCAATAGGTGTGCAAATAATCCGGAAGAAAACAAAGCTCTCGCAGGTGGTTATACGCTGGTAGTGATCAACAACGCCACGTGGAGCTGGACCAGCGAAAACCTGACCTACAAAGCTAATTTGAAGGACATCGAGAAAAGGAGAGTGACCTGACGCAGCAGCATCTAAAGTGATGAGTCGCGCGTGTCCGCTGGCGCTCCGGGCGCGTCGTGACGACCTATCGATTGGCAATAGTGCCTAGTTAGCGATCCTGGCCCGCCCGCCCGCGCCCTCCGCCCGCCGACGCACTCCATCTCGAACTCTCTGTGAACCCGTTCTGATTCAACGAAACGATTTCAAATATTTTTTTGTAAACTTGTACAATTAATGTGGCTATTTAAACAGTATTAAATTGTACGAGTCTGCTGTAAAGCTCACAATCGGTCACAAGAAGTTATGTACTATCAGTACCTATATTTGTTGCTTCTTACAGATAGTAGGTAACTGAGTTGATAATGACGGCGTACTTACAAAAAGCATCTAAGTAAAATAGCCTCAATTAAAAATTGTCTACAAATTATTTAAAATGACATATTTTTAAACCTTGACTCGAAGCTTAGGATTTAACTGCCGCAAACCGAGGTGTTTTAAAAAGGTAACTTTTCAAAAGCAACCTTTGGTCGTAAATTAATTGCCGTTATCATACTTTACGAGGCAATGCTCATTTTAGACGTTGTAGAAGAAAAGCTTATGATGTGCTGTTTATCGTCATCACGTCATTAAGTCCTATTAGGTATTATCTATAAATATAAAATGTACACGGTTGGACTCGTAAACTGGGCCTATTGACTGGGGAGTGTACGCGCTGCGCCGGCACTGCGCGTCTGCCGCGTCAGCGCGCTGTGCCCAGATGTCTGCAAAAATTTGGTTGTCAAATGTGTCTGGATGTATCGTATATTTTAGAGTGTAGTTTTAAAGAAATATTGAATGAGAGATTCGGACAAACAATAGGTTTATGTTTTTATTCATTCTTAAAATTGGTGGACTGACTCTCTACCAAACCAATTCACCACCAAGTCCCTACCTATTTTCAAATCGAAGGTTTCTTAAAGGTATTGTATACCTTTAAGAAACCTTCAGGACATGAGATAACATAGCTCCATATTAGGTATATATATAGATAGGTACCTAATATGTGTAAGTATAACAATTTTTCTAAAATATATAAAACCTGTTGTCTTATTGACACATCAATTTGATTTTTTATATAAAATGACACTGAATAAAAATAGACAGAGAATTCACAGACAGTGGAAATTAAAAAAATATCAACTAACTTAAACATTATAGTCTTGGCGTAAAATCTTTTAATCAAACACTTGTAACACCAGAGGTTGCTTAAGCTTGCAAATCCGAAAACTAATACTGTCCTCAAAACCCGTTCTAAAAAACATAGAGGAAAATTAACCTGATTTAAATTAACGCAGTCAAAACATGAAGCAGTAATAATAACATACAAAATATGCAAACTATTTGTGTATTTCTGATGACAAACGGAGATGGGTTTGTTGTGATCGCGGCAAGGCCGGGCGGGTATCGACCGCGCGAGTGCTGGCTCAGGCTCCATCAGCCCTTTTACTGCCGACGCGCGCTCCGTCTACTGGGCCAACGTACTACTCGTACGAGTATTACAGCGCTGGGCTTTTCGTTGAGTGTGTTTGGGAAGTTTGTAGGACTTTTGTATTTACTCACAAAGTTTTGCTTGGGACCAAAGTGAAACTTTTCTACACACTATACGTATATATACGTATTTCTAATGATACACGTAGAAAGTATCGACCGCGCGAGTGCTGGAGGCCCCATCAGCCCTTTCCGACGAGCACTCCGACTACTGCGCCAAAGTACTACCTACTGGTAGGACTACGCTGGGGTTTAAGTTAGATTTGTGTTTTGCAAGTTTGCAGGACTTTTGTATTTTCTTACAAAAGTTTTGCTTGGGACTAAAGTGAAAATCTGTTTAACAACTGTGGTATTCTGTAAGTTTGCAGGACCATTGTATCAACAGATGTTTTGTTCGGGACTGAAGTGGGAACGCTCTGGTCTTTATACACACTGAGTATTTCTGATGACAAACCACTAAGGATTGTTAAGATTGCGGCAACGCCGGGCGGGTATCGACCGCGCGAGTGCTCTCTCAGGCCCCGTCGGTATGTATGTCTACCATGAGTTTACACCAATGACAGCCTTTAGCGTCCGCGTAAACAAAACTTGTGATTAAAAATGGAAACAAAAATGGCATGCAAAATGTTGAACTCAACGATACCCTGCATACATGACGGAAAATCATGGTAGAAATACAGCCATTTTACTGCCGTCTCACTCCGTCTGCTATTCCAACGTATATCTACAACAGCGTCTACAGCTACAGCGGTTTACGTGAGGTTTGTGCTTTGGAAGTTTGCAGGACTTTTGTACTTTATGTTAAAACGTCGATACTTATGGCTTCAAAATATACAGTGAGCCTGAAAACTTTAGCTGTAGGTTGTGCTCTGTGTTACAGCACCTGTATTAGAATGAGTCACTCTTCCATAATACAAATTATAAAACAGTAAAAAGCAATTTCCCTAACTTACTGAAGTCCACCAATTGTAACTGTTCTTTGAGCAATATTGAAAAAGATGATGAATGTACGAGTACATGAATCTTGACAAGAAGTCTGGGTAGTAAAAACACGTTGACTGAATACACTGGACAGTCAACGTCTCAAGAATTTTTATTGTTCACATTATTTTTGCCCATAAAATTCTCTCACAAATCTTGGTATTAGGCAGCTTTTCCACCAGAGATGTGCTATGCAACGATGCGAGGGTGCGTTTGATATCCACTAATCACATTCAATTAAAATTTCGAAAAACCTTTTTTTTGCGAAAACACATGTCTTTATTGTGAACGAAGTGGTGTAATTTCATTAACCCTTAAAAAAGAACCCTTCTTTGTTATTTGTATTTGTTTCTACTTTAAGGTTATAAGTTTAAGACCAACCGGAAAGAAATGTTCTTATTGTTCTATTCATACTACCAGGCAACCAACACCAAAATTAAAATATACAAAAATAACAACAATAAATAATTATTAATCAATCACTGTCTAAAAAGTAAAATTATTACGGTTTTTTTAGTAGGTATTCATATTCGTATCTACTTATTAATTTTAATATGGACATTAAAACATTTTGTTCCAATTTTTTATTAAACAGTTGTCCTTAAGCCCTTCATGTGCTCTTTGGAGCCCGTTTTTCAGCTCATTTTTCTCATTTGAATAAACATCGAACAATTCACCAGGCCAGAAAATTTATAGCGTACTTGTAAATTTATTTAGTTTAGTGGTTTGGCCATGTTATCTTACTTATCTATCATAAGAAGTTACTTTCACAAGTATAATATTGGATCTGAAATGAAAGTTTCAACTTTAAATTTATACAAAACTAATTATAGTACTCGTATCTAAGAAGAGTTTTCTACTTAACTATTTGCATCTATTGAATGAATGGGTAGTGAGTACACCGACTCTGAACTTCATAATAAACTAGAAAATAAATAAATCAGCTGTGAGTAAGTACCCTCTTGCCAAAGCTCAAGGCCGAGGTTTCGAACTTCTTGGCTCAGCTCGATTTTCACAACATCGGTTGTTTTGATCAATATGTAGTACCTACCACGGAGGCACCAGACTACAACGGTACAGGTATTCCTCAGTTCTCATTCAATATCTTTGTAAATTTTCAATAATTTGATATTTGACTTAATTGTATCGACCTAATATAATATGTGTACCTATATTTTTACAATCAGTCTGCTTGTATTAAACTGCTGACAACATTTGCACGTCGCATGCGATATAATATTATGGATGATTTTAATGTTTAAGAACCTTTTGTAACCATTTTCTGGCAAATGATTGATTTATATTTATATTTTGTCTATGGTAACGAAGAAGATGGTCATTCTACATTTTATAAGCAAGCAGCTCGCAATCAACCGGGGGTTCATTGGAAAGCGTGGTCTCGGTTGGGGTTTTTAGTTGCTGCTCTCCTAGAAACATAATGTTGAATGAGCTGCCTGCTGAGGTTTACCTTGTGAACATGGAGTCAAAAGGGGCCTTAAAAGGTACTTAATAAAGTCCCTAATCATTTTGATTAAATATCAGCCTTTTAACTAAAAACACATGATAATATCGTTGTTAGTCGCGACTATTTCCAAGTCACTGTTAGTAATAATAAGCCACGAGCTTAGAGTTTTTAATAAAATGTCTAGAAAACAAGTGTAGTGGTGCCACTCCAAGTTTCCAAAACTCCGCTCCGCTGCCTCGCTCCGCTTCGGTGGACAGGCTGCCTTATAATTGGTTTACTTTAGAGGGCCTAGACAAGAGCAACACTTTCAAAATGTAAGTAATGACATTTGCATACGCCTAGTGATGAAATATTGTCATCCTTACTTTCAAAAACTTATGGCGTGTTCCTCTTGCCTAGTCTCACTGATATGCGAATATGACGTAAACTACTAACAGTACAGCACCCATCTCATACATGCCTGCCCTCTTTTGACTCAGACATGAAAAGTTTTTGTCAAAAACTGACAGGTCGAAGCTAAGGTACACTATAGTACTAGTTTATGTACCTCGATGTCCATTATTTGAGCAACTTCAGAAAATAGAAAGTAGAGAGTAGGTGACGTCACCGCTGGCAAAGCTCGACCTTGCCACTAGAAAAATGTGCCGCGTCGCCGCAGCGGTGCTGGCTCATCACAACCCGGCCATCGCTCCCGACGCGCCCGCTCGCCCGCTCGCCCGCACACTCCAACCAAAAAACAGAACTTCTTTTTGATTTTCATTTCTTTGTTGTGTTGCTTTTATGAAAAACAGTTGCAATATTATACATATTTAATTTCAGGAGACAAAAAACTTACATAGATTACTTACGTGAACTAATTAAAATGGCTTCTTAAAACAAAAGGAATTATTATTAACTGCTATGAGACGTCTACTACTGAATATAGGCCGAACAAACGGTCAGCATCCACCAAAACTTGGTGACTTATATAGAAAGATAGAAACTAGAAAAATTCGACCTGATCCTAAGGGACTCAAGCGGGAAGCGGACTTTTATATAGGCCTACCACACTGCGTTTGCCTTCAAATAGTCTCCAATCCTGAACTTTTGAGCTCTTTCAAACCATTTTCTGCGTTACTATGTATTTTATACGTCCTCTTTCTGCCTCAGCCATGGGTTCTTTCAATGTGTCCACATCCGTTTTAACTAGACTACGCAAAAACCAGAGATATTTTCGTATTTATTCTTCTTATTTGTGCTTTATTAACCCAATCACATACTCGTATTATAAGATCTGACCATAGCCCTCTTCGTAGCTCGTTAAATGCTTGAGCCGTTGAGTCCTAGCTTTTGGCCTAATGGACGCATTCCGGGTTGGTTGTCTCTGACGACGGCGTTCGGTCGAGGCACTAAGGTAAGTTGCACGAAAAAACATCGAGCAGTCTTCCAAACACTAATGGATTGGAGGAATTACCTCTTTCTCGTAGTTGGATCTGCCTACTTGCATTACTTATAGACAAACTCACAGACAACTGACAGAACTGATTCTGAAATTCAAAGCATAAATTGAACATCATTGTATGTATATCACATCATATCCTACCTATTTCAGGAAACAAGTAAGTAGGTACACATCAAGCTACGTCGTCATCCTTATGCATTTAATAAACCCAGGTGGGTAAAACTAACAAGATAACCGCTCTTGTAGACAAGTATTTTGATATATAAATATATAAAAATAATTGATATATAAAAATAATTCGTTGCATTTCTCACAGACTTAGGTTTGGTGACCTAACTCTAGACTCTCTAGACATAACTCCTTACTTATGATAAAGAGTTGTTTGTACCAACTTACTTACATTCTTTTGATTTTAGGTAAAAATAACAAATTCTGGGTTAGTTTTTACGAATAGCAATAACGTGTGATAGATACTCTATAGATGAAAGTTATGGATTCCATAGATCTGTGAATGAAAGAAATAGGAAATACCAACGACTTATAAAACTGTAATTCATAGCCTAATAATTGCATCAATAAAATTTGACTAGAGCAAACTACTAACTAGCATAAGAAATCCTTTAATTATTTTTCAGCAATGCTTACACTGGATTAAATCCAAATGCATGCATATATGCAGTCCAATGACGTTGCAGGAATAATTGTGCCATTTATTATTATGATTAACGCCTACAAAATGGGCCATTACGGTGCCGGCCAGGCAGTAACAATGGCCATAATTCTCCTCGGCTTCATTAACAGGCCTCCATTTGCATGACAGCCTCCACTTACGTACAACTACATCTATGTCCTGGAAAGTGGAGTACGTTACTTGAGCTTTGCAGGTGGGGGAGGTTGTTATTTGCAGCTTTGTGCTTTATTATGATAGTAGCAAGGAATTGTGGCGTGATGTTGGGAGGAAAACTTGTTTGGTCGTTGTCTGAGGTCGGTAGGCGGCGCTATCGGCGTCTCGCTCTGGCGGGGCGTGCCGCGGGAGGGCACGCCCCCGCGGCGGCCGCGGCTGAGCTGTGCCCGTGAGCGGCCGGGCGATGTCGACTGGCAGCTACGAGGTAATGACTTTGAGTCAACTAACATTCTGAAATTATTTCAAGACTTTACATGTTGTAGTTACTGGTGATAAATAGGTACTTTAATTCAACATCGAATCCTTAAAAATCTCGTACATTAATTTTTAATGTGTACCTAAAATTCGATTTACAAAATGTAAGAAAATAGGGAACAGGTCCTAGGACCTATTTTCGAAAATGAGTTAGTACACTGTTTTATTTATTTTCAATTATGTTTTAGTATCCCTATAGTAGGGGAATCAATAAAACAATGAATACCAGATCATTATTATTTCCAATATCGTCTGTAAATTGGGTAATTGTAAAACAAAAATATTTTTAAACTTCACAAAAACGCTAAAAAAGAAAACAAAATATCCACCTAAAACCAAAGTACCAGATTGTCAGAAACTTGGATTTGCCAAGCAAGCACTGGACAAGTGCCAGCAGTTCTTTTTAAAAAAATATATACATTTGTAATTTTTAGTAATTCATATCTACCTTAATCAGCACAAAGGTGACCCTTTTCCTTGCGTTATGGGAAACATGAAAAAATGCTATAAAAACCATGACTGAGCGTGTTACATGACAAGAATTTGTGGTCATCTTTGCTATAATCTGCTTCTCTGCACATTTTTTTTATTATGACTTTACTCTGTCAATGCAATTTTTGTGTAAACAAACAAGATTGAAAAGAGTAACCATCGAGTATCAACAACCTCCGAACCGGTGACTCTACCAGTTACATTATTGTTATTCATGAAATTTACTATTATTTTATTTAGGTTTATTTTTATTTAGTGTATTTTTTCTAGTAATAGTTATTTTTTTGAATTGTCATAAGTAATATTTTTATAAGTATAGACTTATTAACAAAAAATGTGCAGAGGAGCAGATTATAGCAAAGATGACCACAAATTCTTGTCATGTACAAGAACACAATATATCACACAATTATATCTTTTTTCATATAGATGAATAAAGATATATATAAGACACAAGTTCGCTCGTGTGTGGAATACTGCTCTCATATCTGGGACGGTTCCGCCAAGTACCTACTCGAAGCTCTTGACAGGTTGCAGCGGCGTGCTATCCGTATTATTACCTATTTATTGGAAACCCAGAGGCAACTTTGACTCTTGAGCCTCTCCAATTGCGTAGAGACATTGCCAGACAAGTGTTCTCTATCGCTTCTACAATGGGGAATGCTCTGACGAGTTATTCCAGCTTATTCCACCCTCACCTTTCCACTCCCGTACCACGCGTGCTGGACTACGGTGTCATTCACACACAATTCAACATTTGTTGGCCCGAACTAAAAGGTTCGGTGACTCGTTTCTTTGTCGTACCATCCAGACGTGGAACGCTTTTCCAGCACATGTGTCCTCATTCCTTCCTCTTATAGTCCCGGGTTCTTCAAGCGGGGCGTGAAAAGGCATTTCTGCAGGCCTTCAAGGTGAGGATGGCCAGCCCAGTGATTCGTTTGAATGACTGGGCTTGTCAACCTCATATCTGGACCTCACGACCGCTTTCCATCAGGTGGAGTGAGGTCATCTTGACGGGCATATAAAAAAAAGATATATTTTACTTTGAGCATGCATATTTATTTTTTCAACAAAAACCTTTATTGCTGTGTACATGGTATACACGGCCTTTTGTAATCGAATGGATGTTGCTCGGAATCACCGCGCTAGACGGCTCGTCTAACGTTAAATAGGTACTTCAGTTTAGTCATCATAACTATTGTTTTGGATAGACGCCGCCCGCGGTTCTTATTGATATGCGACACCTGTTTACATTCTGTTCCCTTTCGCATTTGTTTATACAAAGACTAACTGAAGCATTTAACGCAGCTTAAGTAGCGTCTTTAACCATTTGGGGCTCTGTGCCTTTTAGGACAATGGGGTCTCTTTTTAACCTTAAGTCAAATATTTCCTAGAACTGATTTTAGGAAAGCGGGCCCTCATGATCGCGGGGCCCTGGGCACGTGATCAAAGTGCTAAATGGTAAAGAGGTGCTCAGGCATGAGCACGGTGTGAGGTAATGAATTAACTGTATCTACTTAGTTTATTTTATTTTTATCTTGTGTAGTCAGCAAAACGAAGAATTCCAAAACTGAAGTCCGTAAAATAACCACACAACACAACCGTTTACCGATGAGCTACAATATACTCACCAGCAGTAACACAAGTTATAGACTGACTCCACGGATTTTGAAAGCCTCCATTCGATAAAAAAATCGATTCACATTATTCAGGTTAATCGTTTTTAAATCGTCTTTGATCAATGTGTAACCCATAGAAGACGATAAAATAATGTTATACCAATACACATATGGTTTTAGTTCTTGAATAAAGATAATTTTGACTATAACTGAAGCACTTTGAAATCTAACAAAATCGATCAACAAAGTCTTGAATCAATATCCGGCCGAGACATAAAGACATAATACCTATAACACCGAGATGATCTAACCCAAGGTCCCATTCAAGTAAAGTCTGAGCCATTGCGTGGTTGTATCAAGTTACCTCATCAAGGTAATAATAATATAAACGTAATACCAGCTGATTATTTATTTAAACAAAAAAAATACTTAAACCGCTCTGTTTTCGAATGATTACCTTTTTTAAAAGTTTTGTAAAAATTCGAATTTTTACTAGGATTGTTACTACAGACCTTAAATTTTCCTTTAATAACCGACTTTATAATTTAAGTCAATAAGTGGACACTGGTGAATTTTATTTCCCTGTGTAATCTAATATTATGTGACAGTAATTCTACGCCCGCATTCCCGATGCAGTTGTACTAATCAGCAGATTCTCAGAACCGTACCTGCCTGTATTCAACAACCTACAATGTGTGACAATAACATGATTATTTTATTTCCTGTGGGATTAAGTAGGAACGAAATACCCATAATGGCATAAAGACTGGCACTTTGGCGCAATAGGCAAATAGCGCCCAAACTTGCGGGTTCGATCCCCACTTGAGACAAACCGTGGATTCACGTATTATTGTTCGAATTTTGTGTGGATATCTACTTTAAATTCGTCGCATTATTATTGCACACCAACGATTAAGTAGTGTAACCCAAGATGGCCCGGCTTCTATAATGGCCCACTTTAAAAAAATACCAGTTTTGGTACTTTAAACTATTTTCAAATTCGCGCATTTAAGCGACTGCGGCCATAGACAATCATGCAAGTTCATTTGACATTCAGCGCCCCGCCATTTTGACAGTGACAAACAGTTTGCTGTGCCGCGTCAAAGTGAAACACGTTTTATAACCTCCGGTGAGCAGTATTTATTTTAAATAGCAAAAAATAATGCCAATTCTTTTGTTTTAATGACTACATGTTGTTAAGTATTCTGTAAGACATTGGATTGACAGTAAGTTTCATAGCTATATGGCTTATTATGTATTTTATTGCAGTAAAATTATACTTGGGTTAAGTTTCCTAAAAAGGCCCACCGCATGTTGCCCAAACATGGCCCGGGCCTTCTTAGGACTTCTAAAAGTGTATAATCCATTGAAATTAAGCTTACATGGTCTATCATAAGTGTCATTTCTGATTAAAAACATAGCTATAATGTGTTTTTATAAATAATGTTTATGGTGATTATTTCTTATTTATAGGTCAAAATGGAATCTTCAAACAAAAACGTCGTGGGGAGTGATAGATATTTATGTTAATGTGAGATGATAGAAAAAAATACCATAGATAAGAAATGATATTTATGTTAATTTGAGTGTATTTAATCAAGGCAGAAGTATGTGATTACTTTATTTTCAAGCAAAAAATGCAAGTCGATTTGCCATCCTCCTAATTAGGGCCAATTTTAAGTGTGACCAAAATCTAAGGCTGATGAAAGAACTGATTTATTATTATTTTGTTACCAACTATTATTATAAATCTATGTTTAAGTGATTTATTTCAATTAAGAAAGTTTTATTAGTTTTATATCCAATTTAATTTTTGGTAGATCTAAGATAAATTAGGCAAATTATGAACAAAATTTTAAATTTTATTGATTTATTTTAGTAGAAAACTATATGTCAAGAACAGTATTAGAAGTGAATGTCATTTGCATAAGGGCATGGTGATTATTACCTTCATTAATTTACGGGCCTTATTTGGTGACTACCTCCCTGCCTAAGATGGCCCGCGACTCGCGTTTTGGAAATAGCGTTTTTATATTTTAATACGCAATTAAACGTTGCAAACTTTTTCTATATTGTGTAGTGCAAATAAATATCTCATTATTTTCATAATGTTTTTTATTTATTTATTAAAATTAAGAATTCCACAAGGTTTTAAAATTAAGTGGGCCTTGATAGGTGCCGGTACCTTACATAATCAGTTATGCCTCGGAGTTAGCTCTCCGCTTGATGCAAATTCAAGGACAACTACTTCTTCCTGCGGTCTGTTAAAAATTACAAGAACTTGTCTAATATAAGTAATTTCTAATTTTTGTCACCTTTTTTATTCTTCAATATTTTTTGTCATTTAAACCATTTTCTTTCTCAAAACTTTCTCTAATAATTTACGAAGTTAACGTCTTTCGCTTCTGTATTGTTAAAAAGGAAAACAGAACCAACTTGGTAGAGTCACATTTTTTAAGAATATTCAAACTAAAAAATACACTTTCCTTACTTTGATTAGATCTGGTGATTTGCCTTGTGTTGCGTTAGCGACACTGTAAGTAAATTATCGATGTATTTTTATCAGTTAATTACAATAAATGTTATTTCTCATTTAGTAGCGTATGATTATGTTTTAATAAGAAATTGCAAATGGATTTATTTTTGGGTTTGGATTCAATTAGGTACTCATTTTCATGGTTACATAAAATAAGTGATTCTAAACCGTCAAAATTGTTTTGTTGTTACTAAAACTCGAAGACGCCGGCAAACCTTTACTAAAAACCTGAGCTGACATCCCATCTCCGAGTGGCTTGATATAAATTATGATTACGAGTGCTAATCGTATGTGTATTTAGGTACCTAAACCACTACAATGTAAGTTTCCTGTTTACTTTACAGCATAAGGTTTAGTGTTCTTTAACTTGACACCGACGTATCTGGGAACACTGGTTCATAAATAAAATATCTAAATGAAATAAGCGTGTATGTATGTGAATGTGACGTACAGGAGGTATCTTCATTCAGTCCTAGGGTCAAGTATTTTAACGGTTAATTAAGTAGGTACCTATTGAAATTCAGAAATTGTATTAAAAAAACGGTAGACCTTACCGTTTCTTTAGTTTTTATTTCATGCATCAATAAATCTCACAACATTATAGCTTTATATTTGCTCTCATTACTTTTTGTTACTTTGATTTTGAATATGGTTTTAACGATATTAGGTGATGGTCAAAAATATAGGTTTCACTTATTGGAAACTAGGACTCTTAACATATGATCTGAAAATCTCATAATACTTCCTAGTTTTTTTAACATCCAACCCAACCCTTCAGAAAAATAAACCTCTAAGCATTTATAAACAACCTCAGAGCCTAAACTGAATGCGCAAAACCTCACCGTGGACGACCTCAATCGCTGGCAACAGTTGAGCAATCGCCGTGTGTCGTCGGTAGCCCGCGTTTTGCTGACCGAGCAATTCTGGAAGTCGATGGACTCGATTCTCACTGCTAATAATGCCTAACGTTGCGATATCACGTTTATGTTTTGAATTGAATAATATAAGTAGGCATATGTTATATAAACCTGAAAACTTTTCATTTGGCTAGCATTAGGTGTTAGTTTTAAATGATTTAACAAATACGAGCAGTTACCGAAATAGTTTCCTTAGGATTTGAGAAGAACCCTATTTCATAACTTAACCTACTATTATAGTTTCAAAATTGTTACTTTTATACTTCAACATATACCTAATGCCAAATGTTTAATATTTGACGTCAAACAAAATGTTATTATTTTGATAAGTCGTTTATTCTTTACCAGCGGGGCTAAGATGCGCCCCTCACGAGAAGAGTAGACAAAAAACCTCCAATCAAATTTCGCAATTTCTCGTTTTTGTCGACAAAATAGAGAAATGCGGAAATTTTATTGGAGGATTTTTTGTCTACTTTTCTCGTAAGGCGCGCATCTTAGGACCGCTGAACATAAAAACTATGCAAACACAAACCGTGCCACATCGAATCTGTTAAAGTTTCCTCAGAAGTTGGTAAAGAGTTGGTTGATCTCACCTAAAATGCTGATTAGTCGAAGGTGCTGAATTAAAATGGGTAACTTTTAAGAAGTATTTGGTACCTATTGATGAATTGATTTTTACTAAGTTCTTGATATAAATCTAACTTAATAACAACTATACATCTTTACAGAACTATGTACGGCTGATATTCTGCCAAATAAGTTTCAACTCTCATTTTTTCAAAAATAATGGTGTTCTTACAAACGATACTAATTTTACTCATGAAACCTGAGATCTGAGATACTGAAAGCGTATGTAAAAAACCGGAATTTGGTTTAGCCAGTAGGTACGTTAATTATTTGCATTAAAATGCCAATGAATTTCAGTTTGATTTGAGCAACTATCAAAGTTATTGTTAAAGTAAGGATAGTTCAATCAATAAGTATACCTACCAAAAAAACACTGTATGATCAATCATCATATACCTAATATATATAATCGAGCTAAAACTTTCAATAATAAGTTCACACCATACCCACGCCACCTTGTATTAATTTACAATTCCTAAAATGTTAACTATTTGGATAATTACAATAAAAAATATTTTTCTTTTGCGCAACGTTCGTAATAAAGAAAACCAATTACGCTGATAGCCACTTGTCTGTTTTTCCTTAATCGGTGCAGGTTTTAGTTTTGACGGAATTAAAAATTAAATTTTATTACTGAACCGCTTTGGGTGATGGTGGTTCAGATTTTTCCAGAGATAAGTTGGTTTACACAATAACCTGTTCCAAACAAATTGAATATTTGTAAAACAGCCTGAATTTACAATTTGTCCAACAGATAAATAAAAGAATATGTTTCAGTTAATATTTTATTAGGAAAACACAAATCCTCCTAAAGGTATTTTCGTCATTTATGTATCTATTTACAACTATTCGAATAATCAGTGGTTTGAGTCATATTAACTTATGTATAATTTTAATAGTACACATTATATTCAACGAAGCTATGCATATGCATATTTACGACACAACCATACATTTAACACGGTGTCTCAGTGGCCATTCCCGACGGCCAAATTGTTCAACCATAATAATAATAAAAAAACTATAAAACTGGAACTGATGATAATTAAATTTCAAACTTAACAAAAGCACGATAGTCGTGAGGTCGCAGGAGCGAGTCTGCAGCGGCAGCACTTTCAGTAGCGCTGCCAGGCGCAGGCGGAGGCGGCGGCGGAGGCACCGGCTCGCGGCGCCGCGCCCTGCCGTCACAGCTCCGAGAAGAACTCGGGCGAGGAGTGCGGCGTCGGCGGCGCGTGCTGCGGCACCGCGTGCCCGTGCCCGTGCCCGTGCCCGTGCTCACGCCCCACCAGCGCCAGGCGCTGCTTCAGCACGTCGCGCTCGTGCGTCACGCGCGCCACCTGCAGCTGCAGCACGTGCAGCTCGTCCTGCAGCGATCTATTCGTCAACTCGAGCTCCTGCCGCTGCTGCAACCTTTTGCTCCTACAGTTTTGGGCGTATCCGCGATTCTTTAGCGTGCGTCTCTTCTGTTTCAATCGCGTGACGTCCTCCCGGGGAAAACCGTGCAAACGCTTATTCAGTTCACGCACACTTAGTGTCATTAGGAGGTCGTCGCTGATCAGGTCGTCGCCGCACGATGAGCCCGGGTACGACTGGTGCTGGCTCGTTCGCGGGGACAAGGCAGAGCAGGAGCTGGCGGGCCGCAGTGCGACCTGCTGCTGCATGTGGTGGTCGTGCTCGCGCCAATCGCGGCGGTCCCATTCCTCGAAGTTTCCGCAGGGGACGGTGCGCATATCGAGCGGTTCTCGCATGTGAGGTAGCCACAGCACGTCGTCGACGAGTGCGGCGCGGCAGGGGCTGCGTCCGATGGGCGCCGGGGGCGTCTCGGGGGGTGTGCTCGGGTCCACGGCGATGGCCACGTGGGGCTGGGGGTAGGGGCCCGCATCGGGCCAAGGGCGGCAGGCGCGGGCGCAGGCCGGCGGCGGCTCGACGAGATCGTGCCAGCCGCTTCGGAGCGGCTCGCGCTTGACGAGGTGATCCTCGAGATGGTCGAGTTCGAAGTTCTGCACGTACTCGTCGGCGAGCTGTTCGTCGTCGGGGTCGCGGTGCGGCTGGGGCGGGACAGTCTGCATGGCGCTCGGCTGGGCGCAGTCGGCATGCGCGTGCTCCACCATGAGGCGTGCGGGGCGCGCGCCGGCCGGTGACGGACTGCCGCCGCCGCCGCCGCGGCGCAGGGCGGTGCGAGACTCCGCCCTCCGGCCCAATGACGTCGCGAGACGCGCGCATATACGTAGAGCCTTTTATTTTCACGAGCATAAGTTCTTGAACACTTGAATATCCAATAATATAAACACAATAAGACACACATTTACACGAATACTTACGTTACTTAAGCTAACATAGCGGCATATTTCAGAGCCACAATTACTGCAGGGAAGATAATAACAGTTACTGTTGATTGTTGAATTTAACTGACAAAGAATTAATTATAAATTAACTTGTAGGTTTGACCTTCACTTAGATGGCAATTAAGTCAACATTTTGTCATAAAATTTAGTTTGTAGTGCATAAACTAGCGGCCCCGACAAACTTCGTTCTGTCAAAAGTTATTGGCAAATGCTTGACAGCTGTGAACATTTAGTATGGAAAAATTTTTTTGCTTTTTTTTCCGTTAATTTCCCAATGTTTTTATACTTATTTTCCTATTCCCGATGTAGACAAATCCAAAAACACAAAAATCATAAAAATCGGTCTACCCGTTCTTGATTTATAAGTGGTGTTACTAACACGACTTTCATTTATTTATATTTATAAAGATATTAAATGAATAATAATTAATAAGTATAATGTTTACTGTAACTGTTTTCATCAGAATAAACACGGAACCACATGAAATAGCGTAAAAGGGTCAGACCAGCAATTTTGTCCCTTTGTTGGTTGCTTGTAAGCGCTACGAAGTTTTTCGTAGCCGTGTCTACGAAACCTTAACGTCCGCTTGCGCTTTTATTATTTTTATAGAATAGAATAGAATAGAATATTTATTTATTTGCTAAAAATATGGTAAAATTATAGATCTTAAAATTAAAAATGTTCAACACATGTTTTATCGATCTGTCGATATGCAAATAGTGTATAAAAAAATCTTACGAGTAATTAGCTGACATTTAGATGTCGTCCTGTAATTAGTTTAGTTTAGGGACGGAAAGGGACTACTTTGCAAGAAGGAATCAAAATTTTTCACTGTAACTAATTAACCCTGCACGATATCATTTTTTTTAATTGTTTAATCATTAAGCGATTTTAGGAATACGACAAAACGTATTGTTTTAGGGCCGCAGCAGACACGCCACTTTTAGCATCGGCAACCGGCGATTTCGCGACTGCATCACGTTTTAGCGACTCTCTGCGTTCGATCGCAGTATTAGAAACGCGCGTTTAAGAGATTCTATCAATGCTGCAATTCTCTTGCAAATCTCTAGTTTTTTAGCGACTGCTCCGATGCTAGGATCGTGTCGGTTGTAGTATTGCCGATGACAGTCCGCTGAAAGAAGCATATTTGCTATGGTCCTTAAATTCGAAAACTTACTTTGAATTCATATCTGTAAGAAGTAGGTAAAGAAAGACCTACGATTTATTTGAATATTTTTTTAGGTAAAATCATTGCTGTGCTTTAAGCCCCTTGCACGGTTTAATTTGTAAGTGGTCGTTAGTCATGTTTACACGGATTGCGAGCGGCAGGAGGAGGCCAGCGCTCTCGCCAGCCAGCGAGGCAGCGGCAGAACAAAGTGATTTCACGCGTGACCGCGCGCGAAAGGGTTAACAAGTCAGCGTAATCCCGAATCGTGGTAATCACCGCAACTCCAACATGTAACCCCCTTATTATACGCGTTTAATTGAATCGACGCGCTTGTTAAAACATGAACAATGAATTAGAGATCACTAATTTAGGAGAGTGCGCAAATATTTTTGTTTAATACGGAGGAAGACGTGCTCACAACATTCATATAATGTTTGTTGCAATTGTGTTTTAAGTAGGTAATAGTTTCGCTTTCAGCCTTTACAACCGACTTCAAAGAAGGAGGAAGTTCTCAATTCGACTGTAGGTTTTTTTTTGACTATTTTTTTTTATGTTTGTTACCTCATAACTTTCGACTGGGTGAACCAATTTTGATCATCCTTTTTTTATTTGAAAGCTGGTGCTTCCTGAATGGTCCCATTTTAATTTAGTCGAGTTCTGACAGTGGCATCCATGAGAAAACCATATTAGTCTTATATCTAGATAGACAAAATGCGCGACAAATGGAGGAATAACTCAATATTACGCCAACCGATTTTAATAATTCTTTTTTTACTTGAAAGCTGATGCTGCCTGTGTGGTCCCATTTTAATTTGGTCCAGTTCTGACAGTGGCATCCATGGGAAATCCATAGAAGTCTTTAAGTCTAGATAAACCATATGCGCGACAATGGACGAATAAGTCAATATCACGCCAACCGATTTTGATGCTTCTTTTTTTATTGGAAAGGATATACTTCAAGGGTAGTTTGATAAGAGTTTGGTTAGGTTCTGAGTATGGGATCCATGACAAAGTAAGGGAACTTTTTAATTCTTAGGAGCAATTTGACGATACTTTTTCGATGTATAAAATAAATAAGAACTATTCACTGAAAATCAGGAAATAAACAAAAAATTTAACAAAAAAAACCAACTTAAAAAAAAACTATTCCAAAACAAAGCACTAAAAAGTAAAGAAATAATTTCGTATTCTTCTAAAACTTTTACGATAATATACTCGTAATGTAGGTACAATTATTGAACTTATTGTTGGAGTCCGTGTCAGCCAATGTAGGTTTGTAACTACCTACATACGTAAACGTGATATGTAAGAAATAGGTATATTGCTAGGTATATTGTAGTGTTTCCTTGGCTGACACCGACTCCAACAATAACAATAATTGTACCTACATTATATTATCGTGTAAGTTTTAGAAGAATACGCAATTATTTCTTTACTTTTTAGTGCTTTGTTTAAAAAAAAAAAATTTTTTTGAAGTTGGTTTTTTTTAGTTATTGATTGACTTCTTCGTTATTTATGAAACAGCATTACTCTGCAAGTACCAAAGTATTTTTTTCCTTGTCTTATGAAAAACAGTAACAACAAAAAAGGCATTAACCGATTTAGGTATCAAACCCGTGGCCCATTTTTCTCAACTGGTTAAAACAATGAGTTAGGTACCTACTTCTACACCACGGATGTTTGACCTTGCTTGAAACTTTATCATGGAACGAACTAAATATGGCGAACAAAAAGATACGAACACGAGTCTATTCATAACAACTCGCTTGCAACCTGTGAGATTTTTGGCATTCTTATCTATTAAAGTAGTTACAGACTTATTTAGATACATACTTGCATACATAGACGCCTTAATCACCGTGTGGCAAGAGCACTTAGCCTTTAATCCGATGCTCTGGGGTTCAAATCTTGGGTGGGGTCGAAACATACCCCGAATTTCACATTGGCAGACCATCTGAATCTGAGAAAAATAACATCGATCCCTAGGTAGCGATGATTTAATTCCAATGATGAAGAACTTTAAAAAGGTATGTTAAATAATTAGTTTACTTTCCATCACCTTAAAGTACTTGCGCCGATCAGTTAGTTACCTAACCTCGGTTTACTTAACCTTTCTCATAACTCCATAAAAATAAACCACTGCTCGGGTTCTATTAGTATGTAGGTGGGCCAGGATAGCTGGCGGGCCGCGGGCTGACGCAGCCGCCGCTGTTTGCTCAGTCGGTCAACATTGTTAGCCGAGCTGCTACTCCCTCCCCGCACCGCGCACCCCGCACCGCAACTGGCATTACATGATTAACCCCCAGACACGTTACGGTGTTTGACCTCGCCCGTAATTGCTCTTTATCTGTAAGTAAACCATTAGTACCTACGCAAGAGAAAACTGGGAATAAAATTGTATAAATTTAGCACTTCTAAATGCAATTCAAGCCTATTCGGTTAAGGAAAAGGTCAAGTGAACTTATCACATTGAATGTCTTTTCATTATTATAATAACTAGAAAAAATATTTCTGCTTTTGCAGTGGCACAAAAATGCCATGGGAAGATGAGTGGTCGCAAAAGATTAGTCACATGCATGTTTGCTAAATATAAGAGGGAATCAAACTCACGACGCTTGGCGCAGGGGCAAGATGACTAACCAATAAGGTGTGAATACTTATTTAAAAATATGTGATGTTGTTGACTATACATTAGGTGTTTAACAAGAGACTTACAAAAACGAATTTAGTAGGTACCTAGACAATAATTGATAATAAAATTTATTTTTTCTTTCATTTTAAGTCACCATACATAATCAGTCGAACATTCAGTTTTTTTGTATGAAAACGGTAAATCTATGTCAATTGAAAAAAACTAGTTTTCACTAACCTACATAGCTTTACTACATCACTTACCTATCGAGTACTTATTTCATATTGTTTTTGTGAGCCTTTTATTACCCAGTCTAGACATAAAAACTATGTTATAAGTAGGTATACTCATAGATATTTCACAATATTCTAACACATCGTCATCATTAGCCATAATCCGATTTACTGCTTAACAATGGGTCTTGCAACTACCGAAATCCTGCGACCTATATCCGGTCATCCTACCATCTTGGGAGGGCCTGCACATCGGCAGTTGCTATTAAATGATCTGCATTCTTAGAAATTATTTACCTGAATAGGGATGTAAATTCATGGTTGAAAGAGGTTCAGTGAAGCTGCGCGGATCGTCGGCCGCGTGAGAGCGGATCAATTGATGAAGAGGCAGCGATTGCCCGGACGTGCCGCGCCGCGCCGCACTCGGCACCCCGCCTGAACCTGACTTCTATTGTTACATAATTACGCGAACAAAAGCGAGGAGCGGTGTGTTTTAACTAAAAATATTAGCAGTAGCAAAAAGTATGTCAAAATTTGTTATATGATATTAGTTATTAGATCTATATCTTTTTTTAGCACAATAACTGGCAAGTCAAGAGCAATATGAAAATAAAATCTATATACAACATACGGCGCAAAACAAAAAGGAGGGTTAATTTCTCAATGTAAAAAATAAATAACAAGCATTTTTTTGCTTAATGTGTTATTTTCTACAAGTGAATATGGTACAATCAGACGACACGATTCGCTCAGTGCGCTGCAGTAGCGTGGTTTCTCGCCTTGTCTTGTGTTGTGTCCCAGGTTCGATTCTCGGTCGGGTCAAAAACACACTTTTAGACTATGACAAAAATTATTACTACCAGAGAAAGATGATTCACTACTTACTTCTACAAATTATTAAGTTGGTGGCAGTTTATTCGGCGGTATAATGAACTAATTAATAAACGAGTTTATGAGGAATTAGCAGCTAATATTTTAAACAATTGTTTTAAGTTAGGAAGATAGCCATATACTAAAAACAAAGTTTTTCGAAAACAAATGGTCCACGAGTTTGCAGATATCGTAGATAAGTGCATTGTACAATGACTCGATGAGACCTAAGAGCAATTAGCTAATCGGTCATCGGCCCGCGGACTTGCGCGTGCGGCCAGGCCGAGAGGTCGCGCAGACCGCGCGGCGACATGCACTTGTACCCTGTTGGTGCTTACCTTTAGCGTGGAGGGTCGTGGGTTCGATTCGATCCTCACCCACGACAAACATTCATGTGACGAACAGTTTTGATTGTTCTGTATCTGGGTTCTATATATTTCATTAAGTATGTATTGAGAAATATTGAAGTTTCTCACTAAGCAGAGCTTGATTATACAAGCTATGTTATTTAGGATTAGAGTGCCGGGGTTGCGACGCCAAGTTACCTCCTTTGTGCCGTGCTGGTGGCGGCACTTTAATAGAATACTTTCCACCGCTCCATCTCCTTCCCGTGGGTGTCGTAAGAGGCGACTAAGGGCACCCTGCAGCAGACCATCTCGTTAGTAACATCTCAAAAGAGAAGCTAGGGGTAAACTCCACTGTGGTTGTCTTTCATGGCGACTGCCGATCATTGACAAAAAAAGGGTTAATTAAAAATATTGAAACAATAATGGGCATTCAATCAAAGAACAAGTGTAAATTTATTTTGTGTGCATTCCCATACTCAATTACCTCAAGTACTTCAAGTCAGAACAAGGTCATCCAAGACCTTAATTTAACTTTGTATAATCTGACATGTCGTCATAGTGACATTGACTTTTTTGATACAAATCTGTTTGTACCATACTTTAGGTTAACTGAAGATACTATGTATCTTCCCATTAGGACTAAGCAGAAACTAGCTACTTTGTTAGCAAATAACATTAACAATGCCGCTATTGGCAGTATTTTATATTCTGACATTAGTACTAGTACTAATTTATCTATTTCATGTGATGCTCCTTCAGCGTCTTGTTTAAACTAGGACCTAGGACAACAGCCAAGCCCAAATACTTGAATTTATTCCACCAAAATATTCAAAGCTTGACGGGCAAAGATTTAGAAATAGAACTATTGCTGGAAAACCAAAATATTGATATTTTATGTTTTACTGACTGATGAAAACTATCAGTCTTTTGTCCTTAATTATTTTAGATTATCAAGCGCGTTCTTTAGAAAAACCACTATTCATGGTGGTTCATTAATTTTTACTGCAAATACGAGTAGTTTGAAATGTAAAGATCGCACTGACATTGTAGGCCTGTCCATAAAGCGTATTGTCGAATTGTCTTGTGTTGAGTTAGAGGGCTTTGTTGTGATAAGTGTATACCGTCCCCCAAAAACTAACTTAGATAGATTTGAGACAGTTATGGAGGAAGCTTCGGGTAGGTTAAGTGCTAGGTCTAAACCCATTATTGTGTGGGGTGATTTCAATATAGATTTGCTAGTAAACTCATCTGAGAGCAATAGGTTATTGTCGCTATTTAAATCCTTTGGTCTGGATTATCAATTCCATGAACCCACGAGGATAACAGCCACAACATCTACTTGTCTGGATAATGTATTTTGCAACTGTGTACCCATTGAAAAGGCAATAGTAACTGAATTAAAGTCAGATCATTGTGGGCAGAAGATAACATTTTTAGATTTAACTAACAATAGCGTTAATTACAGGAAAATAACATGTAGACCGAAGACGGGTAATCGCATTAATAGTTTTAAAACTAATTAAAAGCATAAAGTATCTTCCATTCCTTACAAGCAGGGTGACCCTGATGCAGTCTACAAAAGACTGTTTGATTGTGTTAAAAATGAATTTGATGCTTGTTTTCCCACCAAACAAGTTACTTGCAGGGTTCAATCTAAGTTTTGTGAATGGGCCACGCCTGGAATTTACAGGAGCAGACGTAAGATGTATGAGTTGTACGGCATGAAAAAATACAATTTCGATCCACTTTTTGTTGAGTATGTCAAGAACTACTCCAAAATCTTCAGAAAAGCCTGCACTACAGCTAAGGCATTGCACATTCGTGATAAAATATCAAAGTCCACTAACAAAATAAAAACCACTTGGGACGTCATAAATCACGAAACAGGTATAGCTAAACAGCGCGATACCTCATACACTCTTAATATTAACAATAACATCTTACAATCAGAAGCATCTGTTGCTGAAGCATTTGATAAGTATTTCAGTAATATACCTATAATCACTACAGCTTCATTAAATTCCTCACCAACTAGAGCGGAACATTTGTTGAAAGATAATGTATCTTGTTGCAGTGTATTCTTTAAATTTAAACATTATGAGTCACTAGATATATTAAAAGCATTCAGATTAATTAATTCAAAAGATACCGCTGATCTTTGGGGTATATCAGGCAAAATTGTTAGTGAATTGACGTGATTGCCCCTTATTTAGCCGTAATATTCAATGATTGTGTTGATGAAGGTGTTTTTCCAAACTTAATGAAACACAGTAGGGTTGTACCACTTTTTAAATCAGGCAACAAACAAGACCCAGGTAACTTTAGGCCCGTTTCAATCCTACCAGCTCTAAGTAAGATCTTTGAAAAAATCATTCAAGAACAACTATTAAGCCATTTTTATGAGAACAATCTCTTACACAGTGAACAATATGGATTCACAAGAGGCCGTTCTACTACTGATGCTGGCATTGCACTTCTAAAACACATCTTTAGGGCTTGGGAGAATTCACAGAACGCTCTTGGCGTCTTCTGTGACTTGTCCAAGGCCTTTGATTGCGTTGATCACGATACACTTATACGCAAGCTTGATTTTTACGGGGTTAGGGATAATGCTTTAGATTTGGTAACTTCGTACCTTAGTTTAAGAACTCAAAAAGTTGATGTTAACAGTGTACTGTCTACAGGATCAAAAGTTAAAATGGGGGTCCCTCAAGGATCCATTCTTGGTCCATTACTATTTCTGATATATATAAATGATTTACCTTTTTACTTAAAAGATATTTGTGATGTTGTATTGTTTGCAGACGATACATCTTGAGTCTTTAAAACTGACAGAAATAAAAACCTTTTTGATGATGTTAATGACGCACTTTCAAAGGTTTTACAATGGTTCACAGTAAATAATCTACAGCTTAATGCAAAAAAGACTAAATGTATTAATTTTAAGTTGCCTAATGTTAAAGATAACCCCATTAGTCTAAAAATTTATGGTAACACTATGAAGCTTGTAGATACAACAGTTTTTTTTGGAATCAGACTAGATTCAAAACTGCAATGGAACCCTCATATAACAGCTCTCTCAGGCAGACTTAGTTCGGCTGCATTTGCAGTGAGAAAAATTAGGTTATTAACAGATGTTGATACTGCTCGTTCAGTTTATTTTAGTTATTTCCATAGTGTAATGTCTTACGGCATTGTACTTTGGGGTCAAGCGGCGGATATACAAACCATTTTTATCCTCCAGAAGCGAGCGATCAGATCCATCTATAAGCTTCGTGCACGGGCTTCACTTAGTGAGATTTTTAAGGAAATTGGTATCCTCACTGTAGCGTCACAATACATTTACAATTGCATTATTTTGGTGAGAAAAAATATTGGTCTCTATGCTAAACACAGTGACATACATTGCAGAAATACTAGGAATAAGGATAAAATTGCACTTCCACTCTTTAGGTTACAAAAAGTTTTAGGATCCTTTATGGGGCAAGGTATACATTATTACAACAAAATTCCAAAAACCATTTGTGAGTTACCTTTACAGAGATTCAAAAATCATATCAAAACAGCTTTATTAAAAAAGGGCTATTATACTACGAAAGACTACCTTATAGATAAAAATGCCTGGGTATAAGCGCTCTGCTCGATGCGGGATTAAAAAGCTCTATTGTAACAGATGTTTTATTGTAATAGATAATAGGTACCTAGTATGTAGTGACTAACAATTTTTCTTTTTGAATATTTTAAATGAATTTTTGTTATAATATTCTTTTATGGTTTGTTTTTCTCTTTGTTTTATATTCTTTAGTTATGAATCTCATTAGGTTTATTTGTATCAAAATGACACTCTGCTTGTACTTTACTAACGCCTGTTGTAAACCCAGAACAAGTTTAAAAGAGTAACTGCTGAGTTTCTCGCCGGGTCTTCTCAGCAAGAAACAACTCCGACGTGGTGGTAGAGTCGCATTATGTCTGTATACTGTTTATTTACATATCCATATTATTATGGTATTTATGTCTATTATTTAGTATATTTTGCTGTAAATTTGACGATTTGAAAGTACTGATACAGTCTATTTGAATAAAGTTATTTGAGTTTGAGTTCTCTTCGGGTGGGAAACATATTATGTCGGCCGGTTGATGTTACCACCATGCAGTGGCGTAAAACCCGCCAAGTGACTCTGACCTATCTCGGTCAAGTCGCGTTCCGGGATCAACACTGCACTACCCGGTGCCAGAGCAAACCTTAGAGATGAGTATGGCCAGCCCAGTAAGTGCTTTGAATTATTGTGCTTGTCATCCTCATATTTGGACCTCACGTCTGCTTTCCATCAAGTGGAGTGAGGTCATCTTCACGGGCACTATAAAAAAAAAGCTTGTGTACCGATGCACCCTGGGCAGTGTGTTACGGCCTAGCCCGTCCACGGCCCCTAATGATATTATTTAGGTATTAAATAATTGTGCGTTTAATATACCACCGAAAGCACCGGAGACGAAGCAGGTGTGCCGTAGTTTAAAGTCTCAGAAAGTAGGATTTAGCATAATGTTTTTGATATGACTATGACTACGGCGCCCGTCGCCAAAATAATAAATGGAAACCAAGGCGCCGCCGTCAAATGATAAGTAGTAAGGGCGCCGGAAGTCAAATACGAGTAAGTTTGGGAAATATGTAATTCACTAATATACACGGTGTCGGGTTTCATGTGGTCCAAACGAAAACCATCGATAGAGAGGTCCAGGGGCTACTCCGAGGACTCCCATGTATGTTCCGCGAAAATTTATAGTTTTCGAGAAAACAGCATTTTTCAAAATTTCTTCTTAGTACCCAAAATGACGCATTTTTTAAATGATTTCTCCTAAAGTATTATTACTAAACCTTGATTTTTTTTGTGAATGTGAACAATCAATAGGCCTTTCATTACACCACTACAGTTGTAACTCAGGCTAATTATTTTCTGCAAAAAAAATAAACAGGGAACTTTTTTTATTTGGATGATTTTTTACTTCTTTCTTTAGGGTGGTGTAACTCCAAAAAAGCACATAACATAAAACTTCAGGACCCATTTCAAAAACTTGCCTACTATGTGGACCCACTACTTGTAAAATTTCAATCAGCTACGGCAAGAGCTTCATGTCAAAAAAAAATAATTCTGAAATGGGAGGATTTTAAAATCAAATTAAATTTCGTCAGTCATGAACTCAATTGATTTCCAATGGCATTAAAAAAGTTTACTTTGAGATAATCTGCCTTAAGACATCAGACGTCATTACAGATACCAGTTTTGATCCCTTTGTTCAAGTTTACAAACTGTTTTGTTAGTCTTTATTTACTTTTATTTTGACGACTCTGGAACGAAGACTTGGCACGATTACTGGACTAGATTTTGCCCTTAATACGTACTGTGTGTTTGTGTTTGTGGGTTCGTTCAAAGCATAATGCCTTACACGGCACGAGAATATGCAGAAATGCATTATTATTATGGATATGCCAGAGGAAACGCTCGACTTGCGGCACGTCTGTATCAACAGCGGCTGTTACAACGAGGTGGACCACAACCTGAAACATATCCAGATCATCGTGTTTTCATCCGTGTGCATAATGCATTCATCGAAGGCCGCCGTCCAGGAGCACCGTATAATTCAGGTGTTTATATGTATACATGGGGGTCCTTAGAGTAGCCCCTGGACCCCTCTATCGATGGTTTTCGTTTGGACCACATGAAACCCGACACCGTGTATATATACATATCTGTACTAAATATACGTAACATTTTTGCTCTAACATTTACGCCCAGCGTTTCATGATACAAAGCATAATTCTCAAAAAAAAATGTTTTAACGACTTTTTTTAAAAGAAATAAGACGCACAATTATTTAATTCCTAAATAATATCATAAAGTTATCAATTCTTTTGTCACCAAAAATGTGCTATGACTGGTGAAATATTGCGGCACATTTTTTTTCCTCTTGAGTACCTACCAGAAGGTAGGACAGCACACAGACATATCCTTCGGCCTTTTTGGGGCCGTGGCCGGGCTAGGACGTAACACACCGTAAATGTCAATTAGACTGGAATCGAGTCAGCGCCACCTAGCGGCAAATTCGGGCAACATTAAAGCCGCTAGATGGAGCTGACTCGTAAACATACAAATTCGCGGTTAGTGCTCGCAAAACGCGATGGTAAAGTCCTTCGCATCGCATCTTTCACTGCAACTCACACTGCTCTCGGAAGATCCTGGTGAAGGCGTCTTAGATATTTGTTTATTATTTGTGGCTGATTTATACGAAACGATTTCGGTACTGCACATCATCATCATCATCCGTGCGGTCTATCCCAGTTGTGAACCCACACTGGTGTGTGGGGTCCTAAGGTCCGCCTTTCTTATTTTCTTGGCCCACTTCGCGTGGTCTTGTGCATCCTCAGTGGTGAGTCTGTCGGCACGCATGTCACCCTCGACGACGTCGAGCCACCGCTTCTTGAGTCGACCGCAGGAGCAATTACTTAGGTACTCGCAACAAAGACCCAAATTACATGAAAATTCGGATTTTTCTTACTGAATTGACGCTGCAGTTTACACAACCGGTTTTTCACTCTGCGCTCCGTCTCGCTGGCAATGTGGTGTAAATATTAATTATTTAGAGCTTCGAAAAATAAAACAGCAGGGCTAAAATACGCACCGCGAGAAAAAACGTGATATTACTTATTTAAACTTCTAAAGTAGCTACGTGATCCAGGTCCAGATCAAGTTTTAGTTGATACACAGATTACCTGAATTTTACACTTCTGACATTTTGAATGAAAATTTAGGTATGATCTTTTGAAGTAACTCATTAAAATTTACATGGTAATTAGTTATCGAGCGTAGTGAAGTTTTTGAAAAAAATTGGATGAAAATTTTAGGTAACTTTTTTTATAAACGTCCTTCAAAGTTCAGGCATTAAACGGCATTTCTAACTTTTTCAATTTCATAATTATTTTTTAGAAGTAGGTATGATAAAAGTTATGGATGCGGATTCTCCGGAATCATCTGTCGCTATTATTCATCTAATAAATAAAAAAATCAGGAATTTATCTCAACAGATCGCGCTACAGTGACCGAAATAGTGAATCAACCCAGAAATTTTCAGAAATTCGTAAAAAAATTCATAACTCGAAAACTACAAAAATTGTGTAACATAAATGGGGTATTTTCGGATATCCCTGAGTGTAAGGAAGCTAAAAATGTATTATTAACGTGTATGTTTGGACCACCCTGTATACAGGGTGCCCCTGGAAGTAAGGCTCAAATCGGAATAACGCATAGCTGGGGTCATTCCTGACCTTTTTATCCACATCAAACATATAAGCTATTATTACATTAATAGTACTAAGTTTGAAACCATTCTGCAGTTGTCAGAAAGTAACATTAAATGGAATTTCTTGCAAAAAAAAGTTTTATAGGTTACAATGATAAACCCCAGAGAAGAAGACTTTCTTGTTCAAAATACACGCAACTTTAGAAAGTATCAGAATAATTTTGCAATTTAAACCTCTTAGTAATCTGTATCTCTTAGTAATAAGCCACTTTTTGAAATACTAAAACAACTTCCAGTAGTAGGTACATTCTTTTTTCACGACATCTGCTTGAACATGAAGTTTTTTTTTTGAAAAAAAACATTTCTTGCAATATCTTAAGTTTTGTTTTATATTGACATATGTTTTCTAGCGCAATAAAATAACTATTCAAAGTAAGACAAATCATCTGCTAATCTTTTGGCAAAAAAATTAAGTGAGTATCTTTGCTACATTTTTTTCAATGATTTCCCGCCAAGTGCCGTGTATAATTAATTGTGTTGTGAAATCGTAAGTAGAACTCTGTTATTAATAAGTGTTTCCCTACATATTTAATCAATTATTTTTGGTAATTTAAAAAAGGATGGGTGATTTAAGTAGGTACTGTAATTGTTTTTAGGTGCTGTGTTAATCCTAGCCAGGATTAGAAGTATTAGAACGCAACATGGACAAGCCAGGGCCTAGTAAAAAACGTAAGGTTAGAGATGAAAATCGGCAGTTTCAAGAAATTTGGACTGAGAAATACTTTTTTGTATGGTAGCATAACAAAGTCGTTTGTTTAATTTGCAAGAATTCTGTTGCGATTGCAAAGGAATATAATTTAAATAGGCACTATAAAACGCAGCATCCTACTTTTACCAAGTTTACAGGCGAATTAAGAAAGCAAAAAATGTTGTCTTTAAAACGGGAGTTTATTGGTCAGCAAGCTATGTTTACAAAACCCATTCAAGATTCAGAAACAGCTACAGAAGTTAGTTATGCAATTTCTCGAATGATAGAAAAACGAAGTCGCCCTTCAATGATGGGGATTTTGTAAAAGAATGCATAGAAATTGCCGCTAAGAAAATGTGTCCAGAAGCAGCAAAAAAGTTTGAGAAAATTCAACTGAATCGTATGACTATCCAAACGAATTACGAATTATGTCTTTGTCAGGTGATATTGCGGAACAATTAAATGAAAAAACTAAGATCATTGAATTTTTTTTATTAGCACTCGACGAATCCACTGATATTAGTTCCACAGCTCAACTTCTCATATTCATACGAGGTGTTACTCAAGATTTTGAAGTCTTAGAAGAGTTATTAGGAATGTGTTCATTGAAAGGTCAAACCAGAGGAGTTGATATACTAAATGTACTTTTGGATGAGTGTTCAAAAACTGATTTGGACTTATCAAAATTATCGGGAGTTGCGACTGACGGTGCTCCTTCGATGATTGGTGTCAATTCTGGGCTAGTTACTTTGCTGAAAAAGCATCTGCAAGAAAAAAACATAAACGCTGAAGATCTCATGCAGTTTCACTGCATTATACACCAAGAAGCCCTCTGTTCTAAAAAAAATAATTTCAAAATGTCATGAAAGTGGTAGTTTCGACTGTAAATTTCATAAAATCACGAGGACTCAATCACAGGCAATTCAAACAATTCCTTGATGACATCGAAAGCTAATATGGAGATTTACTGTATTAAACAGAAGTAAGGTGCCTAAGTCGTGGATTGACACTGGAACGATTTCTAAATTTAATAGAAGAAATTGGAATATTTCTGGCGGAAAAGCAAAGGGATGTCCCGGAACTTAAAAATCCTGATTGGTTGTGTGATTTGGCTTTTTTAGTTGACATTACAAATCATTTGAATGTCTTGAACACACGGCTTCAAGGCAAAAATCAACTGATATCCCAGCTCTACGCTCATGTATCATCCTTTCAATGCAAGCTGACACTTTTCAGATCGCAATTGAATTCTGGAAATTACAATCATTTTCCAAATTATAAGAAAATGGCTGAAAAATTCAACAAAACTGCAATTAATTTCAGTTATGTAGAAAAGCCAGATATTTTGATTCAATCTTTTCAAGACAGATTTTCGGAGTTTAAAAAAGTGAAACCTCTGTTGGACATATTCAGCTATCCATTCACGATTTCAGTTGAAAATGAGCCAGAGTCACTGCAGTTAGAAATTATCGACATTCAAAACGACCAAGATTTACGCAACAAATTCAACGAAGGAGACTTGCTGAACTTTTACCGCTGCATTGATAAAAATACGTACAAAGAGTTGCGCATAAACGCTCTGAAATGTGCCAGCTTATTTGGTTCTACCTATATATGTGAACAAACCTTTTCAATACTAAATAATAATAAAACAAAAAATCAAAACCGCCTTGCAAACGAAAGTTTGTAAGCAGTTTTACGTGTTGCTACAAGTAAATTTGAGCCAAATATAAAAAAGATTGTAAGCACTATGCAGTGCCACGCTTCAAATTAATATTTTTTTTTCAATTTTAATCCATTATTATCAATTCTTTATTGTCTTTAATTACCTATACTTCTGGCGGCCCGCCATCAGTTCATAATTTGCCCGAGTGGCCCCTAGTCTTAACACACAGCACTTGGAATACTTCACTGTATACATCGTGAAGGATAACCTGAAGTTAACACCTAAACAAAGTTATAATATAAAAGTAGTTTACCTCATTTATCTTTTTACGTCCGTTTGAAGAACCAGAATTTAAAGCAGAGTGCAAGCAAGCGGCCGATATAACTAGCCAATTTTGTTAAATCTATCTAACTGCATCTTAATTAGGCCCGCACCGGCTAATTGCCAAGACCCTCGTCTGAATGTTAGAGCTATTATAGGTCGTGGGATTTCAAGACGTTTCCAGGAAATATTTTATTTTTTATTTATGTTAGTTAGACAAGTACAAAAAGGGAAGGAAGGCACTTAAAAACAGATATAAATAAAAATATTTTCATTTAATAAATAAAAACGGTAAATTATTGCAAATTAACACTATTATTAAAATAGCCAATTTCTCTTATAATAAATAGATTTTGCTAACGAAGCATTGTAAATATAAATATTAAATATGGCATCAATTCATATTAATTTAAATTATTTTAAAAATGGTAATGTCTAAGTAAAAAGCAATAAACAAATTCGTAAAATTTGGTATACATACAAATCAAAGGTAGGTACTCGTATCACCAAGTAATAACAACAGCCCAAAATTGGCATTTATTCATTTAAAACAGTTCCAATTACATTTGAACTTTAATCATACTTTTGGAATTTAAATTTGTAATGCATTATATTAAATTAAATGCATGTTTATCAAAAATTACAATGGCACTATCAGTCTTGATTTACAATAAATATGTGTATTCATAAGCATAATAAAATTCTCACATTAGTAACATTGATATAATAATAGCTCCCAAAACCTAACCCCAAAGTAAAAAAATATCAAAAAGTAATCCTAACACATAGTTCTGATATTGGTAGTTATATACTAATTTTTGGCACAGTTAATTTTGTTTTACCCTGTTCAATCAAATATTTACCAATATAAACTAAGAAAGCAATAAACTTAATCTTTCCGAACAGGTATTTAGATAATTCAAAAGGAGGTACTCGTATTTCTTTATATACAAAAATCGATTCATATGTGTAATTGTATTTTTTATAAAAATACAAACTCCATATTGAAGACGAGCACCTTAAAACCTTAATAATTTTCAGTTACATATCTAATACTTTAAACCCCTGACTTATTCTAATGTTAGTACATCATACTGTAAATTGTGTAAATAGTTCAAAATATAATTCCAACAGTACATAAACAGTTTTTACTTAAACAGTAAATCTCAATTATTGGATATAATCATTTGATGACTGCAACAATCTTGGCAATATAATGTGGTTTATGAAGCACTATGAATATTTACTAGGGCACCCAATAAAAGAAACAATACAAATATCATTATGATTGTTATAAGCACCCAATAGGAATGTAATGACGGCTACCTACTACTCAATTACAAAAAAAAACAAATGTTACGATGACGTTATTTAATGCGGGCTAATCAAGGACGACAAAATATATTATTTGTGAAGCAGGATTTAGACAGAACGGTGAATGTCGAAGCGCTTCTGACATGAAACTTGGCAAGCAGCTTTGAAAACAGACTATTTCGTCAGTCGATGCACCGTCCGACGGTAAATTGTATTGTTTTTCTATTGCGTCTAGCACATACGAGATACCATGTATGGGCTAGCACGGGGATTCCGCGAAATAAATTATTTGATACAATTTTATGAGTTCACCTAATGTATAGAAAGAAGCCTTAGTCTTTTTTACCAATGTACATTGCGTCTCAACTTTGAGCCGTTCTGTGCCCAATGCATCAATATCGCTTCGAACATTGAACGCATCCGGCTATACAATCGTCTTGTTTTTCATGTGTTCATTTTATTTTTTGATTTCGTTCATAAGTTCCTTTGGTAGTAACATGTAGGTGTATTGTATAAAAAATATTAATATTATCTCTGTTTACAAATAATGTATTTAGTATTATTACAAGTAGGTAATGAATTCTTACATGATGCACCAGATGTGGCCGAGAGAAACGATCGTCTTTTTTCTTCATTCGTGTTCATTTTTTCGGTTTGAGTTATTTTGTTGGTAACATGATTAAATAAATGGAACAGAAATAAGGCTCAGACAGGTTCACTGTTGTGAGCCCTGGCTTATCCACTGGCCGTGTTAGTATAAATAAACAGCAAGTAACACAAGTTACATTTTAAATCAGTATTACCTATATTAATGTTACAAAAGACACATGTGATGATTCCAGATTATGAGGAAAATAATCCAACTGTTTCTTTCCGTACGTGACAAGTCCGGTAGTGTTTTCGCGCTCAGAGCGTGCTAGTCAAGATTTTGCTTGTTTCCTTTAGTATAACAGGTGACATGAGGTGCTACTGTATTAATGATGTTAATATTTCTTTTCAGAAATACTTCTAAATTAACACTAATAGAGAACGATGATATAGCCAACATTATAGCAGAGTGCCGAGTTCGAGTTGCAGTGAGAGATGACAATGACTTCACCATCGAGTTTTGCGGGCAAAAGAACGCGAATTCGAATGGCATCGAGTCAGCGCCATCTAGCGGCCTTGGTTTTTCCCGAATTTGCCGCTAGATGGCACTGACTTCTTTACAAACTAATTGAATTTTACGTGCTCGCAAAACGACACCGCACTCGGCACTGATGTAAAGTAGTGACATTAGTGTATCGGCGTGAAGTGTTCCAGCGCGTAGTCGTGGTAGTACATCATGATGGCGAGCGGCTGGCCGAGGATGAGCGCGCTCCACACCATCATGTTGCCGTAGCGCGGCCCGAGGCGCGCCTGCGCCAGCCGCGAGATCACGGCCAGCGGCGGCTGCGCCATCATGCCGAGGAACGCCCACACGCGGAACATCTGCAGCGGCACGCTCACCTGCAATATTAGCATTGGTATTAAGGTCGTCCCTCACCTGGAGCATTTACCTGTTATGTAACGTTTCAGATTGACTGGTGTCATTTGTGACCCCAAAATACCGATCAAACTGAAGGGGCTGGTCTATAAAACCATCATTAGGCCTGTCCTTTTATATGGTAGTGAAACATGACCGTTACTAGAGCCTCACAAGCAGGAGCTGCGCGTCACGGAAATGAAGATGCTGCGGTGGATGTGTGGAGTCTCACGCAAAGATCGCGTGCGGAACACCCACATCCGCGGCAGCCTTCGTGTTCGTGTCATCGAAGACAAGCTGCAGGAGTGCCGCCTTCGTTGGTATGGTCATGTCTCACGGAGATCGGCAAACTACGTGGGCAGCAAATGTCTGGCCATGCCGCCCCCGCCAGGTACCGGTAGAAGAGGTCGACCCAAGAAGCGGTGGCTCGACGTCGTTAAGGGTGACATGCGTGCCAACAGACTCACCACTGAGGATGCAAAAGGTCGCGCGAAGTGGGCCAAAAAAATAAGAAAGGCGGACCCTGGGACCCCACACACCAGTGTGGGTTCATAACCGGGATAGACCGCACGGATGATGATGATGATAATATAACGTTTCAGATTCGATTTTGAGCATTAGATTACAATACTGCCTTACAAAACTTCAGGGAAGTTGTATCAAAATAACACATTGTATCATCATTTGTATGTTGTACCTAGGGTTAGTTACTTCACTGTCGCATTGGGACTTACCTGTAATGGCAGTGTTGTTGTTGTTTAAATAAATAAATAAATAAATTTTGCGCACTGTATGCTGCTCGCTGCTTTTACTTCACCAACGTAATGCTCGAATTTGTGACGTTACAGTTTGCGCACTGTAATGTTCGATTTTCCTCCTTTACTGAT
This sequence comes from Udea olivalis, assembly GCA_947369235.1. Classification (NCBI taxonomy): domain Eukaryota; kingdom Metazoa; phylum Arthropoda; class Insecta; order Lepidoptera; family Crambidae; genus Udea; species Udea olivalis. Next base: position 13,384,037 of record OX376343.1, read on the forward strand.
ATAATGCCCGACTCTGTAACTTTCCGTTACAGGAAAATGCTACAGGTGAGGGAGCGCTCTTTATAGTAACCGTTATCTAAAAAGAACTTTGGCCAGGACCTGCGCCAAGAGCAAAATAAGAGCTAACTCGATGGTATAAATCTGTCTGATACAACAGTATAAGATAGATAAACTTTCAATAAATCAACCTAGGTCTACAATTTAGGCGGCCTTATCGCTAGGAGCGATCTCTACCACGCAACCTTCAGGTAGAAGATCAAAATTAAAATAAAGGTGCTGGGCAAGATGATAAATATATAACCTAAAGCTTGTTAATAGTACAAGTGATGATTAAATATCTCTTATATTCAATCATCACTTGTACTTTTAACAAGCTTTAGGTTATAAATACTAGACATAATGCATGCCGGCTTTTGGAAAGGCAAATATTCTCTAAAATCAACGAATGGATTAGATTTTAGTAACTCAAATGGAAATGCAGGCACCCTGATAGTGTAAGGTAGCGGTGTCGAGCCTGTCTGATACCTTGAACGAGTTATCTATTTTTTTTATCTGTAAATAAAATTAAAGTATTGTGAGTGCAAAGGTATTACCTCGATTGCACCAAATTTATCTGATAACTTCGCCGGGGCGCGATAGGTAATAGCCCACTACAAGAGTGTATCATAATATATTATGTGGGAGGCGCCTCTGGCTTAATTCCTTTTCTGGCACCTCGTAACAAATGGATATTTATCCCTACTTCGAGAACATGACAAGTGGTGTGTTGTATGGCGCATTTTTATTTATATTGAAACCCATTTGACTGGCGAGTTGGCGCAAAGGTAGCGATCCTGCCTTCAGAGCCGAATTCATGGGTTACTCAAGACAGCAATCTTGTGACAAGCATTTTTTTTTTGTTATCGTTCAGGCTGTTATTATCTGTTTAAGTATTTATTTGAAGATATTTAAGTATGTTTATCAGTGTGAGACTGAGACCCATGGTAAAAGCTTCGCTTGGTGTCTTACACATATTCATTTATTTATTATTATCATATTCAATAGGCTTTAATGAAAATTATCTCACCAAGTACTCGTGGAAGAAGGCCGAGATGAAGAAGACGACGGTACTGCCAGCCACCTTACTGTATCCCATCTCAGTCATCGGCTTGTACACGTGGCGCACGGCCCAGATGTGCACCGGCAGGTTCCAGGTGCTCCAGAACACGGAGATGTTGTTGGCGTTCCACCAGTCCGCGTAGAACTTGCGGTCCGCGAAGTGCAGCAGCTCGCCCATCAGGTTTAAGAATGAGTGGAAGCACAGGTAGAAGAAGCACAGCCATATTAGGTGGTTTGGTACCTGAAAATAGTGACGAATGTTGTTTAGTTGAAGACCGTGAAGTCAATGGTAGGCAGAGTTCAAATAAACTTTTATGAGCCCTCACAACGTATTATACGAAGACTTTTTAACAGGGATAAATTTGTTCAAAATTGCATTGGGACTTATGTACCTATTAAAATCGTATAATTGAAGCATAGCTAAGCCAGCCCTTCTCTAACATAATCTGAGGGCCTGCGTAGACGAGGGAATATCCGCGGCGTACTTTTTTCTCCGTAAAAATAGATCCGATCCGAAATACGCCGAACCAAAAACCCGCTGAAACACCGCGGGCGCCCACGGAGCGTAGCGGATTAAAATGCGCGGGCGTCCGCGAAAAAAATAGAACTAACTAACTTTGAGCAGTCAACGCACACGGCGGACTTTACTCCACGTTGAAAATCGATTCGAAATAAGGGGATGGAGCCAGTCCCTTTAAAAACATCTTCTCGTTTGCTTAAACTTCATGTTAATTACAGCACAACGTAATTTCAGAATATTTTAATACTCTCGGACAACAAATGATCGTACACCGTGTGCGTTGAGTCCGCGGTAAATCAGCGGCACTTCGCCGCGGAGAAAAGTACGTCGTCTCCGCAAGCTTTAAGGGGTAAGTAGAAGTCTGTATAAATAAACTGGGAGAACCAGAGAACCAGAGCACAGGTTAATTTAGACATTTGCGAGTTTATCTTCAGCAAGAACTTTTATGAACTTTTTTATTCCTCAAAAAGAATACATTATTCACTTAACAGAGAAATACGAGAACTTACATTTACTATTACAACGCGAGTGTAAAATAGAACAGTGTTAAAAAAACCGAAAGGTCTTTTAACTGTTTTAAAATATTACTCTGTAATTTAAATATTCCAAGAAACGTATACTTACAGAAAGTTTAAGAAGTCTTTCGGTGATTCTGATAGGATCCATTTCTGAGAAGGGGTCGACAGAGTTGGTGACGGATGGGATCATCCACTGCTGGAACAGCGCCAAGACCAGATTTATGCCGAACACCACTTCCAGCAACCGTTTCAAAAGGAACCTCTTCCTGATTCTAGAAAGATTAAGGTGTTAGTGATAATTAATATGCTACTTATGTGGTCCAAATAATAGAAAGAACATCAAAAAATCAACATGGCTATACAGTTAAAGTTACTGCCTTACAGCATATGATATACATATTTAATATCATAGACTATCGACGGTAATTTATCATCATGACCTTACTGCATTTAGGCTCATGGACTCACTGTTCAAATTCTGAGTGATTGTTTCAAAACATTTGCTACGAAGGTTTAGATAATATACTGTTAGTTTGGTAGAGCACGAAAACGATCCTCTAAGTACGCAAACATCGGGACCGCTGCCAATAAAAATACTTTGCTGTGGTCCACCCACCTTTTACAAACATTATACATTTTCCACAATGAGCAAATTCAATAAACTTTTAGTTTAGAGACTGGTAAAAGCGAATTACCCTAGCAGTACTTATTTTTCTCAATTTATTTTCATGGCATAACCCTTACCTTCCCTTCGACCGACGCCTTCTAAAGGTCTCGTGACAGATGAGTGAATAATGAAAAACAATTAATCGTGCAGGACTAACCGTGCAGTGCGGGGGAAATTCAATTCATAACACAGGGTTGGGGCCAGCAGGAAGTAAAACAGGTCTTTGAGGTTCAGGTTGTCGGGGTACTTGACAAGGCGTGCGGCGGCGATCTCGTCATTCTTGTCGTCGTCGAAGCTCTCTGCGGGTCAACGTTGAAGCGTAATGGAATTTCGTAACGCTGATATTCATTTAGTGTTCGAATTTGTATACAAAGATAAAATGTTAGATTGAACATTTGATGTGCTTTTGTAAAATGAAGCCGTTGAATTCATAGAAGTAGTAAACTACTTTATTCTTTTTCAGACTCTGATTATTCCCCATCATAATTAGCAAACGTGAGAGAATCTTTAAAAAAATAACAAACTCAAGTAAGTAGTAAGGTTGATAAAAATATCAACCGTAAACATTTATATTTTCATGTAGGTATATGTTACGGGCCACTTGATAATTCTGGTCACTATGAATAATGACCAGTCTGTATGCATAATGCCCTTGTCAAATGGATAATGTGAATAAAAAGGCCTGATCTATCACTTTTCCCGGTCATTATGAGTAATGACCACCTTGTCTTGGGCAAAGTATTAAAACAAATTGATCTTTGATGTTTTTACATAGTGTAAAATCAACTTATAGGCAACGTATAATTGTATATGTCACCGGAAATCTGTATAATTCAGATATTGTATAAAATGCCAAGCAATGTATTCTATCCAATCCCTAACCGACTTTTTTTTAAAAGTCGGTATCCCGCTCTGTAAGAAGTGGGGGATCAGGTTGCGAGGAGCGAAGCAACGAGCATGTTAGGTTGACATGAACCAGGTGCATGAGCCCAGCGAGCTTGCCGACTGCCGCGGCAGCAGCGGACGGCGAGTGCCAGAAACGAACTGGGCCTCATTTTTTTTATGCCGTTTCATACTTTAAATATGGGTATGACTAAGGACCTCTTATAGTCCCGAAGTCTTCAAGTGGGGCGTGAAAAGGCATTTCTGCAGGCCTTTAAGATGAGGATGGCCAGCTCAGTGATTCGTTTGAATGACTAGGCTTGTCAGCCTCATATCTGGAACTCACGTCCACATTCCATCAGGTGGAGTGAGGTCTTCTTGACGGGCATTATAAAAAAAAGATGTTTTGATAAAGAAATCATATGAATCAATTTTATTTTTTCCCACCCAAAATATAATATATGCCAACGGACGATTCTGACACTGAAATTATGCATAATGCTCGGTAAAAGTGATAAATTCAAACTATCTCAAACTTTTAATTATTAAACTGCACACAAGTAGTCTGTCGTTATTCACAGGGAATCTTGTTACAGACGTTTTTAAACTTATGCACAAGTGCAATAATGCCACTTTGAGAGTTGTCTAGCCTATTCGCTCCTCTTCAGTAAATTGCCACACATACAAATCATCACATCACATATGTGGGATATTAGAACGGATCTTGAGTTAGAATTGAACGCACTTAAATGCTTAAAGCAAGCACTTGTAGGTACAGTCACATGCAAATGTAGCTATGTGTATTTCTACGCTCATGAAAAAGTTAAGGTCCTCAAATGTGTTAATCGAAATATTCGTTTAAGAATATGACTGTTGAACTGCAGCCACATTACAGCTTAATAATAAAAAAGAAATGCATTTTTTTTTTTAACAATAATAAAATACAAATAAAACAGATGAAAATCAACGAAAAAAGTCGAAAGAATAGATCACATAAGCTTCGCATAAGTTAAATAGTAAGCTTAGAAAAAGGAGCACCAAAACAGGAAAAAAATGTTATAAGATATTACAACACACTTTAAAGATTAGAGCCAGACAGAAAACGCAGCGAGGGCATTGAACCACAGGATTGATTTCGACACGCGTAAGATAACACGGTAATGTAAATAGTAATTAACTGACATACTTTTCGGTGAGTATTTTTCAAGATATTATGTATGGTCAGCTAATAAAATATGTATTTATAATTAATGCTGACCACGGCCCCACCAATACTAAGTACTTGAAGTAATTTTTACTACAACCGAACTTATTTAGTTTTGCAGATGCAATGTAACAAAACTACACTACATAGGACTATAGCTCATTTGTTCTATTTAAACCGAAAACTTGGATTTGAATAAAAGCTAATTGACAGTATACATTAAAAGAGGTATCTCAGGGTACCATATAGTGCTTTTCGTGTCAGTTCGAAGTCGAAATCAACCCATGAAAGAAAGGAAAAGAACTGAAGTAGCTGGAGAAAAGATTATTAACCGAAAAAAAAACCAAAGTCATCTTTAGATAAACTTACGGTCTTGTTCAGCATTCATAAGTTTATCTGCAAATCACAACCATTATCGTAAAAATGCATCCAGAGTAGCTCAAAATAAATAATAATTACAAATATTAACTACACACATATTTAGTAGAATTAATAATGAGGCTGACAAAAGTTTTTTTTATAAATGTCATTGTATTGAGGAAAAAATTACGAAAAAAACTGTAGTTTTACTTTTTTCTATCTTCAATAACGGCTGAGAAAATTGAGTTCAAAGTGCAGTATTTCATTTAAAAATATTTCTCTTTTCCGGCTGGCTAATGTATCTGATTGAATCTGCCAATTATCGCCCAATAGCCGTAACCTTAGTGCTGGGTTTGAGCGTATCATAAGCACGCAGCTCATCCGCTACCTAGAGGATCACTCTGTTATTCACGACCGTCGGTACAGTTTTCGACTAAAACGGTCTACGGGTGATCTTCTAGCGTACGTAACACACATCTTTCTATGGACAAGCATGGAGAATCTTTGGCCGTCAGCCTTTGCACTTCCAGCATATGGTCTGCCACCTCGCTTATGAGACTAGTTCTCCGGATTTCCTGGACGTATAATTAGTGTCCTTTGCGATGGTTGTAAATCACGCTTTCTCCATATTAATGACGGAGTGCCGCAGGGCTCGGTAATATCAATTGCTATGCGGATGAAAGCACAATATTATATATATATATATATATATATATATATATATATATAATATATATATATTTCGAGCGCCCTGGGGCAAGGCAGACCAACATCGAGGAGAAGAGTCGAAGTCTTGTTATTGAGCTTGACGGAGTGTGTGACCGCATTTCAGAATGGGGTGCATGCAATCTTGTCGAGTTCAACGCCAAGAAAACGCCGGTGTGTGCATTCACAGTCAAGGCGTCGCCATACCTTTCCCATCCCACTTTTCAGAGCACCCCGCTACCGGTAAAGTATAGCCTAAACATCCTTGGCATGAATGTACGTAGCAACATAAACCAGCGGGACTACCATTGAGAGCGTCATTAGAACTGCACCCGTAAACTCGGAATCCTGAACAGAGTGAGACGATTCTTCACGCCGGAGCAGATCGGACTTTTGTATAGGTCACAAGTTTGCTCGTGTGTGGAATACTGCTCTCATCTCTGGGACGGTTCCGCCAAGTACCTACTCGAAGCTCTCGACTGGTTGCAGCGGGCATGCTATCTGTATTTTCGAAAAAACCCAGCGGCATCTATGACCCTTGCGCCTCTCCAATTGCGTAGAGACATTGCCAGGCTAAGCGTTATCAATCGCTTCTTCAATGGGAAATGCTCTGACGAATCATTTCAGTTTATTCCACCCTCACCTTCCCACTCCCGTACCACGCGTGCTGGACTACGGCGACATCCACACATCATCTGTTGGCCCGAACTAAAAGGTTCGGTGACTCGTTTCTTTGTCGTATGTACCATCCAGACGTTGAACGCTCTTCTAGCACAGAGTGTTTCCTTCCTCTTATAGTCCCGGATTCTTCAAGCGGGGCGTAAAAAGGCATTTCTGCAGGCCTTCAAGGTAAGGATGGCCAGCACAGTGATTCTTTTGCATTACTGTGCTTGTCAGCTTCATCTGACACGGCCTCACGACCGCTTTTCATCAGGTGGAGTGAGTTCATCTTGGCAGGCAATATTTTAAAAAAATGCTCTGTTACAATTATTTCTCAATAAATATATTTTCAAAAATGTTGTTTCATTGTTACCCTTATATTTTAGAAAAAAATATATTTAAATTCCGAAAATATACCAATTTTCAAATATTGGACCGTTTTTGTAAATTATGTTAAAAGCTACATACAAAAAACCTTTTTTCAGAAACGTTCCAAGTGATTTTTTTTTAAATTTGTATGAGAAATATTAATAAATTTTGATGACATTATAAAATAAAATGTATTTATTCAGTTGAAGTGAAACATACTTCTCAGTTGAACTCGCTACCATAAAAACTCGTACCACAAAAACACAGAAACGCAATTTTCTCAGTTCGACCTGTGTGTGGATTGGAACGTTGTAGCATAACTACGTCTAGACGTAGAAACTATCTTCACCAAATTCTTTTTTTTTGGGATCTCGAACCAAATCAATCGGACAAACGTTTTAATTGAAAGAAAACTGTTTATGATGAAAAAAAATGTTTATTAAATTTTTTTTTCGACACTTTCATCCAATTTGATTTTCCTTGCAGTAAGTAGGTATGTTTGCCCCGTATTTAGACCCTTGACTGTACCATAGGTATGTGACTGTTAAGCACAATAAATAGGTAAGCGACAAATACATTTGCTTCATTTAAGAGTACGAGTACAATGGGGGAGGAAGCAACCCACAACTTAAAAATAAAATTGACTTCTCACTGACTTTGGACTACTTGTGTCAGTACCTACTTAGTTATCCAAAGTTTTAAGTTCAAGCAGTACCAATAATGGCAAGACTTGCAAGTGAGTATTGATAGGAGTTGGAACTATTATTATTTTAAAACCAATACTTACTCCAATTAGGTGCAGATAGACTTTGTCTTCTGAGCTTATTTTTAGCAAGCTTTCCTTTCATACCAGATCGGCACCAATGGTTTGTATGTACATAGCTCCATAATTTCAAAAAGAGAATCAAGTAAATCATACAGACTGTTGTTATACCAACTGTAAAAAAAACAAAATAGTTTACAGAATCCATCATAAAGTTTTTTAACCTTAAAATATACCAAAACACTAGTTGATTCCATTTGATACTATTTTTGTAATTTTAACTAAAAATTATGGCATTAAAACAAAATGGCTCGAAAAAGGTCTTGGGTTTGATCCCTACCCATGACAAACATTTATGTGACTAACATTTGTGTTTGTTGTGTGTCTGGGTGTTATTATCTATTTAAGTATATATTTAGAAATATTTAAGTAAATTTATCTGAGTCTGACACCCATAGTACAAGCTTTGCTTAGTTTGGGGTCAGATGATCTTGGTGTAAATTGTCCCAGTTATTTATTTATTTATTTATTATTTATTAAAAATACATACCAAAGCTGAACTCTGGGCCTTTAAAGTGTAAAACAACCACAGGCAACATGATCATAAATAATATATTGGTCACCTGCAACCCAACTCCAATTTTTTCTGATAAAAAATCCTGTGGACAAAAATAATAGTTACTTTGTAATAGAGGTTTAGTTTCTGAGATTTGTGTCCACCAACTTTTTTTTAATAATTAATGGTGTAAATACTGACTTAAATAATGTTTGAATCAGTTTTAATGATCATTGCTTCAAATTATGATTATACTAGCTTTCCGTCGCGACTTCGCCCGCGTGAACTTCATTTCTCTAACATGTATACATAAAATCTTTATAAATTGTAGCCTTTGTGTTATTCTGATGTATAAGCTGTATTACTGCAAAGTTTAATCTAAATCCGTTCAGTAGGTTTTGCGTGAAGGAGTAACAACCATACACACACATACATACATACATCCTCACCAACTTTCACATTTATAATATTGGTAAGAAGTTATTATTACATAATATTTGTATGCCTACCTGTTTAAAGGCAGAAGGCTATATATGTACACAGTTTAGAGCGAATAAATTATTTCTATTTCTACTTCCAAGAGGACTGTAGCCGCCAGTGATGAAGCCAGTATTTACTTGGGGTATCTAGATATTTTAATGTTTAAGGGGCCGTCACCGAAATTACGTACAGCCTTGGGCGCCAGTGTGCATCTTGATTTATTGCTGGGGTATTCTCATTCCGTTTTTAGGTCTATACTGATTGGATTGTAAATAAAACTTTCTATTTCGATTAAATAAAGACAGGTGTACTGACATTCATTTTCAACAGTAATCATTCTTTCTTCAAACTAAAAATCTGTCTTGGGCTATTAGAAAAATTGAGAAATTTGTTTTTTTTTACAGTTATTAAGATGAATTATGCATATTCTGGTTTATTATGTGTCAACAAAACTATATGTCGGACGTTTTGATTATTTCTTTCCGCAACTTTAGTAAGATAAGGCCTTTTCATAAATCGAGAGGGGAGATTGATCATTTTATATTAGAAAAAAGATTTTATTTTTAAAAGTGTTTCAATATGTGTCAATACGAAAGGTTGAACTATGTTTTGTATGTAGTAATCAATAGAACAGTCAAACTTTTTTACCTGAAGTTCGTAAATTAGGTGCTTCAAAATTTGGATCATGCGCTCCAAATACGAAATGGCTCTTATGTGCAATGTCTGTAAGACACGACTGCTACATAACCAGGGGTACAGGTTGACTCGACCTACATACTTGGGCTGTAGCTTCCGTTATTTTTGAATGATTTGGCAATGGAACACCATAACCCAAATAATCTTGGTTGACTTAAACTGTAACCCTGAATACTTCTTCTCGAGTCAATGGCAAATGTAATATTGATCTAACTTAATTTAAACGGACCCCGATCAAAACCCAGCGACTTTCAAGCGCATTTGCCATGTACAGGTCGTCCATTGTGCAGATGGTTGGGCACTGTGGGCACTCGAGCATATGAGCCATAGCTGAGGTGACGCGGTGACGTACAGAGGTTGTCGGGCATCGGTCTCTTGCTTCATCTCTTCAACAGCACATACTGTCTCGCCGTACCCTGCCTCGACTACTACACAAATGATTTTTTACTTGCAAAAACTTACCACAGCTATACTTTTTTCTATCAAAAGTGTGGCAACAGCAGGGACAACACTAACTGGAAATCACAGAAAACATATAGAAGGATATTAGTATTTTATTTGTATATGATGTAGCAATGCTTAAACCTGGGTATAATGAATAAATTGATTTATTGATATTACAAGAAAGCTGTTTCAGTTATGTATCAAAATGTGAAGTTAAACCAGCTAGATATTTGTTTAGGGAAAAGCAATGATCCACCAAACATAAATTCAATTCAATTCAAAATCAGAAATACTTACAAATTAAAAGAATGACTGAGGGATATTGGTGATTATGACCTTCATTATATCCAGTTAGTAATATTATCCACTCAATAGGATTCACTCGCACACCATACCTGCCATAGTAACATATCAATCAATTACAAGAAAATTTATAAAGTTATACAGCAATGAATATAAATAAAATATAAATATCCGCCAGACAACACACCTCTTGTCATGGTCTCGAAGTAGGAATAAATATCCCTGTGTTACGAGGTGCCAGACAAGGAATTAAGCCAGGAGCGTCTCCCAGCACAACCAGACCCAGGTCAATTCAGAAAAGATCGTTACCTGAATTTACCTGAGCGGGGATTGAACCCGGTATACTACGGAATTCAAGGCGAGAAACCGTGCTTCAGCGCACTTTAAGCCAGCTCTGCTAGCAAGTTGGCCTTTTTGAGGCTCATTTTACACATCTTATTATGTCAGCTAGGTTATTCTATTCTATTCTATTCTATAGACATGGGAATCGAGAGGGAGCCTCAGGTTTGAAAGTGTCACAAACAAATCAGACCCTTTTTCAAATGTTTCACCGGCGCCCTATTTTTAAATTGTAAAGATGGTCAATAATAAACACTGCGACAGTTGATATCACTAGAAACAATTTTCATCTTCTACTCGTAGTATCGTTGTTATGTTACACAGTGCAATGAAATATAAAATGTGTTCATATATCGAAAGATAGAAATTTGAAAAAATCTAATTTCGGTCCTTGATGAAACAAAACAAATAACTTGTAAAATGTTAAAATCAACAAAGTAATAATCAAATAGCATATTTCATCATAACCGAAACTTTTAAATTTTTGGAAAAATATTCCTTTCAGATGTTTGAAGGTACTTTCCTCAAAAACAGTGATGAAATAACATTGGTTTGCAACATTTTATGCATGTACTGGAAATATTCGTTCGTTCCATTGAGATTTCGGTAGCTCAGTGATTAGAGCAGCCGTCCGGACTCCGGAATGTCCTTCCTGATTTCAACTAGGTTTGAAACTTCAATTTTCTAGTTTTCCCTCCTTTCGATTTGAGCATAATTATTATGGTTTCCTATAAACCACTGAATAATTTATGTAGAACTCATGTTCTACACAAAATATCCATAATGAGTCTTCTTAGTATAGTACAGACAGTGATAATAAACACTTACTTCAATAGATTTTCAAGAAAAAGACGAACTCCACCAATGGTTAGCATCAGAAAGCCCCAATTTACCAACCCTGTAAAATCTGTGAACTCTGAACTCCATGAAAATAAAGAGTCTCTTGGTTTATGGCATCTGAAAAATAATAAAAATTGCAAAGTTTATTGTAGCAATTGTCAAGTGTACTTACTCATTGGACTTAGCTATAGCATAGCTATATCAGGCGCTTCTTCAACTAAGTCCGATGGACTAAACCTTTTTCCGTTTTCAATTACCTAGTTGGTTTTCGGGTCTATATTGAACCGCCATTATTCTTGTAGCCCTAATTGTCATTGGCATTCAAACTATAGGCCTAAAATTTTTTCGCACAATCATCACATGGCCTAAACAAGTTTGGCCTATTTGATTTCGCCTAAAGTTTTATCGCCGTATTATTACTTCCCAAATTCGTCACTAGGCCGAACGATGCATAATCCCTACTATTCACAAGCTATATTTATCATGCAAACAGTCGTTCAGGCAATCATACAAATGAGCATGCACGAAAGCAAGCAAGCATGCATGCAAACAAGCAAGCATTTTTACATGCAAACAAGCAGGCACACATGCAAGCCTGCATTTCGTTTGCCTCTTCTCCGGCGTTGCAGGAAGTGCAGCCCTTTCGCTCTTGCGTAGTAAATCACAGTCACCCACACTCGCGTGCGGAGCTTCGACTTGCTGGTCGCCGAATAGGCGACCAGCGTCAGCCGCTTCAGCTCGCACGGGTGCCTGAGATTCACTACAGCGGGCGAGGGCTACTCTCCCTCCGCGCCTCCGGCTCTTGAATTACACTCTAGTATAGGGCATACTAGTATCACGGCGAAGAACCACGGCCAGTTCGGTTTAACATACTATAGTATACACATCCGACATTTTAGGTACATACCACATAACATTTGTAAATATATTTATGTGTAGATAATCAAAAGAAATTACGAAAAAAGTAATACTAATCTAAATAAAATTAGGGTAGAAACTTAGTAAGTAATTTGTTATGCCAAAAGTAACAAGTAACGTATGCAAATAGATTTTAGGACATTGAATAATAGAAGTTATGAAATAAGGGCTTTTAATATATAGGCCAATTTATGATAGTGCGAAAACATCGAAGCGAATCAATAATTCTGCGTTACAAGTTTAGGCCAATAGGTTTGGCCAAATGAAATTAGGAGCAATAATTTTAGGCCATCCGAGGGGCACCATTGTTTTTCCCAGTAGTGCCAATTTTAAGTGATAAGAGGTTATCAGAAAAGCATGAAGAAGGAAACATTAGGTTGACGACACGGTTGGCGTAGTGCGCTGTAGCACGGTTTCTCGCCTCGATTTCCGTAGTGTCCCGGGTTCGATTCCCGGTCGGGTCAATTTAGGAAACGATCTTTTCTGAATTGACTCGGGTCTGGGTGTGCTGGGAGGCGCCCCTGGCTTATTTCCTTGTGTGGTACCTCGTAACACAGGGATATTAATCCCTACTTCGAGAACATTACAAGAGGTGTGTTGTCTGGCGCATATTTATTTATTATTATTATTTATTTATTATTAGGTATATTGAAAGACCACCAAGGGCTAAGTATCTTTACGCTGTCATTGAAAAAAAACCTAAATTAGGTGAATTTTTACTTTTAGCATTTAACAATGCACTCTGATCCTAGGGACTTGACCTGATCCAGCTCGAGTCCCTATGACCAGGTTGAATTTTTCTAGTTTCTATCTTTATGTAGAAAACAGTGCATTGTTAAATGCTAAAAATAAAAATTCACTTAACCTATAGCTAGTTTCATCTTAATCGAAAGTAAAATATTTGCAAAAATATTTATTTCGGGTGTTATAGACCTCGGTAGCTCAGTTAGAAAAGTAGCCACCAGGATTGTGGAAGGTCGCGGCGCGGCATCAACAAATCCCACTTGAGTCCCTAGGATCAGGGCAGGGCCCTGTTTAATAAACGTTACAATTCGAAAAAAAATGAAAATAAGTGACCTATTAGTTAAATTGACAAGTGCTGTTTAATAAACTTTACAATTTTGTGAGAATTTTACAAATAGATAAAAATCTAAAAATGTTATAAATATAAATATGCGCCAGACAACACACCTCTTGTAATGGTCTCGAAGTAGGGATTAATATCCCTGTGTCACGAGGTACCACACAAGGAAATCAGCCAGCCAGGGGCGTCTCCCATCCCAAATGTAATAAATGTTTACATGTGTAGAATACGCCTGTAGATTTCGACGAAATATTGTACAGGTTCGTTTTGGATTCGTATTTATGAGATTTATAAAACAATTAGAAGGGTTTATTTTTCAATAATGTAAAAAATTTTAGGAGTTGGCGATGAAAAAATCTATATTCAAAGTAGCATGAAACAAACCTAAAAAACATGATGTCAAAACGCAGCTAATAAAGGTGTCAATAAATAAATCGGTTAACAACCGAACAAATAATAACCTCATCATTTTGCTACCGCTATACCTTAATAAAAAAAAATTATAGTTGACTATGCAGACTTTCTTTGTCACCTCAACTTGACAAATGGTTAATTATTGGCGTTCGTTCTGTTGATTTGCGTTATCGTATTTCGCTTAATTTCATGTGACTTGTGCTCTTCGAAATATTAGCTATTTTTTTACGTCGAGTTGATACCTTGGTAGTGAGTCGTGTCGTGACCAAATACCTGGATTGGAGGGAATAAATGACAAATCCTTTGTTGCTTCAAGCAAAAATTAAATCTCGTCACTCATCGGGAAAATCATATTTTGTTTTTAATATATTGGAGAAATATGAATGGACGAGAAGCAATAATAAGTTACTGTTGCAACTGCATTGTGGGCCTCAGAACTGTGGGATACTGCTACCATGTTATGAGTGTCCTCTGGTACCTAGGTTATGCTCCCCACGAGGGTCTGACGCGACCAGCTGCCTTCCTGGATAATGTTATATTAAGAATTTAGGAAGAAGACACGCCTAACAAAATAAATTAACATTTTGGTATTAGATATTATTGTTTTATTTTATCTGAGTATAATTAGTATACATACCTACTCAAGTACTGATGATGAACTGAATCTTTTAAGTTATGCTAAATTAAAGATCCATTACTTACTGATGTTATAAAATGTAAAAGTATGTTGGTTAACTCTGCTGTTTGTTATGTTTTCAAGCATAGATTGCGGAGCCACTTTTTGATTTGGATGAAAGATTTCAGCCGCTAAGCCAGCAAACCTGTCAGTGTTTTTGTGACATAAATAATAGTTTGTTTATTTAAAAAAGTTGGATAGGTTATTGACGTCAACTGTCAATTAATCCTTAAAACCACGAAAACACTATCAAGGCAATATAGACTAATGCAATTCACTAATGATCATAAATAATTGCACCAAGTCACCCACCGGCGAATGTGTGGTTGACAAAACAAAGCATAACCTAACTCCATTTAATGCATTTAACTTAAGAACCCCAACTTTATAAAATCTGCAAATAAAAGCCTCAATTAAGTAATATTTTTATGTATTAAATGTAAATGTTTCACAGCCAAACACTAGTTTTTTTAGGTGTACTAAACTTTCATACACTGCTGCCGTTCTCCTTTGCTCAGTAGGTGTAAGGGCTACATTTCTGTTAGGATCGTATTTAAGATCATGTCCTATTTTTGTTACCAAATATTCTACGGTAGTTTTGCTGACCCATTTTTTTTTGATTTATGTAAAATCTGTCACATCAAAAGTAAAGTTAATCCTTTTACCAAAAATTTACTGTAGAAGTTCACTTAAATATTCATCATCACTATTGTCACTACTTCCACTACTACTTTTCAGAACCATTTTTAGTGTTTAACAAATAAATTTCTAAAGTAAATTGTCTAAAGTCTAAAGTAAACTAAATTGTAAAGTTCTGAGACGCGACGGGTCCACCTGTCGGAATTGTACTTCAATTTACAAAATCTGTAAACTTGTAATTACAGTTGTGTTTATTATCACCTTAAAGAGTTAATAATTTAGTTTAGAGTTAATAGGTAGTAATTGTTACCTCTAAAGAGAAAATGTTTATCAAACAGAAAATTATGTAAAAGTGTAGGTACAATTTAACAATTTCGTAGATTTTCTACCATTGTAAACTTGAAAATTGTATTCTTTATTAAACAGATACTTGTAGATTTGTAGCCTGTAATATACAATTACAATTTACAATTTGTAACGTTGATTAAATAGTTTTTTTCTAGTTTCTTTAATTTTACCTGAATTAACTTAGTATTTTAGTATCTTTGTGAAGTCATTAGAGAAACGACTAGTATAAATTAACCTTGTATTTTTGTTTAAGTACTTTTCATACTTATTACGGCGGTACTTACGGTTTATCAAATTGAAGTTTGCGCGCCTTGTTTTCTTTTTCAGTTATTTCCTCGGCTTTCGTAACACTTTGTGCTCTTCTATACCTCAATGCCTTTTCCTCTGCTTCAGTAGTCATTTTATACCAATTTATATGTAGACCATGTAAAATAAAATCCCTGCACGGTCGGGCACTAAAAATTCACCGAATTTTAACCTAATCTTTTTTTTATCAATCTCGTTAAAAAAAAGGTACTCAAACCAAAGACAAAAATGAAATGACAGACTGTCCTGTCTGTCTGGTTCTACTGTGTGTATGTCACACAGCTGTGACAGGCAATGACTTTTTGTTTCAAAATCGCCACTGACGTTTGTTTGGGAGCATTCAAGAATAGAGTAAATACTCATAGATTTTTTTAAAGTAAAGCGACGGCGCCGAGACGACGCAACGTCCAACTTACGCTAGTGTGGGGGGGGGGGTATCGCCGCGCCGGCCGGCAAGATGCTGACGCTCAAATAACGCTTGTGTGGGGTGTCTTTTAGTTGCTTTTAGTGTTCCCACATGACCTGGTTTTTTAATAATGAGGAGAAAATTACTGATTTACTGCACCTACGGCTGAAACAGAGCTCACCGTTCATCATGTAGCATCTCAAGAGAATGGGAGTAGTAGACTTCAGTCAGATACAATTTATTTTGCCAAGTTCTGAAACCAAGCCCTACCTGAAAGGGTTGGGACTATAGCGAATTTTAAGTCCTACCTACCCGTCTGGGCAGTGACCCTAAATTAATGTACGTATTATTAAAAATAACTTTGCTTAGCAATAATTTCACTTGTGGAAAAATATGTTTCATCTGGGGGAATTTAAAATCTGCTATCTGGAAACACCTTTAATATTCGTCATGCAGTAAAATCACCTAGCCAAACATCTCACGTAAATTGACGTTATAGTCGTTTTTCGTATTAGCTCGTGTTCCACTTCCTTTCCTTAGCATTCGATAGCATCTAGCGAATGTGATGATTAATTTTTAAGATGAGTTTACTGTATAGTATATTGTATAATTAGACGTAACCAAATTCTGCGTTTCACAAAATATGATTATTATTGTTCATTCAAATACCAAAAATATATCCTGGTAAATGACTAAGAATAAAAAAACACACAAACATGGCAAGTAACCCGTTTGTCAATATTGTTCAAAACAAACAAAGTCAGGGTAGGCGGCACACTTCAAAAAAACTATCTTTAAGTGGAATTAACCCTAAAGTTAATCATACATTGGGTCGCAGATCAAGATAATTGCAAACTTCCTTTCAAAACACCGACTTAAAAAGAAACAAAGGTCCAGTTATAAGCATCCCAACTCGCACGGTGATAACAATAGGACAACAAACTATATTTATGACGATGCATCTACTGCACGTGCCTACACTAGTTTCACAAAAGTTACTTTTCCTTTCAACTTACAATAGGTAAGTAATAGTAATTTTACCAAAACAGCGTCGTGAAGTTGCGAAAAAATTATACTTTTAAGATTTGCTTCTATTTAATTTAATAATACCTAAATGTAGACAAGACACGTAGGTATCCAACATCCAAGTAGCATATACCATTGGACAAAAGCACTGATAACTTTGTTTTTCGCAATGCTCTCATTGGCTACTCCCACTCCAGAAATCAAATGGATACCATTAGATTAATTTGTCATAACAAGTTTTTTGTCAAACAATTGGAAACCGAATGATAAATAAAACGCGAATTGGTATGGCATCGAGTGAGCGCCATCTAGCGGCCTGAATGTTGCCCGAATTCGCCGCTAGATGGCGCTGACTCGATTCCATACTATTTGACATTTACGTGCTCGCAAAACGCGATGGTGAAGTCATTCACTTCTCTCACTGCAACTCGCACTCGGCACGAACCTTTCGTCATCGCATGTGTTTATCTGTCCCAGTTGGACTTTAGTGTGGCTTGTGTTTACTGGACTCTTGTGTTCTTTCTATCGACTACCTTAGCTTGCGATTACTGGACTTGTTTGAGTGCAATTAGACTACTGTGGCAAACGTTTACTGGACTGGACTTTGAGTGTTCGATCTGCGTATATTCTGTTGCTGTATTATTCAGGTTTACAACCACTGCATGAATTTTATTTGAGTCAGATCAGAAAAGATCGTTTCCGCGCCGATAATTACGAAACAAACTTACCTTCTATTTCATCTTAATAGATGAAAATGAAAATATGTTTGGTTCCATTTTGTGCGGTGAAATACACTGAACAGCCGTTAAACACACTTTATTTGCCTTACACACGCTCAGACAACTGTTACAGCTACAAAAATAACCAATGCCAGTGGACTCGCGCGGTGAGTCCATTCAATTTACCTTATAGTGCTGGTGACTCACCTGGCGAGTTTACCGCATCTTGTAGGCGGCACCCGCAAAGACACTATGAAAATTGTAGTGGCAGATAGTTACTTCAATAAAAATTCAGAACCACCACATTATTATTGTTGCTCTGTTGTCATAACAACTATTCATGAAGTCATGAGATTACAAACAAACGACCCTAGCTGTACCTGGGGGCCTAGCCAAGAGCAACGCGCCACGACGATTTCTACAATAAAAATCGTTCAAATGTATGGGGATGACTTAAGCGGTCGTTGGCTCAAAAACGAAACTTAAGCTACAGTTACACATGCTCATTACTAGCACGAAAGCATGCTACTAATGAGCAAGTGCTACTTAGTAGCACGTGTGTCGAAGCCTTGCTAGTTATGAGCATGCTACTTTCGAGTATGCTCAAAAATCGACAGCCGTGCGATTTATGAGCATGCTACCTGCGGCGCGGGTGGAAGGGGGCGTGCTTTTAGCACGTGTGAACAGGTTTGCTTATTGAGCATGCTACTAGGCTAGTATCCATTGAGAACTGGTATGATGTCAGTCTCTGTTTAATTATTTAGCGAGGTTGTGGTTTATCAATACATAATATTATATGATAAAGAGGAATGATTTGTTTGTTTGTATTAAATGGGCTCCGAATCTACTGGATCGATTTTAAAAATACGGTAATATTGGTAATTACGGTAATATTGCAAGCTCATACAAGGTTTCCAGCAGTGTCCAGCAGTGGGACGTATAAGGCTGTATTTGTTGTTGTTGTTTCGTGCTAGTAATGAGCATGTGTAACTGTAGCTTAAGGAAATTTCTCTTGAGGCGAAATCATTTAAGGCATTTTTTCTAACAAATTGTAAGACCAAAAGCATGCATCAAATTGATTTAATACTATATTAATGTAATGCAAACAATGTAAATACACTTACAATATTCGCATGGCCTGCCTTATACTTACGTGAATAAATTAGTTCTCATCTATATTGTTATTTCTAGGTTCCGTGCGCTGTAAGTTTTTTAGCGACTGGTTCGTAACTACCAGAGGAATGTGAGTGTTTCTAACTAAACCTTGCACTAGCAGACAGCAAGCTACTTCACTTCACCACTGGAAAACGCCCTTAATATAAATCCAGGTAAAATGTAAAAGAAGTGTTAAGCACTTTTCACCCACCTAAACACAATTTAAATTTTAACTTTCATTAATGTAGGTATGCAAAATGGTAGTTTACATCAGTTCACTAAGCATATGATAATATCTTTGCATGACGCCCTACCAAGCAAAGCTAAAAGGTATTACAATCATGTGCAAGTTATTACTCTTACCTTTTAGAAAAATTCTTTGCAAAAAAATCATATGCTTTTACACACACAACACTGTGTACAAATACAATGAAGTGACTTTAATAATATTTATCTTAAAAACTCCAACCTCACCCAAATATCTGGAACTTATCTAAGCCCTAAATGAGCAAAGCTTTTGAGTGTTGTCAGAGACACAGACTGATAAACATACCTAAATACCTACATACATAGTATAGTATATACATAGTATTTAGATAGACAATTTCACATCATGATGAAACAAAACAAACTTAAGTAAATGTTTGCCCTGGGTGGGAATTGAACCCATGACCTTTGGTCCTATCGGTAGGATCTTTGCCATTTAACCAACGGGCCAGTCAATAGGGTAAGTTAAAAAAAGGTAGTTGTTTTAAGGAATACTTCACTATACTGTTTCAGGTGTTCTGGTTATCCTCAACGACCCTGGCTGTGGACGCCAAGTATAAACCCGAAATTACTTCTGGCTTTACTTTATTTGTACCTTTTTACAATAAATAGCTCATTGTTAAAATATTGACTTGTAATTTTATTTTTCACACTGTATCCCTAATAAAACTAAATTCATAAAGGTGTTTCCTAACCAAGTTCGTCAATAATATTCAAGTAATAAGTTACAAAAATTCTTTATATTTTAAACTTTTAAAGTTGGATTATTTAAATAACAGTTTAAGTATCAATTATCTAATACAATAACAGCACAGGAATCATATCAAATAACTGTCTTGAAATCACCTAAAAGTTATGAATTATTTATTATTTATTTATTTATTCATACAAAAAATAATACATTTTCATTTCACATTTACAATGCCACATAAACTAATTTTGGTTTTACCGGACACTGTTAATTCAAAAGTGGTTCTAAATTTTTTCCCCTAGCATAAGTCATCCAATTTAAATAACAAAAATAAAGTAAGTGAGTTACTTATAAGTATAGTGTTGTAAATACTTCAATTTTAATAAATATGAAAATGATGTACTTATTTACTTAGAAGGAAAACAAAATGATGTCTTTAAAAAATTTATATTATGGTGTTTACAACCCAAGCAATATTGCTGAATGGTTTCACTAAGTTATCAAAAGAGGTGTGGAGCGTGCATACCGAGCTGAAGGCCCAAGAACCAGAAGTCTGAGTGGAATCCAGTTTCTTGATGGTGATGGTTCAGGAAGGGTCTGTAGAGTAGGTGAAGGTGATATTTCTGCAAAAAGTTATTCAATGTGTATTAAATATTGCTGTGTTTCAAGCAGTACAAGAACCTAGGAGGTTTGTCCTACACTAGTTCAGAAGGGAGTATTTCTCGGTACACTATTGGCCAACTGTAGGTCCAATTAATAGTATTTTATTATTTAGCATTCACAATGCTTTTTAAAGATGGTAAAATCCTACCAGATAGCTAGTCTTAAATTGCTTATAATTAAATGAATAATAAGAAGTTTAGTTACTAAGAAAAATTGCAATCACTAGCAATATAATATAAATTTTCTGATAATGTCACATTTAATAATAACACATCTACTATCTCAAAACTGAGTTTTGCCTTATCATATTCTACTTCATTTATTGGCTATGGTAGTCTCTTAAATCTAAATATGAATCATGAATGCTTGATACCACCAAATTTCTATTTTAAAACACAAGGCTTTTAATACCCGACACAATATTACAGAATAAGTCCAAATAAATACACTTGTTGAGGCCAACAACATAATGTAACTGTTATGTTAAAATCATAAATCGTAAACATTTATTTGATCTTCTTGTTGTACAAAGATCTTAAAGACGATTAAGTAGTTTCCAACCCAGAACCCTGTAAGGGCACTACAGATATAATTATACATTTTATTTTTACACTTTAATTTTATTTTATTACTTTGCATTAAATTAAAATATACCTTACTAAATTAACATTAAATTAATAACAATATTATTTTTAATCCTGCCACTGCCATACAAATAAGAAGAAAAAAAATATTGCCTTATTTCTAACTAATTTTCCCTATCAAAGAACTCCTGCAGTGAGTAAAAACAATTCTGAGCCAGGTATTTAGTAAGTTCTTTTTTAAATACGTTGGCTTCCTGTACATTTTTAAAGATTCCGGAAGGGAATTAAATATTTTAATCGACATTGAATAAGGACCAGTGTTTACTATTTGCAATTTAGAATATGTTTTGGCTAGTTTTTTTTTTCGGCCTCAAGTTTTCAGGACGGGAATGTTGGGGAAACCAGTCTACATTATTTTTTACTAAAATGCAAGAAAGTTAGGATGTGGAACTTGACAAAATAGCACCTACAGCTAGTTCTTGAATCTATATTTGCCAGTTTCCTTATACATTTTTTTTGTGTTATAAACAGTTTCCTAGCGTTCGTGCTGCTACCCCAAAGAACTTTTCCATAGCGCAGCCAGGAATCCGCATATGCATAGTATGCGTTGGTTGCCGTTTTTAATTCTGTAGTTCTTTTTAACTCTCTAAGGGCATATGTGAAGCTTGATAACTTACTAATGACTCCACTCACATGCTCTTTCCAATTTAAGTTGCTGTCCACATTAATACCCAAAAGACTGTGCGAGTTTACGAGTTCTAAAGTAACATTATCAAACTGATAGTCTATGTCCAGCGTGCGCCTTTGGTAGGGCTTAAACTCTATGAGTTTTGTTTTACTGAAGTTAATTTCTAGGTTATGGTCACGGAGCCAGCTTGTTAGTATGTTCAAGTTCCAGTTTAGCTGTTGATATAAATCTGAGGTATCTGAACAGGGCAATATAAGGGAGATGTCATCTGCAAAAAGGGTACAGGGAATGTTAAGTACATTTGGCAGATCGTTGACATAAATTAAAAACAGCAAACAGCCAAGTACACTACCCTGTGGTATGGAGTGCTGTAAATGGATTTTATCAGATCCTACAATGCTGACAACCCCAAATTGGAAATCGTTGTACTCTATTTCAACATACTGGACGCGACTTTTCAGATACGACTTAAGCCACTTGTGCGCCATACCTCTTACACCTATGCCATAGTTTGCTGAGTAGAATTGAATAAGATACCCTGTCATAGGCCTTGCTCATATCTAACAGAACACCTATCGCGTGGTTCCCACTGTCAATGATTCTCAATACTTCTTTGATGTATTGGTATACTGCAAGACCAGTTGAACAACCCTTTCTAAAACCATATTGTTTATCACTCAATATTCCATATTTTTCAACAAATGAATAAATTCTTCGGTAAACAACAGATTCAAAAATTTTAGAAAATGTAGAGAGCAGGGCGATGGGATGGTAATTATTGCAGTCATTTTGGTCATCTTTTTTGTACAAGGGTTTGACAATGGCGACTTTTAATAAATCTGGTACTACACCTTCAGAGAGTGACTGGTTTATCAATAATGATAACGGCGCAGCAAGTTCATTAGCACATGACTTCAGCAATATCGGAGGTATGTCGTCAAAACCGTGACTTCTTTTGTTTTTTAGTTTTTTTATAATGTTGTTCTATTTCACTTGTGGGTGATACAAATAAAGAGTTGTTAGTTGTGGTGGTTACAGGTCGACCAGCTGGTTGAGGAGAGTCCTTAGGTGCACCCACCGTAGAGAAGAATTGATTAAAGTAGTTAGCAATGGTTTTTGGGTCTTCTGTAGGCAATTTTTTTTTTTTTATAGTCAAATTCTTTTTTAATTTATTTTTAGTTTTGTTTGTACGTTCTTTTACTATTCGCCACATTGTTTTACTAACGTTATTTGAGTTTTTGATCATATTTTTGTAATTAATTTTCTTGGACGTCGTAACAGCCTTTTTTAGTATTTTTTCATGAAGCTTAAAATGGTGGTTTAAAACAGTGCTATTTGTTTTCGAAACAAAAATTTTCAGCAACCGCTCATTTTTGCAAGATTGTTTCAATCCGTTAGATAACCAAGTTTTTTGTTTTCTATTTTTTAATTTAATATGTTTTTTCGGTATATTGAATTCTAAAATTTGACTAATTTTGTCATGAAATATATTGAAATTTGTGTTAATGTTTGTATCCTTTTTTATATAATCTAACCAAGAAATATTTCCTAGGTCTAGTTTGAATTTGTCTATGTTTCGCTTGCTGAAAATCCTTTTTTCCGTAGATCAGGTAATTTGGTTGTCAGATTGCATCGAATGCGTCAATTTTACTATTACACCCTTATGATCCGAAACACCATATTCCTTAGTTTGGATATTTAAGTTAATAGTAGTGTTGTGAATGTTACTGAATATTAAATCTATACAAGTTGCAGAAGTCTGTTTGATTCTAGTTGGTTCCTTAACTTGTTGAGTGAAATGAAAGATTTTCATAAGATTAAGTAAAGTTGCTTTTGAACTAGTAGGTACCAACATATTGACGTTAAAATCCCCTCCAATAACTATATTTTTCTTAGAGTCCTTTTTCATTAAAATTTCTAAGAGCTTCGTGAGAGTTTCATAAAATAAATCTGACATTCTATTTCTATCAGGATAATATACGACTACTAAAATTTAATTAAGTTTAGGTATCTCTATTGCACAAGTCTCCATTACAAATTCTACTGAAATATTACATAAATCTCTTCTTTCTTTAAAATCAATATTTTCCTTCACAAGGATACATACGCCTCCACCTTCCCTCTCCGACCGGCAGAAACACGATGCAATCATATCCACCTTTAACAAATCTATTTTTGATGTTGTGATCCATGTTTCTGATAGACTAATTGCTTGGATACATTCATCTTCTTCCATTGCAGCTTCTAATAGGTGTATTTCATTTTGTAAACTTCTAATATTTTGAAACAATGTAAAATTAGGAACGAAAATTAATCGCCCTGTTGGGCAACTCTCTTTGCGAACTCAACTCTGGTTTCTGTCGATTTTCAGGGTGGTGATTGGGTATATCCTGCGAAAGTGATTTATCATCCTTGCATGGGGATTTCCATCTTGCAGAGGTTGTTAAGGTTGGATCGCGTTCATTCCCATTAATGAAAAGTCTATTATTTATTATTCTTGCCCGTTGACCGTTTTTTCGCGCATTGATTAGAACATCTACAATTGTTTTTCTGTACTTTAATGCATCCTCATTTAGGAATTCGGAAATGGCTATGCCCGTGCCTTTAAAATAACGACTCTTTTTAATTATGTTGCTAACCATTTTGCTGCTTGATAACTCAACAACAATGGGCCGTCGTAGTCCATGTTTTCCTATTCTGCTTATTGCGCTTATATTTCCTGTAAGGTTTATATTCAGTATATCCTGAAATGCAAACAATAATCTGCCATGCAGCAGATTTTCGTCCTCCCAGGGTGACTCTTCGAAACCATACAGAACATTTTTTTTGTTAATATCTAAGTTGCTTGTTTTATCTTCAAATCTATGCCTTGTGGAGTTGTGATCTTCTTTTTCCAATTTAATTTCGTTTATTATTTTCTGTATTTCTTTTATCTCTTTGGCTAAGGTCCTACTAACCACCTCTAATGCTTCAATAGTTTTCTGTACATCACTTATTTCACAATTGCGTTGCGGTATCTCTGTTGCACCATTTAGGTTAAGTTTCGTTATTGTAGTTTCAATTTGAGCTTTAAAAATCCTTTGCAGCTCCGTAACAATCTGTGTCTTTAAAAGGTTAATTTTTTTGTTAATTATATCTTCCTATTGTTGTTCAGTCAGAGACAGATTTCCTTCAAATAAATTTCTTCCTGTTTGGGATGTCTGGTGATGAATTGAACAATCATCTGACAGCAAAGTGTCTCCACTGATACTTCCATCACTTTCATTGAACATACTCTCACTCGCAGTATTAGTTTGTTTTTTCCTTTGTGTTATATTATTCTGGGAAGGTGATATTAGTATATTTATATTCTTCTGATTATTACTTGCGGCTAATTTTAATTCTCGTATTGGAGTATTAGTGTCCATAGTTTTAGGCGCTTTGCAGCGGCATGTTTGACAAACCCAATGTTTTTTGCGCTCCGGGGACATGGTGTTATAAAACCGCACAACAGCAACATTTGCAAAGTCGAGATCGTAGCTCTCTTTGCATTTAAAGCAGGTGAGATACTGTCGATCTGTTATAGCTTGTTAGCAACCTGCACATTTTAATGTCGTCGATGCCATCTTGAGACTTGAATAGGTAAAATAATACTTTTAGTTCAAAGTTTAATATATACTTTTCTATTAACAACTTGCACGATCGGTTTCAATAGTGTGCGGAGACAGTCAGTTTACGCCGTTTTCGATAGCTTAATCACTTAATAACCGTTTTCGAACGCACTCCCACAGACTAGGTAAAGAACTACGTTCTACGTTAAAGTGCTCCGCTCCGTGTAGGTATAGACAACACAAGAACGCTATCGGTGGGTAGGTAATGGTTACGGTTTTAAAAAGCACAGTCAACCCGACACACTAAATCGGATAATAAAGAGATATTTCACCACTTTTAAGACATGATAATAAAAGTTTCAATGATGTAGGGTACAGTCTTTCGTTATTATTGGTTTCTCGATAACTCTTTTCACATAGTGTCCAAAACAATGTCACCAATAAGCACGAACTGTTTTTGTTTAATAAACGACGACGCGTTTAAACTTACTTTCACAAACAATGTCACTACACTATTACATCATAGGTACTAATCACACATAATTAGATTAATTTGTAAAAAACGCGGAATTATATTTTTTTCGACATACTTTATTGCGGAGCTGATGTTTACATTGGCAGTGGCGGCATCATCCTATAAACTCAACTAATAATCAAGTAAGTATTAAATAATAGACCAATTTCAGTTTGTAGTTTTAGATCATTTTTAGGGGAAATTAATAACTTATCTTTATTAAATTTACAATTGGCAGACTTGATGCCAAAAGGCATTCTCATAAAACCTATTGACAAAGCTTTCACAAAATTTACTAACTGCTGATAAATTGCAGCAGGTACTTACATTAAATTACCATCCCTTGAACAGCAATGGGGCCCATTATAAATAGCAGCCTTCCTTCCAACACTGTCAGCGGTTGGTAATAAGGTGGACCACAAATTAGTAATATAAATAAATAAATAAATAAATATCCCTGGACATTATTCCACACAGCGCCATCTAGCCCCAAAGTAAGCTAATTAAAGCTTGTGTTATGGGATACTAGACAACGGATAAACATACTTAATTACATTTTCTTTTTTTGTAAATACATACTTATTATACATAGGAGACACCCAGACCAGTACAAACAGACATGTTCATGCACACAAATGTTTGTACTGTGCGGGGATCGAACCCGCGACCTCTGGTGTAGTAGCCAACTTCTTAACCATTACACCAAGTCGGTCATCAATATAGGCAAGCTATAGCCCTGTTGTGTTATGTATGGCCTATTTCTTGATTTTAGTCTTTCAATCTGTCCAGACCTGAATGAAGAGCAACAAGCAGAGTTAATTTAAACAGCACACAAGAGTGTAAGAAACATAAGACACAACTGTGACTAAGTAAATGTTCAAAGTGAAGTTCGATAGAGGGGTTGGATTACACACATCCAATTGTAAGGATTATGTATACTAAACAATAAAGGTTACATGTATTTATAAATGTCCTATTATTTATGGCAGATAACCTCAATGACTTTGTAAGCGCCCTTGATATCAGATAGATAGATGAATCTTATTTCAAGTGAACATTTTACTCATAGTAACTCACCTGTAACTTCCTCCGGCTAACTCGACTCCCAAATTCCCAATGCTGTTTAGGGAGCGCCACAGACGGGCTGCTATCCGACGCGCCTCAGCACCGAGGCTGAGCTAGCTCTACTCAGGTGATTGCCATTTATAAATGAATCGAACACTACTATTACTTGTACGCGTCCAAGTACATTTTAGTTTGCGATATATCTCACAGAGATCATGCTTTAGTGGAATTCGTAACACTTAAAGTAATTGAAAAACTAACTTGTGTTACTTTTTTAAACTTTTATTTAACATTATTCTTTTAATATTCACTATTTTTATCATTTAACAACAAACTTCTTCTTCTTCTTCTTCTTCTTTTGATAAATGGCGTTCTCTGGGTTTTTTTAACCACAATTCCGCCAATGTCACGTGGGTAGCCTTTACACGGTAAGGGGATTATGCATGTATACCGTATGCAGATTTTAGGGATAATCGCGGGCTAAGCGAATTCATCTAGAACAAAGGAGACACACATAAGACAACACAGAACATCACAAGGAACAATACAATCACAATATATAGAATAAACGGGTGATACATAAAAAACATTAATGGAACAAAAGGATTACAAAGGGGGGATAAAAGGGTAAGAACTGCGATTTCAGAGACAAATAAGAGGTTGAAGCTAAGTAGCAATTTAAATATTAATAAATACATAGTACTTGGGTTACAAATTAATTTTGTTTTTTTGGATGAATTTTGCTAGGGTTACTAAAAAGGGGGTGTTGACCAAATTAAGTAAGGAATTAAGGTTACATGGGCGGGGGATGTATTCAGGCAAGTAGTCATATAATGATGATCCTATATTAGGGCAGTTAAAAAATATGTGGTCGGTAGTACCTTCATCCAAGCCACACTCGCAAAGAGAACTGTCTTTTATTCTAATTTTGTTTAGGTGCACAGGTGTGCAAACGTGGCCCAAACGGAGACGACAAATGACAGAGACGACATTTTTGGGAAGGTTGAGATGATTGAAAAACCATGGGCGAGAGGGAATTTCCTTTTGGATGCTGAAGTAAAATTTGCCTGATAATCTGCGGGAATTTTGCCAATCAGTGCGCCATGATAAAAGAAGGTGGGAACGTGCTAGACTAGGCAGGTCATGCGAAAATAATTTATAGTGTTCTAGAGAACCCGAAGCTATGGCATTTTTCGCGCATGAATCAGCTGTCTCGTTTCCTGGAATACCACTATGGCTAGGGATCCATGCAATAATAATTACGAGACCCTTGTTACTACATCTCAGTAGAGCTTCTCTAATTTTAAAAACAGTGGGGAATTTGGATTTAGATCTGAATGGGTTGGATATAATAGCTTGAAGGCAGCTTAGGGAATCTGTGAAAATAAGGGATTTATTCTTATTGTGGGATTCGGCATATATAATAGCTTCGTAAATGGCTATGGCTTCACCGGAGAAGGTTGATGTGAGGGGGGGACATTTAAAAGAGAGAGTTATTCTGCACGATGGGATCCAGACAGCAGCTCCAACGCAACCACTGTCCATAAGTTTTGATGCATCAGTGTACAGCAGGTGCCAGCCTTGCCAGTGCTCTGACACTTTTTGGAAGAAGTCCTGAGGGGCAGACAGAGAGTTTTTTTCAATGCCGAAGTTTAAAATAACATTGGGTTTAAAGATAAGAGACTCATAAGAATTAGAAAAAAGGGGATTGATAGAAATGCTTTCAATAGGGGACGGAATATTCAATAGTTTTTGATAAGAATGAAGAATGCAAGGTCGTGATTGAGAGGAATCTGATTCACGGGTCAGAGCAGCTAAATGGTGAAGTTTCTCTAAAAGGGGATGCTCAGGATTATGGAAAACCTTAATAATGAAGCGGTCGCTGAGGTATTGTCTGCGTAAGTAAAGAGGCGGGTCGACGCACTCCACTAGCATGGCATTAATGGGTGAAGACTTCATGGCTCCCAATATGATGCGTAGGCATTTTGATTGTATTTTCTTAATTTTGTCAAGAGCCGATTTATTACATGGATCTAAAAGGAAGGAAGCATAATCTAAATGGCTGCGGACAATGGAGTTATAGAGAAGTTTTTGAGAGTATGGGTGGGCACCCCACCATACTCCAGAAAGGGCTCGTAGAATATTTACAGATTTTTCTGCCTTTTCCGAGATGTAGTTAAAATGTGGGGTACCTGTTAGCCTGCTATCTAATATTAAACCTAGGAACTTAACTTTATTTTTAAAGGGGATAGATTTTCCTTCAAAAGAAATATCTGGGTCTGGAATTTGACGCTTCTTGGTAAACACAACCGTAGAACACTTCAGGACCGAGATCGAAAGGCCGTGTTCTGAAAGCCAATCGCCTAGATAGCCCAGAGCAGTATTAAGGCGTAAGGAGGCATCGGATAGGACTGGGGAAGAAACGTAAAGAGCGATATCATCAGCGTATTGGAGGATTTGGACTAAGGGATGGACAGTTCTTTCTAGGTCATATGTATATATATTATATAGAAGAGGACTAAGGACAGAACCCTGGGGGAGGCCTTTCCATACCGTGCTGGGGGAGAGGAGATTGCTTTGAAATTTGATCAAGATGGATCTGGACATCAGAGCATTACAGATAAATCGTACTAACTTCGGAGATATACTCAGCTGTAGCAATTTTTGCCTGAGTATAGGAAGGAGGACATTATCGTAAGCAGAGGCGATATCCAGGAACACTCCAACAAGGTATTCCTTGTTTTTGAAGGTGGATCGAATATCCGAGGTTAAAATGCTCAGGCTATCCAAGGTGCTGAATCCTTTCCTGAACCCGAACTGTGATTTGGCTAGGATTTTGTTGGATTCTATAATCCATTCCAGACGATTTCTGATCATATGTTCCGTTATTTTATGAAGCACTGATGACAAGGCTATAGGTCTATATGCGTTATGATCAGAGGGGTCTTTACCGGGTTTTACAATGGGGATGATGAGTTGCTGTTTCCATGCGTCGGGCAGTACACCCTTTTCAAAGAAGGAATTTACAAGGTCAAGGAAGTACAGTTTAGTCCTCTCAGACGAGTTACATAGAAAGGAGTATGGGATACCGTCTATACCAGGAGAGGAGTCAGTTAGTCCGTTAAGCGCGCAGTGAAGTTCTTCAGCTGAGAATATTTCGTCCATTTTACTATTTGAACTGACTGCAGAAATGGAGCCGGAGGGGAAACAGTCAATGAAAGGAACGAAAGGAGGAGCTAATTTATCCGAAAATGAGTTCAGCCAAACGGAAGGATCGTTAGAAGAGATGTTTATAGAAGTTTGAGATTGGCGAAAACGCCTTATTTGCTTCCAAACAATAGTTGAAGGGGTTCGAGGAGACATTGTCTCGCAAAATTTTATCCACCCATTTTTCTTTTTTTTTGATAATAATTTCTTTGTAGAAGCTGCGACTTGTTGATATTGAATAAAATTTTCCCTGGTCATTGACGAATTGTATTTCTTTTCCGCTTGTTTACGGTTTCGGATAGCGACTGTGCATTCAGAGTCCCACCACGGGGGCGAGACTTTATTACGACAGGGTCCTTTAAGAGGGATATGGGAATCAGCTGAAGATAAAACAATTTCTACAAATTTGTTATAGTTGGAGATATCATTCTCACTAGTTACATCTGGGAGAGAGGCAATTTTATTTTCTAAAGAAACAGAATATGCTGGCCAGTCAGCTTTACTTAATTTATATTTTAGGAGGGGTGGGGGGAGGCAGGTTGCAGTGGAATTATTAGGGATGGTTAATATTATGGGGAAATGATCGCTTCCATGAGTGCTTTTAAGAACATTCCACGTCAGGAGGGAGCTAAGGTTGGGGGAGCAGAATGATACGTCCACGGCAGAAGCGGGGTTTTGGGTAGGGGGACATCTTTTTGTTGGGCAGCCATTATTCAAAACACAAAGATTCAGGTCATCCAGAAGGTCTAGAAATAGGAACCCTGATGTATCCGAGTGGTGAGCTCCCCAGGCAACATGGTGAGCGTTTAAATCGCCCATGAGGAGTACCGGCGGAGGAAGTGATAGAATTATTGAACGCAGTTCAGCTAGGGAAGAGGAAGTAGGATGGCTAGAAATATATACAGAAAGGAAAGAAATATTACAATACCTTATAGCCACAACTTGAATGTCCTGACTATGAGGAGGAAGAGGAAGTTGAGAGAAGGTAGCGGAGCGCCTTACTAATAAGGCACATCCTGCGTAACCATCATCCCTGTCGTCCCAAAGACATGAGTAGCCGGAGACACGAAAGTGCGAACCAGGCACCAGCCATGTCTCCGAGACGGCTAGGATAGATGGTGAAAATGTATTAATTAAGAATGATAATTCATGCTTCTTCGGTCTAAGGCTTTGACAGTTCCACTGGAGAACCGATTGAGCCATTGGAAAGAGCTAAATTAGCTAGTTGGGTGAGTTTGTGAGCAACGTTGTTCGGTATAGAATTATTTTGACTTGTAAGAATATTAATGATAAGAGTAAGGAAAAAATCTAATAGGTTTTCACTGGAGGGGGGTAAGGAAGGGGAGGGGTCTTTGTTGATAGCACAACCATTGGGAAGGGAAGAGCTACAGTTGCCTATGATGGCTTGGTGAGCTTGTTTATCATAGCCTTCACCTAATGGGGCATGAGTTGTACGGGGTCGGTAAATTGTTTGTCTGTAAGAGAGACTTGTAGAGTGGGGTTGCTGAGAGTGAGAGGTAGGTGGGAATGATATGTTATTGCTGGATGAAGCGTTTTTGGTAGCGTCAGAAAATGATTTCCTCACTGGAGGGAAGCGGGAGGAAGCCTCCTGGTAGGATACACTGTCTTGAGACATGACTAGTTTTATTGACTTTTGTCTCGAGAGTTCAGGGCAAGACTTGTTGAGAGCGTAGTGAGGACCGGAGCAGTGAATCCACGTTGCAACGTCTTCGGTAACATCGCAAGAGTCAGCGGAATGAGGTTGAGAACAACGGTAACAACGAGGTTGCGATCTGCACTGGGCTTTAACATGGCCAAAGCGGCAACAATTCAAACATTGGATGGTGGGGAGTTGATAAATCTCTACTGGGATAGACACGTGGCAGCAATAAATGTTATCTGGAAGCATCTGACCCCGGAAAGTCAACACTACGGATTGGGTGGGGATCCACGAAGGTTTGCCATCAGTCATTTGCTTTCGATTCATTCTTCTAGCCTTGAGTACTATGCCACATCCGTATGGAACATTGATGGATTCGGCAAGTTCGTCCATGGACCAGTCTACTGGAATGCCCTTAACGAGTCCCTGTCGAGACACATTGTATGTGGGAATTGTTGCATTATACTGGTTTGCAATGAGGAGGTTGTTGTTTATAAAGCTGTTTGCTGCAGTTGCAGTTTTAAATTCAACAATAATCCTGATTCTATTAAGTTTTTTGACGCCATTCTTGACCACGCCTGAGATTTTATTTTTTACTAAGAATTTTCCGAACCTAATAGCTTGGATGAAGGTGTCTGACGTAGGAGTTGTTTCCACTCGGGATACATGAACAATGAAAGGTCCAGTATCTTGTTCGTCGTAGGTTTTAGGGGCAATAACAATGGATGGGTGAGTGTATACTGCCTGAGAATCTGAGGGTGTTTTTATATTTGGGTCCATGACTGCTCTTTTGGGCGACTCATCGGGTACATCATCAATCAAGCGTCTTTTAGTTCCCGCTAACGTTTGGGTAAACATGGGTTGGGATTCATCCATCTGGGATTGCGTCCCATCCGGAGGATCAGGCGGTTCAGGAGGGGACACGTCCATTACTTACCTTGTACCAGGAAAACTACAGCCCAACACCCTAATTATAAGATAATTTAGCTTAGATTAAAGAAAAAACCACGAGAATTCACAAAATTTCACTAAACTCCCTTTCAGCACGTGTAGCAACTCGGAATGGAATTTTATGAAAATCACAACAAACTTCCAGAGTTCATTGCAGTTTGCACAGACTGTTCATTGAAAGTTTGACAATTCCGAATTTCCGACCACAGATTACAGAAAAAATAATTCCGACCCGCGCGAACGCCCAAAAGAACGAATGACTATAGACTAAAATTACTTTTTAGCGACCACAATAGTCGGCAGTGCGTTTTTGAGCAAATTGTATTTTGGCTACGAATTTTAAACGTGAACGCACGAAAGTTCGTTTAAGTCGACAGTTTGGCGTGTTGCTCTTGGCTAGGCCCCCTGAATCTGACGGCCATCAGCCGGGTAGTCAATGTCTGCCGGACACACGAGAGACAAATCTTTACGTGAATGATGGTAGTCTTTTTTTCTGTGGGTGGTAGCCTCATCATGGATGATGACCATGATATTGTGTCGTGTGGGTGCACTCATGTCATTTGTCAAGAAGGTATTAATATTATAATCTGTGGGTCCGGTCATTCGTTCGTTCAGTTCGTTCTTTCTACTCTAACTCAACTGACAACTCGAGTCGTTCGTCGTTCATTTCATTCAATCGAATTTCTTTCGAGTTTTTACTTTTGTCAGCGTAATGTGAGAAAAGATAAAGAATTTATCAAGAGGGCCCTGTCCATATTCAATTTACGAAGAAAATAGCATTCGTCGTGGAAAAATGAAAATTTGGACTTCAGAGCACACTTTCAAGTAAGTTTCATTCATGACGCAACAATACCTACTTTACGATAAAAAACAAGAATAAAAACGATTAATTTTTTTTATAATTTTTATCTTTTAGCCATCCGTGGGAGACCGTTGCCCAAGCAGCATGGCGAAAGTACCCGAATCCCATGAATCCAGCTGTTATAGGGACTGATGTCGTTGAAAGAAGGGTGGTGGACGGTGTGTTAGTCACTCACAGACTAGTCAGTTCCAAGTGGTATTTTCCAAGATGGGCCCAGGCGGTAAGAACTTTTTTTATGTCATACATAGCTTGTGCACATTTGATTAAATTAATAATTATTTATAAATCAATTTACTAGCTTTAGAGAATCATAGTGATTTATTTGGTGTTTTAAATTGTTTTTCAAAAATTATAAATAACTTAAATTTTTTTGGCATAATCAACAAATTCACTG
Organism: Udea olivalis; assembly: GCA_947369235.1. Lineage (NCBI taxonomy): Eukaryota > Metazoa > Arthropoda > Insecta > Lepidoptera > Crambidae > Udea > Udea olivalis. The sequence continues at coordinate 13,418,268 of OX376343.1, forward strand.
AATGTCCATGTGTCAGTAAATATAGATGACCTTGAAATTAGAAATGCAAACATGTTTGGCATGTACTGTTTTTGTAGCCTAGATGTTGGTATATTATGTACAACCTATGTATGGTTTTATACTTAAAGTATCCAATAATAAATGAATGGTATTCCGTATTTTAAAAAGCTAAGTTGTTAAGATCTTCAATTAAACATTCTAAATTAGTTTTGTCTTAGTTTTGGCTGTCAAATCATTTAATTAAATAAATAAATACACCACATATAAAAAACGTTCCCAATTTCACACAGTGATCTTATTTGTTTATCATTTTTATTACCATGTTAACTACTAATTTCTAAAATATCTTCTTTTGTGTGTGCATGGCATACTATGAGCAATTTGAATGATAGGAAAAATATAAATTAAAATGATGACCAATAAATTATTTCAGCTCATTGGCACTGCAAAAATATGTTATGCAAGAGAACAATCAGAAGTTAATCCTCTTGAACGTCAGATGACCCTCAAGACTACAAACCTGACATTCTGCCGATACATTGCTGTTGACGAAACGGTCAAGTACACTCCTCATCCGGTGGACCCGGCCAAAACCCTCCTCACTCAAGAAGCTGTAGTCACCGTACAGGTACAGAACATCATTTATGGGGACAATTTGTTTTGAAGGATTTTTTTCTCAATTTCACACAACAGGTTCTTTTTCAACCTTGTATAACATAGCATAACATATCATCACGACTATCCCAAACGGGGTAGTCAGAGGCAAGTGACTTGTGCTGTCATGGTGAATGGAACACTCAGAAGCCCACTTTTCACCAATGGTATTAAAACCCAACGTGGTAGTTGGTGAGCCTTCTGCCGCTATCCGGGTTGTCTTGGGTTTTTATCGTTTTTTTCCATCACCGGAGAGTTAGTCAGAAATTAAACAATGAACACAAAGATTTTGGTTCTGGCCAGATTTGAATTCGGGACCACACAATTCGCGATTGTATGACATTTTTAATTTATGTAATATTGAAAGCTGATTTAATTACTTATGAGATGACTCAAAGATAATATCTATTGTTTAGTACATAAGAAAATTATAAATACACTCAAGATATTATGTCTGCTCTGGGTTTAATTAAGCAACTGCTTTTAGACTTGACTAAACTATACTTAAAATAATTATTTGCTTGTAATTATGGCAGACACAGTCCTTCAGGCACTCATGACTACATAAATACAACACAAATATTTAAAAAAAAAATCCCAACATGCCCTTAAAGTCAGCTGTGAAAGATTTCTTACAATTGTTTGTAGTAAATTCAGTTCAGTTTTAAAGTTTACACATTGATTTTTAATTTTGTTAAGATTGCCGAATGGGTAATTTTCTGCATTTGTTGAACAAAGCAAATGCCATTCCTCCCGTGGACGCGATGTTTTAGATAAAAATAGATAACACAGTTGAAGGTCAATTTAATCACTGATATAGTGACGCCAATGCAAAGCGCACGAGACTTGTGACGTCGCAGATACGAAGTCTATAATGTACACGTGTTTAATTGATGTGACTTTTTAGCATATATCTCTTAAAAATAAAATTTACCTATCTTAACAACAAATGGAATGAATTGACATTACTTTCATAATAATGTGAACCTTTTGAATAAACATCATTGAATCCAAAAAATAATTTAATAAAATCAAAAAATAAAGGTCCTTATAAACGTTTGTTCACATATGTACAATTCATTTAATGGCTCTTCAGACTTGTGAAAATCCTTTGAAAGAGCAAAGTAAATAAAAAAAACTATACCATTCCATAATCTACACAATCTATAGCAACTTTCGATAAGAAATCGCTTTTGCAGAATGCAAAGAAATAGAAATTAAATGACAGCATTTGCAAGCAGATTGTGATTTTTAAAATTGCTTTCTTTTAGGTATATTTTTATGCTAATGTTTCAATTTTTGAGAGATCTTGTGGTAACACCTCAACAAAGAAAATAGTTAAACACCCGATTCTAAAACCAAAACTGTATTGACTCAAATTGTGATACTTGTTTAAAACTGACCAAAAACAGACTTCCTTTAATTTTTAATTAGAAAGAGAATAAAGAAACACTGCAATAAAGCTCCTGCCTCGATTCAGTTAGTAAAGTTGCATGTTCACTTTAAGACACCCAGGCCCAAAAAAGAATGTGACGAATTTGTTTGGTTGCTCCATGTTATTAAATTAGGTATAATATTAATAACTGTATTATGAAATATTCAAGTGCATTTATCAGTCCCTGACACTCATAGCCAAGCTCTGCTTTGTGTGGGGTGGTTTAAGCTGACCCAGATGTTTATCTTTTTTTAAGCGATTTATTTTTGTTTTCAGGGAGTCCCTCTTAGTAGTTACATGGAAGATTTATTGACCAACAGAATATCATTGAATGCTGGTAAAGGACGCCAAGCAATAGAGTGGGTCATTGGGAAACTGGACATGGAAATAAAAGAACTAGCAAGCACAGCTTGTAAAAGTACTGACGAATTACTCTCTCATACTAAGAAATCCATTGATGACATAACAACCACAGCCAGAAGATCAATGGATGATATATCTTCCAAAGCAAAGAGGTCGCTGGATGATATAGAGAAATACACCAAGGCAAATGCAAATCAAAGAAGCTGAAAAGAGGAGTGATCCTGCAGATATGGTTTATTGAACTTTACTGTGTTGTTCACAACATCTGTTGTCACCCGGCTGTATTACCTGATTTGTCTTATGGATGATACCATGAGAAATGTAATATAAATAGTTTATTTATTATTTTGATAGCACAATTGTAATATAATTTTAATTGTTTGTAGAGGTACCATGTAAACATTGTCTGGCCTAGAGGACACAAAACAGCACATCAGGCTTTACATGTGGGCACATTATGCGGTCTATATTAGACCCATTGCAATGGCTTTGTAATTGTTGATCTGCTGTCATTTGTTCCTGGTTAGTAACCATTTAATTTGTACAAAATTTTGTTTGCAGGCTTATGAAACATTTTGGTTTTGTTTGTTATGGTCTCAAGTGCTTGCCTTTTATGTCAGATAATGATAAGTAAGATTCAGGATTAAGGATTCATTCCACTGATTTTTCTTTGTATATTACTAATGATTGATCATTTAATTAAACATGTGGTGTACTGAAGGCTAGTTTTTTCTTTATTTATCTGTTCATTTTGTCAGTAACCACTATTCACATATTTAAAGTTTCACTCACGTTTTCATCAATAAATGCACTTTCTATATGGTAATACCGCATTCGAAAAAAAAGGGCAGTATTAATACAGACCCGTCCTTTTGAATAATAACCAAGTGCATCGGTCAATTGTATAAATTAATTACTTTGGCCGGTCCATATATTAATAATGACTGACTACTCGCGGGCCGTTTAATAAAACAACTTTTAGATAGCTTGAATTCATCACTTTGACCGGGTGTTATAATAATAAATAATAATAATATAATTTCTTTATTTGGTGCAAGTCCCATTGTACATACAAACAAAACATACAAAATACAGTATACCAAAATAATTGTTACTCATTAACTAAGTATTAGGCATTTTACATAAATGCCTTCGTTTTAATCATACTGACTGGCTACTTCAGATTTGCTCTCCCGTGAATGTCAAGCCAATGTCTGTGAATAGGACCTCACACATTCTCACTAACAGCCCTAGGAATGCTATTGTTCGACGGAAGCAATCTCTCTCGGAAAGAGGCAACTTTTGCTCAGGTGACTGCAAAAAAGTCAGGCACTCCCGCATCAGCAAACATGGCAGAAGCACTATTGTACCGCGGCAACTTCATGAGAATGCGGTAGGCATCACTGTACTGCACTCTTAAAGTGCTCAAAGAGGATCTGTTGTGCTTAGCCCACAGCTGGGACATGTAAAAACACTGGCATTATTGCCAGTGAGGAAAACGCTGATCAAGGCTTATGCCTTGAACAGCGTTTTCCTCGCCTCAATGCTGCACTTAGCAAATCGACGGGCAAGCATGTTGCATCGAACTGAGAGTGCCCTCCTTTCTCGCTCGATGTCCAGGTCATCCCTGAGGTCTTCTGTCAAAATATAACCCAGATATTTAAACACCTTCTTATCACAACCTTAACCACCGCACCATTCAGCCATACTTCGGGTATATACTCTGGACATTTTCCAGACCTAAACACCATGAGTTCTTTTTTTTTAGCATTATACTTCAGTCCATGTGAATTTAGCATATTGCTCACAGATGCGAAGTAATTCCCTTAGTCCGCTGATTGATGGACTGAGAAGCACCATGTCGTCGGCATAACTCAAGTTATTGACACACACACCTCCCACGTGGCAGCCGACTCCAGAGCTTCCCAGTGCACCAATCATTCATATAGATATTGAAAAGGTCCGGAGAGGTTAAACCACCCTGACGTACACCGCAGTCTAATCTAAAATTATTAGATGTGACGCCCCATTAAATATAATGTATGATTTCTGTACCAATAGCTCAAAAGATCAACCACATCCTGAGCAGCTCCCGAACCACGCAGTTTTCTCCAGAGAATATCATAATTAACCAGATCAAATGCGCGGCTCAGATCCAGAAAGCAAGACCCTTTCCCAACTACTGAGATTTATTTTAGTGGCCCCCCCGAAACAGATTTATCCCGACTGGTATAGTATCTAATAATTATGAATATCTCACTGTCAGAATCGTCCTTTAGCATATATTTTTAAATGACTTCTATTTTTAAATAAGAAAAGGAAAACAATAAATTTTGTTTTTTTATTTTATCAAATGTCTGGGCGTTACCTGCCAGTATTGACTTTATTGTTGTTCAAGGAGTTTATATCCCATTATTAATTTTTTTTGAACACCCCTGACCCCTCGTACAATCGTACATTGTAAATGTCCAAAGCACAAAATGTGAATATATACCTTTATTGTAGCTAGTAGCAGTTGTAGCCAAAGTAGTAGCTAGGATGGGAGAACTTCGCTACCAGTAGTTGTTTGGTTTGTTCTATGCAAAGAGTTTTGAAGAGCCTTATCAAAACCATCCCATCCCATATTTAAGGGATCAAAATAGCAATAACTAAACACTTACAATTAGTTGGTCTGGTCTGGAACGCAGAGTCAAGGATCCTACTCCTACTACATAGACGTAGGTACTTATAACTACATGTGCATTTGCAGAACAATTAAAAGAGCTCATTACAATTTACAAAAACCAAAAGAGTAACACAGCAGTATTTATTGTTTGATAATTTTCTTTTATCATTTAGGCTACATATTATAGTAGAGGATTCGAATATAAAACGACCTTCACCGAGCTGGTTAATGGATGAAAAGTATTTGACATAAATCAAATTTAATATGTTAAAAAATATATCGCGAGTGGCTGAAAAATTTCAGTCCAGGATATCATTATTTAAATATTGTTTTTTTTTTTCAAACATTGCAATGGTTGGTTACACAAATTACATACCAATCGAAAGTATGAAAAGCTATTTTGAAATCCCGACTCAAAGCTTATTTCCTCACACTGTAACTTTTAAATTTCTCTAGTGCGTGGATGAACCAACCCTTTTTTTTTTTTTGCGGGGCGAAAAATGCATTACGCACTATCCCGCTTCCTGGGTGGGGCAGCGGGGGAGTGTGGGACTCTCCGTCACTGAAGGTGACGGCATACCCACTAAAAAGACACCCGGTATACCTCATCGCCTTGACGGGACGACATGGTGCCTAGTTCGGATTACCATGCCGTCCCTGGCGGACGGCCCAGCCTTCACGACGGGCCTCCTCACGCAACAGGGGCATCCCGGTATACAGGAACACACCCAGACAGGAGCACCGTGCAATGGGGTGAAAGCCCCCCGACTTTCACCCTGGTGCTGCTTTTAGGGAGCGGGGAGAAGGCGTGCAAACCGTCGTCTCCTCACTCCCCGCCGTCTGCGTCGGAGAGGGTCCGCCTGAGGATCTTCCTCCCGGGCCCTCTCCGCTGTCTCCTTCTGCGACATCACCTCTTCGCAGATGGAGACCATCGCCTCCCATCCACTCTCGCTCGCCAGCATGGCCCGTATAAGGGCCGGGAGCGAGAGGTCGGTGCCGACCACATCCACTAATGTGCGACGCTGCACCGCCCAAGCAGGGCACACCTCAAGGGTGTGCTGGGCGGTGTCCTCCTCGGTGTCGCACTGGTGGCACCTCGGGGTGGGCTCCCTCCGGGCGATGTTATGCAGGTACTTCCCGAAACAGCCGTGTCCGGAAAGTACCTGCACCAGCCGGTACGTATGGCCTCTTCTCCCTACGCACCCACTGGTCGAGGACCGGCCAGATCGCCTCTATGGTTTGTCGGCCATAGAGCGAGTCGACCAGGTCCTCCGCCCACCTCCGCAAGGATAAACCAACCCTGAATACGGCTTTTTTACCGTTTCTTTATAATTTTGTGTATGTTTACAGATATTTACTACGTTTATAAGTATTATATGTAATCGCATTCATGAATGTATGAAATAACTTCATGTAAGTATGTATATATAATTATCTCACTATCTCACACTACCTTACCTATTTTCTCTTTTTAATCTTGTCATTTTCTCTACCTGCAGGTTCTCTGGAAGAGATCGCTTCCTAGCGATAAGACCGCCTACATTGTACAATCTAAGCTTATGTAATGCTTATGTTAAGTATGATTTGTTGTACAATAAAGTATAAGTATTTATCATAACTTTATCTTATATATTTTTTAACATATTAAATTTGATATAAAATACTTTTCATTCATTAACCAGCTCGAAGTAGGTCGTTTTATATTCGGATCTTAGACTATTATCTGTGTTAAATTATAGTATAACAGTGACTTCATTAAAATTTAGTTGGCTATAGTTCTATTTGATTCAAGAATGGTTGGGCTCAGAATTAATCACAGCAAAACAGAGTTTATCGACATCAGATGTTACAAAAATACTCGAGGCCCAAGAGAAAATTTAACAGCTGGGGATATAACGTACAAAAGCGTGGATAAATTTAAGTATCTGGGCTGCACTGTAACTGATACCAACACCAGAGGAGAGGAAATAGAGATAAGAATTCAAAGTACCCTTCGTTGCAGTGCAGCCCTGTACAAGTTGTTGGTGTCCAGGCTTCTCAGCAAACGCACCCAGATCCGCATTTATAAAACGGTCATAAGACCTATACTTATGTATGGCTACGAGGCCTGGACACTAACCCTTAGAGAAGAACAAAAGCTGTATGTGGCTGAAAGGTAAATGCTGCGAAAGATTCTGGGCCCATCCCAAAACGCAGACGGAGTTCAGAGGAGGAGCCAAATATCATTGGCGAGATAAAGGGTCATAAACTTCGCTGGCTCGGCCATCTGATGCGAATTGGAGAGGATCGCGCGGTTAAGCGGGCATACATGGGACGACCGTGTGGGCGACGGCCGGTCGGCCGTCCTAGTTATCGCTGAGATGACAAGGTCATGGAGGACTGGTGCGAGCTCCAGGTCGAAGACTGGCAGGAGGTGGCGCATGATAGACCAAAGTGGCGTATCTTAGTGTCGGAGGCCAAGACCTACTTTCGGTCGCTGCGCCATCATAGTTAGTTATAGTCCTATTTACACCCTTATACATAACAATATTATACAATGCATAAATACTACTTTAGCATAGTGAAAACAGTGTTGTGAGACTGTTTTATTTTTTATGAATTTTATTATTTAAGAAGAGTTTTTTTTTATACAGCACTAGACAGTCATCTGATCGCAATCGCACCTGATGGTAAGTGACGATGCAATCTATGATGGTACATGTTTGCCTAGTAAATGACTATTCACTCTTGTTTTGAAGAGACCCAGATTGTATTGTTTCGGAAACACAAGCGCGGGCAGCAAGTTCCACTCCTTTGCTGTTCGCATTATGAAGGTGTCCGCAAAACGTTTTGTGCGAATGGCTGGAATATCCACAACGTGCGTCTTGTGCTCCGATGGTGAGAAGGAGATGGCGGAACCAACTCATGCAGTTCGCTCGCACACTCCCCGAAATAAAGCCTGTAAAACACCGACAGGCTAGCAACGCTGCGCCGGTGTTCTAGATCCCGCAGCCCGGCAGAGAGAGCCGGATCATTAATGAGCCTCACGGCGCGTGACTCCACCGAGTCCAGAGCAGCACGCTGGTATTTAGCGGATCCACCCCAGAGGTGGCAGCAGTACTCCATACATAGCCGGATTGGCGCTTTATATAACCGGAGCAGCTGCGCCGATGTGAAATACCGCCTTACCTTGTTGGATAGGATGCCGAAGCATTTTTGCAGCAGTTTTTGCAGATTATGAAGGGTATTAGACAATAGATACCTGTTAAACTGGGTGATTATCATAAGACTTTCAAAAACTAAATGGTATACTCAGTACCTAAGTCACAGCCTAAGTGATGGATGTAGTACTCAGGTGAAAACAAAATTTAAAAATTAATCAATTGAAAAAATAAATTTTTCACCATAGGTACTACATTACTTACTGAGTATGCCATATCATATTTGTAAGTCTTTCGTTAATCACCCGGTATAGTAAAACACAGTTGGAAGGTGCCAACATGAATTATGCACCTATTACCCCCTGACTTAGAGCCCGTTCCCACTTAACCGATCAGTCTTTTTGCCTTGAAACCGGACGCCGGACGTGGGTGTTCACAATATATCCGATCAGTCTGTTTTGCCGGAAGGTCGGTGGTTCGACTCGCCGCCAGTTTACGTTTGTATTTCGTACGCGATGGACGGCGACGATGATGTTCTTATATTGTGGGGGTATCTGAGACGAATGAGACGAAAAAGAAGTAAAAAACGAAGACAACATTGGGTGCAGCCTATATATACTTCGAGACCGATTTTCAACAGGGACATTTGAAACATTGATGGGTTGATTAAGGAATGATGAGGCGAAGTTCTTTAACTACCTACTTTCGAATGTGTCTTTTTCCTCTTTCGACGATCTCTTGGGAAGAATTTCAATGGACATAAAATTACAAGACACAAGATTAAGAGAGTGCATTTGTCCACAACAAAGGCTGTCCATATGTTTAAGGTACGTCCTTGTTATTCTCTTCAAATATTTATATAGGAAATGCTCTTCCAAGGTGGCTAGTTGGATTGGAATATATTTTTAGGAGTTTAATAAAATACAGATATACAATTATTGAAATATTTTTATTGGTAACAGTCACATGAGAGCTTTTGTTTTTTTCGTCTTGATTAAGTCATAGTGACTAAATTACTTCCAAATCATAATCTAATACACTCGATGCTGCAGATGGTTGAGAATGATACGACTGAGAGGTTGGTGATGGTGAATGTACGAACGCTGCCGTTTGCTGAAGAGATTGTAATGCACTTGTCGCTGCAGGAGATGGTTGAGGTTGATACGATGACTGAGAGGTTGGTGATAGCTGCCGGCTGCTGAAGAGGTTGTGTATGGTATCCACGATATTGATCTTGCCATTCAGTTTGATAGGTAATCATATCTTCGGAAACCAACTCTATTTCGGCCTTTGATTTTTTGTATAAGTAAGAGCTAAAACTGAGTGCGTTACTTCAGCGGGAAAGTAGCTTCTAGAGTGATTTGAGTGGAACGTAAAATTAGTGAGATATATGCTGTGGATGTGCGCTTCATACAAAATTTGTGGGCGTTATGGTTTTGGAAAAAAATGAAAAAAACGATTCCTGCTGCAGTAACGTTGTTCTAGCAGGAAAATTCTAAACGAATGATCGAAGAGAAAAATGTTGTACATTGGCAGATAGCTTACTTCTGGGGAAACATGTGCGCCAAAAATATAATATGTGGGGGCTTCAGGTTTTCGAAATATTGCGTTTCCTGCTGTGGTAACGTTTTGCGGAATCGTGTTTCTCTCAAACCATGGCATGTGCGTCTCTTTAATAAACATTCACTTGTAGCTCTTGATTTGTGCTTGCGGCAAATATAATAAGATTTTGAAAATTATTATTACATTTTCAGTAATTAAGGTGTCTCTAAAATCTGAAAAAAAAATCACAGCGCCTAAATGAGAAACTGTATCAACTCGCTGAAAACTGCATTCGATTCCGCTTTACACATCTAATGGTCAGAAAATGTTACAAAAGTTTACATACAAGCTTTATCGAATAAGAGATCGAAATAACAAAACCACCGGTACATAACTTTGACGTCAAAATATAAGAAATCAGTTCATCCTGAGATAAGTGAGTGTTAACCAAAAAACAGTGAGTTTCATAAAATAACACTGTGAAAATTTTCAGCCTCCAATGTTTCGTATTTATAGAGAAATAAACAAAAATCAAAACCTTTCAACAACGACTGATTATCCGACCGAATTCGAACGACTACGAAAAAGCGACGGTTTCATACATATCAATGACCTTCTTAAATTACTCACAAGATAGTTTTGGCTAAGTACACTGAAGTAGAAAAACTCAACTTAAACAAATAAACTTGTACCTAATCTATGACGTTTTATTAAATTATTGAAGATGTTTAAAACTATATTTTTTAAATATCTGTGAATAAAGACGTGTTTGTTACGAATACCTATTACAAAAATAAACCTGCAGATACAGTTTATAAATAAAAAACCAATTAACACAACAATGAAACTATACATAAAGGTATATATTTTGATTTATGCTTCAAGCAAGATGAATTATTAGCATCCATCAATACCTACCATATTAATCCCTTTTTGACATCACCTTTCGCCGCTGTTTCGCACCCATTGGCCCCGCGCTACCCGCTGCTGGCGTCACGAGGAGTTGCTTTGTCTAGCTTGGAGTGAGTGAGACAGCTAGTAAGCGTGCGGCATTAGTGGAAAAGAGGCGGTAGATGAACGCCACTCTGTTATTAACAGTCATGCGAAGTGTTTTTTCAATATGAAGTGCGTCTGGGCCAGGGTTACCATTGCTACGGCGATTGCCGTTTTTAAGGGAAATTCGACCAAATTAAAGGGAAATTATTGGCGTACGGGCACATCAACTCTATCGCTAACTGACAAAGACTTTTCATGGGTTGTTTTTGTCTGAAGAACGAGTGCAGTTTGTCGCAAGCCAATCTTATTCTTTTTTGAATCGCATAGTTAAGACAATTACCCCCTACCAAACACGGTAGTCAAAAATTTGGCAATGGCAACACTATTTTGCCGAGTCGGAGCTCTGTCGGACGCTTGTTAGCAACTGTGACGTCTGTGACGCTTTATTACTAAACTTGTTGTTGTTTGTTGATAAACAAACAGTTGCAGTTCTCATGGCACGTTTGTTGCGGTGATGCAACCGGCATTGATAATAAATACCAATAGTGAAATTAGAAATTAGTTGAAAGTGGTGTTATAATATTCATATTCAAATAATTGGCACTTATCAAGTTACGATGACGATCTGCAATGGTAAGTATTTAAAGGTATTGTTTGACTTATTTAATTAACACTTACCTACCAAGTACCAATACTAAAATTTAAACTACTATTAATATTTTATAGATGAAAGTTTGTTTGTTTTGATTAGGCTCCGAAAATACTAGACCGATTTTGAAAATTCTTTTACCATTATAAAGCTAAGTAAGTACATGATTATCAGGGAGTGAATGAGACTTTTTCTTAATCTAGGCTATGTTTTGGCTATGTTTTGTATGTTAAGGCTATGTTTTGATGGGAAAGACAGTCGCTGACGGACATTTAGTCTAACTTCTTACTAATATTAATTTCTAATTACTTTACTAATCTTACTTAATCCTACTAATACTATACTTATTATATTATAATGCGAAAGTTTGTAGAATGTTTGTTACTCTTTCACGCAAAAACTACAGTAAGTACGAATTTAGATGGATCTCTATAGTAATACAGCTTAGATATAAAAATAACATAAAAATAAGCCATACTTACTTTAAGAACATAAATTAAGAGGATAAAATGAGAATTTCAATTTAAAATTAAGCTCTTTCATATAGGTTCATAGGTATAAGCTTTCATTCACATTTTTAAATTTTACTCTAATCTAAGATGAGGTTCTAATTATTGCCAAAAACCGATTGAACGCGATTGTACGGGCAAGAGTTTAGTGTAATACGTCCAGTAAAGAAGGTCATCCATATGTATGAAGCCGTCGCTTTTTCGTAGTCATTCGAATTTGGTCGGATAATCAGTCGTTGTTGAAAGGTTTTGATTTTTGTTTATTTCTCTATAAATACGAAACATTGGAGGCTGAAAATTTTCACAGTGTTATTTTATGAAACTCACTGTTTTTTGGTTAACACTCACTTATCTCAGGATTAACTGATTTCTTATATTTTGACGTCAAAGTTATGTACCGGTGGTTTTGTTATTTCGATCTCTTATTCGATAAAGCATGTATGTAAACTTTTGAAACATTTTCTGACCATTAGATGTGTAAAGCGGAATCGAATGCAGTTTTCAGCGAGTTGATACAGTTTCTCATTTAGGCGCTGTGATTTTTTTTTCAGATTTTAGAGACACCTTAATTACTGAAAATGTAAGAATAATTTTCAAAATCTTATTATATGTGCCGCAAGCACAAATCAAGAGCTACAAGTGAATGTTTATTAAAGAGACGCACATGCCATGGTTTGAGAGAAACACGATTCCGCGAAACGTTACCCCAGCAGGAAACGCAATATTTCGAAAACCTGAAGCCCCACATATTATATTTTAGGCGCACATGTTTCCCCAGAAGTAAGCTATCTGCCAATGTACATCATTTTTCTCTTCGATCATTCGTTTAGAATTTTCCTGCTAGAACAACGTTACTGCAGCAGGAATCGTTTTTTTCATTTTTTTCCAAAACCACAACGCCCACTAATTTTTTATGCCGCGCACATCCACAGCATATATCTCACTAATTTTACGTTCCACTCAAATCACTCTAGAAGCTACTTTCCCGCTGAAGTAACGCACTCGCTAAAACTCCTGCTTGAAACTCTAAGGTTTCATCCATTGTGAAAGAAGCGACGGCGGGTAGTACACCCTTGAAAAATAATAAATTTGGGTTTTCTTTTTCTTGTGTCATCCTAGAGTCCAGGAATTTAGACATTTTTCATCGATGCGACGTCTATTGTGCTCTTCGTGCTTTTGGGAATCGAAGGTTTACGAAACTCAGTTGCATTACTAGGACTAGGAATTGACTCTTCGGTTGATCTCGGCTCATAAACCTTCTTTAAAAACATCATCTGATCATCGTGTACTTAACGTAACGTCGAGACTTTTTGTGGAGGTTGTGGGAACGGGCCCGTTTCTTCACTTTGTAAATTTATACAGTCTTTATCTCGGACAAAGTTATGTAAAAACGTACAGCTTTTATGACGTTAATCGCCGTTTCTATTTGAAGATCCATCAGGATTCTCCATTTATTGGCTAGAATACCAAAGGCACACTCAACATATCTTCTAGCTCGGCTCAAGAGATAGTTAAAGTTTTTTTTTCATGATCTAAATGGTCTTTAAGATCCTAAGAGATTCGGTGTTAAGCTCAAGCCTTCGTCCCCAATGAATGAGTACATACGGCATTTCTTCATGTGTGGTTTCATGCACAGGCTTGGGGTTTGGTATATTTACTGAACCATCACTAAACTTTTGCGAAAAGTTACTGTTCTTTATTGTGGTAGAGTTCCCTTATGAACCAACACTTGTAGATGAATCGGTATTCTGAATCGAACACAGCAAGTAATACAAAAGAGAAATAATCTTTATAATTAAAGAACATAGAACCACTATGGCATGGTTTTATAATTCTGATGTGCTTTTCGTCTACAGCTCCAAGACAATGAGGAAAGTTAGCTTTTGTTTCAAATCCATTTGCCATGGCTTCACATTCTCTCTCTGTATCAGGCAACTTCATGAAATCTGTGCATAATCTCTTCCACTAATAGTCGATATTCCTACCCTTTAAGAGTAGTGGAGTTCCTTGAACGAACACCCGAAGCAAAATATCTGAAAACAAATAATATGGATGAAAACTCTTAAACAACAAAACTTTATAATATTATTATTTGTTTGCAGGAAAATCTGTATCGGATAAATGGGACAACAATCGAGACACATGGCGAAAATCGATGGAAAAAAATCTGGATCTGCTGCCAAAAAGTCTCGACGTTACGTTAAGTACACGATGATCAGATGATGTTTTTAAAGAAGGTTTATGAGCCGAGATCAACCGAAGAGTCAATCCCTAGTCCTAGTAATGCAACTGAGTTTCGTAAACCTTCGATTCCCAAAAGCACGAAGAGCACAATAGACGTCACGTCGATGAAAAGATGTCTAAATTCCTGGACACATCCTCGACCGTGTAGAGTGGTCCTACTGCAAATATAATTCGAAGAGCATTTGCTGAATACTTCTCGTCTGATCTTGGTTCAATACCTTGGCAGGAAGCAGCTATATGAAACTATGTTACCTACATAGTATTGAATAAAAAAATTACTTACCAAATTTTTTTCTTTCTTTTTCGTCCAATTTCTCAAACTCAACATTTAATATTATGCAAATTTCCCGCCACGCTTCTAATCCTCGATTTGTTAATTTGTACTCGTCCAACGTTTTATCCCACACACAATACGGGTTTATTTTAGACTAGCGATATTAACGCGCAAGAGTCCACGTCCATCTTGCACGAGCACTGACGCCGAATATGAGATAAGACTAGCGACGCGAGGAAGGGAGGGGCGGAGGGGGTCTCGTCTTCGGTCTTGACGCAACGTGCGTTCACACTCATCAGTCATCCGATCCGGGCGTTTTGACTGACTGAAGTGACTGATCGTCGCAGTGGCAAAACGTCCGTCAAATAACTCGGATCAGTCATAATGTGAACAGCTCCATACAAATTAATACTGCCACTGGCACATCCGTCTATTTTAGACTGACCGAGAAAAAAAGACTGATTGGGTAAGTGGGAACGGGCTCTTAGTTCCTTGCGTGGTACTTCATAATACAGGGATATTAATCCCTACTGCTAGACCATTACAAGAGGTATCTTGTCTGGCGCATATTTATTATTGCAGAGTACCGGTCCATGTGTCACACTGCAGCTGTGGATAACTTTTTTTTTTATATGCGCCAGACCACACCCCTCTTGTCATGGTCTCGAAGTAGGGATAAAAATCCCTGAGTTACGAGGTACCAGACAAGGAATTAGGCCAGGGGTGTCTCCCAGCAAACCCAGACCCAGGCCAATTTAGAAAAGATCATTTCCTGAATTGACCTGACCGGGGATCTAACCCAGGACACTATGGAATTAAAGGCGAGAAACCATGCTGCAGTACAGCGCACTATGCCAGTTGTGTCGTCAATAATAATCGTAACTGTATATTTTTTGTTTTAATGTTACATCAATTACATACCTTATACAAAAATTACTTAATATTCTGGTTAACTTACATGATGCTTAACAACTAGAGATGAAAGAGACTCGAGTCCTTTAGTCGTTTATAATTTTTGTGTAAAAAGACTAGCCTATTTTTACACAACTCGACACTTAAATGACGCCAGTAGCCCTTTAGTCCTTAATAATATGACTCAGTTGTTTTAACGTAAAAGACTAGAATACTAAAACCACTTACATGACTAAAAGGCTTGAATGACTGCAGTCTTGTAGGCTGAAATGAAATTACTCTTTTTATTATTCAAAGTGAAACTATGTATTCAATGGATAGTTAACGTGAGATGCTGTAAGAAAAGCAATAGTTGCATTAATCGGCAGGCTTTAAAGTCCTTTATGTTGTTTAAGTAACAGCTCAGTTTTTACATTAAAAGACTGCGACTAAAAAGGCCATTCTTATGACTTAACAACTTATTACTTGGGACTAAAAGACTGATTCAGTCATGAGTCGTCAAAACCAAGGCGAGTCTTTATTAAAGGCCTTAAAAGACTGAGTCTCTTGCATCACTACTATCAACCCTAGGTGGTGACTGCACAGATATTCAGTTCAAATATAGCCATTGATTCATACATCCAGTTTTTATTGTTTTTATGTTGGGTACAATTAGACTCATCAGGTAGTAAGTTAGAATATTATCAGTACTTGGTAGAAACGAAAATAAAAATACCTATATAGGTAAGTACTTTTACCCAATTATAAGGTTTTCTAATATCATGTACTGGTCCCAGAAGATGTCATATTGCCATTGGGCACTCCACCGGATACACTTCTAGTTGCTGACGCTAAATGTGAGGTTTTCAGACGATCCAACTCATTCACCCAAGATCTGACATGTTCTAGTCTGTGCCAAGCCATTTGGAGAACTTTTTGTGAAGCATATCCTGATCCCTCGTGAGGTTGTCCTGTTGACACTTGGGTCAAATAATTAATTTGGTCACTTAATTTGGATTCCACCTGATTTAATGTTCTCAAGAATTGAGATGTATTGGTTTCAGCTTGTTTTTGACCTGATTTTTCTTTGCTTAATTCCAGAAGAGCTTGAGCTGTAACAGAAGAGAACATATTATGATAGATAGGTTGGTAAAAGTTTTAATTAATAAATTAAAGGTTTTAATTATATACTACACCTAGCCTATATTGTCAACTATGTAAACCATAATTATTTACAGTAACTGAGTTACAATGTTTAATTTTTTTAACGAGGCAGTATGTTTATTTCACTGTTTTTACAACACATCTTACAAGATAGATAGTTGCATGCACTAGATTGCAAGGAATACACAAAATGGAATACCTGCACATTGCAAACACGTAATAATATCTTTTTCAATATCATCAAGAACCTGAATTCGTTCCATGGGGCCAGCCATAGTTGGTTTATGTTGTATTGTAGTTATTACCAAAAGGAATTTTGGGAAGGCCAGTAGTTATATCCTTTTACTTTCTGTAAGCAAGCAAAATCGGGTCAAAATTCCCTAGGCTATTTATACGTTAAGAATAGTTAGAGAATATAATCGAAAAAAATGAAGAAAAGCTTCTCAAAAAACTCAAAGCAATTATTACGTTATGACGTTTTTTTTATTGTGGCCCTAGACTTGTATAACTCCTGAGTGAAAGACAAAAATGATATATATCTTTTCAAAGAAGCTAATCACTCACTCACTCATTTGCATTTCAAATATATCTTTATATCCTTTGTTATAAGACTCCTTTTCGAGCGACTGAACGGAATGATCTGAAAATAGTGTAGATAATGTACATTCAAATCAATGTTTAGAGCCGATGATTTTTTAATACGCCTACCTAAACATTTTTGACGTGACAACGTCTTAAATTAGGTTGCGGCTGGGAGTCACTTATGAAAAAGTGTAACGCTCGGTAACGTTACGATGAGTCACCGAACGAGAGAGAGGCCCGCCGAATGCCTTGCGTCTCTCTCCCACTCAACTATGATCGGTCTGCCGCAATTCTTATTTTCATTCAATTCCTTGTTCCTATTGTGCAATTTAATTATATTCATATCAATAAATATTCTACCGAGAAAAAGACGTTGTCACGTAAAATCTTCGCCCGTAAAACCGACTTTACAGGCAACCATATTTTTTATTTATTAGGTTGACAGTCCTAAGCCTGCCAAGTATGAAGAATTTTAAGTGCCTGTCTCTCAATTATTGCATGCCAATTGTTGTTGGTTAAATGTGAGAAACCAATGTAATGCAATACCTATATGTACCACATTTAGTGCAATAAATAAATTATAATTATTATTATTATAAGGAAAATCATTGGCCACAGAAATTACTTTTATACTAGTTAATCGATAATTTAACTTTTTAAGTCAGGTAAATTAAGTCACATTTCTAGATACGACAAGCTAGCTAACTATTTCTCTCACTCACAACACCTAATCTAGCTCAGCAAGCAAGTAAATCACTCGTTGATCGAGGATTCGTATACTGTAACACTGAGTTAAAAGAGAAGAAGATATATAAGAGTGATATATATCAGAAACTTACAATAATATATATCACTCTTTTCACTTTGTGGCCACTGGCCACAGACTAATTATGGAACAAGTGATGTGATTGTGGCATTGGCGACTAGTGACGTTAGGGCGGACGGATAAAAAAATCTGACAGACAAGTATTTTTTTTTGTATACTGTTTTACGGCTCCGGATGAAATCTATCAAAACTCAAGCCACAAATGATGACAAGGTCTTTGTTTTTTGGCGGGAAGTTAAAAAGGGCGGTCTTGCTTTTAATTATTTATTTATATTTTAGTTATTATTGTATATTTAACTTATAGTGATTTGTAATTTCGTGTTTCGTGTGTATATATTGTTCATTTCTGGTAAGTTACTTTAATTTATTCTTGGTTCCTCCACTACTAAGCAGTTCCATTATGGAGCTGCTAGATCCAGACCTACCTCAAGACCCTCCTACCCCTCCAAATCCTCTTCTTACACTGTTGGAAGCAGATACGTGGATAACAGCAACTAACAAGAAAAAAAAGAGTCAACCAACAAAAAAGAAAGTCAACTTATCTAACACTATTGTATTTAAAAGCAAACAAAAAATTGGCTCACGTAAAGTGATTGACCCTAGTATTTTTGAGTGTTCGCCTAGTCCCTCAAACATCACTAGCCCTGTTCCCGACTGCTCCCTTTTTACCCCAACCACAAATATGGAAACATCAGAAGCCCCCCAAGTTTTGAGAAGACATTATTCTGATTCAGATTCTGGTCCTTTTATAGTACACGTACAGTATAAAGAGTCTTCTCCCAATGCCGGCTCCAATCTCCATCCTATCAAATTCGGGAACTTCTTATATCAAAACAAATTAAGAAATGTTATGGAAGATGGGGTTGCTGTGCAATTTGGGACTTCAGCTGCTGCTAACAACTTTATTAACAATGAAAAAGTCAAATTAATATACAATATAACAATTCCCTCATACAACATTTGCAGAATGGGCATCGTGAAGGGCATTCCCCCTGAATGGTCTCACGAAGAGATTGTGGAAAACCTCAGGGTCCCTGAAGGCTCAGGGCCTATTATAAAAACTCGTAGGCTTAGTCGGAAGACTACAACTCCACAAGGTATTTCCTGGACCCCCACTCAAACTGTAGTAATAACTTTTGATGGCCAAACTCTTCCCTCAAAAGTTTATTCATTCTTTTCTTCCATACCTGTTGAACCATATATATTTCCAACAGTACTATGTTACAACTGTTGCCGATTTGGTCACACTCGGTTGCAGTGTAGGAGTAAAGCAAGGTGTTCTAAGTGTGCTCAGGATCATTATAGCAATGACTGTGAGGAGACTCATGACTTCCATTGTGTTAACTGCACTGGTAGTCATCAGGCCACTGACAAGAAATGCCCTGAATATAATAGGCAATATAACATCAAACAATTAATGTCCAAAGATTTTATTTCCTATCAAGAAGCAGCATCAAAATTTCCTTTTAAAAAGTCCTTTTCTCAAGTGACCGCTTCTACTCCATGCACAGCAGTTCTCTCCTCCTCCTCCTCCTCCTCTGTGGGGCCTGCACCTAAATCATATAAAAAAACAATAACTATCAATAAAAAATCCCATCAATCATTAAATAATGGTTATGATTTTAAAGCACACAATAATTTGATATCAGAATATGCTATTCCTACTCCCCCTATTGGGTGTGCTCTAAAATCAAATGTTTCTGACAGTGAGTCAGTTTCCCAATCTGATCTTAACAAGTTGCTTTCAGCTTTGATAAATGTTATTATAAGTTCCTCAGTACCGTACAATGTTGCCATATCTTTGATAAATAACTTGTCAGTTTCTATATACCAACTCTTCAATAAACATTATGGGTCTAGTCCTGCAGTGGAATAGTAGGAGTGTTTCGTCTAAATTACATGATTTATTTTACCTTATTAATAAACATGAACCTTTCGCACTAGCTATTTCTGAGACTTGGCTGAAACCTGGCCTCAACTTTAGAGTGCCGGGTTATTCTGTCCTTAGGGATGACAGACATGATGGGTGGGGTAGTGCAGCCCTTATTATTAGAAAGAATTGCAACTTCTCGCGCATTCAGCTCCCAACCTACAATAACAGTCATCTGAATGCAGTTGCTGCTAAGGTAGGTGACATATCAATTTTATCATTATACTTTTCACGAAAAGATTTATCACTAATTCCAATCTTGAGGGATATCATATCCACTCTCCCAGGCCCGAAAATTGTATTAGGTGACTTCAACGCTCACCATTCCCTGTGGGGTGCTCCGATTAATGACACTTTTGGCAATATAGCCTTGTTGATCTTTTTCATGATTTAAATCTCTGTGTTTTAAATGATGGTTCCGCAACGAGACGTGCTTGTCCGGGGCAATCCTCAAGTTTTGTTGATATTTCGTTATGTTTACCATCTATCGCTTCTTGCCTCACTTGGAAATGCCTCGACCTTTCGCATGGTAGCGATCATTTTCCTATTCTTGTTTCTCTTCCTGCTAAAAATCATTCCATTCCCCCTCTACCACCGTTACTTCAATACAATTTATCTAACTTTGATTGGTTGTCCTTCAGCGAAGAATAGAAGTTAAGGTTGCTTCATTCCCGGCGGTTGATGAAAACAATCTTATTCCTTCGTATGAAAGCTAACTTGTTAGCGGCGATTCAGTCCTCAGCTGACGCTACTTTCAAACCCAAAAATGTTGCCAGGGGTAAAAACCCCGTGGTGGGATAATGAGTGCACTTTAGCAATTAAAAAAAGAAATGCTGCAGAGAAACAGTGCAAGGATAGTTTGAATTTACATAATTTTATTAATTGTAAAAACATTACAGCAGCGACAAAGCGCCTGTTAAAGAAAAAAAAGAAAGCTGGTTGGGAGAGTTTTTGCTCTTCTTTGTCTCCCGACACCCCATTGACTAAAGTTTAGAACAATATTATACGTTTTAGATGTGCCCTTAAAAACAACAATCTAGACAGCAACAATTCTGACTGGGCAACTTCCTTTTTTAATAAACTTGCACCTGATTTTGTACCAAATATTAATGAGATTCCGTCCCCTTCAGATAACGATTCCTGTGTTAACAACTCTGGTGATTTGGGTCTTCCTTTCACAATGTCTGAACTCAGGCTTGTTTTAAAACGCGTCTCAGATTCGTCACCTGGTATTGATGGTATTCCATATTCGTTTGTTTCTCACCTGAAACCACAGCCTTTGTCATTCTTACTTAACATCATAAATCTTGTCATAAGTACTGGTCAAATTCCATCACCTTGGAAACATCATATTATTATTCCGATTCTTAAACCTTCCAAAGACCCCACTGACTCTGCTTCCTATCGGCCCATTGCTTTAGCTTCTATTTTTGCCAAAATCACAGAACACTTAATAAAAAATCGTCTAGAATGTTTTCTTGAAAAAAATGGTCTGCTTGGTAACTCGCAATTCGGATTTAGAAAAGGTAAAAGTACTGCGGATATCCTCAGTATCTTTTCTAGTGATCTTCATTTAGCTTTCTCAAAAAAAGAATATACAGTAGCAGCTTTTCTAGATATTACCGCTGCTTATGATAATGTTGATTTAACAATTTTAAAGACTAAACTGCAGATGTTAAATATTCCCGTGATCTTTTCAAATTTTATTTTTAATCTATTTATGGAAAGATCTGTCAGTTTGCGTATTGCTGGTGCAGATAATAATCCTCGCTATTTATGGAAGGGCGTTCCGCAAGGATCTGTCTTAAGTCCCCTTTTATACGACGTTTATACGAGTGATCTTGAATCAATCACTGATTCTTCATGTTCCATTCTTCAATATGCTGATGATGTTTTATTATATTCTTCGAACAAGTCAATCGACTTAGCTTCTGACGCCTTGGAAAAGTCGTTATGCAAGTTATCTAAATGGTTATTAGAACATAACTTGTCTTTATCCACGTCTAAAAGCACTGTGGTAGTTTTTACCAGGAAAAATAATATTCCCAATGTCTACATTGCTGTTAATGACTCTATTCTTCCTGTTTCTAACGAAGCCATGTTCCTGGGGGTAAAATTTGATAGTAAATTAACCAGCTTACCACATGTTAGTTAGATTAATAACAAGGCTGAAAAAAGTTTGAATGTAATGAGAGCTTTATCGGGTGTTTGGTGGGGTGCACATCCGTCCTCTTTAAGATTGATACACAACCCATTGATTAGAAGCTTATTCGATTATGGCTCATTTACCTTTAGTATTGCTAGCAAAACTGCTATGAATAAGTTGAACACTACTCATTCTAAAAGTTTAAGAATTATTATAGGAGCCATGAAAAGTACGCCTATAAATGCTCTGCAAGTAGAGTGTGCTGACCCACCTTTGGATTTGAGGCGACAATATCTTTCAGATAGATACTTCTTTAAAGTCTGCCAACAAGAAAATCACCCCCTTTTTTTAGAGCTTGAAATGCTTAACGTTCTATTGGAAGGAAATAATGGTTTTTGGTCTAATAAACCGGTCCCTTATTTAATATCTAGTTTCAGAAAATTTTAAAACCTTGAATGTGACGTCATTAAATTTTCATGTTTTCTTCTGTTCCATTATAATTATAGTGACATTATTTCCAACCGGACATTCTACTCTCAATAGGTATCAGTAAGGACACTCGTGACCCAAATTCAAAACTTTATGAGTTCATTAAAAATAATGCTCTTTCAGAGTTCCAAATTTTCTATACAGATGCACCTAAAACTACCTCTGAAGACCTTTCTTCTGACTCCTCTAATTGTGTGGGTGCTGCGTTTTTGCAACACTCAACTGGTTTTTTTTAATTATTTAAGTATCCTTCTCTTACAACAAATTTTAGTAGCGAAGGTTTGGCCATTTTAGAATGTATTAAATATATATTATGTTCAAATATTAAACAATTAATAATATTTTCGGACTCATTAAGTTTTCTACAATCTCTTCTTTCTAATCCATTCGATCGTAACTCTATTAGCCCTCTAGCCTTAGAAGTAAAATCAAAACTAAAGGAATGCTCTGATTTAAATATGACTGTCAAATTGTCATGGATTCCTGCACATTCAGGAATTCAAGGCAATGAATTGGTAGATGAATAAGCTAAATTGGCAGCATGACAGGGCCACACAGGTTTCAAAAAAATTTACAGTCAAGATCTCTCATCAATCCCTCGCAATTTCTTGCTGGAGAAATGGAGTCGGGATTGGAAAAACTCTAGTCAAAGTAAAGGCAGATTTTATAGTCAATTTCAACCAAATGTATCTCTCAAGCCTTGGTTTTCTTAATTGCATTTCAAAAAAATCATTTCATCAACTCTATCTCGGCTTCGACTTGGTCATTGTTCTACTCCAGTTCACCTTTCCAAACTACGTGTCAAAGATTCGTCACTATGTGAATGTGGTCTGGAAGAAGGCTCAATTGAGCACATCTTATTTAAATGTCCGATTTATGACTATCTCTCACTACATGATATTTTAATTAAGTAAAAGGCGCCCCTTCCGTATGACTTGTCTTCTATACTATCTCTCAGCAATAACAAATATATTTATTCCATTGTTAAATACCTTTCCCATCATAACATTAAGCTATAGTTACTCCATTTTCCTATTATGTGTATGTACTATATCTGACTGCCCAAAAATCCTATCCCTTACCCGCCTACCTACACCAAACTGTACCCAAAACATATCACTTGAAAATGGCAGTAGTAATCCTTATTAAAAGGAGTGGTTTGCCAGTCATAAAATAAGAAGAAGAAGAATGATGACAAATCCATGAGACGGACACTCCGGACAGGCAATTTTATAACCATTAGAAAACCAAAACTTTTCGTTGAGTGACTTTACGGCCTCGTAATAAATACAGGACCACGCCACCCACGGGCCACGACAGTGGCTGGCTCCAGTTCACCACGCCCACTGACTTAAGGTGCGTTTCCACCAGAGAT
Source organism: Udea olivalis (assembly GCA_947369235.1). NCBI lineage: Eukaryota > Metazoa > Arthropoda > Insecta > Lepidoptera > Crambidae > Udea > Udea olivalis. The sequence goes on from OX376343.1 coordinate 13,442,142, forward strand.
GTTGTAACGGTTCTTTTATTTATCTTACTTCAAACTATCAAAATGTAACCGAGTGAAAAAAAAAACAATAATAAATTATTTCCATTATTATATTTAAAAAATACTAACTACATAAAACTTAAAATCAATCTTAATAGTAATTTTAACCTAAATATTTACAAAATGTCTAATTTACAAATTGGTAAAAAAAATATATATTCATTAAATAAACAAGCAAAGTCGGGGCGAACTGCTTGTTTAGTGTTTCTATTGTTCCTGCGAATACGCGGCGGCGGCCGGTCGGTTAAAAGCGTTGGGAGTGGTAGGGACCGATCATTCGTTCGGCAGCACCGTGACTACAGCACGTACGGCCGTAACCTATTCTCACTAGAACCGTTCAAATAGCTGCTAATTTGTACAAACCTAATATATTTCTAGTAAAGTTTCTAGTAAGATTTAAGAGTGCATTAGTGAATCCCCCGTATTGGGTAAGTGTTGCAAAGCTTGAACTTGCTTTTTGTTGTAGCCTCGAGTGTGTAAAAGTGCAAATCATTCCTTGGTGTGAAAGATGACTTGCCGTTAATTTTCAACCGACCTCAAACAAAGAGGATGTTATTACTGTATTTACATTTTGTTTCTAATCAATATAGATTCGTACATTTACACACCAATTAAATACTTGTAAATGATTTTCAGTAGGTGCTTTCTTTTAATTTCAAAAGTAGACTATGCTGTAGTAATAGGTATAGATGCCTGCTTACTAACGTTTCGTGAAATTCTCCCTAATTAAAATTATTGTTGTTACATCTAGAACAAATAGAGATCACGAATCGTCTAGAATAATTATGTCGGAAGGGCATAACTTACCGTTAGATTCTGTTAGGAATGTTTATCTACCTACTTGTTTCTAACTGTTTCTTTATCATCAAATTTTGCTTGTTTGACTGCCTCATCACTGATATCACTATTTATGCTAGTCATTCCATCTGTACCTGTATGCTTCGCCTCAACATGCACCGCTTTCGCAGAACGTGGTGTCGCAGTCAAACTAGAATTGTCGAACTGTGGTGAAATATCTGGTTTGGTGTAATTGCAGGGGACCTACCTCCCACTTGGGATTCTATTGAAGAACTCAAGATTATCACAGCGCGGGTCAGCTGCCTATCGCGAGTTTTCCTGCTACGCTGCTTTGCCGGTCTACGCTCCACTTCAAGACATCCAGGACAGTGGTTGACAAGGACTTAATTGAGTGACGGTTGTTTAGTGTGCGGAACCCACGCCCGAATAATGTAGCTAAATGGAATTAAATCTAAATATCGAATTACTGCCTACTTATTTAGAATACCCGCCACATTGGCGCCTGACTGCAGGTAACATTAGCAACCGTTCCACTTAATTAATGTCTTGCGCATATAGTATTTATCCTTGGTGTTGGCCTTAGTTCCTAGCTTTTAGTAGCTTTTCTGTTATTGTGTTGTCATTCACTGTTTAAGCCCTGGTGAATGATAAAAATATTTTAATATTTTTATTTCTCTCTTGGGTTTTTTTTTTTATCTGCGTTTTTTTATAGTTTTCTTGTGTTTTATTTTGCCATTGTTATTGTTTCTCTTTGTTGAATATAGTAACGCTTTTTAGCACGCTAAGCTAATTAATTGTACTGCAACATTAACCCAACACGTATATTACAATCATGGCATACTCCGTTAAATTTCTGTCATTGCAAAAGGCAGAATTGCAATATGAAGTTGAACTTCGAGGTGGTTCCGGAGAATCTGTTCAAGAGCTTCGGAAGGAAATAGTTAAATTGGCTGTATTATTACCGTCTGAGGATATTTTTGAGTCACACTTAACTCCAGTCGACGATTTGAAACAAATAAAAGAATCACTCATAAAATCACTCGGCACTTTAACTACATTGAAGTCTAAATTTGATAGAAATGTCTTCAATAGAACGGAGAACCTTTTACACCATATATTACATCGGCTCAATAGAGTTGTTAGTACGCCGGATGTAAATGATATTTATAAAAGCTGCGCTTCTAATCTGAATGCTCAACTTTCTGAATTATCATCGTTAAAGCCTATGGCTTCTCAGCCAAACCCTGTCAACAGTCACGAGAATGTTTCGGACGCTATAAATACCACAGTTGTAACTTGTGACCGTAATTTGTTTGCGGATATTAACAAACTAAAGTATTCTGGTCTGACTTGCGTTCACGCTTTCATACAAAAAGTTGAGGAATTTGTACAATCTAGAGGTATCCCGTATGAAAAAATACTGTCTATGGCGTATGAGGTTTTTACAGATGATGCGTTACACTGGTACCGCTTTATTAAAAGTAGGGTTCACTCTTGGGTTGAATTATGCGTTTTGCTTAAAGAAGATTTTGGACCTAGTGATTACGACTACCGTTTGGCTAGTGAAATTCGTTTGCGCACCCAAGGTGAACAAGAAAACATAACAATTTATTTGTCAATCATGCATGGAATGTTTTCACGGATGACAAAAACCTTTTCCGAAGAAGAAAAATTAGAAATTATTACTCATAACATTCGTCCATGTTATGCAAATACATTGGCAGCTTCTCCAAAAATTAAGTCTCTTGATGAACTTAAAACTATTTGCAGGAATTATGAAAGCGTTTTATCTAGATCATCCCAGTTTCATGAACCACCAAAAGCAAACAGTTCTACTGTTGCCCCTGAGTTTGCTTACAAGCATAAACTTCCACTACCTGGTAGATATAATCAACAGACTACATTGTATAATGATAAGGATTATACTCAAAGAAATAATTACACAAACACCAATAACTATTACAAATATAAATCTAATTCTAATAGTAGCAATGTTAAGGAACCTAGTAAAATTTACAATTACAATATACACGATAAACAGAACGAAGTCGGAGCCATGTCATTTGAGTCTAATAAGGTGTTCTGTCCTAGATGTAGATCGGATTCACACTCCCTTGGTAATTGTAAGCAGGACCGATTCTTGATTTGTTTCAAATGTGGCAGGAAGGACGTTCGCTACCCTGATTGCCCTGATTGCAATTCTGGCGATGGGAAACAGTCAAAAAACTAAAAAGTATCGATTGGCGCGCTCGTGATAAAGATTGGTTGGATTGGCTGAAATTTATTAGAAATTTTTCAACATTCAACAACATCGCGTCAATCGATAATGAAAAAAATGAATCTACTCACCTCGATAAAACTCGTGCTTATGTAGACATTAGGGTTTTAGATGAGCACTTAACTGGACTATTAGATACGGGCTCTTGCGTCACAATTTTAGGGAATGGTAGTCATGATAAACTGCTTAACGCAGGTTTTACTTTACAGAAGTCGTCACATTCCGAATTTATAACTGCAGGTGGCGAGAAACTTGAATGTCTAGGATCTATCACCTTACCTATACAATTTCAAAATAAAACTTTTTTTGTAGAAGTTTTCATCGTACCAAAAGTTAAAAATTCATTAATATTAGGTATAGACTTCTGGCGTACGTTTGGACTATTTCCCAAACACTTAGATGCTATTTCTTTCTATAAAGATTCTGAAATTTCTAATATCACACACTCAGAAACTAATCCTGATGCGTTATGTCCTTATGAACATCTAACAACGGAACAAAGAAATTATGCTGACGAAATGATTTCACAGTTTCGTAACATTTCCTATGAGGAGCGAGGTCTGGGACGAACATCTGTCATAGCTCACTGTATTGATACGGGTGATGCTGCCCCCGTACGTCAACGCTATTACAGAATGTCTCCTGAGAAACAGCGAATTTTGATTGAACAGCTTGATGAGATGATAAAAGATGATGTAGTAGAGCCTTGTGAAAGTCCGTGGTCCTCTCCTGTACTACTGACACCTAAAAAGAATGGTGAACTTAGGTTCTGTCTTGATAGTAGGAAACTAAACTCCATAACTAAGAAGGACGCATATAGTTTACCTTATATCACTGAGATTTTAGATAACCTTAGGGATGCTAAATATCTCAGTAGTATAGACCTGTCCAAAAGTTTTTGGCAGGTCCTTATTAAAGAAGAGGACAGGTGTAAGACCGCATTTTATATTCCATCTCGCGGAACCTACCAATTTAAGTGTATGCCGTTTGGCTTGACCAACGCACCTGCCACACAGCAAAGACTTGTCGATTACCTGTTTTATGGGCCAGAATTTGAGCATAAGGTGTTCGTTTATGTTGATGACGTCATCATTGTTTCTGACTCCTTCCAAAATCATATATTACTTCTAAAAAGAGTCCTAGAAAAACTAAAGATGGCCAACCTAACAATTAATATGAAAAAAAGCCAGTTTTTCCGGAAACAGCTAAAGTATTTGGGATATGTAGTGGATTCTTTAGGACTGCGTGCAGATCCTGAAAAAATAAAATCTATAACAGACTATCCTACCCCTTCAAATCGTAAAGAAGTAAGACGATTCATAGGTGCGGCCTCATGGTACCGCAGATTTATTCAGAATTTTAGTAGTCTAGCTGCTCCCCTCAACAAACTAACCTCTCAAGGTAAAAACGCTCCTGCCTTCTGTTGGTCTCAACAAGCTGATGAAGCCTTTGAGAAACTGAAGGTTTGTCTGGCTTCTTCTCCTATACTGTCTTGTCCTAATTACTCCGAGCCCTTTGAAGTCCATACAGATGCCAGCGATTACGGAATAGGAGCAGTATTAATCCAAAAAGAAAATGGTATTGAAAAGGTAATCGCGTACATGAGTAAATCTCTGACTAAACAGGAACGTAATTACAGTGCCACGGAGCGTGAAGCTTTGGCCGTCCTGGTAGCAATCGAACACTGGAGATGTTACTTAGAGAATGGTCTCAAATTCACAGTCTATACTGATCATTCCTCCTTGAAATGGTTTTTGAATCTCAATAACCCTACTGGAAGACTTGCTCGCTGGGGTATACGTCTTTCAACTTTTAATTTTGAAATAAAACACCGTAAAGGAGCTGATAATGTAGTTCCTGACAGTTTGTCTCGCTCTGTACCTATAGCAGCTATTAATGTATCTGCGAACGGTATGCCAAACACTAAAGATGAATGGTAAATAATGATAAATTAACTAGACTGGCTCTTAGAGATGATAATTAATACGGCCCTGATAGTATAGTTTTCTAACGGTGAAATAATTTTTCCATTACTTATATTTTTTATATTGACATGAATAATTGAAATAGTAAAAATAAAAACAGAAATGACACTCAAATTAAATCGAATTATGCTAGCCAGCCTCTTCTTACACCCAACAAATGAAGGTGAAATTAGTAAAATAATTAGCTCGCTCAAGTCTGCGAATTCGACGGGTAATGACAATAGATGAATTTAATGACTTCTGTAAAAGACGACGACGGTAATGACACACACTGATGTAATGTTTCATAATATTATTATTATTGTTTTTGCCCATAATGCTATTATCTAATGTAAATCCCAAGTGTATCTTAATTGTGTAATTATATTTGCATGCAAGTATCTGGCGAAAAGTGTGCGGCTTCATCAACATTTTAACATCTTTTATACTTCCCACTTTTTAAGCATATAATGGAATTATTATTATTATTATGTTGGTACATTGGAAATTCACGGGCCCATGGGTCCTTTGAGGCTTGCGTGGGACCTAAGCCAACGCGTAGAGGCCTTTTGGTATCATTTAATCTACTTTGCAATGTGTACATCTGCCGAGTTTTATCTCTAGATAAATATTGAACATCTTCCTAAAGACAACACCCGGCACATGTATGAATTATGGAATCATGTACAAAAAAGAACTACAACCGGGCTATGGGGGTGAAATTTTCAATGGACTGAAACCGGGCTATTGCCTGAGACCACGGACGTCTGCCATGCAAAATGTCTCATATGTTTTGTTTCTCCTGGCAGACGGTGACCAGCCACTTACTAAATGGGCCAGTTAACGTGGGCCAAACGTGCTGACGCATCAGGGTGTCGATAGGTGTACACCGCTTTCTACGGGGTGGACAAACCACCATACCAACTCAAGACTTATGCATCTTTCACTTCTACCCTGCGAGCATTCCGCTCTAATTCCCCACTCTGGACGGCCAGTTAAGGCAAGCCAGAGGTGAGAGTCCTGCCCCCTTTGAGGTCAACTCCAGCTGGCCGGCTAAGGCAAGCGGAGGCGGAGGGCCTTACCAACTCTCGGCGGAACTCGGGTCCGTGGTGTCGCTACACACCAACAGCACGCCACAAGCTGCCCTGCGGGTTAGCGTCGGGATGGTGGTAGCCTGTGGTGTCGCTACGCACCAACAACTCATAGAACTGCCCTGCGGGCTTATTATTATTATTATTTAAAATCCTCCAGTAGATTCGGAGCCCATTTAATAAAAACAAACAAATCTTTCCTCTTTACAATATGTATAGATAAACTACAACCTCGCTACATAATTAAACCGAGACTGGCATTTCTGTACCAGTTCTCAATGGATATTAGCCTAGTAGCATGCTCAAAAAGCAAAGCTGTTCACACGTGCTAAAAGCACGCCCCCTTCCACCCGCGCTGCAGGTAGCATGCTCTAAAATCGCACGGATATCGATTTTTGCGCATACTTGAAAGTAGCTTGCTCATAACTAGCAAGAGTAGCAAGGCTTCGACACACGTGCTACTAAGTAGCACTTGCTAAATAGTAGCATGCTTTCGTGCTAGTAATGAGCATGTGTAACTGTAGCTTAACTGTAGCTTAAAGCTACAGTTCTGCTGGTAGTAATAGGGAGTACATAGTAAGCGATTCGGATTCACACCCCGTGATTCGGAAGGGTTTGTTTACCTTATTTTGCGATGCCATGCGCACAGAGCTAAGAAGATGCTTTCGTTTCTTTAAATCCACACTTTTGATAATTTCGATTACCATATTATTAATCTATGCTAAACATGTCTACACTGCTTTGTCGTGCGAGGAAATTTATCTTGTACCTCTTTTGTCTCCGGACGAGAAACGAGAAATTACTCGAAAGAAAAGAAAAGAAGATAGTTGATTTTTAAGGACATCGCAATTTTACAAAGTTCCTACAACAATTTCAATTAGTTTACAATTGGTTTCGTAGCCTATTCAATACAAACAAACAAATAATCAAATCTTACCTCTTTATAATATTAGTATAGATACGGCAAGTTAGCGCGTATCGCTGTAATCGCAAACCGAGACTGACATCTCTTAACCAGTTCTCAATGGACACTAGCCTAGTAGCATGCTCAATAAGCAAACCTGTTCACACGTGCTAAAAGCACGCCCCCTTCCACCCGCGCTGCAGGTAGCATGCTCACAAATCGCACGACTGTCGATTTTTGAGCATACTCGAACAAAAGTAGCATGCTCATAATTAGCAAGGCTTCGACACACATGCTACTAAGTAGTAGTTGCTATGCTTTCGTGCTAGTAATGAGCATGTGTAACTGTAGCCTGAGCATGTGTAACTGTAGCCTAACACTATAATTTTTCCATGAAATAACTGTCATGTAATTTTTTCCTGATGGCCATGTCGCCAATGCCTTAATGAATCGAAAAAAAACTGGTTATGTCAAACTGACAAAGACAATTAATTATCTGTCTGTCTGCTGTCGTCGTCGTAATTTTTCATTGAAAACTTGAAAAGCTCGGCCATTTTTGTTGCGGCAGTCATAGAACATGGTAAGGAGAGAGATCCTAGTGCATCCAAAATTATTCTGTTAATCTGTCTATATTTCCTTTGCAATAAATGCCTATTGTTAACAAATTTTGTTAAATCTAAGCTTTTAGCATAAATTTGAGTGATCAGTGATAAATTTATTTTGTAACACACATGATGAATAACCTTAAATATTTTACACGGTTAGAACCTGAATGACTGTGAAGATTTTCTAGGGCGGACTGATGAACAACCGTATAAGGTTTAATAAATAAATGATTTCCTGAATCCCGTGTGATCTTTCTGAATTTCGTGTTTACAGTCGCACAGGAAGTTTTCGGCGCCCCGTCATGGGTCCATGGGATTCTACCCCAAGAAGAGGTCCCGTCGTCATCGTGGTAAAGTGAAGGCATTCCCCAGGGATGACTCCAGCAAGCCTGTTCACCTTACCGCCTTCATTGGTTACAAGGCTGGTATGACCCACGTGGTACGTGAACCTGACCGTCCTGGATCAAGTGAGTACCTCTTTTTATCTGTTAATTATGTTATGTTCTTAGTGCTTTTACTATTTAGATTTTAGAACTACTTATTTTACCAAATCGATCAATCTAACTCAATTGGGTAAGGTAACAGCCTTACCTGATAGATACTTTACGGCTTTCACCTGCAAACTTTACCATGGATGTTATAAATAGATATGTACTCAATTGTTGCTTAAATTACAGAGATCAACAAGAAGGAGATTGTGGAGGCTGTCACCATTATCGAGACACCTCCTATGGTGGCAGTAGGTGTTGTTGGCTACATTGAAACACCACATGGCCTCCGCGCCCTGCTTACTATTTGGGCTGAGCACATGTCTGAAGACTGCCGTCGTCGATTCTACAAGAACTGGTGAGAGAGATTTTTAATGGTTTCTAAATCACTAATATTATTTGAGCTTCTCTCAAGGGTCTAGCATATGATGAACAACCTTTAAATATTTTACACGGTTAGAACCTGAATGACTGTGAAGATCTTCTAGGGCGGACTGATGCTATTTTAAAATTAAATAGATAATTGAATACATATTTTATTTTTATAATTTTTACTAATCCAAACAAACAGCTCTCCTCTCGCTGGATGAGAGCCATCTTTTAATATGCCAAGTGCATGTTTATTGCCAAGCAGTCTCCGCTCAACGATGAGGCTGTATGGTTTTTTTTACAGCACCTGCTTTACTCTGTAATTGACTTAGGTACAAATGCAAGAAGAAGGCTTTTACCAAGTCTAGCAAGAAGTGGCAAGATGAGCTTGGACGCAAGTCTATTGAGAAGGACTTCAAGAAAATGATCCGTTACTGCAGTGTTGTAAGGATCATTGCCCACACTCAGATGAAACTGCTCAAGCAGCGCCAAAAGAAAGCACACATTATGGAGATCCAAATTAACGGAGGAACCATTGAAGATAAGGTTAAATGGGCTAGGGAACACCTTGAAAAGCCCATCACTGTTGACTCTGTATTTGCTCAAGATGAGATGATTGACTGCATTGGTGTAACCAAGGGCAAGGGTTACAAAGGTATGTGCTACCTTCTCTTCTTAATTTTGCTTAAGATTTTATAAATATGATGTTCATTGAACTAATATATAATTTGTATTGTAGGTGTCACCTCCCGTTGGCACACAAAGAAACTGCCACGTAAGACTCACAAGGGTCTGCGTAAGGTAGCATGTATTGGAGCATGGCATCCCTCAAGAGTAAGCTTCACAGTAGCCCGTGCTGGTCAGAAGGGCTACCACCATCGTACTGAAATGAACAAGAAGATTTACCGTCTAGGACAAGGTATTTTAAAATTGATTACTTAATGATAGCAAGTCAAAATTACAGCTAAATTTTCAAAGTAACAGTAATTGTTTTTCTTTTGAATTGTCATAAGGACTTTATAAGTCTTAAGTTTTAATAATAAATGAAAGATATTTTTACTTTACTTTACTTAATTATTTTTCATGTTTGCAGGCATCCACACCAAGGATGGAAAAGTTATCAAAAACAATGCATCCACTGAGTATGACCTGTCCGAGAAGTCTATCACCCCAATGGGAGGATTCCCTCACTACGGTGAAGTTAACAATGACTTTATGATGATCAAGGGTTGCTGCATGGGACCTAAAAAGAGGGTCATCACCCTAAGAAAAGTAAGCATAATCAGACTTTTAACTGAATGTTAATTTACACACATATAACCATTCACGTCATGCTAAATGATCTCATGCAGCTTTTAATCTAATCTTCCTTGTTATTGTTTTTATCAAAGTTTACTTTCATTTTCAATGTTTATTGGAAATCGGGCTTAGTTATTTTGTGAGTGCACTGACTACTGCGATACAGGCCTGCGTGCGAGCCTAGTACAGAAGTCACTGTAATTCTATTTTGTTACAATCCTACCTATTATCAAATAAACTTATTATTATTTAGAATTTTAAACACAAGATTTTCATATCAGGCTTCATATTTATAAACGATTTTTTTATTTCATATGTACGTTTATCAACCTGTGTTGATAAACCTGGCCCAGCAGGCTTGTGCCTGTTGGCACAATGGTTGCAATCCTGCCTTTAGCGCCGAAGGTCGTGGGTTCGATCCCCGCCCATGAATACATTTGCGTTTGTTGTCTGGGTGTTCTCAATTCCTTATTTGTCTCCAGTTTCCTAAAATGCAATTGTAATTGTTTTTCCAGTCCCTGCGAGTTCACACAAAGAGGGCAGCTTTGGAGAAGATCAACCTCAAATTCATTGACACTGCCTCCAAGTTTGGTCACGGTCGCTTCCAAACGCCGGCTGATAAGGCTGCTTTCATGGGCACGCTGAAGAAGGACAGGATCCGTGAAGAAGCAGCTGCCACCACTACGCCCGCAGCACCGGCCCAGTCTTAAATATCTTTAGACCAAGAATAAAAACTTGTAACAGATATAATGATTTTCATTTGCATTCCATAACTTAGGGTGGTTCGTTTTCCATACAAAAATCAATCTACATCTACGCGTTAAATAGTAGTAGATATGCCTAAAAATATTTGCGTGGGGACTTATTTAGAGATACTTATTTTTGCAAGAAAATCGAAAAATAATATCCATTTATTCTTCATTGCACAAAATTAATGATACAATTGGCGGACTTAATGCCAAAGAGCATTCTCTACCAGTCAACCACACGATAGATTAAACTAAATAAATTATGTACTTTTGAAAACAACAACAGATGCTAATTATTATAAAATAACAAAACAACAAAATAAATTCAATATAAATCGATAAAAATAAACATACATAAATAGAAGTCATAATATAAATAGAACCAACCAAACCAAGAATTGCTTGCCACAAAAAAAGTTGCATATTAATAGCCATACTCGTATAAACCCTTAGAATAACCTCTTAACTCATTCAATGCCACCGACACTCCTGGCGTGTTCAGGCTAAGCTAAGTCTCTATGCCAAGAACACGCCTGTCGTGTTTTCAATGTTTTGGTACTTTTTCTCAAACTAGGCTATATTTTCTGTTCAAATTTTTTGTAACATCATTTTTAAGGTACAGGCTATGGCATAATAAAGCGGCCACCTAAAAAAACTAGTTATAATTTTTGACGAAACATAGGTGTGGTGCCGAGAACACGCTCGGCGTGTGTTCACTTACTAAAGCTGCCCTTAGGTTCCCAAACTTTTTTATTCGATTGAACGCTTCGCTAATTTTGAAGTTATAAGCTTGCGATGTGTGATTTTGAACTGACTTCAGAAAGTAGAAAGTTATCAATTTGTCGCGTTTAAATACAGGATGACCTGGAATGGACGCACCAAATCTCAAAATAAATATTTCGAGATGCAACTTTAACGATTTCTTTTATTTTTATTATAGTCTCATATGGCGTGAATTAAAATATCCATTTAAAAGCTCAATACTTGGCAACGCTCACGTCATCACATTATTTGTGTACGCGAAGCCATTCATCGAAACGATTGTAGTATTCGTAATAGAAAGTTATATTTCTAAATCTTTGCCCGTCAAGCTTTGAATATTTTGGTGGAATAAATTCAAGTATTTGGGCTTGGCTGTTGTCCTAGGTAGTTTAAACAAGACGCTGAAGGAGCATCACATGAAATAGATAAATTAGTACTAGCACTAATGTCAGAATAGAAAATACTGCCAATAGCGGCATTGTTAATGTTATTTGCTAACAAAGTAGCTAGTTTCTGCTTAGTCCTAATGGGAAGATACATAGTATCTTCAGTTAACCTAAAGTATGGTACAAACAGATTTGTATCAAAAAAGTCAATGTCACTATGACGACATGTCAGATTATACAAAGTTAAATTAAGGTATTGGATGACCTTGTTCTGACTTGAAGTACTTGAGGTACTTGAGTATGGGAATGCACACAAAATAAATTTACACTTGTTCTTTGATTGAATGCCCATTATTGTTTCAATATTTTTAATTAACCCTTTTTTGTCAATGATCGGCAGTCTCCATGAAAGACAACCACAGTGGAGTTTACCCCTAGCTTCTCTTTTGAGATGTTACTAACTAGGTCAGAATAGGACATACCTGGATGGCATAAATTTATTACTTGTTGATTCGATTTTTTAGACAACAATATGCCTAATCCTTGGCCTAGCTCGTCAGAAAATATATAAGTATTATTTGGAGCAGCCTGTGGAGTATTACATTTATCCACCTTAGCAGGCTCTGATAAGTCAGTTGGCGTGGCCTCAACACGTGACAATTCAGTATCCATCTCCACTACTTGTTGATAACAATTATTGCAAGTGATTTGTTTACTTATAAGCGAATCAAACCTCTCTGCATTGTAAGTTGACATCTTTAACAATTCTGTGGCAGCTAATACCTATGTGTTCACTGATCTCTTTTTGGGATATATCATACATTTTTTGTGTCCCTCAGAGAACTCTCTAAGCAAGCAATCTTATGCTCAAGAGCCATGGTCTCATTTTCATAGGAGATTTTAGTACTATCTAATAGTAAGCTACCTTGTTCTAATTCAAAGATTAAATCTAACTTTTCCTTTCTTAAAATATTATATTTCTTGAAATCCAACTGTTTATTAACTAATTTTTTAGTTTTGTTAATGTATTTATCATTTTTAATATATTTCTTTAACTTTTTGTTGCTATTAAATCTATAGAATCTAGTTTCAGAGACTGAATCATCACATGTGAGATCAACCATAGGAATTATTGAGAACCAAGTATTACATTATAATACATTTACTTACCATAAAATCTATTTTCCGCCATAATTCCAAGTAGCAAAACTCACGACACTATTTTAGACACCTTTATTCTCGCACAGTGCAAGAAATACTAACCGGTAAACATAGTTTAAACCGAAAAATAGCCGTTTAAAGAATTTTACCTTTAACCAGTGCCAAGCACGCGCGGCGTGTTCACTTTTTTTCCAAACTCAATGCCGCGAACACGCCTAGCGTGTCCGCAGTTTTATATGCCGGCATCTCGATGAACTTCAAGAAAATCGTGGTGGCAGTGAATGTGTTAATAACTTTGAACCACATTCACCTAACAGTGACTCAAGGACCCATCCCTAATTTATAATGTCTGTTAACTTATATCGGATGATAAAAAAACTCATATCCCGCGTGCGTGATGAAATTCGCACGATATTAAAAACGCCCTTGTTTAGACCAGGGTACCTAAATACACACATCAACATGGTCTAGGGATATTTCAAATAAACCTAAATAACTAAAATTCTATCAACTTTTTGTTAAGACACCTACACATTAAAATAAACCTTGTTTAATAGCCTATCTAATCTGATAAATAAACTTTTAGATAAAGTTAAATTTAAAAAAAACTTAGAAGAAGAGAGTTTTTCACTCAGACAAAAATTCAATCTTAACTTTATTTTTGAAACATCAAAACCTAAACAAAACAACTATTTTTTTTATAAAAATTGTTGAAAACTTAATTAATAATCCGTGGATCCACTTATGACTCTCCTGACACATCTGCAGCGGTTCTGCATACTCAAAACAAGGGTGTCAATATCCTGTTGTGGAATACTGTCCCAAGTCCTGCTAAGATGCAAGAAAAGCTGGTTTTCATGCACAACATCTTCAGGAAAATTCCTAAGAGCTCTTCTCTGAAGCATATCCCAGGCATGCTCAATAGGATTTAAGTCAGGGGATTCAGCAGGCCAGTCTAAAGCTTGGATATCATGCTGTTGTAACGATACGCGCCGTATGTGGACGGGCATTGTCGTGAATTAGCTGGAAATTTTGTCCCATTTGCTATCTGTGGGGCCAGATTACCTACAGGCTCTAGCACCTCATCTCGGTATTTTAGAGCAGTCATATTGCCTTGAATCCAAACGAGGTCAGTTCTACCGCCGAGACGAATTCCTGCCCAAACCATAATCGTGCCACCTTGATATGCATGAACTTGTGGGTGCTGCAATCGATTCCAACGTTCTCTCCAAACGCGTACTCTTCGCGAATCAGGATGAAATCCAAACCTGGATTCATCAGTGAAAAGCACAAGTGACCATTGAGAATGGTTCCAGTTTTCGTGTGCAATAGCCCATTGTAATCTTCTTCCTCGATTGCCTCTCCTTAGCGCTGGTACCCGAAGTGGCCTACGAGCACGTAGGTTGACTTCATGCAGTGGTCTCTCAAAGTTTGACCGCTTACCAGCAAACCATACTCTCTCTGTAGCCTTTGAACCAATTGCATCGCCGTTACATTTGGTTGACTTCGTGCAGCATTTACTATGAATCGGTCCTGTACATGTGTTGTAATGCGTTGAGGTCCTCGGTGCCGTTTCACCACTTCCCCCGTGACACGATAACGTGACCAAAGCCTGGTTATAACGCTCTGACTGGTCCTCATGGCTTCAGAAACCGCAATTTGGGTAGCGCCAGCTTGAATCATGCCCACTGCTCTTAACATTTCGTTCCTGGTAAAGTGTCTACATGGCATGATTAAGTGAACACCGGAGATGCGTTTGACAAAGATTTATAGAGTTTTAATCAAGTTAGAACTTCGTGAAGATTTACTTCTTTGGATGAAATTCAATGAACGCGAATTTCATCTTAAAACTAAACCTTTAATATACAAATTTGAATTTAAAAAAAGGAACCTAATAATGTTTATATAATCTGTCATTAATAGTTTTTTTGTAAGGCCAGTACTTTTTAAGTTATTTAAAAAAGTTTTACATATCCCTAGACCATGTTGTGTGTAGTTCGCGTCAAACTTCTCGAAGTGAAGTTGTTTCGCGCATGAGCAATACCTTTCTTCATAGGAAAAATTAGGAACGCGGGACCCGGGACAATGCAGAGTTTGGCGCGAACTATACATTACAGATTATTATTGTATTAAGGTTCTAGTTCTAGCATCAAGAAAGCGCCTGAACAGAAACACTAGGCAACTTAAATGTTTTAGCCACTAATTTTTAGATTCACATTAACTAGTTAAACGGAATTGATGAGATGCGCGTCTTCTGTGCTCTTGCCAGAGGGCCAAGTGTAAGTTTATTTGATCACACGCATCGAGCGCGTAAACATGAACTTGCAGAGAAAATGATGGTTATGTGCAAGTGCCACCAGAGGCGCCACTACGGCCATACAAATTCCTGTAAAACTCGCACTATGCCATAGATAGAGCATAGTAATAGATTGCACTGTGATCGCGAAGGTCCATTCATGGACTTAGGAGTGTGATTTGCTCACGCATCGCAGACGCGCGCCCCCTAGTGGACTGCTGGCACTGCCTATACCTTCCGAACTGACAGCCTAAGGCGTCACTTCCACGAGCGAGTGTATCGCGGCGATATGATATACTATTTCAATAAACTGTCATAGAATGGGTCTCCACATAGAGAGCGATAGGAGTGAAAAAAATTGACTCGTCGCAATTCGCTAGCTCGCTACATACTACTAACTGAGAGAGCTCTTGCGAGCGCGCTGCGGATGACGTCACGCGCAGCGACGGGCTCGCAGCGAAACGTTTTTTTAATACCTACTTGACTCTTAGAATAATTACATACAACCCAAGTCCGCGCGCCTATTTTGAAGCACCTTAATTGGAGCCATATGGCTCCAAACGGACCGCTTTGCAGTGTTCATCACAGCTCCGCAATGTACAATGTCAAAACGCGCCGTACGTAAGCAAGTAATAGTCACCAAGTGTGGATCGGATTAGTGCTTCATTTTTGACGGGGCGGTTGTATGAAGACTATCGTTTATATATGATATTGTTCTAAGAATTGACTAGCCAGTTATTTGAACGCAATCACACCTGGGTGGTAAGTGACGATACGATCTATGATGGAACATGTCTGCCTAGTAAATGCCTATTGCCTTGAAGAGACCCAGGTTGTATTGGTTTGGAAACACATGCGCGGGCAGCGAGTTCCACTCCTTTGCTGTTCGCATTATGAAGCAGTCTGTTTTGTGCGTATGGCTGGAATATCCACAACGTGGGGGTGGAAGGCTAATGTGCGTGTTGTGCTCCGATGAACGTAGACATTTTCCTCATATCAATTCTGCCATTCGTGATATGACACTTTGGCGTGTGGAGACACGTTCAATGAGAATGTATAGAAAAACGGGGCACTACAATAATATTGCTGCAATACACTCGTTCGTGGAGGAGACGCCTTAATAAAGGAGCAAACTTATCTGCATGTATAAAAACGTCACCAAGCAGTTGTAGCAGCACCACGGGCGCGCGTGCAGCGCATAAAGCGCATCTGCCAGATGTGGACACACTCTAACATAGGGGTGCATGATTAATTTTTAACTTTAGATTAAGGTAGGTACCACAAGTTCAACGTAACCAAAGTGTAACATTTCAACATGAGCACAACAGCCCTAAAGGTCAGGCAGGTAAAATTAAGTGATTTTAAGCCTTTTTTTGTCACTTATTTATTACTTTTTATCAAAGAAATTATTTTTTACAATATGTCTAATACACTGTAAAATTATGTTTCTCTCCTGCTGCACTTCTCTTCTCAACAGTTTTTGCAGAAGAGTAGAAGGAATCTTATGTTTAGGTCTCTTAAAATTATTGTTATTATTATTCCGTTTATTTTCAATGTTACCTACTTTTTTCTTAGGTTTATTTTGTGGCTCTGATCTGGGCAGCTCCTCAGATACTTCATCTTTTTTAACGATTTTTGTTTCCTCAGGTCCACTGTCATCATCACTTTTACTATAGTCATTATTATTTTCTACACTAGCTTCATTGGCTTTAACTTTATCTGAATTGTTAATAAGAATTGGTTTATTACTTTCAATTTTCATTTCATTTTTTGGTGCAGTCTGTTTTGTTATGTCTTTAAAAGGTTTTTCATCTATTTCATCGTCTGAGAAATCATAGTTTGAGATGAGAGAAGACAAGGCACCACATACTCTTGGTTCACTATCAATTAATTCCTCTTTTTGTACAAGTTTTGGTAAATCCTCACCATCATCATCTTCAATAATAAATTCACAAATTGTATTTTCTGAGTGAACTTCTGTAAAACTTTCTTCCATAAAAATATCTTGAATACCAGAAAATGGTTTTAATTTCCTCAAACTATCAGTTGTGGGGACCTCCAGGGTTTTTTTAGGCAGTAAGGTTTTCTTTTTTCTATTAAAATTTATTGAATTTGTTTTTGTTTGCTGTCCACGTCTTTGTTGCTGATTTCTTTCATTCCTGAAACTGTGATTCCTTTGTGCAGCTTCACCTTAAAAGATTAAATAGTATAACATATTAGGACAGAGATTAACAAGATGGATTTCAGTATCCAATAAGTAAAATTTGAATGAAAAATTTGAATTAACTTCAAGGACTCTTTTAATACTTTATATTTCAATACCTCTCTTTTGCAGTTTGTTATGTCCACTTTTATGTAATCCCATTTTTTCTCCTCTGTCAATTTTCTCTTTCATTTCAGCAGCTTTTTTATCAATATTGACTTTTGTTGGATACCTCTGTTTTCGTTCATCACGCCATTTTTGTATTTCTTCTGGATTATTTAATTTAGCAATTTTTTTAAACAATCCAGATGAATGTTGCATTTGAATATGCTTCGTAATTACTTTGGGGTGGGCTATAAACTGGCAGCCATCTATGTTGCATTTCTGTAAGTAATAATAATAATGTAAAACATTTATTTGCAAACTAAAAATCAATGACCATTCTGTATGCGATGAACTAGTGATATTTATGCGGTGCTGTGCACATAATTAGTAGCTATGACATTATGGGTAGTGCTTCCATTGTTTACAAAATTATAAGCCAAAATTGAACACAAAAGGAATAAGGTTATGCCATGTGTTCCAGTAGTGATTACCTGATGTTGTTTCTTATGTTGATCCAACAGTTCAAGAGAGTGAAAGCTTCTGTCACAAGTTTCACACCAATGCTCCTCATTCTGATGGTTATTAGGTGTCCTGTACTGTTTAAAAGGTTGCTTTGGGAAATGCTGTAGTGGTTGCTGACCAAATCTGTTATAGTTATACTGAGAGTTCGGATCATCCTGGTTCCTCCTGGAGTGAAAATACTGCCTCTGCATGTTATATTCTTTACCTAGTATTTTCTCCGACTAATGTGATGGATGACTTACCCACTTTTACTTCCTAAGCCAAATTAGGAATCAAAAATCTAAAACATCATGAACTAAAAGTAGGTAATTAAGTAATTCCAGAAAAAGGGCCCAGTTGCAAATTTACAGACAGTTTAGAAGTAGAAGTAGTACATAAATAATGATAAGTAAGACTCTTCTTTTATGTTAATTTATTCTGTGTGTGCGGAACTGCGGACGAGTGTTGACTTATTTTTTTACCCCACTAATAAAAAGCTGTCAGATGTCAGTTTTTTTTTATTTCCCTGTGGCTGTGGATGTCAGGCAACACGGTACCGTAGCGTAGGTACCTTAGCATGCACCGTGCAGTAAACCAGATTTGGGCGTGGTCCGATTTGGGTTAAAAGAGCTTTAAAGCGTTATGCCTCTCGCTCGGCTCCTTAATATTATGTCATGGACGGATAGGGTAGGTAGGACACATTGTTCCCTGCGGTTAGGGGAAGAGAATATTACCGAGGTATCCCTGCCTGTCGTAAGAGGCGACTAAAAGGGCCCTTGGGGTCGCGAAGAGCACGTGGGGGGGCCGCGTGTGTATCGGTTTGCGATCCCGAGGAAGACGGTAAGGCGTGTCTTCGGACACAGTGGTCTGTGTTATCGTGCACTGAACGGTCCTGCGAGGAGTCTCTCCCTCGTTGATGATCCCGGGTCCCTTCCATTCTGCGCCGAAGATGACCTCCGTCAGGTTTTAGTGGGCAGGGGTCTCTGTTTTTCCAGAAGTTCGAGTACCACATATCCCAGGTATCCCGAACCCCCCTGGCCTTGAGAATGCCTAAATGCATTTCCTGACGCAAAAAAAAGGTAGGACACATTGGTCGGAACTTTAGTTTTTAGGTATTGTGGTATGGTCGACGAGAAGAAGATCTTCGAGAAGTGTCGTTTCTACCCGATTGCAATACTTGCCTTTGCATCTTCCTGAACAAATCGAGTTTGTGGTCCCGCCACGGCGAACCGAGAAGAGGCATCAAGTTAATGTTTGAGGCTCACAGTGCTAAACGCTCAGGAGCAAAAAGGCATCATTTGTCACAAGCACGCTCTTATCAAATCGGAACGCTTTCCATTTTTATTAGCAGAAAGTACTTTTGGCCCTTATCGGACCATAGCTAGCCTTCCATCACTTCTTTCTGTGATAGAAATCTGTGGTGTAATGTTGTTGCGATAGCGATAGTCGACCTTGAAAATCAGTCATACTATCAATAGTCCTATCGAAACTATCGACCAGTGACAATACTATCGATAGTGAGAATTAAGCGATACTATTGATCTTTTGATAGTATCGCGCCATTAAAGTCGATACTTTCGATAGTATCGCGCCTATCGATACTATCGACAGTTTTTCTTTAGTAACTATCGAGGTATTTTCGATACTATCGACTGGGAATAAAGCGTATAGGTAAACGTAAATTAGTTTCAATAGTATCGAAACTATCAATAGTTATTAACTGATACGATCGATAGTATCGAATAAGGTCAATAGTATCGCTTAAATCTCACTATCGAAACTATCGATAGTATCGTCACCAGTCGATAGTTTCGATAGGACAATCGATAGTACAACTGATTTTCGTGGTCACGACAGTATTACGATACTATAGATAGACTATCGCTATCGCAACAACGCTACTGTGGTGTCGTGTTAGTCAAGAATACAGATTAACTAGCGTTTTATGAGACTCCCATACCAAGAAAAAAAAGGAAATATGTATGAATCGCATGGACTGCTCAGTGACAACCTTACAAAAACTATTTCAAGCTATACTGCCAACATTATACATAACCAACAAAATAGGGTTGTGCTACCAAAGATTCAATGTATTGGTGATATCGATAAAATGAGATCGAAGATACCTGTAGGAAGCTACCTATTTCATTTAGGATTAAGGGTTTAAATTCAAAAGATAAGGTCTTAACTTTTATTAATTGACACGTAAGACAAAATGGGCTCACTTGACATAAGCATGTACCTATACAACCACTCAACCCTTTATAAATCAGGCCTATGATAAACATAATGTGGGTTACCTTCGTTTCATCCAAAAAAATTACCAAATCATCGCTTCTCCCAAACAATTTTTTGGAAAATTTCATTTGCCAAATTAATACTTAGCAAATGGACTTTTCGCAAATAATTGTAGACAGCTCTGTAAAGTGTAAAATTGATAACTATTTTTTTTTCTTAGTTTCGAATTTGTTTATATACTGAAAAACAAGAGAATAAAGAAGAAAAAGTAAACAGAAAACGAACTATTTGAGCATTGAGGTGCTGAAGGCTGATCTTTTACAGCTTTTTTTGGCTATAAGGAGTGGTAATTGACTCAAAACTTCATCACTTAATGGCTTGACAGTAATTTCAATACATGGGATAGCATTCCTCCGTAGTTGAGTTTTTTTCTTTTTAAAATCCTTAAGTCAAAAATGCTTTCTGCAAATATGCTTTAATTGGTGTAGTTTTGCTATTGGCACATATGCCAAATCTTCTTTGCCAGTAACTATCACCCATTGCTTGCAACTGGAAAGTGAATAAACATTGTAGAAAAAAAATATATTTTGAGGATTAAGAGACACGGAGGGATGGCACGCTGTAAAAGCTTATACAATTTACTCTTTGTAATAGATAGATACATAAGAGAGCGAAATGTAAAATATTAAAAGACGACTGTCGATAAAAAATGGCACTGCACTATTTGTTCACATGTAAAACGGTTATGATTTTTGATACGAAAATCTGCACTAAAATCAAAATAAACTACACCATACATGACCCTAAAACAAATACAAATTATAATGAGTACTAACTGATCTTCATCCAGCGGGAATTGTGCCATAAATGTTCGTTTTTTATTTGCTACACGACTCGTTTTAAAATCACATATTTGGCACGTTACTATTGGCATCTTGATTATACACAAAATACTTGACAAAATAAATCACTAAATTTGTTAGTTTTACTAGTTTATAAACACTAAAACATAACAAATTTTACAGAAACAGTTTTATCATTTAGCGATAACGACAAACCTACAAAGAAAACAAATAGTCAAATTGCAAGACATGCTGGGGTGACGTATGAATCGGCTTAATAAGAGAGTCCGCAACGTATACGCAATCATGTAGGTTTGGTACCTAGTCTTAACTTAGCTGGGTTAAACCACCATAAAAAAATCCATGTGTTTCATACATTTTTCTTTCCCTGTTGAGCTTCGTCAGACTGGTGTCAGTCACAGCCTGTCACAGTGGTCACGAGTGTCAGTGACAGTCAGTGTGTCACTTTCAACTTCAACAGTCTTTGAAAAAAACAAACAAAAGAACGTATTTTATTGTAAAAAACAAAAACTAAGATTACGGTCTAAAGAAAAAAGTATCACAGGCTTTGCGGTTCGAAGAATATCTTTAGGATGAACAATTCTGCGGCAAAGGTATAAAGTTTAGTAAATAAAGAAAAATTATTACACCTTTATGAATAGTTGCATACAAATACAATATATATGCCTATAGCAATCCAGGGTAATGTTAATTTTAACAGTGAAATAATTTTTGAAATCTGTTCAGTTGTTTCGGTTTCAAACTCACATACACTTACCTACCTCTATAAAATATTATAGATTATAAACTAGCTACCTATGTGTTACATATTTAATGAAACATATTTTTTCAAGCACTGAATAATTTGATTCTTTTTTATGATATGTTTTCAGGTTGGTGAAATTTTTACTGAGGCAGGTGCTGCATTTAACAAATTGGCAGAAATGACCATGATGTTACATCCTATTGCAGAAACATCACCTAGGTGTGTAATGAAAATAATATTTATTGTTAAAACTATAGACAGAATATTTACTAAACAGAAATTGCTTCTGTTTTCTTTAACCCTGTGCTTTAGCACCATATACTCTTTACATCATGAAATGAGAATCTATTACGTTGTTAAATAACATTTTAAACTTTCTTGTTGCATTATAACTAATTTCTAATAGGTGACATGCAATTGCCGCCGAAACGTCGAGAAAATAGGTAAAACTATTTACCATAGTTTTGTTTAGTTGCTAAAACCCGTTTTTATTAGAATTATTACGTTGTTGTATTCCAATGAGAAGTGCGTTGCTTGCATAAATATCAGAAAATAATTTGCTGTAAACATGTTTCAGTACTCAATCCAAGGCACCAGTGAAAAGGAAGGTGGTTGAAGAACGCCCTTCACCAGGCAATGCAGCACCAGTGCAGACCCAACATAATATTCATTCACCTCCAATTTCTCAACAGGTTTGTTTGTTGCATATATTAGTTACAGCCTTTTCAGTTACTTCCATCATGGTTTTTGCCTTTTCAAATTGTCTATTTTGCTGGATGAAATTGTGAACACCCACACTGGATGTGTGATCTTCAACCATCTATATAACTGGTGTAATAATATCAAACTACATAAAGCTTTAAATTAATCAAATATTTTTTTAAATCGGTCCAGTAGTTGCGGAGCCTATTCAATGCAAACAAACAAATTTTCCTTTTATAATATTATTATAGAACATAGCATAGGCCACTTTATATTTTGTACACTCCATTTTATAAAAAAAATCATAGCTGACATAGGGTTATTAATACAAAAAAATAAATACAATATAGCATTTGAATTTTATTGTTTCAGGTTACATTAAATATGCTAAATGCTCAGGAATCAGAGATGGATGTTGAAGGACTTAATAATGAAATGAAATTAGAATTTGAATCCAGTACAGAAGAAGTTACAACACTTACAACATAAACTGACAAATGATTGCAAATACAAGATAACTTTAATTAAAATATAATAAGAGTAAAAATATAGTTTGTGTTAATACTAATTAAAAATCTAACTTACATTCTCTAAAGTAACTTAGTATTTTCCTATTCCATGAGGATTTTGGAGATTCATAAACTTTCTTATGACTGTCTGCTAGAGTATTTTCAATCATAGTGTCAACATTACTTCTGATCTTTAATGTTTCATAAAGTGGAAATGTATCACCAGATTTCTTGACTCGCCTCTGAGCATTTCTGTAGCAGTTCCATGGTTGTGGCTCTACTAAAATAGTACTTGCAATACTTTTTATATATTGTAAAAAATTCATTAGTCCGTCATCACCATTATTCAAGTGAATCCACATGGTTACAGAAAAACAAAACATTATATCAAACATATTCTTTCCATGAGATTTTAGGTATTTCTGTATTCCTTCACAATCTGCCTGATTTGTTATATTTAGTGTCTCATATGAAATGTTGGAATAGTCACTGGATTCTTTTGCCCTTTGAATTAAGTTAGGGTCAATGTCAATAGCTAAAAAGTATACTTTAGACTTGGGATAGATAGTAATAAGGAATTGACTTAATTCTTTTGTTAATTCTCCAGTATTGCATCCAACATCCAAACATATAATTGTTTCGTTCGCAGCCAAGGCAGGAAACATTTGTGTGTGTAGGCTAGTAACTCTTTGTTTAGCACTATGAAACGAATAATAATTTATAAAGTTTCCAAATTTAACAGCTCCTGGATCACATCCTTTAAATTGCAAATCCTCGGACTTCATCTTGAAGATCTCCCTGGTAATCTCTAAAAGTAGAATAAAGTGAGGTTACTTCTATTGAATAGAAAAATGTACATAGTCAATACCAATTTATCAGCTTTGGTTTTTACTTTTTACGGAATGAATTTATTAAAAGATAGTTCAAAAGTCGGGTCGAGGAAAATAAACAAACAAATTAAATCGGTACATAATTAGTTTGTTTTCATTTCTGTATGACAGAATCACAGAAGTGACAGACACCTACTTATGCTGCGGTCCGATTTGAGCCACACAGATGATTGAGTATTAGTTACATAATTGAGCCGAAAGTGATTTGTTTGCGCGCCTAAGAGTACTTTCGGCTCAAAGCGTCTCATCCCGGGGCCCCATTCGATTCTGCTATGTGCAGATTAAACTTGTAAATAGAAAAATCTTCGGCGTGATATGCGTGGATAAAACGATAAATGTCCTGCGCAAGACTACAAATCAATAAGTAGGTAATCCTTAAATATATATTGAGGTTATGTGGCGATAATTTTGCGGTCCGATTTGATTTGAATTTTAAAAATGCTGATGGCAACGTTAGTGTGCTTTATCGCTATTTTCAATTTGGGCCGCGCAAATTGTGATTTTGGCACTTTCGGCTTTAATTCCCAAATCGGACCGCGGGTCTAACTGTCTGTCAAAATTCTGGTATTTTTTAAGTGTTTAATTTTGGCTTGGAACCTAGACCTTTAGCCGAATTAATTTATTGGCTACTGTGCAAGTACACACTGTCAGTAGGAGTACTGACATTACAACATTTTTGATTGGATTTTATGAAAAACCTTAGACCTAATGAATACATATGAATTATTATAAAGACCTTTCATTATGTAGGTAGGTCATTAAGTAGGGTACTGAATGAGAGGTCCAAATCTCAATGTTCTCGAGAAGCCTTTTCATAGCTTGCCGTAGGAACAGTAGCGGACTGTGGCTGCACGCTCGTTCGTGTTCGTCACCGCACCATGAATACCGTGAGTAGACTAGAAGATTAGATTGGATTTGTTCATCTCATAATATAAAATTACAAAATACATATTGCATTTGATGTCACATAAGATTTTGCATTATGATCGTCAAAATTATTACACAAATTACAAATACATACAATAAAGAGAATGTCAAAACTAAAATAAATACAATACCTACATTAACAATTAAATACAAAATAAATTCACATGTCAAGAAGAAATAATACAATTGGGTATGGGAAAAAAATCAAACATGTTCTAAATCGAAAACCATTTCGAGGTATTTGTATTTTATACCTTATTTAAATATAAGGATCTAGGATATTTTTAATTAAATACGTTGGCAATCTGGGGTCAATTTAAAGACCCCAGAAAGCCAACGTCCGTAAAGAGTACATTATGGTTCTTATTGGACTCTTGACGGTAATCAAATTGACATCTCACAATTGAAACCTATTGGGTCGTATAAACGTCCTTTCACCTGATTGGTTGATAATCCATCCATCAACCAATCAAATGACGCGATCTGTGTCATACGTGAGATTTTTAGTTAGGTGATTCCACTGCATAGTATTAATGGTGTTTCCAGATAGCAGATTTTAAATTCCCCCAGGTGAAAAATATTTTTTCACCATGTCATTTTTAATAATACGTGCGTTTACACCTATTGCCCAGACGGGTAGGTAGGACTTGAAATAGCCATTCGCTATAATCCCGACCCTTACAGGTAGGGCTTAGTTTCAGGGCTTAGTTTCAGAACTTGGCAAAATAAATTGTATCTGAAGTCTAATACTAACATTATTGTGAGATGCCCATGATGAACGGCGAGCTCTGATTCAGCCGTAAGTCAGTAATTTTCTCCTCATTATTTATTTACTACGAATCGGGGAAAAAACACATGTGGGAACACTAAGTTAATTTGTGACGTCATGAGTGCGCAATGTTTAAAAATTAATAAAAAATTAACTACCGGCAAGATCAACCAAATATTCAAATTAGGTACATACTTAAAATAGTAAAAGGTATAAAAAAAAATGTTTGTTCCCGTACCCAATTCAAATATTCTTCAACACAATGAAAGGATTTTTCGTCAGATTGTACGTCTTTTAGCGCTGGTTGTGGGGTCAATGAACCGCGGGTTTTTCTCTGAAAGAGCCATTTGTGATGCGACGATACAAGTCTGCAGACTGGGATGAGATGCGGCATTTCTTTGCATCTTATCCTTGGCAGCAAGCTTGCCTCTCTTTTGGCGACTCATCCACTGACGCTATCTCTGAGGTGATATGTACGGCTATGGTGTACTTCATTCCATTTTCCGATGTATCCCTCGATAGTCGAGCTATCCGTTGGTTCAACTGTGGGTGCGCTACTGCTAAGGCGGTAAAGCTATCGGCATACCAAAGCTGGGCTTAAGCTCGCGCACGTAAAGCTGCCGATGTTAGTGCAAAGAAGCCTTTAACGCTGCTGCCAAGTTCTTCAAAAAGGTACTCAGGAAGACTGGATTCCACCGTGTTAGCCGTATTGGAGCTAAACTCGCCTCTCACCCATCGGGTAACAAGGCTTTCTGGTCCTTGGCTAAAACGGTCGAATCGAACTTTTGCCGGGACAAGTTCCTAAGTCCTGGAAGCTTGCTAACGTGCAACCTGTGCCCAAAAAAGGTAGTCGAGCCGAACCTGCCGATTATAGACCTATCGCAATCACCTCCATACTTTGCAAAAGTATGAAACGTGTATTAAACAGCAAGCTCCTGACCTCGAGGACCACAGTCTGCTCAGTGATCCACAGTACGGTTTTCGCCGTGAACGAACAACTGGTGATCTTTGTAATGTATCGAGAGTAGGTAAATAATACGCGCCAACGTCCGATAGCAACCGCATTTATTTCTAGACTGTTCTTCACTTCACATCACACCGTTGCATGCTTAACTTACTCGTATAGGTACGTAGGTACCTACCCACATATAATAATATTGTCTATACACTACACTTCTCCCTCCTTATTTACTAAGTTCTTATTTCTTTCTAAGACATACCAAACTAACACATGATTAAACTTAAATATGCTTAACTATACTGAACTATGCTTAACTATAATACTGAATATAACAACTACAAAAACGATAACTTAAGTCTAGTTACTTATACATAGGTTTTTTCTTAAGTCTACACTGTCGAATCGGTCGGGTTCTGGGTGGTGTTATTGTTCGCGGCGGAACGACGTTAATGGGTGAGGAGTATTGCCAGTCCGGTGAGTCCGGCTCTGGTAGGATATCGTTCGATCCGCTCCCGCCCGCGCCGCGCGGCGACTGCATCGCTCCCGCCGACGGTCCCGGCCCGACCTCCACCACCGGTAATGCCAGAGGAACATTTTCCTCCTCTTGAGAACTTGCTACTGATTTATTATCGTTCCGTTGTACCATTTCTACGGAATACCGTAATGATGAACGCTTCCGTAACTGGTCAATATGTCTATGAATTGTTTCCCCGTTCTGACCTATAACTTTATAATCGCTTGAACCTAGACTCTCACTCACTCGCCTAGGTACCCATTTGTCACTTTTTAAATACTGGCGGTACCATACATCCTCCTCTACACCTATCGACCTATCTGAACCCCCTGCGGTATCTTTTTGATATTGTTGTGATCGTTGTACCTTACTTTGAACGTCTGGTTTCAAAATATCTAATCTAGTTCGTGTACGCCTACCAAACATTATCATTGTAGGAGTTTCGCCCGTCGTGGAGTGTTCTATATTTCTGTAATGTATTAAATATGTCCATATTGCGCGATTTACGTCCTGTTTTTCAACCAAAGCCTTTTTAATTACACGTTTTATAGTTTTTACTGCATTTTCAGCTAAACCGTTCGAAGATGGGTGATAAGGAGCAGTAAATATGTGATCTATTCCTTGATTCTTCATGAAATATTCAAAGTAAGTCGATGTAAAAGGTGGCCCATTGTCTGTAACTATTTGTTTTGGTAACCCAAATCTACTAAACAGTTCATATAATTTATCAATCACGTTTTTACCAACCGTACTAGTCATTTCAAAAACTTCTAACCATTTAGACATAGCATCTACTACGACGTGGTACGATTTGCCCATTATGGGTCCCAAGAAGTCTATATGTAACCTAGTCCAGGGTTTCTGTGGCCAGGGCCACATGCGAGGAGCCTGCCGCGGCGGCGCGTCCGCCTGCGCCGCGCACACCGCGCAGTGGCGGCACATCGCCTCCACCGCCTCGTCCACGCCCGGCCACCAGACATAACTCCGTGCCAAAGCCTTAGATTTGACAATGCCCATATGAGGTTCATGAAGCATTTTTAATATCTTATTTTTACAATTTTCCGGTACAACTAACCTATACCCCCACATAATGCAACCTAACTCTTCGTATAACTCGCCCTTTCTATTGAAGAATGGTTTTAATTTATCTATTTCACACTGTGTAGGCCATCCGTCTCTAATGTAATGTAATATTTTCGAAAGTAATATATCCTTGTTTGTTTCTGATTTAATTACTTTATAATCCAGAAGTAATTCCTGCTGAATAAAATGGAGGTAAGTCTGCTCTGGCGCCGATAAACTGTTTTTACTGTGTTTATTGTTACTGAGAGGTAATCGAGATAAACCGTCCGCCCCGTTCGCGTCTGTGCGTATATATTCAATATCAAAGCTATAAGCTGACAATATTATGGCCCATCTTTGCATACGACTAGCGACCATTTCCGGAATTCCCTTATGTGGCCCAAATATCGATACTAACGGCTTATGTAAAACGGCTTAACGGCTTAAATTCTTTTTTAGATAAACTCGATCAATTATTGCATTACCTCTCAAGAAAATATTCACGAAATACAAAAATTGTATTAGCAGGAGACTTAAATATAAATACATTGAGGAAAGGTAAAATCACCAATTTACTCCATGATTTATGCCTCAATTATAATTTGCAAATCCATATTAACGTCCCAACACGAAAAGAGTCATGTATAGACCATATAATTAGCAACATCGAGGACTGTACTGCGACGGTGCTTCCGCTTTACCTGTCTGACCACGATACCGCTCAATTGTTGTCATTCTCAGTTAATGAGAAAGATAATAAACCGAGGTCGTACCGAATTCTGAGAAAAGACTACTGCTGCGAAAACATTTTGAAATTTAAGGATTGCTTAAACAGTTTAGCATGGTCAGAGTATACTTGGAATCTGATCTAAACAGTGCGTTTTCCAATTTTCATGAGACTCTGTGCTTATTTTATAATCTCTGCTTTCCAATAATGAGATTAAAAATTAACACTCCCAACAAAAATAAACAAAAGTGGATAAGCAAGGGCCTAAAGGTAAGTTGTAGAACTAAAAGAAACCTGCGATGTAAGTACTATAGGAAGAAAACTCGAAATAATAAAAATGACTACATAAACTTTTCAAAAGTATTGAAAAAATGCATTAACTTTTCCAAGAAAAATTCCAACGCAAAATTTATCTCTAAGAGCAACAACAAATGTAGAGCAGCTTGGACGATAGTTAAAAATGAGATCTTTAACTCAAGAACTAACAATGATGTTTCTGAGCTGAACATAAATAATCACACTCTAACTAGGCCTCTTGAAATAGCCTCAGCCTTTAATGACTATTTTGTAGAGTTAGGTCTTAGTACCTGTACAGCGAGTAAAAGCGCAAGAACAAAAAATTATACAGTACCCAATTCAATGTTCCTTAGCCCCATGGCAAGAGAGGAAGTGAGGAAGGAAATTTTGAGTTTAAAAAACACTTCATCGGAAGGTTTTGACGGTCTAAGTACGAAAATTATAAAAACTTGCGTCGAAGAATTAGCCTCGATTTTAACGTACTTGATTAATCTCTCTTTTTCATCAGGTACTTTCCCTGCACTGCTGAAAAAATCGATAGTCAAACCACTCTTTAAAAAAGGCGAACAAAACGACATAACTAACTACAGGCCGATTACGTTAATATCTGTATTATCTAAGGTGTTCGAGAAGTGTGTTTATAAAAGACTTTTGAACTACTGTGGCACTTTTAATTTAATCAGAAAGGAACAGTTTGGCTTTCAGTAAAAAAATCAACGACTCTTGCTGCTTTTAGACTAGTCAGCATTATTTTGGAAAACCTAAATGCTGGTCGCTTGACTACTGGACTGTTCTTTGATATGTCAAAGGCTTTCGATTTCGTAAACCATGATATACTTTTGCAGAAGCTTGAGTTGATGGGAATAAGAGGACCCACGCAGCAGTGGATATCATCTTACTTGACGAACCGATGCCAGAGCGTGGTAGTAAATAAAATAGTTAACGATGAACTCACACCTTTCGCATCTCAACTTAGAAACACATCACGCGGCATTCCTCAAGGTAGCGTACTGGGTCCGCTGTTATTCGTTCTGTACATAAACGACATAATAGAAGCGACTAGACATCAATGCGTTTTATTTGCTGACGACGTTTCTATAATAGTGACAACGGCGAAAAATAGCGATATTTCCGTAAATAATCACGAAATGGAAATTAATGAAACGGTTGATGACTTAATGGAATGGCTAGATAATAATGACCTTAAACTTAATTTAAATAAGTCAAATTTTATTCAGTTTAATAAATCTAAGCATGTCCAATACAATTTTAAACTCAACATTGACAAAATTAAAGAGATTACACACACCAAGTTTCTGGGTGTAATTATCGATCAAGACTTAGGCTGGAAGTTGCACATTGAAAATGTATGTAACAGACTCAATAGTTTCGTCTACGCACTCAACAAACTTAGGCAAGTTAGTAACACGCAAACCGTTGTGACAACTTATCACGCATATGTCGCGTCTCTGCTGCGTTATGGGCTCATAATATGGGGTAACAGTGCGGATAGAAGCAGAGTATTTATAGCGCAAAAAAAATGTGTTAGAGCCATGTGTGGGATCCCGCCCGGTGAGTCTTGCAGATCAGCTTTTGTTAAACTTGGCCTCCTACCGCTACCTGCGCTGTACATTTTTGAAGTTAGCTGCTTTGTTAAAAAATATGAGGAATTGTTTATGAAAGCTAAAGATAAAAACTCTAGACTTAAAAGAGATCCGGATAGACTGGTCTTGAGAGTCATCCCGAACTCTCAAAAATATCTCAACAATTGCTTATCGATGTGTGTCAAAATATTTAATAAGATTCCCCGCGATATAAAAAATAACAATTTAAACAATTTTAAATTTAAATTATTTAAATGGCTTATTGACCAAAGAATTTATGACATAAAGGAGTTATTTGAACGTTATTATTAGTTGAATTTTAATATTTAATAATTATTGTAATTTATTTATGTTTCTTTTTAATTTAAATTGAATTTGATTTATTATGTTTAATGTCAGCTGTGCTCCGATATCGTCAATTCTTTCTCGCAATTTCATGTACTATTGAACATTTGCATGCCAACAACCCTGGCAAGACATGTGCACACTTTTGAAAAATGTTACCAAAAAACCTCATACCATGTTTTTAAGCAAATAAAGATATTATTATTATTTTTCTTATTTTTATTTATTATTCTCGAAATAACGTTATTTCGGTTAGTTTTAGGTGAGATTCACGGGCCTTAGCCAAGTGAATGTCACCTCCTGTATTGGGTTAGTTTGACGTATATTATTATTATTATTATTATTATGGTCCGTTCTTAAACTAAAGTGCCTACCATAAATATATTGATGAAATTTATTCATACAAAATATGATAGCTAGTGCTTCCCTATGTATCTGTGAGTAGTTTTTTTCTGCATCGGTAAGTGTGCGCGAGACGTAAGCGACCGGGCGCTCCCCCCCCGCGCCGGGCTGCGTCAGCACGCCGCCGATCCCGCAGGCGCTCGCGTCACACGTGACTATGAGTGGACGCTCCGGCTCGTAATGCGCAAATACCTCCGCACCTGCTAAAGTTTGTTTGATTTCAACAAATGCGCGCTCGCACTCTGTTGACCAAAACCATTTCGTTCCCTTTTTGAGTAATTCGTAAACTGGTACTAATTTAGAACTCATATTTTTCACAAACTTGGCGTAAAAATTTATTAAACCTAAAAAAGGACCGTAGTTGTGTAATATTGTTAGGTCTTTGAATTTTTGTTATAGCTTCCACCTTAGAAGGATCTGTTTTAATTCCGTCCTTACTGATAATGTACCCCAAATATTTAATTTCTTCTACTAAAAATTCACACTTGTTAGATTTAAGTTTAAGGCCATTTTTATATAGGGTATCAAAAACTGTTTCCAGCGCTTTAATATGCTCAATCCTATTTTTTCCTCCGATGATTACGTCATCAAGGAAAACTTCTACGTGGGGTATGCTACCTAATAGTGAACACATAATTCTCTGGAAAATTCCTGGACTCGATGCTAAACCATAAACTAACCTATTGTAACGGAATAAACCCCGGTGTGTGTTTATAACTGTGATTTTTTTCGAGTCATCAAGCTCAATTTGATTATAGGCTTGGGTTAAATCGATTTTAGAAAAATAAGCTGATCCACTCAGACGAACTATGACCTCTTCAATTCTCGGTAATGGATAGCGATCAATTAGTAGGTTTGGGTTAACCGTTGCCTTATAATCAGCGCAAATTCTCAAGGAACCATCAGGTTTGTTTACCGGCACTAACGGTGAGGCCCAGTCGGAGCAGTCGACGGGCTCGATGATGCCGTCGCGCAGCATGGCGTCGAGCTCGGCGTCCACGCGCGCGCGTAGCGCGTACGGCAGCGGCCGCGCGCAGTGGAACACCGGCGTCGCTCCCTCGCGCAAGCGCAGCCGCGCCCGACCGCCCGAGTACCGACCCAGCCCACTTTCGAAAATCTCTTTATACCTGTTAATTAAATTATGTATGTCTTTATTCAATTGTACAGTATTATTTAAATTGAAATGATTACAATTACTGAATCTTGGAATAT
The DNA here is from genome assembly GCA_947369235.1 of Udea olivalis. Lineage (NCBI taxonomy): Eukaryota > Metazoa > Arthropoda > Insecta > Lepidoptera > Crambidae > Udea > Udea olivalis. The sequence goes on from OX376343.1 coordinate 13,474,907, forward strand.
CTATATTTAATTCAGTCAACCACTGTCTACCTAGTAGTGATGTTGTGCCCCTTTCTATAATAAATAATTCCAATTTCTTGCTAACATCTTTAAATTTCACAATAGGCTTAATTACACCCAGGGGTTTGATTTTTGCACCATTATAAAAATCCAAAACAAGGTCAGAGCATTCAATTTTTAAATAGCTAAAATTGTTTAAGTAGGTATTTCTACTAATACACGAAACTGCTGAGCCCGTGTCAACCTCCATATTAACCACTCGGTTTTCTATATAAATGGGTAAACTAACCGCTCGATAATCATTTAAGCAGAGATGATGGAAGTCCTCCTCCACGTCTGCTACTTCCTCTTGTGCGCCGTCCGGCGTGACTTCGCCTAAATGCCAGGTTTGGGTTGTCCCGCCAGTCCGGTTCATTTTGTACTGCCGCTCATGAAACCCGTTATTACGGTTCTCTAAACACACTCTTCTCAAATGACCCGGTTTTCCGCACTTACTGCACACGTAATCACGAAATCTACAACTGCCATAGTCGTGATCTGTCGCTCCGCAGCCCCTGCAAGACCGCCTGGGCCCTTCCGCTCCACCGGCGCCTCCGCCGCCAACCCTCGAGGCGCTGGCGCGGCCGCCTGCTCCGGTACGCCCGCCGCGCCACGTGTTCGCATGTCCTCCGCGACCTCCGCGACCTCCGCGACCGCCAGGCCGCGCCGCCGCCGCCGCTGACAACGCAGGTACCCCCGTTGTCATCGTATCGTGCTCCCCCTTGGCCTCTACAGCTGCTGAGTCTCGTTCTGCTGCCTCTATGGACGTTGCGATCTTGACAGCGTTGTTGTAGGACAATGAGTCATCCTCCGCGAATAATCTCTGCCGAGTGATATCGCTTTTGAGACCGCACACGAACTGATCCCTTAAGTTATCGTCAAGTGATGCTTCAAACTTGCAGTGCCGAGCCAGTCTCTTTAACTCGGCTACATAGCTCGCTACGTTCTCATCGGCGGCCTGACGTCTCTGCCTGAACCGGTACCGTTCTGCCAAAATGGACGGTGGAGGCTGTAAATGATTTTTCATAAGCGATACTGCCGCTAAATATTCGAGCTCCGCTGGTTTAATGGGGCTCGCTAAATTTGTTAAAAGTTCGTATGCCTCGTCCCCCATGACCGCTATTAGTGTTGGTAATTTAAGCTCTGGTTTCACATTATTCACCGTGAAATACATCTCCAGGCGATCAGTATATAATGCCCACGATCCATTCTTCACATCGAACTCAGTCACTTTGCCGATAGACATTTTCACACGCGTAATACTTGAATTCGTCGCCACTGTAATGTATCGAGAGTAGGTAAATAATACGCGCCAACGTCCGATAGCAACCGCATTTATTTCTAGACTGTTCTTCACTTCACATCACACCGTTGCATACTTAACTTACTCGTATAGGTACGTAGGTACCTACCCACATATAATAATATTGTCTATACACTACAATCTTCTTGCGTATGCCACCCACTTGTGGGGCGAAGCCATCGAGAATCACGGCGAAGCACTCGCTGTCTCTCTCGATATCTCGAAGGCATTTGACAGGGTTTGGCACGGCAGTCCTAAAAGCAAGCTTCCTTCATACGGAATTGCCACCGCACTGTGTGACTAGATATCTGACTTCCTGAGTGAACGGTCAATAAGGGTAGTCATTGATGACTGCTCTTCTGACTTATTGGCTATAAATGCCGGAGTACCACAGGGGTCTGTTCTCTTTGTGACACTTTTCCTGCTGCACATTAATGATCTGTTGTGCCCGCCCAGGTATCTTCGGATACGCAGACGACAGCACTGTTACAGAGCGATATATGTCCAGTGCCCGCGCCAGTGTCGCTGAGACTGAGTCCCTTAGAGAGGACATGGCTTAGCGGATAAATACAACATTACAAGCAGTGTCTGACTAGGGCGAAGCTAACCTTCTTGAGTTCAACGCCTACAAAACCCAGGCTTGTCTGTTCTCCGCCAACGGAGTCCATTCAATCTGACTCCTTCTTTCCTAAATGCACCGATACCGATAACCAACCTCTAGCTCCTAGGTATAGAACTCTCGTCTAACCTCAACTTTGGTAGCTCTATTGAGTCGAAAGCAAAAACCGCTGCCAAAAAACATGGTATCCTCTTTAAGGTTCGGCGATATTTCACACCGGAACAGCTGCTCCACTTATATCAAGCACAAGTTCGGTCGTGTATGGAGAACTGCTGCCACCTGTGAGTTGGCTCTGCCAAGTACCAGTTGGATGCAATGAACTCAGTGGACCGAAGGGCTAGGAGACCCATAGGCGACGATGCGCTCGTTGGAACCAAACTTCAGAGTTTGGAGCATCGGCGTAAAGGCGCTTGTCTTTCGGTTTTTCATAAGGTGTATTTTGGAGAGTGTACGCAGGAACTACACAACCTAATACCACCCTCTACTTTCTACCACCCGACCACTAGACGCCGGAATGGCTTACACCCCCATGTGGTTGACTTTCCAACAATCCGCACCCAAAGGATTGCTGCGACTTTCCTACGCACCGCTAGGGAGTGGAACGCCCTCCCTGCGTCTGTGTTTCCGGATACTTACAACCTTAGTATCTTCAAGACCAGAGTGAATAGACATTTTCTGGGTAAGCGTGTACCACCATCGGGCTCGTCATCGCTTACCACCAGGCGAGACTGAGGCCAAACGCAAACCCATTAAAAAAAACCGCATTTAGGCGACCTAGCAGATGCGTGCGCTTGCTGCCAGCGCTTACGACTAAATATCAACAGCTCATCTAAATAGACCGAGTAGGGCGTCAAAATACGCTGCGTTACAAACAAAGCCCTGCACGAGTGTCCAGCTCTCACCCCGACAAGTCGTGTACGCAATGCACGTTCTTGCAAAACAGGCACTCTGCTGGCATCCGTGGAGTTACCCCAAATTAGAGTTACGTACGACATCAGGGAGTGAAAGTGGGGAGAATGGACTTGCCTCAGAGCATCGGCTCGGCAGAGATAAGTGTCTTTAAGTTTCGTATAGCAAAGACACCCCTCGTCTATCGCAGAGCTTGTCGACATGGCTCTTCCAGTTCTGACTTCTGACTTTCACTTCAGACTGCAATCTGCACTCTCATTACAAAAGATCATTTTGTTTGACTTACTTATGTTTAACAACAAACCGTTTGCAGGAAACCATCTTTGCAGCTGTTCACAAGTCTCGCGGAATTTCACACCAAGTTGCTCATAATATGTACGCGCACGCGCCACCACAGGTCATCGGCAAACAACAGAGAGGCCGGTTGCTATAGACGAGGGAAGGTCATTATTAAATACCAGAATAAACGTATTCCAGTGAGGATCCCTGCGGAATGCCTACATTAAGGCGATTTTAGCCGCCAACTAGCGCCACCAATTGCTTTATTTTTATAACTTGCGCAAAGTGGCCACTTTTAGCAAAGACGCGGTCTAAAATCAAAACCCAGAATTAAAAGTTGTGGACAGACATTCAATATTTACAAAAAAGGGTTTTTTTGAGATATTCATTGTTCAGTACTTCTACCACGAGTTGCCACTTTAAAGGACATCGCTCGTTCCCCATACATTGAATGCCCTGGAACGCACAGCAATGAGAAAATACTAGTTGTGTTCGGAATCATTAACAAATTCTCATCTGGCATTTGCTGAAACACGGACAACTTTAGGAACCGTAGCCTACTACAGAATGTATTCGATTTTTAGGTTATACTTATTCGTAAACGATGTACCTTTTTGTTATGTTCTGATAGATATATTGTTTACCTCTATGTTAGAACTTAAGTGATATGAATTAAATGAAAGAACATAAAATACAATTATTTATTACAACTTCAAATCAAATAAAATCGAATGCTTATATTTATTTTGTTATTAGAGTGTTGGCAGACGGCACCTTTAAAATACATTTACTTAAGAAATAACAAAAAGCAGGCGTATTTTTCACAAGGACGCCGCTGCTTGGCCTCGACGGCCTTAGCAGTTTCACCGGTCTGTACAAAAAGCAAGCGTAACGAATTTAAGTTCTTATATGCTTGAGACCAAACACAATTATTTATTTATTAACTTATTTACCACATACAACTATCATTACAGGATAATACCTAATGCACTAGTGTAGTTACAATATTATGATAAAAAGTTCACAAAATTAAATGCATTATTAAGAGCAGAACAGTTATACATTCTTATCATTATTAACTTATACTACGTAGGTCACACTATAAGTTTTTCGTAACTTAAAAAAACAACATATTATGTTTATTGCTTTTCAAAATATTTTTTTTTACATTTCAAACCTTTTTTCATGCGATCGAACCATTTTTTAAAACAGGACGACCACAGATCTGAAGGCATGTTTTCTACGTGCTGATTGAACGCTATCACTGCCTTTTCGGAGTTAGTAAAAGTGAAACCTCTCATCAAATCTTTGATTTTGGGATAAATACAGAAATCACGTAATCATAGGTTGGCGCGGCCATTTCAGAAAACCCTCATTGGTGGCGCTAGTTGGCGGCTAAAAACCAGGATTCGATAATACTCTTTTAACGTCTACGGCTAGCTGTACGACTTGTTTACGGTTAGACAAAAAGGACGCAAATAGTCGATGTGAGTTGTCCGTTATACCATACATCTTAATTTTGCCCAATAGAAGCTGATGGTCTACCACGGTCAAATGCCTTCGAAAAGTCGCAGAGTACACCTGCCATTTTAAGGTTACCGGTTACTATACAATCAAACATCTTCCGTAGTAGTCGAAGTTTTCTTAAATTCTTGTAAGCGTACTGTCTGTCCCTCAGAAGGTGATAGGCCTCGAGATGTGGCATACAATGTGGCTAAGTGGTTAAGTTCCGTTTTTCCCGTAAACTTTGTTCCCAAGCACAAAACATAGAAGGCAACAATAAGGCTACGGAGCGGTCGGCGGTCCCACGCCCGCCGCGGTTGCGGGCCCGCAGCTTCTAATAATGCAGAAATATTGTGATTAGTGCAGATTTCACGACGCGTTTATTTCCCGCGCCGCAGAGTGCTCGAGGCCCGCGAACAACCGCAGCCGCGGCAGTTTGCGTCTGCGCACTCTGCGGTCGATCGGCGGGTGTCTTCCAACCACCTGTCTATTTTTTATTGTCCTGCCAGCTCCGGTACCATTCTGGATAAATGGGAGTGGGTAATGCCACGGGCTACTCGCCTATGAGTACCGTAATGTGTAATGCATCGTGCATTGTGCTTTATGGCGGCAGGACCTACCGCAGATGGTCCCTAGTACACTTCACGGTGTGCTAGGAATAGTATGCCTTTCTGCATAACCACGAGGTTGGTCGGGGGGGCCACTAAAATAAATCTCAGTAGTTTCAGAAGGGACTTGTCGTGCCAGTAGAAGCCCTCAACTCTGTGAACTAAATGTGGATGTCATAATTATGACTTTCTTTTAACGCAATGCAAGCGACCCTACCTTTGGCGGTAATGGTCGATTCCCACCCATGAATAATATTCATGTGTCGGCTATACTATATTGTAAATATTCTTTATGTGCACACTAGAAAATATCAATAACTTGTAAATAATCAACACATTGTACAATTTGGGCGGCTTTTTCGCATACAAGCGATCTCTACCAAGCAACCTACAGAAAAATGAAAATTGACAAGAAGGGCAAGTACGTGCTTGAAAGAAAAGTCAAGAATAGCTTTAAATTTTACGCAATATTTTTACCTAATACGATTACTACACATAAACATTCCTAACATACAAAACTTTTTTTAATTTTTTTTAATTAGCAAGTGTATACAAAATGTATTACCAGGGAACACCGTGCCAGTCTCGGACTCTCGTGCTTCTTCACGCAGACATACCGAGTAAAAATCTTCACTGGGGGTACCCTCATTTCGCATTAAAATTATTGCTGTTATCAGACAGTTAAAAAATACCAAAAGCACAGGATATGACGATATTTGCGTCACAGTCTTAAAGCATGTATGTGACATAATTGCCCCCGTGCTTTCACATATCGTTAACCTTTGCTTTGAAAAGGGTGTCTTTCCGTCTCAACTTAAGACTACAATTATTAAGCCTATCCATAAAAAGAATGACAAATGTAATATGCAAAATTACAGGCCCATAGCATTGATTCCTGTGTTTTCAAAGATTTTCGAAAAGGTCTTGTGCAAAAACTTATATAATTATTTTGAAAAACAATGTTTACTATCAAGGGAGCAGAAGGGATTTCGGAAAGATATGTCCATAAACCTTGCTTTATATGACTTTTTACGTTTAATCTATCCTAGGGTTGACTCAAGAAAACCTGTTTACGCACTTTATATGGATATGTCAAAAGCATTCGATTGCGTAGACCATAAAATACTTTTAGGCAAGCTGGAAGCTTATGGTGTTCGAGGCAATACTTTAGAAATACTAAGATCATACTTAAGCAATAGAATTCAAGTAACTACTATAAATAAAATAAGTCCTATTACTAGGGCAGAAACTCATTTCAAATCGTCCTCAAGAACAGTTACATTTGGAGTGCCACAGGGAAGCGTTCTTGGACCGCTTCTTTTCTTGATCTATATAAATGATATCCCAACATCTATTGATAATCAGATGGTTCTGTTTGCCGACGATTGTACCGCTATATTTAATAACAAAAATGACATAAACAATATCTTAGACTCAATAATTCAGTGGCTGAAGAGCAACAATTTGGTGATCAATTTAGATAAAACTAAAATTATGGAATTTAAGCAAAGAACTGACCGAACTTTGAATTTACCAATACGGCATAACGGCAAAGAGATCGAACCCACCATAACATTCAAATTCCTGGGTCTATATATAGATAGTGACTTAAAATGGCAAAACCATATCGATTTTATATGTAAAAAGCTATCTCAGTCTTCATACAGTCTCTACCATCTTGCAAAAAAAGTGAGTCTTTCCACTCTCCTCGTAGCCTACCATGGTGTTGTGGCGTCTAGGTTAAGGTACGCAATCAGCTTTTGGGGAAATGCTACAAACTGGGACAGAGTCTTTAGGTGTCAGAAAAAATGCATTCGTGCCATGTGCGGTCTGAAAAGGACTGATAGTTGTAGAATACATTTCCAGAACATGAATGTATTGACTATGCCCTGTCTATACATATTTGAGTTGTGTCTCTTTATAAAACAAAACACAAGTTTATTTGAAGTATACCGTAGGTCCCGCAATCGACTTGTGTTATATAATAAAGATAATGTCCAGCACAAAACAGCCCTTTATGACAAATGTTTTTTACTATGGCACCAAAAGTATATAATAAGCTACCTCGTCATATTAAAGAATGTAACGAATATACGACATTCAAAAAAGGATTATTTTCATTTTTAATAAGTCACTCATTTTATTCAATTAATGAATTTCTTTCACTCAAATATTAATTTTATGCTTTATATCTCTTTGACTGCCTGAATGTATTAAATTAAACGATAAACTATTATTATCTCTGGACATTTCCTTCTTTAATTTAATTTAATCGAATAAATGAATTATGAATTATGAATTAATCAAATTCATTTTGTAATTGTATTAATTAATTTACTTTATGTGACATTTGTATGCCAATGAGGCTGATCACAGCATGTGCATTTTCTTCTGTGTATAATATCTTTTAAGTACCTGTGTATCACAAATAAACTATTTGATTTGATTTGATTTGATTAAGTGGGAGAACGCGGGATAGCCGATGCATTCACCGCGAACCCCCTGTGAATGGCCGTTTCCGGCTACCTCACTAAAGGGAGGCGTAGAATACCCAATACGCCTCCCCGACGGGCAGAGCTATGTTTATTTATGTGCAAGTAGCAGGCCAACCCGACCTGCTACCCGCTGGTCCGCTAAGGCGCTGCGCGGAGGTGCACCTCCCCCCACCGGTGGTAAAATGATCCGCCGAAGCGGACCCTCTCCGCGAGACACCTCTCGCCATCCTACGCCACCAAAGTGGCTACAGGTCATGGTTCCAAACCAGCGATAAGGGTGCAGAGTGCCCACTACACAGACGAATCTGTGCTGGTACGGTGCAGAGCCACGACCAACGCGTGCTGGAACCTCCCCCTCCGCGAACCTAGAAGGTTCGCAAACCCCGCTGCCTTGAAAAAGACAGCCGCCGAATTCACTGACCCGCGACGAGGGTGCAAAGCGCCCACTACACAGACGAATCTGTGGTTGTACGGTGCAGAGCCACAACCAACGCGCGTTAGTGAATTCCCCTCACCGCGTGCCTAGGAGGCTCGCCATCCACCGCTGCCGTGATTCACGGCAGCCACCAGACCCGAAGGTCTCAATAGGACCACATCCCGTAATTCCTCCCGGGGGAGGAATATAGGAGTGGTCCCCCTCAAGCCAAGTATTTCGCCTACGAAGAACAAGAACCGCGTTAGCGGAAGGTGTTCGACGTTGCCCAGGGTGTACCGGAACAGAAGCTTGCTGTTCCACAGTAATATTAAGACAACCACGGACAAGCAAACCCTGCACACGCGAGGAGGTAACTTGGCGTTGCACCCCAACAAACAAAACCTACCTCATCCGCGTACACAGCAATCAGTTCACTTAAAACCAAAAATGATCAGGCTAGAAAAAAAATAAGAAGAAGGGGAGAACAAAAGGAAGGAGTGTCAAAGTGTAAGGAATTAGGAAATGAGCTTTGACCCTTGCCTTAAAAACAGAAAAGGATTGAGACTCTCTGATAGATAGAGGTAAGGAGTTCCACAAACGAATGGACTTAACAGTGAAAGACTGTGTGTAGGAGTGAGAGGTATGAGGAGGGAATTTAAGGCGGAGTTTCTTGAATGAACGCATTGTCTGTCCCCCGATAGGTTGCTGATAATGATGGTTGATAATGGGGTGACATCGGGTTAAAGAGCATGTTATATAGGAGAAAGAGGACATGAGAATCACGGCGAAGACGATTGGGAAGCCAGTTAAGCTGTGCTCGGTAGTCGGAAACATGGTCGTACTTGCGAAGTCCAAAAATAATTTGAATGCAAAATTTTGAAGCCGCTCAAGTTTGTTTAGGAGATTCTCATTTAGGTCCACGTAGCAGCAGTCGGCATAGTCTAGTATGGGAAAGAGCAAGGCTTGTACAAGAGCAATTTTGGTGGGTAGGTATTGGTAGAAAATTACGAAGTTTACTTAAGGAATTTGCAGAAGCAAACATTTTCCTGCTAACCTGGCCAATCTGAGTTGTCCAAGCTAAAGTGCTTTCAAGGTGGATTCCTAGGTTGCTCACACTTGTACTAAACGGAATTTTAACAACATCGGACATGATAGAAGGCAAAAGATTCCAATTAATTCTGGAAGTGAGCTATGAACTACCAACAATCATTGTTTGAGTTTTAGCAGGATTAACTTTAAGCCCGAATGACATGCTCCACTTAGAGATCTGCTCCAGGTCAGCATTTAGGGACTGAACTGGTAAGTCCACCGCACCGCCACGCTTGAGCCCTCTTAGCTTCCCGGCTGCCACCAGTACTAAGCTTCCGCGCCACGACAAGGCAAAGGCTCATGGGGTGGGAAGCCAACATTAGCGTAGCCTAACATTAGCGTACCTAGGATCAGGTCGAATTTTTCTAGTTTCTATCACTGTGTAGAAAATAGTGCATTGTTGAATGCTAAAAATCAAAATTCACTTAAATTTAAGTAAGTTTCTCAGCCTTTGACACCCATCATAGAACAAGCCCGTAAAGCCCGGGCTAAATAAATGCTGAGTGAGGTTCATTTATTTTTTGGGCATCAGGACACCGCTGTCTGATGGTCCATACCATCAGACAGCGTCTTTCTTATTGTCATCTTTTTTATTGTTATTTTGTTTTGTTGTTAATGCCTAGTACTCTTGAGTTTTTTCAAATGTAACGAACGATGTCCTAAAAGTTAATGATATGTTTTTCTATTTACATTTTTTCTATTTGCTTTGTCCCTTTATTTATAACTTTAAACTAACAAACAATCGGATAAAATTTCAAAAATGCTATTACCTAACTTTTGGGTTGAATTTTCGAACATAAATGAATGAGTGTGCGCCAGATAACACACCACTTGTCATGGTCGGATAAATATCCCAAGCATACGAGATACCATACAAGGAATTAAGCCAAGGACGTTTCCAAGCAAACCCAGACCAGAGCCAATTTAGAAAAAAAAAAACCTTAATTGACTTTACTGTGAATCGAACCCGCCACACCTCACAAATTCAGAATTTGATTTACTAAAAACAATAATTTCTAGGTAACATTACCTACCTGCACCTACTAGTATGTCTACCATGAGTTTACACAAATGACGATGAAAACCGCGCAGCCGCGTTGACGTTTTTGTATGAGATTTCGGTACAGAGCCCCCTAGTGCTTAACTTTTCACTTAAACTTTAACTTTTCACTAATACTTTTATAGTTATGCGCCAGACAACACACCACTTGTAATGGTCTCGAAGTAGGTATTAATATCCCTGTGTTACGAGGTACCACACAAGGAAATAGGCCAGGGGCGTCTCACAGCACACCCAGACCGGAGTCAATTCAGAAAATATCGTTTCCTGAATTGACCTGACCGGGAATCGAACCCGGGACACTACGGAAATAGAGGCGAGAAACCGTGCTACAGCGCAAAACGCCGATCGTGTCGTCAAAACACTAAATGATTAAAATGGCATGCTCTCTGAAGTCACCAGTTTATATACTATTATACTACTCTGTGTAAAAAGTATCGGGAATATGTCAATAAAAAGACCCGCGTAAAAGAGGTCGTTCTAATTTTTTTACTGCATGTTGGTAGCACTGTACTGATTAAGCGCGCAAAATTTGAGCGGGATCTGTCATTTAATTTGTTATAAACTACACTTTTTGTTGGTGATAGTTTTGAGTCCTCGGCGATTTTTACAATGGAAAATATTGTTGAACAAAGAGTGTGCCTTAAATTTTGTGTTTCGAATGATATTTCATGTGGTGAATCACTAAAAATGTTGCGAAATACCTACGGCGAATCGTGTATATCGAAAACAAGGGCTTATGAATGGTATATATAAGGCTTTTAAAGAAGGCCGAGAAGTAGTAGTAGACTTGCCTCGTTCTGGTAGACCTTCAACCGCTACGACCAAAGAAAACATCGACAGAATCAAGAAGCTAGTGCTCGAAAATCGACGTATGAGTCTGAGAGAGTTGGCTAGTGAGGTGAACATATCTTTTAAGTCCGTCCACAACATTCTTTAGGCATGAAACGCGTCGCCGCTCGACTAATTCCAAAAGAGCTTAATTTTGTTCAAAAAGCGCAGCGAAAGCATGTCGCTGAAGACATGGTTTCCCGAGCTTCTACGGATCCGACCTTTATGAAACGTATAATAACTGGCGACGAGACATGGGTTTATGAGTACGACATGCAAACAAGCCAACAGTCTTCAGAATGGCGTCTCGAAAACGAGCCGAAACCCAAAAACCGCGGCAAAGTCGCTCCAAAATCAAGGTGATGCTGACAGTTTTTTTTGACTACCGTGGTGTGGTTCACTCCGAATTCCTTCCAGAGGGAGAAACAGTGAATAAAGAATACTATTTAGGCGTCATGAAGCGTTTGCGTGAGAGTATCCGCTGAAAACGTCCAGATTTGTGGCAACACAACTCATGGATGCTGCACCATGATAATGTACCATCACACACAGTCATTATAGTGAAAGAGATTTTAGCGAAAAATTCAACAAAAGTTCTCGATCAAGCACCATATTCACCTGATATGGCTCCGTCTGAATTTTTTTTATTTCCCAAGTTAAAATAACCACTTCGAGGAAAACGTTTTGAGTCGATAGAAGCCATAAAAGAAAATTCGCTGAATGAGCTAAAGGCCATACCGCAAATAGCCTATGAAAAATGTTTGGAAGACTTGGGTGAAGCGGTGGAGATGTTGTATTGCAAGCGATGGGGCCTACTTTGAAGGCGATAAAATAAATTTAGATGAATAATTTGTATTTTTTGTTTTATTGACAAATTTCCGATACTTAGTACACAGAAGGTAAGTATACAGAAATTGATGGTACACATACCGTGTACATATTTGCGCAACATCTGTCAGTGAAACCACATCAACTATTTATTTTTTAATTCCGGTGTGATTGACGTATTTATACAAGCTTTTCTTAGTTTGGGGTAAGACGTCTCAGATATTTAATCTATATTGTGAGGAATATAACGAACCCTCCAACGTGACCACTTGAACCACTTTGCTAATATTGCAGTTTTGGTAGCGTGTTTCATACACTCGCAATAATATTGTTTTTCCAATGAAAACTATCCAGGTAGGTGAGTATGCGTAGATACTGTTGGTTCTTCATTTGTATGAGTATGTGTTTGTTAGCGAAACTTAATTTCCCTTTCTATTTAGGTAATCATCACAGTACCGTGGGTAGCTATTCATGTTTTAGTTTTATTGTGATTTTATGCGAAAATAATTGGCAAGTTTGTACAAATGATCCCTACAACTAAGTATAAAAACAACTAAATGTAATTAACAAAATTTAAAAATAAGTTAACCCCTTTCATGACTGGCCTGTTGGCGCAATGACAGCGATCTTGCCTTTAGCGCCGGAGGTCGTGGGTTCGATCCTGACAAACATTTGTGTGACGAACATTAGTGTTTGTTGTGTGTCTGGGTGTTATTATCTATATATGTATGTATTTAGAAATGTTTAAGTATGTTTATCAGTATCTGACGCCCATAGTTAAAGCTCTGCTTAGTTTGGGGCCAGATAATCTTGGTGTAAATTGTCCCAGATATTTATTTATTTCAACAAAAAAAAAACACTTAGTAAAGTCAAAAATGATTAGCAACGACCTCGAAAAAATTCAGGCCCTTAAGATGTTGCTTATTTCAATACTTTGAGTGATTGTTTTGTTGAAGTTCGTTTTTTTCGGATTAAATAACTCATATGTTTTGAAGTTGCTTGATTTTTCAAAATAATGATTAATTTAATAAATAAAGATACATTTCATACTAAAAATGCTTGTAAGTAGGTTTATCGAGTTCTGATGTTAATGTTAAAGTCAAAGTACAGAAAAAATCAGTAACTATGTAAAGATTTCTAAAAGTGACTGAGACGCAGTTTTAGACACTTAGAAATTTCAACATTTTACATATTAGAGGTACTTATAGGTTTTAATCTACTATCATATTATTTAAAATTTCATTCTAATATGCTTGGTATGTTGGCTTCTGAGTGTTCCGCTCACCATGCAGGTAACAATCAACTCGCCTCTAGTCAGAGGTATATCCCAAACAGGGTAGTCACCCTGTTTGGGATATAGTCGTGATGATGTGTGTGTCACGTTCAGCGACATGTGTATCATTTCTAATAAACAAACAATAAATTTAACATTGTGTGTGGTTTTCTGAAAGTCAAGGTGTTACAACATTTTCGATTTTGAAGTTTTAACATTTTTTACACCATGGATTTGAATGATTATGGATTTTAAGCATCAATAACGCATCTTAAATTATGAAATAAAAAAAAATAGGCTCGGTCAAATGCCTTTGAAAAATGGGAAAGTTTTAATCGATCATCGAAAAAAGGCTCATTTAATGCCGTCATTTTATAGACTACGCACCAAATAAATCACTATGGTACAATAAAACCAAGTGGCCTCAAACGTTGATAAATGTATTATTTTATAATTCCCAGCACTTTCGAAATTTTGTGTTTTCATATTCTTATCCTTTACTTTATTGGAAGATTTTCGCGATTATTTTATCAAATTAAATTAAAAGTTAATTAATTCCTCTGCTATATTTCACATATTATCTACGATAAAGAAACACATTGAAGCGTCAAAAATAAGGTAGTCGCCAATTAGTTAGGAAAAGTGAAATTCTTAGGTATAAATATAAAATGTTATAGTTGTTATTATTAAATGGCAGTATTTAACATAGTATAATAATTTTGCATTCAAAAATAATGCTTTTAAAAGAGAACAAACGGAGCATTATTTCATGCGTCTAACGCAACTCATGAGTGAAACGATCAATTTGTCAGTCTTTAATAGTATTATTTTGGTACCTACCTATTAATAACTTTTAATATTTTGTTAGTGTTGTTCTTACAATACAATACCATAGATACGTAATTGTAAAAATCTACACGCCGTTACATTAAGTTCCTTTAAAATTGATCTTACCTAAAGGTCAATTACCTTCCGGCTGATTATCCCCAAAGCGACAACGGTGTCGGAAATAACTTATGGAATTATTCGCGAAGCTAAAATTTTATAATTAATTTAGCTTTGTTTTTATTTATCCTCTGACCTCTCTCTCCCACTGAAGTTCGTAATTCTGAAATGCTCATCACGCTACTTTGATTTTTTTACTTCAAATGAGCGAATTTCGCAGCTCATTTCCAATGAGGGTTATCTGAAGTAGCCTGCCTGAGATGGCAATACTGTAGCCTGAGGGCCAATCAACTGTCAGATACATAAATTATTTGTATTTTTAGATATATTTTTTTTTTTTTTGCATTTTGCATTCTTATAAACATTACTATAAGAATATTGTTTCCTAAAAGCCACAGTTGTGCACTGCCTATGTGTGCAAATAAAAAAGAGGGGCATAAGTTTCCTACGGGAGATAAATACCGATTAAAAAAGTGGCTTGTAGCCTTTCGCAGTGATAAATTTACTCCAACAAAAAAATAGCCTTGTTGATTAATGTATATTAATAAAGCATGGTTTACTATGCTTTATCAATGTAGTTTCTTGGGTTTTGTGAGTTGTAGTTGATTATTGCACAATAATAAAGTAAAGCATTATTATGCTTTATTAAAATACATTGATCAATTACAACTCAATGAAACACAAATAACTGCAATTTAGTAGATAAAAAACCATTAAATTGTGTAAAAAAATACTAGTACCTTAAGTTACCTTTCAATGAGCTTTTCCTTAGTACCAGTGGCTTTTGCGCCTCTGCTTTTGAGATCAATTTTCAGATCGGAGACGTCTATCAGGCATTTATCCATAATAACATCAATAACACCCGTAAATACAATAGAATTTCGAAAAACAATTATATTTTCGGTACTAATCTATGGGATCTGTCTGACAGCTGTTCGGCCCTTACGCCATAGCAGCGCCGGCTGGTGACAGCAAAAGTATCGAAGACCCTCATTACTTATAATTCTGTCACGAAAAACCGAACTTCAAAAACATTTTGAACTGAAGAAAACTGACCTTCGATCGATAGCGTGTTATGTACAGAGGCGTTCACATCAACCTTCACATAGCGGCTTCATTAAGCGGCTGACTGCAGACCCATTTTGCAATGGTTTTGTAAAGGTTGATGTGAACGCCTCTGTAATGCGAATCACTACCTTCTTGGAGTAAATCCTATACCTATATTAGTGTATTTTGGTAACGTGATAAAATTCTTGGTGGTAGAAACACATAACAAACAAACAGGTAAAATAAAATATAATGTGCATACTAAAATGTGTGTGGACTTTAGCAAAGCCTATGACAGTGTGGACAGAAGCTCACTCTATGCCATAGTTGCGAGGTTCGGCATCCCTCGGAAGCTAGTCACAATGTTAAAGGTTGCCACCAGAGAGAGTAACGTGTGCGTGAGGATCACCGAATAACTAACAGAGGAATTCTCTGTCATTACTGGCCTCAAACAGGACGATGCCCTATCACCGATGCTATTCAATTTGGCCCTGGAACATGTCATAAGAGGACTGTTAGGACAAAACGCCGGGGCTGGCTGATGACCTAGCACTAATGGGGCAGACAAAAAGAGACGTGAAACAAGCAGTGTTAACTTTGATCTTGAATGCGGCTGAGATTGGACTCAAAATTAACCAGGACAAGGCAATATCTCCACATGAGACGCTACAAAAACACCAGAGAAATGCGTGAAGAGCTGGTTGCTGGAGATATTCGTTACAAAGGCGTCGCAACTTTCCGGTACTTGGGGTGCACTATAACGGATACAAACACCAGGCAAGAGGAAATTGATATCCGGATCCAAAACACCCTCCGTTGAAGTGCGGCCCTTCACAAGGTGTTTGAGTCCAGGCTACTGAGCAGGAAAACCAAGATTCGGATCTACAAAACTGTCATAAGACCGATCTTGCTGTACGGATGCGAATCCTGGACAATAACGCTGAAAGAATAGGAGAAACTCTTGGTGGCGGAGAGAAAAATCATGCGGAAAACTCAATATCATCGGGGAGACGAAGGCGCAAAGATTTCGGTGGCTTGGTCACTTGTAGAGGATGGAGGAGGATCGCAACGTAAAGAAGGCATTTATCGGAGTCCCGAGTGGCCGCCGACCTGTCGGACCGCCCAGATACCGCTGGATTGACGTTGTAGAAGCCGACCTGCGTGAACTTCGAGTGGATGACTGGCGAGCGTTAGCGCGTAATAGAACCCAGTGGCATTCTCTAGTGTCGGAGGCCAAGATCCACTTCGGGTCGCTGCGCCAAAGGAAGTAAGTAAATAAGTAAGTATACTATAATGTGTTGAAAGATAGACAGTACTCTATACCTACCTACCATGAGATTACACCAATGACAGCCGCTAGCGTCCGCGTTGACGTTTTTGTATGGGATTTCGGTACAGCGCCTCTAGTAATTATAAATGGGACCAGAAATGGCATACAAATTTCTGAAGTCAACTAGCGTAGTTAGCATAACAGAAACTGTAGACGACACGATTGGCGTAGTGCGCTGTAGCACGGTTTTTTGCCTTGACTAACGTAGTGTCCCGGTTTCGATTCCCGGTCGAGTCAATTCAGTAGGTGATCTTTTTTAAATTGGCTCGGGTCTGGGTGTGCTGGGAGACGCCCCTGGCTTAACTAACATAGGAATATTTATCCCTACTTCTAGACTATGACAAGTGGTGTGTTGTCTGGCGCATATTTATTTATTTATTAAACTCATGGTAGACTTAATTAAAGTTCCTGCTCGATCCGAACCCTTCACGAAATACACTCTCACATTGCATTTGTATGTATTCCATATTATAAGAAGTAGTTCTTTACTGCAATCTTTGAATTGTAAAAGAAGGTACATCTGTCGTAGATTTAATCATACTTTTGTTAAAATATAAGTAAACTCTTCAATATGCATGCAGTCTTGCTTAAATATGCTACAATAGTAATTTCCAAAAGAATGTTGATGCAAATATATTGAAAGTAACTTATTTGTAGTAAATAAAACAGTCTTACAACACTCCCTTCACCGTAGGAATGGAGTCTTAAGGACCGTTCATATACATACATTTTCTTGCCGATATGATAGTCACATTGCTATTGCTATCACATTTTGTAAAATTTAGAAATTATAAAAAAATACTAAATGTAAATATTTTCATAAATCCTTTTTTAAGGTTAGATATGAGGATATTACGTACCATTTGAAGCATATTTTACAAATAAAAAATCA
Organism: Udea olivalis; assembly: GCA_947369235.1. Lineage (NCBI taxonomy): Eukaryota > Metazoa > Arthropoda > Insecta > Lepidoptera > Crambidae > Udea > Udea olivalis. Next base: position 13,492,372 of record OX376343.1, read on the forward strand.
ACCGTGTCATATCTGGAGGAGCCCAAACTTGGTATGTTTTGAAAATGATTTTCATTTTAATTTAATACAAGTGGCTAAAATGTAATGATGTGACGTATTTTTGAAATTGCTTCAGTAAGCCCTTTCATTAGATACCACACACGATGGGTTTCAGAGCAATAATATGTTTTTCCCCATACAAAACAAAGATGACGCCATAACTCCTACCCTTTTTTTTCTTTTTTTCCTTGCTACGGATCTAATTGATTCGTATGGCCTGATATTCTATATAGCACTTTATTGTCTTCCGTCCGCTACAAATGCGGAGGATAGAAACAAAATGAATATTCTTTTAATTCTTGTATATATTTTATATTTATATAGTATATATTTTACATAGTATTTTGGTATCGTCAAAAATATTTTTTGATCATAGAGTAGACATTTATATGTTAAAACGTGTTTTCTTACTTTAACCTTTACCACCAGCGTTCTCAATTCGACTGTATGTTTTTTTTATGTTTGTTACCTCATAACTTTCGACTGGGTGAACCGATTTTGATATTTTTTTTTTATTTGAAAGCTGTTGCTTTCCAAATGGTCCAATTTTAATTTAGTCTAGTTCTAACAGTTGCATCCATATAAGTCTTAAATCTAGATAGACAAAATGCGCGACAAATGGACGAATAACTCAATATTACGCCAACCGAATTTGATAATTCTTTTTTTATTTGAATGCTAATGCTGCCCGTGTGGTTCCATTTTATTTTTGGTCCAGTTCTGACAGTGGCATCCATGGAAAATCCATATGTCTTAAATCTAGATAAACCATATGCGCAACAAATGGACGATTAACTCAATTTCACGCCAACCGATTTCGATGCTTCTTTTTTTATTGGAAAGGATATACTTCAAGGGTAGTTTGATGAGAGTTTAGTTAGGTTCTGATTAAGGGATCCACGACACGGAACTCTTTAATCCTTAGGAGCATTTGGACGATACTTTTTTGATGTATAAAATAAATAAGAACTATTCACTGAAAATCAAGATATAAACAAAAATTTTTAACAAAACGAAACCAACTTCAAAAAAAAAATTCCAAAACACAGCACTAAAAAGTAAAGAAATAATTGCGTATTCTTCTAAAACTTGTACGATAGTATAATGTGGGTACAATTATTGTGATTGTTGGAGTCGGTGTCAGCCAAGAAAACACTACAATATACTTCAGTAACAATCATCGTTCAAATATTCTCTCGCATACCAGGGAGCCTACTATGGTACAAATTTTCGAAGTTTCGTAAAACTTAGCGAGTGTAAGAATAGGTTTTAATATACTGTACGCTATTTCGAACGCTAAGTTTTTTAACGACCAAAAATTACGTTAATACGTGTTCGACGAACGGGAGTAGGCCCCCAGTTTCCTTTAGGTGGTAGCTGTTCGACATACGTAAGACGGTAAGACGATGTGTGATCCAACCACCGTTTTATTTCACCAGACAAGGTGCAGGGAATCTAGATTGGAATCCCATCAAAAGGAGAGCCGTGTTTTTCAGTACATTAATGTATTGGCAAATAGTTCCATCTACGAAAGAAAATTCAAAAAATGCAAAATACTGTCTAATTAATGTTTGATCGAATTCTCAACCACTTACCGTGACAATGAGTCATTGTTATTAAATGTAAAATTATGTTGATGAATGTATTACATATACATTTAGACTAGCGCGTCGCTTTGTGTGTGTTACAGGGTGGGCCAGAATGAAGTTCACTTTTAATACCTATATAAAAAAAATACTGATAATACTAAGAGAGTTTAATCAAAAAGTAACTTCACCTAACGTTAATGTAATTTACGTGTTGAAAATAACATCGTCTAGGTGTGCACCATCTCGCCGAGAACGCTATAACCGGAACTTAAGATATTCAAATACGCGCTGACATGTTGCTGAAAATGAAAAAAATGAAAAAAATGAAAAATCTTTATTGTGTATCTCTAAACATAGTTACATACAAATCGCTGGGATCTCCTTTTAAGCATCAATGCCTGTGTTCGGAGAACCCGCTCCTTCCTGAGACCACTAACAAAGATAAATAAAACATTTATTTAACTAATGACAAACTTACAATTTTTAACAGGTTAATAAATAAATAAATGGCATAACACTTACAATATGTTTGGTGTTCTATGAAAACTTTTTTTTTTATTACTTATTTGAATTTAAGATATTTGAAGTACCAAAACTAAGACAAAAAATAATGCTTTGAGAGTTAATAGGTTTAATGTTATTATGTATGTATGAGGTGTGTGTTTACGTGGTGTGTGTATTTTGTGGTGTGTGCTTGTTTGATGTGTGGTGGGTTTGTTCTGTGTGTGTGCTCTGAGTAGAAGAGAAGAAAAGCTAATGTGTTTATTTTGAGTAGAAAATTGTGGTTTGTAATGGAATTTGTGTACGATAACGCGATTTGCTGTGGATATAACCGCCATTTCTGCTCGAATATTCGCTTTTAAGGCAGTAATCGTCCTCGTTGTATTAGAGTAGACATTATTCTTGAGGAATCCCCACAATAAGAAATCCAGCGGAGACAAGTCTGGGCTTCGTGGTGGCTACTCGATGTTACCTCTCTTTGAGATGACTTTTCCGGGGAACACCTCCTGTACGACCTCCATGCTGGCATTAGGCGTATGCCTGGTGGCCCCATCTTGCTGAAACCAGGTCAGGGAGATGTACTCTTGCAGCCCAACAAGGGTTGGCCTTAAAAATTCTTGAATCATTTCCACATAAAGGTCGGTATTACTGCGTGACCTAGAGAATTTTCGAAGAAATTAAGGCCCAATGATCGCTTGCTCCGTGCGTGAAGTACGGGAGGGAACTTGACGTCTCATTGGTAGCGTCGAACCAGTATCTTGGAACCTTTTCAGCCATTGTTTAAGTAATGGAGTGCTGGGACACTGCCGGATACTCCGTAAATTCAATTTAACTCTGAACATACCCACAAAAATGTACCATTTTCGTAAAACGCTCGAATAGCGAATGCGCGATGATCTCCTGTAAACTGACTCATGGTGACTAAAATTGCGAGAGACGCGTGACCCGATCACGCCCCGCACACCCCTGCGGTCATCGAGCTATTTGCCAAATAAAAGTACATTTTATTCTGGCCCACCCTATATTTTAGTTTAGAGGAAATTTGGCGTATTATCATTATCAGAATGATATTTTACTTGAAACACGGTACATAAGGTTACATGGTACCTGTTAGTTATTTCTTCAATTGTCCTTGTGGACTACATAAGGAAAGATGAAGGCGTCGCAGGTTGTGTGTTTATAATAAATAAATAAATAAATACCTGGGACAATTCACACCAAGATCATCTGACCCCAAACTAAGCAGAGCTTGTAATATGGGCGTCAGAGACTGATAAACATACTTAAATATTTCTAAATACATACTTAAATAGACCCAGACACACAACAAATACAAATGTTCGTCACACAAATATTTGTCATGGGTGGGGATCGTACCTACGACCTCCGGCGCTAAAGGCAGGATCGCTGCCATTGCGCCAACAGGCCAGTCAAACTTTATTCTTACCAACGTTTATTCTTACCAAATGTGATTTTGGAGTTTTTATTGAGCTCCATTATCACTTAGCTTCGCCCGGGCCATAAGATGTACCATCATCTAGTCAGAACCAATTTTAGCTACAGGCCTACAGCAACTGTCTGTTTGTTCATTATAGACGTAAGTGACCCAGCTTCAGATAAACAATCCCAAACGATGACTGAATTAAAACTCATTGTCAAGTCAGTTTACTGTTGCTATAGCTAGTTTAGTTTCGTCTCCTCAGCCGAGGGTCTAGACTATACTTTTTATAATCATAGAGTAGACTTAAGTGTAGGACATCCGGAGAGTTAAGATCCGTTATGGCGTTAGAGCGTGACACTCGAACCACATCATGCGCTGATAAATACATCGTACTTATTATGCTGCTGACGCTGGGTAAATAGAGGAATAATTTGAATAGAGGAATAATTTTATACCAACGATAGGCAAAAGGTATCAGAAATGCTTATGACTTTGTAATAATTAATTTTATGACAATGTTTTTCATTGACTTTGAGCAATTTGTATTGTATTTGTTAGTTTTAAATTCTGGTTATTTTTAACGATTGTTCCAATTATGAAAAATATTTCCTTGCGATTTCTTACAACTGAATATCCTACTAACGCGACGGAGCATTGCTTTTACTTTCTTTTAATTGTAAATAGTTCCTAGTGTATGTAATGTGTACCGGAGGCGGAGGCCGCATCCGCAGGCACGGCATCCGCCGCATGCGACCTGCGCCGGCGCCCTTGCTCGCCGACCTTGCACCCTGCGCAAACGCCAATAAAGACCGAATCAATATTTCGCACATTCTATTCAGCCGACTAATAGACTGAAACCGGTCGTCCGTGAGTGAAATGTGGGATTGAATGGTCCTCATGGTACACGCGAACACATATGTAATTTACGCGATGGCGCACACACGTAGAGCTACGCCGGTGCAATAGGCAACAGATATGTGTCTCGCTTTTTGTCGTGCATTTTATTGGAGAAATTCACTTGGAAAATGGCTCTCGATCATTTTCAAGTTCAGTTACGTAAGTACGCGTGTTGAGAATCAGTGCGGAATAGCGGATGTTTGGTGGTGCCCGACGGCGAAGTGGCGCACAGTTATAAGCTCTCACCCGCTCCACTGCCCGTCAGTTGCCGCCAGACTACCCTCCCATACGTCGAGTTTTAGTTTTTAGTGCAGTGTGTGGAAATCGAAACAAACATGTGCAACCCTTTCCGGATAGCCATCGTATCTGTTATCTGTGTGGTCGTCGCCTCCGGCCATGTTCACGGACCTCGAAGATCCCGCATATTGGATTTAGAGGATTATGCACAAAATGAAGTCGACAGCGGAAGAGCTGATGAGAGCTCATGGTGGCCTTCGGCAGAGTTTACCGTCCTACAGAAGATTTATGACGATTGCAGTGCTCAGAAACAATTTTCGATGTGTTTGAAGGGCAAAGCTCTGACGGCGCTCACTAGGGCTGTTGAGCAGGTGATAACAGTGCTTTTGGTGTGATCGTTTGTGTTGAGGAGTGAACAGTGTATTAATGGTATCTTGTGTTGTACAGGAGAGCGTTCAGCTCGCTGACGGCCTGACGCTGGTGAAGCAAGCTGACGCGCCCTCCGCCGTGACCGAGCCCAGACTCTTCCCTGGCATGACAGCAGAGGACAAGCTCGACACAATGTTGCGTACTAAATTCGAGCAATTGATGAACACGCACACGATATCCATGGACCTCGCTTCAGAAGGCAGGGGAAGAGGTTCGTACCGATTAGGATAATGCTTTATGTAAAATAATTGTGTACATTAAGATCACCATATAATATTATATTCCAATTCTTTAGGTAAGAAGGTTCTGCCATACTTGCTGCTTGGTATCTTCACGACCGTGAGCATAGTTGGCGGTATGGCTTTGAAGACCCTAGCAGCCATTGCTGGAAAGGCGCTGATCGCCAGTAAGGTGGCCCTCACTATTGCCGGTATCATTGCCCTGAAAAAGCTGTTCAGCCACGATGGAGCCACCGGTGAAACTACTTTCCAAGTTCATGCAGATGGACACCATAGGTAAACTGAACAAAATTATCACTAATACATTTAAATTTGTTGCATCTAAAAACAAATAATAATACACAACATTGGTTGCTGCATTTAAATGTATATTTTTTATTTTGTTTGATTTAAATTGCATGAAGTTTTAATCTTTAATATTTTAATTCTAGTCTTTAATTCGAAGGCGGAATCTATATGTGGTGAGGCCAGCACAACCAGGCTTGGTGGACCCTTATCAGTACTATGCGGAGCAGACGACCGCGAGCGCGTAGGCCGCGGTTCGCTGAGCGGCAGGGCTCGAGACCCCTGACCTGTGCAGCCACTGGCGAGCCTCTATTTAGCCACTGAGCAGCCTCTGAGAAGCCGCTGAGTAGCTAGCGCCAGCGGAGCCGCGGTCGCAGGCCACGCCACCGCTCCCGCCGCCGCTCCCGCCGCCGCCGTCGCCACACAAAAAAACCTCAAACCAAAGTACCGTCCAGTTTGGACATCCTTCTTAGACGAATCGGTCGTCCACTCTTGCTCTCAGATCTATGTCAGTAAATTATTCAATGTAATTTATTTATTTGTGACTACGGTTGTATGTTTGAATGTAAATTAATTTACTAAGTGATGTAAGATATAAATAAAAAAATATTAGACAGAATATGGTTTCATTTCCTAAATTATGTAAGTCTAATGAAAAACAACAGTTTCCTGTTGAATAAAATCATCCAAGAGTTGTTGATTAATTGAGTAACATTTTGATTATCAGTAATGAACGTAGGTAGTGTTACGAGTATCTCAAAAACAATCAGAATATAAGTAATGAAATAGGTTGTGCAAACAGGTTATTAAGCTAATCTCATCATCAAAGTCTTAATTACGACAATCATAATTGAAGACAAGTCGCTAAGTGGCGTGAAAAGCGGTAAAGAAATTTTCTAGAAAAAGAAAATGTATTCATGCTTGGTTCACGACCACGCCCATGAGAGTTTTGGTGTTAACGTGAAGTAGCTGGACGCTGGATGCAGATTTTCCGCGTGCAAAATTATCACGCTTGCATGTTTATGGTTGCTAATTAATTAAGTACTTGAAGCAGTAACCTGCTTTCTTTATTCGCTCTAGTGGAGAAGAGTCCGTGAAATGTGTCGAGATTTTCCGTTAAGTAGGTGCAGCGGGTATGAAGTGGAAAGTAGAAAGTCTTAATCGATTCACTGCACATGCACGCATGCTGTTAGAACATGTACCTGGCTAGTCATGATGTTCTTTTCTGGTTTATTGCTCATCGCGGTTATGGTGCGCTTTATTAGATTTTCAACACCAAAGATCGTTGCAGTATTGAGATGATATCACGATCATACTCGTATTCCGGAATTGATTTTCTGCTTTTATATATTTGAAATTAGAACCATGAGCGTTAAATCTCTGTTAGGTCTGGTTAGGTGCTCGTTGTTTGGAATTTAAGTGATTGGCCAGGAATGTATTCGCTGACTGACGGCTAGTCAAACAACCCGCGCAGAGGAGCATCGAAGTGTGGTCGTGCGTTTGTTCGGCGGCGGAAGGTCAGCTCGTTGATTAGCCGTGCGCCGGTAAAGGGCGACCGCAGCGCGTTTGCGAGCCCGGACGCTGTTTATAATGCAGATATGTGTTTGCCCAATCGCAGCACGCTACGCTGGCTATATGGCATCGTTAATGCGGCTGCCGTCTCTTTGCATACGCAAATATAGGGCGGGCGGTCCGGCGCGCTGATTAAGCGGTGCGCCGATGGTGCCGTTGGCTTCATTTCTCCTCTAGGAATAGTGTGTCAGTTGATTAGTTTCCAGGCTTAAATGTCAGCGCTTTGATTTAGATATTTGTGTTGCTGTTTAAAGATGAGGTTGCAGTATCGATCGGTAGCGTTTATTTTGGATAATATCAATAGGACTGGCGTGAGGTAAGTTGATTCCGCAGGGAGTGTAGGCAGTCGGACGGTGTCTAATATTACTTAGCCGGCTCAGCGGCCTAGCCGTCCACCGGCGTTCAATACTTGATGTCCGTCTACGTCTCGAATTAGGCCAACCATTACGTTGACGTCTCAACAAATGACTTATTTATTAGTAGTTAATTGGTGCATCTAGTGCCTCATCGGTTATGCACTTTCGGAATGCTGAGCATGATATAAGATATTTATGCGTAGATATTTATCTTAGGCTAAATGCTACATATAGAAAAAGCTTTTTCTAACAAAAGTATAGTACTCGTAGTATCAGACATCAAAAATGTACTCATTAAATATTATGTGAATATTGACAAGAAATACACAAGGGTGACATGCGTGCCAACAGACTCACCACTGAATATGCACAAGACCGCGCGAAGTGGGCCAAGAAAATAAGAAAGGCGAACCCTGGGACCCCACACACCGGTGTGGGTTCACAACCGAGATAGACCGCACGGATGATGATGATTGACAAGAAATACACAAAAAAGTGTATTATTTAATAACTTAAATACATCATAGCGGAATTTGATAGGTATTAGTGATATTTGAATTTTTTTGGTGAATTAGTTACTATTAAATTATACATCATCATCTTATTTATTTTTTAATAAATTATTCGTTGCGAAAGACCATTTTCCAGGTACCTACCTCTAAGAATTCTTTGTTAGAAAAACATGGTTGTGGAAGCACTTAGGATATGATGAGGGCACGGGCGTCACTCGTGTACGAAGTTAGTTTACGGTCGAATGGTCAAAGTATCCGACATAAACCTATTTTGTTCTCTTCTTATATTGGATGTGCGCTCCCTTCTTCGCCGCCCGCGCGCCGGCCGCTGCCCGGTACTTCAGGGATGCCAAACTTCACCTGAAATAACAATAGGTAATTTTGATTTCACTTATTTAACACATTCAGTGTTACACGTATAATTTTTGATAAACAAACAAAAGATTTTCTATTGTAAATAAATACACGTCTTTACACGTGGTGATTTCATCCTAGTAACAAAGTTTTTACTATAGGTATCAAAGTACGATCCTATGAGCTTTATTGACGATTTTAGGAAGTAGGTAGGTACTCGTAACTGTAAAAGATCTACTTATTATATAAAACCCTTTTTCTTCCTTCACTTTTTTCACATACTTAAAGATATACACCACCACCAATGACTGAATAACTGATAGCAAATACTTAAAAACCTGACACTAGCAGCTAAACTGACTTATCACAATGCAGGTACAATTTGTGGTAGGTGGCTTTTAAACTAGCTTTGATGTTTGATAACAAGAAAGTACTCGTATAAAGTCTTGAAATAGACGCTGTCATGAAATATTCCAGTTGAACGAAAATATACTATACGTGTAAAAGCTGCTTGATTAAGGACGTCCACATTTTATACATTCTGATGTTGACGACGACTGGACCTATAAATGGACATTGGACAAACCCAAACTAAATACTACGAAACCCTAAAAATCCTAGAAACAAATGAAATTAAATCATAGCTCTACCACACGAACGGCACTTCGCCGTCGAGAGTCGAAAATGACACTTGCAAGCTGTTGACCAGCGTGTTGACCGCCGCCAACAGGTAACGGCCACAGCAGTTACCTCTGCCGTCGAAAACGTGCCGCTCATATGTATGAACATTCATATTTTGAAAAAGACGTTAATATTACGAACCCTTTACTAGTAGATACCGATGAGAAATGTAGGTTTTCGAGAGGTGACCTCGAACAGGAAGGTTCGGAATAGGTATTCCGGCCCACTCGGTGGACTGTTAACGAGGTCCTTGTTTCGGGAAACCCTAGGATGCCAACGGCTCAAAACGAAAATGTTTCCAAAATCCATCACGATTATGAAAAGCAATTTTTTTTGAATTGATGTGAATACGGTTTAATTTTTTATCTATGATCTCTATAAAACGATCAATAAGAACCTACACTTTCTGCACAGAACGTAATTTCTAGTGCAATCATTTGCCCCTCATCTTAAGGAGATATTTTCGACTGTTATAAATGGGCACAATATTAGTTTTTTCTTTTGATGCAAATTCTTACATTCTAGGGTAAGGACGTAGATTTTTTATTTCTTTTATCCATTCATCCACGAGTTAAATTATTTATATTCATGACTTGCTTCATGCTTTTCAGTTGATTTTTTGTTTTTATGCTTTTACGATTCACTTTGCCCCTTACAATGCAGTCCTCAAATTTCGCACTCCATTTCTTTATACTAATAATAATGACTGGTCACTGGTGCTGGACAGCCCTGCTCCGGGTGGGGATCTGTGAGGAAGTTTTCCCGGGAATTATGTTGGTACGTGCCGAAGCCATTATTGCCGCGAGAAAAGTTCATCAAATTCATTTTTAGCTCGCACACGTCCGCACGGTCCGTCGTTCCGCGCGCCCGCCTCTTAGAAAACTTTGACAAAGCGCTCATACACGTGAGCTAACTATGCTGAGTAAATAAATAATTATGTAATTAACGAATGGTCGTTTAAATTATATTATTTGAAACAAAAATCGCCGATGAATAATAATGTAACAAGTAACGGACATAATCACTAGATATGATGGTGGCAATGATAGCAATGTTTTCATCCACCATTGCTTGGAACTTTGTTAGAATATTAAAACCTTTCACGAAACAGTAGCTCTAATTTATAAAAATAAATAAAACACACTTTTTGTTTTCCCAACCATCCGTTGTCATTATCATAAATGCTAATTATTCATTAATTAGTCAGTGAGTATCAAGCCAAAATTAAAATGATTAGGATTGGAAAATAACAATTAAAAATAAAATCCCGGCCTCAGATAGAAATGAAGCTCTCTGGACTGTGAAGGGAATACATTTTTAATGTCATTAATTTTGTATGTGATAGCGAATAGCATTGGGGTGTAAGGGGGTCCTCCAACATCTTCGGGCCCCAAGCCAACCCCGCCTGCAAGCTGGTGCGCCCTGCTGATTAACGAAGGAGGCTCTGGCGACGGCTCCCCTTCATGGGTTGGGAGGTCAGATGGCAGTCGCTCCCGTAAAGCCAACTCAAGCCAAACCAACATGGAAAGTCAGCACAGAGTACCCGACATGAATAGGGCGTCGCCGGAAAACGACGCGCAGGGGGATCGCCCTACTCCTGTGTTAAGTGGGTTAGGGCTACCGGGCCATGGGCGGGCCCGGTTAAAGACATTAGTCCAGAGGAAGGTCCGCTTCGCATCGTGGAACGTTGGCACGCTGACGGGACGCGCTCGCGAGCTGGCCGATGTGCTCGCCAGGCGGAGGGTGGCCGTGGCGTTCCTGCAGGAGACTCGCTGGAGAGGCAACAGGTCCCGGAACATCGGACACGGCTACAAGCTGATCTACGCGGGTTCTCCTGGTGGGGCCAATGGAGTGGGGGTGGCGCTGTCCGAGGAATTCCTGAATAGTGTCTTGGAAGTAAATCGCGTTAGCGACCGCCTTGTGGTCGTGAGGGTGCTTATCGAAGGGGTCACGACCAATTTGATAAGTGCCTACGCACCGCAGGTCGGTTGTAGCGATTCGGATAAGGCACTGTTTTGGGAGCAAATCGACCAGCTCCTATGCACTATTCCATTGTCCCAAGGCGTCGTTCTGGGTGGCGATCTGAACGGTCATGTGGGTGAACAGTGTGAGGAATACGGGCGTGTTCACGGTGGTTTTGGTTTTGGCAGTCGTAACGCTGAAGGCGAAGAGATTCTCCGGACGTGTATGGCTGCCGACTTGGCCGTCGTGAACACGTTCTTCAAAAAGAGTCCCGAGCATTTGATCACCTACAAGAGCGGTAGGAGCGCAACCCAGATCGACTACTTTCTCACCAGGAGAGCCCAGATCGGCAAGGTAGCTAACTGTAAGGTATACCCGGAGAGAGTCTTACTGCCCAACACCGTCTACTTGTGATGGACCTGCGAGTGAAGCCTCGAGGCAAATGCCGGGAGCGCTGCCCGCTCCGAACCAGGTGGTGGCTGTTTGAAGGAGCCAGATCCCACGACTTTGCTGCCGCTGTCGGTGACCTGTGCATCGCAGCGGATAGTGAGTCCGGGCAACAGCTCTGGGATAGGTGTCAGGCAGCTATCACCGGGGCGGCGAGGGTGGCGTTGGGTGTGTCTCGGGGTGGACGTGGGCTTGACAAGGAGACCTGGTGGTGGAACGAAGCAGTCCAGAAGGAGATTAGGGTAAAGAAAGCCCTCTTCAAAGCGTGGCAAGCGTCCAAATCTCCTGAAGATCGCGCCGCGTACAGGGATGCCAAACGTGCCTCTAAACGAGCTGTAGCCAGGGCCAGACGTGACCACTTACGTCCTTTGTACGACAAGTTGGAGTCGTCTGAGGGGCAGAAGCTCGTTTACAAGTTGGCACGTTCGAGAGTCAAAGCGGCCCAGGATATTTCCATGTGCCGCTGTGTAAATGACACTCTTGGTAACCTGCTATGCGAGGACCGCGCGGTGAAGGAGAGATGGCGCTCTTACTTCCACGAGCTGCTCAATAAGCAGCACAAAGAGGTGCAGCCACCTGAACTCCCTCCAAATCAGGGACTAGTGCCCCCGGTAACGCCTGATGAAGTCCAGTCGGCTCTTCGCCGCATGAAGAACCGGAAAGCTGTCGGACCCGATGGAGTCCCTATCGAAGCGTGGAAATCGATGGGTTCTCGTGGTGTGGGCATACTTACCCACCTTTTTAACCGCATTCTCCTCACCGGGAAGATACCTGACAAATGGAGACTGAGCATTATCACGCCAGTCTTCAAAGGCAAGGGCTCGGTGCAGGAGTGCAGCAATTATCGCGGCATAAAGGTGATGTCCCACACCATGAAGCTCCTCGAGCGCATTGTAGACTCTCGAATCCGACAGGAGTGTACAATCTCGGGGTGTCAGTATGGGTTTCGACCAGGTTGCGGGACCATGGACCCCATATTTGCCTTGAGAACGCTCATGGAGGGATACAGACTGAAGAATACACCTCTGCATCTACTTTTCTTAGACATGCAGAAGGCCTTCGACTGTGTCCCTCGTGAGATGATCGGCTGGGCGCTGCGGTCCAGGGCCGTTCCCGAAGTCTTTATTGACATTATCCGGGACATGTACCACGATTCCAGTTCCATAGTTAGGACTGCGGTTGGTGACACGCTTCCTTTCCTTATTACCGTTGGAGTACACCAAGGCTCCGTGCTTAGCCCGTTTCTGTTCAGCGTAATATTAGACGTTCTGTCAAACAGCCTCCTAGACCACCATGAGCAACCACCCTGGTTGCTTATGTATGCTGATGATATAGCGCTGGCAGATTCGGACAGGACACGGCTGGTACAACGGGTGAATAAGTGGAAAAATTCACTTGAAAACGGCGGTCTGAAACTTAATGTGGCGAAGACGGAGTACATGGCCTGCAACACCACAGATACCCAGTCCGTCCGCATAGGCGTTGACGTGGTCGAGCGCACGGACCGTGTTAAATACCTGGGATCTGTTTTAAGCGCGTCCGGGGACATCGACCGCGACGTCAGAGCCCGAATTTCCGCGGCTTGGGCTAAATGGCGTGAGGTGGCTGGTGTCATTTGTGACCCCAAAATGCCGATCAAGCTGAAAGGGCAGGTCTATAAAACCATCATTAGGCCTGTCTTTTTATATGGCAGTGAAACATGGCCGTTACTAGAGCGACACAAGCAGGAGCTGCGCGTCACGGAAATGAAGATGCTGCGGTGGATGTGTGGAGTCTCACGCAAAGATCGTGTGCGTAACACCCACATCCGCGGCAGCCTTCGTGTTCGTGACATCGCAGACAAGCTGCAGGAGTGCCGCCTTCGTTGGTATGGTCATGTCTCACGGAGATCGGCAAACTACGTGGGCAACAAATGTCTGGCTATGCCGCCCCCGCCAGGTACCGGTAGAAGAGGTCGACCCAAGAAGCGGTGGCTCGACGTCGTTAAGGGTGACATGCGTGCCAACAGACTCACCACTGAGGATGCACAAGACCGCGCGAAGTGGGCCAAGAAAATAAGAAAGGCGGACCCTGGGACCCCACACACCAGTGTGGGTTCACAACCGGGATAGACCGCACGGATGATGATGATGATGATGATGAGCGAATAACATTGAAAAGTACTTATTCGCAGTGTCTTAATTTAATAACATAACTAAAAAAGCCCAAAAAAATATAATGAAACTGGGCTATCCTGAAAGTTAAATGAACTTTCAGCATAGCTTTCAGTAGTAATTTTTTTAGCTGGATAATACCCATCGTAGACGATCTACATGAGTTCCGCGTTAATCCAGATAGCTTTAGAAGTTATGTTCTTTTTAAGAAATTTTGGAATTTCCTCTAGTCTGTTCATAAAACTACACTTGTGTGAAAATTATTCAATGCAAATAGTTTTGCTTCATGTGGCCGTTACCGATTCTGTTAAGTGAAATGTTCAGTTTGTATTTCAACTGGTTTTTCTTTAGCTTAAATTAATCTGAATACAAAACCAGTTAAAAGGCATACTGAACATTTAAACTAAGCTAAACTGCTGAAGGTAACTGATAAATAAAAAAAACCTTCTGAAATATGTGAGTATATTTTTCTCAGTAAATATTTATTTATGTTAGTAAGCATCCGTGTCTAATAATGGAGCTGATCTCGAAATCGCAATATATTGCAGATATGCACTGAAGGGAAAGTGAGCGGCCGCACGCGCCCGCGCTGGTTTGTATGGATTTATTGAAATCAAAATGCATTTCAATTGCAGCTGCAATACAATTTACTTTCTTATTTTCTCCGTAAGATTAAGTTATGGCCGTTTAGTGTTTCACCTGATTAAAATTATTTATAGAATATTTCTCAAGCATCAGAGAAAATCACATCAAAATATTATTCCGTGCCGTTAGCGCAATGGCTTTGACCCTGCTGCCTATACTGCTCTAAGCAGGATCAGAATCTGCATCCGGGCGAGAATAATTTTAAAAGTATGTAGGTATTCAAGAACGTTTATATTCATCTTCAAACATATGAATCGTCTCTGACGCTAATGTTAGCTATAGGTTCTGCTTAGTTTGAGGTCAGATAAATCTTGTTGGGCCTGGACCATTGCCAGCATGAGCTGAGCCTGCAATACTATAAACTAGCACCTACTAGGTGCGGAAGGAGACTTATAGTTTTACGTTTGAGGTGTGGTTGACTGTTTTTGTGAATGGCCAGGGGCTCATATGGCTACCCAAATATCTATAGGTCTGCTCCAATAATGATTGCTATATCAGGAATTTATTGTTGCGTAATTATGAAATATAGATTTCTGTAGCTAATGAAATAGTCTATGTTTACTGTCTTTGCTGACCACAGTTAGATACCATTTCTGCTTTCAGAAAACATTTAGAGTAGGTGAATGTTACAAAATTTTCCTGATTTTATAATTAAGATTTGTCTGACGTTCCTGTTCTTATTATGACTGCTTGTATTTTTCTCGCATATCCTCTAGAATGGCGTGTCCGCACAGTTATTGCAAGGTAACGGTCCGGGCGTCGGCAGCTGCCCGTGATACGTCATTATGCGTTATTATCCTGACGCACGTGCCGCTGCAAGGTGCTCGGTGCACTCCATAACGAGCGCAGTGGGGCAGCCGATGCGTCGAGAGGCCGGTGCGCGGTGGACCGCAAATCTTTCGGTCCATCACGATGCACGATGTTTTACCGCAAACAGATAACGACGACGCCACGCCACGACGATTTCTATTGTAGAAATCGTCGTGGCGTGTTGCTCTTGGCTAGCTCCCCTGAGGTCGTAGTTAAAAGTAACACACTACTATGTAACGTATCTACATGTACAAACTTCAACATGTTTCGTGATACCATTTAATGTTTTACATACAACGAATTTCGACGGTACGAAGTTGACTATTGATATTGTTAAAAGCCAAAAAAGGCCAAAGCAAAGATAAATCTATATCTTTCAATTGGATTTTGATGGATCCATGTTAAACATTTTAAACCCGTATGATCCTGGTTCTTTACTCATAATTTTATTGGGTTCTTTATTTATACACCGGGATAATTCCTTGTGAGTGTGTAATGTCTATTACCCGTATGAATGTCAGCTTACCAGAGACCTCAAGGAAGGCAATTTGTCACTGTAGACTATTCACAACAAATTGACTTGGCTACGTTGAGGTGAGCAGTTGGTACTAAACCAATCGAAGTTAAGGCAGTAGACCCTGTTAAACCACAATTTCAAAACATAAGTATTTGAGAAAATGCGTTGAGAATGCTTTAGTTTTGGAAGTTAAAACAATTAGTTCTTCAATAATTGGAACCTCTGTTTCTAGACTTCACTATTCATCAAAGAATTTTTAACGTTCAAAGCCAATTAAAATGACAGTGAAAGTAAATTTATGATCTTAAATCGTAGCAAATATATTATTCACTTAATTTAAAGAAAGTTATCCGCTTCGACATGATAGGCGCAGTTCCAATAAGTCTTCGTCTCTTCCGCACTTGTATCGCAATTGATAAGATCGCGTGACTCTGACTTACACAATACTGTCATTGGATACGGAACCGTATCAGCGAGCTGGACATTTCACCTATACGCTCCTGTGGATTCCTTCCTGTAGTTTATGGATACTGCTGCTTGGCAATAATAATATCGCAATATTGTGTCGCATTGTTACAGGGAGCTCCAATTAGCTGTGGTAGGGTGGTCAGGTGGTCACCGGTGGCCGCGAATGCACCCAAACGGCAAGACCTCCCAGGGAGGACGACAAACAGACCTTGACTGATGCCTATACACGTTAGGTGACTTCTAACACGTATGCTTAGAGACTAGTTTCGAGGCGGACGAGCGCTCCGCAAGTTGGCCGAGCTCCACACCCCCTGGCCACTAGCCGGCCGTCATTATGTGTCATTAGTTTTGCGACACTGACCAAATGACTGGTCTGCGATATCGAATGACTCATTCGGTCGTGATTAGCCTCTCTGGTTTTCTCGATGTCAATGTATGAAAGGTCTAATTTTGCGGTCCATTTGCGAGGTATGTTCTCCACGTACAATGGTCCATTACTGTGAAATGAGACTAAAAGATTGCACAAAGATTTATAAAGCCAAAACCCTTTTTGGCTTTCTTCAATAAAGACGTGGAGACGGAGTGGTGGGACGTTCAATGGAGAAGTTCTTCAATAAATGTCCGTTGTAAACACTAACTACACAAATTATTTGGTTTGCTAATATAATAAAGCTTTAATCCCGTCGCGTGGAGGACACAATTTGGACTATATGAAGCCTACAGCAGCGACGAAGCCGCCTTATGTGCTTAGGGCCCGTTCGGTCGTTCTAATTATACCATAAATTTCAATTAGCAAGATCAATGAGATGTTATTGGAAATTTGCCATTAGCTATCCTCTATGGACGGGGATACATCGCCATGAAGCAAAGACCCTTTTCAATGGCTTTGCGAGGAAATTAAAATCGTATTTTTCTATTGCCTTTGTTATGTTCTGCTAACTTTCTGAAATGGCCTAATATCGGTATTTTGTTTTTAGGAATTGGTAGCGAATAGATATAATATTGTACTAAGAGAATTAGCGTTAAAATAATTTATTTACTTTGCTTGCCATATACCTATTTGTAAGAATTATATTTCTTTAGAGAGTATAAAAATGTTTATCAAAAATAAAATTACAATCCCAAAAGCATAAGTTGATGAATGTTTTAGTGACAAAAGTAATAATCCAAACAAGGATTAATGTTAATTTACGACTCTTTAAGTTTTTTTTTTCTGGAGGTAATCATGTTCCTCTAAAACATGTGTGTAGAACTGTCGTTACAGACATTAGCATTTTAATTTTAAATGAATAATATGAATATTATGTTTTAAAATAATACACGGTATGAAATGAGCTACATATTTGAAAAAGGGACGTCTTTTGACCAACGTTTTTTATCCAGGGTTCAAAAGCGGAAGCATTCTTAGTTTAAAGCTCTGCAAATAAATTAAGCTACTTTATTTTTAAACAAACACGCAAAGTATACTAAACTAATAAACAACTCGATATTAAGGAATATTACAAAGGTGAAGAGTGATTAAGAACTGTCCAAATGGGTGATACCTAATCAAAGCTGCTCCTAAAAACGTAGCAGGCAATTACACGCACGGCTAACGAGAGCCGGCGGTGGGCGCCGTGGATTTATACGCGGGCCTCCCCGGCAGTGTACAGGGCATCTGAAGGAAAACGCTTCATTCCCGCCGGAATATAATCGTCCGCTCGTAATTTATATTGTCTGCTGCAGAGGCGAGTCCCGCTGCACATTCATTTATTTTATGTGCCATTTACAATTGTCGGTCGATGGTCAAGGGAGCGGGCGGCGGGGGGGCAGGGGCCGGACGACGTTGCCTTCGCATTATAAAACGTGCGGTCATCTGCGAAGTCCGTAATGGTATTTGTAATAGGAAGGCCGCATGAAATGTGACGGCGCACATGGGTCTGATGGTTTATTTATAAGATTAATTTGACCACAATAGACGCGTCCATTACACCCTTGCTTAGAAGTACTTACATACAAATACTTTTACACATAATTCTAAACTTTGAAAATGAACATCACTCTTTATTTACTCTTTATATAATTAACTAACTATGAAATATTTTCATTCGTCATTATTTTGGACTGATGTCCATCGTGCCGTCAACGACGCGATTTATTCTGATAATAAGATATTATATTTTTCTTTAATTAACTGTCAGTGATCTCATACGAGTAGGTGTTTCTGGAATATTTCAGTAGATGTAATGCTTTCACATTACTTATAAGTGAATTACTTGGAAGTATCAGCTTCACGAGTTAATTAAGACAATATAATACAACAGCAAGTTATTTCAGTCAACATTTGTCATTTGATAACAAAATATAAAAGTGAAACCCCTCATGATACAATCCTGTCATAATTTATTGTATGAAAGTTTAAAAGAACTCTAAAGAAACAAACATAAACTTCGTATAGTACCTACTTTAGAGATCAGTGATTTCTCCCGTACGGACATCCAGCCTTTACAGGTACGTAATTAATGAATAAAGATAAAATTGGGTACGTAATTAAGTTCCTTGATTTGCTAAACACAGTCTGCAACTCGTAATTCCATCTTCTATAAAAGCCAAGGTTCCAGCCAAAGGTGTTGACAAAGCAAAACGTAAACAGAAATGGCAGCAACACTTTTCTCCAACATAATTGTCAGTCGTTGCATTTTTTTCGCATGAAAGTCGAACGGCGGCCAAGAGGCTGAGTGGCTCTGTATTCATTTGTTTTTTAATTATAACGCCAGCAGCCGTGGGGTGAAACCCCCTTACCAAGTTTCTGGTGGAGGTGCTTTCTTGTTAAGCCCGTCGGGCGCTCGCCTCCTACGTGCCTCGGCCATTCATTTCGTAGAAACTTATAACCTGACCCGCGTACTTATGAGCGTCGCCAATAAATATAGCGATGACCGGAGGAGCGCAGGCGTCTCCGTCGCTCTTGGGGGTTGTTGCGGCAGTGCGAGCAGGAGAGCTGGTGTAGGTACCGAGGCATTGTTAGCTAAATATCTAGGTGGTCAGTTGGGCGGGCGGGGAGGCTAGAAGACGGGCGGGGCGGCGGACGTGCCGGGCCGGCGCCGGCCGATGTATTGAGCGCGTATTGCAGACGCGGTCACGCGCTGCAATATTGCGTTCGCTCTGCGATATTGCCCCTCAGTAACTCAATTTGATAAATTGTGCAAAGTTCGCCAGCTCCGCATTGCCATGAGCTCTATCGACATTGTTCAATATAATGAAACACGTTTTCAGGAAACATAGTAACAATGATTTGTTTTTCAGGCAGCTTGTATTCGTCGTAGGATGCGTACCTATTGCAAATAATATTGCATAATAACAAAGATTTAATTTGTTTTTTTACTTTAATTTATATGGCACATGGTCCCTACATTAAAAAAAAAACATTTTAAACAGACAAAAACAAGTGAAGAAATATATATATTTTTTCCGTCAGACAACACACCTCTTGTAATGGTCTCGAAGTAGGGATTAATATCCCTGTGTTACAAGGGACCACACAAGGAAATAAGCTAGAGGCGTCTTCCAGCACACCCAGACCCGAGTCAATTCAGAAAAGATTTAATTATTCCGTTTCAACTTATACTTACGAGTACGTATTGGACGTAAAAACCTAATTATGATTAGTGCAGAGGAGCGATGTCCAAATGCACATCAACTCAATGTTTTCGACTTTTTCATTCTTTCACCAATATGAAGCTACATTATCAGGGAGTGAATAGGCTATATATTTTTATTTTATTTAGGGGATATTTTGAAGGAAAAGACAGTCTACGTGGGCGAAGCCACTGACGGACAGCTAGTTTCGTAACATTGACGTAATAGAAGTTGTAAAATAGAATTTATTTTTTAAAATGAATGTATCAACACCCTTTAACATGCCTTTAACATTTAGTCCCATGCGCCATGGTCAGATGTATTTGGTCTAATTCTAAATACATCAATGTACTACTACTAATCATAACTACTTGAAATTCACATCGAAAGTCATTCATAATAAAAGATCGAAAATAAGTCGATGCAATGTGCAGTAGTTTATTGAACTACAAGACTCAGTGCCGGAATCGAGTTTTATGTTTGATGGCAGTATTTATTTCAAAGTGTCTATTTATTTCGTTCGTCATGCTTGCGATGTACTCGTACAAGTGTGAAACAAAAATGTTATTTTTAAATATGAGCTGAGCAACGTGTTGCGACATGCGTCGATACATGGTACGTGCACGAATGCAGATGAGGAAAAAGTGGTTGGGAGTTTTCAGCGGACGGGAATTCAAGCAGAAATGTGCGCGAGATATGTGCAATGTGCATATTGCACACCGCAGAATGACTTCTTTTTGCTACAAAATGCTAACCGCATCGTAGCTCCATGGTCTTTTATGTTTTTTTACGCTTTACATGATGCCAACGAACCCTTTATTTCATCTAAGCATACGAACATTTTTGTTACTTCCTCAAAAAGGTTTAAAATTATAATAGCTTTACTTTGGGATCATATTTATTGTTTTCAGTGTAATACAACACGCGCTGAAGACTTAAATGTTACACTAACCAGTGAGATGCTAGTTAACTGTTGCAGTCCAGGGTTAACCAACCACTCAGAAGCCCACATTTACTAGACAAATATTCATATTAATTCAACTGACAAATATAAAAAAAAAAATGCTAAACAAGAGGCCTGAGGACATCGCCAAGCTATGGCCAAATGTCATTCCGGGTGGTTGGTTCACCTTCAACTTCATGCGTTTTTCAGCATTTGAGTATTATATAATATAATAGGTTGGGATAAAAAGTTTCGTCGCATTTTTTAAGAAAACTCAAAACAGTTTTAAATATAGTTTATTTATATTTAACTAAAGTAAGTAGGTGCCATTTTGTCGATTACTTTTGCCATCTTGTAGGTAAGGATATGATCCTATTGCTATAGGAATTTTGAGGCTTTTGATCAAAATACCGCGACAAGTGGTTTTGGTAGTCCTCTCGTGATGTTAACCTGACACTGCCTAAATAATTCTGAAGATACCGAAACAGGTGGAAATCTGAAGGTGTAAGGTCAGGACTATACGGCGGATGCATTACCACCTCCCAGCCAAACTCTCTTAATGTTTGCTGAGTGGCTTAAGATGTGTGAGGTCTAGCGTTATCATGATGAAAAACCATACCCTTTCTGTTGATTAATTCCGGCCGCTTTCTTTCAACTTCTTGCTTTAATCTCATCAGTTGTTCGCAATAGAGTTCAGAATCGATGGTCGTGCCAGGTGGTAACAGCTCATAATGAATAATGCCCGTTCAATCCCACTACTCACATAGCATCATCTTGTTGCGAGTTAACCCGGGTTTCGCCACAGTCTGTGAAGCCTGACCGGCCTTTGACCACGACCTTTTTCGCACGTTCTTCTCGTACGTGATCCACTTTTCATCACCAGTTATCAGCTTCTTCGAAAATGGTTCTGTTTCACTGGTTTCATTACGTCGTAATAAATAATCACAAATGAGTACACGGTTCATTAGGTTTCTTTCAGTGACCTCATGAGGTACCCAAATATCGAGCTATTTTGTGTACCCAGTTTTTTTCAAATGCGCCAAAACTGCTTTGCGGTGAATTCACAGTTCTTCAGCTACGTCGTAACTACTGATATGCCGATCTTGCTCCACTTTTTCAGAAATGGCTTCCATTTTATCCGTAATAGGGTGACCAGAGCGACGTCCATCTTTGACATCAAAATTTCCGGATTGAATACGCTTAAACCAAATTTGTGCTACTCTCACAGACACTGCACTAGGTCCATAAACATCGCAAATTTTTTTCGCGGCTTGCGTTGCATTTTTACCTTTCTTGTAGTAAAACTTTAAAATGTATCGAATTTCTTCATTAGATTCACTCATCTTGACAGTAAGAAAAACAAATGAAAATCACACATTTTCTTAATATGAATTTGGAATTATCTTCTTTAAAATTTAAACTTTTAATGATACCAAAACCAGCCAGATACCTACTTGTAATACATTTTATTACAAGTTCTTTTTCACCAACCTAATATTATATTTAAATATATAATTATTTCCTGAGTGTCATTAGAGGCGTATAGATAGGCTAAAAAGTTGTTTTTGTTTCTAGCTAGCGTAGCTCTCGCAAAAGTATGTATATGACTTTAATAACTAAAACTTTTTGAAATATGTTTAAGCGACTGATTGATGATCCTCTGCCATTATTATACAAACGGTCTGTATTATCCCTTTATTATTTTGATTAGTTAAGTTATTTTTTAGAAATACGTTATTAATCATAGAACATACCGTATCTTACATAGCGTCATTAAAATGATAAGAAATAAACATTAAAAAAAAATAGTTATGTCTCGCGTATGCAAATTTTAGTTACGCAGTCGAATGATAATTAAAACGTGCATTTATTTGTACTCTACAAATTTTCATTTTCGTATTTATTTTATATTTATAATTATAAAAAGTAAAATAAAGTGATTAACCCTTACATAATTATACTACAGGGCCTAAGCGTCCATCATTGAGAGTCATCACTCAAATTAATAAGTATATTGGTGGTAAAAAAATATATCTCTGAGCATCTGACTTGTTCATTTTATGCAAAACTAAACTAAAATGTGTAAATTTGTAGTAGGAAAACATTATAATTTCAGAATACATTTTAAGCCTCTTAGGTGAAAGTAGCTGATGTTATTAATTATTTAAGTTTATTTTGGGTTCATTGATTTCTGATATATAATCTTTCTCTCAACTGATACAATTTTATAACCAAATAGACAGCAAGTAAACAGATTTTACAACTAAAAATGAGTATGCCAGACATGTGAGTAGTGTTCGGTCGAGAGCGGCGGCGGCGTGCGGCGAGCGCGAGCCGGATGCGGGCTGCGTGTGGCCGCGAGCTCAACGAGCGCCGAGAAAATGATTTATATTGTTTGTGTAGCCGCACGGGAGGGGTCGGCCCCGGCCGCTTTCTCGACCTGATCCAGTCCACTGCAGATATGGCCGGTATTATTATCGATCCATTCCCGCCCGGACCTACTTGCCGTTCATAAGAACTAGAGGAGCGCCGGCCACGTAATTCTTACGGCCACCGCGCTGCACCTTAACGACGCGGGGCGGCTCGCTCGCGCCCTTCGCCCTCGCCCAATCCCTGGCCGTTATGATATTATATCAACTCATATCGGCCAATCCCCGCTCGTTATGATATTGTAGGCGGGCGGTGCGGAACTGCACGCTTCAGTTTTTCCTTGTTGGGCGGGCGGGCTTATGATATTCGGTTATGATTAAAGGGAGTGCGAGTGGGGAGTTCCTTATCCAATCATGCTCCTTGCGGTTATGATGTTTGCTTATGTTATGAATTAAGAAGGGGAGATAACAAATTAATATTATATCTCACCTATACAAGACTTAAAATTATATACGCGTATGTATGATTTCTGAGATATCTTTCGATAACAAGAAGATTTTTTAGTATTGGCTAATTTATCGTAAAAAAAAACTATTTCAATGTGGCCCTCTTGCTGCGTGAATAGCGAAGTTCTGTACGTCCACCACGAGTTGCCATTTTAAATTTACATTATCGTTCGCGTAAAAAATCATATTGGAATTTGATATTGTCATGTCATGTCATGTCAAATCCCAATACAATTTTTTATGCGAACGATAACGTAAATTTAAAGTAGCAACTCGCTGTAGACGTCTGGTGATGATAATGAAATTAACGTTACGGCTAAGTGACGGTAGTTTTTCACATTATTGTCATCTTCAGTCCTAAGAATGTAATCACGATTGCTGTTTTATATTTGAGACGTAGGTAGGCGTTAGTTTTAACGTTAAGAGTGATAAGATAAACTACAAGTAGAATAAATTATAGCGAGAGCGTCGTGGTCTAGTAGTAGAGCACCCTAACACGGATCGCGGATCGTGTGGTCCCGAGTTCAAATCTGGCTAGAACCAACATGTTTGTGTTCATTGTTATATTTCCGACTAACTCTCCGGTGAGGGAAAACCTCGAAAAAAACCAAATTAACCCGGATAACGGCGGAAGGCTCACCACGTTGGGTTCTAATAACATTGGTGAAAAGTGGACTTCTCAGTGTTCCGGTCACCAAGACGGCTACAGTCACTTGCTTCTGACTACCCCGTTTAGGATAAAGTCGTGATGGTATGTGTAGAATACATTTTTCATCATGCTGAAGTCGGACTAGCTAACTATAAAAGTTAGAGTAATGCTTTTTGGTTTATGGAACCTGATTTACGTAGTAATATCTCCTGAAATGCCCGTCTGTACGTCTACCACGAGGGCCACTATACATTTTCATTATCGTTAGCATAAAAAGTTATTGGGATTTGACTATGTCATGTCATGTGTCATCCCAATACAATTTTTTACGCGAACGATAACGTAAATTTAAATTGGCAACTCGTGGTAGAAGTACTGATTCTTATGATTTAAAAGAAGTCTTAATCGTGCGTTGGAGGAAGTCGGAACTTGTTACTTACTCGTAGAAATAAATCAAATTACAATGAGTAGGCACTATTTCGCGCGAGTGCAAGTAACCTATCAAACGACATAGATTGCAGGCGTCATCCGATCCCGGCGCAATTTGTGTTATAGTCTGTGGGCGCCTTTACGATGACATTCGGAGCTCTCCATTCAATATTACATTTTCCATCTCACCCGCGTGCGACGGAACGTTTGATTTTATTTTCGTCGATTTTGCACAATCGTGACTTGGAAAGCAGATGAAGATTTGTTGAGTAACTTTCATCTTTTATTTTCCGTTATAGCTGGCAGTTTGGAGCGTGAACGGAGTAAAATGTAACGTTTTCACGTGAATGTTCTTACTTTAGTAGGAATTGTTGAATAAATCACTAATAATTTAACTCGATTACGTGTTTGACTGTCCTTACCTTAAAATCTGCTATAATGTGTTAGTTTGGGTGTGTTAAGCTCGGTATCTATAGGCTTAAAATAAAATAGTGTAGTTTAACTTTTAGGAAATTTCTTCATTCAGATGTTGGAAAGTAACCCTTGACTAGGTACCCTAGAAGGACCACCCCTACCATGAGTTTACACCGATGACAGTCGCCTGCATCAGTTTTGACCATTTTGTATGGGATTTCAGAACATCGCCTCTACTACTCAACTACTGACTAGAAATGGAACTAAAATGGCATACAAATTGCTATAGTCAACTATCGTAGTCGTTTACGTGTCGGAAACTCCTGGCAGACGTACTAGATGTATACAAAAGTCTATGGCGTTTCGGCAAAACGCTGTTGGTGATTCTATTCCTGATCCCAACAATATCAAAAACAACAGTCAGCAACAGCCGGATATAATCATTATCGACAATCATAAGGATATGCAAATTGAATCAGAGAAAGCTAATCAATGAAGCGATCTAATGACGCGCTCACGCAGCAGGTAAATGTTATACAACACGCTATCTTATATGTATATTGTAATGTTAATCTTGTTGAAACCTAATCAGTGGTAAATTTTCTTCTACTATGGTTTTATGTCTTCAATGATAGATATAGTTTTAATTCAACCATTACAGTAGGTATCATGTCTCTCCTAATTTTTTGCGATACCTATCAAGGTGTATGTTAGTTGTGAGTCAATACTCAATATCAATATATCTAAGCACTTATTTGTAACTTTCATGAATGCATAAAATGAATTAAAAAAAATATTGAAATGTCCTGATTAGACCAAAGAAACCATTTTTCCATGACTTTTTCGGTCTTAGTGCGGTAAGTATGAGTCAAAACCATTGCTTTTTCCAATTACCCTATGTGATTAATTTACTTTCTGGGCGTCGAGGAAGTTAATGACATAAAAAGCGTATTGAATTAAACGGCGTCCTTGTTGGGCAAATGAGTTGATAATAAAACGATAATAAACAAGCGCTGTAACAAACTATAACAGATCGGTAATTGCTTCCACGATGCCTCCTCGCGTTATTACGCCTTTTACGACGCCGTATGGGGTGAATAAAACATTTTTACGACCGGCCATGGATGCTATAATACTGTGTACCTCGATATATCCCGCTCAGGTAATAAAGTATAAAACTGTTTATACGCGCACCGCACTAATTGCATACACAGTAACATCACATCATCCCCACATACGTACTTATTTTGGTGATAATTTAGGATTGCTATCATTTTGATTACATTAATGTTTAGAACATGTTATACATTGTTGTTTCTATATATACCTGCTTACGTGTTATTTACAGGGTTTTATGATTTTGTTAAGAAACAAGAAAAAGAAATACCTTTGGTTTTGAAAGTTTAGTGTTCTGTATTTACAGAAACTCCAGCAAAAAAGGAAAGGTAAGAATATTAATACATACGTCCCATTCAAAGATGATAAATAGGCAAAGAGTGGGACCAACTTCATTTCTGTCCTTCCGTTCTTTGACGTTCATCATCATCATCATTCGCAGCCACAAGACGTCCACTGCTGAACATAGGCCTCCCCTATCGTTTACAAAAAGGCCGGTTCCACCGGAATCCCGCCACTTTTATTAGGTCGTCCGTCCACCTTGCAGGGGGGCGTCCCACGCTGCGTCTGCCCTGAAACGGTCTCCAGTCCAGAACTTTCTTGCCCCAACGGCCATCAGTTCTGCGCGCTATGTGCCCTGCCCACTGCCACTTCAGCTTACTTACCCGCTGGGCTACGACGGTCACTTTCGTTCTTCTACGGATTTCCCATTACTGATTCGATCACGTAGCGAAACACCGAGCATAGCCCTCTCCATAGCTCGCTGAGTGACTTTGAGCTTTTTTATGAGGCCCATAGCCAGAGACCACATTTCAGCTCCGTAAGTCACTGGTAGCAACACACACTGATCGTAGAGTTCTGTTTTAAGGCACTCTTCGACGTTGTGTATATTATTGCATATATTATATCATTTATAAGATCTATTTTCCTTCTCGAGCTCAAGATCGAAATTGAAAAGTAGGGATACACATGCACATAACGATTGCTTACATTTAAGTATGTTATCGCAAACGGGTAGCTCTTAGTAAAACAGTTTTGATAGTAATGTGCTCCGAATTCCGTCTTGCTCCTCAAAGTTCTTTTATCAGAGTTGGATAATTCAATATATCGAAGTCGGAACTAGATACGTCCCTGGGCACGGCACATGGCCCCGGGTCACTCAAATAGATTGCGTCATACCTTAATGCCGTCCCACTGCGCCGCGCAATTATACGCACAAGATGAATAAACTATTAACCCTCCATCCTCCGGTTTCATCTAACGTTAGTTTTTCTTTGTCATTCATAGTACGTATGCGATGTAACATTTGCCAAATGTGGATACAATATTCTTTTTTTTATTTTTTACTCTGGGGACACTTTTTCGACCCTCGTCCGAGCGGCCTCTTTGAGAAGTGGACATCGGAACGCGGGGGAAGGAGCCCCCGAGGACACTGGACAGAAAATGCGTTGTAAACATTGCGACTACATTCAATTTCCGTCATTTTTCAAACTGATAAATAATTCTGTCATCGGTAGCTCGGACAGGGGTTCGCTATGAAGTGATTGTCGACGGAAGGACGCCGTAAAAAATAGCGGGCGATGAGACTGGCCTCGCTCCTCGCATGTGTGCGATAAATTTCTTTTTTATTATCAGATATCGAGGGACTCGGGAATCGAATAAAGCTCTCATATTTAATTCATAAGATACCGGCCATATAGCACTACGCTGGACTATTTTATTTAAGATGTTGAAAGATTACGGACTTTGGGGCCATTCCATACAAACTTTTGGGCATGCAATATGCTTACCGAGTTCATAAAGTATTATTTATTTATTTATTTATATTAGGTATGCAAACAGATCGCAGCCATTACACAACCAAGAATATATATAAACTTATCATAACTAGACCGTAATCCTTAAATAGCATACACATCATGATTTAACTTTACATCTACAACGAGGGTTAAACAAATTTGATTACTGACTATATAGACTAGACATATTACCCGGAATAGTCCTCGACTAAGATACGAGTAGTAACTATGAAAATTCGACCTGGGGCCATATTACAATCCTTTATAACTTGTCAAGTTCATTCCCTAAACAGAGCGCAATTTCGTAATATGATTTTCCATTTCCAGCTTGTCAGCGGTTATTTGTTAATAATGCATCATCAAGGCTGGATATTTACTGTCGAAATTGCTCGCTATCCTCAGTTTAGGGAATTAACTTGATATCTTGGCTATAAGAGATTGTTATAAGGCCCCTGATCATAGGGACTCAAGTGGGATCTCTATCAATGGTTTCTTGTTTCTATCTTTGTGTATTAAATAGTGCATTAGTAAATACTAAAAATAAAAATTCACTTAATCCTAGACTGTTTTACTTATTTTTATTCTAAAAATTAGGTAGTAGCTCTAATAAAATCAGTATCTGAATTTTAATTGTAGGTGTAAGTAATTTGCTCTCCCAAAAAATATATAGTTTCACTGAAAATTAATGTAAAAGTCGAATCACATCAAATATTAAAAAATGTTTGATGAAAGATGACCAAGATGCCACACATTAACGGGAATGTTGGAAGCTATGCGAATAAAGATTTGAGGACGCATTATTTCACGTAGGGTACTGTGAACTAGCCGTCAAGATCATGACGTGTTTAACGCCGCGAGCCATTTTTTTGCTAATCTAAAAAGACAAACCTGCATTGTTAAAACACCAGCGAACTAACATCCACCTAGTTAAAGCCGATGTAACACCCAAAATTTGCTAAAAGGCTTCGAAAATTACCTCGAGGGCATTACCTTACTGCAGTATGTTCAGAGGCGAAAATTTGACTGTGGTTCACTTGATTGTACGAGTATCAGACGATGTACGAGTCTTATTTGAATAAAGATATTATTTTGACTTGGAGTCTAAACTGTAAGAAAAGTAACTGTACACTTAGTAACTAAAAACTCCCATTACTTTACCTGTAAAATGTGACAAATTTTTTGTTCAGTCATAAATGAGCCTTCGGTCTTTTGTTATTTTTTCATTACCTTACATGTAAGCTGGTACAAAGATATTAACGTTTTCGTGAAAGAAACAGCATTCATTTAAATTCTTTAATTTATTACAGTGAGCGCCGGTCTTGAGTGTCCGGCAGATGTGTTCAATACATTTACGGGCAAGAAGCGGCGAGGGTCACTCGCTGTATTAAATAGCTCTCCGACAGCTAAATGAGTAGGGGAAGGAAGGACGCGAGAAGCGTTATTCTGCTCCACTCGTTAATTTCACTGTTTTAACTAGATGTTGGCGTTGTAATGTTACAACGTACTGATAGTTGGCTATTACGCTTTACTTTTATTAAAGCATTTGAATAAAAATATGGTGTTAGTTAAGGCTTTAATTAATTCCGAATTACTTTGGGTTTATTTCTGATCTCTTTTGTGTAAAGGTCCTTATAGATTTGGCGTTTCTAAGAGGTAACAAAGCCGATGGAACATAATACTCAAATAAGTCAGTTGTTGAGATAGAAGAAATGGTATATTTAAATATCGTGTTCCTTGCGTTTTCTTTAACATCTAACATCTCAAAAATGTTGAACATGTTCACACTTTTTGTTTTTTTGAAGACCAGCAATACAGAAATGCTTTATATTTAAGTACAGTATACTTTCTGAAATAAAATAATAAAAAGTTTTCACTGTCAACGCATGTTTTAAATGAATATATTAAATATATTAATATATAATATAAATAATTTAATATCTTAATTATTAACGCAAACCCATTTTAAATAAAAAAATAAATAAAAAAAATATTAAGAAAAGGTTTTTATCACTTTGATTTTTACCACTTGACAATACTTTTTTTCATAATAAAAACAGAACACTAAGTACACTTAAGTAAAGAAATATACACACAGGCACACACGCACACACACCACTACACACACCTCTAACATGCACACAAATACACGCATACACACAAAGGATAGCACAGATACACACACTCACGCAAACGCACACACATTTTCGCTCACAAACCTAACACATCCCTTATTACATAGATTTTAGATTACTTGGATGTGTAATAGCTTTTTATTATTATCTTAAGATATAGATATAACAATTCTTTTATAAGTGTACAAGTTTCTTGTCTTTATAATGCATGCCGTGACAACTTGTAATAGAAACAACACTATAGCGGGAATATTGTATACAAGTGTACTATTATTTTACTTGGTGTATGTTTTGTAAGTTGACCTGAATAAATAAATGAAATAAAACACTAAAGCAATCTGAATAGCGGCGGAGCTGCCGTTTTAATGTTTATTTTGTTACTTAGTACCTATTAAGATTTATTATTTTATATTTGTCTACTGTCATTCTCTTATTATCGCGAGCAAGTACATGGGGTGAAAGAGGCTTCCTCGCCTCCTGGTATTCCTCGAAGCGCACACAGTTGGAGCGCACAAGACGAGGCGCACATTTATTATTCCTCGAAGCGTACTATTGGCGTGCGCTTCGTCGTAAGATTAAAAATATTAAAAGTTTATTTCTCGAAGCGCACTAGGCGTCGGAGTGTGGAATGTGGATGGTGATGTGCAACTAACGAAAAATATCGATAACTAATGGTGAAAAATATTTTAATATTGATTATTGCATTGGTGACACCGATGCGTTGCTTGCCTTCTAAATGGGAATACGCTCTCTTATTGAAGGCTCCAATGTAAAAAAAGTAAAGTAAAGTAAAAAGTAATTTATTAGCCCAACATACAAAAGGAAGCTTAATATACAACAATACAAAGAAATTTAAAAAAAACAATACAATTAACCGTCATGTATAAAAAGAATCCTCAATGCAGGGCCAACCTGGTCTCTGTCTCAGCAATGTGCCGCTGCAGCTATAAGGCTGCAACAGCGCTGGTATTCTGGCAGGTCCTTGATTGGTAGTGATGAAGGTGCAAGGACGATATCGTGTGCATGAAGGTTGACAGTTATTAAAAACAATTATTACAAAAAAGTGAGAAAAATAAATCGAAGAACTAGACTGAGAAAAAACAATTAAGAGACAAAACAGGGTATGAAAATTAGGGTAGCTATTACATCACCTCAACATGCGCAATACATACAAATTTTCCAATTCGGACCGCGTCTACTCGAAGTGCTACACCACAGATGACGAAAAAAATAAAAGTATAAAGGATTTTATTATAATTAATATATATATATTATTATACGGTCAAGAGGATGGAGAAGATACTGGGGTGCTACAGCCCAAAGATGGCAGCAGTACTCCTTGTAAGGCTTTACTTGTGCCTTGTAAAGTTGAAGGCAAGAAATACTGCTTTGCTATATTTAACACTCCCGTTTTTTTAGAAGCTAATTTGGCTTTACCCTCCAGATGACTGCGGAACTGTGCATCACTCGAAATGTCAACGCCAAGGATTTCGATGCTAGGCCTGATACTCAAGGGAGTGTTCTAAAACTTATGACATGTGACAAATGGGGTTTTTTTCTCGGTAAATGCGCACAGTTGTTTCTTACCGGGGTTGAAACAGACGATGTTATTTTGACCCCATTGTGGGACCTGTCCAAGGGATGCCTCGACTGCAGACATAAGCTCTCTTCGGCTTTTCTATAGCGGAGATAGTACCCGGCCCAGACGACTTATGGAGGTCCAGTGAGAGTAGAGCTCTACGTACGCCACGATGGTGGAATTTGATGTCGGGCATAGAACTTCAACTCTGTGGGATACTAGGTGGTGTCTTGCTATGTTCGTCCAAGGTCGAATTTGATGCAAAAAGAGAGGGCAACGGAGCCGTCCTCCCGGCAAGAAGGTGGAAATGAAGGCCGACAAAAGTTTCCCTGCACGGCTTTGGCCAACGACCAAAAAGCCCGAGTGCCGGAAAGAAACCGTGCCAGCTTTTGTTTCAATAATATTACAGCTTGAATAACTTCTATTGATTTAATTCACTACAAATCTTGCATGCCCTTCTCTATGTTTAGCCTCATGTGAGCTTCGAGGAATAAAATTTTAATAGTTTTTATCTTTCGACGAAGCGTACATCTATGGTGCGCTTTGAGAAATAATAAATATGAGCCTCGTCTTGTGCGCTCCAAATCGTTCTCGCGATCGAGATCGTGCTGCCACACCGATGTTATAAAGTGTTATAAATGTTATGGAACATTATCTGACATTATAGCATTTACTAACATTTTTAGAAGAGGTTTGTGAGTATTGTCATAAAATGTTTACTAAAATGCAATAACTTTTTAACGCGAGGAAGCAACATAAACGTGCGATTAGTGATTATTTTGATTGATCCGGGAATTCCCGGACTACAGTAAGAACAATTCACATTTTTTTTATTAGTACCCACCGATTTCGTGAATTATATATAGAGAAAAAAGATATTCCAAACGTCATTTAAACCAATAAATATAAATTTGTAAAGTAGCTGCAGGTAAATAACAAATTAAAAGAAATTTATTTTTATACTTCTTGTCCAGGTTTACAAAAAGTAGTACGTAGTAAGTAGATACTTTTTGTAAACCTGGACAGGAAATATACAATTAAATTAATATAATAACATACAATTAAATTAGATATGGCCAAGGTAACTGAGTAAGTAATTATTTATATTCACTGTGAAAAAATCACTCAAGTAGACCTCTACTTTTATCGAGACTGGGTTCCAACGTGTTAGGTTCTATTTAATGTCTCAATTGGGCGCCTACCGAGGCGCGTTAATGTTACATCTATCCAGTATTCTGACTCGGCCCTGTCCTCTAAATAAATGCCTACAGCCTCACGATACGTAAACACGCGATAGGGCTGCCCGACGACAGTATTTTAACTACATTTGCCTACTTGAGATTCTTCCTAGTTTTGAGATTGTAAAAATGTATTATATGTTTTGTTTAAACAAATAAAATTTGTTGTGAATAAAAAAGAAAGTGTCGATAAAAAAATATGT
Organism: Udea olivalis; assembly: GCA_947369235.1. Taxonomy (NCBI): domain Eukaryota; kingdom Metazoa; phylum Arthropoda; class Insecta; order Lepidoptera; family Crambidae; genus Udea; species Udea olivalis. Next base: position 13,525,499 of record OX376343.1, read on the forward strand.
TGTGTTTTTTTATTAGTAGATTTTATAAAGAACTATCTATTATAATATATTTAATACCAATAAACATTTTTTTATTTACACACATACAAACATAAACTTACAGCTACATAAGCCAACACGTTTATTTTGTTATAAAAAATATATTTTACAAAACAAAGGTAGCGTCGCAATTTTGTAACAAAACACTGCACTTTGGTTGACTTAACACTTCAACGCAAAAAAATACCGGCATTTGTCTTGTATTTTTCGCGTTCAATTTGCAATGCTGTGTTATTGTTTTTGTATTAATAATTTTATTCTTACGACTCGGCTTAAAAAACGAACGTTGATGGCTCTCTGTAGTGACCTACCTCCTTTTAGATTTAACCGTTTATAGGCTTTGTAACCTGCACATAGCTAACTCAGCAATAATTACGGATTTACGATCATCGCAATGAAATCAACATGAATTGTGGCTCAGCTAGTGGTTCCTGTAAAATAGAGAGCCTCCATGGTACTTACAGGTATTAATTTGTATCTAGAATTATTTAAAAAATTATATGTCAATGTCTTGTGTTGTTATCCTCCATTCTTTTCTGTTTGTCGATCTCTCAATTATATTTTATTATTTATTTTATCTGCGTGTATTCTTTTATGCGCCTCCTAACAATGGTTATGGGCCCAGAAGCGCCAAGCGAAAGTAAAGCGATTTAGTATAGATTCAGTGTAAAAGTGTTGTACGTAGAAAAAGGCGTAGAAAGCACAAAAGGGGAATGAATATGGGTTCCGTACGTATTGAATCACTTACTAAAGACAATTACGAAAGCTGGCGACTGCAGGCGGAAGCATTGCTTATAAAAAATGATGCTTGGGACTACGTAAACGGGAAGAAGATCAAACCGGCAGAGGCAGCTGAGGCTATACTTTGGGAGGCTGCTGATTCAAAAGCAAAAGCCGATCTTATCCTCTCTATAAGTCCAAGTGAGCTGAGACATGTAAGAGGTTGTCTTACTTCGAGAGATGTATGGCTTAAGTTGAACTCAATTTATGCATCGAAGGGACCTGCTAGGAAAGCCACGTTGCTTAAACAGTTGACGTTACAAAAGATGAGCGAAGGTGATGATGTCGGAGAGCACTTAACTAAATTTTTTGAAGCTAAAGACAAACTGAATGAGATGGAAGTGGAAATTCACAAGGATTTGCTTTCGATCATGTTGTTGTACAGTCTTCCTGCGAGTTTTGAAAATTTTCGTTGTGCGATCGAATCGAGAGACGAATTGCCTGAACCAGACGTACTCAAAGTTAAGATTTTAGAAGAGTACAATTCTAGACATCAGAAATCGGAAGTCCTGCTAGTAAAAGGAAAGCCTTATTGGAAAAAGAATATTAGCATGGATAATAAGGAATCCAAGTCGCAGTTCAAGTTCAAATGCTTTAAATGCCATCAGTTTGGTCACAAAGCTTCCGAATGTACCAAGGCTAAGAAGAAATGTCAAGAAAGTGTAAAGTGTGTACATAAAAATGATGATGTAGATAGTTTTGATAGCAATTTTATAACTTTCAATTGTGTTTCAGATGCATGTAATGCTGTTTGCACTGAGAGTGGGGATTGGATCATTGACAGCGGATGCACATCTCATTTATGTAATGATGCACGTAAATTTATTGACACTTTATCGCCTGCGAACGGTAAATTAAATTTAGCGACTAATTCGAGCACAAATATACAAGGTAAGGGCACTGTAAGGTTATTGACATGTAATGATGATTCTCAAACTGTGATTAATTTGCCAGATGCGTTATTTGTTCCTGACTTGCGAAGTAATCTGATTTCAGTAGCTAAGATAACTGATAAAGGCTATGATGTTACGTTTAAAAGTAATTTAGCCTTAGTCACTGACAGTTACGGCAAAATCAAGTTGACAGCAAAACGTAGGGGTATTTTATATTATCTTCAAGAACAATGCGCGCGAGCTTCAGTGATTTCTTCTGAACTGAATGCTGAAGTGTGGTCTTGGCACGAACGTTTAGGTCATTTAAATGCCAAAGATCTTATGAAAATTTTAAATAATTCTGGTAAGAATTTAAAATTATCAGATATGAGCAACTTGTATAATTGCGATGTTTGTGCGAGAGGGAAAATGACTGCTCTTTCATTTTCTAAATCAAGTGGACCGTGTGACGAGAAACTTAAGATCGTTTATTCCGATGTGGTTGGACCAATGCAAAATACAGCGATAGGTGGCGCGAAATATTTTGTTACATTTATTGACTGTAGTACGCGATGGTGTGAAGTTTACTTATTAAGTAAGAATAGCGAGGTTCTTACTTTTTTTAAAATTTACAAGAGTTATGTGGAAAATTTAACAGGTAAGAAAATTAAATACCTACAAACGGATAACGGAGGAGAATACTGTAACCGGGAATTTGATTCATTTTTGCAGGAGGAGGGTATAGTGAGAAGGCTTACGATTCCTCATACTCCACAAATGAACGGAGTGGCAGAAAGGATGAACAGGACGCTCGTAGAAATGGCGAGATGCATGCTTCTTGCTTCAGGATTATCTTCAGGTTTCTGGGCTGATGCTATCGTGACGGCATGTCATGTAAGAAAACCGGTAAGTCCGTTATTGGTTATTCAGATGCCGATTGGGGTAATTGCTTGTTAGACAGGCGCTCATACTCAGGATATGCATTCATATTAGGGGGTGCGAGTATTACTTGGAAATCACAGAAACAGAAAACTGTTGCAACCTCCTCGTGTGAGGCTGAGTATGTAAGTTTGTCGTTAGCTATGAAGGAGGCTATGCACCTAAATAGTCTGTTTACTGAAATCGGGTTACCTCAATTTTCAAAGGTAACGTTGCATGTCGATAACCAAGGGGCCATTTGTTTGGCAAAAGATCCAGTGTTCCATTCTCGATGCAAACACATTGACATTAAGCATCATTTTATAAGAAATGTTCTAAGTAATAATAAAGAGATAGAGTTAGTACATTTACGGACTGAATTGATGCTTGCTGATGTATTGACCAAGGCTTTACCTAAAGAAAAGCATAATTTATGTGTGGAGGGGTTAGGCATCACATAGTGTTGATTCAAAGCCTAGCTTTTCAGGCAAAGTAAATCTGTGTTTTTTTTTTTTTTTTTTTGTTATTTAAGTTTATAGTTAATATGTTATACTTAGTGATGTTGGTCTTTACTTTTGTATGACGATACAAATTAAGGGGGCGTGTAAAATAGAGAGCCTCCATGGTACTTACAGGTATTAATTTGTATCTAGAATTATTGAAAAAATTATATGTCAATGTCTTGTGTTGTTATCCTCCATTCTTTTCTGTTTGTCGATCTCTCAATTATATTTTATTATTTATTTTATCTGCGTGTATTCTTTTATGCGCCTCCTAACAGTTCCATGGTACTGGCAGGAGTGGCAGATCAACAAAATTTGTGCTTGAAGAACATTAGTCCCACTCACGTAAATAAAACTTCGCATTATATTAATAAATATAACCTAAATTTTTTTATTTTTTGATTTTCAACGATTTCTCAGAAGTGTCCGTTCGTAAACAACGTTTTCACACAAAAGTGTATGTATTTATGAACCCTAAGAGGTATTTTTCATGACTGTTGGTTCATAGGCGGCAATGTATGGGCGAATGTACACTATCCTTTATGGCACGAGCTGTGGGACAGTTGCTAGCATGCTGTGTGCGCAGGCTACCCAGAGTACCTACTCAGAGTGAAGAAAAGCTGAAGCTATCATCATTCTTAAACTATAAATCAATCAGCCTTACAAATTTACGATCAAATATATATTATTGTGCCCCGTTTGAGACGTACGAAAAGCTTTATTGTTAAATTTGTCGCATTTGGATGAAAAGTTTTATTAATAAAACTTTTTATCCAAATGCGGATTTTAAAACTATTTCAGTAGTTTTATTACAACAACTTATTTACAGATGTTATAATACCTACATGAGACTAAGTATCTAAGCGTTTAAAGTTATTTCAATTCGTTATTAATTCAAATGTTTTTTTTCATCTGCGTAAAAATACACAGTGCAGAATCACCCTACAGGATTTGTTATCTGTCCAGCGCGAGCAACAATAAAGAAAATTGCATTTTCCGTGTTAGGTACCTACATTGCAATGATGACGAATTAAAAAAAAACAATATTTTTTCCCAGTGACTGTGGACTTGTTGTGTTGATTATAAACGGGATAAGGCAATTAAACCCAGTTAAAATACAAAAAAATCGACCTGGTATCATAATTATTCCAATCTGCTTATCAATTTTACACGAAAATTGAAAGAAATCTGAGGTTTAGATAACGTTGAACTCAACTTTTATCTTCTTTAGCGGAGACTTTTACAGACTTAACACAAACATTCCTAAAAACTACCAAGCTGTCGCAAGCTCAGTTCTTTGAAGGTGAACAACAAATAACACTGTGTAATACGTAGTAACGGTCAACATATTTATTTATGTTGCACTATTTTCATGAAGTTCAGTGGTGGTACTGAATGGTCATAAGACTGTCATTTTATTGGCTTAAAAACCGAACAAGCAGCATTAACATCTGTTAATAACCAAATTTTTCTCACTGCAAATGCAGCCGAACTAAGTCTACTAACTTACAACTTAGTCTGCTTTGTACAACCCGCAACCACAATCCTACAGCGTGGCGTCTAGATTTCCGACTAAACTTATTTTTGGATAAATCTCCAGCAAGTTATAACAAATGTAGCTGCAAAGGTTCTCCAAAATCCTCACGGCGATCACCCGTACAACTGTGATAGGAGCTCAGTTTATATTTTATTCATACATTGTATTGTTGGAATATCAATTGCCTCGCCCGGCGGTGGGTAAAGGGTACATTTCCAATCCGCACGGGATTCACTTAGATTTGAAGGAAAATAGATTTCGATTTCCAAAGCTGCGACAAAGCAATCCGATATATTTTTCAGACAGATATTGCTAGCGATTTCTTTTGAGCTTTGAAATATAGGGAGGGAATTTAAAAAGATTCCGTGTATTTTCGTTTCTATGTAAAGGGGTCGTATATTTTTATGTTTGTTTTACAATGGATTTAAACTGTCGAAACACAGTCTCAAAGTCACCTTGAAACGTTAAAGGTATTTTAGTTGTTCAATTTAATAAAAAACAAAGCAAGTTTACCTTTAATTAAGCAAGGATAGTAGTAGTAGTTGATTTGAGTACATAATTGAACTTATAATTTCATACGAGTGAGTAGGTACTTGCAGGTAGATTTGTACGCATAAAGTCATTGTCTTTCGAACGTAGACGGCTTTTCCTCTTTTTAATTTTGGCAGGCAGACAATACACCGAAGGAAAACATTAAAGGGGAACTCCAACCCCTTTTCGTGGTGATTAATTTATTATGCTCTTTGTTTCTGTTTTGATTTCGGTAGGTACCATAAAAACACAATAGCAAGGATCTTATATTGCGAGAATTATGTTATAATCTTGCATTGCTCTTTTAGCTGTTTTCGTTTTCAAAAAGCGAAAGTGCTTTTAATTCGAAAGTTTAGATTTGAGGGTAAAAACAAGTACTTCTGCGTATTTATCAGTTTTTACTTGCCTCAAATAGGTTTTGTAATCAACTTTTTTAATATTTCATCAAATTTTGATTCATATACATTTTCACATCAAGTTTAATGAACAAATTTCTAAGACCGAAAAATCCTAACTTAGTTTCCTATAATTACAGTTATTATGATATGCTCATTGTACATAATATACGAGGAGTGCTAAAAGCAAAGGCATAAGTTATGTACCGAACCCGTAAAAGTATCACTCGTGCAATATAAAAGTTAACGACACAAGAAAACGCGTTTTCCACAACATTAAAGATAACAACAATACGGGGGCGAGTGAGTGTAGAGCCTCCCGCGGGGTGGTGGGCCGGGGGTCGAGAAAAATTCAATATTAATATGAAGGAGGTGCGAGCGAGAGCCGCACGAGGTCTCGCTCCCGCGGCCAATGGCGAGCCTTGCCGCCGTCGCGATATGATGAATTTATGGATGTAATAAAAGCGAGGTGTGCGATTGGAGGAGCGGGGTCAGAGCTTGCTTATTTTCTTTATTTTCATATTTGGAATGTCGGTCTTAAGTCGCTCGCCGTCGTTTATGAACGTCAGACATTTTAGTTCTGGGGTTATGAAGCACCCTATATCATCGTGTTTATATAAGGAGCATGTACATAATGTTGTCCGCGGTGGAATAAGGCAGTATTTTTGAGATTGAAGAAGTTTGCGGTGGAGTTGTAGAGGGCACTTGTAGTACAAAGGCTCGCAACTGGCGGTTGATTGAGGCGTGAACGACGCTCGACCGCCGGACGGGGTTTCTTTCTTGATTTGCTACTCGAGTGGCCGAAACGGCACTTGTATTTGCATGAGCTGCTTGCGGGTATTTGTTTCGCTTTTAACGTAACAAGACAAAATGTCCTCCGAACCACCCGTAGCCAAGTAGTTTAAGGGGACTTGGAGATGTACTAAGTCCTTTTAATTTGTGTAGAACTAGTATAGTGTGAGGCTTTTGTCTCGTAGCCAGTCATTATTATATATTTCCTATTTTCTGCGAGCTAGTCGGAACGTAACAAAATAAAAGTTTACACATTACAATACGATTTTATAGCATTTCCAGTGAACTGGAATATTTTGGTAATAACGTTTCAGAGCAGTTTGTTGGAAGTCGTAGAAGAAAACTAAATAGCCGTGCCAAGAGCCGAAGGCACGTAAGACGCTTACACAACGAATCGTCGTATCTGAAGGGAATTGATACCGTCAATATAATGCTTCGGATAGAAAACCGTTCAAAAGGCAGAGCCCTGACATTCGGCAAGACAACGCAGACAAAATAAATAGGAGGGCGGAGGAGTGGTGCGCGCGGCGAGGCGGAAGTATTGGGGATCTGCCGCGAGCGCAGTTTTGAAGTCCAATTATATCGCAGGTGGCGCCGCGGGCGCGAGGCGCTGAGGCTCGGCTTTCGCCTCTTTATAGCGCACTTACTCGTACATATCTCATGATAACAAAACATAATTTTCAATGTCCATGACTTTTATTTCAGTTTTAAAAACAATTGCCATCAGTACGTCTACCATGAGTTGCCACTTCAAATTTACATTTTCGTCGGCTTAAAAAAATTGTATTGGGATGATACATGACATGACATGACAATGTCGAATCCCAATACATTTTTTTACGCGAACGATAATGTAAATTTAAATTGGCAACTCGTGGTAGACGTACATATTTGTGATTTTATCGATCTGAATGCAAAGGAAATAAAATAATGATTAACTTTTTGGGTTTTCAATCAATAAAATTATCTAAAACCATCACTAAAGCATAGCGAATAAAGGATTCAAAGAGCACAAAACACTGCTTTCCACGTAAGCAGTCCTTTCTGAACTCATCTCTGTTGGTCAATGTTAGTTCTACGGAATTCCAGCACACTGTAAATCATATCTACCTTCACAGACATTTCATATAACTGAAGGCGGGCACTTCGCGAGCAGTGTACTAGGGTACAAAAGGCGAAGTTTTCCCGCAGCGAGATTCCTTTTTCTTTGTTTGGTGTATTTATTGTAAATCTACTCATAGCAGCCGCCTCTCCACCCGCACGTTAAAAGTATTCCGACATAACTTTTGGCTCGGCTACCTTATGTATCGGCGGGCCTTCGAAAATTCGAAGCAATAAAATATTGTTCGTGCTAGTGGTCTGCGAATAAAGGAGAATGTGCTCGTTTGAGAATGTAATAAATTCTAACGGAGTTGAAATAATGGTTCGATGTATGTACGAGTATGTTGTACACATTCATTCGTCGTAGATTAAAACCGAATCGAAAATTACTTTTGAATTGAAATTTACTACTAATATTGACATTGTATATATGTTTAAATAATACAAGCTTGATATCTAATAGGTATAACCAAAAAAAAACAGTCTAATCCGAAACACGGAGGTTCACGCGAATGGTTTTATATAAAGTGGATGAAAGAGAAAGCGGAGACGAAACTTTCCAGCTTTCGAAACGTAGCATCGTTCGTCATTAATGTATGCATTTGAACAAGTGGTAGTTTGAACAGAAACGGAAAACTAGGTGGAGCGGAGCTGCAGCGGTCCTCGTTAATATGATTTGCCCGCACCGGCGGCGCTGGCACCGGCGACACGCCCGCTGCTCGTGACATTTTAACCAACTTAATAAACTTGCTGTGCACTCGTTTTACTAATTTCTAGTTAATACTCGCTATACGTGTACTTTTACGTGCGCGCCTCACGCTTGAGACTTTATACGAGCAGCTGACGTCACTCGTCCGCCGTCTTTTGTTTGTCATCGATAGTGCGATGCTCAGCTGTTTACGATTCCATCAAAAAGTTTACGCGATAAATCAATGTTGTTGCAGACTTTTCTTTGTTCGAAATGTCGAGTTATCTTCACATTTCCAGTAATTAATTCTGTATTTCCATACCAAAATTACTGATTCGTTTATTCTCTGTTTCGTTTCATATTTGGAAAAAATATCCTGTACATACACGTTGGAAGCCGTGGGGCTCACCGGTGACCGGTAAACAATAGATTTTCTATTCTGTCTGAATTGGCGGCCGTCAAAGACTTAATATAATATCTAACTAAAGCAATAAAAATCTTAAAATCTAAAGATATTGTAAGTGTGATGATAACGTTTCCTCACAACATAACATAAAGGCCCATTAGAGTCCGATGCGGCCACGGGAAGTGCTACAGAAGACGTGTAGTGGGCAGAGGGTGGTGGAGGTCCAGTCTTGAAGATACTTAAGGGGGCGGCCCCCCCGGCCCCGGCGCCGGACGACTTGCTTATTCTATCAAGCGTGGTACACACGCGCGCGTGCAAGGCGCACACAGCCGCGCGGCATTATACGACCGGCCACCACTCCACTGTGTCAATACAATACGCTCTCTTCGGCTGGACTTAGATTATTTAGAAAGCACTTGTAACGCTCATATAAGAAGCGCCGCGGAAGACGTTGCCGACGTCACAATGGCCGCTACGTGTCCGCCGGGGCCGACTTGGGATACGCCAAAAAAGATTACGATCCTAAAAAAACAGCGTCCACTCGCGTCTATATACTTAATAATATTATCTCCGCAATTGACTTTGTTGAAAGGCGGTTTTGTATTTCAAGCCATTAGGTGCCGGCGCGTAGGAATTGTGTATCTTGGGATAGGCAAACGTAACGTTACTTGTAACATACTCTTACTTTGTCTGGCAAAAGCTTTTCAGAGTAATTTGTATATTATTTAAGACCGATGGTATTTACTGCTACAGAGAAGTTAGTCTATATGTAAATATTTCGTTTCGGTCATGTCGGGTCTGGCTCAAAATATTCCAAATTGATTCTAATTAAACTATGGAACGCCTTGTTTTGAAGCACAACAAAAGTATGCGCGCTTTTAACCCGTGACATGTCAGGGTGCAAAGCTCATTACAGTTAAATATGTATGCAGGAGTGTCAAATGCATTAAACATGACAGGGAAACACCATCACAGTCATATTCGCGGCCAGAGCGGCGTGAGACTACGCCGCTGGACGCGGATTATCCGCTACGCGGCTACGGCGTAGCACTCTCCAGCTACGAGCGTAGCATTAGCGTGGAGATCGCTATCTAAACATTATGAAAAGATTATCTTTTTTCATGTCTGACCATTATGTATCTCTGTATTATAATATTATAAAGAGGCAAGATTTGATAGTTCGTTTTTTTGTTTGTTTTTATTGAATTGGCTCCGAAACTACTTATCCGATCGTGAAAATTCTTTCACTAACAGAAAGTTAATCTATTCAGGAGTGATATAGGCTATATTTTATTATGATTGAATAAAAATTAAGTGACAAATGATAGTATATGTAAATCAAGTCGTAGAAAAGCTGGCGAGATAAAAAAAAAAAATATATGCGCCAGACAACACACCAGACCAATTTTTAGTGTTTCGGGTGTCTGCGGGGGCGACGGGCGGCAGTACCGCTCCGGTATATCAGAGGGAGACAGAAAATCGACGAATACATGGCAAACATATTTAAGGCCCATGCCTTAAATAAAAACTGTCGGCAACTTTGTCCATTTGTTATCTTTTGTTACAAGCCATATCAGTAACAGTAAAGCACATTAAACAATTTATGTAGACATTAGTCAAGCCCCAAGTGTCTGAAAACGTACTCGTAAAGCGTAGATAACTAGAATTGCTGTCTAACTCAATATAGCCATGTAAGTTTTAGTTTCGTCGAGACTGGTTATCGCAACTTATCCTTTGCTTATTCGACTATCTAAAATTAATGGTCCTTTAAATTAATAAGCGTCAAAGTTTAGCGAAGGCGGCTCGTCCCAGTGTGTGTGTGTGTGTACAGACACGTGTGTGCGCCGAGACACCGCCTCATGTGTGGGTACTTTCATAAATCTGTTGGGAGATATATGAGAGCGCAATTTCCGGTATCCGGCCATTAGCGCCGAGCTTTTATAAGCTTAAAGCTTAGGTTAAAGATTTTCTGGGTAGTTTAATGCGAATCTTGTAATAGGTACGATAAATTTTCCATAACGTATGTGATTGCATATTAGGTGTCGATTCGGGAACTTTTAATGTGTGTAACTTGGCCTAATGTCTGTTTGTAGTACCTGCCTGGCGTAGTTCCTCGCTAATGTACGTGTGTGCTGTAATTTAGTGGATTTCGTGCGTTTATCTTTGTTCCATATTGAATTTAATTACGTGTTTCGGCTTCGAAGATAAATGAAAAGTGTTTCAGGCAAAAAATGAGAGGTAGCCGAGCGTGGGCGGACGGAGGAGGCGTATGAGCCGTCTGGGCGGCGGGGGTAAGGGGCGAAGCGACTTATTATTTTTATCGACCGTAAAAAGGTGCCGGACCTCGCGTGGACCCTCACGAGGCTTCTGGGGAGATTCCAATTATTTACGGATATTTTGTTCCAAATCCCGAAAAATACTGACCGGCGCAAGGGTGTAGTCTAATCTTATGCCTGATTAGTATTTGCCAACATTGAACTCCTTTTAATGACCTCGTTTGTTTAAGAGCCACATTAGATTAAATCCGACGACTAAGAGAAGTAATAAACGGTGTAAAAATGTGATCACGGGCCTCATTATATCCAGCTTTCTTATAATAATTGAACTCATTATGCATTGTGATATTTTAGTACCAGCTAGTCAGCGGTCACCTGTTACTTGCCAATCTTCTGGGCTTCTAAATATACTTCCTTTGTAGTTAGATATCATGTTTTTTTTTAATCAAATAATTTGCTATTGTTTGCTATTCGAATTATCTTACAAATTACAATTTCGTAAATAAGCAACTGTTATATAGTCAAAATATAGTGCCTGGTTTTAAAAAAACTCTTGGTTTGCCCAAGAGTAGTCAAAACGGACTCGAATTGAACGGTATAATATTAGGTTATTATACTGTCTGAATGAATGACATGGACATTAAATAACTGAGTTGACATGAACTTAGTCATACGTAAGTGCAGTAAAAAGCGTATCGTTTTTGAATAATTGATAAAACAAAAAACATCTGTTCCGGGTGTCGCAGCGGCCGTCAGCGTGACAGGGTAATCATGTGCTTGCAGCTGCATCCCCCACTTGCCGTCGCCTGCTGCTCAATAATGCAACAATGCACACCCATTGTTCTCCTCGCTCCACCACCGACCCACTAAGCATAAACAATACCAAACACTTTGACACACTTACTCGAACGTACATGATGCAATCATTTGTTTACCAGATTTGCATCTGACTAGGAAAATCTTTTCCCAATTAAACCGACAATCTTCATAAATCAATTTCCCCTCAAATTGAATGTCAATAAGTAGGGACGCCTGTTAAACGACGCGCCGTAAAATAAAACTTTCCGGAGGGCGCAAAGTTCCGAGTAAAAGAATATTTACATTAATTCTCTTCATTATGTTTTGAAGAATAATCATGGGACCGTCTCCCGTTCCACTCTCCCGATTGAGTTTTTATTTGAATATTTTTTGTCCTACGTTCACTGAGTTCGTCTCTGCGCTACAAAAGGAAGTTTTTATTAGCATCTTAATGATTTTACGGCGAGTCCCCGGTTACAACAGCCTTTATGTCGTCAGATTTTCTTGAGTATTTTTTGTCGGGTTTTTTGCATCTTACATTATTAAAGTTTTCATTCCGTCGCTTAATGAAGCTCATTTCTTCTGTTCGTCCTGGCCTTGATTGCCTTTGTTTTGCATAAATGCAAGATTTCTATAGGTTTCTTTCTAAAACATCGAGCAACTTCCAAGACTTGAAATTTGTTCTCGGAAGAGGCAATTAATTGTTTCCTCTCTTTTCTCTTTGCGATCTTAAGTAGAAAAGGTGAAGTGAACTACTTATGCAGTCAATATTTAATCTAGTAACTATGTAGGTATTTGTTGTTAAATTACGATTACTGTATCGCTACAGTAACCCACTATCAAGTAACTTTTATTCATAACTACCGGCCCCGACAAACTTCGTTCCGTCAAAAGTTATTGGCAAATGCTTGACAGCTGTGAACACTATTTAAAAAATGTTCATGCTTTTATGAATTTTTTTCGTCAATTTCCCAATGTTTTAATACTTATTATCCTATTCCCGATCTAGAAAAATCCAAAAACACAAAAATCAAAAAAATCGGTTCACCTGTTCTTGAGTTATAAGTGGTGTAACTAATTAACACGACTTTCTTTTATTTATGTAGATCTAAAAGTAATTGCAGTGCATGTAATGAAGAAACAACACTAACAGGTACAATTACATTTATAGAACATAAAAGCGACTTAGTATGTAACAGCAATAACATTTGTTAGAATTGTAAAATATCGATCAGAGATGAGACAGACGACCCTGGGCGTACAGGTAGCAAATGAATCGCCTCCGTTGCAGATCCGATTTGTCCCGTCCTGCACGGTAATTGCATTCATCTCTGCTCCAGACTGATTTATGCTACGCCTACTCCTTGCTGCCGTTCTGCCATTAACTACTTTTCCGGCTCTGTCTTACGCACCACAAAATAATAATCGCCCGGAAAATCGCTGAGGCTGTATGTAATGTTATGAGAGGAAGGCCGGCCGTTTCTCTCGAGCAACAATCGAGTCCGAGATCTTGCTTTCTTTTTAATTTCCCTGCGGCCTCCTAATGAGGTCCCGGCGGCGGCTCTCGCCGTTATCTATGATATTCTTGAGGTTGATGCTTATTGTGCGTGTCACTGATGGCTTCCCTTTTATTATCCTCTCGAACACAATTCAGCGGCCGCCCAAATGAGTTCTTCTCATTTGCTTTGCTCTTTTTATTTCTCTAGGCGGCTGTTTGTCTTGTGTCATGACTTAACTTGTTTTAACTTTATTGGAATGGCCACGGACTGTGGTTCGTTTTGCCTTTTTCCTGAGTTTTACATTTCGAATTACATCGATCTTGCTGAGCACTTACATTGTATTTAGTTTAATTAGTTTGATTGGCCACTTTAGAAAAGATAGTATTTGACTTAAATTACTTAGAGAGTGGAAAAGAACCATATTCAAAAAATATACAACAAATAAGTATAGGAGATCCTCTTTTCTGCATCCGAATTAGTCAGCATAAATAAATATTTTAGCAACACGGTGAACTGTGATCCATGTTAATCATCAACAATGGGCTTTAAGATAGTATCATTTCTACCATAAATTACAATACATCCCAACAACAATATAATACTTACTTGTAATATTATGCTTGCCACTGTTGAAACACCCTGCTTAAGCTAACAAATCACACGACTCCGCCTTCACTTATCTATTAAAATGAGAGATTATTGTCGGCTCAAGCGGCACGCGAATGGGCCGGTGTTATTTTCACTGGATTGTCCAATATTGTCACAATATCCATGAAAGGGCAATTAGAGACGTGTCGCGCGTGGCGCGCACGCGGCGGCACGCGCTGCCCCTATTACACCGCGGTGTTTGTCTTGTACGCAACGCCGGGATAACGATACGTTTAAATAAAAATCCTCAAACTCGTGCCTGCGATTTGACGCGACTCAGCATCCGCGATAAGGAAAACGAGGGGAAACCAAATCTTCGATACCACGGCACCTATATTTCCGATCCAAATTCAGTAAATTAAAATGACAGATGTTTCGCTGCCACCCCTAACGCGATTATGGCCGACTTCGCTGAATTAATAAACGGAATTGCAACTGAAAAATTTGGGTATCAAGGAAATCCCCTTCGAAGAATTTACTTCATTTAAATATCGCATTTTTCTTGAAGATTATACCTTACGACAGCCATAAAAGAAAACAGGCGCCCGCCCCTCGATAATGCGACGAGCCGGAGGAATTTTTGTTCCGTTCAAATCTCTCTTGACATAGGTATATTTTTGCGAGATCGCCTGGAGATTTTAATACCCGATTTTATTTAAATTCGTTTAGGCGGTGCGGGTGACTCGCCCCTAGACGTTTATCGCGGGGGCGTGATTGTATTTATAAGTAGAAGGAACTTTGTATTGCCTGAAAATGTTATCCTCAAACCATAGTTAATATTTAAGAGACGGTAGAATAATGTTCTTGTGACGCAAGTAATGGTTAATTTAAAAATGCTGTAGATCATAACCTTTCTTTAGCAAGGTACATAAATTATAGTTTATCAGTTTTATCACCTCTTGACGAGTGTTTCTGGCATCATCAAAGAAATGTCAACATGGCAAAAGAATCAGTTTGGAAAATTTTGCAAACCCTAACACTTTCTCGTTTATATTTTACATTTCTATCTGATCCTTCAAATCCATTTGCATTATTTATTTTATATGAACAACAAAACATCAGTTCCATTTCACAAACTTTGTAATCCCATGTTATTGATGATGAGACTCTTCAAAGGAACCATTCAATATATCTTATTGAGTACATCTCTGGCTGAGTCATCACTCACTTAGGGCGGTGTCATACCGCTGCAGCAAACCTTCGCCGCTGCACCGCGGTGATCATTCTTCATTTGTCGCTGCCTCGATCGCCGCTGGACCCCAGAACATAAACATCCATTACTCATTGCATGTCTTGTAAACTAATCAATTTCTTACAACGCAATACTAGCGGTCTTAATCGAAATATGTAAAGCCTCTTTATTCTTTTCCTCTCATGAATAATTGTTATGTCAACGTCTTTCCCCTTAAACAATAGTCAGATCAGTCAGAAAAATGGCTGCAATTTTTCATCCCGTTTTTACTTCTTCCATCTCAATGAATTTCACCGCCAAAATTTTCCTTGCCATTTGTTTCCATCGAGCAAGATCTTTTCGTATGAGGCGAGTTCTCTGTTAATATATGTGCCCGGAATACCGTGGCCATATATTACGCCGACCTCTGCCGGACCGGACATAACAATCCTCGATTTGCTATAATATCGGTCGTGCGTCCCTGTCGGCCGGGGCGCGAGTAAGCGGGCTGGCGACGAAGGCGCGGGGTGGCGCGCTACGTGCCACGTATAATAAGCATTTCATGCACGGGGAGCGGGCGCGGGGCCCGGAGGTTACGTACGTACCTATTTCCCGTAAGTCGTGTACCTAACCGGACCGTATATTATGAGCCGAGGGTCAGCGTTCCTCGCACGCCGTCTCCCTCGCTCCCACTACCCAGCCCGCTAAGCATAATTTCGTGTGATATATCGTGGCCTGGGAGGCCGTGATGGACCTCTATGAAAATTGTCCTGCGACCCTCCTGCAGGGTTTTCGGACCGACTAAAGACACTTTAACTCGGACACCCTCAGCGCATATTAATACCTTACTTGTACTAAACGCCTGGACGGGAGCAATTTACATTAATACGTAAAGGGAGCGCCGTAAAAGTATTGGCTATATTGATAGCGGTCGCTGTAGCGCTGAATTCATCTTCTATCTGTACGATTTATATACGGGGAGGCCGTAAAACGGAACAATAAAAACCCAAAACAGCAATAAATTTCAAGCAATAGAGGCAAAGGTTCGAGCGTGCCTTATCAATTCCCTCCACGCATGGGACTCGAATCGCTACATAAACTTATGACGAAAGCCTCGACCTCAGGCCATGTTGTCGTAAAATGGACCAACAGATAAACAATGCATACATTGTTATTGTAAATAATTTGTAGAATGTAAATAGTTAAAGAGGAAACACTGTTTACAAGCAATCAACACTTAGTGAACAATTCTACGAGGGTCTCAGGTAGGTAAAACAAATAGTGGACAAGTCCAGCGCCTCCTCGGGGGAGGGTCGTCTTAAGGGCGAGGAAGCGGCCGGTGTGAACACCGCAAGATGTTCTTTATGCATTAGTAATGACATCTAATTGAATCAGAATTACGATTTTGACCACCGCACCCGATCTTAAATTCAGTGGTAGCTCTGAATCAATAATGGGTATCCTTTTAGTGGACAGCACTGGCCGGCAGCGATTTCTCAGAGATTAATTCTAAATTTTAATATAGAAGTGGGAAGGAGAGCTTACTCGTATATACGGCTATTAATAATTCGTGAGTGCGGTCCGGCGCACTTACAGCGGCGATTCATTATCGTTACGGGCTCGCTCGACGGAGATCTACGATATAGCTCCCTGATTGACCCCGCATTAAAAATTACGTACAAACATTGGAGGCGGAAGCTAATACCCGACCTGTGTACTTTCTTTGTTTCGATTTGTTTCCGAGACTTATCAAAAATTGATAGAGTGGGCATCGGATCGATCGAGTTGCGGCGGGCATTCATAACGTAATGGGCATAGATTGTACGTAAGAACGGTTGGGGTATTTAATGGCTCCTTTGATTCGTTAGGTTAATTTTGGAGGGGTCCGGGGCGGCGGGCGCAGCGGTCGCCGGAGGGTCGAATAAATATGTCCCAAAGAGTTAAGTGGTGGAGAAGTGTGGAGCGGAGACCGCGTCCGACGTTTGCTCTTCCACTCGTGTTGTTGCACCACTTATTACACACAAAGTTCTGTTAAAGTTTTCTCCGACACTCGAGCGCGAGTTTAATTTACTCGATAGTGTAAATAAAGCGGGCGAAGTGGGAAGTTTCGTGGCGAGCAGCCCCTGGCGACACTCGACGACGACACCCGGTTGCGGTCGAGTGATAATAACGTCCCACCGCGTGGGACTTCCTTATTAATCGAGAACGACAAATTTTAACGACAAGAATTAATGAATCTCGTTACACGGGTTAATCCCCCGCTCGTAAAGTGTGCGCTCGGCGGCAGTTAAGGTGCGCGGGGCGGGCGCGACCGCACACCTACTCCACACCTCGTGCCGCCGCAGCCTTGTTGTTCATTTGTTTTCTTATTATTTCATAATCTTAAGTTATCTACATTTAGCAGAATGTTGTGTATGTATACAAAATAATGAAAACATTAGTACGTCTACCACGAGTTGCCACTTCAAATTTACATTATCGTTCGCGTAACAACATGTATTGGGATTTGATATTGTCATGTCATGTCATGTGTCATCCTAATACAATTTTGCTACGCGAATGATAACGTAAATTTAAAGTGGCAACTCGTTGTAGACGTACTGGAGACAGAAACATTATCTGATTTGCGACAACGGTAATCACCTTTTGATTAATTATTGTTTTCTTATGTTACCTATCTTCTAATATCAAGATTCTAAGTTGTCATGGTAAGAATATATCTAAAATAAATAAAAAAACAGAACAACAGTCATATACTATGCACATTATTAAGAACTTGACGATTTGTTCCTCCTTTCATATTTATTTAACCATCCTTTCTCTAAAAAGGTAAAATTTGCGTTTACTTTGTAAGAGGAAGTCACTGAAACTACTGATCGGATTTCAGGCGTTGGTGCTTACCTACAATAAACTTAAAACAATGTTAAACAAAAATTGACATAATTAATGTTCCGGGAGGTGTATTGAGGCGGCAAGATAAAACGAGAGCGAACGACGGCTTGACTAAGGGAATCCAAGATATATCGTCCAGTTAACGAGCATGTGCGAATGGAACTTTATTGTAATTGCCTTTTGTATAAGATCGGGACAGGGTCATTACGAGTCGTCCTCGCAAACCATCCTCCCGTTTGCTAAACTTTCGTCGCTAGTCCTTTAGTTGTTATGTGGCGCATTCCAGGGTAGAATAGGCGCGGAAGAAGGATGCGTCAATTTATACATTCAATTAAAGGTTAAATGTGATGTTGATATTGAGTATCAGCGGCGAGCGCGCGCCTATTCATCAGGTGCGCGGTGCGAGCACATTAGGGGCTCAGGCGGCCTCAAAGCCAGAAGACTGATTATGTCTATCCGCAATTTCTCTCCGGCTCTATTCTTGCAAGCGAAAACTAGCGAGTTTTCCACCGCGCTATTAAGCGGTCGCTTTTACATTTGTCCTTATAATGGAAAATGTGCTACTAATTAATTTAAAGCGAAACTCATTTATGTCGAAACGCGTGTCTATTAAGCGATGATGGGATGAACGCCTTTCAGGTCTACTCTTACGCGTTCCGTTGTGTGCCGTTAATTGTTTCTGACTGAGTGATTTTAACTGGTTTTCTTTTGTTTTCCTACGTGTACATGTAGCTTACGGAATTGTGAAAATTATACGTGGTCCTATTACAAGCCCTCACCCCATTAAGTAGAGGCGAGCTCATTCTCGGTAAGACTAATCAAATAACAGTCTCCCCATGCCGCCCGGCCCCGCGGCGCCCCCTCGCGGCCAGCGGTCATCTCTCTTATCGATTGTGGTGGAATTCGTGCACAGAATGCGATATTTCCCAGCAAGCGCTACACATTCTTAGATCCAATCGGAGAAATATTATCTCGGCTTCCTTTGTACGAATTCTTTTGTTACCTCCTGCCGCATAAGATTGAGGGTTGTGTAGGCTTCTATATGCATTCACAGGTACTTTAGTCACTGTTTCTCGCTGAATTGTGTTTATAAATGTTTAGCGCCTGGTGGTTGTTTCATAGCGCTGTTTCAAGTTGTGCAAACCACGTGAACACGTCAGGCGTCTTAGCTGATAATTCATACGCAGGGTTTATTTTTTTATTTCTTGGCTTCTTAGCTACTTGTTCACAGTAATCACAGTACCTGTTTCTACTTTTTGTGAAAATGATGAACTCCATTCGCGCTAATTATGGTGGAGTAATAGGTTCGTACTTTTCACTCGTCGTTTCCGCAACCATGTTTTGGTTATTCTATGTAGGTACGTACGAACTCGTATCATATATTAAAGCACATTTCCTTGCACTTTGACATCAGTCCTTGTGGTTCTTCCTTTTTCTTCTTTATCCTTTATATATCGGATCATTTTGGTTGCAACTGAGCTGATTGCTATTGTCTGTTTAAATAACGTCACATTTGTTTCTAGTTTTTATATATAGTATGTATGTATTATGTGAATATATGTACCTAGTCCTATACTGTATAGATATTCATAATTAAACTTATTTCCTCTATTATTTTTCTTGGTGCACTTACTCGCCCTTTTTGTCAAATTTCCTTTTTTTAGCGATAAAGCCGCCCAAATTGTACTTGCATTTATTGTTAATTATTTCTGTATTGTAAGTTTTGTGTGCAATAAAGAATATATTATTATTATTATATTTTACTAAGTCAGTGTGTAATATTATTATATTACTACAAATTCCACTTATCAACATATTATTAATATATTCTAAATTAAATGATGCCGTTTGGATTGGACAAGATTGGAATAAGACCGTCAAATGGGCATTGCTCTCGGCTGTTACTGGTCACAGATGAAATGTCCAGCGCCGTTTGTTAGCTAGGATACGTTGTCTGTCCATGAATATTGATGCAGCCCAGTTCCGTCCGCCACTTAGCCTGCCGGACGCTGCGCCCTCCGCACTACAACAATGTTCAAAATAAATTAAGGTCCTTCGAGTGATGACAGAGGTTATTCTAGGTAAATCTTATTATGGTAGCAAGATAAACTATGTATAATATGTCACAACTACATACATCATTAACAAGCGAATAGATGTATTGGAAGAGGAAGGTCTGGACTGACTCAGCTGGAATGTGTTCAAGACGTTCTTAGAAAGGGTCGGGTCAACAGTATCCATAATCAACAAGCGTGCATGAAAGGTCGATGAGAGTGGAAGAATTGCAAGATGAGTGTCAGGATCGTAGCTGGTCGAATGCTGTGGTCTCTGCCTTCCCCGCAAGACATTCTTTTTGATGCCATGTATGTAGCTGTGTATGCACTACGAGTATCACATTTATTGTTCTAGAACCATAGTAGGGTTTCCTCTGATGTGATGTTCCACAATAAAGGTACCTTAAATACCACCATTCGGAAAAACAAAACTAGGCAACACTGCTTTAAGTGTGTTGTATTCCTGTTGGTGAGTGAGGTAACCACAGCTTATTGGGGATCTGTGAGCTTGGCAGCTTAAAATGCCCACATGTAAAATGTCGTGCTGTCCTTTGACATGGTAACCACATGTTAAATGTTAACTTTTAAATGAACAGCTGATTCAATGTTATATTGTTAAATTTTGTTTTGTGTATTGGTAAAAATGGTTTTTAAGCCAGAGCGTTACTTCCTCATATTAAATTGAAGTAGGTATCATGTCCTGTGTGTTACATAATTTTGAGAATTGTTGAATTTGTTGGTTTTTCCTTAGTTATGTCCATGTCCACCTACAACCATGAATATTGATGTAGTCCAGTTCCGTCCCGCCACTTAGCCTGAGCGAGCATTACGCTCGTCTGCGGATGTCTCCGACTACAACATTGTTTAAAATTAATTCCAATCCCTTCAGTAAAACTTTACGTCTATAGTTATAATGGAAACTCATGAGTAGAGAGCAGTTGTAAAATGCTTATGCCTTGTCATGACTAACATTAATATTTACAAAATTTGTAATGATCATAATTTTTTAGCGCTCACAGGATCAGATTCATTTATTCCCCAAATTTTGTCGAACTCCAGTGTTTGTTAGGAACAAGATTCAAAGCGATTTAGGTTATTCTATCGATGATGAATGAATTAGAATTGAAAATATTATTCAATTAATTTTGCAGACACAATTAACAAATAAAAAGCAGAATAATAAAATTGCCGCTGCATCGTACTGACTATCGTCAAAAGGACCACGCGCAGCATGATGGCACATCACGGCAAGGATTGTGAAGCTGGTTTCCAGAATAATTAGCTCGCAGACCTTCAAAGTACTTACAAATATATATATATATATATATATATATCGTTTATTAGAGTTCTGATTTTCATTACACATCACAACTCTGGCTCTTCAAGAAGCGTATGTAAGATTATATGATCACTTATGAAGAGATTGTGTTCGAATGCCAGCTTAGGCATAATCGAAATGTCCGTAGTATCTAGTGCAATCCCATTGTCAGTTATTCAGCTGCAAGCAAGCGCGCTGCGAGACGAGTCCGTGACGAGGCGCAAGAGCGGACACAGGCCACTCCGCTCCGGCATGTAATTCTAATGAGTATTAGGGTCGCACGTCCGTCAGACCAGCGCCCGACTATGCCCGATTGAGATTTTGTGAAACACGAGTTTCGGCATTTGCCTCGACATTTCCCTATTTTATCACGCTGGACACGTGTCTATACGTTGAGCTAAAGCTTAATGAAACTACTGAACCTACAGTTAATGTGATTCATTGTTTTAATTTTTTTTGAAGTTTTATTCTATACATACTTAGAAGACACTGACGGCAAATTAAAGTAAAAGTAAAAAGTAATTTATTAGTACTTCAGTGTATTCGAGTTATAAAAATCTTCAGACAAAAATTATAATAAACAAAGTAAAAAAACTAACAAAGTACACTAGGTTTAACTAGATAATAAACAATACTTGAATACTTTATAAATGTTGTTTCTTTAACCCAGCTAGACCTCTGGCCCCTGAATCTAAGCATCTGGCATCTTGTTGGTCTGAGGGCGCCAAGGTTGCAAGCAGTAACAAGAGTATGTCAATCTATCATAAGCAGCAGCATTAACGCACGCAGCCGAATGAAGAATTATTAGTAGATGATTTAAATTCACAACTCTTGTTTTACTATAAAGAAACTCTGACTGGGGACAATTAATCAATCATTTTGTGATTGTAAAACCCCTGCAATCAGAAACAAGCTTCTATAGCATAAAACTGCAGAATTCGCGCCGGCGCCTGCGTCTATAATGAGGTCTTGTCGCATTGAGGAGAATATGGTGGCTTTTGCTTGCTTGCCATAGCATTTGTAGTAACTATAACCACTGAAACGTCGACATACGTACTGATTGACCTTAAAACAGCTCCTCGATGAGCTCTTGCTACCTTACTCACCAGTAAAAACACAACACTTCCTACGCAGTGTTATTATGTTGTTAATATGTGATTGAGATGGAGGTAGCTGCATCCAGACAGGCAGCTCAATTACAGGCGGAGAAATCAATTATGCCCAACCTCTCCTGTGCATTTCTTTGAACCAATAAAGTCATATTGAGGGATTTCTTCGAACTAAACAAAAACTTCCATCGATCTCCCGCAGGAGGCCGAGCGTCTGTAGTTGGGCTGGGGGGAACATGTTTGAATTTAGAGACGGAAAAGTCAGGTTTTATATCGAAAGACTAGCTATTGAGCTACCAGCCTTCGGCCTCAGTAACCTAACCTGTGCGTCTACCACGACTTGACTTGACATTGTCGTGTCATGTGTCATCCTAATACATTTTTTTTACGCGAATGATAACGTAAATTTAAACTGGCAACTCGTGGTAGACATACTGTGTACCGTGACTTCATGCTGACGTTAGTCCAGCAACTACGACGACTACGGCGATGCTAGCGCGTCTGTAACTGTAGTGAAGTATTTGTATGAAAATTCGTAACAGGCGCCTCTTTAACTTCCAATTGGAACCAAAAACAGCATAAATGTGGCTGTAGTTATATACCTTTCTTAGTTTACACGACTCAAATGATGATGATAAAGTGTAAGTAATATTTTAAGATGTAATATTGTGTAGGTAATTTTTGGTAAATAAAACATTTTATCTTCTAAGATGTAGGACCGAAAGTTGTAATTATCGTGAAATATTTTTTCTTGGCAAAATGTATTCCACGGTCTTATCCAACCCTCTTTGTGCAACAAATAGCAAACACTTGAAGGCTTGGCTGTCGTCGTACTAATTATAACCTAAACTAAAATTTAATGAGAATTTGTGCGACATGACTATTACGCTATGTAGAAATATTATTCGTAATGCAATAGATGTGTGAGTACAGATTGTTTAATATTGTCTGTATGACATGAGATAGTATCAGTTAACGCACACCTAACGGGCCGCAGCATGATTAATAAACAAACTTTTACACCATGTAGTGTTTTAACTACAGATCGGACGAAACTACGTAATGGACAGTGAAGTTATGAGTCCATGTTCACTCCGACGGGAGAACACACACAAGCTGCCATTATAAAAACATGATCACCAGAATAAGTGGATATTCTACTTATTAATATTAAATGCGCGTTGGTGATCACAAACCTGAGTTACGGAAAAATCGCCCGTGAAAATATTCTTGATTTATTTGTCTAATACATAGTAGTTCGTAGGTACACGTATCATAGACAATGGATAACAAAAGTACAGGTTAGCTTATCGCTAAAATATATTTTATCCAGCCAACCACGGTGACAGGATAAAAACAAGTTGCTTGACCTATAAATTATCCAGGAAGCCGTGATATCCTAATTATTATACGTTATATGCAAAGAACAGCACATTAATTTTAAACACACGAAATGTCACGAATGTAAAACCACTACATCCGACTACATAAATCATCGAATAGCAACTGTCATAACATCAAAATGTGTGCGGAGTTGAAAGGATTTTGTCATTAGAAAAGCCGGCACCAGGCACGGTACGTCGCCGACCGTACGGGCTCGCTGGACTGTGAAAATGATTTTGATTTGACCCTTTGAAGGGCGGCTCTACCGCAAAATTACATTTCCATCTGTAAATTTGCTTATGTATCTGACACTCCATTATACATGGCCGTAATTGGAAGAAGCATACGAGCTACTATGTTGAACGCATTGATTGGACTTTGAATAGAGATCGTTTTTGTTTCAATTCGTAATGGAATTGATGTTGAATACCTAAAATACAGTGAGTTTTGCGGATAATATTATTGTTGATGCATAGGGTTAAGTACTCAAACTTAGAACGTGTATTAGCCTGATTTTAATCCTAGCCAGAGCACCCACTTTGCGTTCATTAAAAAACAGTAGAATGGCATTGGGATCGCCGCGATCGTACGTGAATAATATTTCATGGTCTACTTAAGTGTGTGCCAAGTGGTGGACTAAGCGTACCTACTCTTTAATTTATCACTACACACACTATGGTTAATCAAAATTGAGTTTTATAACTCTTCTTTTATTTACGTGTTGAAATCGTCGTGTTAACCAAGATACGGATCTACAAAACTTTCATAAGACTGATCTTAAGGATGCAAATCTAGGACACTAATACTGTAAGAAGAGGAGAAACTATTAATGGCAGAGAGAAAAATCATGCGCAAAATTATGGGCCCAGTTAAAGCAGAGGATGCATGGTGGAGAGTTCGGAAAAACCGGGAGATTGAGGAGTTGGTCACCGAACCCAATATTATCAGGAAGACGAAGGCGCAGAGACTTCGCTGGCTTGGTCACCTGCAGAGGATGGAGGAGGATCACAACGTCAAAAAGGCATTTATCAGAGCCCCTAGTGGCCGCCGACCTGTCGGATGGCCCAGATACCGCTAGATTAACGTTGTGAAAGCCGACGTGCGCGACTTCGAGTGGATGATTGGCGAGAGTTAGCGCGAAGTAGAATCCAGTGGCATTCCCTAGTGTCGGAGGCCAAGACCCACTTCGGGTCGCTGCGCCAGAGGAAGTAAGTACGTAAGTAGAAATTGTCGAGGATTCAGAAGTTGTATTCTGTCAAACCCCTACAGTATTCACTCGTCCTCGGCAGCTCGGAGGCAAAGCAGGGTTCTTTCCAAGGTTGAGATTATCCACTAGGCCAATTCTTCTTATAATCCACGACCCGTTCAGTGAAGTGGTTAAAAGCGGCGGATGAGATTCAAAGATCGCAGGTTTACCTACTACACCAGCACACTATTGATGAAACAGCCACGGTCATCTTTAGGTCTAGATGCTAATTGGTGGTACCATCGTGGTTTCCGGCTTTCCTGAAACAAGGAAAAACGTATTTTGGGATCATATCAATGTCCAAAACATGAATTCTCGACCTAGGAATCTGACCCAGGACACAAAATGGGTAATAGTACTCCGTACAGAAGGTTCTCTCAAGAAACGCAGACAAATAAAAAAGTCTTCTTTTATCTTACAAGTTCGTGTCACACTAGTACTTTTTAATTTGTCCGTGCTATCGATCAAGGCCATGTTCAGGTAGCTTGCACGCGGAATCGAAACTTATCGCGTAGCACGAGCGTTCATATTACACTGTGCGCCGCTGAACGAAACCGATTTAGCTGTCAGACATCGTTTAGTATTAGTAGTAGTCATTATTATTCTTATAATTACTTATAATTACAAGTTACAGTTGAAACAAATCAGAAACAAAACATTAAATAACGCAACTGGGAGTGTGCGAGCCGAGCGGCAACCTACTGTCATACCCCAGAGAGGGGCCACGGCGGCCGAGCGCACCTAAACTTTGAAGTGACACAGTGTTCTAATCACTCGTCCACGGAGGCGTTCTAGAACAACTTTATGCTAAAGCTCTGAAGGTGGCAAGCTTAACGAAGAAATAATTTAAACATCTTGCTACGAAACTTCGTAGCAATTGTAGCAAATTAAACTAGTGTTGTTTTAACATGTTATAAAGTTTACAAGATATGTATAACCTAACTATTTTTTTTTAAATCTTCATACATATGCAACTAATTACTTAATCTGGATTAATTTTACCTTAGTCAGTATCATACTCGTAATTACTGTTCTAAAACGAAACCTGATAAAGCTTTAAATGTTAGTCGGTTTATTTTGTGTTCCTAATTACTTTTGCAGCAGAAGTCAAAAGTAGTTTTGATTTCGCAAAATTCGCCTGAGACATCTACGGAGCGCATTGAACAGCGCTCATCTGTTTAATGCGGTTGATATTATTCAATTCCCTGTATCGCATGAAGGGCGTCAAGGCGCTCTTTATCCGTAAACGCGGCGCCGTAGGAGATAATTTTATTCTGAGAGTATCTCTCTTACTGCTGATATATTCAACGGAATATTCCCATATGTGCGTAATTCTGCGGAATGGCAAAAAAGGTCTGTTTGAGGGGTGAAATATGTAAATTTATTGTCTTGGGCGGCCCTGCGCGCCGTCATACGCCGACACGTAGGATAAAGGAAATGTTAATGCGCGCCAATTTATGTGCTTTTCTATGATTTCGCTGAATCGGCCTCCTTCTCCCCTTTATGGCGCTGAGTGAGCCCCGTTTATAATAGATTAAAGTGCTCCGTGCACCTTAATGTTTATAAAAGTTGGAGCTTCTGTGAAATATCTTCTGTGCGTTCTTGCAGGGCTGGCAGAAAACAAACGAAGTCAATGGAGGGCTTTCACGAGTTGTCACCGGTGGTGCTGGAACTGTGGTGATCGCTCGCTGTTATGTGGTCTGTTTGTTAGCTTGCTTCCTATAGGATATTCTCGTAGATTTTTGTCATTCTGGCGGTACCTGAAAAAATAAAACTCAAAGAAATTACATGTAAAGAAGCACAAGTATCTTTATTCTCATAATACAGCTATTAGAAGGAACGATAGATATAAAAGTAAATTAAAATCTCTAGTGGGCAACCTCCTTCGACTAATCAGACCGAGTCCCATTGGATGTCCATTAAAATCTATAATAAAATCTCTCGTAATATAAAAAAAATCAAAGAAATAAAGAAAGAAACCAAATTAAGATCTACCTCATAGGGAAAGCACACTATGCACTCGACGAGTTCTTTGCAGATAATGCTTATCAACGGTTGTATTGTATTGTTTGTTTTTCGGATCATGTGCCTCTGCCTGCCTCCTCTGTCTTTATTTGATTTCCTTTATGTGACGCTTTCTTCAATCTATACTGCGGTGCCCCAGCAGGGTAACATGTGTATAATGTACTGGCTTTTGTAATTCCATCTGTAAAACCATGTGACAAGCAAATAAATGATTTTGAATATAAACATAACACAGAATAAGTCAAATGAAAATAAAAAAACTACACTGACCAATTTTATTTTATTCGTTTCCTTACTTATTCGACTTTATTATTGGACTAGAGGGAAAGATTGTTTTTTTCATCGACACTGGCAGAACAAAAGAAAATTATATCGCAAAAAAAGGGTTTATATCATTTAGTGTCGATCAGCTGCATTCTCCAGGGACATGTATTATAGTATAGAAGACATACTTGAGAGAGAAAATGGTTAATTCAAGAAAAATAAATAAATAAATAAATTTGTTCCATCAATAGATTTTTTACACTAAAGCGGGAATCGAACGCAAAAAAGTACAAAACGGGTCGCCAGTCGCCACGTGTAAAGGTTAAAGTTTTGAATGAGTTTGGAGATATTTACTATAATATTATTTCTTACCACCTAAGGCAAGACATATTTTGTGATCATTGGTCCTGTACCAGCAATATTTATTTATGTCATTCAAAACAATAGTAAATATATTATACGATAAACTTATAAACTAGAGTGGACAGAGTGGACAGTTGTGTTTGAAAATGAAAACGTGTCTTGATTATCATATTAATTACATTTATGAGTCAGAACAGTAATAAATCTGTTCATCGCACGGTCGGTTAACAACAGCGCCAAACACCCAATCTATCCCCCAACATACCCCGACTAATTCACAAAGGCCAAATGTGACATAATACCAGCATAATTCAATGTTTTGCTCACCATATTGTATTTTATTTATGAGTTATGTCCTTTTGACTGTTTTGCATCCCCCTCTGATGTACTGGCCGGTGTATTGTCGTCTCGGTTGTACGACCGGGAGAAAGAGGGTGCCGATTCATCGCTGTATGAACGGATGGTTAAATAGTACGAGTTAACTTACACCGCATCGGCTACGCGTCATTTAGGGGTGATGTGGATAGTTTTATGCAAAACTGATCAGTAATAGAAAAAATAACGCTTTCTGAAGAAGAATGTGTAGAAAAATTAGTATAAAGTTCTACTAATCTGTATTTCTTTTAAATCTGACATGGTTCATGTCACAAAATTAAAACTGTACGAAATATATTAAAAAGAGAGGACAAAGAGAGTGGGCGTTATGTTTTTCAGGAACATACAGTTTGAAACACATGATATATAGGATTTATATCAGTTAAAAGTTAGATTTCAAATAATTAATGATCGTCTAAAATATAACGTCCAAGTAATGAAATAACTAAACAACTTTTGAAGATTTTGCTGCTGGCAGCAAAAAAAAAGTTAATTGTTCTCTGGACAATTGTCACAGCTGACACAGCTGCAGTCCAAATTGAACCAATGTGATTTGAGTGGGCCTGAACTGATGTAAGCTAACTAACGTCAGACGGTGTCTCAGATCGCATGCTAACGAAGACATTGCAAGAGACACACACTTTTGTTACGATTACCATAGTAAACATATTAGGTACCATAGTATCTAATTACCGAATTGACAATGTACTCGTATGTTTTTAATGTGTATGTATTGTAAACATTGATGTATAATTTGATTTGTCTTGTTTTTTGTGATTTTGAATTGCATAAATTAATTAATTGGGTAAAGTAAATTAACTCAATCTCGGTCTGAAACTGGTTTTCAATTTAAAGATTTTTTATTATGGACTAGGCAGTCATGTGACCTTATTAAATAATTTAATAGATTGTAATAATGTTTGTAACATTATTTTAACTAATGAATAAAGAAATTAATGAATAATAATGATAGCAACAAAATAATGTAATTGTAATACTATTAAAGTTAAAATTGTTACTAACATACTGATTGTACTATAATAAATATAAACATAAATATAAATATATATATATTTCAGATATTTGAAGCCCATTAGTTAGTAACAGTTGATTTACTTACTATGTTAGTGAATTACATCATAATTATAAACGAAACACAGAGTTTCACTGCTTTGCATGTCTTACTTGCAAAGCGGTGTACCTTGCAAATTATGGAGTCTTACCTCTCCGCCAACATCCTCACAATACCGTTGAAGCTCCCTCGTATATTTCTGATGATGAAATAAGACTTTTTCCACATTTAGGGTGCGTTCCGAAGAATGTGTGTGTCAAGAACCAACAGAATTGTTTCATTCTCCTAGCTTCGCGATCCTATTGGTTCTTAACAAACACATTCTTCGCAACGCATCCTCGCACTTCCTCGCACGTGGAAGCATAGAAGTTATTGGTACTGGCATCTGAGAACATGCCAGATGCACTGCATGAACGTGGAAATCACAACAAGAATCAAGGATCTCGCTTGATTTTCTAGGATCAGGTCGAATTTTTCTAGTTTCTATCTTTGTGTAGAAATGATCTGAAGATATTATAATTATACAACACACGCACACTATGGATGGGTATCTGAAATAAATGTTCTTTTTTATCATATGTAAAAAATAAAATAGAAGTGATGATGATGAAAATGGCAGTGAAACATGGCCGTTACTAGAGCGACATAAGCAGGAGCTGCGTGTCACGGAAATGAAGATGCTGCGGTGCGGAACACCCACATCCGCGGCAGCCTCCGTGTTCGTGACATCGCAGACAAGCTGCACGAGTGCCGCCTTCGTTGGTATGGTCATGTCTCACGGAGATCGGCAAACTACGTGGGCAACAAATGTCTGGCCATCCTCCCCCTGCCAGGTACCGGTAGAAGTGGTCGACTCAAGAAGCGGTGGCTCGACGTCGTCAAGGGTGACATGCGTTCCAACAGACTCACCACTGAGGATGCACAAGACCGCGCGAAGTGGGCCAAGAAAATAAGAAAGGTGACCCTGGGACCCCACACACTAGTGTGGGTTCACAACCGGGACAGACCGCACGTATGATGATGATGAAAAAATGAAATGGAAATTTGTATCCTTTCAGATTGAGGGTTAGTGATTGCGCGGCCTAGTTTATAATCAGTGTCAACTTATTACCCTTACACGAGTACCATCGTCCAAGCATTTTTTCCTTAGTGTTTCAAAATCGCGATTTGGGACATAAATTGGTGAGAGGTGAGATTGGAGTGGCGACTTGGACTCGAGGAGCTTAACAAGAGGTGATTCATGGTCGGGAGAGTCACCACATGCGCACACATTTTTGGCGGTGTATACCAATCCGCACAAATTATTCTTGCAGCAACAATTACGATCAAAGGTAAAAAAACACACATTTATTAAAGTGATATTTATCCTCAAATGTATAATTTGTAATGTTCACTGATGTCTGCTTATTGCATGAACCCGTCCGTCTAAGACCGAACCCTAGAAACAAAACGTCTGAAGTGGGTCAAATGAGTGTGAAGGAAATGTATTTTGAGCTTGGCGCGGATAGAACATTTTTCAGATTCCCCCGTTTTTAATTTAGGAGGGTTCTGTCTGTCGATATTTAAATTTTTAAGC
This sequence comes from Udea olivalis, assembly GCA_947369235.1. Classification (NCBI taxonomy): domain Eukaryota; kingdom Metazoa; phylum Arthropoda; class Insecta; order Lepidoptera; family Crambidae; genus Udea; species Udea olivalis. The sequence goes on from OX376343.1 coordinate 13,556,130, forward strand.
GTTGCCCGGACACGGGAGACGTGCACGACCAATTTGTTTGCACAAATTTGTTAAACAAGTCTAAGTTGTCATGGCTTGTATTTCCCGTTACTTGTTATATTAAAAAGTTTGAAAACTATGGCAGTTTGGAACGTAAATGCGGAAAAGTTTAAGGACGGCTTTATTAATAAACCTTCGAAGGCTCAAGAGTAACTCAAAGTAAAGCAGTTCTTAGTAGTAGGTATAGCTGTAAGCTTTAGTTTCATGAACAAACTACGAGATAGACATCAGCATCACGCCTGCTTCCTAATTTGAATGACGTTTGATAGTTCGGTTTTCTAAGTGCGTGTACCGATGAATCTTTATACACCAAGGAGATGTGATGGCAGCTGCATCATCTTTGCAACCGACTTATATCATATTCGTCTTTTAACGAGTTACATTTTAATTGATAAAAAAACATATTGATTGTTCCTATATCATACCGAACCGTAAGTTATTTTGTGAGTTAAGTTGTGTGAAGGTATTTATCTAATTCATATTTGAATTAAACGACGATTGGTTTCAGACCATAATAACTAATGGTAACCGTTGTTCTTCATTCTAATGAATCATAACTTTAGCTCGCTTGACCTCGTAATTGACAAACTATCCGATTGGCCCACTAGCAAGTAATGCGGTTGCGAGAATGCTGATGGATGTTACAAATATCTAAAATATTAATTAAGTCCAAAAGCAAAACGGTCCATTATTATTAAGTACCAGCAATTTGTCAGTCAACCCGCTAATGTTATCAAACAAACATCTTTTCCAGCATGATGGCTTCGCCCCTGCAGGGTGCGGTTAATAAACACGACAGATGATATAAACAAGCAAATTGTCTGCCAGTGCGGCGTAATACATTTCCATAACAAAATTAATAAATGTGACAAAACGGACGGTTAGTGGCGCGTGCGCTCCGCGGGGGGCGCCGGCGTCGCGCAATCTCGCAGCGCGGCGCGTTAGGGTTTGTTGATAAATCTTTTAGGTAGGGTAATTTGATTATATTCGTCCTCTTTTAAACACGTTTCCGAACATAAATGAAATGTAATACAACGCATAACCCGACTATTTCAGGGGCTTACTCGCCCAGTAAGGAAAGTAACTTACAGTGCAAAGTCATATTTTTTTTGATGTTCAAAGAATCATGTTTTATTATATTTTTTTTAACTTTAATGCTTCACATCAGGCTTGATCTTCTTTGCTTTTGATTTAGTTACCAAAGAAAGACAAAACTTAATATTGGCTTTTAGAAATTATTAACGCCTTGCTCGCTGTACCGTGAGTGTTATTTTAGTGAAAAATTGGTTAACCTCTATAAACGACACATTCCCCCCAATGCCATTGTCGAAATAATTTGTATTGCTCTTTCTTGCAAGACGTTTGCAATTGAAATAAGGGCTCTGCTACAAAGACGGTATAAAAATTTACCAGGCTATATGTGAAAATACGCATGAGAGGAGTATGACAATGCACTACAGAGGCAGTAATCGCATCACGACCGCACCGGCCGCCCGCGTCGCCGACACTCTGCGCCGGTAATGCAAATTGTGGCATTAACGGCATGCCCACACTCTCGCCATCGCCACCACCCGCCACGTCGACTCCTCATGATTTATTACACCACCCACTTGTCTTCATCCAACGAGACTAACCGCGTCATATTATCTCCTGAAAATCAACGCCGCACAAACTCAATTTATGTAGCGAATATCAACAATGTTTCCGAATAAATAAATAATTAAGGAACTTGGTAAATAAGCGTGGCGGCCTCATTTATTATTCTTTATAAGGAAACAAAGGCGAGGGTTAGCCGTAATAAGGCTCCGCCACCTCGCCGGCTTATCTTTATTGCCTCCAACCCACGTAGAATAATAAATCGTTTTCATCAAAAACAAATACTCGACAGTTTTTGTCGGAGTCGAGCGAACGGGCGGAGGGGTGGCAATTTTCCACCCCCCATAATACAATATTTTCCGACATTTTCCACGGGAATACAGCTTCGAATCGCTCGCTCGCAAGCGGCAGGTTCCTTTAATGTGTATTTTTCGTCCAATCAGAGAGCGGCGAGAGTCTCGATATTACCTCAACTGTCACACATAAAGTGGAAAATATGGTCGGCAGATGTGGGGGGTGAGGCCGGCTCGCGCGGGGGTGGAGGGGCAGGCTGCTTGCCAGTCGGCGCGCGTACGCGACGCTCCGGCGCGCCGGAAGAAACGCTCCGCACCGAACAGGTTTATAGCTTTTCTTTCAGCTCCACTCAGGTACGGCCGTATCATAACAGGGAATAGCGGCGCGTGATGTGAACCCGTGATAAAATAAATGTCGAGATAGGCTTATGTATTGTACTGTTTATCTTAATAATGGCCGCCTGGAGAAAACTTTCGATTAAACTTTGCCTTTTCGCAGGATGCTGTCTTGGTTTTATTTTAGATAAATAATACAAATTCCTTACAAAAGAGTTTATTTTTCAAAATTGCTTTTGAGACATTGAAAAATAATCTACAATGCTGATTTATGTGCAGTCTGTATAGGATCAGCAATTAAACAAGGTATAGGAGCGTTGGTCTTGAGACCTCTGGAATTAATCTGGGATTGTTTCACAGGTTTATTCATGATGACTCTAATTATCCCAAAAATAACATTGGGGATACAGCTTTGACAAATTCAAGGGCGCAGCGCCGGTTCTCACGCGCTCCGCTCCGCCGGCGCAGCGCCTCCGCTAATTCGACTGCGGGAATTGCCCGCGGCGGATATAAATCGCGATTCATTTCTCATCGTAACTTTTTGTCGGTTCTTATCTGTTAGACTTCACTTTTCATCATCCGAGGGGATTTATGTAATGCCTAGTCATTTCTCGGCGTCGAGGCGAGGCTTATCGGCGGAGCGGAGCTCGCTTGATTGATGAGCGCGCAAAAATAAATGTTCAGTTAAATTATTCGATAAGTTGGAAACGGAAGTTAAACGGGAATTATCTTTGTCTTGCCCCCGAAGATTCCACGGTTGTAGCTGTTATGTCGGGGTGATTGATCGATTGAGGTGTAGCTTATTTTATACGTTGTCCGTTCCCTCGTAGTACAACGTTAACACTTCGTAGCATTTCGTAGCGCCTTAAAACATTTCAAGTTACGATTTTCAGCTACGCTGGCCAGTTTTCCGTTTCGTACGGACTTCTTGTGTTTTGAAAGATGGTAAAAGTTTGGTGTTACTTAATTATTATTGTCGCTTTTTTAACAAAAGTGAGGATTTACAGGAGTGAGCAGTAGGGAAGTACTTAAAGTATAGCTTACTAATGATTATAATTTGACACCATATTAATTGGTATCAAAGATCCTTAATATTAGTAAAAGAAAAAAACAGTTAAATATTCAATATCCCATAATATTATAGTAAATTAATCAGGTTCAAAAGAGCGTCGTGGCCTAGTGGTTAAGCACTCCAACTCGGATCGCGAATCGTGTGGTCCGGAGTTCAAATCTGGCCAGAACCAAAATCTTTGTGTTCATTGTTTAATTTCAGACTAACTCTCCGGTGATGGAAAACATCGATAATAAACCAAATCAACCCGGATAGCGGCGGGAGGCTCACCACCTACCACGTTGGGTTCTAATACCATTGGTGAAAAGTGGGCTTCTGAGAGTTCCGTTCACCATGACGGCAACGGTCACTTGCCTCTGATTACCCCGTTTGTGATTAAGTCGTGATGGTATGTTCAAAAGAGCAAATTTAACCTTTTCAGGAATTTTTAATATCGGTTAAATTAATAACCTTATATTATACCTAATTTATCACGTTACGCATGCCTGGAGCCAGGAAAGCCAGAAAAGAGTACCGTGAATTAGCGAGTGGGCTGGACAGTATTAAGTCGAGTGGTTAATATTAGGTAACAGGTTCACCTAGTTACCTACCCATATAAAATATTAATTATTTGACAGCATCTCAAACAAACAATAAGTTGGTTTGATTACGTACGCATTATGGGCATCAGGAAAACTGGGAAAAGGGAACCGTGAATTTGCGAAAATGTTCCTTAATACAACTTTAAAAGTTAAAAATGACTATTTGGCAGCAGCTCATATCCTAAAGCACTTACGTAAAAATATGTTGATTTTATATGAAATAGGTTACAGTCTTAATTCATTGTTTAACTATTGATGCTTAGTGAGCTTTTCCTTAACGTAGGCACATTGTTGTCGTGACATGTGAAACGTTCCCGACCGCAGTCGCACACAATGCCTCAGCAGCCTCGTAGAGAATTAGGCTCGGAAGCTAATGCCATAATTGTAGGCAATCAGCGCCCCCATCGGATGATTTATACGAACGTCCGCCGTCCGCACCCCCCGCCCCCCCCCGCCTCACATTTACATCTTTGAGTAATGGTTGCAACTTCTTTGTGTATGCCCTCTGACATATTTTTAGAATTGGTTTACATGTTATTTCCATTACATCTAAATTTGAAATGTTCAATGGTTTTTTGGCTAAACTTCCGCTAAGCCATACACTTTTGGTCTATTTAAATGATATTTTCTATTTTTTTATCACACATGTGCATAAAAAACAGATATGTCCATAAATGACGATGTTTACCAAACCAGTATCTTGAAATGAAAATTAAATTGAAAAGAGATCCATGTTATATAAATAGGTAAAATATATAATACAAAACATATAAATACGTAAATATAATGCAATATTTTACTTATTTATGTTATTTTGACCATTGAAAAGGTTGCACCAGCTGAATATGTGATAACTTTGGACGTTAATCACGAGTCTTAGGCCGAGCTTTATAGTCGTTACTTAGCTAAGCACATTGATTATTATCTTACTAATTGAGTATTGTTGTATTTATTACCAACGAATATTTAAGTTGATGTTTAACTAAGACAAAAATAATTTAATATTGATAAGAAGTAAATGATACAGAGAGATACAGTTGTTCAAAGTCTAAGATAAGTCTAAGTTTAAGCTAAGCACGCTCTATTTATAGATCTCAGCCTTAGAATGGTTTGCCATAATGAACCGAAAAAGCAACTGTTCAAGGTAGGATGCTGCCACATGTTACAGGTAAGTTCACAACTAACATCAAAGCTGCTGGCTATTAATAAATTCCAGTTTGAGTTGCGGATTGCGGACCCCAAACTTAGACATAAGGTATGAAAGTAAAGATGGTGAGAAAGGGGCACCAAACCATTGAATATAAAATATCGTATCTGATATTTAAGAAGGTAAATTCTTTCAATTAAACGATAAAGGTACCTATGTGTTTGAATTCTTCACAGAATAAACGAAAAGCAATTACTAACAATCAGATTCCAATTAGAATCTGGAAAACTTTTATTTTTGTCTCGAGCCGAACACTTCGTTTCTTTATTCCCGTTGTAACGAATAATAGTGTACATAATCCCCAAACCGAGTCTTTCGTAGCACCAAACAACAGTCACCTGCTAAAACGTACACGGTAATGGCCAAACTTGTGCTCTAGATTGCATACGGTACTGCAGCTGGTCCACTTAAAAAGAGCATTGTGGCTAATCTCTAGCGACACATGTACAAACAAAGTTTAATTGTGAGCGGTGCGCCGCTGGCTACCCCGGGAAAAACCGATTACAGTCTTAGCAGCCTTACCTTCGATTCCTGCCTCGCACCACCCGCACACCCACACCCACACACATATTCAATTCCAATCAATCCACCGCACATATTTATATGTAGACGACGAGCGCATGTTTTTATTGCGGACTGCATCGAATGACGGCCGCAAACATTGCATCCGCCCCCTCGCTTGCGTCGAAACCTTTTATTTTTAATTTCGATTTTGATTTTTTCCGAGCGCGCCGTGTCGTTCTAGTTTTATTTTGTTTCATTTCATAGCGCAGGGTGGGTGCGCGACAGATCGGAATTTCAGATATGTACAATTTAAAATCGTGTAAGTACGGTCAGCGTGCGGCGGGCGGGTAGGGCGGCAAGCGTTCTCCCGCTAGACTGACGCCTGTCGGTTTGTTTTCTTTGCTTTTTTACGAATTCTATTTTCATTTGATTGCATTTGAATTTCCGCCGCCAATATCCGCTAACTAAACACGATTAATGCGGAGCGGAGATGGACAGGCGGGCGGGGCGGCTCCGTGATGCCGGGTTTTATCGTTTTATATTAGAAGCCAGCTAATTTATTGCAAACTGCGCTACGGGTCGCCTCCTATTATAGTCAAGCGGAATTTGAACCGCACGTATGGGTGAATCCCTGATTGAAACAATGAGTCCGTGCTGTATGGTTCGATTTGGTTGAACTATGCCAAATAAAATAAGCTATTGACAGTTCGCAGGTTTTATTTTAAAGTATATATTATTGTATATTACGCACACTTAACAACGTCTCCACTGTTTAACTAATAAAGTTCAATCGTTAGAGAAGTACTTAAGCCTTGCACAGAATAATTTCAAACACGCAAAGCCAGACATATTATTACTTTTTATTGGTGTTTATCGATTTATGAAATACAGCCATTGTAGGTCTGTATGAACTAGCTTCTAGAAGGTTTAGAAAAGTAAAATATCTTAAAATTTGTCTTTATATGTTATTTCATTATGCCACAACCTGCATTCCCGTACAGTGAAAATCATTTCCGCCGAACATTACTGCATTTTTGATTTTATTGGCAGCCGGAGCGCGTTCTGAAGTCTCTGACTTTTCATATGCATTTCCTGTAACATCTCATCAACACTGTTGTCCTTCTAGACAAACAGTACAGAGCAAAACAAATTGGAATTATATTTATGAAAAAAGAGAAAAACTGTTATTGCATTAAAAATTACAGAAAAATAAACATAATCATTAATCGTGTAAGTACTGTTTGTTAAATATAATGATCATTATTTTGTGTGTATCTGCTAGGTATTCATTACACGAGTACATCATGTATCTTTATTTAAGTTACAAAATCTATATTGTAAATAGGTAGCTCATTTTCATAGCTGATGAGCTGAGTGCCGAGTGCAAGTCACCATCGCGTTTTGGGAGCACGTAAACGCGAATTTGTATGGGATCGAGTCAGCGCCACCTAGCGGCAAAATGTTGCCCGATTCATTCGAATCTTTTTGTGCAAGTCGCACCAAGCACTCTGGTCTTCCTTTTTACTAAGGTGACTATACTAGTCCGATGGCAGCGTTACGTTGCTGATTTAGTCGCGTCATAAAATATGGTCAGCCTATTGACACCTTTCATTAAAGGTAAACTTTTTCTAATGTGAATTAAGTCTCAATTAGTTAGAATACATGTCCATATCATTATGTAACTAATAAAAAGTTACGCGTCTACTTTTCGATATCAGTGCGCAACAAACAGCATTATAATGGTCGAACAAGCAGGGTCGATCTCCGTTATTGGCAAACTTCTCCGCGACACGGCCCTTGATTAAAAGTATGCAAATTTTATTGCGGCCCGCGGCCCGCACTCGCCGGTCAACTGAATGTCGTACCGTAAATAATTGCCGGAGATCGCCTGAGACAGTGATTGAGAGATATATGGAGAATGAGAGAATAGCCCAACTTCGATCGTTTGCCGGTGGAACAGGAACTGAATAAGCTTTCTGTAGTAATAAAGTAAAGTAATTAGCCTAGATATTGGCCCACTGCTGGGCATCATTGAAATCAAGTAATGGATGAGTACTGGCTTAATTACCGCGCTGGCATGTAGCCAGGTGCTCAGAAAAATGCAAAAGCACCCTTTGCCCGAACTAGGATTTGAGCTCCAGACTTGACCGGAGGCGTAAAATATATGAATAAAATTTAAAAAATATATGTGATACAACACAATCTACACTGCCCTGATGTGAATGGAATTTTAAACATACGAGAATGTTCGATTGCAGAGTGGTTCAAGTCAAATTAGGGATTTTATTTCAAGAATGATAGAATTCAAGTTGAAAATGGCCTTAAAGCTTGCTGTTGCCCTTTTCAATAAAGAGAAATCAACAGCCAGAATAACAATTGGGTACGTATCAATCGTAGATATAAAATGCCTAGCCGTGTTTGTAATAAATAATTCGTGGCTACGTGTACTAGAGTGGGGTTTTGTTTATGTCAAATTGTAATTTATTGGTTACTCGGCTCGACTTCGATATTACAGCCGGGCCCGCCCCACTCTCCCCCAGTTGCCCTTTCCATGAAAATTTTATATTGCCGTGTCGAAGTTACGTCATCCGTTTTTTCTTGCCCGTGACCAGCCAAAGCGATCTTTTGATTAAATTAAGGGGATCAACGTGAATTTTTACACTGATTGATAGGTTGACACAGCGTTTCAAGGAACATCGACGGAATTTATATTGCCTATAAGTGATTGAGCGTAAATTCAGCTTTTGTATAATTTATACAGTTAATAATCATTAGGCTGCTTTCATCAATCACGCGCGATTTGGAGTGACTTAATAAAAATAGGTTAATGGAATGAGCTTTTCGTGATGTCATTGTTGTTGTCTTTTAAAAATGAACGATTTTAGCATTAGTCGCTTTACTGTCTTTGATTTCTAGGCATGCTTGTTTAGCTCGATGGTCCAGTTCGTAGTGACCTTTCATGCGCAGGTTGTGGGTTCGTTACCCACCCAGAGAAGACACTATGTGGCGAACATTCTATATCTGGATTTGAGTAACTAACAATTATTATCTAAGCATGTGTATTAGTCTCTGACACCCATAGTAGAAGCTTTGCTTAGTTAGAGTCAGATCGCACATGGTTAACACTGATGAGTGTGATCACCACGCGTGGCACTCGTATCTACTTGTATTTTCATTTATTTTAGAACATAAAATAAAAAAGGATATTTTTCCGGCCAAATTATATTGTTAGCAGGCTAGAGGTTCTTTCACAAGTGTGTTTAATGCCTTTTTACTTAGCCTAAACGTCAACTATCAGCATGCCGCTTTCATTAATTTCTGTCTTCGACAGAAATCCCATTACCGTTTAGAATGAATCATTGCTTTTCCCTACTTTAGATTGTCAAATTAAATAAACCTAATTTAAAACATAAATTATGTCCACTTTATAATATCAGGAAATCAATGGCGGCCATTAAAATGCGTGCCCCAATTTATCACCCGGCGATGCTCGCGCGCAGGATGTCTCATTTATTGCAACATCAATAGCCAGATGACATTGAATACTGATGCACAAATATTTGACCCGCGGGGTCGTCACCCCTGCATGCATGTTGCTACTTACGATCACAAAAATGCATTCACCCCAAACGATCATTGCGATTTTCGCTACGCACTTTACTTGCTTAAATTGCAGTTGGAAGCCATCATGTTGATGGATGAGCATTGTTTTTATTTGCTTGAAATTGTTGCTTTGGAAATTAATTGCGTAGTAGGAATAGAAGGAAATTACTAAGATAAAAGTTTTTAATAATAAAAATTTAAAACTAGTGAAAAATATATTTGAGCTTTTTACTTAGGTACGTCTTTTTAACGCAGCTAAATTTCTCTGTCAAATACTCAGAATAAACATAATTTCATAGCTCCAATTTTAAGGGTTTGGGCTTAATCATAAAACTCACTAAATGCTGGCTTTGTTCCCAGAAAAGCTAGTGCAAGCATTTTCCGATCGATTTAGGGATAAGAGCAAGGCGTTAATTTGAGATTGTTGAAGAGAGCATTAAACAATATTGGCGACGACGCCAAAAATAAACATTTCCGCTGTGCAAGAAAGAAACAGTAAGTTTCTCTCAGGTTTAAAAGGACTTTTATATTTTTAACTGCACTATATTAGGCACAAACTTCCGTTAGGTCTGTTTTAGAAATTTTCGCCAGGCACTAATAGTAATAGGTATTATCGTTAATGATGTCTCAGTGTCAGCAATTAACATACACGCATAAGATTTATGATTAGGTATGATAGTTTTGACACTGATATTCCATATTAAATTAAGATTAAATTTACTTAAATTAAAATCATTTATTTCAACCGACTAAGGTCATATTATTATTAGTATTACACAATATTGCGGTAGGCTCCCAGTTAGTTTCATATGTATAATACTCTCGGTATCATATTATCAGATATTATCCTTCAATTGACAGATGAACATATTGTTATTCGTAAATGAAGACGCCTGGTGGGATTCACAAATAATTACTAAAAATCCATCAAAACTGAGTTTTTTCAAAAAAAACTAACATGATTTGCTGTGGCCGTTTATACACTAGTACACTAACGCCTAGTGGGTAACTCTGGCAGCTGATTGTATATCGGCAATAATTTAAAAGTTCTTATGAAATTGAGTTAACTAGTGATGTCCCGGGTTCGATTCCTGATCGGGTGAATTCCCTAAAGCCCGGGTCTGGGTGTGCTGGGAACCCGAACGAACCTCGTAAAACAAAGATATTTATTTATCCTTATTTCAAGATTATGGCAATTGTTTTTAATATGTTGTCTAGCGCATTTTTATTTTATTTATTTATTTATTCAGCGTTTTTGAAGGCACACAGGCGCCTAGACTGTCATGAAAACTGTCGCACAGGAATTAGTCGGAGCTCGTGTTGTCGGGAACTACGGCCCGGAATTCGTCAACTTAAACCATTTCCACTTAAACTTCAGCAACAACTTATAATAGAATAACTTCGCAGATTAATCTATTTTCTGTCGAAGGTTTAGCACCTGAGCCTGAGTGACTGTTGACGACAAGTAAATTAATAAAATAAAATCAATTTATTTCCGTTAACGTACATAAAATCACATTAAAATCGTATTATATTATACTGTTAGTATACAAATGGACTAAAAACTATGTTTGTGTAGATGATATTAGGTTTATTTATTATTTTTTTTACAAAAAAAAATTACAAATTAAAAGCAAACCACGGCGAAACGAACTATTTTAATATTCATTTTGATGAAGGAAAAAAGAAAAGTAACTTATTTAGCATGCGTAACTAAGTTGCTCCGATCAATCTCTTATCAATAAACAGAAGTAAAATCGTTGCAAAACTTTCCTGAGTGGCCCTGTAGTCGACGATACCTTTTTGCTCGCAGTGACCCGCGGGTCGCTACTCCCGTTGATAAGCAGTAAATTGCTTTTCTTTCCATTTCTTAAATAAGCAACCCACCCCCCGCAAACCCACTCCTCCCCGCAGAAAGGTAGGTCCCTCGCATCGCAATATTTTTTTACAACTCCTAAGAAAAGTAATTACGAGACTGCTTAAAAAGGGCGAAGTCGCGTTATGTTCTAATTATTGTACCGACGATAAAAATACGCAAACGAGTGTATTATACAATTAGACACTTCTCCCCGATCGTTAAAAGGGAAATTTAAATGGAATTTTTATGTCCAGCAATTAAGGATAACGTCGGCGTACTAGACATTTTTGTAATTACAAAAATAAGATTCTTGAAATGTAGCGTGAAAAAGAATTGGGCGGAAAATACTTTGGAAGCTGCAAGCTGACGTTTGAAATACCTAAGTGGAAATTGTTTGTTTTGTTATTTATAATAAGCCGGACCTGAATCACAATTACGGAGTCATTCAGTATTCTCAGAAGTAATTACTTAATACATTATTAAATTAACATGCCTGTGATAAGAAGGGAAGATTAACTTCCCATGTCAATCACGTACATATTTACATAGATAATATCTAAGAAGATACTTTATAAACGATAGCAGACATAATAGTTAGAGATATAGGTAAACAATTGGCTAGCCTATTAAGTAGTTACATTTTCCCTGCGTCTGCCTTGACACATGGTAATTAACACTGTAGAGTGAACTCGTCCAAAATCTTCCGTAAACCTTGATGGTAGCAGTACTCGTGCCGCAAACTACCTTATTTTACAATATAGTAGTGAGGTTTTTTATTTAATTGAAAATTGATACGTCGGTCGTCTGTTATAGACAGGAAACCGTAAGCTGAATCGTTAATTTATTTTTCCGCAGCTCCTAAACACATTGTTAGTTCAATGCGAGGTGCAAATCCCAGGGAGCGTTTCAATGTTGCATACACAAACAGGTGTTCGTAGCGGAGCCGCTGGTGTGTACAGAAAATGGAGAACGGTTAAGGAACCCGAGGGAGTCGCGGATTTATCGGCGCGCCGCCGCGACGCCGCCGCTCCGCCGCCTCCTCGCTCGCTGCACGCCCAGTGTGCATTGTGCCTTACGTTTATTATATACCATGACCATACCATGTTATATTTGAGAAGTTACGTTATAGGACATTTCATTGAAATATAATTTGGCTACTGATTTAAAAGAAAATACAAAAAAGGCGTAAGAGTTGTTGCTTCGGATAGTCATTTAGTGGCAAATAGTAGTTACCTTCTTCCTGTATAACCTCTGGGAGTTCTGGGATTCATATAAACACCTGACGGCTAATAAATAATGATTAAAGTTCTGCCATTCACTATGGCTGATCTTACCTATTAGGTACAGCGAACAGCCAATTGTTTTTTGACCTACCACGGGGTCGTTTTAAAAAGTCCAAAGCTACTGCAATATTTTTTTGAAACACATTTTTTTTTAAAAATGTAAGGTAAAGAGCAAACACCAAATATAGTAAGAAAAAGAGTCGGTTAGTACCCTAATGAGTACAATTAAAAAACAGATTATTTATTAGCCTAAATAAAGAAGGAATATTTAATTCAAAATTACACAAAAAATATCCCGTTTATTTCAGGAAATGAACTTCTAAGCATTACTTAGTTGCCTAGGTAGGATTGTGTCCCCAGTGTGCGCCGCGCGCGTCCGCCGCCCGCGCTGATTTATACCGCGCAATCTCGCAAAACTTACTTCACATTTAAATTTCCAAACTGTCTAAGCTGCTCTTAACGTCGACCATATTATCTCATTCGATCGCCTATAAATTTTATGAGCTGACTCGCCTTTGTCGCATTTCAGCTTTGACTTGAATTAATAGTCCGAAGGGATCGTACACTTTTTGTTTTTATGGGCCTCACTTCAACTCCTCACGACATATTTAAAGTAGGTGCCCATTTGATTGAACGGTGCCACAGGGTATGTAGGTGCTTGTGCGAAATAAAAGCTATCGTCGGCGTTTAAATTTTCTCATAACTGTAACGCGTACTGGCCGCAACAGTTACGGTGGGATTTACGAAGTGAGCAGATCCTCGGGCCTGTTATGAATATCTAATTTAAATTTGGAATTCCCTGAGTGTGAGAGCGATGTTTGTTGCTGCGAGTGTCTCGAGCAAACACCCGCCCTGTACCACGGAACTTTGTCACTTTGGGTCGGCTCCCACACGCGGCGCTCAGCCGGCACAAATTCCTCACGATGAACGCTTTGATTAAATCTTCGCGACAATCTTGGTACGGAGACCATCGGCGCAACCCCTCTCATAATTTAGTTTGAAACTTTTTAATTAGCTTTATATTTGTGTTTGCAGATTGAGACTTCGTCTTTCAGTTTGTCATTCCGCTGGCTGCGGTTTAAAAGTTATATTATATTTAATGTTACTGGAACCATCTGTTTATTTGCTAAGAAAAAGCGAATACTGGTTTGAGAATTATTCCGGGTACAGTTTACTTTTGCTTGTTTTGAGCAAATCTTTAGAATTGTTTTGATTTTGCAGTGCATACTGGCCCGCTGCTGGTTCATAACGAACAGTAACTTTCAAATGATAAAATCCAAGTTTACTAGCACTAATAAAACCTGCAAGCACATTGGCTTTGACGGACAGACAGATAGACAGACGAGGTGACACCAGAAGGGTTTCATATACATTAATGAGCTTGAATGAAAGATACTCGTATGACCGAAAATAACATGAGTGCCCTAAGTTTGCGTTAATCTGCTGAAATACTCGTATATCGCCAATGAACATTGAAAATGTTACGTTCATTACTTTTTATTCATGGTTTGGATAATCTTATCGATCGTAATTTCAATAATCATTTATTATTTTTTATAAAAATTGGCATTGAAAGCAACAGGCTGCTCGAAAAAAGTATTCGACGCAGACTGAATGTATGTCCTGGCTAGGAATATTGCCTTTGAAGTTTCGATTTTAACTTAACCCTTTGCGCAGTCAAATCTGGTTATAAAGAGAGAGAATGAATGCAAAATTTAGCGTTAGATTTGTATTTCTCGACCGGTTCTAGTCTCGTGCGGTTACCGTTGCTCCACGGCCGCGACATGACTTGAATCCGATCGCTAAACCAAATTTTATTAGTGGACAAACATACCTGCCCGCTTGTTACAGTAGCAAATGTGATTTGAGACGCCCAACACAAATACTGGAGCTCCTTGTTGGCCTAAGGAGCCATTTAATTAGATAGGCCTGGTCCACATTCAAACTGAATAGTAATGAAGACCAATTGGATCCATGGCAAAGGCAAACATAGTTAGTTACTTGAAGTTAGGGTAAAATTATTATTCAGTGCCACCAAGCCGCAGCTTACCACGTAGGTGACATTCTAGAAATAGTTTGGCACAGACTCAAAAATATATTTTTTGGCCTAACCTCAATCGGCTAGATCACTACTGAGTGCAATTATTGTAATCTAAGTGTTCTTTTTTTGTGAGGTCAGATGTTTTTTTTTATTAGGCATTCTTGAGATAACGTTTGATTTTTTAAAATCATAGGACATAATAATCCAACTCTGACAGAGTACAGAGTACTCTAACAGCTATTCACGTGATGCTGGAACAGCAACATGTTAAAAGTCGCTGTTCCAGCACCACGTTTGGTAATTTTTTTATACGTTGTGTTCAGAATCGTTCATAGGGACATTGATTTATCGATACAATATGCTAAGTCCAAATTCAAATTGGTAACGAGTTTATTATATGAGTTGTCTATAATATTATTAAGCATATTGCTTTTGCTTTTGTTTTTAGAGGTTTTCGGTTTTCTAATTTAAAAAGACATCATCTGATCTTACTTAATGTATGATGGATGGTTTATGTTAGCCTCACCGATTTGTAAATATTTGATAATGGTAGAATAATATAATATGAAAAATACACTGGTTTTAAATGACCCAGTTATTTGAATAAATAATTCAGTTAAATAACTAACAATGTCTTGATTTTATGATGGATGCTTTCGCCTAACAGTATTTAGACTAGGTGCCCTATTTCATTTTACTTCTCATTTTTAATTGCCATATGAAAGCCAAGGGTTACATTTTCATTAAAGTATCTCCCTGTTGTATTATTTACCTTATTTGTTAACACTGCTGGGGTGCGGGTATCATATCATCTGCGCGGCAGTTTCACGCACGACTCGTGTTTGCTTAGCTCCGCCACGCTCGTCACCGCGGTCACACCCCGTCTGTGGAATATCAAAAACACTGTTTACTGACATAACAACCTATTTGAAATCACATGCACGATACACGTGTTGCACTTTTGGATTCATTAATAATAAAAATTAACAAATACACTGATTTGAAACAAGAAATTCTTAGAATCTGGCAAATGGATAAAGTCTTTATCGTGCCACTGGTGCTCTCTAGTACTGGAGTCATTCCAAAACACCTCCTTTCCTCTCTAAGAACCATCGATTTGCCAGAAAGTACCTACATGACCATGCAGAAGGCTGCCATCTTAAACACGTGTCGCATTGTGCGCAAATTTCTACAGGAGGATACGTCAAACTAACCCAATACAGGAGGTGACATTCACTTGGCTTAGGCCCGTGAATCTCACCTAAAACTAACCGAAATAACGTTATTTCGAGAATAATAAATAAAAATAAGAAAAATAATAATAATAATAATTTATTTATTCAGACATCATTACTTGTTCATATTCTTTTATACTATGAGTCGACTGTGTAAGGTTCACGTTTCAGAAAGATAGCTATGGGAAAGAAAATAACAACTTCTTATCACGATTAAAAGTCGATTCGAACTTCCATAATAAATTATACGGGCGATTATTCAGATTAAAACATGTTTCATTGATTGGGTTATATTCAGGATACAGATTGAAAGATTTTGGAATGTTTTTTCTGGTTTCCTGGGTAGGAAACTCTGCCTAAAATAAATATGACACCATGTAACACTAATTGTGATGGTCCAAAGAACATTGGTTGAGTGTTGAAACCCGAAACAATAAAAAACCCAACACAAACATTTGTTTCGCCAACAGCATTGTGCTGGCGCGAAAATCGAATCTGCGACCTATTGCATCTCCACCATCACTTGCAACCATTGTGCCAAACAGGTCGTCAACAGGTTACTGTGCATATAAACTTATCAATCCTTACCGTATCGCTTTTTCCTACTTACATTAATCTTACAATACGTTAAATAATCCTAAACGTCGTATGTTCTCTGTGGCCATATAAACAGTAGGCAGTGCGCACGATTAAGTATTCCCAGAGTCAGTATTGGATGAAATTAATCGAAGTTCGGATTACGGGCACCGGGTTTAATCTGGTAGGACGGTATCGGGGCGCGGACTTGTTATCTGCTTAATGTCTGGTAAACAACGGGATCAAGGGATAAGGAACGTCCTTTCATATGGAGCTGCCCTACGGCACGGATTAGTCCGACTTCCACCGAAGATTGCTGCTCACATATTGTCCTCCGGATGCGCTTGTTGATAAATGTTTCAAGATCGCTTCTGCGGCAGACATCCAAATGTTCGTGTTATTGTGAGGACGCCGGACATGCATTCGCAATTTGTAGAATGGAGATACAAATTCTCCGGATCCAAGCTTTGAGGTAGTCGGAATCGTCCGTTCCGAATGAAACAGTTCAGTTCGGGCTCGGCTCAATAGGCTCAAGAGCAATCGCGCTGTTGGTGAACTAGTAATTGTCCGCTGAATGAGACAGCTGAGTGCGCATCGTCTCAATCGGTGTCGACTTAAGACGCCATGCAGATTCAATTTCGTGCCCAAGCAATCCTGCACGTAAGGCCAACCGAACATATTATTGCTGGATTTATCTTTATTGCAGCCGTAGAACACTCGAACTAACTTCGACTGTCGAACTTGCGCCATTAGTGAAGACACCGAGATACAGGATTGTTTTGGTAGGGGCGGAGTTGTAAGTCTTATTGCTTTTAGTGCTGTAGGGCTGGATTGTTTAATCTAAGGTGTACAGTTGCTGGATTACACTAACGAGTCGCTTTTTGGAGAATATGTTGAGTTATATGTTTCAAAAGTTTTAAGCTATCTAACTTCTTCTCAAGTATCACGCACATTATTGTCCGTAAGTACTTATTTGTGAGTTTGTCACGCACGTTTGTGCGGCTAAGCCGCTGAACCAATAATCACTTATTTTGGTATAGAGATAAATTGGACTATGGGAAAGGACATGGATTACCATTTGTAATTGTTAGAAGTAAAATAACTTTGAGTGGCATCTATGAATTCGGGCGTATGTCACTGCTTTTTTTATGAACATTATTAATCAAAATAATTTTATTGTAAGCGAAGCGAATATTTCTAACCCGAACATATTTTTTGTATGAAATTGTGTAATACTTAATAACCCTTCTCAATCAGGTATAAAAATAGGGACCCGGCTTAACGTGGATGAGTGCTTTTAATGTTACTTGCTAAAACGAGGGCTTATTAAAATTAGTCGAATACAAAGAGGCAGGATGTTTACTGCGATGACAATATCAACATAGAATTCAATTTAGAATAAAATGAAACGACAAAAAGCGGGCGAGTGCGTCGGTACTTCACTGTTATGACATAATGCGCGCAATGCAACCATAATGCCGGAGCACAAAAAGGCATCGCCGCCGGCCTCTCACAAAAGTAGATGTCACGAGGCAATCCATCCGTAAAATGTCCCAAATCACGACAAAAAGTGTCCGACAAAAGCGTTGTTGTATAAACGTAAAATGAAATTTAATAAACATGCGACAATAGGGTGCGTTGTAGATATTTCGCCGAGATCGAGATGTGAATGAGAGATAAGCTGGCAAAATGTTGCAGCGCTGCATGTTTGATGTCTGCTCGCGTCGCCGGAGCGTGAACGGTGGAGAGCGAAATTGCAGGACGGCACTAGTGGCATCTGTCAGCGCTTTGTAGCCGAATAGATACTTTTTAATTTTGAATATGCACCGACAATGAAACACTGCAATCATTTACGAGTATCAAAAGCATACAGGCGTTCATGCCATGTCTAAACATTGGGGTCAATTTTTCAATGGGACTTTTATTGACAAAGAAAACATGTCAGATTGAAAAGATCCATCCTACTCGTACCTATATGCGTACGCTTGAGTGGATTATCTGTGCATTGGTTAGATTAATGGGTAGAACTTCTTCTTGTAGAGCTAAAGTGCATGAGTTCGATCGACCAAGAACCAAATATGTTAGGATCAACTTTAGTCTGTAAGTATGTTCATTAGTCTCTGACACCCAGCATAAGCTTAGCTTCTAGGAAACAGATGATTATATGCGCCAGACAACACACCTCTTGTCATGGTCTCGAAGTAGGGATAAATATCCCTGTATTACGAGGTACTAGACAAGGAATGAAGCTAGGGGCGTCTCCCAGCACACCCAGCCCTGAGTCAATTTAGAAAAGATCGTTCCCTGAATTGACCCGACCAGGGGTCAAACCCGGGGCACTACGGATTCCGAGGCGAGAAACTGTGCAAGTGCTACAGCCCACTACGACAATCGTGCCGTCAAATCAAGATGATTATTGTGTAGGATGTCTTAAATATTTAATAGGGCACACATCTTTTAACCGCTAGAAGCGCTGCGGTCCAAGCGGCGCTGCGGTCCAGGGCCGTTCCCGAAGTCTTTATTGACATTATCCGGGACATGTACCACGATTCCAGTTCCAAAGTCAGGACTACGGTTGGTGACACGCTTCCCTTACCTATCACCGTTGGAGTACACCAAGGCTCCGTGCTTAGCCCGTTTCTGTTAAGCGTAATATTAGACGTTCTGTCAAACAGCATCCTAGACCACCATGAGCAGACCCTGGTTGCTTATGTATGCTGATAATATAGCGCTAGCAGATTCGAACAGGGGACGGCTGGTACAACGGGTGAATAAGTGGAAAAAGTCACTTGAAAACGCCGGTCTGAAACCTAATGTGGCGAAGACGGAGTACGTGGCCTGCAACACCACAGATACCCATGGACCGTGTCAAATACCTGGGATCTGTGTTAAGCGCGTCCGGGGACATCGACCGCGACGTCAGAGCCCGAATTTCCGCGGCTTGGGCTAAATGGCGTGAGGTGACTGGGGTCATTTGTGACCCCAAAATGCCGATCAAGCTGAAGGGGCAGGTCTCTAAAACCATCATTAGGCCTGTCTTTTTATATGGCAGTGAAACATGCCCGTTACTAGAGCGACACAAGCAGCAGCTGCGCGTCACGGAAATGAAGATGCTGCGGTGGATGTGTGGAGTCTCACGCAAAGATCGCGTGCGTAACACCCACATCCGCGGCAGCCTTCGTGTTCGTGACATCGCAGACAAGCTGCAGGAGTGCCGCCTTCGAAGGTATGGTCATGTCTCACGGAAATCGGCAAACTACGTGGGCAACAAATATCTGGCCATGCCGCCCCCGCCAGGTGCCGGTAGAAGAGGTCGACCCAAGAAGCGGTGGCTCGACGTCGTTAAGGGTGACATGCGTGCCAACAAACTCACCACTGAGGATGCACAAGACCGCGCGAAGTGGGCCAAGAAAATAAGAAAGGCGGACCCTGGGACCCCACACACCAGTGTGAGTTCACAACCGGGATACACCGCACGGATGATGATGATGATGATGAGATGTGAGCTTTTAACCGGCCAATCTAGAAATCTGTGAAGTATATGGCGTGTAGCCTTTCACGTCTTATGGCTACAAAAATGATGCTGGTGTTGACCAATTTACTGACTGAAATGAGATTTCGACGTAAATATCCAAAAAATATAATATACACTGTTTAACAGCGCTATAATTTGCGTGTGATAATAGATGAGTGTCTCTGCAAACACAGTCACAGATGTATCCCCAAACACCACGAGGGTTTTATCAAATGAAATAATTAATTTCGTCGGAATCGCGCAATCATTCCAGAAGTGTATTAGGAGATAAGTATCAAACGTTTCTATTTAACTTCTCCGGGCGGAAATTCCCCGAGCGCCATATTGAAATGTTTATAATTAAATTACATAAAGACGAAGAAAATTAATTTCACTGTGCGAAGTGGCGAGCGCCTCCTCTCGCGAACACAAAGCCTCCTCAAAGCGGCGCCACCGTCGCGTCGCTACAATTTAATTTTCCAGATGTTTTTGGAAATTGCCGAGGAGTTGAATAATCACGTTATAACTTAACGGTATTAAATTTTATACGTTAAAGTGTTAATATTTCATTTTCAAGTTCAATTTAATTAATTCCAAAGTTAGCGGGGTTGGAATGAAGATGGGGTAGCGTTCGAGGACGCGTCGCGCGATTTATTAATTGATTTGGTTGTGCGTATGTGATTTAATACTGTTCTATTACCATTTTTAGTTGTAAACGAGTGAAAACTTAGATATATGAATAATTTCAAGTATTAAGAAATGCTATTTACACATGTCTATAAAACCCAACCCAACGTCCATGGTGGATATTTTTGGACAAATTTAAAGTTATAGCAATGCTGAATTATAAAGTGTGCTCCGTAGTGTTGAAAATAAGTAAGCAGACCACCAAGTTAGCGGTTACCGTGCTTATAGTCACAGTGACACCAGAACCACTCACTTATTGTCGACACTGTAAAAACCTTTTCAAACCCTTCTTGAAGGACACCACGCTATGTATTTTATTATGCCTTATTGGGAAATCCTCCTCAGGTAGATTTTAGATTACTTAAATTGTCCTCCCCTATACTCACTTTACCCTGCTTGCTAATACTTACAGCCAACACCCATCAACTGTAGGAATTACTTGATATCACTGACGGACGCCTTTGAATAATATGGGGGCAGCTTAAAAGCTCATTTTACATATATAATTACTTACTGCTAACACTCAGATAATAACCCCATCAAATGTAGCATATAATGAGCCAGATACATATGATGTTGTTTCATTTCAATTGTTATTTTATGAAGAACTCCTTACGAACCATAGTCAGTGACCCTCTCTCAAGGTTCCACTGAAAACCAGCGTTATGGCATAGCAGGCATAGTAGCTACGCCTAACACAAGCTGAACGGCAACCGTTTTAATTACACAGCAATAATATTGTTAATTAGATTTTAAGTGGTATTGTTGATTTTATTTTGGTTGTGCCTGAATAAATATTTTTCTTTCTTTCAATGACATAATTTTAAGGACGCTAGTCTTTCTAACGTGGTCGGAAAATATCTCAAGACGCGTCTCTTCTACGAATCTCTTGTTCCAAAATCCGAAAGCCGGCACCTCGCAGCTCCACGCGACGAAACAAATTGATGTACCCAAATAATTATTAATGCCTCACGAAATTTAATTGGAAAAGTTGAATTTGTATCGCGCTCACGGCGTAGGTGAGCGATCTGAGTCGCAGGCGCCGAGCACTGTTTACGAGATAATTAATCTCCAAGTATTTACGGCTTTAATCGAGCTCCTGCCTGATGGGGAGCGAATAACTCCAGTATGTAATAACGTTGCTTGCTTTATACAGTTTTGTTTAGTACAGCGGGAATCGGGAACAAACAGGCATACGCAGTTGGCAAAATGGTAGCGATCCCGCTTATAGAGCTAAAAGTCGCGAGTTTGATCCCCAGCCAAGACAATCATTTTATGGACAACATAAGTAAAATAGAGCATTAAAACATTTTTAAAATAAAATTCAATACTAGGACTAGAGCACACAAATTATACCCTTATTTTTAAAATAATTTAATCTTTCCATTCACTATTTGTAAGTCAAGGGCGACACGCGTGCCATCAGACTCACCCTGAGGATGCACAAGACCGCGCGAAGTGGGCCAAGAAAATAAGACAGGCGGACCCTGGGACCCCACACACCGGTGTGGGTTCACGACCGGGATAGACCGCACGGATGATCATGATGACAATCAATCGGTACTACTGCTACCAATGCATTTTGCTTGAGTGCCGAGAATATCCTAAAATGAAGCAGAAGAGAGAGTTGAACATAAGCTTATGTCATTATAAAGTATGATTTCCTTGGCGAATAACATATTATTAACACGTCGTCTATCGACATAGTAGACACAATAGAAACAACAATACAATTTACCGCATCTAGTTGCATCGACATAAAATAACCAACGACCAAAAGGAAATACGAAATAAATCCAACCCAGCCTAGACAATATTACAGTTTTCATTTAATAATTAAACACAATTACTATAATATACTAAACACCCTGTGATGGGTTCAATTTATGCTATAGTAGAAATAGAAAATAGGGTTGTTAATTATTTTCTAATTCATTTTAACTTACATTTGACATGTATAAAGTCCATCTATCCGCCAATAGATGGCGCAACACGTATGTGTGCGAGGTTAGAACAAAATTATTAGTTCCAAAGATTGCCGCTCGACTGCAGCGCTTTCTCACACCGAGCGCCGAGCTTCGGGTACGAATCTTTGTATTACTTTTTCCTCAAGTTCATACTGGTTTGAGTGTATACCATACGATAAGGGTTTTGTAAGTGTTTTAGGTGAAAATTATCGTGTGTAGTAAGTCTATTCAATAATATTTCAAGTGTTTTGGAATAACCTTGATTTTGTGATGCACAAGTTTCGCCGCGGCGCAGCGCATGGGCCGTTTGAGCTAATTAACAATAGATCCAACTGCAGCAACAATGAAAAACGAAGAATAAATGCCAATTTCACAAACGACGAGGAGGGCTTGCCTTGATCGAATTCCGGTTAATAATAGTACGATAGAGTTGAACGCACTCCGATAGTACGATAGTTTACTGACATTGTGGCGGCGTACAATGGAATATCGACTTCTGATGGGTGAAGCATTCATATTGAACATTACGTCTTCCGGGCTGTAAAATTACTTCTGCTGCGGCTGTGAAGATGCTTGTTGCTCTATGCTGTACTATCATTTCAAATGACAATAACTCTATATTCAAATTGTCATAGAATGTTCTTTGTACTCGTCAACCATTTGAACTCCAATTAAGAAACGAATGATACAATCGTCCAACGCCAGTAGTTAAAAAAATTAGAATGCTTTTAATAACAACTATTAGATAGGTATAAGCTAAATTTTAGTTAACATATCACAAAAACCCATCAAGACATAAAATATTTACAAGTGATAACTTCAAGTGATTCGCATTTAAAAAATAGGATCTATTATATCTATCTAGAGTAGGTACAACTACCTAATAATATTTTAATTCCTACTAGAGTGAATACCTCCATCTCTAGCCCCCTCTATAGCTTGATGTGTCAGATTGTCCTAGAATAATGTGTCACTCAGTAATTTTTCCCTTTTATATGTATTATATAGAACTCACCAAACTATACTTAAATAATCTCCTCAATCGGGGTAGTCAGAAGAAAGTTGACTGTTGCCGTTCAAAGAAACAGAACATTTAGAAGTACGTTTCGCCAGGCGTATTAGAATACAACGTGACGGGCTGCTTAGGTTTTGCATAGTGTTTTCCACTACCAGAGTGTGCCCCGTATATTTAACTATGCACACAAAGATGGTTCTAGTCAGATTCAAACACGAAATCCAAGCTAGAGTGCTCTTTTTGTTACACTCAAGCCATGGTGCTCTGAATAAATAACTGAAAAAGTTAATGCTCTACAATCGTTAAAATTGAATGAATTCAGAGATATCGCCCTTAACTTGGTAGGCATAGGAAATGACAAAATGACTTTTAAATGCCATTGCAATCGCATTGCGTACTAAGAGAGCTACTCTTAGAATTAAGGGGAAATTTTAAAAAGCCCGAAGCCACAAAATAAACGTTAGCTATTTAGCCGAGAGCTGCAGGCCCCTTGGTGGTGCGATTAGGATCTACTCAGTGGATCCGTTCGTTTGAAGCATGAAATGAGCCGGAATTGGTGAAAAATCTCTTTGAGGAGCACGAATTTTAGCTTTGCTTTGTTTTATCACCTGATGCTCAATCGCACGCCTGGGAGAAGTCAGGATTACTTTTGCCGATTAAAGCGATTGTAGTGAGCTGCGGTCATCATTGTACATTGTTTCAAACAATCACGATTGCTTAAGCTTTTGGTTTAAAAGGTCAGAATAAAATAGTGTTGATATTAATTATATTATATTTATTTTGGGACATTTTACACCGTGATCAGCTGATCCTAAACTAATTGTAAGTGTAAACAGTAATTGTAGTATGGCCAGACATTGATACGTACACTGTACAGGTAAAAATGTTGGGTTACACCCTCATATGGATTAACACATAGATACGAGCACAAATGTAATAAATCCCTGGGGTATCTATGCATAAGGTCAACACACTCCATAATTGAAGAAACTAGTGAAATTAGTGGTTCCAATAGACTCAAATTGTAAGATACTGATTCACATACAAACGATTATAAAAAGAGACAATTATAATTATACACCAAGACACATTACAAACACAGATGGTGATTACACAAATGTTTGTTATTGGTGGGGATCGATCCCACGACCTAAGCTAAGGTATAGGCAGGACCACAATGCATTCTAGGTACATACATATGCACACGAATACTTATTCTAAGTGGGAATTGTACCTGTGACCTGTTACAACCAACGGGGCAAAATTTGTGTTTATAACTCTTAAGCATTTGAAGTAATTTATAATGAAGTTGAGAAGTTCTAAAATACAGACTCCATACAAAAGCACAAACCCCATTCATAAATATAAACACCACTCTCTGAATCCATCCCACTATCAAGCAAACTGTAATTTAAAATCACATAACCTAAACATGTTTAATTAAGAATGTAATATCAGTGATAAAGCCACAGCTCGCCCTTATTAAGACAAAGTATAGCATTAAAGTTAACACAGTCCAGTACAGCGGGAATAATTATCAGGGGTGTCGTGCTCATACGAATGGGTCGAGTATGAGGAACGGCTGCCACCCCCCACCCTACTGACCGCTGCCCCGTTGCCTGGCAACCAGCCGCCACCTAATCATCATAAACAGATAACCCGCCATCTTTGATAATGTTGCACAATGTTATCGTGAGAGATTGTTTTTGTTTCTGAGAAAGTAACACTAGACTTGTTGGCTTAGTTGAGAGTGAATCTGAATACTACACACAGGGATCGTAGGTTCACTCCATCCAGAAATATCCTTCGTGTGAATGATTCTGTGTGATGGCAATGACACCCATATTACAAACTCTGTTTGGGGTGAGATTTTTATGAGTAATTTTTATGAGACTTTGTTATATCTATTTAAAATTTAAGTTACTTACATGATATCAATCGTAACCATAGCTCTTAGCCAGAAGTCCACTGCTGAACTGCATATGCCTCCCTGCCTATATTTTGCTTGATTGACACCGAACTGGTATAAAAATACCCCGTATCTACAAACGCTTATAAAAAGTTGAGGACACCTCAAATGAATGCTGTCCTGTTTCTGGATTCAGGTGATAGAGGTCTTGAAGCTTTCTGAAATCTTAATCTCACTGAAAATAATTTCATGTAGAATGTTGCCAAGACGAGACTATATGCCTCGCACTGTCAAAAAGTTATCAGATCTCATATAGAGCTAAGCTTCTAACTCTACACTTTAGCCAATATATGTGAATTTCTCCAAAATATTTAGATTTAATTGTTTTTACAATGTACTTCTTTGAGAATAACTAGGGTTTTGCGTCGTGAACTCTCGACGTTTCGAATTTGGAGGTACTTTATTTTAATTACAACATTTTCGTGTGTTAGGCAATATTTTTTTTTAGTGCCCGTCAAGATGACCTCACTCCACCTGATTTAAAGCAGTCGTGAGGTCCAGATATGAGGATGACAAGCACAATAATGCAAAGCAATTACTGAGCTGGCCATACTCACCTTGAAGGCCTGCCCTGGCACCGGTTAGTGCAGTGCTGATCCCGGAACGCGACCTGACCGAGATAGGTCAGAGTCACTTTTATCTCAGCCTAAATAAAAGCAAATACTTTTGAATCTCTATTTAAAAACGTTTTATCGACAAATAATAAATGAGCAATAAAAGCCATCTTACAAATGCAAAAGTCATTCACAAGAAGCGAATAGTCCTGAAAGAAAAACAAAGAAACAAACGGAGCAACGTTTTGGATATCGAATAATCCTTTCGGCTGAGCGTTTAACCCCCTATTTAAACTTTAAGCCGCCTGCATTTTTAATAAATTTCAAAGAGATGTCAATTGAGTGTTTTATTTTGCATAGGGCTTAGCTCGGCGTAGGGGTGCGCGAGTAGATTTCGCTGTACGTCATTTGTAGACCCGCGCCAGCCCTGCGCCCGGCACTTTTGTTGACAGAATATCAAATTATATTTTGATTGTGTACATATCGCTCCATAAGTGCCACTCTGTGGGGGTATCCAAAGAGGTTAGGAGGTAGAGTAAATAATACCGAGTGTGAATGGAAATGGAAATATTGTTTGAATAGCTTGATTAATTGTGATTGTCAAATTGTAGCGGCGTCAACAATATGGTTTGCTATTAAATACCACAATTTTGATAAATTAATATACCACCCTCAAAGTAAAGATTACTCAATTTTACTTAAAAAACGTTTATTTAAACTTCCAACTCCCGTGGTGGGAACCAGTTTCGCAGAACGATTTTCGGCTTATGCATTTCCTGCACTTTACAATCATACTCTAAAATTCTGTGACATAAGTCGGTCTACATTGCAGCAGGCGAAGACTACACTATTTAAATGGTTACTCACAATGGACTATAACGCAACAGAATCTATTTTACCATTTTAAATTCATCTAATATAACATGACATTCCTTTCAATGCACATCACAGACTCTTACTACGTTAAACAATACATCTTTCCACTTTATTTACAAAAAACATTTGATTAATTGTTGTTTCTTTATTAATTTGGCTTTAATAAGTTACCTAATTGATATTGCATTTCTGTTGATACATAATTTGTCTTTTGGTTACCCAAGATACAGGCTGTGCCTAATTTGGGATCCCCTGTTCCTTCAACAAGTATGTCTTAGACGAATAATGCGATTACCTATTTAGTGAGGTTATGAAATGCCATGTACCCATAGTCTAAGTAATTCGGCTACTAATAAAGCATTTTTCATTTTCATTTTCATTTTTTCATTAATGAATTGAGCTGAAAATTCTACTTTGTTTACGTTTGTTTGTTATCGCGGTGCCAACTCACCGACTCTAAAAACAGTTAGGTTCTGTTATGCTAGAAATCGAAACATAAAACTAAATTGTAACATCCTACACCACGTTGTCATTCATCATCAAACGAGAATGTGGTAGCCATAACTGGGACCCTAGCCAAGAGCAACACGCTACCTTCGTTTCGAGATGTCAAATTGAAAAATGCACAGGATTTTTTTTTAAGGCCTCAACAATAGTGCTCTACCAGCATATTGATTTCGCCAGGGAATGAAATTAGCACTCGTCTAATCGAAATGATATTTCATGTCAGTTCCAAACATTTTCAAATTTGACATGTCGAAACGAAAGTAGCGTGGTACTCTTGGCTAGCCCCCCTGGACAGAGTTTTTCTATATTTTGCTGTTGGATAAAAGCCGAGAATTACAGTATATTTCACAAAGGCAAATTTTCAACTTTAATCCCTCAATTAAGTAGTAGTGAAATTTACAAAATTTTCATGTTACTTGATTCAGTAGTTAACGCTTTCCGATGATGAATCATTCAATCAGTCAGGACATGCCTTTTTATAAAGCAGACTCAAACTAGTGATTCGCATTCCTCTGCGTTCATAAGCTAGGTGGCTAACTACAAACTAGCCGCCCGGCCGTCGATCAATCAATAACGAGCGTCGGCCCATATGCGCGCGCGCACCCAAAGCCTCGAACCGCGGAGAAATCGACAAAAAGTCCGACACGACGCTAGAGAGCCATCTAGATTTATAAGAAATAACATTATTAGATCTTATAAAGTTGGATTGCGCAAATAATAACATAAATTTTAGCTTTATAGTATAAAATCGTTTACCTTAAATGTTATTTTCCGAAGTTAAACACAAAGTAAACTGAAGTGCACATTTGTTATTATAGAGTTCTGTCCAAAAAACTGTTTTTTTGGTTAAAATAAGTTTTTGCAAAAATAGATGTCCTTTCTGTAAAAGTCACATACAATTTGAAGTCACTATTCTTTCTCTTTCGTATTCAAATATACGTTTGCCATGCAAACTAAATTTAAAGTGCAGCCACAGGGCGCATTACTCATTATCTCGTCTATTCAGAGGGCATCAGTCAGTTCCAGCCTTAAAAAGGGTAATAGATGCATGTCTTGTCGGCTATTGTCTCGGCGGGTAATCGCTTCCGTGAGAGTACCGACTGGACGCGATCGCCGATCTGACAGTTCCAATTTGTATGCCGACCGCCGCCACGCCGCCCACCCTACGCGTTCTCACGCCACCTCAACATTTTACCTAATTATTATTTAACTTTTTAAGGCATAACACATGTTCGGCCGTTAACAATCCAAGCTCGTGACGAAAATACGAATTCAACACTTTTAATCGGTGACTTTTGTTTCTTTATCATCACTTCGATGCATAGTAATCGTATTTAAATATAACAGCCAATGTCATCAAGTAACAAATAAGGTTTAAATAATATGTTTAACAGTATGGTAAAGATTTTATCAAAGAAAACTCCTTATATGAAGCAACTTAATTAATGAAGTAGAGAAGGTGTGTTTGTTTGGTTTTTGTATAAACGCTCTGTGATAATGAGAGGTGATGTACGTGAGATAATATTATGACAACTAATAAGTTCACTATACAAATATGATACATTCCTAAGACAGAACAATGTTAAGGGGGCCCTATTTGTATAGCCATGGAAACAATAAAAGCATTCCAAATTCAGAGCTACTTTCCTAGTTGGCCAATAATTACGTGAACGATTATTCCTATAAGGCGAACATTATCGGCTATTATCATCTATTCGTGAGATGTTTTTAGTCGAGCGGTTTTGAAAAAAAAGGCCGTGTATAGATGTGGCCAAAGTAGGGTTAAAACAAGCGCGGTAGCCTTTGTGGAGTTCGAAAAAGTGCTCATAGATTGATACACCTAAAGATGAATGAGCAGAAATCGTATGCACCTCGGCGCTGGCGCACGCTTCACCACCTCGCCTATTCAGGATGTATCGGTTATGGAGTGGATCTAATGACCGTTCCCAGTTTGGCGCTACTTTGGAATACGTCTTTTTGCTGTTTTTCTTGCGCTAATGTCAGTGGACGTCCGCAACGGGACGTCATATAACGGCGACGGCTGGCATTTAATGATAAAATTCGTATTCGTTTTCTATCGATACAGATATGGCGTGTTATGAAATACCGCTGCGTAAGGACAGTAATGTTCGATCTCACATTCCGATATGCTTTAGTATTCACTCCTGGAGGTCCTTTTAAAAATAAATTTACTGTTAGGAAGATAAAATTTTATCAATAACTGACGAAGATCATGAAATTCAGTATTTGAATTAACCGAAACTTGGGCTTAATCTGCTTACAAGTTTCTTACACAACTCCTTCAAATGAAGTTACAATTGCAATTGCTATATACCTAAAAAATTGTAATATTGTATGGCCAAATTTAATATAGGTGACGTTTAAAAGTATTAGATAGGTTAACTCATCGAAATAATATTTAAATATTTTCCGTAAAGCATCAATCCTTTTGTAATTAATATTGCACATGTAAATCATATGCACATTTAGTTAGTTAGGAATCCTTATTAGGGCAAAAAGTAGTCGTCGGTACTTTTAACTATCCGCTAAATACTATCGCTCTAAAAGGGAATAAATTTAAGGACAGTTTGTTTAATTATCGTGCCTAATACATACATTTATTATAAACTGGAATAGCTCTTTATGCAAGTATTAGCGGCACATAAATGTATATAGCAAGAATCACATTAGCGGCATTAAAATCCTCCTTGCATTCGTTAACGGCGTCTGAGTATGGCGAGATATGTGCTCCATGGTGCGTGCGCGCCGTATGATTTTCAGAAATGGTCGCGCTTATAGGCAGTAAGGATACAATATTTTTATGCAGTACGTTTTTCCTTAGCAGTTGTTTTTACGGCCATTACCGTATCTAAAGTAGGAAAATCGTTCGAGATGCTACATTCTAATGATGGCTGGAAGGCGCGCGCGTGCGCCGGTACTCTCATCTGTGGTTAGGGTTGCCACTTTTACGTTTTTTTATTAACTTTTTTTTTTTGGATTATGGCTTTTGCATTTTATATTTTTATTCTATTTACATTTTGACGATCTTAATATAAATTCCTGTAATTTGTGACCATATACTTTTACACTGTAACTAATCTAATCTTACCTAGTAATTTTATTGAAATTACTATCAATACGCCATAACAAGTAGAGGTAAAAAAATATAATGTCTTCGCTTCACCGACAAAAGCAAGTGTGAATGAAGATGATGGAACGAATTTAGCGACAAAACGATTTAAACGTTATGTTTATCTCTGTAGATACATATTACAGCATCTGCCTATTAAGAATATAGTTAGAATTTTTTTTTTGTAACATAAACAACTAGATTGTGTAAAAAGCTTCAATTGTTGTCATGTTAGTTTTCCTCAGCCCTGTTTACGGCGCACCTCTATGTAACACGTAGTACTAAAATGACGGTACCGAGAACGCGCAGGTATCAATCAATATTAATGCAACACAGTGTTGTGCTGCACCTTTGACTAATACCTGCGATCCGGACCGAGCATGAGCCGATAAGGCCAATAACACACCATTTAATTTACGTAATATGCAAAAATTGTGGTGCGCACCACAGGTGTACCTCGCCTCATACTCATAAATTGACAATACCAAATACGGTTTCAGAGCAAGTTTTTTCTTGAAGATCTAGTTATTCAAATATAAACTCAATATAAAGACAATTTGTATTAATTAATATTTATTGTAGGTAACACAAAAAAATGTAACAAAATGTGTAGTTAATTGTAGATTTGTGTTCATGAATTCGCTGTAATTTTGCCTTGATATGAGTTTCTTAAACTTAATACGCTTCGCGTCATATAATGCTTGAATAATTACTTTTCATATTAATCCAAGCGTTACTCTACGAGAAAATAGAAACAAGAAAGTGGATAGCGACTCTTATTTATCAACTGAAATGTTAAATACTTCGTATTCACTGAGGGCTTTTAATTAAAAATAATTACTGGTAAATGAGACTATCAATTACCCCGCATCTTACTTTTTTATGTATTCTACTGGCGCTGGTGTGAAAGCGGTTTTACATCGAAACTAGTTGTCATGACTCCACCATAAACAAGAAAAAAACCAGATCGCTCGATACAGCCAATTTATGATTTATGGTCTCTAGTGTTTGCTGCTAGACTATTAATAACTATGACAGATTTTGGAGCACGATTATAAGAGTAGGAGAATTCTGTTTTTTGAGTTATTGCACGTAATCTTTCCCCCACGACATGTTTCTAATAGAATATGGTGGAAATTTGAATACGGACAACATAAATGTCAATTGCCCACTACTTTCAAAGGGTTTGCCTTTAAAGTGGTACTAGCAAAGATTTCTCCGTACATCGTGAACAACTGCCGTTATAAAAAGAGTAAAAGGCGTGGAATCGTTTAGCTTGCTAATTTGAAGAAGTCGAGCGGAGTGTCGTTGTGAGATGGCATCTTCACGGCTTACAATAGTAAACAAATGTGTCGCGCGGGCGCAATTACACCGCCGGCCGGCAGCTGCGCGGGCGCGGGCCGCGGCGGGCCCGGGCGCCGCGTCACGCGGCCCGCGAATCGCGCGCACATCACGCTCCGCTACGGACTTATGCTAATGGTCACCGCGCCGCGTAAATTGGAGTGAGCCTGCTGCAAAACAAAATGGGTCCGCCTCTTTATCTTATTACTGTAGCACTGCCCGCAGCCAGTGCAACTAAGAATCCCACTCGTACCGAACCAAACCCAACCTTAATCAAAAAACGCAAGGCTTCTTTTTCTTAATCCTGAAACCCTAGGGTCCCGATTGCCCGTAAGCCCGCAGATTGCTACAGTGAAATTCGAATACAAAAACTAGCGCGGGAAGGAACGTGAAACCGATTAAAAGGCCACATCACGATTTTGTATGCACTTTGCACTCATTCGATCCCGTGCGGATGGCACTGGCTACTTCACCAGATACTTTGATTCTATGTTTAGCGCAGATTAGTCAAACGCTCTTTATAATTAAAGCGCTCTAGTCCTGTGATTTATTCTCTATTCTTTCATGTATTTAGCGAGCGCTTCTAATCAGCGACGCAACTAAATAAAAGTTCAATTATTTTCTTTCATTTTATTCTTCTCAAACGTAGGCGTTTGTTAAATAAAATAAAATAACTCCTAACAATTCAAATTTCATCAAGTAGCATCGAAGCAGTATAATGATTGAATATTGATCTGTGAATCAACAATAATAGATCCCATCAGTGGCCGGTATGTGGCATCACATTTAATATAATAAGAGTTCAATACGTCTAACCGTGAAATGTGTCGATACAAAAACTGCTAACGTGTGAATCGTATTAAAAAGCTGTTAAGTCATGCGGCTTCATAAATAGGTGGCATTCGATTTGTTGTGATTAAATTTCGTCCATTAGGACACCGTTAGGCGGATCGGTAAATGTAAGTATACAGATAACGTGCTAGTAATCCGGCAAATAGAGTTTCGGTGGCGATATCACTCACTGTTATCAGATGATAAATTAATGTTACACGAGCCGCTGTTACACTTAGAAACAGTACCTGCTCGTGTGGCCGTGAACTGTGCTATCGGTTTTGATTTAACTAGACTGCAATTTACAGCAGGGTGGCTAGCCAAGAGCAACACGCCACGATGATTTCTACAATAGAAATCGTTCAAACGTATGGGCTGTCACTGGCGCTTATGTCATCCCCATACATTTGAATGATGACATAAGCTGTCACTGGCGCTTATTTCATCCCCATACATTTTAACCATGCTGTCACTGGCGCTTATGTCATCCCCATATACACACATCAAAAGTGTCTAGGGATCAACATATATTTTTGCAATAACTTTTCTCCTGATTGATATTAATTAAAATTTTCTTTAAGGATTCATCAAATAAAGTGTTTTCGTTCGTCTACAGTAACGATAAACCAAGTCACCTTTGCATTAGTAAAGAAATTTGCCATTTTCCTAATAAAGGGATTTTTGACATTTGAACCACTAACATTAAAGTTCGAAAAAAAGACTGAAATAACAGTTTTCTTAAAAATTTTATTGGGTAACTTAAACAATTAATAATCCGTGTTTCTACCGCGAACACTAACAACACAAGAACAACTCATACTCAAAATGAGTTCATCCAAATCACGCTGTGGAATGGCCGCCCATGTTCGTTGCAACAACAAAAAAAGGTCTTCTTGCGACTGGATACCCTCCATATTCGGCAGAGCTCTTCTCTGTAGCATATCCCATGCATGCTCAATCGGGTTCAAGTCTGGCGACTGAGCAGGCCAGGGCAGGACATTGATGTTAGCTGCGGCGAGAGTCTGTCTTACAACTCTTGCGGTGTGCGGTCGTGCATTATCATGCATTAACTGAAATAAGGGACCGATTTGCACTTGTAGAGGAACGATGACGTCTGATAAAATCGTCTCAGCATAAATTTGAGCGTTGAGGTTGCCTCTGATCCAAATCAACTCAGTTCTTCCGCCGATCCAAATACCCGCCCATACCATGATGGTTCCACCACTATAAGGATGGACTTCCTGGCAGGATTTTAATCGCTGTTGGCGTCCAGGGGTTCTCCAGTGTCGTATACGTCTTGTATCCGGTCTCATACCAAAACGAGACTCATCAGAAAAGCACACGAAACGCCATTGTTCTTCTGCCCAATTTCTGTGTTCAAGAGCCCATTGATATCGAATCCTACGATTGCCTTAGCGGTCTTCGGGAATGAAGGTTCACTTCATGCAAGCGGTTTCTGACTGTTTGGTCGCTAATTAAGTTCCCTGAAGAGTGATGAAGCCTCACGGCTAACATCATGGCGGTTATTGTTGGAGCTCTTCGAGTTGTGATTTGAATGTATCGGTCTTGTCTCCGTGTGGTGCAGCGATACCGTCCTCCATGGCGCTCAGCCACGGTACCAGTGCTTCGGTAACGTGTCCAAAGTCGACTGATAACACTCTGACTTGTATTCAGAGCTAAAGCCACAGTACGTTGCCGGGAACCAGCTTCTATCATTACCACGGCTCTGAGCATTTCTTCCCTGCTTAAATGACGTCGCCGCTCCATAATAACGTTGGTTTTAATCAGTAGTAGGGAAACAGTAGCACTAATAATGTCTTCAATGCGTTGTATGTTTTTATAGGGAAAATATTGACAGCTGATTTTCATCTTTTACTCGAATTTGATTGGCAGTTCCTGTTTCAAATTATGAAATGCACCAAAAAGGATCCAGTTAATTTTATAAAATCATAAATTTATTACAAAGCCACATCTCAATCTCAAGAAATCCGCATAAAAATGCTTGATCCCTAGACACTTTTGATGTGTGTATTTGAACGATTTCTATTGTAGAAATCGTCGTGGCGTGTTGCTCTTGGCTAGGCTCCCAGGTATAATATAAATATAAATATGCGCCAGACAACACACCTCTTGTAATGGTCTCGAAGTAGGGATTATTAAATCCCTGTGTTACGAGGTACCACACAAGGAAATAAGCTAGGGGCGTCTCCCAGCACACCCAGACCCGAGTCAATTCAGAAAAGATCGTTTCCTGAATTGACCCGACCGGGAATCGAACCCGGGACACTACGGAAATCGAGGCGAGAAACCGTGCTACAACACACTACGCCAATCGTGCCGCCAAAATATAGTCTAAATATATAAATAAATAAATAAAATAAATATCCCTGGACATTATTCCACACAGCGCCATCTAGCCCCAAAGTAAGCTAATTAAAGCTTGTGTTATGGGATACTAGACAACGGATAAACATACTTAAATACATTTTCTTTTGTAAATACATACTTATTATACATAGGAGACACCCAGACCAGTAAAAACAGACATGTTCATGCACACAAATGTTTGTACTGTGCGGGGATCGAACCCGCACAGTACAAACATATATATATAGTCTGTCTATTTCACAAAGATCGTTTCACTATGCTTGTTACTTGTACGCGTAGTAGTGACAGGAACTGACATACAAGTATGACTGACAACTGACATACGCTAGTGTGCGTGCCCTCAGCCGGAACAATTGACACTGTGACACTAAGACAGTGTGTGTGTGGCGCATATTATTTTTTATAATTAAATTAATAATTAACATATTTGTGTTTGTGTCGTTGATGGTTGCCTTGTGTAGCGATAAGCCCACCTAAACTGTACAAGCTAAGATTTCTGTTTTGAATATTGTTACCTATTATTTTACTTGTGCAATAAAATACATTAATCTCATATCTCCGAATTATCATTTACTTACTTAAAATTTTAAGTTGTATCACAAAATTTCGTATAACTTCAAAACTTTGCACCTGGTACCCGCGAGTAGGCATAAAGTTCTTTAGCAATGAAATTTGACTATTGCAAAATGATGGAATACATTTTGACTGTGGTCGGTTACACGGTACAATTGTAAAGTAAAAAACCAAACAATAATCTCAAGTAACTAAATAATGATAAAAATCTCTGTTTAATGACAATAATTTCTGTTACAGGCTTTGGAAATGCAGGTATTCTGAAAATATTTTGTGTGAAATATCGTCTGCCGACGCAAAAAAAAATCAATTGACTATAGAAAAATACTAAGCAAGTGCGCAAAAAGTACTCTCAAGTGAAATAATAGTCGACTGTAGCGATGAGATACATTGTTCCGTTGAACTAAGTAATTTCGTTCAATTGTCTTGCAAAGCGAGACGGCCAATAAACAATCGTTCATACTGAATGAACGGAAATGTCCGTCTCGAAATTAGCCTGGAACAAGAGAAAACCTTTAAAGCCATCGTTTATTATATTTAAAACGGCTTAAACTGTAGAAAGTTGTCGTAAACAATGCACTAATGTACTTAGCTTGTAGTAACGATGGTTATAGTGATACTTTCGCATTGTTATGACACGTAGACATTCTACAGTTACTTTGAGTATCTGCGGAAGCATGCTAATAGTTCTATATACAATTACAAATTAAGTAGGTACTGAAGGGAATGGTGAAAAAATACACATTTTTGTTTTTTCTCTATTGAAAGCATGTATGTATAGGTTTGTTATGCTCCTGCTACGAGTATATTGGTTTTCGTGATAAACCATTTTTATTACTTTTATTATAGGACCAAAAAAAACTGGTTAAAATTTGGTTCAAAGTTCCATACGTAATCGCATCAGGAGAGCAAGCCGGAGAATTCACCAATGAACGATCCTCCAATTGAAAAGGTGAAAATCAAAATCACCACCTATAATAATGGTTCTGAGCATAGGGGCTGCCGGATTTCGGTGGGTCGTGGTTCAGCAGTGGACGTCTTGCGACTGATAATGATTTTCTAAGCTTAGTTATTTTGGAACGATGAACTTTCTGAGTGAAATTTCCATTCTTCTTGAATAGTATTACAATAGGGTTACAGCTGTTCAAAGTAAAAACCCCAAACCGAATATTCATCCATTACGGAATCGCGACAGAAAGTCCGCACGGAATCCTATTCCAAAACGCATTTCACATACAAATACCTAATTTCGGAGTAAAGTACGCGCATTATACAGGCGGGTACGCATTTAAATTATTCCAGCGGATCGTTTATAGGCCATAACCGAATTTGGGAATTAGCTATAAAACAACATTTGATAGGGGCGGGCGCGGGCGGTTTGCAATTCGAATGTCGGCTGGTTGGTGTGCGCGGCGCGTGCGGCCCGTTACCGCCACCGCGCCACCTCGCGGGGCCCAGGTGGCTGCCACTCATACTTGAATCTTTTTTCCTTATCGCTTTTACTGCTGATCATATAAACGAGTTTGTTTCTTCAACAAGTGAATGTGGACGAGATAACGTTTTGCGGCTAAATGGTCAATTATAATTAAGACCAAACAAATTTAGAACATTTGACATAATGGGAAAAAAGTTATTAAAACCGAGTAAATAACCTTATTTATTTGTTTATACCCACACACAATTCAACATTTGTTGGCTCGAACTTAAAGGTTCGGTGACTCGTTTCTTTGTCGTACCATCCAGACGTGGAACGCTCTTCCTGCACATGTGTTT
Organism: Udea olivalis; assembly: GCA_947369235.1. NCBI lineage: Eukaryota > Metazoa > Arthropoda > Insecta > Lepidoptera > Crambidae > Udea > Udea olivalis. The sequence continues at coordinate 13,593,479 of OX376343.1, forward strand.
CCTGGTATAGTCCCGGGTTCTTCAAGCGGGGCGTGAAAACGCATTTCTGCAGGCCTTCAAGGTGAGGATGGCCAGCTCAGTGATTCGTTTGAATGAATGGGCTTGTCAACCTCATATCTGGACCTCACGACCGCTTTCCATCAGGTGGAGTGAAGTCATCTTGACGGGCAACATAAAAAAAAATTACTGCCACATGATACATAGATATTAATACAATCTTATAATAAGCATGCACATGTAAAGAACACATATCTGATATGTACCACAGCGACGGCGTAAATAGCATTCTTAAGTAACGTATTGTAAGACTATAAATTACCCCTAAAAATTAACCTTAAAAAAATAAGCGTAAGCAACAATCATAAAAATATTTGATATACACTTATTATGCCTTGATGTTCAAAAATGTAGGCAGCTACTTGAAGTTGTTGTTGAATTTGTACTTGAATATGAACATGAAATAGTGTTGGCAGTCTCTTAATACAAAAGCATAACTAATGATGGTAAGCCCTAAAAGCCATTCTGGAACATATGACCTTAACTTCAACAAAATTTGAAAAAGATTCTCAATAAAATACTAACGATATTTCTTTGTTGGCAGAGAATACAAAATAGCACTTAACAGAAGACTATGATTACAGGCGAAAGAACCTCTAATAGGCACGAATTATAAATAAATATAATTAACCGTCGTGACTTCGGAAAAGAGTTTACTGTACGCGGTCCTAGAATATAGGGTTGCTTACGATGCGAGTCTTCGAACCCTTATTATTATGAAATCAAATAAGTAGGACTTGATTTGGAGCCCTAACAGAAATTTGAAGCTAGAATTTAAGTGAAAACTGTTTGGTTTTTTTCTAGTTTGGATTTGTATTTGTAACTGTTTTTGACGAATCGAGTCTTACGATCAGCCTTAGAGGAGCCGATGAATACATTTGACTCTAGGTTCATACAATTGTCACACAAAAAAAAAATGATTTTTCTCGCACAAGAGCTAGGGGAAAACCATAGTGTAGCCCACAAATATTGTTGAAAATAGGCTTGGAGAGTGGGAAAAGTAAATAAATGAATAATTATATTTATAATTTAATGTTTCTACTCGACTAAGTTAAATCCGTGTAATAACATACATGGTCTTGAACAAATGTAAGTATAACCGTACAATCATGTTTCATATTTCTCAGAACTTAGCAAATAAATATAAAAGTTTTTATACCCGGTTTTAGAGTCCTAGCTTGCCAAGTGCTACTGTAGTCCTAAGCAGCACAACACTGGTTAGGAATAGTTAAAGGAAGCTATCCTTCGCTGCAATTTAAATTCCATTACAATGAATATAAAAAGCCAATTTGAACCCTATATCGTGTACCTAGTTCGCTGCGGCGTGTCGATAATTTCTTTAAAACGGTCAGCTTTAGCTGATTTTATTGAGCGGTTAAGAACAGGTAATTTAAAATGTTATTTAGAGAGAATCATTTGTATTGCATCCAAAGAAATGAAGTGGAATCGAAGTACTTAATATTACACCGAACTTGGCATCTTAACTGGACGGTTTATGTTACTATCCGAATAAAGACTGTAATGTTAGAGATTCTAAGAATGTGGATTTCTTTGAAATTTGGCTAAGAATGTTATATTTGAAAAACTTAAATCTAGTAGGATGCAATAATAACAGATTATAGAATAAACAGTGTCAACAACAACAAAATAAATTGGTTAAAAAAAGCATTTTTCGATAGCAATGGCGAGTGAGAATGCAGGATAGCTCCATACCTTTCACGCTAGTTCTCGTTTATGTTTATTTGAATGAGCTGCGGCAACGTGAGGTCATAATGAAGTAGTACCTGCTCGGGCACTTTTTCCGCTCCTACAAATTGCACCCCAAATGACTAAAATACACTAAATGACTAAATTACAAAATATAGTGCAAGCTTTACTAGGAACGATATGACGTGATGAGATGTGATGTGACAATTTAAAGAAATAAAAAGTTAACTAAAATACAAAGAGTTCATAGAAATACATCATCAATGATATATTAAAATTAAAATATAAAAAAATTGCTACAACAAGTTCATTGCCCTGAATCGGTTAACAATAAATCGCCGTTGGCCACGAAATTAACAATTTATACGCGCAACAAGTACAATACAGATATATCAGTAATACCGAACTGTGCCTACTTACCAACTATCTGTGACGCTCACAATTGACTTTAACAATTACTTACATTAGAAGTGGGGCTTGTCATTCAAGAGGCGTTGTTAACTTCGCGCCACATATAAATCGAAGTAGATAGCGCCAGTTTAAGTCTATACCAGGTGACTATTCATTCGTTCAGAAAAATGATGACATAATAGGTAGATTCCAAGAAAAATTAGAATTTTTCAACTAACTTTTATTATTGACGACACGGTTGGCGTAGTGCGCTGTAGCACGGTTTCTCGCCGCGATTTCCGTTGTGTCCCGGGCTCGATTCCCGGTCGGGTCAATTTAGGAAACGATCTTTTCTGAATTGACACCGGTCTGGGTGTGCTGGGAGACGCCCCTAGCTTATTTCCTTGTGTGGTATCTCGTAACACAGGGATATTAATCTGTACTTCGAGACCATTACAAGGGGTGTGTTGTCTGGCGCATATTTATTTATTATATTTATTTTATTTTATTTATTATGAGGTTTTCATACAAAACACAAAAGTGTCTGACTGACTTTGTATTCATACAAAGTCAGTCAGACACTTTTGTCAGGTCTTCATGAAGACCTTAAAATAAAAGTTAGTTAAAAATTATAATTTCAAACAGTATCTATCACCTACCTGATAGATACCACCTACCGAAAATGATTCGAAGAAAATGTCCTAAACGTAGGAAATAATTACCGGGTATGAACAACGTAACGGTAATTAAATATTTTCAAATCAATTTCATTGACTTTATCGAGATTTTGACATCTGTCGTCGTCCTCAGAAAAAGAACAAGGACTAAATGAAGCAGTTGAAAGTAGAGCGTTGCAATACTTGCAATTCCCTTTTGACACGCGAAGTACATACATAGGTACAATCATCTAAGTCTATTTATGTCGGTGGTTCACGCCAATGCTCGGAGGCGTGTGAATGGCGAACCCAGACATTAAACGGAGCGCGCAATTTCGCAAATAAAACAATAATGATAGTGCCCTGTAATAATGTTTGAATGTTTCCTCTAATTTCCAGATAGTCGTGACGGTGCGCCAGGAAACCACAAGGAAACGTCCACAACGAAGCGAGTCTTTTGTGGGGAGAGATTGGTATCAAGACATGAACGTCAATTTCGGATATTATTAGGGGTAGTTTGTAATTTTATGCTGTTTTGTTTCGTTAGAAAACACTTGCTTTTTAGGTGTTTAAGTATTTGATCAAATGGTCTAAGAATTATTTCTACATTATAAATTATATCACAGCTATTCTGTAGTTTTTTTTAAGTTTGATTCCATTTGTTCGGCATCACCAATCCGCATTCGGCAAGCGTGGTGAAGAAGCCAATAAACAACAATTTTATTGATGACTCGATTTTAATAGTGGAGGCTTGGCCCAGCAGTGGGAGAGTACATAGATTATAATTATTCATATTACTATACGTTTATATTTGCCTTATCTTGTAAGCTACTAGAAAGTTTTTAGAAGTTAACGAAATATTTCTAATGTATGCTTTTGGTAAAAAATATCATATTTATATTTTTTTTTTCATAAGTCCTAATAACCCTGTAGAATTTGCCACATGTAAGTATCAGTATCAGGCGGATCAGGTATAATATTGTTCTGACGTGTGATTGACGCGAGGATGAGCCACGACTAGCAGCTGGCCCTCCACTTATAGCCCGAAGCTCTCCATCATTTGCATAATATGGATTGTAACAATTATGGTGTTATAAAATACTATATAGTATAGGTTGGAACTGCATTTAACTCGTCAAGCGTCCCATTTATGAAGGCAACGGCAAAACAATGAATGCTCTATACACTAAATGATTTCGAAAAATATACAAAACTTTAATTATTGCTATCTGACTCTGTTTACGTTTTAATGCCATTGATTGAAATTATCTGCATTAATTACAATTAAGTTTACAATATTGTCAATTAAACAGCTTATATTACTATTTCGGTGAAACCAAAGTACCTAAAATATAAAGGAACAAGTATATAGTGGTTGCAACGCCCTTACAGGGTTATGCACAGAATCATTTGTAAATTGTACTAATAAGGTAAACTTGATTTTTGTAATTGTTGTATTTGTACAATAAAGAATATCATATCTTATCTTATAATTTTTTGCAAAACTACACAAAAGTTTAAAAAAAGCTAAGTAAAATGTTAATATACAACAGGAATAAAAAGGAGCATGCAGACTAAAACACGTTTTAGTAAGAGAAGTAGACGGTGCCTGGATCCTGCGGAGTACGTCAGAGGGCAGGGTTCGATTCCCACCAGGTACACACCTTAACGTTACGAATAATCGTGTTAAAAGCTGATTTACAAATTTTAAAGGACAAATTAATGTTAAGCATCGCATATTATTACACAATGAAAATCTTTTCTCTATTTACTAGCAGTATCTCTGTTTACTCAGATATACCTAACTACCTTGACACAATTTAAATACATTGGGAAATGATTGAGTGATCTTAATCCTGCAAATGCCAATTACAATTTTGAAACATGTAAAAGGAAATTTACAAAACGATTGCTACAGAACACGATAAATACTAATCTATGTTTATCCTAGATAATATTCCCGTATGTGTATCATAAGAAAATTTCGACATTATCATAACCTTCAGGTTAAAAAACAATTGCACAACTACACATATAAAAAGAAAGAGCTCTTCTGGGACAGTTAATTACAATCAATAAGTTTGTAGGATATAAACAAAATGTTTAAGTATTTAAGTCTCACTTTTTTGTGTCTTGTGGCACTAGGAGAAGGAGGGGTCTTGGTCGATACCCTGGAACCAGGACTAAAATCAGCGGAACCTACATCTGATTTGGAGCAATGGAGTCCACACGTCATGGATTTCCTGGAGCTAATAGATTTGGGCAAGCTCATGATGGTTGGTATGAAATACATCAGCGACCCTGAGGTGGTCGGTTTTGCCGCTTTTGTGACAAGCCCTAAATTTGCTGAGCTGGCGCATGAGTTTGAATCTATGGACGAGTTCAAAGAGGTAAGCTGTTAAAATGTAATCAGATTATAAGTGCTATTGCTAAACTAAACATGTTAACTGTTTTTAAAAAGGGTTCAACGCCGATCGCGGGTTAGATTACCGTCTGCTAAGTCTGTCTATTTATGGTTCCATCAATTTGCTTTTAGACTACATAACCGTCGTTGTATATGAATGGACCAGTTCATTGTACGAGTATGTAATGTTGCGAAATCGTTTACAATTATTAGTTTATAAATAAAATTTCTTGTTTGCAGGCATTTTCGTTTTTGGCGTCTAAAGGATATAATGTAGAGCTTATAATTAATTTCATAAACTCTGCTCTAAACATTCCGCCTTTTGAGGCACCTGAGATACTCAGACAAAGTAAAAAGGGAATTTCTGGATTATTACAAGAAACTATGGCAGCTCTTCCTATTGAAGATATGAAGAATCTGTTTGAAAGTAAACTAGAAAATAGTAAAGAAGTCGCAGAACTATTCGAAACGATAACCTCAGATGACTTTATTAAAATAATGAAGAAAATGTCCCAAAATCCAAAGTTCAAGGAATTTAAGAACATTTTTGAAAGTTATGGTTTTGATTTTGAAATTATTTGTATTGGAGTTAAAGAGATTTTTGGCGATCACTACCAAGGTATTTTCTGTAAATAAAAACTGAGTTCGATTTAATTTCTTTTTCTTTTTATATCACAACTAGCCCGCTTCGCCCGCGTTTCGTTATATATTATGGCAAAATTATAAAAAATCTGATGTATAGCTGTATTCCTGTAAAGCTTCATCCAAATCCGTTCAGTAGTTTTTGTGTGAAAGAGTAACAAACATACATCCTGACAAACTTTTGCATTTATAATATTAGTAAGATTACCTAGACCCATACCCAGAACAAACATTCAAGTGACGAACATACAAGCATGTGCCTGTTCTGGGTCTGGGTTACCTATTCAAAAATATTTAACTAGGTACGTTTATAAGTTCTTGACAACCATATGTAGAGCTCTCTTAGATTAGATGATTTTAGTGTCCATTGATTCAGTTTAGTCTTTAATAAAACACTTGTTAGCAGGTACGAGTTATACCAATCATCAAATTAGTTTTGTCATAGCCCGTTATTTACGCAGAAAGTGCACTCTCAGGTAGAGTCGGTTATGTCAGGTATGGTTACCGTGTCGCCGGTAGTTAGCGGAACTCATTACAGAAGTCGTTTACTCTACACAGCTCCGCACTCAAGGCGGCCACTCGCAGCGAGCGTGGCGGCCCGGGTTCCGTATAATACTAGAATATAACCGTGAACAAAGCTTTATGCAATGGCCGAGCTGCAGTGCATCACTACACCGCATTGTCTATGTCTGTTTTGAATTATGAGGCGACTGAAAATCTTCTCCGTCCTCTTAAGTATAGCTATCAACTAACTGGTGATGTGAACCACACTATTTTATAGTTACTTCTCAATCAAACCCAAACACTCACACATACACTCCATTAATACACAAACCTCAATCATACATACACTCACACACTCACTCACGCACACAAATCTGCAAGGAACTATACTTTGGTTGGTACTTTATTTTTATTTTTTGTTTTTCTGTATTTTCTCTAATCTCTCACTTTACATTCACACAGCTTGTAACTGTGCTGGCCACGAGTAGGGGGGCCTGGTGACCTGTAGGACATTTTTCTATTTTGGAACCTATTTCAAGCACCAGTCCCTAACAAAATATAGGCTATATTCATTGACTAGACTCAAGACTAGCCTAAAGTACTTATGATTGTGAAGGTATGATAAAAATATTTGATTTGAATTGAATTTAATGTTAGGTCTGAAGGAACAATGATATTCCTGATACAAAAAAATGAAGTTTAGCAAGTCTCTGGTCTTCGCTTTTTTTAAACTACGGGACACGGAACCAGAGCGATAAGAGCAATGACAGCTAAAATATTGATTTCTTTCAAATGCGGTAATGTGAAGCACTTCTCAGGACTAAGATGATACAGTTTAGGCTGCCTATCTTGCCCATTGCTTGCTTCATGTAAGAATAGAGAGAGAGAGAGAGAGAGAGAGAGAGAGATAGAGGCTCAATCAAACTGTTTTCAATCATGCCAACTTTTCACGTAGTTTAAGTGCTCTGTTTCGTGTCGTATAATAAAGTAAAGTTTACTCTATGATCCTAGTCTCAATTTAAAGTTATTTCAAGCCGTTAAGTTTTTATTTATAATTTTAAGAGCTTCAATATTCTTCAAAATATTGTTCAAGCAAAAGTTTTTTCCAAAGCAGGACTATATAGCTTATGAATATCTTTCATAACACCCCGCTGGTTAAAAGTTATTTTCAGTTTCCACGAGTGAGCAAACAGGTAGCATTACTATAAAAAAATAGTTACACGATTTAATAAGCAAGCGTTTATTGTACAAGGATACAGAACCCCAAAAATAAATTAATTTCGGTATCACGCGATAAAACCGCCTGTTTAGTTTTGAAACAACTTCGTTTGCTTGGTAACTGCCACTCCATTTGTGGTTTTAAGTCACTTTGGATTATTTGATTGCGTTTCAATTTTTTGATTGTTATCAGAAAGAAAATAATTGAATAGAAAGGAAACAATACAAAATTTAACTTGTTAGCAAGTTTTGTTTCGAAAAAAGAGTATTATAACAATAATGAAGCAGACGTGTTATTTATTTAGGTTTTGTTATGGTCATATTTTATTCAGAAAGATAAATTTAAACATCTTTTTCAAAAACGGCGAGAAGTTGAATAGGCTTAATATTCGAGGGAGCAGAGAATAGCAGTCTCACCGTAACCAGTCACACACAATCAGGAACGAGGAGTGAAGTGGACATGTGGATAGAAAAGCTCTCGATAATTGACTAATAAAACTGCGACACAATGATACAAATAACCTGTTAAGCATTCTCATAAAGCCTCAGCTCTGCTCTGCTTAGTTTAAGGTAAGGTAGCTACGAGTTAAGATGTCCAGAATTATATCTTAAAGGCTCAATACATTTTAGAAATGACCATCAGCTAGTAAGAAATCTTTTCCGAATTATCAGTTTTCATTGACTGTTTATTTTCAATCTCCATCCCAATGGCAGCTAAAGTATGACATAACGGGGCCAATTTTTGCGCACCCCGCGGAGATAAGTGAAGGCGCGCACCGGAAGTGGGCTCGTCCGGCGCCGTGCGTCGCTTCCGCTCCGATGTCGTCACTTCCCGTTCCGGAGCACCATGGCTGTATGCCATGCTCTGCTCGGTCCAGCCCCTGACGCGTATTTTTGTAAGTGAGCTTTGATCTGGCAATTTATTTGCCTGTCAATTTCAGGAAGAGGCCACGCGACTCGCTTCGCTGGGGTCGGAACGGTTCAATAAATCTAGAATAAACGTCAATGTTGAGAGTTGTAATAGCTATATTATCATAGCATATCCTAGATAAAACGCATAAACATTTTGCAAAAAAAAACGATTCGACATTTTGTTTGTATTATTTGTCAAAAGAAACAATAGATTTTTTAATTTGTTAAGTGTATTTTAAGAGTATTTAAAGGAAACTTATGTAATGTAGAAAGAGATTTAGGGTCCCGTAGTAGTCTCTTTCACCATGTCGACTTGTCTGTCTGTCTATTTGTCACAACCGACAAGGAAATAGAACAGAATTTAATAAAAAAAACATGTTTGTTTTGACCTTTGCCCCGCGTTCGTTTTATAATATTTATTTCTGGAAAGTCATTTAGTATTGTGTTGGTATCGGCAGTCTATTCAATAACTAAATTTGTATGAGCATTACTCAATTGATGTAGATAGTAAGCAAATTATAATTACACAGTCATTCCGGGAAAATTCAATAAGCCACAGAGCAGTGAAACAGCCATTGATACATTAGGAGCAGTAGCGGAAATGACAGCCTAGGAGATTATTCATTTGATGCATCGCACAGATAAGGTGATTGGTAGCTGTGTGATAGTATGCTTCGAACCCTACACCTTATGGTGTGGTAATAAGGATGGGTTTAGTAAAGGTTGTGGGGTTCCGTAATGGCCGACGGCTCGGTTTAGAAGCGAGTTCGCGGCTGATCACACCGTGGGGCGTCCGCCGAACATGTGGACAATCTTTCACGCTCATGTGTGTGCTCACCCTTTTATTGGTCGTGGGGTAGCCGTTGGTCTAATATGGATATGAATCATAATTGCAAATGTGAAAATTAACAATTCTTGTTTCTTCATAGTTGACGACACGCTTGGCGTAGTGCGCTGTAGCACGGTTTCTCGCCTTCAATTTCGTAGTGTCCCGGGTTCGACCCTCGGTCAGGTCAATTCAGGAAACGTTCTTTTCTAAATTGGCTTAGGTCTGGGTGGGCTGGGAGACGCCCCTTGCTTAATTCCTTGTCTGGTACCTCGATACCACACAGGGATATTTATCCCTACTTCGAGACCATGACAAGAGGTGTGTTGTCAAACGCATATTTATATATTTATATTTGGTTTTCTAGATTAGATTATATAAAATATGATAAGAGGTCACAATTCGTCCACTGCTGTATCCACCGGAACCCTTAAATTCTAAGGCCCGTATTCTAGAATCATACTCAAGCATTGATATCTGCTTGGCCAGAAATTTGTAAACGTCAGTTCATACAAAAACGTCACACGGATCTATACTCAAGTTCAGATTTTGTTTCACAATAAGGGCCTTACCCCCGTATACACAAACGCTAATCAAAAGTTGAGGACACCTCAAATTGATGCTGCCCTGTCACATGTCCATAGAAATGATAGGGATAGCTATACAGCTATACAAGGACTGCTCAGCTTTGATTCGGTCGTTAGAGTTATCTGTCTCTTATGGCTGCGTCCTTTTCTGATCTTGGTAAGATTAATGGTGGTTATCTTAATAGTTGTCTACTTCACCATAGTAGGTTACTCTTTTTTTGAACTATAAAATACTAAGGTATAATATATTTGACATAAGAACTTACAGTATTTAACAAATCACAACCCTACAGTTCGATACATCGTGATCGGATAGTGTATCTACGTTAAGCCGCCCTCGCTGATTAGAGTCCAGGGGCCGGGTGCGAGGAAGAGAGCGTGAAATTGTCTGCTCACTTCTGTAAATATAATTTCGGCGACAAAAGGACTATAAATGATACACTCAGGGTCGACGTGCAAGCTTCTTGTTACAAGAATTTTAACAGCCCCTTGTTGGAGCTCATGTGACTTGTTTGCTAATATGTTAATATTATTCAATTCATTATTGCTTTATTTTATTGTAATTTTGTTCACATATTGTCTGATAAATAATATTAGTAAATATTCTTTATTGCATACTAAAAGAAGAAAATAACATTACCTTAAAGCAACTTAAAATATTAATGCAAAATTGGGGTGACTTAATCGCTACAGTTAAATTTAAATATGATGCCCTTATAGTATCTCATTGAAAGGACACCGTCGAAATCAGCCCTAGCATGCACAAACGAATGTCCTTCAATAAAATTCTTCTTTTTATTTTATTAGCAATTATTCATAGTAAACGGACATTCTGTGGTTAGAAACGAAAAAAAAAAAGTTCTGTAACCACTACACAACTGATATGGTTGGTGGTGGATATGATTGGTGGACGGTTTTTCAAAAGTGATAACAAATTAGTTTCAAGTAATATCAACAGATGGAGTTATTTATACCGATAGATGGAGTTCCTTCAGATCGAACTATAATTGTGTTTCATCTCAAGCATATAATAAGAACTTAAATTCATAACGCCCGCTTTTTGTTATTTCATTAGTAAAGGTTGCCATCTGCCAACACTCTAATAACAATTAACGATTTTTTGATTTGAAGTTGTATGTAATAAATAATTGTATTTTATGTTATTTTAATTCATATCACTTAAGTTCTTACATATAACAATATATCTATAAGAACATAACAAAAAGTGTACATCGTTAACGATTAAATATAACCTCAAAATCTAATACATTCTGTAACAGGCCACGGTGCCTCAAGAGGCACCGTTACTGTGGAGAATTTGTGAATGATTCCTAATACTACTACTGTAGTATTTTCTCATTGCAGTGCGTTCCAGGGCATTCAATGTATGGGGAACGAGCGATGACCTTTATGTGATGAATAGTAGTACTTGATATAATAGTGAAATAATCGAAAAAGGTTTGGAAGGAATAGTTTACGTAACTTTTTTTTTTAATAGCGTTCAAATCTTAGGGAAAAAACAGTATAGTAACACTTTTTCAGTTGAATTTTTTTTTTCTGAACTATTATTCAGTCCTATAAACTTAAATTATTCTGAATTAAGTAGACCTAGTATTCAGATAACAATGAAAAAAAAATCAAGCATGTACCGCAACTATTTGCGCCACAGTAACCAAAAAAGTGACAAAACCCAGAAATTTTAAAAAATTTGTGAAGAGAATCATAACTCGAGAACTACAAAAAATCGTAGGACATACATGGGGATTAAACCGATAGGTAAGGTGCTCAGTTATTATCCCGCTCCGGCTTGACACCTTAAAAGAAACACCCTGTATATTTGCTATCTCTTTAGCACCATTATTTACCCTGTGGGTGTTTAATTTGATTTTGCTATTTTATTTTTGTCTGAGCAGTAAATTTTCATATATCCAATTGTCCATGTCTTTTGAGATTCCGCTAATTTTTGGCAGGATCTCCTTATTCTTTCTCAAGTATTACATTGCCAGCAGCATTTCTGCCTCGTACAGTGGCTGTCCTCCGGTAGCGTTTATACTTTATCATCAAGTCCATCTTTGAACTGTTTTTAAATTACTAAAGATTTAATTACAAAAAAATCTCACTCAGACACATTACATTAAACATCGTGATAAGATAGCAGATCCGTTCGGTAACAAGTATCTATTTTAATATATTAATAAAGTTAATAAAGGAATAAAGTATGCAGATGGTCACTTATTAATTCTACCGGAAAGGATTCATGACAACCCCAGAAGTTAAAAGTATTCATGAGATCCATTGTGAGAAAAGAGTAATTTCCTTACAAAGTGTACTACCATATTAAAATAACTACAAACTTAAATAAGTGCCTTAATCCTTGTGATTAAATTGTTACTAATGTTCACAATTGTATCAAAGATACATTACGGTTTAAAGCCAGAAAATCCCTGCCAAACACAAATGTAAGAGAGAAATTTAGTTACAAGTAGAGTAGGAAGTAATGCCTTTAGGCATTAATATTCATCGAGCTATACCTACATAAATAAGCAGCGATTACGCAATGAAATCGTACGGAGTTGTGCCAAAACTTGCGCCTTACTTGCTTTGATTAATCGCCGCGACTTTGGCGCGCCTCGAAATTTGCCTCTTTATGGTTGCTTATTGAATTAATGCATTACTCTGTGACTAATGGAATCACAGAACAAATAAAATTAAAATGTAAATAGTGGAACGGCGAATGCTAATAATAAATTTCTCCATTTTAATAACTGTAACTGCGCGAGGGGAGCTTCTGGCCTGTTAAGTCAATATAACACTTCCATTACTCCAAATTAAATTCCTCGGGGAGCGAGATGAAGTTTTTATTCAGCGCAGACAAAGGCCCGGAAGAAACTGCCCATGCTATAAGGGATGCCCGCTACTTTACACGTTGTGTCGCTCTCTGTGCTTTTTCATTACGTTTGTCTACTTTTTGTACGAAAAAACTTGGATAATGTTCGCCCGTTTTCGTAAAGGAAAAGGACTTTGATATGCTTTGAAATCTATTCGTCAGTGCATTTGAATATGTAAGCAAAGTAAAACTTTCGTGCTATATAAAAATGTTTTGAATACTGAACGAAGAAGGGCCTACACGCGTCCGGAAGAGTCCGGTACTACTACCATGAATTTACACAAATGACGACGGTAATCTGTGCCCTATCGACGGATAGGGCACAGATTACTTAATAGTTACTAACGTAACAGATAAACCACATCAAATAAAAAATGATAATTAATCCTAAATGCGTGCTGTCATGTGTCAGGCTTATATTTGGATATAAATGTCAGTATTCAGTACCTACAGTACGTCATCGCGTCAGTTGAACCGCAAGATTCGCATACAAATTTTAATGCTCTACGCGGCTGTTGACAATCAACTGTCAAATGGGAGTTCCACTTCCCGGCAGCTGGTAGGTAATTGTCACGCGCAAGTTCGTGAAGTGACAGGGGCCTGGTTAGGGTCAGTGTAGACGTTTTTTTTGGTACAGCACCTCTAGTGAATAGAAATGGAACTAAAACGGCATACAAATTGCTGTAGTCAACTATTGTAGTTTACGTGACGAAAGCCTACGGTAGACGTTCTAACTTTGTGTCAAGGATTGAACTCATTATTTATAATCGCATGTATAAAAGTGAAAAAGATGAGAAAATTTCAATTAAAATAGACAAAAGCGTTGACAACAAGCCAACAAATCGTTCCAAACAAAAGCGCACTTGCGTGAAATTTTTCCATAGAGGTCGCAAGTGTTCAAAGCGGGTGTGATGCGTATTAATATTTCACGGGATTAATCATTATAATCCTTCTGGCAAACAAGTCGCCCCGGGGACGCGCGAACAATATAATGAAGTTGTCATTTTTTAGCCTGCACGGCTCGGGGGAGCCTGGAGGAAATCCAAATTGAATCATGCGGCGAGGGAATTGTGCTATTATGTTATTAAACAGGCGAGGGCAGGACCCCGAGCGAGCTATTTTTTTGCGAGGAGGGCGTCGCGGAGACAGTTAACAGTTTTCACAATAGAATTATGATATAATTTGACGCAATAATGGTACTCGGTGCAAGCGCACTGAGCAAATCTGATTATGTTTTATCCTTTTTGGTGGATTGTTCCGTTGTTTTCACCTCGTCTTTGCTCTTAGGTTCCTCGATAGCAATTTCAAAATTACTTAACTTTTGCAATCACTGTTGAAGGAAACTCTTTTATAGTATCTAAATATTTTTTTCTCTTATTATTTGACAAGACAAATATATGTTTTTAGCAGCCGTTAATAATAAAGACTGAAATTTAGTTTCATTTCTTTTGTCTGCTTTAGTAATCATATAAAATGGATCTCGTTTGTACTGTCTACTTATACTTATATAACACTCGAAAGAGCTAAGAGCGAAATGAAAGCTTTTATCCATATGTCAGAGTGAGTACTTACAGCGGCTTATTGTCACCCCCGCTAGAGAATTTGATAAAGCGTGTGCGAATATTAACAAAAGGAATATCTTGTTAACTTGATATTGCGGATTGCGCCCCGCAAATTTGAACCTTAAAACCTGGGATTCAGTATGCTTTGATAGACATTATCGATTGTACGTCCCGATAAAGTTACGTCGTTCGGTCGAAAAGGGCGTGAAATTGTCTCCACTGGAGAATGTATAATTCAAAGGGGAAGATTAAAATATTATCCATGTTAAGTAAATATTCAAATGAATATTTTCCGTGTTAGACAACAATGGGCGCTTTCGGAGGGGAAGGTGCCGTAATTTGATAGATACCTATCTACAAAACGGTCTCTTCGTTAAGGGACGTCCCTGTTATTATAAATTATAAGCGCGATTTGGGAATTCACTAGAATTAAACGGTTCAGAGAAATGGGTGGAGGTGCCTATTCCAATGCAATTAGGTTGGCTTAGATTTACTTTTTCGAACATTTAACCATTAGATAAATTATTAAGAATTATATAATATTCTACATTACTATAGCTGTTGCCTGATAATTAGCGTAGCAAATTTTTCATACAAACTTTCAATCCTCATTTAAGGAGTGGGTTTTTTATGGATCCTTTGAAAAAGGTAACGTCTCACGCTAAAATCAACCTACCATCCTAATTTTATGTTTCTAGCCTCATAAGATTAGGCTCTGCGTCGATGATCAGTCGGGACATGTCTTGTTTAACTTGAATTAGTTGATTAGCATGTTATGAAGATGTCGAATACAGTTTGCGTTAATTTCATGCTCTCGCTCGAGTTCAGTTTAGTTTAAATCACTAACCTGCATTTAACCTGCAAGTGTTAACTTGATTTTAATGATGAAAGCCCATGGTTTAATATGAATTTTCTGTCTTACCTTTAAAACATATTTGTATCATTCAATCTGGTGATATTCATCTAAGAAAATATAATATCGGTTCCGCGAGAACCGGGTCCCTGAGCTGGTAATGAGTGGATGTCGCACGGGTGCCGACCGAGTGTCGCACATTATACACTTGCTATAGACTGCACCCCATCTCCTCCGGGACTACCTATTGTTATAATAAAATGCCATCTCACAGTATGATGTACACCCGCTGGATGTGTTGAACTTGCTCATTAATTATCAGTAATTTATTTTTTTATTTTTTATTTTTAAAACTTGAAATAAAACAAAACGAGACGAACGGCTCCCCTAAGCCGACCAAACATCGAACTGGTTCTGGTTTGGTTTTTAAGGTTGCTAAAAAAGGATGTGTAATAAATGAGTGGCATTTTTTTATAGCCAATACAGATATATATGAGTAGATAACAATTTATTTAATGCAGAACATGTATAATTAAAAATACAAAAAAAAACATTGAATCCAATTATTATATTCTGTCTGGAAGGGATCGCTCTGTGGCGATAAGACCGCTTAAATTGTGCGTTATTGTGTTTATTTCTTAATTTACCTGTTGTATTTGTTTGGGCAATAATTTTTTTTTATCTTATATTTTGATTAAATGCCCACTTCGGCCAATACCGAAATCTGTTCGAAACGAAGCTCGCTTTTGTAAGTGTCGCGCCAGCACCACCTGCCGCGTGCGCTGTGAGGGTGTAACATGTTTATATGTTTATTTTAATACGCGTGTCGTGCGTATAATACGGAATTTATTAAGGCACGACCCTCGGCCGGATTAATGCGATACGGAAGATTTGAATTCAGTGCATTAACTTGGATTGGTACGTTTTGCCCGGGAGGGGAGGTTGCCGCCTCTAGGTGTACCGTAGCAGCTAACTCGTCATACTGATTAATGTTCACTAATCAGTTAACCGATGGTAATAATTTTATTTTACAAAAATAATTATCACTATATTTATCGTTTAAAGAACAGCAAAAGCCGCAAAAGTAAAAGAGATTTGAAACCGGAAAACAAAAATTGGATTTTTGCTTTATTTATTAACAGGCCACAAGGGCACCACGAGCCGGATACGGCTGATTTCGATAATGACTCGCAAAATGGACAGTTCCAGAACTGTCCATTTTGCGAGTTCTTAAAAATTTAATAATGAAACATGTTAGTATTCATCCAGGCGCTGAAAGATTGCTCAAATATATTTCTTGCCTTTTTTCCGAATTGGCGATTAGAGCTCTATAGCCCAAACATTTTCAATAGCAATAAAACAATTGTGTTAAAAATCGTTTCTCGAGTGCCAAGGTACATTATTTGGTTTCTCTCACCTCAGATCTTATTTAAAGGATCGTCAGCCACGGATGCACAATGATTAACGACCACTAATAACGGGAAAAACTGGCTATAATCTATTTCCATTCGTACACAAATCGGCTGAACAGAAAACCGTAAAACACCACACACAAAGAATCTTTATGTAAACATAACAAACATTAAACAACGTTATATCTGTTGTTTTAAGTCATTTCGAAAGTCATTCATTACAAGCATTGTTGTGTTGCCTCGTTTGAAATGCATTTGGACCATCTGTAAGTTTTACTAAGTTTAATAAATTCATCCAATCATTTATATTATCAAGTAAATGAAACACCCGTGACCATGAGAAAATTGAAGAAGTTTGTCTTCTACAGAATATATACCACAAGTTGCTAGCGCCTGTCATTGGTGTCATCGTCTTCGCGTAAACCATTTTGACGTATTCATATGGGATTTCGGTATTATTATTATTATTATTTATTTATATTTCTAGCCTAGTGATTTCAAAAGCATCCAAAGAAGGCACACAAATTTCTGAAGGCAACGATCGCCGTAAACGTAATAGCAACTCACGGTAGACATACAGATTAAACAATGGTAATTGAAGAATCATAATTCCTAGAATTTCGTGTGACTGCTATAGACAATGACACGACATCTTTGTTTATTTGCTATTCAAAAAATCCCGGGTTTATATTTTTTACAGTGTAGTCGACTATTATTTTATTTGTACATTTTTTTGATTATTTATTCTGCGGGCGGGGTAGCTAGATTTCATATTTATAAAATTTCATCCTAGATTATGGTAAAAAAGTGACCGCTATTAATCATAACTGTAACTTTTTCCTTACTTAACGACTACATAACTAAAAATAAAATAAAATAAAAATTGGTTTATTCAAAAAATCGAGGTTACTATTTTTCACTGAGGCTTCCCAGTAAGTAGTCTTAGGACACTTGTGTTGGGAATGACTCGCTGCTTCCCATGGTGTTTTTTGTTTAACCTTATGTTAAGGATTAACAAAAGCATTTAAGTATAGGCAAGCGACTAATCTAGTATATGTATATAATAAATATGTGTGTGCGTGTGTGTGTGTGTGTGTGTGTGTGTGTATGTGTGTGTGTGTGTGTGTGTGTGTGTGTGTGTGTGTGTGTGTGTGTGTGTAATAACTGTTAATATCGTTTTAAAATTCGTGGTCAAGCCTCGCGAAAACCATGAAGCTCGTTTTAGTCAAAAGAGTGTGTGTCGCCAGGTGCCCACATCATAATTTTTAATTTGTATTTATGATTGACATAATATGAATTGAATCCAATCGCGAAAATTAATGTTTTATTTATTTAAAGTATTTTTATGAAATTACGTGATACCGTCCAAAAAAGCATTTGTTTCCACTTTCAATAAAGGACAAGAAACAATTAAAAGACAGTTGGTGACTTTGTTTCGGACAAACAAATTTAATTAACATTGCCTTATTCCCCGCTTGATCCGAAAGAGACAAATAGTCTAAGTAAAATTTATGTATCGGAATCAAATTCAATTTCGTCTTTGCATTTTTTACTCGATTTTTAAGACCGTTTTGTCTTTAACTCGTGAAACGCGAGAAACAAGTGGACATTCCTTTTTTTTTCAAAGTCTTGTCGCGATGAATGTTCTCATTTTACCTTCTTTATTTATAAGACTGCATTGCAACTTATGTTCGTTACAGTTTTAATACTGTAAGGTCCGTTTAAAGCAAACAAACAATTGTGAGATAGAACCTTCAGTCTTTTCTTAGCATTGGATGAAAAAAGCTAGATCATAAACAATAATAGCTATTAGCTGAGTTCAAACAAATATGAAGATCTAATAACAATCAGTTAACTTTAAAAGCTGCAACTGATTTTTTATAAGGCAATATTGTACCTGTTTAGTGTACTTTTAAGTTTTTTTTTCCTTGTATTGAGTCACGAAAATTGTCTCTTTAATTTTTTTTTGTGAACATAGCCGTTGTAAAAGTCAATACTACTACATGCAGAATTCCACACCTTTCGATCTTGTGAAATTTGTTTTCTAACAGGATTTTTCTAATCTTCCCCGACATCGTTTATATTGATTATAGCGCTTCTCCCGCCTAATTTATATTCAGCTTGTGTTTTTTCATCACGCCCTGTGCTTAATATCGCAATTTGTACCGTAGTTGGCGTAAGCCGAGGGGACCTGTCACCTTTACTCTCGGACGCGCCGTCTCTCTTCGAATGCCTGTTTTATTGTCCGCTTACACATAAACAAGTGAACTTTACGATCGTTTTTATATTCACAAATCAGTCAAG
Source organism: Udea olivalis (assembly GCA_947369235.1). Classification (NCBI taxonomy): domain Eukaryota; kingdom Metazoa; phylum Arthropoda; class Insecta; order Lepidoptera; family Crambidae; genus Udea; species Udea olivalis. The sequence continues at coordinate 13,612,400 of OX376343.1, forward strand.
GAAAGTAATAAACCAATTATTAAATGAAGATTGAGGGCCGATGGTATCCGTAAATGAGTACGATTATGAATCGACCTGTCTCTGATTTACGGGCGAGCTGACATTCGATGACAAAATTATGACTCCGACATGATGTCAGCGACGACAGTGGCAGTTTTTATCTACTGGTGCTGGTAGTACACGTACCAAAATAACTAAAAAAGTAAGTATCCAAGTAAAAAAAAGTACTAAGGTTGATAAATATTAAAAATTAACAAACAATGTTTGTTTTTGTTAGTTCGTTTGTTTGTTTCGTCATGAGAGTTTTACAGTCTACTGGCCTCTATATATCTGGTTAAAAGGAAGGAAGGAAAGATATTAAATGCGTTTACATTGCCTAGGTTCGGGATACAATAATAAACCTTGTAGTTGAATTCGAAATAATTTGGTACTTAGTCGACGCAATTTCCTACTGGGAAAAGAATATTAACATTGAATATTGGAATTGGCGTAATTTTTCGGATATGATGTCGTCTATACGTGATATATTTGTGGGAAACAACATTTCAATAATAATAAATCAATGCATACTTATGTATGAACATAGATTATCAAATCATTTCGGTAAACACAACGAAAAACAAGACCACCTGTTTAAAATTCAGTCTTCGAAACAGTAGCATTGTTTTTACTTTAATTCCCTTTTATAAATTCCCTAATCAGATTTGGAGCGTAGAAAAAGTGTGGCGCCGCCGATCAATTAGTTCCAAGTAATAAACAAAGCAAATATGCCCGTTATGAAAGGAATCCGACTGCCAAATTTCTTTGCTACATCAATCAAAATCATACTGATAATGAAATCATCATTTGGGTGGCCATAGAGGAGTTGGTTCGGAGAATTTCGTCTCTTAGCGATCGGCTTCAGATGTGCACCAGAGTCATTATCACATTCCTGATTTATAATTAGCTGTTAGAAGTCCTGCGACTGGATGGGTATACCTACTTCCAGATAATCCAATTTGGACCGTACCAAAGTAGAATCTGACCGTTATCCAAGATATGAACTGAAAAAAAGGGACTCCTTTTTTTGCAAATTTGTCAATATATTTTAAAATTCTCTGTATTTTATATGATACACGATCATGAGGACCATGACATGATGGAAGGTAAGTATTTTAGCCTGTCTGTGAAAATGCAGGATCGTTATTCATCGACGTTTCTTTTAAGAAGAAATCAAATGTGACAGTTATAATGATTGGTGATGAGGCACACCGAACAGGGATATAATATGTAGTTCTTGGGATCGCTGTTATTTTCTAAACATGTTTTTGTCATCATCATCTACATCACCCGTGCGGTTGTGAACCCACACTAGTGTGTGGGGTCCCAGGGTCCGCCTTTCTTATTTTCTTAACCCACTTCACGCGGTCTTGTGCATCCTCTGTTGGCACGCATGTCACCCTTGACCACGTCGAGCCATCGCTTCTTGGGTCGACCTCTTCTACTGGTACCTGACGGGGGCGGCATGGCCAGACATTCGTTGCCCACGTAGTTTGCCAATCTCCGTGAGACATGACCGTACCAACGAAGGCGGCACTCCTGCAGCTTGTCTGCAATGTCACGAACACAAAGGCTGCCGCGGATGTGGGTGTTCCGCACGAGATCTTTGCGTGAGACTCCACACATCCACTGCAGCATCTCCATTTCCGTGGCGCGCAGCTCCTGCTTATGTCGCTCTAGTAACGGCCATGTTTCACAGCCATATAAAAGGACAGGTCTAATAATGGTTTTATAGACCGGCCCCTTTAGCTTGATCGGCATTTTGGGGTCACAAATGACACCAGTTCGGGAAATTCGGGCTCTGACGTCGCTGTCGATGTCCCCGGACGCGCTTAACACAGAACCCAGGTATTTGAAACGGTCCGTGCGCTCGACCACGTCAACGCCTATGCGGACGGACTGGGGATTTGTGGTGTTGCAGCCCATGTACTCCGTCTTCGCCACATTAACCGCCGTTTTCAAGTGTTTTTTTTTCACTTATTCAACTGTTGTACCAGCCGTCCTCTGTCCGAATCTGCTAGCGCAATATCATCAGCATACATGAGCAACCAGGGTGGATGCTCGTGGTGGTCTCGGATTCTGTCTGACAGTACGTCTAATATTACGCTGAACAGAAACGGGCTAAGCATGGAGCCTTGGTGTACTCCAACGGTGATAGGGAGGGGGAGCGTGTCACCAACCGCAGTCCTGACTATGGAACTGGAATCGTGGTACATGTCCCGGATAATGTCAATAAAGTAATAAATGTTTTTGTATTCATATCATTGTGATATTTCCCATCAGTACCCGAAACATAATTCGGATGCTTCAAAGACACATTCTCTTTTTTATAGAAAATTAATAAGATTTTCAATTAGAAAAAATAATGTTTAAAAAAGGAGGGTGGATATTATACACGTATTCAATTCCTATGGAATACCTAAATAAGATGCATGCGTTTTCATTACCATAGCTATCGCACAATTTTAATTATGTATTTTTATACGCTTTTATGGTTCCTATCTAGGCAATAAAATAATCGATCGTAATACTCTCCAATAAACAATTAAACAGTTTATTTCGTCACAATCTTTCGGCTCTAGGTAAAAATGAAATTTGTTGCATTAATATTGTGCGTTTGTGCATCCATAGTTTGTTATGAAGGTCATCACCTATTATACTATCTACTTAAACTTTAATACTTAAATAGTTGCTTTATATCCCAGCGTTAATTTTTATCCTAAAAAAATAAATTCTGTGTTTTAGATACGCAAGAAGACTTTAGAAAACATTACGGCCTAAGTTCCTATGCAGCATGTAAAGAGTATGAGAAGGTATTCAAATGCCTAACATCTTGTAAAAGCATCGGCTATCAAATATTTCGCATGGACAACCATTGCAAATGTACGTGTCATGAGATGAAAACGTCGACTATCTTGCCGTTTTTTATGTGGAAGACAAATGGCACTACAAGGCAGCTGCCGCGTTTGCACAGCCCATCTCTCTATGAAGTGGTTGGCACGCTGTCTCCAGGTATCGCTACAACTTCATCTGTGGAGGAAACCACCATTGGTTCGGTTGAAACTTTATCTGCAAAACACAAAGCAGACGACAAACCTGGCGATGACGATGATATTGGTGATAAAACAAGTATCGGAGTTAGTTCTACAGATGCATCTAAACCAAGTGCAGCTGCTGATACAACAGCTGCAGCTGTTGCAGATACAACCGTAACTGCTGATACAACTGTAGCTGAGTAGTTCCGTTGGTTTAGGTACATGAAGGAAGATTAGGCGGAAAGGTTTAGTGCCTGTGCATGCATAAAGATATATTTTGGAAACCCTATCCATGTCTGTAATTTGCTTCGGTAGTCCTCTCAATTTACTGTTTAAACAGCTATAAAGTGGAAGCAAAACAGCTTTTTACCGCACTTTTAAATCCTAACCCTGAAATAGTCGCTCTATGAGTTTTGCTCGCTTGCTGCTTACAAACAAAATTCTGTCGTCAGAACGGAATCGTGGCAGCGCGCTGCTGCCTACAATCAGTATGCTAGTTGCAAGGAAGTGTACTCGTATGAGGACGGCTTTTCCACCAGAGATGTGCTATGCAGCTATGCTGCGAGGTACATAAATGTTGAATTTTTTTGAGTATGTAGATAAAACTAACTACCTACAGGTCACAAATGTGTATACTTTTGTACTTAATTAATGTATTGTAGAATACATAAAACTAACTACCTACAGGTCACAAATGTGTATACTTTTGTACTTAAATAATGTATTGTAGAATACATAAAACTAACTACCTACAGGTCACAAATGTGTATACTTTTGTACTTAAATAATGTATTAAAAGATGAAAAGAAAATTTCAGCTCGTTTCGGTCATTCTCACGACAAGGTGTTCTTTTTAAAATTTCCTTCACGATTTTTATTTCTCAATATATTAATATTATACCGACAATAAAGCTTGGAAAAAACGTAAAACCATAGAAAATAATGTATTGCGCACTTCAATGTACGGTCTGGTTAAAGACTTATGAAGTAAAAAGTTTTGGGCGTGACGGAAATTAGATTCGCGGTGAAGGAAATAAGAAAATTGATCTTTGAAGAATATATATTTTATTTTCATAAGACACAAACAGAAAATAAATAGTACATAATATAAAATAAACCTTACAAGTGATTTTTCAGGCAAAAAAAAAAAACTACCTTGGTATCTGAAACTACCAAACAGCTTTAGGCCATAATGTGTTGAGTGCAAAACGTCTTAAAACTACACTAGCCGTCCGTCGGCGGCTTTGCCCGCGTAGACTGCCTTTCCCATCAAAATATAGCCTATACTTTAGTAATAGATATAGATAAGCAATTTTGGGAGTCTCATTATTAGAACTACGTAGGTACGTCTAATAATAGGTATGTCATAAACCCATTTACGTCGCATCTTCTTTTATGGTTGTTGTTTAAGAGGCCCCTTTAAATATTCATTTTATTCTGCCTTTAGTTTTTTTGTTTTCGAGGCAAAAGAAATACATCGTCTGTGAAAATTTCAACTGTCTAGCTATCGCGATTCATGGGAAACAGCCTGGTGACAGTCAAACAAACAGACAGACGGACAGCGGAATTTTAGCAATAGGACCCCGTTTTCACCCTAAAAACAAATGTTATTAGGTGTATTATAATTTTCTTCAAGTTTTAGTGTGACGGAATCAGGTGACGGAAATTAGGAACACGATAGATTGCTATAAGCATGAGGTCAACAACTATTTCTGCATATAATAATCTAAGTAGCCAAATTATCTTTTATTTTGTATGCATTTCAAAGCAATCATTAAACGAGCGAACGGAAATTAAAAGAGTAGTGACCCCATGCGAATGGAAATTAGGTACTTGGAACAGGCATACACAGGACCGTTTCGGTTGCCCGCCTCGGCACTACTGACAATAGACAACGATGCGGTAGGAATTGCTAACTCTACTAGTTAGATATTTACTTTTTAATACTACCAGTAAACTAAATTCTAGTTCACTGCTTGCTAGTGATCAAGCATTGCTCATCAAGTGTTGATGAGTGCGCCACTAGTTTTTGCTTTGATCATATATCTTCTCATACCATCCTCAAAACGTTTAAAGAACTTAATATAAAATAAACGGAGGATTTATGGGGTATTTCTGTTGATATACTCAAATCAATCATAGATAGCATCTCCCCTAGTTTAGCGTTACTTTTTAATAACTGTGTAGACAAGGGTCAGTTCCCTAATTTAATGAAATTTAGTAAAGTCATACCCCTTTATAAGTCAGGTGAGAAAAGTGACCCATCAAATTATAGACCCATTTCTATTCTACCGGCAATTAGTAAATTTTTTGAAAAGATGATATTGAATCAATTACTCTCTCACTTTGCTTTGAATAAATTATTACATAGTAATCAATTTGGATTTACTAAAAATAGGAATACAACCGATGCAGGTGTTGCGCTCATCAAACACATATTTGATGCGTGGGAAGGCAAGCAAGATGCAATAGGAGTTTTTTGTGATTTGTCAAAAGCATTTGACTGCGTAGATCATGAAATCCTACTGATTAAGCTGAGACATTACGGTGTTTCAAATATTTCACTTAGCCTTATAGAATCTTACCTCACTGATAGAATACAAAAAGTGAGTATCAATGGTACGAACTCTTCCGGTGCCACCAGACGTATGGGCGTGCCCCAGGGATCAATATTGGGTCCTCTGCTGTTTTTGATCTATATAAATGACCTGCCTTATTTTGTCAAAGACCTATGTGGGATTGTATTATTTGCTGATGACAATTCTCTGAATTTTAACGTAGATAGAAGTAACAAAGCACTTGACGACGTAAATAATACTCTCTCTAAGGTACTGCATTGGTTCACGAGTAACAATTTACTGCTTACTACTGAGAAGACTAAATGTATCAAATTTTCAATGCCTAATGTAAGACAGGTCGATACCATTATAAACATGAATAACGAGCCATTAGAGATTGCGAATTCCACAGTATTTTTAGGAATTACTCTTGATTCCAAGTTACAGTGGGGTCCGCATATTTTTGCTCTGGCAGGAAGACTTAGTTTGGCAGCTTATGCTGTTAGAAAAATAAGGCTCCTGACTAATATCGCAACAGCAAGATTAGTGTACTTCAGTTATTTTCACAGTGTTATGTCGTATAGTCTACAGTTGTGGGGCTCGCCAGCGGATCTCAACACCCTCTTTATTCGTCAAAAAAGAGCCATCCGCTCCATTTACAACCATAGACCACGCGACTCGCTTCGTGAAGTATTCAAAGAGATAGATATTTTAACGGTGTACTCTCAATTTATTTATGATAATGTAGTATATGTCCGTAAAAACTTGCATCTCTTCGAGAAAAACAGTGATGTTCATAAACTCAATACTAGAAATAAAAATAAGCTCGTAACTCCCAGTCTAAGACTGCATAAGGTAGGAAAATCATTTGTTGGTCAATGTGTTAAATATTTTAATAAGATTCCGCAAACTCTTGTTGAACTGCCTCTTCACCAGTTTAAGTCACAAATTAAAGCTAAGTTAATGAAGCGAGGTTATTATAGTGTTGAGAATTTCTTAAATGATAAGAATTTGTGGTCATCTTAGGTATAATCTGCTCCTCTGCATACTTTTTTGTTATGACTTTACTCTGTCAATTCAATTGTTGTGTTAAAAAACAAGATTGAAAAGAGTAACCATCGAGTTTCTTGCCGGAGTCTTCTCGATCGGAAACAACCTCCGAACCGGTGGTAGAGTCACATTATGTTTAATTATGATATTTACTATCATAGTATTATTTTATGTAAGTTTATTTTAGTATATTTTTGCTATAATTTTTTTTTGTCATAAGTACTTTTTATAAGTCTATATGAATAAAGATATTTTTTTACTTTTACTTTACTTTAACTAATGACGGAAATTATGTACAATGAAAAACAAAGATATTTTTCGTTCTATCAGAGAATATACCTTTTTCACAACAGATTATTTTCTGTGAATAATAAAATGCATTAATTAACTTCCAAATTGTATAGACTGAAATTCACCAATCGTAGCTTACTTTGAAATTGTTGAAGGTATAAAGTTTGATTCTGGGTTCTGGACAGCAAACAGTACTTAGGAGAACAACTTAGAAAAAAACATTACGAGTGTTTCTTTGACAAATGATGTGTAGGTATATAAATCCAATTTTTAGAAGACAATTGCTAGATCTAGTCCCAAAAAAAGCCGGCTTCAAAATAATACAAACTAGTCAGATATTTGTATGGACGCTCAATTGGCAGGCCTGCTGAGAATGACCGATTTATAACAAAAATAAATTCCAATTTACCGGTTATTTGGTGGTAATTTATTACAGAATTTACTTTACAACATGCACTAAAAGTTCTTATCTTAACTAGCCAAATATGTAATTTTTTTAACATTCTATATTACTGTTTTGTTGTTTTATGGCTAATGCAACATGAAATATTTACTTTTCCTTTATATTTCTACATGCATGATATTTTTTTGTACAATGGACAAACAAGAAAAAGATGAACCTGTTATAGGTAAGAAAAAAACTAAATTATAAATGCTAATAAAATACCTACATTGATAAAATTGTTGCCTAGGGGTTGAATTCTAGACCGCGAGGTCCCTTATTTTACTTGGTTCTAACTTAGGATTTGTGTTGGTCAAAAATTTGTCAGCCTCGGTCATGGAAAACTCTATTTGCAAACACAAAAAACTTAGATCACATCCTACCACATTTGTCTCAAAATGAGGGTTCTCCATTCTCCACGAAGAAAACAGTCGAGTTCCCTTTGATACATCCCATTCGAATGTATACGTAGTCGTGGAAATGTCTTAGGTAATGTTATGATGCTGAAATAAATATTAAAACTCTCACCTTCGACTTAAAATAATCAGATGATTCAAATGGAATAGATTTTCTCTTCCAGTAAATGCTCTAGGCTCATGACTATACAAAACGCCCCTGCCAATCATAGCCGTCACTTTTAGTTCCGCTGACTTATTAGAAGATAAGAAACAGTTAAATGTTTTCAATACAACCTTACTTTTATATTAAAAAATTAAAGCAAAGCATTATTAACTGATTATTTAAATTAGATTTTTGTTTGACTATTCTGAAACAAAATCTGTACTAAGACTTGTTGAGTAGCTCGGAGTGACGTTTATGTATGAACTGACGTTTTCAAATCTCTACCCAAGTACAGATCAATGCTTGAGTATGATTCTAGAATACGGGCCTAAAACACAGATGTATTGCTTATTAAGTGATTGTTTCAGATAATAAAAAAATGGCATTACGTTACGGTTTTCATAAAACTCAAGAGTGTCATAATTTTGAAATGGCTTTTTTGTGTATACAAAAGTGTTTGGATTTGAAGTATGATGTAGCACACGCGGATAGAGAATGCCACTGTAAATGTTTTAAAAATTCGGTAATAGCAAAATATAAGCCAACCGCATGGGGTCCAACTAGATGGCGTCATGGAGCTCCAACAACGGTGCAACCAGCATGGATATTAAAGTTTCTGCCCACTAAAGATCTACTTTATAAGCCTGACGATTATAAAGAGATGATAGATCCAGATGCAGATGATGGAAATACCACACCTGGGTCTGAAGACGCTGGCGCTGTTACTACGAATGGTACTAGCGAGAATAGCACTGAAATCAGCAGCGCTGGTAATTCTACTGAAAACAACATAGAATCTTCTAATTCTACTGATACTGTTAGCGCTGATAGTGATTCAAGTAGCGGCACTACTGGTAGTGCCCAAGATAGCAGTGTTGCGGGTACTGATGGGACCGCTGATGCAGCCACTGATGCAGCCGCTGATGCAGCAACTGATGCAGCTGCTGATGCAGTCACCGATGCAGCCACCGATGCAGCCACTGATGCAGCTGTTTGAGCTGCAGCTTTTTTAAATGAGAATGATGAGTAATAAAATAAAATCGCTTAACATTTGCAATTTTACTGTGTGGAGGTTGTATTTCTGACAGAATATCCTATACTTACGAGTATTGTAATTTTTCAAAATTAGACACCACAAGATAAATAAGTTTGTCTAAATCTGAAAAAGTAACGACTGAAGTAGGTTTAATTCTTATCCATTACAGAATTAGACCATTCATGCACCAATATGTATTAAGCTGTCATGTGAGTTGAATATTAAAGAGGTCTAGCAGACATAATTATCAATATATTTTGCGTAACGGCCACATTAGGGAAATAACTTCCTTCTCTCATATAATATTAATGCTGATAAATGTACATGATGCCGGCGTTAGTAACCTTTTAAGGCGTAAGTATGTTTGTATATACCTCATAAATAGGGAAAAGATTATCATGAAAATGTTATTTATGCATTAATTTACATTGTTCTGTAAGAAATAAAACCGCAAACTGCGCTTTTGACTTATAATGACTGTCACAGCAACTAGCATCAGTTAAAAAATAACTACTCGTACTTGAAATTTGGACTACTTTAAGCAATTAAAGTATCTAATATTGGCCATTGGAAAATAATATTATATAATTTTAAGGTATGTTTTAAATTCAATACCAAAGAGCAAAAATCGACTAACAGCTGAAAGAATTTCTTCCAGAGAGCCCTTAGGCCTTACTTATTTATTTTTATCTGTGTGTTCAAAATATTTCGGGTGTCTTTTCATTATTTTCTGATAATTATTTGTATTGGTCCTACTTTCCGACTATCATACTCATACTTAGACAGGCGCTCCTCATCTTTGCCCTTTAGGGCTCCTCAAGTATCATTTAAAAACAAATGTTTGAACACGTAAGTACTTCAGTATTTGAAGCATAACCATTACCTATCCTGTAAAATCATTACCTATCCTGTAAATTACTACCTTCTCAAAGTACGCTACGGTGTCGTAGTAAAGATAGTTGCGTAACGACACGACTACGACAACGCTACGAGACTTTAGGCTATTGCTTTTACTATGTTATATCATATTAAGTGTGTTTTCGGATTTTTGGAAACATAACCCCCTGCTAAGCATGGTGATTAAACATAAAAATAAAAACAACTGTGGCGATAACTTGACTATAATGACGGAGGCTTTTGACCAGCAAAAGCCTCCGTCATTATAGTCAAGTTATCGCATACAGTATAAACGCTAACTACTACTCTACTATATGAAAATACCTCAACACATAAGCATAAATTAAATAGGAGGCATATAATGTAAAAAAATAAATAAAAGTATCAACGCATTCTTTTTAAATTTATTCAAGATCAATACTAATATTTTACTCAAAAACTGATATTACAATACTAAGTAGTATGGTATTAATTTTACTATTGATCGTCTCAATAGTTGTTCATAAAAGTAATTAGTAGTGCTACATAATATTAGCTATCATTTTTTTACAATTTCTCAAGGTCAGCTATCGATGAAATCACTATTATAAAACAGTGCGACAGTGGACGCAAACATTCCGCTTCACAGAGGCCGGTCCAGGAGCGGGCATCCCTCGGGGGAAAGTGTCGATATTCATACTCGCCGTGACGGCCCGTGATCGAACATTTATTTAGCCGCTTATGCTACATTGTAAAGTACATTGCTGACGTGCCTTGTACTTTTATTCAGTTTTCTTCTTCTTCTTCTTGAGTCGATACCCCAGTTACTGGGGGTCGTGACCTCTTTTATGAAGCATCTTGCGTTTTATTATTGACCGCCATTGATGCCGATCTGCGGCGGTGTGGAAAGCGTCGTGGAGTGTGGATTCGATTGTGGTGCGGATCTGGTCGGTCCAACGTGTCGGGCTTCTCCCTCTGGGTCGTTTCCCTTCGACCTTGCCTGTAACCACAAGTTTCTCCAGGTTGTCGTTTTCCTTTCTGGCAATGTGGCCGAAGTACTCCAATACCCTGCGTAGGCATGTCGTGGATAGCCTGGTCTGGACCTTAAGCTCCCGCAATATAGACACGTTGGTACGGTGGGCTGTCCAGTGGATGTTCAGCATTTTCCTCCATCACCACATCTCGAAGGCGTCTATGCGGTTTCGGTCGGCCTTTTTCATGGTTCATGTTTCAGCGCCGTAAAGAAATATGGAGAACACCAGGGTGCGTACAAGATTCATCTTGGTGTTTCGGGAGATGTTTCTGTCCTTCCATATTTTCTGCAGCTGCGTCATGGCGTTTTTGGCCATGCCGATCCTCCTTCGAATTTCGGCCTCACAGGACCCCTTGTTGGAGATGCTTGAGCCCAGGTAAACGAGATTGTCCAATACTTCTAAGTCGATAGTGCCACTGAGCTCCAGCCTACCAGATCTGTCGACTACCATTATCTTCGTCTTGGACCTGTTTATGGATAAACCCATCTCCATGCTGACCCTCTCCATCCTGCTCAGTAGCGTAATCAGTTCGTTCTCGTTTGCAGCCAGTAGAGTGGTATCATCCGCGTATCGCAGGTTGGAGATTTTGCGGCCGCCAATAGTGATACCGCCGTCCCACTGGTCGCAGGTGCGTCTCATGATGTATTCACCGTAAATGTTGAACAGAATGGGAGAGAGGATGCAGCCCTGTCGAACTCCTTTCTCAAAACTGAACGTTCCTGAGGTTGTCCTGTCCACCCTGACCACTCCCTGGCTGTTGTAGTACAGCGACTGGAGTAGTGCAGTTAGGTGTTGAGGCACGCCCAGCTCCAGAAGTACCTTCCACAAACAATTCCAGTTGACGCAGTCGAACGCCTTGCTGTAGTCGACAAAGCACATTATGACCGGGATGTCGAATTCGTAGCTTTTCTCGACTATTTGCCTGACATTTAGTATTTGCTCCCGGGTGCCCTTGCCCTTCACAAAGCCCGCCTGCTCTTGCGGGATTTGCCAGTCCAGGTAGTGACGGATGCGCCTGTTAATGATATGTAACAGGATTTTGCTAGCATGGGAGATCAGTGCAAGTGTGCGGTAATTTTCGCATCTTCTTGTCGAACCTTTTTTGTGAAGAGGAATGATTGTCGATTTTGTCCACTCTTCCGGCCACTTTCCGCTGTGCCAGATGCCGTTGCAGATGTTGTGCAGTAATGTTATGCCTGTGTCACCGAGGGACTTAAGCATTTCCGCTGTTATTTCGTCTGGACCAGGGGCTCTTTTGTTCTTGAGGTCGTTCAAGGCAGCAATTATTTCGGTGCGCAGTATGTCAGGCTCAGTTTCTACGTCGGCTAGGTTGATCCGTTCGCAGTCCGTCGTGAGTGGGTCGCTGTAGAGATGTTCACAGTAGCCACGCCATCTCTCGGATATCCGGTCAAGCTCGTGTAACAGTTTCCCATCGCTGTCTTCAACAACCCATGATTTTGGCTTAAACTGTTTCGTTAGCATTTTCACTTTTTTAAAGAGGTCAGAGGTCTGCAGTTTTAATGCGTGGGTTTCCACTTCTTTGCATATGCCCGCGATGTAGTAATTTTTGTCATGTCTGCAGCGCTTTTTGATGGTGCTGATATTCAGTTTTATAGATAACTAAATTAAATTAAATGCTTTTCATCGATTCAGAGTTTTATAAATTCTAACAGATGAAATGTTATCTGTTGTAGTTACATTAAAATAGTTGCACTGTTTTTCAATACAACAGAAAAAAAGCGTAGGAAGTTCGCTTTTTAACGTGATGAAGGTATGTGATATTTAAACACCTTGGTGGTTGCTTGGTGATAAAAGCTTTTGTCTCGGTATTTTCCCCATGTTTTATTTAATGTCATTGTCGTTTCATTTATACTCGTATACATAGACGTAACCGCAGAACAAAGTCCTGCAACCTTTATCAGGTCATCCGTGTAATAAATGACTAATTTCTGCAATTAATGTAAATTATTCCCAACTGGACTGAGATAATAAAATTCCATGATTACATACCTTATACAACTTCAGGTACGATTGCTACAAATGTTCTAAACCAAAAAAAAAAATCGCAAAAAAAATATTTTGTTTTAAAATTTTCAATCTAAAGATAAGAAAAATAATTTCACGCTAAAATGTAAAATGACACAATATAATAGTTAAAAGGAGTTTTACTATTATAGTGTATCGGATACGGACGGTGTGTAAGGTTCGTATGAGGGTACGGAGCGACGCAAACTTTTTATGCAATACCCGAGAGGCAATAGGAGACTGACGGCTATGACGTATCACTAAGATTTTTTACCAATAAATAGCGAACATATTTTTGCTTTTATATCAATGTATCAATTTCTTTTATCCTATTTGACATTTTTGGCAAACTATTTCATGAGAAGGGTAGTACCTTAACTTTTAGTCATGAAATCGTGTATTTTTCCATTGTGATATTTACCTACTTATTGTAATTTATGTAGAATGGTAAATTAACTTTTAATTATGCTGAACTCTTTTACTTTAAGACGTACCTGGCCCAAATCTGAATAGGAGTAATATTATAATCTTTATTTTTAAATTCTGACCCCTAATTAATAACAACAAAGTCAGTACTTCAACTCTACTTAGCTAACGTAGCGTTTTGTTATTGACTCACAAAGGTAGGGAGCTAAGAGTGAAAGACATATAACAATAAATAAAACCTTGTTGTTTTGATAAGACTTATTGAGTTTTAATGATAATGAAATAAGCCTAGTTTGCGCAAACTGAAGGCTTAAAAATGATAAGTTCACCAGGACATGTGCATGTCAACTTTCTACTGTATTTCCTTACAATAAAATAAATATGCGCCAGACAACACACCTCTTGTAATGGTCTCGAAACAGGGATTAATATCCCTGTGTTACGAGGTACCACACAAGGAAATAAGCTAGGGGCGTCTCCCAGCACACCCAGACCCGAGTCAATTCAGAAAAGATCGTTTCCTGAATTGACCCGACCGGGAATCGAAGCCGGGACACTACGGAAAACGAGGCGAGAAACCGTGCTACGGCGCACTACGCCAATCATGTCGTATAATTGCACCTAGAAGGATAGTTCCATACAAAAATTCGCGCCAGTTGTGATGTCAAAATAACAATTCGTTACACATGTAATCACAACTTTCAGTATTTAACATGTATGAATACTGCTTGTGCTTTTATGTTATGTTGTTGCAACCATTTACTGCACAAAGAAACATTTTGAAGAAGTTCTTAACCTGAGAAATTAACATCGGTAAGTTCAGATCCAAACGTGACGTCCTGATATGTGGCATCAAAACGAGTGCCCTTCTATGCGTAATTATTCTGAGTGTATTTCCCGTTTTGGGATAAATTCTTGCGCTTATGCTTGTCCGTAGTTTTATCTATCTTTTTGTACCTACTGGATTTTTTGAGCCTTCTTAGTTTCCCCAACTAACAAGAGCAAATGAAAAAGAGGTAAGTACAAAGCACAAATAATCATTTTATCGATTTAATTATAGCTACTTATTGCGAGTAGAAATCAAAAAATTATAGTGCATGTTAGGAAAATAGCCATTCGAATTTTGCGTACAATTAATTCCGTCATAAAGCTTCACATCTCTTCGTCCTAAAACAATATTTCTGGATATGGATATCGAACCACGTCGTTCGCATAAAGCGCACAGTAAATATAAAAGACAATATCTGAGATTGAATGGAGTGTCCGTTTTCAAAGTTTGTGCGTTCCGTCACCGAGGGTTGAAGTTATAAATCTCGCATTGACCCTCCCTTATGGCAGTCGATACATGCACGATAGTGGGTCATCTGGGGATGGACGCAATAAAATCTCAGATGTCAATATTTATTGTTCGGAATAGTGAAAAGATAGAATTGGTTTGGTTGGTAGTTTTGAAAGTGTCAATCGAAAGATTCGTCACTGTTTTTTTTAAACAATTTGAACTTTTGTCTTTATTGTTACAATATCTCTAACATCAACACTTTTGAAGCAACAGTTCTTTGAATATTTGATGTTGTTAAGCGACGCGAAAGGAAAGAAATATCCATGCATGTGAGTAATAATTTGCTACGTTAAAGGTCATTTTAGCATCTAAAGGAATCAGAAGAAAGGTAAAAGGAAGTGAAAGGTAATAATACTACAAAGAACCAAAAGGAAATAATTAGCTTGATCGAAACCATTTTGCGACGGAAAAGGAAGCTGTCTTCGCAGGATAAGGCGCCTAATCCGAAAAGCATACTTTGATTAAAGATTGATTTATTTGTAATAAAACGCTTTTCGTCTCTCTTTTATCTGTCTGCACACAATCGGGGGCGAAACAAGAGGAAGGCAAACAATAAATCCTCCTACATAAAAATTGCAACAACTTTGTTCATAATGCCGATGGAGGCATCATCAAAAGTTGGTGCCTTCGCACCCTCGCGCCCATTCGTGCAGAGATTACCAATAAATCCAATACGGGATAATTGGCCGGCTTAATTCTGTTCTATCTTACTACTTAGTTCAGTCGTCAGAATGTGCCAGCTCAGGCCCCTTGGGAGAGTCCAGTCGGGCACCCGCGGACAGCCAGACGAAAATAGCCCCTTCTCTATACTCCTAAAATTGATTTTCTATCATCGAATATCACAGAAAGAAGAATCGACGCTAAATGAAGAAAGCAGCACGGTTAATGAGGTATTTTTAGTTTAATGCAGTCGGAAATAATATTATAAGAGGGCTGTTGTGTTTGTTTTTCATAAGCGGCGTTTGAGTGGCAGATGACGGACGGAGCGATGTCGTTTTTCCCTCACCTCGGATGGAATTATGGAGTCAAGGGGTGGCAGGGATTTGATATTCGCATCAGCGCTGGCCCAAGGGACTGCAACATATATCATTCAGATATGGAAATCAATTTGAATATACCGACACATGGATCTTCTTCAACTCTACAGCCAAATCCCTATTTTTAAATATTAACAAACTTAATAAGAACATCTAGATACCAATTCAAGTACAGCCAATAATGCCAGTCATCCGCCTTCTTTAGAAACGCAGATGAACTTTTTAAAACATCTCACCCCAATGACGAGTTAGAATTAAAATGTCAGTCAAAGCGGAAAAATCCCGTTCCGAAAAATTAGCGAACAAAATTCCAACAAATAATTAATCTGGAATAATCATACAAAACGATGCGAGCGGGATGCCCAGGCATTATTACCATTCATTTCAAATCAGCCGTGCGGCGAGGGGCCGCGCCCGACCTGAATGAGCATACATTTTCCAATCAGGGCACGTATCATTAAACTCGCTATTAAATTCGACTTCTTCCCTCCGAATTATTATCTTGCCAAAAGATCCACGAGTGTGTAAGTAACTACCTGTCTATCACTTCCGCTGGCTTTCGCTAATGCCAAGGAAAACTGAAAATTCATAGCTCTTTTCAACCTAAAATTTATTGTGTGGTAACCTTTCAAAGACGAAAAAGAAACACGAAATGTTTAGCTTAGAGCTGAATACTTTCATAAACACCGTCATAACATTCATGCTTAAGACCTTTCACAGTAATTACTCGCTTCCGAGTGCCCGCTCTGGGGTGAATTAGAGAATTAAAAATTTATAAAAGAAGTCTTGGTTTTTTCTTACACCGTCTGTATGATTTGCTTATGTTGGCACGAATTCAAAAGGTGAATGTTGGAAGATGCTTGTTTACGTTCAAATTTACAGACGTAGGTATACCTCATTATACTAAGTTGTGGAAGGCGAAGACTTAGACTGGATTTGCCGATGTATTTGCCAGATTTTGAGAATGTTTAGACCATCTTTATTTATGTAGGTAATAGTACTTACCTTCAGTCATGAGATGTTGCAGTTAGTATTTTTGCTGTCGTTTCTCAAAAGCAAGTTTGTTTACAACACATTGGGGGAGCAACGTTAAACTAACCTATTGGCGTTGGATCCACCCTAGCTTCGCTTTGCTCAACTACCATCGGCCTTCCTTCCTCATTTTTTTATTCCTATATTCTTACTAGTGTATAATTATGATAAAAAAAAACAGAGTCTAGAACTATTCCTTGAATGATTGCGTCGCTGATAAATACGATTGACCATAGTCAACTAAGTGTTGGATTGTTGACTGTAGCCAACTCAGTGTTATGTTGTTGCGCATGACTGTTGGGTTTTCAACCGTGTTTGATTTTTCAAAAATTTTTAAGTAACGCCAGCAATTAGAGCGGTGTCGTTATCGCGAGTGTGTCGTGTCCCTGACACCTGACTCCGTCACCCGACCTCCCCTAAAACGACTACTTATTAAATTAATAACTCGAACACCGTCATTATCCGCCTAATTGGAGGGGCGATGAGCTCCTCTTTTAACACATTACCTAAGCGTTTAACGCGAGTTTTATGAACTGTGTAATTAATATTTCCTTCGCTCCGAGACGGTGCAGATATCCTTGTTCAAAGTCATACGTTAAACCGTCCTCTATGAGATTTCTTAGGATTAGATGAATTGACAAATGTGTATACTTTTATTTTATTGATTATTTTAAGACTGAGTCTTTGCCGGGTAAAATCTTTGGTGTAATAATTATTTTGTCTCCTTAACTATTGTGTTTTAACAGTTAAATATTAAAATGGCATAACGAAAATTAAAGCACATGTGTTCTGATCTCTAGAGAGAGACTTATTCACAGATTACCAAATATTTTTCTCGCTAAATTCGATTTGACTTGATTTGATTTTAACCTCATATTATATAGACAAGATTTTAAACATTTGATGACGTCTACAAATCAAGCCGTTGTCGCAGTCGAGACGGATGTTAACAAAAAGTATAATTAGCGCTTAACGGTAAAATATTTTCGTTGTTTACAAACATATCATTTTGCTGCCTTCAAATGCTTGAGGCTAAATTTTACTTAGAAATTTAAGATATATAATTAAGAATTTGGCAGAGCGCAATAATTTAGGGATCCTCTAATGAATGATATCAGGTTTCGAGTAATTAACGCCAGAGGCAGATTGCTATTTTTATTATGAAATACAAATGCTTATCATCGGATACCTGAGGCTGGGGGCCTACTCCGGTACAAATTTACGAAGTTTCGTGAAACTTTGGAAGGGTAAAAAGGATACTGAATGTAGTATGTTATCAACTGGTTTCACTAGTTTCATATTTAATCAAATATAGTTATGAGGATACCATAACTCTATTTCTAAACTGAAAATCTTCAAAACAGACACACACCTTATTGTCTAATAGACTGTAAACATGATATTATACTTAAGTGGGTGTAATTAATGTATTGTAGAGAAGACCTTGACGGCTGGTGTACGTTTCGCCGGCGGTGCCTTCGCCGTACGGGCAGCCACTGAGGCCCTACAATCGCGAGCGTGATACAAATATACACATAATTTTAATGCCGGGGGTGAAGCATTAAAAGTCAGGGATCAAATGCCTTTAATACCGTGTGGGGGAGCGGTGGAGTTGCCTTAATTATGTGAGAATAATAACTGTACATGTAAACAGAATGAAATTTGAGCAGCGGCGTAAACACAACTGCTGTTAGAGGTATAATCACGCGCAAAAAAATAAAATTCTGAAAGTTGTATAATTCGTAATTTTTTATGTTGCAGTTTACTATTTCGCTTAAATATTGTATTATAACATTAAGAAGGATACCTTATAAAATTATGACATACAAGATAGAACAAAAAACTGGTGAAGTCGGAATCGCGCCGGGGGATTCCATATAAACTTTTAGATCGGTAAAAGGTTTGAAAAACAAACATTTTCGTTGAATCCACTACAACTCAACGCTTTTCAAATTTTGCACTTTACTTGTGCTTTAAGACACTCCTTTAACTCAAATTTCATAATTCTAGATTGATTGGAAGTGCCCTATAGGATTACATGACAAGAGTCAAATTCCCTGTGACGATGAGTCTTAACAGTTTAAAGTTAAAGTAATCCTATACTATAAGGTTCCTCTTCACCTTTTGAGGAAAGAAATCACGCAATGTTATCTTGATTGTTAAAAAATAAAAATTGAAAGAGCAGGAATATGTTATCTGCTTAGATAAATTGAGCGATTTCCTTTACTGGTACATCTCATTCAAGTAAAGTGTACAATTTGCTAAATAAGCTCTTTTTTGTTAACATTTGTGTCTTCTTTACTATTTAAAAAAAACGTCATTTATGTCAGTGTAACACTTATCCTCGTTTGAAGGAAAAAACTTCGAAAAATACACACGATCTTCAAAAAAAATGAAAGCGTTAAACGTGTCCACTCCACAGGTTCAGTGTGCAAGGTCGAAGGCACTTGAACAGGGGTGCACGCGACGTCCAGGCTTACCGGGCTTGCCTGCGCCGTTTCTGTAATCTTCACTCATATTCGCTAATCGCAGTATACACACAGACTGACTTTAAACTGAGCTTAAACATCTGAAATGTTGAAAAAACAAGACTGCGCGTTACCCAACATGTAATAGATAGTAACCGAGTAAACTTTGTAAAGGGGAAAAACAACTACTATGTTTTTAGTGATTTCTGCTGAATAGAAGAACCATAGTAGTTTTTAGATTTTTTGTCTGCCTATGTGCTATAGTACAAAAAAACGGTAGCTTTTAACGCTGGGGGAATATCCATAGAGAACACAATGTCTTCTTTCTGTGTTCTTTTCTGTGTTCTTTTTTGGAATGATTAAGAAAGCTAAGATTCTGGAGCATTTTTGAGCTTTACTTAGAAACCATACAGTCAGCCGCTTAGATTTTTAATTTAAAGTTGAAAATTTAAGTCTTTATTCATCAACCGTACTTTTTTGGTTTTATACCAACATTTTCATCATTTTGGTCAAAGTTATGAAACTGATTATTTTATGCATCAAAGTACAATTAAGGATGATTCAGTTAGGCAAAAAAAAAATTTGAAAAGTCTTCTACTTTTTAAAAAATAAAAAATTTAAACTTTTAGGTCCGAAATTCTCAGAAATTCAGAAAAAAAATCATAACTCGAAAACTATGAACAATCGCGGAACATACATGGGGGTGATTCGGGTACCCCAAGAAGTTCTCTATCTGTGGGCTTCCGCTTGACACTTCTTTTTGGGACACCCTGTATATTCCAATATCTGCGGTACTCGAGATTCATATACATGGTTTATTTTAGATTTTGTGTTGCAGGTAGTTATCTCTAGAAATCATGTTAACGCCTAGTTGTTAACAATACTTGTTTTATATGGCTGAGGAATGCAGAGGGTTACAAAGTATGAGCTCCGTAGATCTAAAGTTACTGACGTAGACAATCGAGTTAATACATAAGTAGAAAATACATTTCAGTGTGTAAAGCACATGACACTAAAAAAACGTGACGTTAGCTTACAGTATCGCGTTGAAAACGGACCAAACGAAGTTCGGTGTCCGGCCCTCGCAATTGTGTGTTCTGCAGGTCACCAAATTTCATTAATAAAATGCAACAACCATCCTCTCTCTTTGGTTATGACCTATTTTTATCAGAAGACGTCTTATTGCTGCGAAGTATGATACTCCATTCCAAATTATGTTTTATCAGCTAGGTCTCAAAATAAATAATTGCAAGAGCTATCCATTCATTAGAATGCAATCCGCAACAATACGCATAAATTGTCAAAGAATTAGGAAACGAATGCGTACGCGTATTTAGGCATCGCTATTATCTATCGTCAATTATTCAGACTAAATCCGCTCACATATAGCATCCGTCAATAGGGTTTCAACCGTCACCCTTTTAATTTAGATCTGGACGAGGGGTCATTAAACAATAAAGTGTTGATTAAAAGCCCCTATGCAGGGCACTGGAGAGGCAGCGAAGTGGGGGGTGTGGGGAAACTGCGAATAACTGCGTTTCCTGCGAGCTGCTATTATTTTATCACCCATGATTGGCACAAGCCGCGCTCTCGAGTGCTCCACTCGCCTCAATCGATGACACTTATTGATGCCAAGGCCAATTCCTTCGTGGTTTTGCAGCTCGGCTTCAAGTGATACTTCCCTCTTCATAGGTACTCGTACTATTAGGTAGTTTTAGGATTAAATGAATAACAGAAAGTCGTGAAATGTGTACGCAACAACAAAACCTACGAGTACCTGTTCATCTACTTTACCGGTTCAAGATTTTTATTATTAGAATTAGAATTAGATATTCTTTATTGCACAAATAAAACAGTTACAAAAATAAAGTTTAAATAAAATATTAGTACAATTTAGGCGGCCTTATCGCTAGAAGCGATCTCTTCTAGGCAACCTCCGGGTAGAGCAACAAAAAAGAGTAAACAGTTGAGGTGGTGTAAGATGAGCAGTTAATCAATAAAAAATAAATAAAATAAAAAAAACATATTGACTAAAACAATAGACATACAAATTATTAAGATAGCAATAAATAAACTTACATAAACGTAGGCACCTAATTAACAACACTAAATCATTATGGCGAAGTTTAAGTCAAATAAGTGACAGAAAATATACTTTGACCCGTGATTTGAAAATAAGTAGGGATTTGGAAGACCTTATAGAGAAGGGCATTATTATTGCTATTTCTTTTCTTTTTTCAATTAATTCTTTGAACGAATAGGCGAATAACACTATGTTGAAAGGAAAAAGGTTTTCACATCTGTCTTCCTTCCCGTTTTCTATTGTTTGTCTAAAAAATTACATAAACACTATTATTAGAACACTAGATTACAGATTAGCTGCGGTGGTCCGGATGTAGTCCAGAGGTAGAGAACTTTTTGGCTCAGTTTTTGCAGTCTTGATTTGCGAAACAGAAACCAACCTATAATAAACGGACATAGACGTGTTATTCCTTATTATACGAAGTGCAAACGGAATGCAACGATAATCTGAAAAACCATTTATGGAAATTGTACACCAATCGTTAAAAAGAGAAGCGTCCTGTTAACAGATTTTAAATCATTGCCGTCAATGGTCGCCATTGTAACGTCAGGTTAGTTCAAAAGCGGTCGCTCCGGTCGAACAAAATGATCTTCGCCGGATCGGATCGCGGGTTCCACACCTCGCGGATCAATAGATCTCATTCAAATAATAATAAGGAGTTATAGATCAGCAGCGCGAGCTGTCAGCCGATCTGAGCTGACACCGGCTGAGGCCTGCGCGCGTCATTGTATGGACTCCTGCCCGCATTTGAGTATGGAAATGGATATTTATTTCGCGTCTCGAGCCCGCCGCGGCCGTCCGCAGTGATCGGCGAAGATGATAACGCTTCGATTTATATATTTTACTCGATGATCGGTAGCTGCTACTAACCTCGCCATACAACTGCCAGGTCGTGCCCGTCCGCTTATACAGGGCGTTAGCTTCGTCACTACTTCAATCATGAATGTAGCACGCTTTCCTCTCTGGGTAAAGATTGAGTAAGCACCTAAAAACTTTCCAGTTATTTCAGACACTAGTCTTTGTGACCAACATTAGTTGGAGGTGTGTATTTTCGGATTATTTTGACAAGCTTCTAAGTACATCTTTTTAAAGAACGACAAATAGGCAAGAAACAAATTAAAGAAGGTTTGCATTGATTCTAGCTGAATTGATGTAGTCTCCCTTCAATGATGCTTGAAACTTAAAACTCGTTTATTGGACAAATCGAACATGAGTCTCCTAGGTTCTACCGCCTTCATCTGGAGGGTCATATCTGCTAAACCGCGATACAGAGGGAGGATCAGATCAAACACAATACACCTTCTTAAGCCGAGGTGACACTTGAAACTTGAAGATATGGAGTCAAATGTTTCTGAACGAAAAAAAATATTTGATAACACCTAGCTCTCTTCTTGATTTCAGAAAAAAAGTTGCCGAAACTGGTAATATTTCCGCTATAAATTAGTTTCATATCAAAAAAATATTTCCTCCTCCGAGTTAAATTTTATTTTAAAAAACAACCTGTAGTTAAAAATATTGCATGCAAAATCTATGTATCGGCATGAGTCTGGACGGTCTCTTGGCTGAAAGATTGCCGGCACAAAAGAAACGCATCGCGTGCTCACACTCTAAAAGGAGAATCGGTCATAACATTAGCATGGGATTTGGGACTGAGGTATAACTGGTTACATAATTGTCGATAAATTAAAAAGTGTCAAGATAAACATAAGGCAAACAAAAGCAAAAGCGCGAAGGGTCAACTATTTGCTTTGCGGTTCTTTTATTTCTTCTTTGGCTTTTTATTCAAGTTTATCTTCGATAAAAGCGACCGCGGGAAGAGATTCAAAATTTATAACGCGGTACGTCACGTCCCGGGTTAATTAGGTGTAGGAGCAGCGCAGCGGCATGCGCCCGCGCCGCCTATTATTCCCGCGCTGCGCACACGACGCCGCACAGAATAATAATTATCAACCTCTTTGCCGCCTCACAAACATTTTGCATACTTACTGCCGAGATAAAAGTATATTTTATTGAAATGTTTGTAATGTTGAATAAACCCTACTAATGAAAAGGGTAAATGCCTGACATAAATCGTAGATTACTAAGTATAGCACAAAAATATTTTAATTGCACGTAGTAAGCAAAAAATAAAACCTCAGTGGAAGAATTTCCATATGTGCAATATACGACTCGGCATTTTTACAAGGCCTGAGATTCTGCTTGCGGTTTAGCTTAATAAGTAACTAGATACGAATTATCTTCACGCATTAATTTTGCCTTGTTTATAACTTGTATCTTACCTGAAATATATTTAGCGATTGCTGGTAACATTATATCACCTAATAACTGTTACACATTAAAGCTGATTTAATACTTGAGATAAAAGGCATATAGAGGAATCCACTCTCGCCCGATCTTTTGTGCGATTATGACCTTTAAATCCTGAGCAACTACGCCACATTAGTGTATCTGGGTGACTGTCAAGTGTATATTATGAAAGGTTAATAAAACACGGCGCGTCCCGAGAGGCGAACGCATATTTCCAACATTAATTGGAATATGGCGATAACTGCATGGAGTCGGCTCTTCATCATTAAGATAATATGCAAATAAATGAAAACCCGCAGTAAATTATCTCGCCGAGACACCGGGATCAGGCTTGATTGATTCGGAACTGTAGCTGATAACTGAATCCGAGCGCCTTCTGATACTTTGCATGCTGACGTTTATTGGACATTATGTTTTCTTTGCACTATCGATACCTGTTGGATGTCGGTCATCATAATCCCGCAATTTAATCAATGGGCCAATACGACACGTACAATTTAAACCAAATTTCGTTCGTCAGAGTGAATGCTGCATTGGTAAGGAAAGTATCGAGTTATTAAGGTCCGTATTGAATTTTCCTAGGTGAGTATTTAAACGAGGGCTTTGTTGCTAACAGAACCTTCATCTATTAGGGCTAAATTTTGACCGGGACACCACGCTGCTACCTACAAAATGTCTACAAATTGGTTGCGCAAACAAACGGACACCAGGTGAGTAACTCTCTATAGAGTTGTATACATTTTGTTGGTAGTGGTGACTGGCTGCGCCGCCATAGTGTCCCGGTGAAATATAGCCCTTACGCCGACGCGTGACGACCTAGTTAGAAGGTACAGTCGTAAGAGATTTTTTCTACTTTTGAGTATAGAGTCATCAATTTCAATCATATATTCAGATAGAAGATTTTTTTAACTAGAGCATTTTACTCGTTTCGATTTCAATTTACTAGGTAATTGCAGCGAAATATCTTAAGAATAGTTAATAGAATTCTCAGTGGGAAGGTTCGCTTGGACAATGCGGCGCAGGCGACCCCTGCGTCTGCGCAAATTTACATCTCACTCGCGTTAACCACACCAACTCGCACCTTACCCAATCTATTGTACGGAAATGTTGGTCGGAGCACGAAACAATTCTACTACCGTAATATCTACATAAGCGAATACGAATGTTTGGGAACCCGCTATCGGTATGCGGACGATCACAATGCCCTAAGAGGCTGTTCGATATGGTATTTGCAATTGTTTTCAAAATTATTTATTGTTTGTTTCTATTATTTTGGCGATTTTAGAAGCACACATCCAGTTTAAATACGTGAGATGATCCTCAGTACCTACTGATACTGACTCTTTGGTGCCGGACGTCGTAGGTTCGATTCACACCTTGAATAAACATCGAACATTTGTATTGTTTCTGTATCTGAGTGTTAATATTTATATAGTTCAGAATATCCATGCATGTTATATCAATCACTGTCATCCACATACCACTTCTGTTTTGTCAATGGGTCAGCTGGTTTTGGCGAAACATGTCCTAGATATTTCATTTAAACATAGCTTTTTAATTTAAACGTATATCAAAAACTACATCTAAATATCGTTATACGTGCAAGATGATGTTAATCCCATTATGGCTAAATGAAATAATAAATTGCATGTTAAGGGCGGGAGAAAATTGTACCTACATGTGATGTCAATGTCGCTCTCCTGACAAAAGCAGACAGACGAAATTTGTCATTGGAAAGCACGTGAAGTAAATTCTATTATTACGGTCTTTTATTTTTCAATTACGACCCCCGCCCAGCGCGCCTCGGGGCTCACTTTGCAAGCCCCAGCATATTTTTTTTGCAGTAAATTTTGCTTCTATAAGGTTTATTCTTTATTTCAATCAGTCATAATTACTAAGGAATATGTGCAGTCGCTTAAAGTTAGTTTCTTATCACAAAATCTTGATCGCTCTATCCTTAACACTATTTAAGTTAAGTTAACATGCATTTCACAAGGAAATTACTTTATTAAGAAATTAATTTCCTATATAGCTATATAGGTTAACCAAACTACAGAGGAAGCATTGGTAACCACTAGTCATCATCATCATCATCATCATTTCAGCCAAACGACGCCCACTGCTGGGCATAGGCCTCCCCCAAGGATCTCCACAACGATCGGTCCTGCGCTGTGCGCATCCAGCGGCTTCCCGCGACCTTGACCAGATCGTCGGTCCACCTCGTAGAGGGCCTGCCCACGGAACGTTGTCCGGTACGCGGTCGCCATTCGACCACCACCAACCACTAGTAGTTCCGCTTATATATATGAGTTTACAAATCCTCAACTTAGCCATTAAAAGATAAATCAAGTAAAAATATTTATTTTGTTTGCTTACTTACATTGCACTGCAATATTTTTAACGTTTTATATTAGTCGTAATTTACATCCACACCTAGAACAATTATTGTCGTTTGAGTAAATTGCATCGTTATAGTGAGTGTTATAAACAGCGAAGTAAGCTCATAAAGCGATGCTATCGCCTTGTTTGAGCGTGATTCAAATTTGTATGTACACTGCAATTACGTGTACAGACGCGTTTTCATAAACCTTCACAAAACCATTGCAAAATGGGTCTTATCTCAGCAGAAAAAGGTGCCCCTAAGAAAAGCTTGACGTGTACGGGAGTGTACACTGGCGGGTCACGCTACTCGCGTCGTATCGCGCATAAGCCAAGTGCATAACAGTCTTAACTCCCCCGAGCCACTCACTCGATGGGAAAATTAAATCATTTCTATTTTGTTTGACACTGATTGTACTCACGCGATGCATTTTGCTGTCATAGGAGGGATATTGAGAACAAAAAACTTTTTAGTGACTTTGTGTTACCTTAAATAAATTATGTACTCTGATTTAACTTTTTTTTATTTAAGTAGTTAGCTCGGATTACTGATATAATCTTTCTGGTATGATTAACGCGGTTTTTGTTCACCTAAAGTGCCATCTGTGCCTAATTGGTTTAAACTAACATATGTTGTGATAGGTCAGATATTTCCAACAAGCCAAAATACTTTTCATTTCCAGACATTAATATTGCTACGAGCTACGAGTAGGTTAAAAGAAATGTCCTGCAAAAAAAATATGCTGGGGCATATTTTTTTTATTATCATAATTATACTAAACGCTATTATGTATGAACGATTATTTTGTCACTGTAAATAGAACTAGATAGATAGTCCTAGAGAGATGTCTACCATGAGTTTCCGTCAAGTAATAAACGATAGTTGATTTCAGCTACTTGTTTGCCATTTTTAGTTCCATTTCTAATCACTAGAGCCCCTGTAGGTACCCAAATCCCTTATAAAAACGTCTACGCGGACGCATGGCGACTGTCATTGGTGTAAACTGAATTGGTAGACATACAGGTTTACTTTATCCGCTGACTAACTAATTAATTTACCTCCCTGAATAAGTTATGCGAATTGAATTAATTAGTAATTAAGTAACCCAAATTAAAATTCAGTTCACTATTATATTATATGACGTTTTCTCCTGGTTTGGACATGATTCGTCATGGTAATCTTGTGTCTTGTCTTATCCAACTAAATCTTACTTAAAATAGGTATATTTCCCCGGAACGCCCGACACTCGGTCACGACTCATCAAACCACGAGGTGTCGTGCTGCCGTGCTTGTTAGCCATAAACTCGCAATCGATATTTACATTTCGAATAATATTTATAGCGTGCGATGTGAACCAATTGAGGTGATTGTATCGATAAACATGTTCGGATAAACTGTTGATAATGCACCCTTTCATTTGTGTTTAGTGCTTTCTACACGTGTTTAATAATCGTCTGTTTATAAAATCGAGACCAGTTTCATTTTTGATACGTATTTTAAAAAACCAGGAAGTAAACAATCAAACATCAGAATCAAAAAAAATACGGCTAAATCCTATATATAAAACTCTACACCGATTTCGGTTGCGCAAGCATTTAAGGTGAAAACGGTCTAGTTGGCGAATGTGGCGTCGGTACGGTGTCCAGGTTTAAGCAGAGCACAACAAATTAGGTAGGACCACTGCCATGTATACAGATACTTTGGTAGCTAGTTTCAGATCATGCGAGGCGAAGACTTTAAAGTTAAGCTTACCAAAAGCTACTACGGCAGCACCGATCCTACTGTTGACCTCTGCGTCTAGATCACACTTTGATTTTATTGTGCTCCCCAAATAATGAAATTTGTCCACCAGCTTTAGGACCTCTTCACCGAGCCTGATGGTCAGCTCCTCATGGCCGCAAATATCAAGCGTCATCACTTCAGTCTTTTTAACGCTGATCTTCAGGCTAAATTTGCAGCATTGTTCATGAAGGTTTCCAACAAGCTGTTGCAAGACTTCTGAGGATTCTGCCACAAAACACAGATCGTCAGCGTACAAAATGTCTTCTATATGGGAATATTACTCCTTAGAGGTTGCCTTGAGTGAGGCCAAATTGAAAAGACTGCCGTCCGTAGGTACGATAACGAATGCGGACTCTCGGCTAAATCATAAGTTAACTTCGGAACAACAGTGAAGGTTTTACGTAACGCCATCACTGTCTGTCCATACTAAATAAAAGCTCTGCTCGATCGATTTGGGAAAATCTTGGTGTAAGCTGTCTCAGATGCTTATTGCTATAATTATTCACTATGATGACTAATCTTATTTGGTACAAAATTATTTATGCTTGCGAGACTTCAAATTTACTTAACAGCCAATCGCGACATCATGGATTCGCATTCATGATGTCGCGGCGAATACTCGTATTGTAGGTGGAGTTCAAGAGATAATCCGTACTATTGTGGATGACATCAACAACGCAGTAAATCCATACTACTTTATATTAGAAAGAGGAAATATTTGATGATTTGGAATGAATAGGCTCCGAAATTTCAATAAATCTTTTACCAATGTAAAGCTACGTTATCAGCGAGTGACATAGACGTTTTTTTTATTTAGGCTTTATTTTGACGGGAGAAACAGCATACGCGGGCGAAGCCGCCGACGGACAGCTACCTAATAACTGAGCTTTCATTTTTGTCTACACTCCAGAGAAAAAGTCAGCACAGCACCCAGATTTGGTGTATCTGCAAAGCATACTTACCACTAAGCAACTATGCAGCGTAGATCTGTATACCTGTGATAGGCAGTGGAATAGATCAAGTGATCCATCGCATATCGGTTATAAATCTAAGCACAACGAGAACATAAAATTTTATTCGAAACGACCACTTGTTAACGTATGTTATCCGTGTGTCACACAATTTCACAACGAACCGCCCGCGCTTGATCACGTACTCTGAAATCCACGTCGAGAACATAAACTATTTACTGACTATTCAATATTCAATACGCGATTGCAAAATACGCCAAATTATTGCATTAGCCGCGAACAGGGATTCCCGATATTGTGGTTCAGCGATCGCATTCGCACACCAATATGCGGCATAAATAATTTAATAATTCGCTATACGGAATTTACCATACCAGTGTCGGACCGTTCGTCTACTTTGTATTCAATATGAGTATTTGATTCTCATACTGCTGTCGCATTGGGCAACATTCAAATGCTTAGTTTTCAGCAGACGATACGGTGGCTTCCGCGGAGTGTGTAAGGTTTATTTTAGCGGTGTTAGTGCGCCTTGGCTGGGATCTTTTCCAATTGCTGTGTTGATATGTAGGTGAATAAAGCACGTCTGTACATTTCAATATCGGGAACATCCGTGTTATACGCGTGACCTTGCAAATCACAGCCTGCTTTCCAAACGACTTCACAGAATCGCCAACCGGCGTCTGCGTTGCGTGACTGGCGACGACTATATGGAATATGTTATTAGCTCTACATATACACTTATTTACGCAATGACCTATCCACTGTGCCACAGTTATTTTACGACTTGAGAGATAATAATCCGATGATTTGATTCGATTTTTACTGCCTTAATGCTCTTTGAAAATTTTATGGTGATGTTTTCCCGATTTTCATCAATTAAAAACTTGTTGACTTTATCGTTATCCCACTTTTATTTGTTGCCGAAGTCTTGCATTAGTTTTATTACCAGCGCGTTCAGCGGCATCATCATTTATTTCACAACTTCTAAGGTTCTGACGCTAGTATTGGTCACTGCCGGTGCTGGATCAGGCCTGGCTGGATCAGGCTGAATATCAGTAGGTCTACCCATAAATTTCGAAAGCGACTGTTAGCAGGCGGTCACTTGCTGTGTTTTTCTTAAAAAGTTCTTCCATCTAGATATTTACTGTCTCAACACATAACTTTGAAACATTTTAAGTTAGCACGCAGTAAATATAAAAGTTACGTAACTTTTTATTAGGTGCAGGGTATTAATAATCTGTTTTAGGCTTTGATGACTTTATCTAATTGCCAATGTCAGTTCTATCATACGAGTAGTTGTATGGTAAAATTATAGCTGATATTGCGGTGCTCAGTAGTTATAAGTTTGTTAACATGTTAAATATTCATTTCGATTGAATTATCAGGTCAGGCAAAGTATGTTACTGACTGTCCAGAAATTAGGCTCAGATTCAGCTACATATTTGCATACCAATATAATCGTAGTTGAAAAAGTTGAATGGCATAAATATGACATTTGGTCCTTACTAAAACTGTTGACAGTTTTACACACGCCATTGCCATTTAATTTATCCCTTAACTCGACGTAAATGCAAGCCAAAAGTTATCTTCTGGCTAAAAACTTTTAAATATGAAGATGCTGAATTATTAATAAACCGTTCTATGTAAATTGGATATCTACACACCAACACACACCCACACACGCACACACCACATGTTTTTCCGGTCTGGTTGATTTGTATCGTATTTTTGGATTTCAATAAACCTTGTATGTATGAGTGTGTTAAGGAAGAGTGGCTACTTCTGGCTAACCGCACTCAAAAGAAGAAGTCGACCCTTGTTTATTGATGTGACCATGGTTCATGATGAAATATATATATATTTTTAATTACACTTCCATTTGTGTTTAAATAGCAGAATTTGGGCCCTAGTTCCTTACTGAGAATACTGGCGATAAGCCAATACCTATCACATTGCAGTGAACATTTGTGTGTATTTTGAATACAAATAAACAATCATTTACCAGAGTACACTCTTTGTATTAAAACCCACGAAATTAGAACAACTCCACAATTTTTTCAAATATGTGTTAGTAATAGTTCATATGAATATTTTCTTACAATCCGTTTCCAGACGCATAAAACAAATTGTTACAATATGGTAAGTGCGTGCCAGAATTGCTGGAGAACCGCTGCTGATAATTTCATCCTTTGCATTCTTATTCGATGGATAGCGTTGTTGGTGTTACCGAATTCCGCTGTGACATGTTTGCGACGATGGGAAAGGATACAATGGCCGTCATTGACCTTCTTTATGGGACCGTGTTTTCCTCACCTTGTTTCTAAACGCGCGAAAATGCTGCTACCTAACTATATTGTTCTTACCCGGGGATTAGGGCGGTACCGACGCTTATTTACCTTTCCAAGCTGACCCTAAAACGTAATTTATTAAAAGTGATAACACTTCGACATTAATGAAATTATCTATTATAGACACAGAAAGTTATGAATATTGAAAACAAAGAATGCGCTCGGATAACAGGCACTCGCCTAAAAGCTTTAATATGAGTTCATATCTTAATTACTGCAATAAAAGTATACCCACCTAACCATCGTAGTGAAAAATTGATGGACAAAAAATGTTCGGGAAGGATTGGATAGCCTGGGACAAATTGCCCAGTGGTCGCGGCGGCCGATAGCCGACCCGCGCTACCACCGTGTCGATAGTGTATTTCGTAATAAATTATACCCCTTTAACAGTCAGAATTTAAAATTAAAAAGTTAGTTAATAAAAATAGACTAGTTTGAGCTAGTTCTGAGTGTTATAGACAAAACAACAGCAAATAGTTTGACTTACAATATCGCATAATGAGGAAGATCATAAATAAAATAGCGTTTTATCTTGTGAAGCCTATATAGGTATTTACTTAGATATTAATAAAATCTATACTAATATTATAAAGCTGAAGAGTTTGTTTGTTTGCTTGAACGCGCTAATCTCAAGAACTACTAGTCCGATTTGAAAAATTCTATGTCAATGTTTGACAGCCCATTTATCGAGGAAGGCTATAGAATATATATCATCACGCTAAGACTAATAGGAGCGGAGCACCAATGAAGAATGTTACAAAATCGGGGGATTTTTCTCCTTTTGAGAGTCTCCGCTGCGTGCGCTGCGTAAACGGTTAAAGTTTTGCAAAAATCATGTATGACAGAATTGTTCCCCTTTAAAAGTTCTAAAAAAAGTCTGCGACAGCATAGTCTATCTTTCAAGTTTGGCTCACTATAACCATTTTCATGCTAACCACATTTGTTCTAAAATAATGCATTATTTGCAGAGGTGTTTTTTTAAACATGTTATTAATCCTTTTCCAAATAAATACGTTATTCATCACAAGTATGTAATTTAAAATAAAATTGCCCTTCACATCATTCGATTTCAATGAATGTTTTAGGCGATTTCGCAGTTTTAAAATAACATCGCAGCAAAGTAGGTAATGATCAAGTACTGCGCACGCATAAACGAAGTCGCGGGTTAAAGTTAGCGTGAGCCCAAAGAAACTATTCCACGCGGAAGTCGCGGGCAGAAGCTGGTATATGAATATGCGCCAAACAACACACCAATAATCATGGTCTC
Source organism: Udea olivalis (assembly GCA_947369235.1). Lineage (NCBI taxonomy): Eukaryota > Metazoa > Arthropoda > Insecta > Lepidoptera > Crambidae > Udea > Udea olivalis. Next base: position 13,644,786 of record OX376343.1, read on the forward strand.
GATGTGTGTGTAATTATCCTTGTGTAACGAGGTAGACAACCCTTTAGGCCAGTTGCGTTTCCTAGCACAGGCAAACCCGAACCAATATTGAAAAGTTCGTTTTCCGAATTACCACGATCGGGAATCAAACCTGAGACAATACGTAAGTCAAGGTGAGAAACGGCGCAAGAGCAAATCATAGGTCGGTAAAAAGTGTATTACTTTTTGTAGGAATATAGTGTGGCTTTGTGACTACTAAGTGATAAATTGTGATGACATGATTTCAATGTTATAAACCAATGGCCAATTATACATAATATACGAAGTGCATTCAATAAGTACCTAGCCTCATCGCCAGAGGGCGCTGTAGTTTCAAAAGAGTTTTACCACAGTGTAGCACATTCTTTTTTAATTTTTTTTTCAAATTTTCATTCCAATCCCTTCATTTGTTTTAATTTGACAACTTATGGAAGCGAACGTGTCGATCGGTTTTACAAAAATGGAAAAAGAGCAATATCGTTCGGTGATTCGATTCCTATTTTTGGAAGGGAAAACGCGCATCGAAATCAAAGAGCGCTTGGATGCTGTGTACGGTGACTCTTCTCCATCGATGGCCACCGTCAAGAATTGGTTCAACGAGTTTGCACGTGGTCGTACGTCGGTTTTTGATGAACCACGTCCAGGTGCACCGAAAACAGCTGCTACGGAGGGAAACATTAAAAAAATCCATGATCTCGTATTGGCAGATCGCCGATTGAAGGTTCGGGAGCTAGCTGAGACTGTAGCCATTTCAGAAGGAACAGTGCATCATATTCTTCACGAGGAACTCGGCATGAGAAAGCTGCCGGCGCGATGGGTGCCGCGTTTACTCACACCGGAAAACAAGCACAAACGTGAGACAACATCGGAGACGTGTTTGGCGCTGTTTAAGCGAAATCCAGCGGAGTTTTTGCGTCGTTTTGTGACCGTCATAGAAACCTAGATCCACTGGTACACACCAGAGACCAAGGAGCAATCAAAACAATGGATCCAGACCGGGGAACGTGCTCCAAAGAAGGCGAAAACTGTAAAATCGGCCGGAAAAGTTATGGCCACCGTTTTCTGGGATTCACAAGGTGTGATCTACATCGATTACCTCGAGAAGGGTAAAACAATTAAAGGGCTTTACTATGCCGATTTATTGGGCCGATTCGACGCCGAATTAACGAAAAAACGACCCCATCTGGCGAAGAAAAAAGTGCTGTTTCACCACGACAACGCACCGGTTCACACGTCTGCCGTTGCCATGGCCTAATTGGTCGAATTACGCTACGAATTGCTGCCCCATCCACCGTATTCTCCAGATTTGGCCCCTTGTGACTTCTTTCTGTTTCCTAATCTGAAAAAATCACTCGCCGGGAATAGATATGGATCAAATGAGGAGGTCATCGCCGCCACGGAGGCCTATTTTGCAGAGTTTGACAAAAACTATTTTTCGGACGGGTTAAAAAAGTTGAAGCATCGCTGGGCTAGGTGTATCGAACTAAAAGGAGACTATGTTGAAAAATAAATTGCCACTATTCCAAAATTTTTGTTTACTTTTTGTAGGCTAAGTATTTATTGAATGACCCTCGTACACACATACATACCATAACGACTTTATCCCAAACGGGGTAGTCAGAGGCAAGTGACTGAGTCGGTGAACGAAACACTCAGAAGCCCACTTTTCACCAATGGTATTAGAACCCAACGTGGTAGGTGGTGAGCCTTCCGCCGTTATCCGGGTTGATTTGGTTTTTTATCGATGTTTTCCATCACCGGAGAGTTAATCGGATATTTAACAATGAACACAAAGATTTGGGTTCTGGCCTGAATGCAATTTTTTTTATAACTTTGTGTCTACAACACAACTATCAAAATAAACCAAATTAATCGGACATGGCTCACCTTACAGATGATTGAAAGTTAGCAGAGACTTTCTCGATAAAAATAGAATTCTTTTAATCTTGCTAGGGCTTTTTAAAATCCTTAGCCATTATGTGGGAATTTCCTGACAAATACACGTTATTGGTGAGGAGTGCGCGACGGTAGCGCTGCGCGGGCGCTGCACTCTGTCACGGTCGGCTAATGAGGCCGCTTGCTTCTGTGACAAATGGAAATTGCTGACTCCCAGCGAATCTTTCACGAATATTTAATTCGAAAACGCTTACTACACGCCCCCTGAATATTCAATTACACACTCTTCTATGCTCCCAAAACGTTCAGGCGAATACCCCATAAACATGGCATAGACCGTAGACACTCCAAGAATAAAATATTGAAAGTGTACCAATAGTTCGTACGCGCGTATTTCTTTGGCAATTTACCTTTCGTTGGGGCCGCAGTTTACAAGTTTAGAGCGTGTACGCTAAAATTTATGTTTGAAAGATTTGTTCGCCACAAATAAGGTTGTCAGCGTGTCTTATCTAGGGATCGTTAATTAATTAGAGAAATTGAGCGGCCGCGGCGGCGCGCGGGGACCAATAACTCGCAACTCGCCTCGTATCATAGCTTCGTTCGCTTTTATTTATTTTTACCACTCACGTAAGCAAAATTGAATTCAAATAGGTACGCTGGTGGCGGGATGGTGTTATGCAACCGTTAGTCAGTTTTTCTGGAGCTTTAAAAGTAAAGACACGTAAACTTTAAGCCACTTATTCATAAAAATTAAACAGTGCATTAAGATTACGTTACCTCAGTGAAAACAGTGTTGTAAGACTAATATTTTTTTTGTAAATAAGGAGGTTAGTACATAAACAATCAGAATATGATAAATAGAAATGGTTACTTACTTTATTACACAAAAAAAAATGCATGAAGACAAAAACATTTGACTTTTAATTAACGTAGGACACACGTTTATAACATTAATGCATGTTTGGAGAGTACCTATATGAACATTCATTTGTTTTGTAAGCAATTTACTTCGGTTCCTCGGTGTGGTACTATATTGTCTTCATATTTTTTTGTATATTGAGCAGTTTGCGCAGAAACTGTTCTCTTTAAAACCTTGTGGTTGATTGATAAATAATGGCTCCAGGTACCGGTGGATTGGTTAAATAAGGATGCCGACAACATTAAAAAAATGGCATTCTGTTTAGTCCGTCCGTTATACCGTCCAAAAATATTTTTCGCTTTATCAAATCATTAAAAAAAATACAAAGATAAAGAGCATTCAAGTTCCGGAGTGGGGGCTTGCAACGTCACTTCTAAGTAAAAATTGTACCTAGGCGTGACGTCACGCGAAACTTCAACGCACTGTATCGTCGTCATTTTTCGTTCACGAGAAAAAATAAAAAATACGTGTCCAGAATTTTTTGATAATCTAAGTGATGGACTAAATAGTTTTTAAGTCGTCTAGCTTATTCTATTTGTTTTTTATGTAGAGTACTGGATAAGCAAAGTTGTCTGTGAAAGACTTTTTAGCGGTAAAGTCACTATTTGTGCAATTAAGTATAGTAATATCTTATCTCATAGTACGACTACAGCTTTGGTCAAGATTACCGACGACATTCGCCATGGTATGGATGACCGACGTTTGACGGTGTTGGCGGCGTTGCTGGATTTCAGCAATGCTTTTAATACTGTCGACTTTGAAATCCTTCTTGGCGTACTTCGTTCTCTTAACATATCTCCGGCGGTTCTAGACTGGTTTCACAGTTACTTGTTTGGACGCCGGCAACGTGTTCGTGCTGATGAGTCATTCTCTGCTTGGCGTGACATTCGTGCCGGTGTTCCGCAGGGTGGTGTTTTATCTCCTCTTCTCTTCGCGGTATTCATTAATGCTATTACTCATAACCTTTCTTGCTCCTACCACCTATATGCAGACGACCTACAGATATATTCCCAGGGCTGCCTTAACGACTTACATGAGGCCATCCAAGTCCTGAACTCCGATCTTGTGCGTATTCTGGAATGGAGTAAAGCGTTTGGCCTCAAGGTTAACCCTGATAAAACGCAAGTTTTAGTCGTAGGTGGTTCACATCAAATCTCCAGGATCGCCTGGAACTCTTTACCACCTATTTTATTTGATGGGGTTAAAGTTCCGTATAGTAAAGTGGTTAAGAATTTGGGTATTTTTATGGATAGCTCCTTAAAGTGGGATAAGCAGATTAGCGAGGTGAGTAGAAGAATGTTTGCTTCTGCTAGTTCACTTAGTAGACTCCGAAACTTTTTGCCAATTCCTACTAAGATTGCTCTTGTGCAGGCTTTACTTCTTCCTATCCTTGACTACGCCGATGCCTGTTATCTGGATATCAGTGAAAACTTCCTTAATAAACTCGAGCGACTCCAAAATTTTTGTATTCGTATTATCTTCGGTCTGCGCAAGTTTGATCATGTCTCCGAATTTCGCTCTCAACTTAACTGGCTCCCAATACGTCTTCGTCGCGATCTTCACGTTCTTTCTTTACTCTACTACGTCCTGTTCGATCCGCGGTCACCGCCATATCTCAAACAACGTTACAATTTTCAGCAATCTGCCAAAGGTGATGATAAGCGTTCGTGCCGTTCACTGCTTCTGTCATTTCCTCCTCATTCCACTGATTATTATTCTAAATCTTTTACTGTCCAATCTATTCGCTCATGGAATTCCTTGCCCTTCTCTATAAGGTCTTCCAAATCCCTACTTATTTTCAAATCACGGGTCAAAGCATATTTTCTGTCACTTATTTGACTCAAACTTCGCCTTAATGATTTAGTGTTGTTAATTAGGTGCCTACTGAATAATCCATACAAAACTTTATGTTTATTCATTTAAGTATGTTTATGTAAGTTTATTTATTGCTATCTTAATAATTTGTATGTCTATTGTTTTAGTCAATATGTTATTTTTTTTATTTTATTTATTTTTTACTGATTAACTGCTCATCTTACACCACCTCAACTGTTTACTCTTTTTTGTTTCTCTACCCGGAGGTTGCCTGGAAGAGATCGCTTCTAGCGATAAGGCCGCCTAAATTGTACTAATATGTTATTTAAACTTTATTTTTGTAACTGTTTTATTTGTGCAATAAAGAATATCTAATCTAATCTCATATTACTTCCTGTAAATAAGACTTCCAAAAGAGTAGGTGAAATGTAATCGATGTTAACTGAATAAGGAGGTTAGTACATAAACAATCAGAATATGATGAATAGAATTAGTAACTTAGTAGACAGGGTGTCCCTGGAAGTAAGGATCAAATCAAAATAACGCATAGCTGGGGTAATTTCTGACCTTTTTAACCCTTTCAATATTGGTCCGATTTCTAACCGTTAAAAAGTTATAATTAATTTTACGTTTCTTCAGAAAATCGCCTAAGTCCATACAAAACTAATTATTATAAAAATGTATCAAAGGTAAGGGTTATAAAAGGTGAAGGTTGTAACAACAAAAACAATTGTCAATTATAGAAACACACATTTGTAACATTTGCGTTTTCTATCGATGACCCAGAAATCTTAAAATAAGCAGTTCCCCTCAGGTAAAAAATTGAAGTCGCATTTGATGCAGCTTATAGCTACGATGAAAAAGTTCTAGTCAACTCATTTATAAATATTTCGGACTATTCACTTTAAGTTCTTTCAAGTTTTGGTTGCATACTGCATAGAGCGGTATAAAAAGTACAATGTTTGTATGTAAACACGATATGGCATTGACAAGGCGTGACAATGTTAGCCTTATCAGGACAATCGGGCGATGATAATGCTAATTGAGCTGTTTTATACATCCAAATTTACGGCGACAGGCGCTTGAGTTGAATTATGGTCCCAAAGGAGTGGTTGGTGAATAAAAGTTAGTTGTTAGGTAGCTACTCATAGTTATTAAAACACTGTTCACTTACTTTGGTTTAACGATGCCCGCATTCACATTATTACTTCTGAATCGTGTGCATCTGGTATGAATATAAATGGTTTTTTATCATTAATATTGTAACTGAAATATCGTATTACAGTTTTCCATTGTACAAACCATATTCTAGGAAAATTATTAACGGTAGGTGTTAAGAATCAAAGTTACTTTTAACGTTGCAGTTGAACATTTGACTCCTTCGAAATCCACATTCTCATTTATCGAACAAGGCAAGTTGGTCGTTTTCGATTAACTCTCTGAAAATTTTAATTTCTTTAACAGTTAGCTAAAATTGTTGAACATACTCAGCTAGTGAAACCTATCTGCACAGTGGAGGGACCACCCTTAACCAGGGTTGTAGTTTTTAGGTAGACTTAGCCTTAATCATTCTAAACAGATTCTATTATGAAAGCCCATGTAAAGCAATGGACTTATTATGGCCGAAAATGCTGATGATAAAGCGGTTAGCATTATTAACGACATTATAACTGTACTTAAAAATTAACCCTTAAAATACTTTCAATTTCAAATCATTTCTAGTGCTGCTATATGAAAGTACCTACTTTTAACCGTTAGGTCAAAAGAAATAAATGGAACAAAGTTACAAGAATATACGTGTGAATCAAATACTATAAAGAATTAAACTTAACAAACGTAACAAACAGTCGTTACAACGAACACAAACTCGCTTCCAGAAGAGCTGCTAATGTCCGACGATTGGAGCTTTTTGACACGGCATAAACATAGTTGTATCTGAAGCAGAGACAACAGAACGCGCCAATAAAATAGCGGAGCATAGACAAAACGCTACAATAACATCAGAACGGGAACGAATCGCCGTTTACGACGAGCGCAACGACCGAATGCTCTACAAATGAATAAGCCATCTGTTCTAATGGTCGCAATTAAACACCGAGCGTTGTAGCACTTGCTTAGAGTTAGCATTCGGTAAGAATCGATACGGATGCGGATGCTGATGATGCAGAAAATGATCAAGGTGGACTTTACAACGCTCAAATCGCAGTCATTTTGAAATCAAACGATGATCTACGAAGGTATACGTCCTTGAAGTTCTTACGTGATAAATCATTAAAATGCTGTTTTTGATATGTTATCCTTCAATTCAATGGAATGTTATTTCTGTATTTCAATTGATTATTACTGTACCTATTATTAGTATCGTTTACTTTCCTCGATAGTTGCGAATTAGCATTTAAACGTGTTCCTCTTCTCAAAACACTGCGTTCAAATTACGCAATTAGATATTCAGTATGTTGTGCTTGCTAACACGCCACCGTGCGCAAACGCATCCCTATGCGTATCTTACATAATGTTCCATAAAGTTTTTTCACCTGTTTCAAGTCAGTCTGTATAGGGACTCCACAGCGCATGCCTGTTTTTTGAGATCGCTGACCAAAGGTATCAAGTAACCCATTCATATATGGCAAACTGTCATAATTAAAGATAATAATGAGCCCGCATCGATATTTTTTATCGGTACCAAGAACCGTCATAACATTGTCAAACTGGCGGAGAGCGTCATGACTGAAAATGGTCTGAAATGAATTAATTACCCCAGCAAAAAAGTATAAACATAACACGGGGCCGACGCATCTACATACGCGGTGTAGTTACAATTATTTTAATTGTGGACACTTTATCGAGTGCAATAATGTCGACGAAGTTCGAGTTACTCAATTAGGGAATAAATAAAACATAGAAGTACGGATCAAGGCGCTCGTAATGATCGGCTCTCTCATTACCAATTAGTGCTATGGCGTAAGGTATGTGCTCATTAAATTAGGAAATGTTACATTTTATGAACGTTGAACACACGTTTATGAACATTAATGCATATTTTCTCCAAACATACACATATTATACGAACATACTCATTTGTTTTGTGAGCAAGTTTTCTTCGGTTCCTCGGCGTGTACGTCTTCACCATTTATTTATTTGGTACACAAGACAGAATTATAACAAAAACATGACGAACAATAAAAGCCAATTCATACAATGGGTACGCTATAACTCCACAAGAATGTGTACGAAGCAAGTAAGACTAGGTTAAGTACTTACAGCGAATAAGCAATTTTTTTAAGCAATATTTTGAATATCAATAAATATATAACATAAATAATAATAGTAAAAATATTAAATATTAAAAATAAACACATTTTATGTGTTAGTATGTGTATAAATATATGTGTAAGTATGTAAATATATATGTGTGTAAATATATTTGTAAATAATCATATACGTAGGTATACATATAATATTGCAATGAGTGCTGTATAATTAAAAGACTTATCAAATTTCAGCCAATGATTTATATAATCGATGTCGATGTGATGATTTTTGTATATTGCGGAGTTTGCACATAAACTGTTCTCTTTAACACCTTGTTGTTGATTCATAGAGAATGCCAGGTACCGATGACAGGAATTATGATTCTGTTTGGGCAATTAAGTACATCTTATCTCATTTTACTTCCTGCAAGTAAGACTTTCGAAGGAGTAGGAGAAATGTAATCGATGTAAACTGATATTGAACGTTAAAGTAAAATAATTTATTAGACAATTATAATGCATATTTTTGTATGCATTTTTTTGTGCATTTCATATCTAGGCATTGGCCCTCATTATTCAGGCATATTTTCTGAAAAAAACCGACCATTCCCTCTAGATTTCTGATAGATCGCTGTTAAATAAGTCTCAAGGGAGATACTTTTTTTTGGACCTTTTCTAAAAGTGCCGACTAACAAAAAAAGTGGTACGTATAGTTAGAAATAGTCATACGGAGCAATAGTTATTGGGGCACAAAAGTCGTAGGGCTGCCACAAGCCAAGTTATTCGAGTTCAAAGATTTGTAATTTTCATACATTTATTGATAGATATTGGTAGAAGTATTTTTACTTTAGTTTTTAATTGTAAGTATGCATGAAATTGACGAAATTCTAAATTCCTATAACTTTTCGTGTGGCAACCCTGCGACTTTTGTGAATAAATGAATGAATGAATGAAAGTATGTTTGTGCCATAATAATTATTGCTCCGGATGACTAGTTCTAACTATATGAGCATTTATTGCGTTGGCTGGCACTTTCAGAAAAGTACTCCGTTATAATAGGTTTTTTTTGTTTAATTGTGGTAATGACGGTTCTCTAAATTGCTGACATTAAATAATTATAGAAATTGCTAGAAGTAATGATCTGAAGCATTTATAACTTAGCGCAAAATGTTTCCACGCACTATAAAAAATCAATAAATGTATGAAAATTACGACTTTTTAAACTCTTATTACTTGGCTTGTGACAACCCTACGACTTTTGTGCCATGATTACTATTGCTCCGTATGACTAGTTCTAAGTTCTAACTATTTGTTCCACTTTTTTTTTTGGTCGGCACTTTAAGAAAAGGCCCCAAAAATTTATGGAGCCAGAATGATCTCTTATAAGTGCCTGTTAAACAATGAACTGAATCAAATGGGTGTTTCCACGCATCTGGACAGTAAGAATATACAAGTAATTAGCCAGCCTTGTAAACAGAACAAAAATCGAACAAATGTAGCAACGCGATTTGTGAACATTTTCATTTTCCGTTCAAAGCATAGCCAGTAGGAGACTTTAATATGAAATAAATGAAATCGTAAGCATATTTTTACTGAAATATTTTGGATCAAATTGTTGAGTTTTTAGTGATTTTCGTCTGTATTCATGCCTATTTAGACGCAATATATGCGTGGCTGTGTAAAAGCCTCCGCACAGTTGACCTGTAATTGCCAAGTATTTTATTGCACCATCTCAGAAGTTTTATGTCATTCAATCCACAACTCTTAATTGAATAAGCGACATGAAATTTACAACCGTCATACGTTTAACCCGCTCTAGCCGCGTATCTTTGAAGTCTCCAATGGAAACGTGTTGTATTTAATGTTATTGCTTTCTAAATAGTCTTACAAAAAGTCACATGTTAATAAGTGACTAGCAATAGTGTACAACAGAAAAACTTCACTTTATTATGTTATTTTAAATCATTAGCGAAAGTTTATCAATAGGTGCTTCTTGCTAGTATAAGCATGTGAATTTCGGTCATACTAAACGAAACGAAAATACTATGGATTTTGAAGGATAATAACACCACAGTTTATTTTGATTTATGGGGTGATACTATATACACACACACTGATATTCATTTTAAGGTAAATTAAACACACGTAGCGTGTCATAAGTTACTCAGGGAGTTTGTCAAAAATAAATGCGCTTTTAACTAACCTAAAACAAACTATTTAATTCCCAATTAAATGGTGGCGGCTCACCCAAGCACTTAGTTGGCACACAGTGCATAACCTCGAGATAGGTACTCATAGGAGGCCTTAGCCAAGAGCAACACGCTACTTTCGTTACAGCATGTCAAATTGTAAAACGTACAGGAAATGTCATTCCCGTGCACTCGTCTAATCGAAATGACATTTAATGTCAGTTCCAAACATTTTTAAATTTGACATGTCGAAACGTGTTGATCTTGGCTAGCCCCCCCCCCAAGGACTAGAATTCTTTGTGACATATTGATGCAGTTTTCAAGGCAGACGCAGCGAGGAACGCCCGCTTGCAAGGTGGACGGACGACCTAATAAAAGTAGCGGGATTCCGGTGGATTCAGACCGCCTGCAACCGGTCACTTTGGAAATCGATGGGGGAGGCCTATGTTCAGCAGTGGACGTTTTGTGGCTGCGAATGATGATGGATGATGATGCAGTTCGAGATCTACACAGGTTAAGTGATTCCTTAACCCTTTGGCAGGCTAAGCATATCAAGAGCATTGGAACATAAAGGGCATTCCGAATTTTCTTGCCTTGCATAAAATATTTGACAGATTTAGTGCAAGATCAGCCTAGCAGTAAACAATCAAAAAAATTGGACGGATTTAGCGCGGCAGCCCAAAAAATACTACAAACAAACATAATTCCTATCGTATTATAAGTGTGGATATTTATGAGGCTGTTCTGCATTAAATTAAATTTAATTATGACAGCTGCAAAGGTTACAATAGTAAATAGACATTGATTTATGAACAGGCAAGAGCGTTCACGAGTGTGGGTCACTTCTGTCAGTCAACGAGAAAAATGTCATCGTTTGTGGTATATGTTCACTAATAAGCCATAAATAAATCTTACTTTACAACATCTTACTAGCCTCAATAGCCAGCAGCAGTCAGTAGCATTATTGATATGCTGATTATTTATTCATTCAAGCCTGCTTATTATAGGTACAGACAATAGACACCACAATTGTAGCTAAACGTAAGGAGTTAACTCTAAAAACTCAAAGATTTACTTATATTCTCAATCAAAAAACAATACAATTTAGATCGCATAAGCGAGGTTCATTTAGGCTAGTCTTAAATAGTATACTTTTTACTATGTGAAGATATGTCACATACTTTCATCTGAATAGTATTCATACACCTTGAAACAGTTATAACGTAATTAAATAGATACAATCAAAAGTAGAATTAACGTCTTGCTTTTCGATCAAGTTTGTAGTTTATAGTTAGTATGTAAGTTTGTAGTTTGTTTGTATAAAAATGCACGCGCTGATTAGACAAGCACAATATTTATTACAAAGGATTACAAAAAACGATGTGAATATACGTGTAACAAGTAAATGGTAAGAAGTAATGCGATATGAAAGTTTTTTTATACGAATTGTTTAATTTGGTTTTTGAAAAAACTTGTAGATATTACTATACATAATTAATAATTCAGCTCTTAGTTCATACATAAGTAGCCAGATAAATTAAACAATCTGTCCCTGGGATATGGTTCCTAAAGGTATTGGCACTTAAAAAATCACTCATTTAATAATAATCTGAGTGAAAAGAATCAGAGCCACTGAGTCTGGTTCACCCAATTAAAGATGAATCTTTGCGTGGATCATGTGACAACGGGCCTCATGACATATAGCCTCCCGATGTGCAGTATACAACATGTCTAGATACTTTTTATTTAACTTTGTAGGGATTTAATACAGTTGATGTCAATTAAATGTGTAGATACTTTTTAATAAACTTATTTATAGGAATTTAATGTTGTCTGATTAAACTGACATCAATTTTTATTTATGAATAATCATCAACTAATCACCAAGCGCCAATTAAAGCGCCTGTTATTTATTACTGCTTTTTCACAAAGACGACGAGCTGGTTTTATTAAGATTATTTGTTAATAAGTTAAAAGTGTCTCGGCAGAATTGTTTTTGTATAGATTAAGAAGTTATTTGTAATTCTTTGACTGACCTATGATCAATCATTTTCAATGCGTTAATTGGATTGAGTAACATGTAAAAAAGTTATTAAAAGTTTTGAAATCTTAAAATACAAAAAAATCGGTATTATTGCAATAAATATTCACTTCATAGCACGAAATAAATCCCTTAGTTTCCTTATTGAGTGTGCATGTGACACAATGTCATGTCAACCTGTGTTCGGCTTTTAGGTTTCTTTACTATGTTTTTCTTTAAGATTGACACGAGATTCCCTCTGAAAAGATTTTATTCACAAAAAATATGACATTAGAAATCACATTCATTATACTGAGAAAGACAGGTACACCTATCACAAAATCACAAAGTCTTATATCAGTAGCATAAGGTGCCCAATGCCCATTACCATATGAAGTTTGGCCTGAACTCGTCTCAATACTTTTAAAACTAGAATCATTAAAAAATTCAATATGTAATATTATTAAAAACTTTAGGTTTTATTATTTATCTTCTATGGAAACCTGAAAATTATCATGAACAATAAAACTTTGTAAAAGATCTAGAAACATATGTTAGATAATAATTTGATATTGCATGTGATTAAGACTGGTCGTGGCGTAGTATCTACAAAATGCAAACTTCCAAAAGTAGCCCGACGAACCAACGTGGGTAGGTATAATGTTATAAATATCAGTATGAACTATCGTATTTTTATTATGAGCATTAAATGTTGCTTCGAGTTCAAAAAAGGAGGACCGTTTGATGGGTCGGCTCATATTTTAGTCTGATCCTGAGCCGAAAGGACATATAAATCAATGGCATGTTCGCGAGCAGCGCTCGCTCCGCACGTCCCTGTAATTGCCGCAAAAACACGTATTGTGAGATTTTTGAAGACGTTGGCAAATTTCGGAATAATTCCTCTGAACCAGAGCGCGGGTGTCACAATGTGTCCGCGCATGCCTAACCAACCCTTTTAATGGCTTTTTACCTCTACCACTTGCAGGATTTGATACGGACTCAACAAATTCTCTCTTAAAATATTCTCAATCAAGAATCGACCAGCAAAAAGGTATGATAGAACAAAAAGCTAGTCCGGTGATTGTATTGTCTTCGAAGAACTCACCGGAGACAAAAAGAGAGCACCGATAGTATGTAGATAGGTTATAGCTCGTTGGTCGGGAACTGATTAGAGAAGCCTGCGCAGATCTCTCAATGGCGCGGAGCCCGCTCTCGGGTGCGTCATAAATTTCCATTGATTGGATTAATCTGATTTGGATGTCAATTTTGCAAGCAAAGTACAGGCTCTTTATAAGAGAATACAATCATGGACCCTTCCAGAGTTTTTATATTCCACTCCCGACGCATAATAACAAAATATTGTAGCATTGAGGCGAATATCGGTGCGCTTGTGTGTGCGACGCGAAACCCTCATTTTCCTTTTCTTTTTCCTGATGCAATCGTTAACGAAACAAAGAAGATTTATTCGTTCATCATTTTGTCTTATTAAAAATGATGGCCCTACATTTCCTGTGAACAGTGAGTAGGATGTAAATTTAAAGGCTTGTGTCTGTTCTGTAAATGTGTTCGGTTGAACAAAGTTTACAAAGGCGCGTATTGAAGTCAAAGCCGGCCTTGGTTCAAAACTTAATCGATTATTGTCTCCTTGTACGGCGCGCGCGAGTACCCTGACTTACGGCGTGTTTTATTGTAAGCAATAATAACTTAACGCCTGTAATGTTTGGATTTGTTGTAGTGATTAATTTAGTAAGTTTAATGCTATCAATAATATCTACTAAAGCAATGTAAATGTGAAAACTGAGATCATTTATTAATCTTAAGATTTAGTTAGCGCGGTATCTTATATGACATATCTTCACGCGATGGTCTCGGTTAATCTTGAAGGTTCTCGATTTGTAAAACAGTTTTTGCCAGTACACCATTCTCAGTGTGGCATCAACGTTGCGCACGCGCGACCTCACGAGGTTCACAAAAAGCCGGTACGAGAACAGGAAGCTAGCCCGCGTACCGTTCATACGCGGTCCCGCACACTGCATACTACGCTACCAGTTTGTCAGCTTTAGCCATAACTGATCGCTTATTATGACACTTTTTATCACCCGCACTCCCTAAACAGATGCCGGCTTTTTACAACGATAACTACACATTCTAAATAGACAAACCAGTGCTAAAACTCGTCCGTCACATAACGGCAGCAGCGCATGCACTGCGAATATTATGATTGAATTATGCAACGTCTACACAGGTGAACTAGTTCTATAATTCATTGTAAAATTTATAGACATCAGTTGCGTACCTTCGGTCACAAACGAGCATATTTCCCACGTCAATTTTGATTGCAATATCATTGTGAACGATGACATTTGAGTACGTACTAATTTAACCAAGCGCGCGGCGGTATCTGCGCATAGATACAGGGCTGCGCGCCGCTGCGCTGCATTTCTTCTTGTATTTCTCCGCAAGAAAGTCCACTATTCAAGGGATCGCACGCCTGAGGTAATCACGCAATGCTGGCCTCTTAGTGCTGAGTAAACAAATCTTCGACATTGTATCTGTACGCCTTAACTCTCTTTATTCAAAGGAACATTGTCAAGAGAATGTACGATTATTGTGGTGTTTCTTATGGATTGTGTTACGAAAATATATAACTCGTGGCCACGCTAAGGGCCGCTATCTGTGATTTCATGTTGTTTATCAATTTGAACACGCCAATAGACGTATTTGTTTCTTGTAATCTATGTCTGTGTGTGTTCACTGCATTTGCCATCACCTATATTAAGTTTGCTTGGACTTTAATTCAATTGCATTAGATTTTCAAGAAATGGGCCGTGTTTTATTAGCAGGATTATCTATCTATGATAGTAAGGCAATCAAGATAATGCTTTGTCTCGGCTATATCTTGGAGCAAAAGCTCAGCCACGTTTACAATCGAAGACCTCTGTTCTCACAGTCTACGCCTAATGTCTCCGGTCTGAGACAGCTATAAATCTCGACAATCATACAGTCGGTCATCTTTCTTTGTTATCATATTAAAGGGACGACATTCCATCCACGTAATTATGCAAAAAGCTGGACTGTGGCCGCGGCGGCTACCCTTTGACAACCGCATCATTATAGTTGACATAAGCTAAGATTTATGTGATTGATTTATTTAGCAAATATGAATTATCTCCATTCAAGTCTTGCGTAACATTAATAACTGGAGGCTAGATACGAGTCAGTGCATGTTTAACCTTAAAAGCCTTAACGTAAATTCTTATGGTGATACCAGTGTCCTAAGCAAGAGCAAACGAGTGATAATTCGCCGAACAGTGGTTAAATTAGCCGCCGATGCGGGCGTCTTTATAGTCGTTTAAATTGGCAAAAAATCGAAACAAGCCCCAAGTGACACCGATCGTGGAGGCATCAGAGAAACAGGTGTTATCATAAACATACATTTTGCAATAAAAACAAAATAATTTTCATGAGTGGCCGGCAGGCGCGAACTGCCGTTCGTGTCGCCAACACAATGGCGATTTCATAGTTTTTTTTTCGGGTCCGTCGTCGGCGTAAAAGCCGACGATATTAAATTTAGTAAGCGGAGAGGTGTCCGAAATCTCACGCAGACGTGCGATCCGCCACACATATTTCCATCCGCACAAAAAGCGGAACTATAGCCATAAATATGTCCAAATAAACATTAGTCGTCGGCCGACTGAATAGGGTTTCGTAGCATCCAGTGAACGACAATTATTTCACTATTTTGACTGTCACCGAGGTTCAATAAAATGTGTTCCAATCACAAACTGGGTCAATGTTTTTAAATTTTATGAAAGGTTAAAATGAACCCTTCCTTCTTAATTCATTCCGATTAAACGAAAACAAAATGAAAAAGATTAATAAAAATAAGGACCATTTGAGAATACTTTTGCTTATCAAAAAATACAATTACGTTCTGCCTTAAAAAGGCGAGTAATCAAATCGTACATTTAAAGGTGTGATGTTGAGCGAGAGAGGTTTGCATTGTCCGCACTAACAATCTTGGGGAGGCGGCCGCGGCGGGCGCGATGACAGTTGCGCCCGCGCACCGATAATATGTGTACATATGTAACATTAAACTGCACAAATAAAAGACACTTTCACACTACATGGGTTCAAGAACAAGTTTTTCCATAACACAAAAGACGACACTGAATAGTTATAGCTGCTTCGCGGCCTCGCAGCATAATCCAATAAAACAATCCGAGGAATGTACAGTCAGAACAATATAGTAAGCCTATTTATATTGCAAGCAATTGCAAGTTAGGTTGAATTCATTTTATGGGTACAAAATTAATGTCCTTGACGTAGATATCATTTATATAATAATGTACAAACCTTTAAGGATTTTTATAAGGGAAGGTTTATAATAATGTTTATCTTAAATTAAATCGGCTTGCAGCCATACTATCTATACATTCATACCTACATACAAACACATAGGCAAGGCAATGCGAGTTTTATGTGTCTCTGCGACGCAGTTTTCAAACTGTGCCAGGTCAGGCAGGTCACTTCACGAACTTGTGCGTGAAAAATTACCTACCAGCTACCGGGACATGGAACTCCCATTTGGCAGTTGATTGTCAACATAGAGACAAAAAATAAAGTTGTTTCACCCAAACGTCAAACACACAACAAAAACTCATGGTAAATAACAGAATTTTGACAGTGGCCGTAAATTAGATCCATGGGCACAACCGGGCCTTTGACAGTCTGGGTGCCATTTTTCTAATGGCTAAAACATCAACTCTCAATACTTTTTATATATTATCCTCCATATTGCCAGAGCATTATTTTAAATAAATCTTTTACCTAATAGAGTAACTCAAGGAACATTCATCATTATTTCAATGACTATTTTGTATATTTCAAGTTTTGTTAGCTGAATTGAGTGTTCAGATTGTCAGACGAATACTTATTTTTAAGAAAATCACTCATTGGACGGCTAAGTTTAAAAAAATAGCCTAAGACCGAAGCACCTTATGTTTTCGCTATTTTCCTTTATAGCGAATATTTGTTCACTTGTTGCCCTGACCATACAGATGAAATTGGCGACTGAATCTCAAAATATATGAATTTGATTCAATGGAAAGGCAAGCGGCTTCTCTTTCTGTTATTCCAAGGGCTGCCACCGGGGCATGCGGCGAATTTTTTTACTTTCAATATTATATATGACCACATTATACGCTCGCCAAAATATTCCGTCATATTTTGCTGGTGCTTGAATAAATATTAATATGAGTTTCGTATACGGGATGTCTGCAACAGAATATTTGCCTTTATTGCAGACGGTTGTGGATATCGTTAAGATATTTCTTATCTGATTCAATTTCAGATTTTTTGATTGATATTTGATACGGGGCTTGGTTACGAAATTCAACTCAGCTAGTTAATGAAATATTTTTTATGTTTAGATAATGAAAATAGAGATAGAAATATCCTTGTCAAAATTTGATACTGTAAAAAAGCTATAATCAAGTAAATACATTGATCTGGGTAAAATTTACCCAGTGATTCAAAAAGTGAACTTTACTGTAACATTAAAACCCCTGTTTGCTACTACCTCACTCAGAAAACTATGCACGGGTTAGTAGAAATGATTGAAATGCTTACAATATGCCGTTTGATAACTTTAGTGAATATAGACTGGGTTAAACAAGGTAAAAGGATTAAAACATGTAATTTTTTTTTTCTGCCATACGCTGGCAATGATTTTGAAAGGGACAGACGTTCTGTCTTCCTCTTTCTTACTTCTGGGAAATTGTCTAGAGCTCAAGGTTTGTTTTGCTAAAAGTTGCTTACCTCATAATTCTTCAAATCATAATATAAACTTCACTCACTCTCTGGGGTATGGGTGGTTAGAAGCCAGCTGGCTGTTGCTGGTAACAAAACCCTCAACGTTTCTAAGTTTTTTTAAACTCAACGTGGTAGATGGATACTGTCCGCCACAATCATTGCTCGTGTTTTCAGCAGTGTTTCCATTACCAGTTGCATTAAAACAATATGTCACTTGCTTGTTCGTGGTTTATTTGAAACCTTGGTTGGGTGACCCTGAGTCATCCATTATGCAAGTGGTCACTAACACGTGTAGCCCAACAGCTCCGCGACACCTTCGCCGGCCTTTCCATAATTGTCTCAATATTATACTTATTGTTTACAATGCTCAGTGCTAAGTACACGTCGACACTTTCTTATTAACTTCCAAAGGAGTTGCTGTCGAGAGCAAAAACAGAAACGCATTATTAGTGAGCATTCTTATCATTCTCTAGGCAGGACAAATAGCAACTTTGTCTATGAAAATGATTTTTTGAACTAATATGCAATTCAAAAAATCATTTTTGGGCATTCACCACGTATGGCCAGGCCATACGTGGTGAATCCCTAAAAAATACTTTTTAAGATGATATGTTATAATCCTATCAAGCGATGATGTGTCATCATTTTTATCCGAAAATCAGTGACTTGTTGCTCATGAAACTTATAGCCAGCTAAAAGTGAGGATGGGCATTCCGGAAACAACGAAGATCAACCCTGAATATATTTTTTTAAAGAATTCTTATTTTCCTCTTCATTTTATGCATTGTCATTTGTAAGTTGAGTAACGGTGAGGCCGTTTAATTATGAAATGTCGCGAGCTTTATTTAACGATTATTAGATAAACCTTATGGCAGATGGCGTGACAAACTGGATGCCTTCGCCGGGGACTGGTCTGAAGTGGCTAAAGATAGGCGTATGTGGAAGAGGGGTAGAGAGGCCTTTGCCCAGCAGTGGGATCCCAGTGGCTAATCCTGCTTTTTTAAGGTTTAACTAATCTTATCGAAGATTAGTTAAACCTTAAAAAAGCAGGACTCTACCAGTAAGACATCGGTCGATTCAAAAAGATTGTTGAAGGTACAAATACTCAAATAAAGATCTACAAATTATTAATATATATTTTTTAAATAAATAAAAGTAATGTACCAAAAAAATCTAAAAGTCAATGTACGTTTAAATTGCGTCGTTAGTCTGGTTATTCATTTCAAGTACTGGCTCGCAGTTATAACTGGAGCAGAATCGCCAAACTAGGAAGCCTACACTTCACACGCCCGCCTTGCCTACGCCTCTCGCTGGGATTTCTCTCAATTTGATCTCCTTTATTTTTGTTCGCACGGCTCCGCGTTTGCCCCTTCTTTTTGTCAAACATAAGTTTCTATTGTAGCAGCTGTCATTGTTATGCCACCTCTGGCTTCGACATCGAATAGTTATTTCTTCAAAACATTCGCGCCTCTGCGCGGAAAAAAGTGAGGTTTAGTCGGCTTGTTGGTTATCTTGTATTTTTGTTAGTCGTTAAGGAAAGGACGTCGGCTGAAACTCTTCGGAAATACTTAGGAAAGTATTTCGTCGATACACCTGATTAAATCTCTGGTATGCAATTAAGTCGTTTACGTTATTTTTTCTTAAGTTGTAGGTGTTGGTCAATATTTGTAGCAGCTTGAATTGGTTAAGGTTATTGGTATCTACATAATGAATAAGTTACCAAATGAAGGAAAACAAAAAAATAAATAAAAAAGTAAACATATTATGCAGTTTCTCTATCCGTTCACTAAAGGTGAGAATATTTGACTTGAAGTTTTGGATTAGTCTCAATCTCTTGCTGGATCTTGAAAGTTTATTATTTCTGACTTCTTGGAACCCAGCCACGGGTTTGTGCCCAATTCTTACTAGTTATTATTATTTTTTCACTCAAGAATTTCTGCAAATTGCATTTCCTATGAGGGCTTCGTATCACCGTGACCAAGGCGCTTTAGATTGTTACCATATAGGGTACTGACTTTTTAATACTATTAAAAGATATCAAGGTAATTGTACAAAAAAAATGCGAAAAGTAGATCATTTTACGAGTATATGAATAAAGGCCGTGAATAAAGGCAATTCTCCTTAAAAAAGGAGTACTGAGAAGGTAGGTGTAGCTGGAGTGATGGTTTAAAGTGAGATGACTGGCTAATTGCCGCGTACGCAGCGCACGTACGGCCGCTGACATGTCACAAGACGTCTGCCACCGGCAGCGGCGATCCCTCAACGAATTCCGATCGGAAAGAGCGAAAAAGACACGAGCCGAGCATGCGTGGGCAAAAAGTTGCGGATCCGGAGCAACGCCGCGGGAGGCACCGTGCGCCCGCGCCGCCCCTCCGTTAGTGCCGACGCAACTGAATTACGTGATTAAAACCTCCACTACACTATGCAGCACTATGACCGTCCGTCAACCTCGCGACCCGTTCATGCAAAGAAAAAACCCCTAGCAACATTA
The DNA here is from genome assembly GCA_947369235.1 of Udea olivalis. Classification (NCBI taxonomy): domain Eukaryota; kingdom Metazoa; phylum Arthropoda; class Insecta; order Lepidoptera; family Crambidae; genus Udea; species Udea olivalis. The sequence continues at coordinate 13,665,199 of OX376343.1, forward strand.
CCGCAGTGTACCTACATGAGCTGAAAAGAATGACATCACCGTCCGTTACCAGCACGACATAAATTAGTCAAAGCGGGAGCTGGTGTCTTTATGTCGCTGGAGTTTTTACAAAAGTAGGTACAGGCATGCACCGCAAGCGAAATGTTCTAGTTCTCAGTATCGTATCGGCGAATTTTTGGAAGGGCCGGCCGGCGCGCGCCGCGACTCGCAAAAACAAAACCGTCTGGTGCCCGGGCGCGGCGCACGCGCGTCGCCGCGGTACTCTTGCCGAGTTTCCGAAAACCATAAAGTTGCGCCCCAACGCCGACTTCTGTGCTATCCCTGTATGTGCTTTCAATGTATTCTGCGTGCGGAACGACCTATTTCGCCACTCATTGCCATGTTAATTAATTGCGACATTCCTAACCATTTCACCATCGCGCAGATCTAATGTGGTGATGTTAAGTAAATCAACGATTAAGGTAAATGTCACAGTAAGAATATGCGAGTGACGAGCAGCATCGCAATTGGCAGTGAGTGGGAGCGCGGCACGAGACGCCGGCATCATACGAATGACGCGATATAACGGATCGACCTGATTATTTCTGTCCATTTCACGACTGTTTAATAGCAATGTTAAACTCGACGAAAGCAAACATACCCGCCCTGTTTATCGAATATTTTACGATCTTCACCGGATTCATTTTAAAATGCTAAGCTTTGTGGAAGCAGCTGAAAGATTGTTTGATTCCAGCACGTGTTGGTAGTTTAACTATTTCAGATATTTGTATTACAGTTAGTCATTTACCATTCTGATTTACCTGCATGTATGTTTATTCAGACTCAGGTGTTTATAATACACGAAATACTTTATTTCAAATTAGATTTACCGTTCAAGAAATAATTTAGCATTACAGCATCTGGCATACATCTGATTATTTGTTCTTCGTTTGCAGTTACATCTGCCTTGTTACTGTTATAATTTTGATGGCTCTATTCCTTATTGATTGTGAAATATGTAAAACAGCATCTCCTACAGCTGAAAAGGTCAAAAATTGATCATTATTATTGAAAACAACTGTCACTAAAAGAATAAAATCTCTACACTGTAAGATTTTTACTGGTAGGTACTAATGTTCTGCTATCTCTAAACATATTATTATATTAAAAAGGTAACCGTGATAGTAAACATTTCTGGGAACATTTAAATTTCAATGTAAAATAGGTAAGAACAATTCAGTTCTTTTTGTATTTTCTTGCATCACAGTTGTATGTGATGTTGTGCGTGTGGGTTGTATGGAAACCGTCCATGCAGCTAAAATCACCAGCAACAGCTACACTAGTCGATACTAACATTCTAAAGAAGAAAGATTTGTTTGTTTGTTCGTATTGAATAGGCTCCGGAACTAGTGGACCGATTTTAAAAATTCTTTCATCAATATAAAGTTACATTAATAAGGAGTATCATAGGCTATTTTTTTTTAATACAGACCTTATTTTGACGGGAAAGACAGTCTGCGCGGGCGAGGCCACTGACGGACAGCTAGTTAACAATAAAATGAAGTTTTTTATCTAGTCAATAATTAAAAAACGTCACATCCTTGACATTTGTTTGACTTGACAAATTAATATGCATAACCGTTCTATTGTTTGGGGTTATTATAATTAAGGCGTCCAAACTAATGCGCTTTTTGTGTTCACCGGCGCCGCTTCCGTTCAGGTGACGACAGCGATGATTATCATAATGTTGTTTGTAAAATATCTGTACCGGTGTCATGTATTCGTGCTTTTAAAATTAATAGCGGAATAGATATGAGCCGATATTTCGTAGACACTTGGGAGTGAATACATTTTGTTGATATTAGCATAAAAGGCACGCTTGCTGGTTTCATGCGCGTGAATTTGTTTATGTTACACCTTATCGAGCGAATGAATAAATGGAAGCGACCTGCGCTTGGAAAGGTGTGTTCATTTTAATAGAAATTGATAAAGAATTTATTTTTCTTATCATTTTGTATTATTACAGTTACGTATAAGTAATAAGGATACAGAATCCATAGTTTTCTTTTTACAAGTAGGTACAGTTGATTTCCTAACCGATAGGTTTAAACTTTTGGTGATATTTTACTCGAGTACATTAAAGTATTCAGTCTTTTTACTGTCCCACATCTGGGCGAAGGCCTCCTGAAATCAGGTCACAGCTAAAATTCGGGCTATGTTTTAAAAAACTCAATACATACTTGGCCCAAGGGAATGGAACCTGTAGATTTCGCGATTTCGCTAGTTACGTAGTATTTGTTATTACTGTACCTATCTTATCACACGTACTTGTTACCAGACATACAACATATTTTAACGTTAACTTAAACTTAACTATCTCACTCGTTAACTTCAATATATAAATTGTCTATATAGACAGTAGTATCTACCTTAAGGTATTTTTAGGTTTTAAATATGTAATTATTAAGGACCGGTCCGTTCTAGAGCAGAGAAGTTATTATTCAAAAACGATTCATCCCACTCTTTGTTATTATAAGTTCATTGTTTCGCGTAAATTATCATAGAGTAGATTATGAGTGCCGGCATAATTATTCGTATAATTTGCTCCCGCTCCGGAAATCCTAACAATTGTGCATCGTCCGTTTTATAAATGCTTTTGTTATTTTCCTGATATTATTAAAAAATATGCAAATCGATAGCGTCGCGACAGGATGTTCATTTTAGTAATAATGTGTAGTATTTGCATGTAAATTGCGGCTGTATCCGCGGATGTTACAATCACAAATTGTAATGTGCATCGTCATAGTTGTAAAGTGCAGGGCTCCGAAATTATGCAGTTTCGCACGGCTTCCGGCCAAATTAAATTTCGGTAATGTGACAAGTTATTATGGCGCGAATGGTGGCAGGCTTAAAAGGAGTTTCGGATGGCATTTATGTCTTATCAAATCCATTTCATTACTGCGATATAGTTTTTTTTACTTTGTTTATGTCCTACTGCTGGGCAAAAGCCTCCCCCAAAACTTGAGCTGTCGATATGGATCACTGGAGGGATTCGGGTGAGGCCTTAGCTCAGAAGTGGGACAGTATGGGCTCATTAAAAAAAATCTTAAACCAAGTACCTACATACAATGACAGACATATTATAAGCTTTGCTTAGCTAGGGGTCAGATGATTCTGGCATAAGATGGCACACATGTTTATTCATGCCAAAATGTAAGATTAACAAAAGTTCTCAAACGAACCATATTTTGTAACGATAAGAAAAAATTGGTCATTTAACAACTATTTCCAATTAATTTTCTTAGAAATAAACCAACACACGTCTTAGGCCCAAATCTATAGTCGTAACTTAGCTAAGCACATACTTATCATATCTATTAATTCTTTTCTTACTTAATGAGCATTGTTATAATTTTATTATTACTAACTAATACTAAGTTAATGTTTTTAAGTCAACATTATTTTACATCGATAGTAAGTAACTGATATAGATAGATCCAGCTGTTCAAAGTCTTAGATAAGTATAAGTTTAAGCTAAGCACGCTCTGTAGATCTCGGCCTAAGATAAGTCTTTGTTAAGCTAAGAACTATTTATGAAGAAAAAAGTGATTAGGATTTCTTTACTAGGCGTTTGAGATGCAACACTAATCCGTTAATACTCGTATTTAAGCATACTACCTTCACGCCTAAAAATTTAACAAAGTATTTTAAGAACACTTATTGTCGTTTTCCAGTAACCGTCTCAGTACGCGACCTACGTCAATGTATAGAAGTTTCGCTATCGCTCGACAGATGGCGTTACCTGTACCATAACAAACTAATTCAGTGGTAACTTTGCTTACATTGCAAGAACTTCGGATGAAGTCAGATTTGTACTTGAATTTTTCAACTCGTTAGTAACAGCTTGGAATAAAAATGATATTTAGGTAAGTGTCTATTTGCTATTATGAGTTGATAATTCTAACAAGTATTTTTATCTTCTGCTGAACTGCATGTGATGTGATAAATGGATGATCATGGCCACATAGAACCGGTCTTACAAAACTTTCACGTACATATTTGAGAATTAGAATCCGTTTGTATTGCATCGCTGAGGAGTGCATCGGCGTGCGCCCGGAGTGCACTGAGCAGGGAGGTCACGCGCGGCGGCCGACTGCACGCCCCCGGCCCGCCCCCTGCCCCCCCGCCCGCGGCCCCCTGGCGCCTCAGGCCCTCCCTGCAACCTCACTTGTTTTGATGTAAGGTGTCCACCGGCCACTATGCAAAACTTACGCCTAGCTAAGTTTTCTATCCTTGTCCCTTGCAATGAAAGTTTGGCATTAGCATATCCATTGCGCTTTTATGGAACCTCGAGTGTGCAGCTGTGTGAACTTGTAATTACTCATACCTTTGTCGGAGGAGCGGTCACGGTAATGTTTGTGAAGTTATAAAAAGTTTATAATGTATCGATTGGATAGACGCCTCATTATGGCCAATTAGAATAAAGACTTGGAAGGTGACATTATAATAAAACTTAGGCTAAGCTACTTATATACTTACTTATAACTTGTTAATACGTATTTTGAATTTGGTGTTTAATATATAGATATATAAACACCGCCAACAGACTCACCACTGAGGATGCACAAGACCGCGCGAAGTGGGCCAAGAAAATAATAAAGGCGGACCCTGGGACCCCACACACCAGTGTGGGTTCACAACCGGGATAGACCGCAAAGATTATGCTGATGATATAGATATATAAACACGAATGTTCGCCACACTAACGTGTGGCCTTATTTATTACAATCGCTTATAACAGTCAAGAATACAGGGCTCATGATGTAAACCTACATCAGGCACCAGTCTCTCACAATATAGCACGGTTCCAATATATTGCAAACTTAAATCATAATTAGAATAAGTTGTTATTTTGTGGAGAAAATAAATTTAAATTTTTATTATTAAAAAAAAGTCCAGTTACAAAATTGCTCGCTACGCTCACTTTAGACAATTAACAAGTTTTATGGGGTTGTACTAAGGACCCTAGTTGGTAATTGATTCAGCAAACTTCTATACGTAGGGCCTCTACTTATTGCGCTTAAAGGCCGCAAATAATTTTAAACATATACACCAGGTAAGTTTGTATATCTCTATCCACTATTGATTTGAATCACGTCGCAAAGCTTTCTGTAACGGGTAAACCAAGAAAAACTACATTTTTGTCAAAATAAGCCGTGCGTGATGTTTGCATAAGGCTGACCCGGCACGCGGCAATCTGTTGCTTTTTGCCGCGTCCACGTTTTGAGAAGACATTTGATTCCGAAATTCCAAAGTGTAAGATTGGCTGCTCGATTCATGATTTTTGTTGAGATAGAACTAATTTTGATTAAGCTAGTTTTTAAGTCAACATTTTATTCATTTTGGTCTGCTGCCATTGGCTTAGTACGTGCATATAAACAACGATGGGGAGCAGATTGATAAAACAGACTCATTTCATATAAATCAGCCATCTTTGTTGGCTAAGTATCTTCGTAAAGTAAGGGGCAATGTGCCCCCCCTTCAAGGGTGTTTGTTATGATTGTTATCACTTAAATACTGACATCATGTATTTCATTTATTCACAGAGTTAAATGCTGTTTTTTACTGTATGAAGTCTCATTGCACATTTGGTCATATTAAAAATAACTTATCTTAACAGAAATATAAATATAAATTTATTTGCAAAACCAAGTGTTACAAGGGGTCTTAATATTTTGTTTAACGAACTATTTACTTTACATCGAGCAAAATTTGCAAGTTCTTTTTCTATGATCATAGATTGTCCTAAACTGATTGATTGATACTGAACTGATATACATATTGTGTAAATTGATGACATCCATGCTGATGCTAAGCTTGAGCTTGAATACAACAATGGAAAATAATTGATTTACTGAAGTTATTCCATGAATAGATAATTTTTTGAAAATCACATAATAAGTATTTAATTTGGTCGAAAATTTATTTTCAAAATTTATTACATTTTCACTTCACCTAATTGTTGGTGATAATTATTCATTTCATCTGAATAGGTTCATCACATTTTCATTGCAACTAATATTGCTTGACCTCGTTTTTATTTGGCATAAAAATAATCAACCATTTTTTTTTGCTAGTTGAATTTTAATTATATATTGCTCCATTGCTCTCTTCAGGCAAGTATATTTGCATCACCACTCTTAGATTATGTTGAGAAAAAAGATTTCCTTATTCATATTTGAAGGTGTTCCCTTTGTTCGATTTACAACTTTTCATAAAATAAATTTTACTACAAAAAAGGTAAAAATGCAACGCAAGCCGCGAAAATAATTTGCGATGTTTAAGGACCTAGTGCAGTGTCTGTGAGAGTAGCACAAATTTGGTTTAAGCGTATTCAAACCGGAAATTTTGATGTCAAAGATGCTCGTCGCTCTGGTCGCCCTATTACGGATGAAATGGATGCCATTTTCGAAAAAGTGGAGCAAGATCGGCATATCAGTAGTAACGACGTAGCTGAAGAACTGTAAATTTACCACAAAACAGTTTTGGCGCGTTTGAAAAAAACTGGGTACACAAAAAAGCTTGATATTTGGGTACCTCACGAGCTCACTTAAAGAAACTCAATGAACCTGGTACTCGTTTGTGATTCTTTATTACGACGTAATGAAACCGAACCATTTTTGAAAAAGCTGATAACTGGTGATGAAAAGTGGATCACGTACGACAAGAACGTGCGAAAAAGGTCGTGGTCAAAGGCCGGTCAGGCTTCACAGACTGTGGCGAAACCCGGGTTAACTCGCAACAAGGTGATGCTGTGTGTGAGGTGGGATTGGGCATTATTCATTATGAGCTGTTACCACCAGGCAGGACCATCGATTCTGAACTCTACTGCGAACAACTGAAGAGATTATAACAAGCAGTTAAGAAAAATCGGCCGGAATTAATAAACAGAAAGGGTGTGGTTTTTCATCATGATAACGCTAGATCTCACACATCTTTAGCCACTTAGCAAAAATTAAGAGAGTTTGGCTGGCTGGTTAATGCATCCGCCGAATAGTCCTGACTTTACACCTTCAGATTTCCACCTGTTTCGGACTCTTTAGAATTCTTTAGGCAGTGTCAGGTTAACATCACGAGAGGACTGCCAAAACCACTTGTCGCGGTATTTTGATAAGAAGCCTCAAAATCCCTATAGCAATGGGATCATGTTCCTACCTACAAGATGGCAAAAAAATGGCACCTACATACTTCAGGTAAATGTAAATAAACTATATTAAAAAATGTTTTGAATTTTCTTAAAAAATGCGAAGTAACTTTTTCCCCAACCTATTATTTGTTCCTTGTTTTTTCATGCACTGCAGGTTTAAGAAGACATGCTCTTACAAAACTTATAAATGAATTATGAAAACTTCGTACGAATTATTACAAAGTAACTCAACATTCGCGTACATTATCCTCAGCATACACAGTGGATTTTCCCACAAATTTCCCGCCGAGACGTCAGGCCGGCCGCGACGCGCACGGGAATTGTTGGAGTATGTTAACATGACACGACAATGTATTTTTTTTTCCGGCGAGTTGCAACGCAACTTGATTGCGCGAGTACGCCGCCCAGGAATGGCGTTCGGCAAGAACTGTTAATTGCAAAAAAATAACTTAATTGATTTTGTAGTTTTAGTCATACTAATTCGCTGATAAATATTTAACGTTCACCTTATACGTACGTGCCAATGCTGTTGATGAATTGTCATGACAATTCCCTTTATGATCGAACGTAAATATTCGCTCGTCACTTCTACGTTTTTGCTTAAGATCATCGAATATTAAGTGTTTACAATACTGTTTCAAGATGTTAGACATTTAACTCGAATTTCTTAGATATCTTTTGGATTTAATTAGAGAAACTACGACTGACGAAGCTTTAAAAATTTGGTTAAAACAAGTTACGTGGAGTGGAGGTAACAAAACTCATAAATTTCTTGAATCTCAGTAGCTAGGTTGTTAGAATCCATAGATAATGTAATAATAAATCAATGAAAAACTAATACGTTTTTCGTTTAAATAGATTTCGATCGCTATTTATACGATTTATTTATTTATTCTTCATTGGTTTTTGTTACACTGTAAGCAGCTTTAGAAACGTATGCTCTTTTTGTAATTGTTAATAAATAAATAAATAAATAAATAATTGCACAAAATTAATAGCACAATAGGTGAACTTAATGCCAAGGGCATTCTCTACCAGTCAATCACACGATCAAACTGATAAATTGAACACGGTGCTCCTGATTAAACTAAATACAGTCCTTTAAAACTGCCAACAAATGCCAATTTTAAATAAAAACCAAAAAAATATATACCTACACAAATATCATTATGAATATACATACATAAAGACAATAAATATCAACAAATAAACATACATCAATAGAAGACATATGCATAAAAATATATATATAGAAAACGCACACTCCAAATAAAAATACAAAAGCCAACAACTCTCAATTTATTTAGAGGTAGAGTTGATCAATTGGCCAAATTTTCCTTTTCGTGCTTGCCTATGATGAAAATATTGTAGCACCTTCAGGACAATTATTGAACATCTCAAATGAATGTAAATATTCGTCACATACATTTCCCAAGTTAGAGTGTTAAGTTTTTTTGCGCTAAAAGAAACGAATTTCCTAAAAAAACATAGAAGGTATGTTTCATCAACAGACACTTCTGCCAGGATCGAACGCGCTCTTCATTCGCTCCTAACCAATGTTACTTGTCAGTTAGTCAAATAATAAAATCAATGTAGCAACATCACAGATGACGCGACTGTTTAGTTATACGACGAAGCAAAAACGCAGGTTGTACTGTATGTTGTTCGTGTACCGATTAATAAATAAGAGCACAGGTCGTTATTAGTTTTTTCCAAAGGGCTGGCGAGCGGAGAGCGCCCCGCGGGTGGCACAAGGCGAGACGCGTCGTTCATCCATTTTTCATAATTAGCCCTGTTATGAATCGCATAAATGTTTCATGCGGCACAACATGGCCAGCCGACAATTAATTAACTCCCGAGCCGTGCTTACATTAATTAAGCGACATGATATACCAGTACGTCATACATTATACATACTGCTGTCGGTCACCGCAAATTTATGAATATGACGTTATGTTCCTATATCGTTAAGTGGGGTTGTTAATTGTAGTGGTTGAGCTATGTGGATTTATTAGCTCCTGATTTGGTGTAAATATTTATTGTTGATTAATGAATAGGGCAACCATGAAGTTAGAGTTTTACTGTATTATGAATCACCTGCAGCTGATCGCAGCCTGATATTTTGGAGGGGTCACTAATAATTATACAATATGTCGAGTACCTAAATTGGATTTTATCTCGTCCTGTGTTTCTATTGTTCAGGTTTTTGCATTGTGAGTCATTGTTTGGCATTTTTCTCTTAGGGTTTTCTTACGAACACCCGTGTGTTCGGCTGACACTCAAGGGGTTATTGCACAATACAAAAAAAGTTGTGGAGGTCATGTCCCCTGTGACCCCCCCTTTGGACCGCGCCTAAGCTAAATGTAGAGAAAGAGCCCACCAATTGCCAAATTCCAATTTTTATCAAGCATACATTTCAGCTTTCCTAAGAAGCGGGGAACACGAATTACTTCAGTGAGTGAGAAGATCCGAGCTCTAATAGTAGGTACGGAACTTTTATGGATAAATTTGAAATATGAACGAGAACACAGCGAGAGAGAAAAGCGAAAAAACAAATGTAGGATTGTTACATTATATGTAGTTAGTAAAATTCAATTTTGAGCATCTTAGTGGAGTGCACGTTTTTAGCGTAATGCTCAAAATCGATATTTTACCCAGCATAGTGTTTAGTTGTTTATTCTGGTTTCCTTGAACTCAAACATTGACTTAATTATTATGAACGTACTTACGATTCATACTGCTAATTCAGACAACCGGCTGTTTTAGATGGCCATTAAGTTTCAAGTAAGGACAATAATTCCGAAGACCACCCTCCCGACATTTTTATTGCAGCTATCGTGATTTCATTTTACAGCATTTCATATAAATTTAAAATTAACAATAGATAATAATAGTTAAGTGTTCTCTTCGGAGGAATATTTATTATCTTAATTATTGGTTTACGAGCTAAAATTTGACAATGATGAACAATCAACTTCACAGTTTAATGATTCAACTAAGGCTATTTTTCAATAACGTGCTTAAGAACTTGTCACATATTAACATTTACTCAGGTATAGTGATATAAAATGGCTTCACAAAGATAACAAAGGTGGAGTGCCGAAAACAGATAAAAATTTGGCACAATAAAATTTATTTTATCTGATGTTATATGACTTCCAATAAAACCCTAACATTAATAATCAAAGTGGAATATTTCATTAAGACAGTAGAGACCACTAAGTTTTACAACTTAATTGCTTTCGCAAACTATAACAGGATCGGTTTTTATTGCGTGCCCACAGACGAAGGGCCCTCAAGAATCTGACGGACAATCATCATCTTTATTTTTTGCATCATAATTCCTCGCGATGAGAGATTTCACCGCGCCGTCATCTCGATAGTTTTATTCGTTTTGCGACAGCTTTGTACCGGCCGCAGGTTATATGACTTAGCAGAAAGTTTTCTATGGGACTACCTGATCGCGATACACGGAACATCTCGGGGTCCGAGACGGACGTGTAAGGCACCCGGCTGCGGTACTAAATATTCCAATCGCGCTTCTGTAATCTATGGAGTATTTTGTTGAGCGGGATGGAATATTGCGAATGTCAGGAATATGCCCGCACAATGGCCGGCGCGCGGTGATAAGCGCGCGCGCCGCTCCGCGATTGCCGAACGATCGGTGGTTCCCATGATCGTGGCCCGCGCTGACGATATGGCATACATTCACTCTTCAGGAGGCACTCATTCATTTTTATCACAGGGAATGTCTAATAGGCAATGTAGTCTTTGCAATGTCGAACTTTTACTATGAATGTACAGGTTAGAGATTTAGATACAGGTTGTATTCTAAAAAAAATTTAAGTTTCATTTTGTTAGTAGGTAAGGGCTTTTAGCGGACATGTTATTTGACAAATTTTAACTTACATACTATGAGTAGATAATACCTACTTGTTAAGGGTTATGGGGCACCTCGAGACCTATAATCAAAAACGATTGGCTTCCTAAAAACTAATTCATTTTTTTTGGTTAGTATCATTATCCTTTAGAACCAAACTTCTGCTATTAAGGCGATCGTTTAGTCAAAAGTAGTGGATTATATTCGAATGCAGTTGTTATTTTGTAGTACCTCTTTAGCACCTTTGTTAAGCACATGGATTTATATTTTAAAACAACTGAAGTGTATTAAAGTTAGTCTACCATTCTGCAATTAAAAATTTTAAGACAAAGCGATCAGCGCCACTTTGTATCATGCTGAAATACAATTAGGGTGTAAAATACTGCAGCACAAATGAAGGAAAACATTTTGAAGTTGAGAAAGGCTTCCACCTATTCACTTAAAATAAAATGTGTAAAACAAACGGATGTTTTTAAAGAAAATTAAAAAGCGGGAAGTTTGCCGATCGAGCCAGTAATCTGCCCGTGTAAAGAAGAAATTAAAACAACTTTCTTGGATATTTATTACTTTACTTTTATTACCTCTTATTTTCACTTTGCAAGACTGAATTTAAATAGAAGGAACGGCTTGCTAATTAACTATTTGAGCGCATAGAAGGAGTTTCAATTGGTAATTGCTTAGGTATTTATTGTTCTCGTGTTTTAGGAACGAAAGCAAAGAAATAAAGTGCAGAATACTCCGATAAACGGCAAGTTAACGTATTCCTTTCTAAAATAAATCGTTATATTTAAGTAGTTAAAGACATAGGTTATTTTATTTTTGACGACTCTTTTTGTTTAAGTTATTTATATTCTCACAATGTATTTTAGTTTCTACAAGTGAATGTACTGTCAAAATAACAATAAAAGAAATGTGTCGTCTGGGAGCGCTCGGAAATTGGAGATTATTTAAAGCGTCAAACTGCCACACGACATACATCTAACATTATTTTATTTTATCATGAAAAATATTGTTACACGTAAAGGCTTGCGGATTAGATACATATTTATTTTTGGAACTGTTACGCTAAATAATTATCCTTAGTTTAATTTAGTAATTCGCTGTTCGCAATTGTTTGCTGTGCGATTACTAGATAAGTACATAATGTGATTTATTCTATGAAAATGTTAGATCATTTGATCCATACTAAATTGCGTCTAACCCTATCAGATCGCGCAAAATAGCCATTTCTCCAACTCGGCTGGGCAGCGTTCAGGAAGTTACGCAGCGTCTTTACGTCCAAAATACCTCAGGGTCTGAAGACATAAGTCTTTGAACAGTGCGTGTTGCCAGTGATGACCTACGGTGCCGAGACGTGGTCTCTAACTGTGAGCCTCTCAAATAGACTCAAAGTCACTCAGCGAGCTATGTAAAGAGCTATGCTTGGTGTTCATCTGCGAGATCGAATCAGAAATGAGGAGATCCGTAGAAGAACTAAGGTAACCGACATAGCCAAACGGGTTAGCCAGCTGAAGTGGCAGTGGGCAGGACACATTGCTCGGAGGACTGATGGCCGATGGGGCAGAAAAGAGCTCGAGTGGAGACCGCGTATCGGCAGGCGCAGCGTAGGACGGAGATGGACGGACGATCTGGTCAAGTCCGCGGGGAATCGCTGGATGCAGGCCGCTTCTAATAGGGATAGGTGGAAATCATTAGGGGAGGCCTATGTTCAGCAGTGGAAGGCCTATGGCTGATATGATGATAGCCATTTCTTCGCCTCTCATGATGGTAAGTAGCTATGAGAAATTCATTTGTCTTATCAATAAATAAAAGTGTAATGACATTAATGTCTTCAGCGGATTCCTTGCTGGTGAGTGTGCAATTTTAACAAACATATTTGATGGACTAGCAAACTTAATGGCGCGTAACGAACACTATAATCGGGCTGCCAACTTCTCATTAACGAAACTATCACAACGCCACGCCGCAAGCGACGCTAAATATCAAATTAAGTGAACACAACATGAAATATTGTGATTCATTTATAGGCATTATCCACATTTCATTTGCAACTCTCCTCTGTAATGAGCCATTGCAGTAATTACGACCAATTAACTTTAGCTTCACGCTGACACCTAGCCAGGTTTTAAAGTTAGTGCTGTAACTGTTAGCCCACAGATTTGGCTTTAGAAAATTAGACAAGGGAGGATTATTCGACTAGCGTATCAAAGGGTACGTACAAACTTGTAAGTTTTCGACCTTTTACCTAACATCATGTGATCATGCTACTGATACGAGTACCTACATTGTTTCGTGCCATTTACTCTTATCATGATTTTAGGTCAACGGGTAGTATTCTATAGGCTTTGATTTCCAGAGAAACTGGACCTTACGGAACCTGGTCATCAGTTCCACTATGTGCACTGCCCGTGAATCACTAGACTATGCGGCACTCCCTTTATTTTTTCTATGGGTTTCCTCATTAAAACTATAAAATACACTTAAAAGTGACAGCAAATGAGCATGTGTACAACATAACTGCAGTTAGAATTATTTCATAACCAGCTCTACGAGAATTTTTGGACAGTGAGTTGATCTACTTGCTTATCTCGTTCTTTCTATTTTGATCTGCTAAGTAGATCCAAAAAATAATACCTGAGTTGAAAAGTCTGCTTTTTAGGACAGAGATTTTGCACTCTTCCCCAAAAATTAGCGCTTTGTTTAATTCACCTTAATTATTTGGAAGAAAATGACTTTTCCGTTCTACAGGTAAGAGGGAGACTAGAGAGGGATGCTTACTACGTTATTAGTAAGAATAGATCTTAAGCTGAAATCTATAGTCGTTACTTAGCCAAGCATAGACTTGTCACATTAATTATTATCTTTTTGAGTATTGTTATAATTTTTACTAACGAAGACCTAAGTTAATGTATAACAAAGACAAAAATAATTTAATATCGGCAAGAAGTAACGGATTTAGATAGATACAGCTGTTCAAAGTCTAGGATAAGTCTAAGTTTAAGCTAAGCACGCTCTATAGATCTCGACCTTAGACATAAAATAACCGAAGTGAGTCGAAATTTTTCTTAAATGCAGATCGTAGGCACGAGTATATTAATCTTAACTGATACTGCTGGGCTACGAACTTTTATTACGTTTATAGTACGTTTATGTACGAGCACAACTAAAAATGGCGCTCAGTAAAGAACGATGTTAAAGGTTTTACCTGAGTATACATCGCGACATTGATAAAATAGTAAACAAAAGCATTTAATGTTAAATGTACAAAAACTTGCTCTTACAATGACCGATGGAAACAGTTATGTCGATTCTTTATGTTAATTTACAAAAATAAGATCAGTAGCGTTACGAGTTCTCACTATGATATCTCAGTAAACTGCGCATTATTTTACAACGTCGGCGATTAGGATCTAATGAAAACAAACGAAAGCTGCATTGTGTAGAAGGAATGTAGACCGCCAATAAAACGTGGTGTTGACGACCGCCCACGACGCAGGACGAGCTCAGCCTCAATCAAGAATCTATATCATCTACATTATATTGTACGTAATAGCATTATATTGATCCAATTAAAATCAACAGATATCTGTGAAATGGAGCTTGGGAATACCATTTTGAAAAACATCATTATCAATATGTTTTACCACTTTTCAGGCGTGATTAAATATGTATACGCACGCCAAATTACAGCTTTTTAGTACTTAGAATCTCTGAGCTAAGCTGTGGACAGATAAATACACACTGTTTTCTACGGATCTCTTGAAATGCATTCTAACGAAATCCAAACCAGAATATCAAACGGTGACAAATGAATGAGTTAAATAAACTCAAATATTGCGAGCATAATTAATAACGAAACGCACTTAAAACAAAACTAGTTTCCGACGCAGAGCCGTGTTGACATTTTTTTGTTTACCAAGACCAGAAAGTAATAAACCTAAAATGCCTTTAAAAATATCAGATTGTGAAACAAGTTCTTTGTTCTTGTGTTAAACCCGAGATGACGACCCTTTGAAAAGCTATAATGAGTATTGATTTAAATTATTTGGATTAAAAAATCTGGGAAAAATTATAAGGAGATACCGACATCTGCCTGTTACGTTGATTGACTTGTGGACATGACTCTTATTCTTATCCTTAATAACTTGGTGTTATTTCTGAACAGTGATTTCATTTGGCGGGGTTTCTTGGCTGCCCTAGGATTATCACGAAGACCCGGTTTTTCGATCCACCTTCGACATTTACAAAAAAGAAATATTTAATAAACTACGATAAATAAGAATGTTCTTATTCAATGTAGTTACCACCTGATACCACCGTCTACTTTCTACCACCGGACCACTAGACGCCGGGAGGGCTTCCACCCCCATGTGGTTGACTTTCCGACAGTCCGTACCCAACGGTTTGCTGCGTCTTTTCTGGTACGCACCGCTAGGGAGTGGAACGCTCTCCCTGCGTCTGTTTCCGGATACTTACAACCTTGGTGTCTTCAAGGCCAGAGTAAATAAGCATTTTCTGGGTAGGCGTGTACCACCATCGGCCTCGTCATCGCTTACCACCAGGCGAGACTGAGGCCAAACGCAAACCCATTTTAAATAAAAAAATAAAAAAGTTTGTTTATTTCAAATCTGCATAACTTGCCGCTTGCAGTACGTCTACCACGAGTTGCCACTTTAAAGTTACGTTATCGTTCGCGTTAAAAATTGTATTGGGATATGACATGACATGTCAAATCCCAATACATTTTTTTTACATTTAATTAAATTCAAGTTAAATTGGTGATTAGCCAACCTGCAGCCAAAGGTTTCAGGATCCCTTGTACGAGTTTGCCTGATTTACACTTGCTGATTATTTCTTTATTTTATTAGTTCAGTCATATTTTACTCCATGATCATTGTACTTTCGATGTAGGTAATTTTAGATCTGGGGACGTCTTGCCGTACGTCGAACATGTAGTGCGAAATTAATGTTGATTTTTTGGTATTTTATCAACTATATATATATTTTTTTATTCATACAGACTTATAAAAAATACTTATGACAAGTCAAATAGAAAAAAATATATAGCAAAAAATATTAAATAAAATTTTTATTGTACAAAATACATAAAACCTGTTTATACTATGCTACGTTTTGTGTTCTTTATACCCTTCCAAAATTTCACGAAACTTGTAACGTAATAGGCCCCGTGATATTCAATATGCCTTAAAAATTACGATAAAGTAAATTAAACTCAGCCAAATGATTTAACACCATATCCAAAAAAATATTTCATTTCCGCGAATTCGCAATGCACTGCAGATAATTAACGTCGCGCTGCCTTAATTAAAATTGATAAATACTTCCAGATTATCCACATTAACTTTGCGTTTAATTTTTTAAGAATAATGAAGCGGACATTTTATAACAAAGGTCCTTGGCCGTGCATCTTGATCTCAATGTTATCTCTAATAGGTCAATAAATAAGGGCAACGTGCGAGCTTCGGCGACATACTGGCCGAGGGTTTATTAAAACAAAAAATATACGAATGCGACGCCGTTCACAGTAAAACGGTGCCTTTATTCATATTTTAATGGGTGAATCATTAAGACGCGACCTTTACAGGATTTCAATTCTAAATATTCTCGAACAGTTTATCTTGAGACTGTTCGTGGATAGGATTTAGGTATTACAGGTGCGCTGGACAACGCGTCAACGTTACAAGACGGCCCTTTCATAGGTAGGATTTGTAAAGTACCGATTTTTGATATTAGTTATATCATTTCAATGGTCGTGACATCATAGACACTACGTTATTAATCTTGTAAGAAACGGTCAGTAAATAAAATTGTAAGTATATTATTTTTCTAGCGTAACAAAGTTTTGGACATGATATTCGTGCTACGACCACATCATTTGCAAGAGATAGCGAATATATCTTCATCCAGCAGCACTTGTTAGCGACGACACGGTTGGCGTAGTGCGCTGTAGCACGATTTCCGTAGTGTCCCGGGTTCGATTCCCGGTCGGGTCAATTTAGGAAACGATCTTTTCTGAATTGACTCGGGTCTGGGTGTGCTGGGAGACGCCCCTAGCTTATTTCCTTGTGTGGTACCTCGTAACACAGGGATATTAATCCCTACTTCGAGACCATTACAAGAGGTGTGTTGTCTGGCGCATATTTATTTATTTATTTATTTACTTGTAGGTCCATAGGAACTATTTATGCTACCTATCAAATACGTATTTTGAATGTTGTATTATTGTTGTCATCAATGAAGATCTAATCAAAGTGATTGATGAAACCAACTCTACACTTCAAAACTTAAGAATTAACTAGTCTTAAGACTTAAGAAGTAACTCAGTCTACGTAGGCATACTTGTCGGATGTATTACAACAACTGAAAAAATGCTAAATTCTACTACGCTTCGGACATAAATCTTATCAAATAAGTATCGGCACATCGGAAAGCTCCACAGAATTCCTGTTAATCGACCTTTACGTGGAACACAAGTTGAATAAATATAACCTTAAGTTTACAACAGGATAATCGGACTTATGAATGAAATGTAAACAGCCGCAATGAAATGATATAAATGATAGGAGGTCCGCCGCATCGGGCCAATCTCGGCGCGGCATCTATCGCTCGCCGGCCGTCCGCTTTATGATACTCCACTCTTTTATTTAGATATTTGTACGGATCCCCTCATTTTTATTCAACCGAAAAAACATTATTATGCATAAATAAGTACTCTTTTATTTTATTCCCATCGTTATTTTAATATGTTAAGTTTCGAAGCGGTCTTCGTCACCTCTTGTAGGCGCGTCGCCGCCGATGAGCCGACAATATTTAACGGATAAAAGATAAGAGCCTCTTTAGAACGGTTTGATGTAACTCGATGCTGTGACAACGATTATATTTATTATTTATGAAGTTAACGTGTAAGACCTTTATTATTAATATTCTGTCGAGAGAGTATTAAATAAAGAGGTGATAACATCAGTTTAACGTTGAGAATTCGGATTAATATTTTGTTAGGGACAGTTTGATATTCATTTATCAACAATGACTCGGAGCAATAATTATTTTTGTTTATATCGGATTCTATTTCACCTACTATATATGATAATATTTGATTCTTAAAATAAAATCAACCAATTTAAAACGAGCTGATGCAATATTTTTTGAAATTTGGTTACTTTTTAGAAAAGCTTTTTTGTCCATCTTTATTTGTCCAATTTTAAATGTAAAAAATACAAACTTTAATGATTTAAATATTTTCCAAATGCCTAAACTTGATTCATTCAAAGTTAATGTATACTGCCGTGCCTAAATAATAACAGAAGCAGGAGACTCCATTACCTACTTTTTTTTACTTCACAACGCTAATGTCACTGCCTCTGGTGCTAACTTCTTATTCAAATAAACACTGTTTGTGCATTTTTCACGACCCATGGTGTCGGCCGCGGGTCGGCCATAACAATTTAACAATTAGCCGACGTGGTGCACCTGTGCGGCCAAGGATGCCAGGTGCCTGTGTCTCTGAGATTCACTTAGACATTTATTGATTCCAAATCTAAATTTTTGTGAGTATCTCAGTTTTACTTGAAAGATCTCTTCTCATTCAGAGGAAACTGGTTATATTTGGGTTAAACTTTTTAACTCGCAGTTTTTATTGATTAATATCATAACTGTAACTTATTGATTTACTGTAGTCATTTTTTAGAAATAATATTTTTTGAAGTAGAGCTTGTCTAATCTGAAACGAACCTTTAAAGTAAATTAATGAGCCTATATACGGTCCCACTGCTAGCCTAAGGCCTTCATTATTGACATCAAGTCATCCCTACAATGGCCCATCCATTTGATTTATATAAAAAATTGAAATATGGACGCAATAGAAAAGTGGCGTGGCGCGTCACTTCCGATCAGACAAGCTCTACCTTCAATTCATTCATTGTATTAAGTAATGTACTCGTAATAGAAAAAATGAAGTAACTTCCTCCATGTCCAATATTCGGTTCTAGCAGAGATTAATTTAATCCAAGAGTTCTCAATCACTGAAATTACTAGTGTTATCGATAAAAATTACATCAATAGGTAAAAGGAATCAAATTCACTAATAGTCAGTGAGGGTCACACTCAGGCTAGAAATAAACATCAGTAGCAGAAATATCTTATTAATTTGGCGTCAAATCTGTCAGCCCTACCTCCGGTAGCGCCGCCTGCTGGGCCCCCCGTGGGCTCCGCGTGGCCCACCGACCCACCGCTAAGGCCCACGATATTTAATATCTTAATAACTGCTCTTGGCGTTAGTGCGCATTTGAATAATCATCCACTTTGCTCAGCGAATAGGCGGGGCTGACCTGTCTGTTGGAGACGCGTCATTAGATTTGCAGGCTTACATTTAAAAGTATTATTATAAATCTTTGACGTGCTGTCTCTTTTTTCTTAAACAGAAAAATACGATTTTTATCAATTCTTTTCTACGTTCGCACATCGTTTTGTCACGCATTCTCCTTCCTATCACAATCGGGAAAGAAACCCCGTTGAACAATGACACGTTGAGTCGTAGAGTAGTATTTAGGTAGAAATTAGTATTACTAACTAATTGTTTCATTGACATTTAAAAAAAAACATGCATAGTTTCGCCTGACCCCAAACTATGTTGTGCTACATGTATCTGTATGTATAGGTTCTAAAACCCGGAAAAAAACAACAGATCCGTACTAAATTATCCTAAAGCGTAAATGCCCGCTATGGAAATGACAGTGAGCTAATTATATATTTCAGTTAGGTACCTACATATAAATCAAACGATTTATAAGTAGGTACCTAACTGAATTATTTATACGAATTATGACCGACAGTGTTTGTTTTTATTGAATTGTAAGGTAATTAAATTGTGTCACTTAACATTTTACATTGCTATTTTCTATCTCTAATCTTTCTGTTTTGTAATTTAAATTTGAGTTGGTAATTCAAGATTTCACATCGATGCCAACATCTCATGACAAATGCCATGTACAAGGGTCGCTAATGGCTGGAAAGCTCGGCGCAGGCGGCGCGGGCGGTGCTGCGTCTATTCATGCGATTTGGGCAACTCTCAATAAGAGTACATGCGCCTGATTTACGAGAGTAGCGTGTGCCCTTTGTACTCAGCTGACTAATGTACGGACGCTCACGGACATTTATGTAGATTGATTGTATAAATTTTATTCACAATGTTAA
The DNA here is from genome assembly GCA_947369235.1 of Udea olivalis. Lineage (NCBI taxonomy): Eukaryota > Metazoa > Arthropoda > Insecta > Lepidoptera > Crambidae > Udea > Udea olivalis. The sequence continues at coordinate 13,685,478 of OX376343.1, forward strand.
TACACTAACAGATTTAGATGTCATTTAGAAATGGCTCTAAAGTTGCGCAATTTAGGCCGTGAATAATGGATGACGAATGGACGGTTTCTATACCGGGCTCGTGCGAGGTGGGGCGCCGATTGTAAGGCTTGCTGAAAGCGGACTGTGTAATGTCAACTGATGTCACTCTATTTGTATGGCCGACTGATTGGATATACCTGTACTGTGGTACATATGCATATAATTAATAAAGTGTAACTATGCCATGGTCATAAAAAATGTGGCTGGGTACTATTAGAGTGCAGTAAATAGGATAACCTGAAGAGTTTTTGGGATATATTTTAGGTGCTATCGACCATATTTTTTTTAGATCATGGAACATATTCTGAATTAAAATGAATTGATTGCAAAAAAGCGTCCACCCACTATTTGGTTCGACGTACATAATTGTGAAGATTGTGGGATTTCAAAGCAATCGGCTGCTCTGAAAACCTATGGGTGAGGTTTTTGGTTAGGAAAGAATGATACTCGTAACTACACTTCAAGCACATACATAGGTCTGTATTGGTATTAAGTTTGAGCTGTAGCAGACTGTAAATGCCTACTTTAATGTAGCGAAATACTTCGTTAAAAGTAATTAAAATGTCTGCGTTAAACACTATCTTGAAAGAACTGAGATTGTCCAATCTCAGTTCTTTAGAATGCAATATTGTAATTTTCAAGGATCACATCACATGTGAAGACAAAAGATTTCTCTAGGATTACTTATACGTAATTCAGTTTAAGCTGAGGATATTCTGTGATGTCCAAAGATAAAAACTAGTAAATTTTCGGACCTTGAAGAAATCAGGCAGGAAACGAACCCGCGTCTCCCACAACCGGGTGGCTGCTATAAGCTATTCTATCTGGCCTGATTTCTTTAAGGTCCGAAATTCGAATGTTTCTATTTTTATATCTTTCGATATGAAAATAAGCATTGTTAAATGCTTAAACAAAAAAAATATTCTGGAATGATTTATTTGTTTTAAAATGGATTATGGTTTCAATATCATGAACTTAATGTACCTTGTAAAAGTAATTATCTGGCAGCGTTCAGAAAGGAACTGCGGGCGCATTCCAGATATTTCGTAGATAATGTTTTAATATCACTATAGAGATAAAAAATACACAAAACGTTTAGTTACGGCTTGAAGAAGCAGGACAATACGAAGGACTTGCAGAGTCATCTCATCGACACGCATCAAACGTTGTTAATCAAAAATTTTAATGACCATAGTTCAGAAAATAATAACTTTTCTTTGGCTACCAATACACAAACATCACTCAAACAATTTTGGTACTTGATCCAGTTAACATATAATTACTTACTGAAGTACAAATAAAACTAAATATAATTCTTTAAATTAATTATAGTACTTCTTTATCAGTAGTTTTTAATGTAACAGTGCCACCTAAAAGTACCTAAGAGTAAAAGCTCGTTATCGGACCGACCAGTGCATTAGTATAATTTAACTTTAGATACATTCTCTCGTTCAAACAAGAGGGACAGTTATTACTAAGTGAATCAGGATAATGTTCCTTTTCTTTCTTAATATCTCTGCTAAAATCGATTTTAATAATTTTGTATTTTTGCTATTGGAGGTGAATTTGATAAATTGATATTCATAAAAATATTTGATTTTTTTTTAAATACCAGAATATTATAAAAAACCTTACTCCTGGACCTCAACGATACATAGTTTAATTTTTATTGTTTCTTCTAGTAGTTTAGTTGTTATGGTTAGTTCAAGTATCAAGACTGTTCGGTGCGGTGGCCGCGGTCACGCTGCGCAGCGACGCGGGACAGTTTGGTATTTAGGCTCATTGTGCGCGTTATTGACTGCTATCGACCTGTCCATCATCTCCTCCAGGCTTCATGCTACGCGTACAGTGCTACATATACCCATATTTGAACCTTCTGCCTTCGAATTAAGGTGCAAAAATCGGTACATAGTAATTCTCGTGACTGTACACACCTTTTTATAGCAACCCTTTTTTAAGGCAAGCTTTACATTAACGCGCTTGACTATGCGTTACTGGTCTTACGCTTGGTTGTTAGCAAGTTGTAGTCTAATCTCAATTATCACCTTGACCTATTACTAAGACATTCCATTATCTTATGGTTACGCGATTTAAACCATCGTGCTATTGGTAAGGAAAAGGGTAGTGGGTTAGCAAGGCGTGGATCACAAGTAACTGTTATAACAGATACCTAAAACTGGCGTTGGTACCTGATCAAATGTAGCTCAAGAACACAGGTTCTTGTGCTAAATTCGTTTTCCACGTATTTTTGTTATGTAAAACCTACTCACAATACCTGGCTGGCTCCAAATCACTTTTTAGTGGAAACCAAGAGTTTGCTTTTCCTTAATCATACTAGTCAAAGGCCAGTTACTGACAGTATTCAGTTAAACTTATTTCATAATACCGTATAATAGAGTTTGCTAATCAAGCACATTTGACCAACTCTAGAAAAACTATATTAAAGGGAATCATGCAAGAATTACTAAGAATAGTTTACCAGCTTTGTTAATTTCTTAAAAAAATAATGAATCAGCAATCGATATGCACTTAAGTTAAAACGAACATTAAAATTACCTTAGGGTTTATGGCAAGTTCGCGAAACTCGGTAGCGAGCATGGTAATCGATTAGGGGTAGGCATTCAGTCATTAAATGTTACGTTACTTACATTTACATTCAATTTAAGTTTTTGCTGTAGATCAACATACCACAACTTCAAACAAAACAGAAAGTTCTAGGTGCAAACCTCTGATCAGACTGTTCTGGTAGTTAAGCCATGTCTCCTTGGTAAGCTTTTTGATTTTATAAGGTGCCATCACATAGCACCGCTACCTTAAAAAATCAGCAGCCACTAAGTTGCGTCGGAAGATGTCACTAAAATGTTGTCTATGCAAACAAGTTGCACTAGTTTACAAGAGAGCGTTTTTTGACAGTTAAAACATGAGGTAAAAGGAAAAAAACTAGGTGATCATTTGTTTAAAATTTGGTCGGAATACTGTTCATAGCCTTAACTCTAAAATCGCGCCCGTTTATTTGGCAGTGTGCACGAATAATGTAAGTAAGTAAGTAGCATAGATGATCAGTATCTAGTTTATTCACAACGGTGACCGATGCACGTGACCAAAGCCCGGACCGATCTCAATATTGTACCTGCTTCACGGAATATAATCACGCGGCGGCCAGCGACACCGCGCGCAATTAAAAAAAAATGATGGTCACGTCCTCCACGAATTACATGGACGAGCCAAACGGCCACCAGAAAAATTGTAAAAACACGCTCATCTAGACTAAAGAATATCTAAGCGTTGACGCGGACGTGAGATGACTTTTTATTTTTTCAAACTTACCCATTATTCAATCATTGAATGTTGAAATTAAGCACGCCCCAAGGCAGGCAGTTAGTAAAATTTGGATTGCATGACGTTGCATCGCTTGTAATTTTCGTGTTCTTATTGATTCAGAGGTGTCGAATATAAAGTCATGGTTTTGGGCAGTCGATATCGTGAATAGAAGCGCACAGTCCTTGTCAAATTGGTTGATGTACAGGTATCCGCGAATAATAGAGGGCGCGGCGGGTGCGCTCCGCTGCCGCTCTCATTGTGTTCCCCGTTATAAATGGCAACAACAGGTGAATAACTAATTTCACTCATAAAATTAGCTCTCCATGGGTGGAGTGCAATATTTATCCGTCGACAACATCCGTCCATTTATATCATATCATTACCATGACAGATACACGTGATTACGTGTATTCAAAATATAAATCTATTGTGATAGAGACAAATTATTCAAGCGCGTTAGCACACGGAACAATAATGGAGCCATCGACGAGTGTATTCTGACCAGAGCGATATTCATTAATAAAATAATTTCATTATGGAAAATAGATGCCGATTGCAAAGGAAACGAGGGAATCAAATTGTCTGTAAAATATTCCCGGACATTGTTTTTGTCTCAATTAAATATGCAAAGCTCGGAATGAAATATTTGATGCGGTCGAGGCCATTATATGAAATGGAATTATTCATGGCATCAGACGCCGGAAAAAGCCAGTGAAACTCGACTATTCATTTGTTTGTGCGACTGTTGCGGCTTCATTGACATTTGATGGCTTCGATGAAAGTTAATACGCGACTGAATACTGTGATCTAATTTACAGTTTAACTTTTTTAGGTAATTTAGTTTCATGTATAAATTTGAATTTAAAACTGGCTAAACTGTTAATTAATAACTTAGTTGAAAGCTATGTTAATACCGTGTGTAGTTACGACACTTCCTCGTATGTAAAGCGAGTAGGTAGGTAGCGCCGTTGAGCCGGCTCCCCACAAGCGTTCAAAGCGGGCGAAACGACTAGTCAACCCTTTGCCGCTCACTCGCTCGTGAAATCACTCAAATACTGAATATTTTAATCTGAGCAGATAACGAGCTCGCAATTCTATTAGATGAAACATAGCTGTGTGAGGTTAAACACAGCCGGGTGGCCCCAGTGCACCGCGCTTCGCTCGCTCCCTGCATTGAGCAATCAGACGCGTTCATTATATTAGCAATATGTGTAGGTATGGCATGAGCTAATTAAATATTACAGTTGCTACTAGTTAGTACGAGTGAATAGAATACAAACAGTATTCAAATATATGAGCCAACTATTTAAATCATTTTAATGTAAATACATTTTACAAAACGAGTTTAAGGTAGGCAGGTGTCCAAAATAGTCTGACATTGACTATATACAAATAATAAAATTACTACTTTACTACGGTTTCGGTGGATACCTACAGGTAACCACCGAAATCCTGCAACTATCAAATGTAACACCACAGAATTTGCAAAAACAAGAACTAAGCTATAGAAATGTGATGTAACTTCATAAAAAAGTCAATAACGGTAACCCATGTAAACCACTAAAAGCAATTCAAGGGGCGACTTAGCCCGACACTTCTTACAACAATAACTCTCCCGATTTCCAAGTTCATTTCAAAAGCATGTTTAAATATATCACGCGGAGCAATAAAGCTATCAAATATTTACTAATCTGGAACGGTGAGAGGGAACCCTTCTGTGCGAGACTCATAAAATAAATTGAAATAGTCGCGCCGCCCCCCAAATTAAAATATTCAAATGGGACCCACGCGCAAGAAAATTGAAAATTGTCGTCTATCGTCCGCAAATGAAACCTATAACTCCTTACATACACTGCTGGCCAAGTATTGCCATTTTTTTTTTGAAACTTTTCTGAAATAGTAGATGTATGCAGGTTTTAAACTGGCATGACAGAAAAAAATAAATTATCGTTTTTTTTAAATAATGACACATTCAAATATAAATTTTGCTACTGGCAGAATTACAAATTAAATGTTATCAAATTAAAATGACCTGTTTAATTGTTTGCATTATTCATTTGCTTATGTGACCATCAAAAGAGTAATAAAATGATTTTCCATCAGATTTTAAATGTGAATTATATTTCAGTCTTGATTGTTATAGCTACCAGGTACTAGAGACATTTTGGTTTAATCTTTCAGTTCAGTTTTATTTTACTCAAAAATATATACGAAACTATTTCTTATTAACTGAAGTCTGTACAAACTTCGGAAGTGAAAAGTTAGTCGGTAGATTTGTCAGCACAATGTTTGAGAGCCGGTTGAACTGCACCGCAGTGTAAGTTATGGAAAGCGGCAGTTCCGATACGCCGCCGAATAATGCCATAAATGGTCTTCACTTTTATGACTGTAATTTAGTTCAGATACAGAATTAGTATTTGTTTTATGCAAGAATAGCTTTAGTGGATTTGGATACGATGGATATTAATCTATTTGTTCATGCATGTGAATGAAATGAAATATTCCGTTCATGATATTAGACTTAGTTATACAATAGTTATGGATAGTTTAAGTCACAAAATGGATTATAATAATATAATTTATTTCAGATTGCTCCATATCCATATTATTAAATCACAAAATAACATTATTTAAAATTTACATTCAGTTAAACAAGCCTATATTAATTATTAAGATCTCACACACATAATTTATGTTACACAATAGTCCTTAAAATTCAATTTATAATATTTATTTATAATTTTTTCGTAATTATGGCTTCAGCGGAGTAGTAACTATGTAGAAGGTTAAAACAGCAGTGAGTGGGCGCATAACGCTAGAATCGTATGACTAGTTAGGGCAAAAGCCAAAAAGGTTGTTCGTTCTTAGAACGGAACGTCTACGAATGATTCTAGCGGATGCAGGCTGCCTACCACCTGCCGCTCTGAAAACCCGTGTTCTACAAGCACATGTTCAGCAGTGGACGTCTTATGGCTGCTAATGATAATGATGATGAACATTTTATATTTCATTCAAATACATCTTATTTGATTTTCGTTTACACGCTGCTTCTCCATAAACTTGAACGAAGCCTAACTCGTACGTACTTAGACATTTAACCGACTGTCTTTTGTTTCTATCAATAGCAAGACCATAGGTAATTTTCGTAAGCACCTTATTGCATTGGAATAGGCGTTAATTTAGATCGCGACAGGTACTCGGACGTTCGGTTGAAAGTTCGTGGGAGAATAGGGGCCGAGGGTAGTGGTAGTGGCTTCCGTTGTTTGCGGCGGCGCTGATTTTGCGGTTTCATTTCGCGTAACTTGATAAACGTCCGCGCCTGCACATCCTTGTACTACGCAGTGGTGCGCTACGGAGATACTCACATTACAAATAACATATTTTTTTAAACATGCTTAACCGCGAGAGTGACCACGGCCTTAACAACCAGTGTTTGATAGATAACATTTTTTTTGCTTTTCTGATGATGAGATGTCAAATATTGCAAATGCTGCATGTAGTCACGCTCTCAAGTTGAAATCAAAAGCTTCCCACAAAGTGCCCCATTAATTCAGATGTATCAGATTTAGAATGCAGGAAGTATTCAATAATATTGCTTAAATTATCTAATTTATTTTAAGATTCTTGAAACCAATAAGTAGACCTAATTCTTAGTAACAAAATAATTGTATTATTATTTGACTATATAAAATTTCTCAAGCATATGCCTATTTTTTAACTCAACCTGTCTTCAATGACAATTATATGTAGGTACATATAACTAAATTCTTAAATATTTCAATCTAAACTTAAGTAACGCCAAAAAATTCCAGGCTTCAATATTCAAGAATAAGTACCTAACTTTATCACATAACCTACACGAAAACATTAACTATCAGCGCAATATCATAAAGTTAGGTATTTTTAAGAATCAAGGTTGTTTCTACTAATGTACTAACTGAATTTGCATTACAATATAATTTTAAAATACTTCACTGACGTATTTAGTTATCATGTTTACGACCCGCATTCAGGCCACGGCTCCACTCTTCCGTGAATACAATTATATTTTGACAGCTATAGAAATTCTGAGATACCTAATAGACTTTTTAACGGTAGTAGGTAATTCTGTAAAGGACACCGTCGAAATCAGCCCTGGCATGCACAAACGAATGTCCTTCATCATAATACTTCTACTTTTTTTTTAATTAGCAATTATTCATAGTAAACGGTCATTCTGTGGTTAGGAACGAAAACTAAAAAGTTCTGTAACTACTACACAATTTGATATGGTTGGTGGTGGATATGATTGGTGGACGGTCACAAGTGATGACCAATTAGTTTCAAGTAATACCAACACATGAAGTTATACTCCCTTAAGGCCGGTATTCACTTTGCTTAGTGCGAGTTCAGGTGACTAGTAGGAGCGATTGATTAGTGCAGGTGTGTAGTGCAAGTAGTGTCCAATTCTGTTCAGTGGATGTGTTTAGTTTATCTCGGACACCTTTAATTTTGTACCTAAGGTCTTTACAATTTAAAAGACATTCATTTTTACATACTCCTGCACACATATTTATGGTAAATCTTCCGTCTATTTTGGCATTTTATGGAAGTTTTGCGATAACGCTAAACACTAAACACTAACACCTACTGTCCAGACGTGTTTAGTGGCAGGCACGCGGCCAGTGAGAGGAATGGGAGGCGCGCGGGACGTGGCCACTCGCAAAAAAATAGAACACGCTTCTAATCGCTTTACTACGCAGGTTACTATCACTTGCACTAATCTATCGGTGTCCAAACGTGTTTTCTACTAACACTAAGCACCTGCACTAATCCCCTGCACTAACTACTAAGCAAAGTGAATACCGGCCTTTAGATCGCACTATAATTGTGTTTCATCTCAAGCATTTATGCACTTAAATTCATTCCGCCAGCATTTTGTTATTTCTTTAGTTAATGTATTTTATAGGTGCCATCTGCCAACACTCTAATAACAAAATGAATATGAGCAATTATGTTTTTTTGATTTGAAGTTGTAATAAATTACATAGAGGTAAACTTATATATCTATCAGAACATAACAAAAAGTGTACATCGTTTACGATTAAGTATAACCTGAAAATCGAATATATTCTGTAGCAGGCCACGGTTACCAAAGTTGTCCGTGTTTCAGCAAATGCCTGATGAGAATTTGTGAATGATTCCGAACACAACTAGTATTTTTTCATTGCTGTGCGTTCCTGGGCATTCAATGTATGGGGAACGAGCGATGTCCTTTATAAATGTTTGTGTGATTGTTTTTAATTAGTCAACAACAGATCTTTTAGATCAAATGGACACATATTTTGGACATTGTCCTGATTGAACACTTGATGAAACATTTTGAACTACTCCTCTACTCCAACTTTAGATTATATTGAAAACTTGCTGTCCGTCAGCTGCTTCGCCCACATAGACTGTTTCTCCCGTCAAAATATAGCCTATGTCACTCGCTGATAATGTAGCTTCATATTGGTGAAATGATTTTTAAATTCGGTCCAGTAGTTAACAAACAATCAATCAAATCTACCCTCTTTATAATATTAGTAAAGATAAAAGTAAAGATAAGTATTGACTAGTTAGATATCAATTACAATCACTTGCAATTTCTGCTCACTGGAGTGCTCCTTTACTCGCATCGACTGTCCGATAAAATAATCGAGCGTTCGGCTCCGGGTTTAAGGTGGCAGCGTCCGGTGGAGCACCCGATACCCTGGGAACCGACCGTCTTCCGCCGAGTACGTCACGCCGACCTTGCGTCCTCGCCCGGTCCCGCCACCTACACCCACCAGCCAACGATCACACAAAACTGAAAACACAAAAGCAATTACCGCGTTTAACACCACCCAATTTATCGAAACGACCCCGATCCTCCGTCCACCGATGCTTTTTATTCAATCCATCACATTTAAAGATTTAAAACATTTGCTTCCATTCATAAAATTATTAATGTGATCGTAAAATTGGGCAAATTTTATTGTCTCGAAGGCATAATGGGAAACTAATGTAGCGTGTTATTATTCAGATCGGTTGTAGCCGTAAAATACGAGTGTTTGTGTCTGAGATGCGCCGGCTCTGCGCCGTTCCCAGCGGAAGCCCCCTCTGCTATTTGAATATCAAACATATTTCGGCTATATTTCATTGGAACAGTTATGATATTCTTCCTTTACGATTTTATTGTACGTGTGTCCAATGTTAACAGTGATATGTTAATCGACGGGGTCAAAGTTCTCTAAAATTAGAATCACCGCGCCGTTTTATACTCGGTGTAGTTGAATAACAAAGTGTATTAAATATGTACGAAATCAGTGATCCACTTTGGTCGTTTTTTAATAAAGGTATTGTTTCGATTTCTTTAATGATTATGAATAAGTTATGAAAAAAAAACTATTGTATGTAAATAGCCCGCATAATTGCCTAATCTGACCTCTATCAGATCGGTAGTGCAATGTGTGACCACTAGTTGTTCCACACGACTCCACCCGAGTCCCAACTTCTGTAAAAGAATGTGCAAAAATCGAGTCTAAGTGGCATAATAAGAATCAACTTTTAACTATTTTCACGGTTTCCGCTGAATGCTGATGAGTGACTGCCAGTGGAATTCACGTTTATGAATATATTTATCGGTTTAGGACAGAGGCGGCAGAGAGCACTCGTGGAGTTGTTGAGGGTACAGTTGCGATGCCAATCGGCAGTTCCTTGGAACCGCACAGAGAGCCAGTGTTCGCTATCACGGTCAGCGAGCGCTGCGCCGATATGAAATTATTATGAGAAACAGATGACTTTGGAAATTCTACAACGAATCATTTAAGTGCTTTTTAATATGAATCAGACTGAAGGAATAAAAACAACGTTCTCTTGTAACAACGAAGTACCTTCACCCAGGCTTGGCCTGCGACTCGTACTTATACTAAAAGTAGATAGGAAAAATAGAAAAAATATTTTTTGACCCCAGATGCAATAATTTATTCCACCACAGATCATTTTAACTACGAATTTCACCTTAGTGCGTCAGAACTCTAGGTCCCAATCCGCGAAAAAAGAGTTTACCCGTGTTCAACAAGCGTAAAAGTTATGGAAATAAAAGTGTACATAAATTTGAGTTTTATAACAACCAAGACCTGAAATCAAAAATGAAAAACTAGTCCAGGTGTAGAACAGTTTATTATAGTATAGTATTATTTTTATTTATTTCTTCTCACCACATAATTTCATAAAAAACCTTCTTTAATGATATAAAAATACTTTTCAATTCACACGCTAAAAGAAACAATTGGCGGTGCCAGCCATAACAATACCAAATGAAAGAAATTCCGACACAAGAACATTTTCACTTTGTAATAAGATAAATTCATAGCGAGATAAGGTGAAAATGCCGATTATCCGATTTATCAGACGGCTTAAACATTCGTGGACGTCCGGCTAATAATTGGTGGCAAAAAACTCGTGGTGGCCAAAGCATTTTGCATAAAGGAAATAAATATTAATAAAACTGCACGATTGTCATTCTTTCCACCGAGAAAATACGCGCGGGAAGACAATATGCTTTGTTTTTCTTTATTGTTATCGCCGTAAAAACATTTAGCGGGTAGCTGGCCTATAAAATACGGTATTTTGTGTGACAAACCGTCGGCTTCATGAGAAAATATTGACCCGCAGATAGGGGAATAAGCGAATTATTGGTGATGACTCGCGCCGAAAGGAGTCAGCTTGTTTTCAATTTTTTTGTTTGAATCTTTTTTCCGTGGGACGGTAATAGACTGCGTGTCCTATTGCCTATTATTGTTTTCATACATTTGTACACTCGCAAGGCCTTATTCGAAGCACTTACTAAATATGCATTACAGATTTACCATTTATCATTACCAATTCATAAAGATAATTTGATTCGTGCTTCACTTTTTAATTGTTAAATTTGTTATAACCATATTTCGTGAAAATGACAAATGCTGCTGCTGATCAAAAGGTGCCTTCCTGAATTTGCACCGCAGCATTTTCTAGTTTTTAACTGCGTCCTAAGGAATTCAGCGACCTTTTACAGGTCGCCTATACACTTTGCTTGTAGGTGACCCTAGGTTGAGATTGAACAAAGGCATTTAGTTCTTCGCACTAAGTACCTTGCTTTTCTGATTTGTTCTTTCACATCAGTGTTATGTGGGAGATCTCTCGTTTCTCAGCCTAGATATCTTTGTATAGACCAAAAATTGGCTCTCTCTTACACTAACCGTCCATATGATAATGTGTTGAGCGATAAATTTCCCACTAATAAGATAATTGGTTGGCCGCGCTCGATGTCTGCGTTAATCAACATCTTAGCAGCTGTGTGTCTTGCTGCGATCCCGAAATCATATCGTAGCCAAATCTTACATATTTGTCTAATGCATTAGGTACAATACCAAACCCTAATTCAATCACTTATTGTTGTAAAATGTATTCAATGATTCAAACAAACGATAGAAATATTAATCAGTGTGTTGCATTTAAGAACATAAGAATACGGTTCTCAGTAATATAGTTAATGAAGGTATAGCTAAATCATGACAGGGCATTTGATAAAGACAAGAGTATCTGGTTTTTTAATTTTTTACTAAGACAACATATTTTGGTGATTTTTATAATTGTTTTCATAATTAAACATTTCAAATGCAAATAATAATTATATAAATTAATATCTTAGGCACAATTTTACACATGGTATTAAGGCCTGTCAAAAGCTGTTTATTTATTATTAAAATTAATCAGTGCCCAGTGAAAGCAAAACTGCTTCAGGTGAGTTTCTATAAAGTGCACATATTAAAAAATAGGAAACTATAGTTAATTTTATCGACGGGCAAATTGTAAAAAAAATCCAGCATTTTTTTTTAATGTACATTTTAAATAAAGCATTTGTATTTGGGTACTATGCAGCTACTGTGGTATAACTTTTGAACTAAAAGCCTTATCGCAAAGAAAAAAGCTTCTAATGATAACTTATAAGTTATAACAGGTCATGCTCATAAAATGAAAAAATACGAAAAAAACCATAGATTTGTAATCAAATTATTTTTGCAGAAAATCATATTTATTTTCCGTAATTTTTTACAATAATTATAAAATTTCCAAATATTTTCCCCCTATCACCCCATTATTTTGTTATTTTAAGTAAATTAACTTCATATTAGCTTTCATATGGTATAAATACCATGTTCGTAACCCAATTACAATATTTTAATTGAGCGCTTAAAGAAGACTCTAGCGCGTAGTTTCGCAAAATTGAGGTAAATACACTTTTTTGTAGGTTATTAAAAACGGGAGCAGCTCTTGGTACAAGGCGAGGCAGGTGAAGCGGACGAATAAAATCCTGGTTATCAATTATGTGGAACTACGCGATTGTAGCCGCCAACTAGCGCCACCAAAGCACCCGCAAAGTGGCCACTTTTAGTAAAAACGCAATATAAAACTAAAAAACAATGAAAAGTCGTCGACAGACATTTAATATTCAAAAGAAGTACTTTTTAAGATAATCATTGTACAGTTTCTAAAAACAATTTTTAATTTGGAAGTTATAAAAATAAATCAATTGGTGGCGCTAGTTGGCGGCTAAAATCGCCTTAGCATTTTAAATCAGAATGTTGTAATTGGTTTACGAACGTGGTATTTATACCATTTGAAGGGTCTTACGACGTTAAGTTATTTGAATGAAATAAATAATAGGGTAAAAGGGGCAAATATTTAGATTTTTTTTTAATTATCGTAAAAAAATACGCAAAAAAATATGATTTTCTGCAAAAATCAAATGATTTCAAATCTATAGTAATTATTTTTTTCGTATTTTTGCATTTTATGAGTATGACCTTTTATTAGTGATCATCAGCAACTTTGTTTCATTGCATTCAAAGCATTTAGTTTAGAAGTTATAACATTATTTCTGCATAGAGTACTCAACTACAAATGTTTTGTTTAAATGTTTACATTTGAAACAATTATGGAACTTTTTTAAATAATTTTTCTATCGATAAAATTGACTATACTTCCTTACTCTTGAATATGTGCACCTTATAGAGAATCACACTGTTTATCAGTCAGAATTGAATGTAATTAACAGAAACATACACAACATTAACTACTAATATCAATGCTTCTGGTTGTCGACACACAGTATAATTACTATCTAATAATCATGTAACCTTTAATTGCTCCCTACTGCTTCATCACTGAAGTCGAGATAGTTCTAAAACGAACTTGTTCTTGCTAAAACTTCTAGTAGTTTCCTTACACACCAATTTTCATTACGAATATGATTAGAATCAACGATTTGTTTGAGGAACACGTCTAGATGCCCAACACAAAACTTAAGGGACCCAAAGGTACAGGTAACTAGGCATCAACGGCGAATGCGAATAATGTTTTTAGTAAAAGTGAATTCAAAATACAATTTCTTCTCTCTGTCATCCCTCATGATCAATTTCTGTAAAGTAGTTTACAAAATAAGTTCAATATGCTGGACAACTACAGAGTTGTCCAGCAAATTGAACATATTTTAACTACTTTTGTTTTTAACTTTAAATGACGTTACAGTGTTCAGACACTGTAACGTCATTTGAAGTTAGCAGCCCTATGTACGAGTAACCTCCGGTTGTACCGAGTTATCACCGGTTAGCATCACCGGTTAAGCATGTCTTAACATTGATTGATTTTCAAGAACTCAGGTTTATATCATTTACGTCGAGGTAGGGTGGAGCTACTTTTGGCATATAGCTTTGTTGATTCTACTGAATAACTACAATGCACTTTTTTCTTAATCTAACCCCAAACTAAGCAGAGATTGTACCTACTATGGGTGTCAGAGGCTTATAAAAACACTTAAACATTCCTAAGTAGAGAATAACTGAACAGCCAGACACACAACAAACACAAATTTCATCACATGAATGTTTATCATTGGTTGGAATCAAACCCACGATCTCTAGCGCTAAAGGCAATATCGCTACACTGCACCAACAGGCCAGTCAAACGTCGCCGCACTTACAGTATTTATTTCAATACGATCAAGAGGTCAAACATTGAGGTTTAGACTAGTTCATTTACCGCTTACTTGATCTGAATAAACGTGAACAACATCATGGTCACCCTACAAATCGTATGATTCACTTTATTGTTTGTGAGTTTGGAGCGATTTGAAGTAAACAATCAATTAGTGTTAAATTACAGCCCGACCAATAATAGTGGAAATTTATCGTCATTGAAGTATTTTTTAACCGTTTTATTAATTTAATTGATATTGATGAGGTTCACTGTAAAGTGAGTGGGAAGATAAACTCAGTACCCACCCGAGCACACGTATAAAAGCCTTTTGTGTTGAAGCACATTTGAATATTTATCAAACAACTAGCTGTGCTCGCGGCTCCGCCCGAGTTTTAAGTTTCATTCAGGGATAACTGTTATTTTTCGCATTTTATGTTGGGATCTGCAAGATTTTATGTTTAAATAAGCTATGCAAGAACTAAGTTTTTTTATGATCTTTATTTTTGCGATGTACACATACATACATACATGCCATCACGCTTTTTTCCAAAGGGGTAGGTAGAGACCACATCTTTCCACTTGCTACGGAAGAAATAACGATGCGATGGATAACTTTATAATATAGTATAATATCTTAGTTTCCTTTGGTTATATGTACTAACATATAACCAAAGATATACTCGTAGTTTTTCGGCCGTACTATTGGGCGAAACTACTGACAAATTAAAATGGAACTGGACGGGGCACGTTTGCAGAATGCACCCGGATAAATGGACCCAAATAACTACCCAGTTGCATCCCACAGTTGGTCATCCCCGAAGAGGAAGGCCTCGGGAACGGTGGTGAGATGACCAATCGAACTATTCCAGCGAGTAGCAGGCCTTGGCTAACGATAGGGACATGTGGAGAAAACTGGAAACATTGGAATTTCTGCCCTTGAACATAACGTTGGCTTGCAACGTAAGCATGTACAGAAAGATTCGTTCGGTTCAGAAGCGTAAGACGAGGGTTCGTATCCTGCCTGATTTCTTCAAGGGCCGAAATTCGATTTTTTCTAGTTTTCTATCCTTTGATATGAAAAAAGCATTGTAAAATGCTGAAATAAACGAAGTAATAATCTTTGCTTTTTATATTTTCAAAGTGTTACGCTCAAAAAGTGAAATTTCTACTCAATATTTTCATGTCGAATTATATTATAAGTCAGTACTAAAAGTAACACACCGCCGTTGCAGGGGTGAGACACACATTATTAAATAAATAAATAAAATAAATAAATAAATAAATATGCGCCAGACAACACACCTCTTGTGATGGTCTCGATAGGAATTAGTATCCCTGTGTTACGAGGTACCACACAAGGAAATAAGCTAGGGGCGTCTCCCAGCACACCCAGACCCGAGTCAATTCAGAAAAGATCGTTTCCTGAATTGACCCGACCGGGAATCGAACCCGGGACACTACGAAAATCGAGGCGAGAAACCGTGCTACAGCGCACTACGCCAATCGTGTCGTCAAATTATTGAAGGAAATGTACGTTGTTCTTCCAATTATGATAATAACAGTACACACATTCAAACAAGCTGGTGCATAAAAATGAACGAGGATCCTAAAATACGAGTATAAAGTAAACTGCAAGAAGTAACGAACGGTGCAGCAGGAACAGCTCAAATGGTGTGTGTCCACGTTTTACAATAGCTCTGCAGGCCGTTACCATAAAGTATGAAAATTAGCCATAAAGGAAAGGACGACGAGACATAAAAATTGTAATTTTCATGTGGACCCAGCACTATGACAATTCGCGGCGATCTGATACCATCGGCAATATTTGTGAACGCTTCACTGCGTCACAAATGCTTTTTGGGTCAATAGTCGATTGGGAAACGATCTGTCCATGTAGTAAAATATAAATAATTTGTTTGAAACGAAATGAGGGCCATTTAGAAACATGAGGGTAATAAAACTAGTGCGTGTCATGTAAACTCGGTCGTAGGCTGCGGCTGCCCGGCCAATTTACGCTGACCTCTAGGTCTTCTTCCATTTGTTCGGCTGGGTACCTTTTGATAATGACTGGCGGGGAGCGCGGTAGATCAGAACGTTTTATTTAAGACACGAATATCGGCGGACAAAACGTAACGACAAATTAACATTCTATACGTAGATGGACGTACGTGCGGTGCGGGCAACGCTCATTTAATAATACCCCTTTTCGACATAAACGTAGTTATTGCATACGTAATATTACTATTGCACATGTTAACAATAATGTAATGTACTACTGACTTCAAAATAGATTACGTAACTTTTACCCATGATCCGCTTTTTGCGTGATAAGAATTGCTGTTTATACTACTTAAATCGTGCCAATTCTGCATGAAATGAAATCAACAATGAATTATTTATGTGATGCCATTAAAATTCGACATAATAAAGACATGGATAATGAAAACTCTTTAGCAGTGAAACTCTATGTATCAAATATGCAACGATTTGTGATTTCAAATAAATTTAAAAGTTTTAATTAACTCTGTGCTCTCGACTGGTGTGACAGGGAGATTAATTAAATCACAGACTGTAAAATTGATCTGTTTTTTGGAAGCCCGTTTTTGAACTTTTGGTGTTTTTGGAATTCATCTACGAATAATTTAACTAGAGCTACTCGTATTTAATGGCACAGTGGACTATAGTTTATCGGTCATGTTCGCACCACAATAAACAGCTTTGGGTTCGATTACCCGGTAAGTAGGTAATATCAGACTGGATAATGCCTAAGGGTGGACCTGGTGGTCTGTAACACAAGTATTATTTTACTTACAAGATCACCAGTCTCCACAAACAAGCACTATATCTGTAACTTTTTATCTTATTTTATTTGCTACTTAAACTTGTTTGTGGTGGGAAATTAATGAATTTTAAAACTTTTTTATATTATTACCTGGTTTGGGAAAAAACTGAAATCTCGGAACAGAGTGCTCAAATACTCAAACTTGACTGGCCTGTTGGTGCAGTGGTGCCTGCTGGCAGACGCCCCTGGCTTAATCCCTGTCTGGTATCTCGTAACACAAGGATATTTATCCTTGCTTCGAGAGCATTACAAGTGGCGTAGTGTAATGTCTAGCTAGCGCATATTTTGTTTAAACATTTCCTCCAAAACGTCCCGATCCCTAAATAATTTCAAAATTACCTGTTTTTAAAATGAATAATAACTATCAATAGTAGCACTGTGAAATCCTCACATTGAAAAAACAAAATTTAACAAAAAAAAACACAAAAAATAAACTATTACAAAACAAATTGATTTGCACTAAAAAGTAAAAAATAATTGCGTATTCTTCTTTAATTTATACGATAATATACTGTAGGTACAATTGTTGTTATTGTTGGAGTCTGTGTCAGCCAAGGAAACACTGCAATATACCAAGCAATATACCTATTTTTTTACAGTATGTAGGTAGGTAGTTATAAACCTACATTGGCGAACATCGACTACGACAATAACAATATCTAATTGTACCTACACTATATGCACATGTTTTAGAAGAATACGCCATTTACTTTTTAGTGCAAATTAATTAGTTTTGGAAAAGTTTTTTATGAAGTTGTTTTTTTTGTTAAATTTTTTGATTACTTCTTGATTTTTAGAGAATCGGTTCTTGTTAACTTTATACACCGAAAAAGTATCGTTCATTTGCTCATAAGAATTATGTAAAGTTTTACGAATGAATGTATTTTCACTTACTCGTACATAGTAACTACGTCATCATATATGGAGTATGCCACCCGTTTTTGGAAGTATTTTGTTAATCACCCGGTAAAAATTGTATTATTGTACTACAATAATGTATGACGAAAGTGTCGTTTTTTGAAAACCTGTTTGTTTTTGTTTCCTAATCTTTTGTAGATCTATATACTTATGGATACAAATCTTTATTATATTTATGTTTTTGTTATTCTCCTCCCTACTGTATTAGCTTAATTGTGAAAGGCGATATGACGCGGGGTATGTAGGTTATATCAATTTTGAAGTAAAACTAGTAAGGAGTATTATACAACTTAATTAGAAACGAAACATACTGTGTTAAATAAACATTTTAATGTGTTATTATTCATAATCAAATTGAACCGTCAGTGACGTTCTATGTTGAAAGATTCTGTCAGGCGAATATTTAGTAGCGAATAGTTATGTCGGAGAATCGTTCTGAGGTGAAAGGTTCTGTCGTCGAATTTTGCAAAGAGGAAACATTCTTTTATTTCATTTTTCAATTTCATTTTTTGACGACACGTTTGGCGTAGTGCGCTGTAGCACGGTTTTTTAGCCTCAATTTCCATAGTGCCCCGGGTTCGATTCCCGGTCGGGTCAATTCAGAAAACGATCTTTTCTGAATTGACTCGGGTCTGGGTGTGCTAGGAGACGCCCTTAGCTTATTTCCTTGTGTGGTACCTCGTAACACAGGGATATTAATCCCTACTTCGAGACCATTACAAGAGGTGTGTTGTCTGGCGCATATTTATATTTATTTATATTTTATATTCTGTCGGCGAAACATTCGGCGACGAAGCGAATGTCGGAGTTTCGTTTCACACTCGAATTGAAGAGTTCAGTTACTTTGTCATGGATCTCATAATTAGAACCTAACCAAACTCTCATCAAACTACCTTTGAAGTAAATCCTTACCAATAAAGTTATTATCCTTACCAATAAAAAAAGAATCATCGAAATCGGTTGGCATGATATTGAGTTGCTCCTCCCTTTGTCGCGCATTTAATTTATCTAGATTTAAGACTTATGTGATTCTCATGGATGCCACTGTCAGAACTGGACCAAATTAAAATGGGACCACACGAGAAGCACCAGCTTTCAAATAAAAAAAGAATTATCAAAATCAGTTTACCCAGTCAAAAGTTCTGAGGTAACAAACATAAAAATTTTGATAAAAAAAACATACAGCCGGATTGATAACCTCCTCCTTTTTTTGAAGTCGGTTAAAAAAAGGGAAAGATGAAGAAAGGCCTAGGAACTATACTGTTCTGTTTTCTAACACAAAAAAACTGTTTTTTAGCGACAAAAAGACAGTCTCTATTTTTGATAGATCTTTGCTGAGGTTGTTTAAAAATTGAACTAGATCTAAACAAAGAAAAATGAAAACCTGATTAAAAATAGGTTACGGTTAAAAATATTGTAATTATTTGTATCTCTTTAAAAGAGAATACTTCGAAACGAGGCCACAATAGAAATACCGATGAATATGAAGGATAGCGTCACAAAATGATAATTCATGAATATACTTATGATTTGTCCAATGAAAGTGAAATAAGATTGGTATGAATATCTGAGGAACCACATTGCCGGCCACGTGAGCTACTAGAACCACTCGCTAGGGACTTACTTTGCCTAGTGGCTTCGCTCATTGTATGGCTAGTATGGCTACATATCTCACACTCATATTTCCACGTAGGTGTTTATATTTTAGCCTTTCCTCAAATTTCGTAAATGTAATAGTATAGTACAATCATTTCGCGAGCGCGCGTGCCGACGCTCTTATTACCGAACGATAAAGTTTAATTTCGTTAGATTCACGCGCGCTCGTGATTTGCAAGAACTATATCAAAAATCACGCATTAAAAACTTATTTTACTGTTATCCACAAATAAATTTATTATCAAATAATATTCATTGTTACCATTAAACAAACAGTCATTCGAATTTGTGTTGGTTTGAGTGACATAGTTCTATTATGAATCTGTAAGCATTGCGTTTGCAAGAATTATCATAGACAATCACGATTTCTGAACTTGTGTCGAGTCTGTTATGACTTCTTAACCGTATTTGTAACTATATCATCTTGATCGATGTTTTATTCAATTCCAAAAAAGTTAATATTTTTCGAAACTGGTATTTGTTACATCATCTCTACCACTGGTAATCTCCCGCGAGTTTTTGAATGTATTTTGTAAACATTATTCTGCAATTTTTAACATTGTTTTGTTTGTTACATAATACATGTCAAGTTACATAACTGATACCATAATATATTTATATCGAGGGACTAAACGAAGCCATAATATACCAAAGGTGGTTTGACTCGCGAGCGTGCGAGGGAGTCAATAAAACCGAGGGTATATAAAGTTGGCGTTCAGTCTCGAGGTGCAAACTGTACTTTTCACTTTGAGTGCGAGAAAAATAGTCAATTTAGTACAAAAACATCTAAAACCGAACAAATTTACACTTGACATAAGTTCTGCAATTTTCGTGGTCAGTTTTTTCTTCTGAACTAAACCACAGATTAACAATTTAAAACCCATGGCGCCACCTTCTTTGCGGACAAACCATGGAACTAAAATTCTCAACATTTTCGCAATGAAGACTGTCCACACTCCACAGATAATAGTATATTTTTACTGGCTGTTTGAGTTTGTCTATGTCACATGAAGGAAATTAAAAAACGAATAACTTTTTACTTCCTAGGGGCTAAAGTGGTTACTTTAGGCCCGCTTCGTAGGGCTATATTGGCGTACTTTTAGAGCATGAGAAGTGAAAACTTAAGTTAATTCGGCACTGCCGTGGTAACGGTCGATATATCTTTAGGCGCAGTAGATCATTGTCTTGCATTCTGCTGCTAATTAATTTAACGCTTTCTTTTTCATAGCGAACAAGGGGCAGTGAATGAAATTCCAAAAAGGTTAAATGAACGGATAGTGTATAAGTTATCGCGAGGCTCATTAAGCGCATTCCGCGCTAGGGAGGTGTGAGTGCGACTAAAGTACTTGAGCGATCGAGATCACACGTAAGTACAGGTATGATATTTATATTAGCAAGAATTTCTTTTGGCGACTGCTGCCGTCAGTCAAATCATTCCAGACAATCAACATAAAAAATGCATCTTTAAAAATGCTTACTAAAATCTGCACTTTGGTGTCGGAGAAACACAGACATTCTCCCTCGAGCTGTGTCAAAGTCTACCCCCCTGACCCATGGAGCTCTTTTGGTCACCTGCTCATGCAGCAGCCAGTAATCTCTTAAAAACTATTAGCAGCGCACTCTAGTTTCGCACCCAGTTTCGTTATTAGTAGCTAAAATTAATACCGTATCACCAGAAAAATAGTTACAGTGTGTGTAAGAACAATAACACCTTCGCCCGAGCGAAGCTCCAATTGAAAATGTCTCCCAAAATTACAATAGAAACGGGCCTTAATCGAAGAACGTCGTGGTATAACATTTTCATTAATTTTGTTTTTAGTGTTCTTTTATGAAGCCGTTTTTACTTTTCTAGTTTCTCTTTCAGTTTTAAACTAGTTCCATTACGAGATATTCCCATCCCTAGGACAGCGTGTTACGAGTTTAGCATCGTCAAACTAGTGCTATAGGATGTTTCCTTCATATTTTTATTTAAAGCGCAATGTACATCTATTCAACAATAAACTTTATGTTACAAGTACATCATTGATTTATATGTGATGTACTGATGTCTTATAACGGGTACCTTATGTCTAATAGTAGTCAATTTATGCAAAAAAGTTCGCCGAGAGCTAGAACTTTAATATTTTGCTGATAAGAGCAAGAACTTGCTAGTAAGACGTGTACTGACATTGTCATCGTAAAAAATGCCCGAAAATGAATTATATAAATATCCATTCTATTCCTGTTAATTTATTTATTCATTCTTCATTGCGCAGAGTGCAAAATTTACTGCCAAAAAACATTTTCTATAAGTCAAAAACACGTACGTATTTTTAAGTTTCAATGCTACCCAGGAAAAAAAAAGTTTCTTCAAATGAGATCTTACCGTGGCCTTAATCATCATATTAAAGGAGTTTTAGGTAATCAGTAATTACTTAAAACTCCTTTAACATCTAAGCGACTTCAGTAAGTCTGTGGCACATCCTCTACCCAATTCTCATTTGCAACACCCTCCTGGTATGTTTTAACATGCTCCTATGATGTGTGGTTAGCGCAGCGTGACAGGCGGCGTCATCTCGTGATATACTCCGCGCATTGTGTGGTAATTTTCCTGGATAATTGCCGTTGGGAGATTAATTTATGAAGACACCTCAAACAGACACGTTTAAACGCCTATTTATCATCATTAGGGACAAGAAGTCATGCGTTTGATGTACGGACATACCGATTTCACGTCGGCTCTTAGTTATGATGCATATTAGAACATATTTCTCCTTGTGACGTTTATATTTTACATTAATCTCGGAATCTATGTATTGAATCAAGCTGATATAATTTATCGTACATATAATCTTAACGAGACTGGCTTTAAAATTCATGGTCCTAAGACGTCATTCTGTAAACTATCAATGAAATATCAAAAAAGTTAGATATGTATTTTGCAATAGTGATAAATAAACGTATTGATCAGCATTATTTGTTTCTCTCGACACATTTGTAATCGTTTTAACAATCGATTAAATTGTGTTTTTTCTTCGGCAGTGTGTGTTTATGATTTTTAATGACGAACGTTGATCATCTCTAAATAATAAGCTTAAATTGGAACATAATGTAATTCTTACTAGACTTCAATATATAATAGTATATCAATGTCTTGTTTATTTACATGAATTTTTCCCATTTTATGGTAACAATTTCATAAATACCAGTACTTCTTGTAGTTATAAATCGTCTATAAACGTGAATATTGTAAATATGCATAAATAAGTACTCACGGGTAACGACTCGAAGAGTGACTCTACAATAAACGTATTGTAGAGTCACTCTTCTTCATCGCCTGTCTCTACCTGAAATATAAAATGATAGGCTAGATTTTTGACTGCTATATCTGCGATGTATAAGTGAAAGAGAACAACATTCCATCGCGAAGGATCATCTTGAATCCTATTTCAAGAACGTAGCTTTAAGAGAATCGATTAAATTAATCACCAATATTAATAGCAGCAGCTATGGAGCATTCATTTTCTTTTTCAGAAAGCAAAGCCCGCCATAAATTATGTGATAAAATTAAGTGACGGCTCACAACAAAAGTCGTCTCAAATATGAAATGAGTTAAATCGCAGTTAACAACATAATGCGAGCTTTTAGATTTTTTGTCACACGGCGCCACTGCGGTATTTCCTGCTACCACGTACGGCGGAAAAAACCGCCAGCAATAACCACCTTCTGTCTCTTAGATTAAAGTTCAAAATAGATTCGGGTCATTTGAAATATTCAGGCCCAATGTGGTGATTAATTTGCGTTATAAAATACTTTTATAAATCTGTTGTTATGCTACGTCGCGTCATTTTAAACGGTCTACAAACGTACGAACGCGGTGCTCTGTGGTTATTTTTTCTTATCGGAAATGCCTATTACAAGTCGATTGCATTCAATAAATGATGCATCTACAGGATAAGATACAAGGAAATGTCCAATTAGGCAGCGCTAGACATCGTAATGCGATAATTCTGCGAGCTCAATTGATTTCGCGTCTGCAGATAAACAGCTGGATGTTGTCTGCAGGGCATGTTATCAGATCGACGTGTCGGCGTCGCGAGCGCGCGAGCGCCGCCCACCACGTGGGAAACCACTACGCACTAGGAAAACTCCCTACCTAATAACTTTATGGACTCAAAAAGGTCACCAATTAACATTCAAATTTTAGCAATTTACCCATAAAAAGCCATATATGCTTCGGCTCCTATGAATACAAACAAAAAACGTTCAATTATGCTAATTTTTATGGCTATTTACGAAGCGTATCGACTTTAAAGTCGAACGATCGTTGCGTTCTGGCATCATATTTTACAACTATAAAAAACGTATATGGAGCAATATGTGCATAAATGTCAATATTTATCCGGCTAGTGGCGGGCCGGGAGCCCGCTCGATTTATACGCAGCATTCGTACCTAAGCAGCGGCGGCAGCGGCGGCGCGCACAGCGGTATACCTCGCGTTATACCGTCCGGCATCGTAATTGTCGATTAATTATCCCGATTTCAATAAAACATACGCCATATAAAAGATATTGTATAATTTTTGACGATAAAACGACACTAATAAGGCATAACCGCTGCGCAAGTCGTACTTTTTATACGATTCCGTAACGAAAATGTGGAAAGCCGATAAGGAAATATGATTTACCGGTTACTTTATGGTTGATTCAAGATTTCTAAGCTAACTAACTAATTAACGATTAGATACACATATTATAGTGTAAGTTAGCTAGAACAATCTATAGATGGTGTTATTCGTAAAAGTAAAGTATTAATGAGAACTTCTGAGACAAGATAGATTTTGTTCAGATACATCACAAATCGGCAATTGCAAGAAGAATAAGATAATCATACAATTATGAGTAACAAAACACTCAAACCCGATATTTTATGATATCCGTTTCCAAAACTCGTGCATAATTATCGAATGCCTCCGTCACTTCTTCATTATTGTTACCGTTTATAAGACGAATAATGTCCACGTGAGAAGATATCACTGCATAGAATTTATTTGTTCATTAATTCTGTCGTGTGTGTTAATAACGACGGATCACGTCTTCGGTTCACAAGGCCCAGGATCAGGGCCATTTATATTCCGTCAACTGTCCCCGTTTAGATTTGGATTATGTTTGGTCATTGTCATTCAACTAACGGGCCGTAATGTTCGCCTCATTTGGGAAACAACAATAAAACAATGTAAACCTAATGAGGATCGATTACGCGTTGTTTTCCCTAACTTTGCATTAGAATTTCACATTGTTTTGTTTATTTATTAGGCTCCACCCATGACATAGTTTGCGAGAAATTATAATTGCAGATGCACTCGCTTCATGAAAAATTAACGATGACCTCATAAACTGACATGTTTGTCCTGTCTACGTAATGTAATGGGAGCAAAATATATTGAAACATCGATTGCTGATCTCAGGCGACTGTACTTGACTAGGGTGGCTCGGTGAGAGTTTGCCGAAAGGGAGAGATGGTCAAACAAACGGAATGGAAGATTAGGCAGGTATTGTATATGCTAGTTCAGTTGAAGTACCACTAGTACCTCGACAATGGAGCAAAAATTAAAAAGGAAAATTTCCGAAACAAACAAAATAAACTGTTTGCGTATTGAGTGCTTACAGACAAGAACGATACATTAGGTAGGTACTTAACCAAGAAGGGCCAAGTATGACCCAGTAGCTAGAGCCAGTCCTGTCGAGTGTCTCAAGTTCGATTCCCGGTTTTTTATAGTGCCCGTCAAGATGACCTCACTCCACCTGATGGAAAGCAGTCGTGAGGTCCAAATATGAGGATGACGAGCACAATAATGCAAAGCAATCATTGAGCTGGCCATACTCACCTTGAAGGCCTGCCCTGGCACCGGATAGTGTAGTGTTGATCCCGGAACGCGACCTGACCGAGATAGGTCAGAGTCACTTGGCGGGTTTTACGCAACTGCATGGTGGTAACATCAACCGGCCGACATAATATGTCTCCCACCTGAAGAGCAGATGGTCGGCTGCAGGGCTCCCTCAGTCGCCTCTTACGACACCCACGGGAAGGAGATGGGGCGGTGGAAAGTATTCTTTTAAAGTGCCGCCACCAGCACGGTCTGCTGGGAGACGTCCCTGGCTTAAATCATTCTCGCATCACCTCGTAACATATATATCAATGATATTATCACTCATAACTTCGAGACCATTTTCAATCAGTGTGTTGTCTGGCGCATATTTTTTTGCATGAGTGTCCGGAATATCCAACAGAATACTCGTTGAGCATCATCAAGTAAGATGCCATGAGCTAACTGAGGAGAAGCAAGAGCCCCTCCAAAGACACGTGACAGCTCTCTGAGATCCATGCACTTCTAGACCTGTAAAGCCCTGTTCGGTCGCCTTTTGCTATAAGCGGGGTTCACCTTGGCATATAATAGGTAAAAACCACCGGTACCTTAATTTAACACCATTATCAATCATCAGGGAAAAATAATAGTCGCTCCAATGTTAATAAGCTCTATTATGGCAAATGAAATGACAAAAGAACATTAAAGTGGAATGAGAGGGAATGACAAATTATAATAATAGGGCACACCTGCTATGCTTTTGATCCGACATTTCTCTCATTTATGATGTTAATTGAGCGGAATGCTCTCGTGTTAACAAAGTTTTGTACCCAACAAAGCACCGTATTCGAACAATACTCAGTTTTACTCATATTTTTTGTATAACATAAATTCTCTTTCATCTCGCTTAATTTTAGATCAAACTATAGTTCTTACATTTAGATCATGTCATTATTGTCTCTGTTGACTATCACGGGCGAAGAAGCAACGTCTTAATAAGTTGAAACTTTATTAGAACTTGGATCTTAATTTGTTGTGTTTTCAGTGCATTTTTGTTTGAACAATGTTGCTAGTTGTGTTGTGACGTGGTTGGTATTGTATAAAGATAAATAATAAGCGGCATTGCTTACAAGCCGGTGTATCGGTGTCGCGTGAAGCGAGTCGCGGGTCGAATTAGTGAATTGCTGCGTACGCGCAGGCGGCAGGTTTCGTCTAGCGCTCCGCCTCTCTCGCACATTAATCTCTCCGTTCGAGATGAAGCGATATCCATTTGTCATCATGTCCACGATTAACTTAGAGAAACGCTTTTCTTTGTGTTGATTCAATTATTATTTAAACGATGATATGTTGCAACGGGCACTAATAAAGCGAACTTTTTCCCGCCATAATGACCTGCGGATAATTGGATGAATAAAAAGCAAAACAGGTCCAATTTGATATGTTTTTATGGAATAAATTAGTCAGTTGTTAGGCGGTCGGCAAACATCTCAGAAATATTATGTGCATGAATAGCGCTCCATATGACGGACAGCAGAAAGGACTGCCCTTTAGGTTACCTTGTATTATTTTGTCATTATTAAATTCCCCTGTCACGAGCATTCTCATTTCTCCCTAAGAAAATATTGTATGCAAAATTATATGACATTTGAATGAGCATACGAGGTCGCATTGAGATTTGTTTACAGGACCGTCTCAAAGAATGTCCTCGTCTACGTTCCTTTGAATGAATGTCTCACATGACTACTCTAAAATATATTTCAATTTAAGTAAACATTAAGTTTGTATTGCTTGCCTTTTATCAAAATGCTTACTTTATACCAGAAGCGTACCGTTATAAACAATATGTTAAATTGAGCGTAACATAAATAATGACACTTCACACAATCCGTGCATTCAGCTCTCACCAGGAACCACTAATCAAATAACCGCTGTCAAATCAGAATCGTGTCAAAGGAATAGCTCGACGAGCTCTCGAATCACCGATCACCCGTGGCTCAAATGCGTGAAATGAAGCGATCATAAGAGCACCGAGGAAGGTCCTCGAAGGCAATCAGGCTGCAGGCGCTATCGACGTCTCCTCAACAAGCCGCAAAATGAAATTTCTCGATGCTGTCAATCATTTTCCCCTCTGCGAGGTCGACCTGTTATTCTACTGACAGCTGAGCGGATCAAAGTGTTGAGTGATAGCGTTTATTTAAGTTATTTCATGAGAACTTCAAAACTTATCAAAATGTTTAGTTCCCTGAGTGGTTACTTTTAGTTTATTTAGATCGTTTATTTCCGTACCTAATCTAGCTATGAACACGCAAGTGTTAGATGGTATTGTTATGCCCAATGAAATTCGAAGCAACGAAATTCTGCCAGATAGGGGGAACCCTTTACTTGCGCTACATGAACAAAAAACTTACTTTATGGTACGACACGAAGCGCTTGCATGCCACAAACCAGAATCAAACTCCAAAAGTGTAGTTGTTGTGTCAATCTTATGCTGTGATTATTCTGGTAAACCAGAAAATGCTCCTCCCTTCTCCTCTTTCTTTCCTTAGCATATTTTATGTCCCGCTCTCGCTAGTTTCTATCACTCATGACTTGCACCGCAAACTAGAAGGAATCGAGACATTATTCCGGTGCGTGAACCCTGCCTGTCCGGGGCGGAGACGTACCGTGAACTACTCGTGCCGTACTCGTACGTCTCTCTTGCACCATTGTCGTTATACGAATTAAAAGGTAAGCACAGCTTGCGACATAACTTTGATATAAGCATAACACTCTAATACTATGAAAAAACAAGAATTCAGGTTTAGGAAAATCTGCTTGGTTAATACAGTAAAAAAAAATTTTTAATCACGGAGTGGGCCCCACCGAAGGAACACCGTCGACCTTAACGACTAAGACGCAGATGGCGTGACTAACTGGATGTCTTCACCGGGGACTGATCTGAGAAGGCCAAAGATAGACGTATATGGAAGGTGGGAAGAGAGGCGTTTGCCCAGCAGTGGGGTCCTAACGGCTAATTTAGATAAGATTAGATTAGAAAACATAAGAATAGCCAAGAGCTCTATTTAGGAGTACGCGAAAGTGAATCAGTTACTGAAATTATTAGTTGGGGATAAAGTCTGTATGAACTTGTAATAAAATCTCTTTGGCTATACTATTTGTATATGGCTGGTTTTGGTATTATTAAAAGTTTGAATTTTAAAGAAGATAAATCCAAATTAAAATTAGGAAAATGAGTGATTTTCATTTGTTTTTCTTACTGTTTGAATCGAATGAAGAAATTCGATACATTTTAAAATTAAAAAATTTAAAATTAAAACATTTAAAATTTTAAAATTGAAATTTTACTACAAAAAAGGTAAAAATGCAACGCAAGCGGCAAATAAAAATTGCGATGCTTATGGACCTAGTGCCAGTGTCTGTGAGAGTAGCACAAATTTGGTTTGAGCGTTTTCAATATGGAAATTTATGTGTCAAAGATGCACGTCGCTCTGGTCCCCTATTACGGATCAAATGGATGCCTTTTTTGAAAAAGTGAAGCAAGATCGGCATATCAGTAGTAACGACGTAGCTGAAGAACTGGAAATTTAGCACAAAACAGTTTTGGCGGATTTGAAAAAAACTGGGTACACAAAAAAGCTCGATATTTGGGTACCTCACGAGCTCACTGAAAGGAACCTAGTAGGTACTCATTTGTGATTATTTATTACGACGTAATGAAACCGAACCGTTTTTGAAAAAGCTGATAACTGGTGATGAAAAGTGGATCACGTACGACAAGAACAACAAGTTGCGAAACCCGGGTTAACTCGCAACAAGGTGATGCTGTATGTGTGGTGGGATTGGAAGGGCATTATTCATTATGAGCTGTTACCACCAGGCAGGACCATCGATTATGAACTCTACTGCGAACAACTGATGAGATTAAAGTAGGAAGTTGAGAGAAAGCGGCCGGAATTAATCAACGAGAGAGGATGTGGTTTTTCATCATGATAACGCTAGACCTCGCATATCTTTTGCCACTCAGCAAAAATTAAGAGAGTTTGGCTGGGAGCTGTCAATGCATCCGCCGTATAGTCCTGACCTTGCATCTTTAGATTTCCACCTGTTTCGGTCTCTTCAGAATTCTTTAGGCAGTGTCAGGTAACATCACGAGAGGACTGCCAAAACCAGCTGTCGCGGTATTTTGATCAGAAGCCTGAAAAATCTTATAGCAATGGGATCATGTGCCCTATCTACAAGATGGCAAAAAGTAATCGAACAAAATGGCACCTACATACTTTAGTTAAATGTAAATAAACTATATTAAAAAATGTTTTGAATGTTGTTAAAAATGCGAAGAAACTTTTACCCCAACCTATTATTTAAGACCCTTTCTAATTTACACTTTTTAGGAGGCTTTCTTCGCTAGAAATAACGTATATCAGATTAAGTATCTATTTGGAAAAATTAAAATATTTTTTTAAGTTTCTGACACCTTTATAGCTTTATTATTATATTGTCAACCAATATAATAATAAATAAATGAGCTTGGTGTTAAAATGTCCCAGAAATTGGTTTATTCTTTATAAAATCGAGCTATCACGCATCAAGGTACAAAGATATCAATGATAAACATATCAATGTCGAATATCTTTCCCGTCAAGGTAAATTCAGCTAATTTAAGGTGAATTTAACCAAAAATCGGGTTCCCACAAAGCGGCGAGCGCAGACGGAAAAATATTTCAGAATTGAGATTGATGTCGCACGCATGTGCAGACGGCCTGTCTGCGAACAACGCGCGCCAAATATAGAACTAATTTATGTCCATACTCGCCGATTATAGATAAAAATAACCATCTTACACTCGCCTTCATAATTTATACGTTTCAGTAAAGATAAAAGATTTACTATTAACTTTGATAAACGCGCTGTTTGTACTTACTTATTACAAATGTCTGCTACGGTTGAAGTTTAAGATCATTTGACGGTTTGTTTATTGATGCATCTAAATGAACAACATAGACATTCAGAGCCAGAACATAATTAGGTATGTTTGTGTCATACAATTGTATATCTAAAGTTTGTATTGTCATAAACAAATATTCAGGAATCATTGGATTTAAACTGTTTAGAGTTCTAGTTTTATATTGTTTTACCTTACCTATTTGTAAGCAACAAATTAGAATATAGTATGTATATATATACTGTCCCACAGCAGGGCAAAGGCCTCCGTCATTGAAATCAAGTCATTACTACTATTGATAGGTATGGGCTTAATCACCACGTTTGCCAAATGCGGATTGGTGATCACAGACCCAGGCAGAAATCCGGCAGCACACTTTGCTCGACCTGGGAAGTGAACCCAGGACCTCCGGGTTTCCGGCCGAGCTCTGAAACCACTCGCCCACGGAGGCGATGCAACAAAATTATTGTCTTGTTTTTTTGAGCTAATGGTAAAATTAATAATTAGGTAATTAATTCCAAAAATTATATGATCATAGAAATTTGTGAGTATATCAGCTCAGGAGTTGGTAGAAAAGTAGAGCCTCGAGTAGTTAGCGTAAGATTTTTAAGAAACATAGGAATTTTGCGAAATCCCACTGCGCAACAAAAACTGTGTCATAAATGACATGCACGAAAACATTTCATCAGCCCATTAAGGTCACATTGCCAATAAATAATTAAAATAAATCCCATTTGGGGGTAAGCTCCCACGCGATAAGAGGTGTTATTTATACACCCTCCTTGTACAAAGGCACCGCTGCCGAATATCACCCATAAATATTGGACTGAGGTGTAATTTTTCACATACCAAGTCTTCTCGCGCGTCGCACCTTTAAAATAAATGCAAACAAAATTTAATAGGGAGAGATGCGCCGCATCGCGGGCTTCAGGTAAAAATAAACGATAGTCCACCAATCGCTGGGACATTTCGGTTCAAGAAAGTATTTCTACTGACTCACTCTTAGTTAACGCTGAGCTGACTGCTTCTACATAAATTATACTTATAACAATAATTAATTTGCTTCATTGTTAGGTTGCTGAAATATTTAAAACTTTACTTTATTCCAATCATATTTTGTGGGCAGGGTTTCGGAGACTTGTTAGTTAGAAATTGATTTTGTTAGTCAACTTAGCATTGGCACTTAGTTTGAATGCATAGTACGTAATACTAAATCGCCTTTGGTGACTATTTTTAAGGCTTTAGGTAGTACAATATCACCTTTTCTCAAAAAAAAAGTCTATATTCAGAAAGCAAGAGACGGACGTACCTAATACAGATTGGTAAGATGTATTGAAAGTGAGCAGTGCAGAAAGCTCGGAAACCAGAAAAGTGCAGATAAGGAGATTATGGAGATTGGAGATATGAAATTGATGGCTAAACTAATGGACGGCACACTAACCATAACACAGCGGTAGACGTATGGACTAAAACTGTGTCAACCGGCGTCTGGGTGTTCTTTGATTACTTATAAAGATGGCATATCCTTTAAATCAATACAAGGTATATTTTCCTTCGTAACATTTCTTCAAACACAACCACCAAATCCTAGAGGGATGTTATCAAAACTCCAAAACTACTTTTGTCATGATTTTATAACTTAATTGTTGATCAAAACACGATATTAGAATAACTTCGGAAATTTAAAACGGCAACACTATCAACAGTTGTCTTTCTACAATTAC
Source organism: Udea olivalis (assembly GCA_947369235.1). Classification (NCBI taxonomy): domain Eukaryota; kingdom Metazoa; phylum Arthropoda; class Insecta; order Lepidoptera; family Crambidae; genus Udea; species Udea olivalis. Next base: position 13,717,808 of record OX376343.1, read on the forward strand.
TCGTTTTGTCTTTGAAAAATAATGACGGAGTGGGGAGCGAAGCTCGGTCCTGACCGAGCGGATGTATAATTAATCAGTCGTGAGCCAACTGCGGCAGTGTGAACACTACTATCTAAATCTAGGTCAATCTTAGAGAATAAGTGATAATTGTGTAAAGTGAGGTGGATTGTTAAAGTGAACAAATAGAAATATAAGGAGTATTGATTTGAGATAACGTGGTTTTATTTCACTTCAGAAGTGGGATACACCATAAAAAAAAGGTATGTGAACATCATTAACAATTATTATTCTCGCCCACTTGCTTTATGATACACAATGTTTGAGGATATAAACAGTGAATGCATATCGCAATAATTCATACTAAATAACTGTACTCTCAAATAATACTCATAAAAGTGATTTGTAGTACCATTGGACACCCTTAAAGTAATTATAGCCATGAAGTAATTTACTGCACTAAATGAACACGACTTCTGAATACTGCTCAATGTCTCAAATTTCACTAAGATTTTTAGAGTTTGATGGTCTAGTTAGTATCTTTAAAGACTGCATTTTAGGCAAAAACTGTAGTAGTTTTTGCTTTCTTTGAATAAAATACGGGTATTTTAGAACCTACCTACCTAATTAGTAATCATAGAAGACAGATAAATCACAGATTGCTTTGATGAATGTTTGGTATTTCCTCATTAAATAATACCCCATTTCCAAGCAGTTTTTTTTTCACTTTCAACTGATCGAGCTAGTGAATTTCGATTAGACTACAACTCACTGGTCACCTATTGGTATTTGAATTTGTGTCAGAGTTTTACATTGTATTCATTGGGTGTGTTAAGTTGCATACTATTGACAGATTTTAGAAGCGATGTGCATTGAGTTTTATACATTCATCGGATTTAAAGGGGCGATGTGTGACCAGTTGCATACATTCGTCGGGTATTTAGGGGCGATGTGTGTTCAGTTACATTCATTCGTCGGATCTTAGGGCTGATGTGTGTTCAGTAACATTCATTCGTCGCATCTTAGGGGCGATGTGTGCTCAGTTGCATTCGTTCGTCGGATCTTAGGGGCGATGTGTGTTCAGTTACATTCATTCGTCGGATCTTAGGGCTGATGTGTGTTCAGTAACATTCATTCGTCGCATCTTAGGGGCGATGTGTGCTCAGTTGCATTCGTTCGTCGGATCTTAGGGGCGATGTGTGTTCAGTTACATACATTCGTCGCATCATAGGGGCGATGTGTGTTCAGTTACATACATTCGTCGCATCTTAGGGGCGATGTGTGCTCAGTTGCATTCATTCGTCGGATTTTAGGGGCGATGTGTGTTCAGTTACATACATTCGTCGCATCTTAGGGGCGATGTGTGCTCAGTTGCATTCATTCGTCGGATCATAGGGGCGATGTGTGTTCAGTTACATACATTCGTCGGATCTTAGGCGCGATGTGTGTTCAGTTACATACATTTGTCGCACCTTAGGGGCGATGTGTGCTCAGTTGCACACATTCGTCGGATCTTGGGGTCAATGTGTGTTCAGTTGCACACATTTCTCAGATTATTAATAGATGGTGTTTGTTTATACGAGCTTTTACTCATTTATTGACTAAGTTGCATACATTTGGTGGATTTCATCCCATTGGTAGGCTAGATTACCTACTTATAAAACTTGTTTAAGAGATTGAATCACTTTTACTCAGAGAATGAAACACCAACAGTAATGAGGTTTCATTAATAACGTTACCTACTAACGTACTACCCAATTATATCATTACAAAAGTTAAAAGACAGTCAGAGAATCCAGTTGATTTTTATCCCTTTCGGAACGATAAGTAGAATGTGGAACGGCCTATGTCGATGGTTGATATTTTTGTTCCAGGAAGAGATGGATCCCGGTGATGATTGCGGTACGCCACCTGGTACTCCTCCAAAGCGGCGTAGACGAGCAAAGAAAAAGTCCAAGCGCCAGAGGAGTCCTTCCTCTTCATCCACTTCGAGCAGCGAGCCTGTTCCCAGGAAGTCACGTAAAAGAACAAATTCCTTTTCTACTAAAGTCCTTCTGAAACTGATGGCTAGCTGTAAAGAAGATGCAAATAGAAACTCGAATTCTATACATAGCAATAATAACAATGTTTTGTCAGAATTTGACCCCGCAAATAGGACTCAGACCATCGAATGCTGGTTACGAAAGGTCAATGAGTGCGCTATCATTTATGGGTGGAATGATAAACAAATTATTCATTTTTCATTACAAAAATTAATCAGTTTGGCAAAAAAATGGTTCGAGTCCTTACCTACAGTAATTCATACTTGGGATGAGTGGCAAGCTAAACTCCGAAAGGCATTCCCCAACGAAGCAAATTATGGGCGCCTTCTGGAGGAGATGCTAAGTCGCACTTCGAGACACGACGAGAGTCTTCGCGAGTACTTTTTTGATAAATTGTGTTTGTTAAATAGATGCGAAATTGGGGGCAAGAAGGCTGTTGATTGCATTGTGTATGGGATCATGGACAGATCTATTCGTAATGGAGCCCAGGCTTTAAATAGTTCCGAACCTGAAGATCTGCTCAACTTTCTGTGTTCACAAAAGTCACAGCCATTTGTCGATAATAAGCTAAGGAATCGTCCTGTTCAATTGAGACGCGATCCTGGTACTAGTTCAAACTCTAGCACGAAAAGATCTGCCCTTGACTCTATTATATGTTTCAATTGTCGGGCTAGGGGTCATCCTTTTTCCAAATGCACCAAACCGTTACAGAGATGCAAACGTTGTAACAGAGTTGGACATAATAATGATGATTGCGAAATGGTACCTGTAAACAGTAAAAATTCTTACAGTGCAGCTCCTGATAATATTTCTGAGAAAAAGATTCTAAAAATAGATATCGGTAATAAAAGCAATGATAAATTTTTTAAAACCGTGACCGTTAATGACCAAGTTCTAGAAGCTTATATTGACTTTGGTAGTGAGTGTACACTCTTAAGTCAATCCAATGCAGAGTCTTTGAATTTGATCAGATCATTTGATGGCATTCCAGTGGTACGGGGATTTGGTCAGTCTTCCGTTGTTCCGAAATATAAAGCGAGGGTTAATGTAAAGGTCGATGAGGTCGAAACAGAGGTTGAGGTACTAGTCATTGACGATGTGCACATGCAATCTGCTATGATCATCGGACAAAACTTTACCGAATTGCCGTGCATAACTGTTCTTAAAGACAGTCAAAGACTAACTTTCTACAAAAGTCCCAGCAATGATCTGCCTTGCGAAGATACTAGCTTAAAGCTGCGTGTTTCTAATTCAGTCCAAGTTCTCAAAATCGATGTCATCCCTGTGTACGCAGAGTCTGATTTCACGGGCGACATCCTCATTGAGGGTTATAACGCTATTGAGCCTGGAAAAGAATATCGCTTACTTCAAGGAGCCTACCATATACGTAATGGTAAGGGAGAATTAGTTATTTCTAATTTGTCTCACCATGCTGTTACTTTGGAGAAGGATATTTTAGTAGCCAGGGCAATACCCTTCCTAGAGCAAAAAGATTGTCAAGTCAATAGCATTCAGACTACACCTTCCACTTTGGACCCTTTGAACAAGAATGACGTCAAAACTGGACCAAGACTTAGTGTTGAACAGACAGACAGACTTTATTCTCTTTTGCAAAGCTATCGCGATTGTTTTGCTACTAAATTAGAAGAGATAGGTCGCGCAAATGATGTGGAAATGAAAATCAATCTTATGGACAATAAACCAATAGTGTACCGACCTTATCGCCTGTCTCATGCCGAGCGTGAAACGGTCCGTGAAACTATAGATGAACTACTGCGATTGGACATCATTCAGGAATCAAAATCAGATTACACTAGTCCGATTTTAATGGTAAAAAAGAAAACCGGAGAACAGAGGCTTTGTGTGGACTTCAGGGCTTTAAAAAAATAAAACTGTTAAAGACCGCTTCCCTCTGCCTCTTATTGAGGACCAAATTTCCAATTTAAGTGGAAATAGCTTTTTCACCACTCTTGACCTCGCCTCCGGTTACTACCAGATTCCAATGGCCAAGGACAGTCAGCATCTCACCGGATTTGTCACACCCGACGGGCACTATGAGTTTAAGAGAATGCCCTTCGGGTTGGCGAATGCACCGGCTGTTTTTCAGCGTGTAATAAATAAAATTCTAGGCAACAGGCGGATCGAGTATGCACTGGCTTATTTAGACGATGTTTTGATACCTGCAAGGACAATTGACGAGATGTTTCAACGCTTAGAGGATGTTTTGAAGCTTTTTCGACAGAATTGTCTGACTCTGAAACTCTCCAAATGCCGTTTCTTTGATTCCACTGTCAGTTACTTAGGGTATGACATCTCTTCTCACGGAATTCGACCCGGTGAGGCCAAAGTATCCGCTGTTAGAGAGTTTCCCACACCTCGTAACGTTCACGAGGTTCGCCAGTTCTTGGGCTTGACCGGATTCTTCCGTAAATTTGTGAAAGGATATGGAGAAGTTGCGGGTCCTTCAACCTCTTTACTAAAAAAGGAGTCTGAGTGGCGATGGTCTGATGTTGAGGAACATGCCTTTACCTTTCTTAAGGAAAAGCTTGTTAATCGACCAATACTGGCCCTTTACGACCCAAAACTTGAGACTGAGTTACATACCGACGCCAGTTCTCTAGGCGTAGGAGGCATTCTCATGCAGTGGCAAAGAGATTCAAGGGTCTTGAAGCCAGTAGCATATTTTAGTCGACAGACAACACCCGAAGAACGTCATCTGCATTCCTACGAGCTGGAGACATTGGCGGTCGTGTGCTCGTTAAAAAAAATTCGGGTTTATCTTTTGGGTTTACACTTTAAGGTGTTTACGGATTGCGCAGCACTTAGGACCACAATGACTAAAAGAGACCTGATTCCACGAATAGCAAGGTGGTGGCTCCAAATGAGCGAGTATACTTTCGACATTGAATATCGGCCAGGCATTCAAATGTCGCATGTTGACGCATTAAGCAGGAACACCAAACTATCCGTGGATCCAGATGATGACGAGATCGTATCCGTGTATACTATTGAGAAACAAAATTGGCTATTGACTTTACAAATAGCAGACCCAGACCTTTCTAGAATCCACAATATTCTAAAACCTGAAGACGACATCGCGTGTAAGGATATTAAAAAAAATTATACAGTGAAAAACCACGCAGTATATAGAAAGGTTGGTGATCGTTTATGTCTTGCTGTACCACGAAGCGCAAGGTGGCAAATATGTCGAGCCAATCATGACGATATTGGCCACCATGGCTATGCTAAGACGCTTGAGATAATCAAAAATGATTATTGGTTTCCCAAGCTAAGAAGATTTGTGAAGAAATATGTTGCAGGGTGTTTAGAGTGTGCGTACAACAAAGATACTTCCTCGAGACAAAAGTCGGGTCATTTATACCCCATAGAAAAGATAAACATACCCTTCCATACGATCCACATAGATCACTTAGGTCCTTTTGTTAAAAGTAAAGATAGCAATAGTTACATTCTCACAGTGGTAGACGGGTTTACAAAATATGTTTTTGTTAGAGCCGTTAAAGATCTAAAGACCAGGAATACAGTTAAAGTTCTAGGAAGAATATTCTATGATTTTGGTGTCCCAGCTAGGATTGTGTCGGATCGAGGTACTAGTTTTACGTCTGCGGCTTTTAAGTTATTTTGTGACGCCCACGGCATTAAACATATACTTAACGCGGTCGCTTGTCCCAGGGCAAATGGCCAGGCGGAAAGGTTCAATCAAACGATCCTTAACTCATTAGCTTCTCAAAATGCTTTTGGCCATGAGCGCGAGTGGGACAGGTGTCTGGGCAAGCTCCAATTTGGTATTAATAATACTGTAAATGCCACAACTCGCAGAACTGCGACAGAGGCTTTGTTTGGATTTAAGTTACGTGATGATTTATTTTATTAAACAAACTGGACATTGTGAATAGTAACGACGCCAACACCTCTGATTTGCAAGAAATTAGAGAACAAATAAGTAACAGTATTGGCAAAGATCAAGAAAAGCAAAAAAAAAGGCATGACGCAAATCGAGCCCCTGCTCCTATTTACGACATAGGTGACTTAGTCAAAATTTCACGGAATAATTTTGATAATAAGAGTCAGAGTACAAAACTGCTGTCAAAGTTCGTTGGACCCTATAAAATATCCGAAAGGTTAGGGAATGATAGGTACAGAATATCTGAAGTCCCTGGATTTCACAAGAAAGGTAAACCGTATGATACTGTTATAGCTGTCGATCGAATGAGGCCGTGGATACATGTAAAGGCTCTCGAAATCCATAATACAGATAGCAGTAGCTCTAGCGAGCGTAGTAGTGATTGTGAATGAGGATATATATAATTATTTAACCGTTAGTAAAATATTTTAGTGTTTTCAGTTATAAGTTGTTTAGTTAATCATTCATTATGTGAATTAAAACACAGGTATTTCTTTATGAGACTTAATATGGGAAATAGTAAAGATATCTGTAAAAGTATAATAATAACAAATAATAATAATAAAAAAGAAGTTCTGTTAAATTTATATTCAGTAAGCTGTTACCATGTCATGATTAATAATTAAGATCTTCGAATAATTTTACTTTAAAATTTGTATGCATGTTATCCCGATAAGATTTAAGGAAAGTACATTCATACAGTTAAAATAACTAGATATTATTTCGTACTAATTGTTTTATTTAGAATGTGTGTCGGGAGACAGCACGTTATCGGATGGCCGAATGTCATGATTTTATAACTTAATTGTTGATCAAAACACGATATTAGAATAACTTCGGAAATTTAAAACGGCAACACTATCAACAGTTGTCTTTCTACAATTACTCGTTTTGTCTTTGAAAAATAATGACGGAGTGGGGAGCGAAGCTCGGTCCTGACCGAGCGGATGTATAATTAATCAGTCGTGAGCCAACTGCGGCAGTGTGAACACTACTATCTAAATCTAGGTCAATCTTAGAGAATAAGTGATAATTGTGTAAAGTGAGGTGGATTGTTAAAGTGAACAAATAGAAATATAAGGAGTATTGATTTGAGATAACGTGGTTTTATTTCACTTTTTACCAAAATCCACGTGAGCGTCGTTTATAATCTGCTTGACGTACTCCGGGCGGCTTGCAGAGCATTTATTTACGATTATTGGTTATGGGCAGCCTGGCCATCTCCCGCGAGCCTCGTAACGGACTTAGCTGCGAGGGTGCCGCGCCTGACGGATATATCCTCCTCCCGGGAGCGGAGCCGTTTGCGAAATTATGAATTGCTAACGGCCATTGTTTAGAACTAGTTTTGCCTTAGGAATAGAGTTGGAGGTACACGAGAAAAACAAGCAGATCTTTGTTCAGTGATAATGTTAGTTAGATAAACGTTCAATCAGAAACGCTCAGCCATAAAATATTTTCGCTTACGTAGACTTGATTTGATTCAAATCTGAATAAATCTTTTATATCACTTAAAGCTAAAAAGTCTTGAATTGGCGGTATATTTTAATATAGTTTACGGTTAAATAAGCATAATTTATCGTATAATATGAACATCAGTATTCTATGACTATTTTGAAAATGTTTATGAAAATAAATAACACTATAAAAAACTGGTTACAAAATCTCAAATAACCATATTATAGTAAAAAACATCAAATCGTAAAAAAGCCACTAACAAATCATAACAGTATTTGTCAAAGTAATCTGACTTCCATCAAATAATTCGATGGCAATAAAAATCGTATAGAGACATCGCACGAATTTGTAATAAAAGTCTCACTATAAATAACGATCATGAAATATAATACACCTGCAATCTTCGGAAAATGGGGAAATCATTTTCCGAGGGCGGGCGCGGTCCGGCGAGATATTGTTATAAATGTACTTTCTGGAGGACATAAATAATAATGTGGCACGCGGGCCGGACCTGCGGCACCGCGGCACGCACTTTATGCAGAGCGCCGGTTAGGCGATTTGCGGAAAAATATGATAGAAAACCTGAGATAAGTTATAACATGATTATCTATGCTTTTGTAAATCTATCTTAAACTTTGATAGGATTAACATATTTCTTCACCATGTTTTCCTAGAAGGTATATACAGGGACATCATCAAAAGACTCACAAAATGTATATGGCATACTCAGTAAGTGATGTAGTAAGTACGAGTAGTTAGGTACTATGCAAATAAAAAATTGCTTTTTTCAATCGACTTTAATTTTAAGGTTTTCATACAAAAGATACTCGCTGTTCAACTGATTTTGTATGGTCACCTTGGAATTGAAATCAATAGAAAAAAAACAAATTTTCACTTAAATAGTTGCAAATAATTCTTCACTTACTGATAATGCCATATCGTTTTTGTAAGTCTAATGATAATTACCCGCTATGTGGTGTGTATATAAGGTGTTTTTTTTGTCACTACTAACGAAATAAGATGTATTTCGGTCCAAATATGATGCACATTCGTTAACACGTAACCAAAAAAATACTAATCAACTACGTACACTTATACACGTCATGTAATTTTTTGCCAATATCATTAATATTCGTTATGAAAAACCAATGAATATATTAGTTTATTGGGCACATCAAATCAAAAGCTTAAGGCTTACTACCATTAACTTAATGTTTCACTATTTTGTATTTGTTTTATTCATGCAGAAAGTGTCAGTAGCGACTTTTCTCTGCTGGCGCGCAACCACGCGAAGAGTCGCGGCTACCGCTGGGAGTCATTTCACCCCGACAGCCTGTAAATTCTCCATTACGCGATATGAAATATGTCTGCACGCCCTGCACCGTTTACGACTTCTAGATATCATGACTGACCCATCAGCTGATTTAAGAATGGATTTCTAATTTACTGCATTTCTGTTAACGCAACGTCGTTGGCAAAATAGTGAAAACCTCGGCTCATTTCACAATTCATGTGCTCCAGGAAGAATTCCCTAACATGAATGTTTGTTATGTTTGTGAATCAAACTCACGTCGTAAAAAGCAGCGTGTAAATACCCCAATACGCAATATGAAATATATCTGTACGCTGCAGCTGATTTAAGAATTGATTTCTAATTCTCGTTATTTCTCATTAGACATCGTCGGGTTAACAAGCGTATGGTCGATCGCCTGGTTTTAAGCATTTAACTCTATGATAAGAAAACCTCGGCTTCCTTCATAATTAAAAGGTTCCGATAAAGAAACATCATTGCTACTCGAACGAAATATAATGCCAATCATCTAATTTATAGATGATCTTCTGACGTAATGGTAACGTTTTTTTGTTGTTCGTAAGTCAATTATCAGGTGATTTATGGCTGGACTTTTGACGTCCAATTTTGAATCGCCCCGTAATACTAATCTCACGGTTTTCAGCTCTTCACTTTATAAATGCGGTGTTTCTATTTAACCCAGACAGACTAGACTACAAATTTACTCAGGTAAATGTTTGTCCTAAGTGGGAATCAAAGTCATGGCGTAAAAGTCAGTATCCCACCAACACTACCAACCAGACTGCTAAAATGGGATATAAACTACAACAATGGACACTTTCTTTACGCAGTAAAATTTGAACTTTTTCGAAGGTAAAAGCCAAAACAAGCCCAAAGACATTATGAAGTCAAAGAATGAGCAATACGACTGCATATCCCCATATTGTCAAATTAGAAATTGTCTCAGTCTTATAGTTTATATTATTGTACCGTGACACATTTGCCAAGTAGGTACGTAAACACCGGAGATTACAGGTATTGCCAGGTAATTTATAAATAATAGTCAATTTGCCTGTTATTTACTGTCTTGAAACATCTCTGAATCTCGAAAATAAAGTTGTTAAAAAATAAATTCTTACAAATATTCGAATTCGCACTTGACCGACTAATTTATTAAATTAATTATCCCAATTTTCTCTTCGAGAGACAAAACAAGGTCGACGCCAATCGAATTAAAATAAGAATCGAGATCGCACTCATTTGACCTCCGCTGTTGTTGTATTAGTGTAGCTCGTGTATGAGAAAACCGAATCATAAACTCAGGTGAGATGTGTTAAAACGTCTTCTCGACGCATGCGTCAACTAAATAATTATACCTTTATCCGTCTTTCGCATTACAATATTTTGAGGTTTCAACGCGAAATTCGGCTTTTGTTCTCGGGACCGTGTAATGTCTTTATGAGGCCACTAACGTGATAATATTTCAATTAACGGCCTGATTTAGCGTCGCCGGAAAAACACAAAACAATGAGGTGCAGACAATCGCGGCGAGAGAATACCACGTAATGAACCTTCTGATTTGTGCACCTAAATATATTTAACATGCCACAAAATCTGGGCGATTAACGCCAGCTCATAAATTAATAATCGTACGAAAATGTTTTGACTAAGAATAGCTAGTATTAAAGGGCACGTCTTAACAATTAAATACGTCGTCGCTTGTCTTGTAAGACATCAAAATAAAATGACTACTATTTATGTATCTGAAGGCGTATTAACGGCACGCACCGCACTCTTATAATGTAATAAATCGTCTGGAAAATATAACCGTCAGCGCTCTGTCATACGCTTGTCGACGACGCGTCGAGCGCCCGCTGCAGCCCGAGAGCGCATCCTTACACCATAAATCGTAACAGCGTAAATAAAAACTGGCGTTCCATATTTTAAAACTTTATTTTAATAGCCCACTATTCAACGAAAAATTAAGACGTGTTTATTAGCTGAGCGCTCGTAATCCACACAAGTTTTTCTTTCATAGGTCCCTCTACTTTTGAACGCCGTAAATCTGTAACCATGTTAAGTTACGACATGAAACTATACATGTTGTTAAACATCGTTTAAGATCTTACAATAGACAGTTATTAAGAAGCTTACTTGCTCTAAAAAAAATATTTCTTCTATATGACTGTTACACGCGAAAAGATTCTGTTCGAACAACTCAACAACGAATGAAACAAACGAAGAATAGTTTTATGAGACACTCCGAAATGTGTTCACTTTCTTTTTATTTGTAGCTATTTTTCTTGCTTTGATATTTCTCCCCATAAAATGGTTCCTGGAAAATTGTGTACGCCAATCGCCATGCAAATAATAATCCGGGTGCCGCTTTATGTCGCGGAAGAAGTGTATGGAAAAAGTTTTCGCGGAATTGCCCTATTGTGCCTATTTAGCTGTTCTTTTTTCCGTTGAAGTATAAATCATTATTCGGGAGCGCCAAAAACGGGTTAATGTGTAGCTGGAAGTGAGCTGCGTGCAGGCGAACCCCACAACAGCTGAAATTCTAATCAATTATGCCGTGTTCCCATAATATGACTCCTCTCTTGACGACTATAAAATTGCCACACATAACATTTTTGTCTGTGCCAAAAATCAACATTATCTCAGACGGAATGTTAACAACACAATATTTTTCAACGTGTTCTTAATCTCCACAAATTGTTGAAAATGAAAATATTTAATCTTGTGCGTTCAAGAAACAAGATGTGAAGAATGTTAATGGCAAAGCTACTTAAATGATTTTTAATTAATTCGATACAGCTTTCGCCACTACATTTATAAGGTTCATTTTCAAACGTACTGAGTGATAATTGATATGCAATATTTTCCATCGGAGATGAAACCTTCTTTACATTTTTATTTTTAAAAATAATGTTTCATAGACACATTGACTATTTTAAATAAATTTAGTATAAGATTGTTACTTATACTAATATGTAAGCACACCTACGTACTAAGCTGTATCTAGGTTTAACTGTAGTCTTATTGGCTGAAGGTATTCTTCTATTTAAGCTTAGGAAGTACTTGACTCCAAAATAATACGGTAACGTGCTCTTGCACGAAATAGTGCTGCACATTTGTGGTTTTGACAACCACTTTATAACAATAGTCGAAATCCTAAGACGAAGCTATATTTTAATTTGGCTCGCTTTGACTCGATGCCAGAATGACTAATTCGCACTAACATGTCGTGACTCTCTTTTTATTACATCCTATTTTTTATCTAACATTGTCTTACCTTCTATTAAAATAATTGTCACTATTACACTCAATAAATTTTGTAGTAAAGTGGTATTTAACTGTTTTACACTATCTTTTGATGAGTTAATGAATACATTCTATAAGTATGTTGATGATGTAGATTTACACATCCGCTCATATAATTATTATTTATAGGACAATAAACTAAAGTTTAAATTGCCCTTTTGAGTAGAAAATTACTTGCCTTCACATATTCAGAACTGCAAAAACAGTTACTTCACAAAATTATTTTCCAATCGTCCTATAATATTATAAATGCAAAAGTTTGTGAGGATGTATGTTTGTATGCATGTTTGTTACTCTTTCACGCAAAAGGTACTCAACGGATTTGGATGAAACTTTACTGTAGTACAGCATAAACATCAGAATAACACATAGGCTACAATTTATATAGAGTTTATGTAATTTAGTCATAATGTATAACGAAACGCGGGCGAAGCCGCGGGCGGAAAGCTAATATACATATATTTGGCTTTCCGATAGAGGAAATATCTTCGCCGTGGGATAGGGTATTGAATTAAATAAACCTTAGACACCTCTTTAAAGCCTAGCATGTACACTACTGTGGGATAAAATACTTTATGTACAAATATGTACCTATTCAGATATATTTTTGAAAACATAACTGAAAAGATAAATAACACTTCTCGAACCCATTACTTTGCTAGTTATAATTTAGCATTATACAAAAGGTGTCATTTAGTGGTTTTACATTAGGACATGGATCACGATTGATCGTGGCGTCGCGCAACTCATTGCATCTATTGTTAAATTCCATAATTAAACATTTATTTTTATTGCTCATTTAACATAATCTTATCATTACCACCCAAAGCGACGACAAACTGCTATTCGCTTGTAAATTAATTCCGAATATTCATTTCAGATCTCCGTCGTGACATTCGACTTACCACGACTCGTATTATTTACCACGCACCTATCAGTCGCCGAATCTTCACAGCAGTTTCGAGCCGTGTGGTTACTTTTTAATTTAATGCTGATTATTGGTAAGGCGCAATAAACATTAACCCTTTCTCTGTCCCATGTACATATATGATACATAACAATAGATTTTCTATTGTTTAACTTCCTAGACAGAAAACCTGTTATGTTTATTCCGTAGTTTATGATGAAGACCTCACTGTGAATCCTTGAAGTATCATTGCATACCTAAACATTTTCTATTAGTATGAGGTAATCGCCTGAAACATAGTTCACCAGGAAAATAGTCTGTAGTGCTCCTTAACTAACTTCGCATCAATCAATTGCAATTGAAGCACACCGTGTCTCAGTTATTGGAGATTTTTTCAAACTTATTGAGTGCTTTTAAAGTACTTCTATGCCATGATTGTTGCAATAGGTTGTTTCGCTACCCTCACATAACACATGGGCGGAAGGTTAAAAAAATATTCACAGCTCAATACCTTTTTTTATAAAATAGTTCTTAATAGTAACTATATTTTGACTAAAGGGCACAGTAAGTAGCATGGCTCTACAGCAAATCTGATAACTATATGATACTGCGAGTCTTTGGTTTCGTCTTGGCAACATTTTACATGAAAATGTTTTTGGTGGGATATCTACTGTTTGTCTAAGTTGGGCTACCGAGCACGCATAAGCAAAAACAGGTGTAATTTCAAAATAATTTCGGTTTTTTCGTGGCCATACTCCTAGTGCCTCATCACGATCTCTTAAAGCTTGCTCGCATTTGACCGTGAATTGAGCGTCCTGGCATTTTGGTATTATGATCTCTTATTCCCAGTCATGTGACCATTACGTCATACAAACTCAACGTCTGTGCGGCTTGTTGGTATTACGAACTCTTATTTGACTTTTCATTTTCTTAGCGAGCACGTACATTGCTCACATCAGCATTATTTCGACCTAATTTCGTAAGCGCGCTTTAGTTATTTTACTAAATGTCCAAATCAGTTCGTTCACATCCGCCAATCAATTAAGTCACGCGTTCTCACCTTACCATCAAAATCCATCTAGCCTAGACCAGTTCATTATACAAGTTTATCTTATTTTGCAAACATTTTCTATTATTTTACATCAACCCTATCATAGAGTTGCGGCATCCACGTACCATTGTTTATCTGTTAAATAGTACCAGTCTAAAACTTTTGACTTGCAGATGTACTCGTAGCTATAAAAAAGTGACATCGTAATACCAATACAAAGTAAGCATTTTAGAACCGTAAACGGTGACGCTGCTGCGATAGTGGCAACATATTGTAATATAGCCCTAGATCGAATATGAATCTGGATTATCAGTTTTTCCCCATTCTCTGGATAAGTGTACAGATGGCCTTAGATAGGAAATCATCCACGGTCCGCGCTAATTTCACGCGTGTGGAGACGGCGTTAAGAGTCGCCGTTGCGGACACGACTTGCGCTGGTAAAATTCCTTGGTATTTCACGTAATAAAGTTTTATAAAATCATGGTTATCGTAAACAGAACAAATAGCAATGTTTACGAGCGGCTCGTCTCGCATTTCCATTTGCATGATACGAGTTCGTCATAGTCACATTTGGCGACAGGTGCGGACTCAGAGCTTTGTCTGACTGGATTACTTCCAAATTACATTTTAATATTTACCGCAGGGTAGGTTCGATGCACAGATTTAAGCCCATATAGCTGATCTATAGAATATATAGAATATATAGAATAGAATGAATATATAGAATAGAATGAATATATAGAATCAGTTGCATTGTTAAATTTTGAAGTTTCAACTATGATGAGTTTTTTCTATGATTATGGGGGTTAATGTTAAAAAGCTGCATATAAAGATTAATTTGAACTAGTTTAAAGCTTCGAACTGTGTTTGAGCAGTGGTGCATTATGCTAATATGAATAAGTATACCTTACTTGTAATAATTGTTATACTCTAATGCACTATGATATTTAGATCTTCGCCACTTTTAGATGAACAAAACAATAATTACTATTTGTTGTAATACATTTTAACTTACTATAAACAAATTTTACTGAAGTTTAGCAATGCAGATTACTTACTCAACAGAGTTCAACGAGAGTCACTGTAACAATTTAAATCTTACTAATATTATAAATGCGAAAGTTTGTGAGGACGTATGTATGTGTGTATGTTTGTTACTCTTTCACGCAGAAACTACTAAATGGATTTAGATGAAACTTTACAGTAATAAAGCTTATGCATCAGAATAACACATAGGCTACAATTTATAAAGATTTTATGAATACATGTTAGAGAAATGAAGTTGACGCGGGCGAAGCCGCGGGCGGAAAGCTAGTTTATCTATAATAATATGAAACAGTCGTCTTGATCCTTGACTACGTACCTGAGTTGAAGTTATGGTGACACTTTAAGTCCCCGATGATTTATTCAACAATAAATATATTTATCACTTACTTATTTGTGGCTAAATTAATCGACAGTACGTAACATAAATATAAAGTACCAACATAAAACTTCATGCAAATCTTCTTCTTAGTCGTTTACTCTTGGCAGAGTAGTCGTGTTCATGGGAGGTGCAGATTGCGTGGCTCGTCGTATACTACCTCTCGCCACCTCTCTCTCCCCGAGGCAGTGCGTACACACTGGTTGAGCCACAATTCAGTGAGTGTTGTTATTTGGTCTGTCCAACGTAGCGGGGAGCGACCTCTGGTTCTGGAGCCGTTCACTCGTCCCTGGAGAACAAGTCTCTCCATGCTGTCGCCTTCTTTGCGGCTGACGTGTCCAAAATATTTTAATATTCGGGAGAACACTAGTTTCAAAAGCCTCTCCTTGACTTTCAGCTCTTGGAGGATGGAAACGTTCGTGCGGCGCTGTGTCCATGATATGCGCAACATCTTTCTGCAGCACCACATCTCTAAGGCGTCTATGCGCTTTCGTTCTCTCTCCTTGACAGTCCACGCGCCATAACATTACATTACTGATCAGACCATGAGGAAGCTCATTGATGTATGTAGGTGTTAGCCATCGCCGTTCACGTTTACCGAAATAATTATTCACTTTCGGGACTATTAATTTAGGCTTCTTAGATGCTCGAGTTTGGTATGTATATTCTCTTTTCCATTTATTGTTCCCATACTTGTGTAATACTAGATCATCAGTATCATCACACGAGAACATACTTTTTTATAATAAATAAATAAACAAATATCTGGGACAAATTACACCAAGATCATCTGACCCCAAACTAAGCATAGCTGGTAATATGGATGTCAGAGACTAATAAACACATCTACTTGAATAGATTATAACACCCAGACACACAACAAACACATTTTTTTTGTCACATAGAAGTTTGTCATGGGCGGGGATCGACCGCCTCCGGTGCTACAGGCAGGAGCGCTGCCATTGCACCAACAGGCCAGTCGATAATATATATGTTTTGACTAATTGGTACAGTCTGACTGAACCGCAAGAGACGGTCATAATTACCTATTGTATGATCAGTACCCACTCTACCATGAGTTAATTTCAATGACAGTCACTCGAGTCTGTGATGACGTTGCATAGCTCGAGCTGCGCATCTTCCTCGCAGAGCTTCCTTGAGGCGGCGCATCTTACTCATTTCGTTACATAGCATCAGTAGAAACGGTCTAATAGCTTCTGAGCTTAGCTTACACACCCTCGCAGCGTAGCTGCATAGCACAGCTCTGGTAGGAAAACAGTCAAACTCATGGGAGAGGTGCAGGTAGCTTTTAGGGTGCATTTCCACAGAAGCGGGGTTGCGCTGAGCTCAGCTGAGCAGGACTGTTTAAAGAGGTAAGTGTTTCTATTCATCATCATCCGTGCGGTCTATCCCGGTTGTGAACCCATACCAGTGTGTGGGGTCCCAGGGTCCGTCTTTCTTCTTGTGCATCCTCAGTGGTGTGTCTGTTGGCACGCATGACGACGTCGAGCCACCGCTTCTTGGGTCAACCTGTTCTGCCAGTTCCCGGCGGAGGCGGCATGGCCAGACATTTGTTGCCCACGTAGCTTGCCGATCTCCGTGAGACATGACCATACCAACCATTCCATTGAAGCTGCGCAAAGATAAATAGTGCAGAGCTTAGCTACACATAGCTGGCAGAAGTAAAGCCGTGTGGGGCTGTGAATACATTTTGGTTGCAGTCAGTTAAACCGTGACGCCGCGCATCACCCCGCACAGCCCCGCTCAGCCCCGCCCGTCCCACTTCACCTAGCACAGCTACAGAGCTCAACTGCGCATTGCGCATACGCTGGCTCAGCATAAAAAGCTCCGCTCTGCACATCAAGCTATATATTTTAGTGTGATTCTTTTCATCTCCGCTAATACTGTTTCCACTGAAGTGGAGCGGAGCTAATAAGTTTGATTTAAGCAATATCATTGGAAATTTTTTGTTAGCCTCAGCCTAACTCCAGGCAGCCCCGCTTCTGTGGAAACGCACCCTTACACTCGTAACGCTAGAAAGTGCTTTTGCTCTTCTAAATTCTGCCGTTTTGATCTCCTGTCCTGTCATCCATAAACTGCGTGTAAATAATTTAAAACAAAAAAGACAATAGACAATAAAATGTCAACGGAACATGCGATGCGGCGTATTTACAAACCCTTCCCGGCTCACCGATCGCAAGAGAGTAACAGAAGAACCATTTTGTAAATCGAAAATAGATCGGTGACAGATCAGACACTTAGGTGTCGATCCACACCGATCATCTATTTTCGATTGATTGAGACTTTCAAACCAAATATTTCCAATTATAGAAAATAACTGAGGATTCGTCCTACAGGTAATACATATAATTATATATCTAATACGATAATAAAATTAAAAAGTAATTGTTTTTTTCTTTTCACAAAGCAAATAAAGTGTTAATTAATTCTTAGTGATTGCTACGAGTATCTCTTAAAACTTTTCTGCAGGGTCTAATGGCTCGTAAGTTTCAGCTTTTCGGAATATGGTGTATCTGTATATATGTGTGTCTTTAAACCTTCAAAGACCCATTTAAAGCTGTTAGCGTATCTTTATAATAAAAAGCTCGTCAACAAAGGGCTATTAAAAACTGAAGTCATAACAGGAAACGTGATATAGTGGCTCGAGTTTTTAAGGATTACCACTTTCATCATAAAGGCGGCGCACAGCAGCTGCAGCTTCCATTTTATGTGGTTTCAGAGCGGCCTCTTAATAATCCTGTTTATTTACGAAAGTGGAACACCCGTATGAAAATGCCTATAACGGTGTGTCATTCACTAAAATATCTTTTTCATTATTTTCCTGATGTGAGTGATGTTTTTTGTTCTCTGTTGTAAAGTGGTTTGAGCTTCGCGTTATTAGCATGTGGTGTAAGTTTATTCAAAACAATGACGTTATTTTTAAGAGAATTTGCGAGAGTCACGCTTGGCTGCATTTTTGTTTTTATGGACCATATTACCTGATGTACTGAACTGTTTTAAGGCCTGCTTCATATCATAGCAAATATCTTTTTGACAACTCTTATAGCACAGTGGTAACGAGCATCAGTTCAGAGTTCAGAAGCAATTGTCCTTTTGCGGTACGATTTCCGCATTAATGAAACATATTTTTTACTTTCGATTTATTCTACTAAAATAGTATACGTGTACATAATTCATTTGACACTCCCTAGAGACTTGCCTCACCTCAATAGTAAATCACATGCAACCACAAAATGCCGTAAGCTAAACAGGAGAACTAGAGCAAAACACCCATATTATTACTGTACAGTAGTACAACCTATATTAGTTTGAGCACAGCGAAGCAGATAAGGGTTGCAAGCAATAGCAGCGTTACAGCGGGAGGAACAGCAAGCAATAAGCCTCGCCGGCTAATAACAACAGTGGCATCTCCGGCGATATCTCAATATCGTAGGTGCGACTTAATTAACACATGACGCTTGTCGTCGAAATAGAATTCCTGTAAGCTTGCGCGCGCGCCCCGGGCACGCCACGCCGCCCGCCCCGCCATGTTTGTTTACAACCGACGAGACTTCATTACGCTCCCGGCTAATGTATTCAGCTTCAGCTCCACGTTAACAGCGACACTTCTCGGAATCAATATGCTCCTTGTATGTTTTGATTGGCTGATTCCGCCACTACCAACGCAAAACCACCCTAACGACCCTACCCATAAAACTCTCTTCGCCTCAGCCCCTAAGCAGAAATTTAACGACACCGAATACAACGAACGGATTTCAGTGTTAATACTTACCGGAGATAAATTTCCTATAGTGGTAACGACCTCTGCATTGAACTTGTCCAATTTTAGGGTTAACACGCATTAATTTGTTTTATTAAAGACGTTTAACGTTTAACCGTTTCCTGTCTCTGTTTACAAGCGATTTCAATTGTTTTATACTTTTAAAGATATCCTAGAATCTTTACAAAGAGCTATAAGTCAAAGTAAAGCCGAGAACCAACCTCATATTCAGCTGAGATAGTAAAGAATGACGTTGGCAAATCCTTTGAAGCGACTTCTGATCCCGCGCCCCCAGAAATAATAATGTTTCATCTTATAAAAATATTTCCCTTACGACTGTCGCTCGGTATATCACGGTATTTGTCACAGAGGATCACCCTTTATGTTCGTTCCCAGTCAAACCCCTTAGATAAGCGAGCCTTTTATATGCCAAATATAATATATTATGGTTTACAAATCCGTCTCAAGACTAATAGGGATAAGAACAAACAATGCGAATCATCTGTATTGAAAAATTCAGACATTTTACTCCATAATTTACAATTTAAATTCTGTATAATTATGAAGACACTAGGAGTAAACCGCTTGACCTAAAGTCTGGTGTATTTCTGGTTAGTATACCACCATCAAAATCTTACTTCAGTTACAGGACCACTGCGATGCACTTGCGTATATGTAACTTAGACTATTTAATGTAATACAATAACCAATCACGTTTGACTAAGTGGATACAGGAAACCATTTAGGATTTACTAGGTAGGAGCGCTCGGCCCGAAATCCTGAGGGCCTGGCAGATTGTGATAATTAACCCGCGTTTAGCCTGACTTGTGATTATGCAACACCACACCAATTGAACCAGCCAGCCACATTTGGCCAGATGTGGGACTGTATAAAAGCCATTTTTTTCACTTGAGTTTACTTGCACATGTATGTCAGCTGGCGTATCCCCAAGCTGCTAGCGCGCACGAGCCATTACTTCCAACATATGAGCAACGCAAAAATATCAGCGTATTATGGGTTATCAGAGGCAAAGTCGTCTCCGACTCCGAGGCCGCCATTCATGTCCCCAGTTTAATGGATTGCCCGCTTTCATATTCCGAAACGTACAATGTTTGCGCTCCTATGATCTACTGATTTAACGTGCTGTAGTTCCGCAAGGATATTCCTCACTAAAAAGGGTCGAATAGGCACGCTAATAGTTAGTAATTAAAAATAAGGAACATTTATTATTAAAGAACACCGTAATAAACTTAAAGAAAATAACACCAGAGAGTGGGGTCACAATGTCCGTCATAAGATAGACCTTACTCAGCTGGTAGTCTCAGACCACCTGTCTTCTCGATGAAGCAAGGTATATTAGGAAAATACTTTATGTAATGATCAATATTTTGTGATCATCGTAGCATCAATATCTGCTCTTCTGCATATACTGTATTGAATATGAGTAGTTAATTATTGCAATATTTGCAAACAATGTTGAAGAGTGTAACTATCTGTAATTATCGAGTATTACGAGTATGTCGGCTTTTTCACTGTAGAATATCGTTCTGCAGGCCTTCAAGGTCAGGATGGCCAGCCCAGTGATTGTTTTGAATGACTGGGTTTGTCAACCTCATATCTGGACCTCACGACCTCTTTCCATCAGGTGGAGTGAGGTATATAAAAAAAATGAGCTCGTCAAACGTGTTTGTAAAAGCGTGAATTTTTAGTTAACTTTACTTCAATTTAGTATAATATTAACATTTATTAGCAATAGCATTTTCCTTTACACTTTAAGAGTCGAATTCACTTCACAGATCTCACCCGTTTGTTTGCGCGCATAGCGCCCCTTTCCTATGAGAGGCGAGAACAAACAGAGAATGTGCCAAATAGCAAACAATATTATACGGAATGCACAATAATATCAGTTCCGGCGATGGGGCGGCGGCACAGACATACATCGAAATAGGTAACGCGAGTAGTATACATATGTAGCTATCTGTATGAAACCCAAGCGTGCTACCTTTATCAACACTAGTTTTGATGTCACAATAGGGATTTACTATTAAAAATATACATTTTTAAGTAGATTTTTAAAATTGACATAGATAGAGGGATCGTAGATGTTAATTTATTTACTTAATTTTGGATCCAGCGAGGACCAAGTACAGTCAAAAGCATAAATATCCATACGTTTACAAGGCTTTGAAAATATTTAAACATAACATTAGCCACAAATGTCCATTCGAGAGTTCGTTCAGACTCTTTGTTGACTTGTATAGATATTTGTGGCTAATTTTTTACTGTAGTGGCTATTAACACACAGAGTATATACTCTCGCGTCATCTATTCCGATTCAACGCTGTGGTTCTGGCGATGTTTGCGCCCAAGAATAAATATGAAATTCGAAGACGCTCGCCTCAGACGAGCAAATATTATCGGAGGTTTGCTTTGGTAAAATGATAACCGTCAAGATTGAAAATTTGGATTTAGCCGCCAGGGAGGGTAGTTCGATATTGAATAACTGAGTTGAGAGGGCATTTGGAATCTGATCATAGGTTATTGGTTCATGTTCTTTTACTAAATTTTATATGACATTTGGTTGCAAAATGGTTTCATTTTGCAAAGCCTTTCGAGGTTTGATTTCGAGAATATCACAAAGCAGCCTTAACATGCATAGCTGTCGTTTTCGTTCTACTGATAATACATTATAATAAAATTAGTGTTTTGAGAGCGAAACCCTTTTACATGTGTTCAGGAGGTAGCTTACCAATATTACATCTGACCATAATAACATAACATCACGACTATATCCCAAGTGGGGTAGTCAGAGGCAAGTGACTGCATGTGGCCATCTTGGTGAACAGAATATTTCATTATAGCATCAATATTTGATAGCACATTATCACGGCGCGGCAACGGCACCGCTCTAAGTCGCATCGCCTCGTATTAAAAAGCGGACGGCGCGGAGGGCGGTCAGTGTTCATTATTGACATTGTAAATTATAGTACCCACAATTGAATTCTCTAATTCGAATGGCAAGTTAATTTCCGGGTTGGAGCGGTGCTGTTGCGGTGCCGGAATAGTGTGCTATGATATGACCATTAGATGGATCAAACAATGAAACTCTATTTAAAATCGAAACAAAAATTATTTCAATAACATTGAAAGCAATTATAAGAAAATGGTATCACTAAAAACGGTAGCGTGTAAATAGACATTTGCAATTGTGATGTGTGGTTCAAGGTACTACCACAAGGTAAGATTGTGATTGCCTAAGCGTTAGTTCAGTGTCAAAAACAAGTGTATCTAAAAACTAACAAAACACACCTCGCAAAAGCAAAACCCAACAAAGTAACTCGTCGGACGTCGATCGCCCCTTATCATCCCGCGAGAATAACTCACAGATTTATGTCACACGTAAAACTTTATGTCGCGCTTTGTTTCCCTGTGCAACTTACACGAGTAGGTACTTGTACTGTGGGGGACGATTTATGCAATTCCATTATTGATAACAACTGTTTCGATATTAGAAATAAGGCAGGGAAATAAGTTAATAACAGACTTTTAGGATTTACTCGTTCCACTCGACCGACACAAGTTTATTCGGAAAAGCAAGCATCAAACCACGCCCATTTAATCCATATTAACAAACCATTTCTAACACGTTTTCGTACTTCCTCTTAGAGCGTTTTAAACAGGACCATCCAGAATATCCCAGGAAACTACTAAAGCCAACACATGTCCTGGGTAAACAGCACGGTTATCAACCCAACCATACGGGAAATACATTTTCCCATGCTCTTTAAGAATTTGAAAACGATCATGTAGTTTGTGTAGCTACTTTCGACACAGCCTCTTTTCATAAACCACTAACAGATTTAAAATTTGAATGATTAAATTGGTCAGACTCAGATAATTTGCATTTATTTGCCAAATTATGGCCAAAATTGTCTTTTTCTTGTTTTAAAAAAAACATTCATCACAAGTAAAAAATATGCGTAGCCTAAACGATCCCGGGGTTATCTTCGACCCCGAGTTAGGGCTGTGAGTCGAGTGGACGATAATAGAGAACGCCTTTACGAGTTCGACACCCGCTTGACACATCAACACAACACCGACGTGCTGACGCGGCGCGATATAGAACTGCGAGCGGTGTGCCAGTGAAGTCTTAGGTGTGACTGTCAGATAACGGCGCGTGAACACATTAATTGTTGTTTCAAGGTTGGAGTGGGTTTCGCAAAAACCCACACATATTTAACCAGAACAATAAGTTCGAGAACTGTAGAGAAGATACCTATCTTCACTTATACTTGAGGAGAAAAAACGTTGTTTATTTGTGCATTCGCAGATATAGCCAATGAAATTTACCTATCCTATCGTAGTTTTCAATAAGTGATGAATACGACATTTGGTCCTCTTTTATGTAAGACCGCAGTTCTCATTTTACCATTTGACAATCTGAAAAGGTGATACCCATGTAGTTTAAAATGATTAATCCGGTATACCACCCCTAAAATGATAATGATTTTTCAAAACATTTCACACAGTACCTAATATATTGAGCGCAAGATCGATGGTTGCGCTAGAACTATATTTCTCGATATTTTCGGGGCAGCGTCCAACTCTGTTAATTCCACGCGACAACCACCATTTCTGCAATGTCATCGCTGCATATAAAAAGTTATGACCGCTGGCAATATTTCCTCAAGCCGGCCGACACTCGCCGAGGAAACGATATGCAGTAAACGGTCGGGCGTGCGGTCTCCCGGGGCCACTGTGCCCCCGCTGACCCGCCCGATTTTATGCCAATTTTCATAAAAATAAATCTGACTCGTTGATTGAACCAGTCGCCGCCCCGCGCTCGCGATCGCCTTTCTATTTTATTGTTATTAGCTCAGCGCAAGGGTACGAATTATTGTTTTGCCATTTGTTCGCAGACAAAATCGAAACATCGACCAGGTATAAGTTTATGAGGCAGGGGTTTGCGAGAAATCCAGGTTTGATCTGAATCTCTCGGTCATACTGAGGTGAAATATCTGTTGGATACGTCGCAAATGCCAATCTAACAACAATGAAATATTTATTATATAAAATAACTACCTATACCTCTACAAATTATAATTTAAAAAAAGGTAACTTATATGTCAGAATATGATAGCGAGTTTACTTATGGCCCTTAGTTTTAAAAAATAGCTTTTGGGTGACATTTAATAAAATGCAATTTAGAGAAAGAGTAAAATAAACCATACAAATGCAGTCGCTACAAATCCGTCGTTGTTGAAAATACGAACCGAAACAATGAACTCCAACTGGCAAACAGTTCATTGTATCTGACAGGGAGAGAGAACATCTAGGATTTTCAGCATAAAACCAAATAGGAGCTGTGGAAATCGATTCTTTGGAAAAAGCACAAACAAACCGTAGTGTGACTCGAATGGATCATATGGTAAGTTAATATCCTGCTAACGTTCGAGTGTCCGAGAGCCGCTATCGTCAGCTGCATCGGATGGAACAAGTGTTATGGCATTGTACTATACCATATACGATTAGAAGCATCCCGAGATATTCCGATGGTTATCGCGGCCACACACGCCTGGCCACATCCCGCGAGCATAACTAGTTGACGCCGAACGCCAATTTGCGACACTTTTACGCTCATAACAACATCTGATACCATTTATGCCGCTCTAGTGCCAATTCGAGCCATTTACGATTTAAAATTGTCTCGCGCAGATCGCGACGGTTGGAATTAATTCCTTTTATAACATGAGACGGGTGGACGAGACCGGACAAAAGTGCAAAGAAGCATGGCGGGCGATCGTGATTTATAGTCGGCAGCTTTTGAATATTAAATAATCTTTAATGGGAGCGCATGATCGGCCCATTAGCCGTCGTCGTTCCTTTCACGTTTAATAAAGACCCATTTATAAGGCAGTAACGTTTTTCGCTTATCAGAAGGAGGTATGTCGCGCGACTGAGAGGTGCCGCCCTATCAAGGTTAATTCATAATTTTATCTGTTCGTGTAGTGTGTTTAATGCAGAAGTTATCGTATGTAAACAAATGCGAGTAGCATTGAAATTTCATTTAAATTTACATAAAAAGTCATTAGTTACCTACTGAAGTGTTAACCATATTAAAAGTACCATAGTAAAATATAGAGAAGATATTATTTAAATTATTCATTATAGATTATAAATTTCTGCAAATTGTCACAGCGATAAGTAAGAATTGAAGACACTCTACCACTTGTTTTTAAGAACAAGCCCGGTGAACATCTTAACCATAAGATCAGCGAGGCTTAAATGAAATTAAGGCGCTGATTTGAGAGGTTCCGAAATTAATTTCTGTCAAACGCTGACAAGTGCTGCGGGGGGACATACCCCTCTGAAGAATTGCCGCGCTTTATTTTGTAATATTTTCTCTTTGGCCGGGACCTCATTGCAGTTCCAATTTCTTTAGAATTTTTCATTTTAAATAATCTAGTCGACAATAGATGGCGTTACGCATTGCACTGCAATTACACATTGATGAGGTTAAATATTTTGATTTTGGTATCAAATATGCCAATACGGAAATAAATAAAATGAGTAAAAAATTGTTCGGTGTTGTTTGACCTTAGGATTAGTTATTATGGAATAATTCATATCATTATACTGGTAATTTAAAACCTAAAGAATTGTTTTTTTTGTTTTAGTCTTGGAGGCTAGGTAACACTTCCAACTGACGTCAAGTCTCTTCCTCAAAAATCAATTATCTATAATTAGACAGGACTAGATGATCGACCCCCTGTGACCTAGCTAGAAGGTTAAAGATTTAGTATTAACGAGTATTCGTATTCAGATAAAACCGTTTAAGTTTAAGAGCGTGGTGTTCCAGCTCTGGGTCTGTGCGATCCAGAGTTCAAATCTGGCCAGAACCATGTTTGTGTAGTAAGTACATTGTTAGATAAGTAGGTACCTGGCTGTCCAGTGGTGGAAAACCATGATAAAAATCAAAGCAACTCGGATAACGGCGGAAATCTCGCTAGCTACTACTACGCATAGGAAAATGTAGGATTCTGAGTGTTCCATTTACGATGACAGCAGCAGTCAATTTGCCTCTGACTACCCCGTTTGGGATTTATTAGTACCTACGTTTTATTGTGAATTTATGTTTCATTATTCCATTTTGTTTTACTAAAACGTAGAGTTTTTAAATTAAATTAGCATTGAAAGCGATGTATGATATGTGAGCAAAATTTATTATTATAGCTCAAATTCATGGAGTCAACCCTTGAAGAAATATAATAGGTACCCATTTATTATTAGGCTAGGTAATTAACTCAGACATTTAAAAATATAAATATATATGAAAATGCAAACTAATCGGAAGTTTAAACAAAAAAATGAAACAGTTATGTTTAGTAGAGAAGTACAAAAAAATATCATTACAAAAAGTAGACAGGTTATTGTTAATTTTTTTAGTTAACGGAACACAACGCCTGGCCTCAAATGGGCATTATTGTTTAACATAACATTTAAAGGAACATTTTATTTTTTTCAAATCTGAATTTTATTCAAATATTCGATTCACCAGAAGGTCTAACGGTTAATTTGCCCATGAAAGATACGTATATTTGCGTAATATGCGCTTGTTCGATTCCCACGGTAAGTAACTGTCACATCATTGAACCATTAGGAAATTACTCTGTTTCCCTCCGCCCGCCGCGATCCAAGCGATCACCTTTAATGTGCTCCTTCGGACCTCAGGAGTTCCGACATGAATTGTCTTACAAATAGCTTTAGCTATGAGAACTCTAAGCACCCATTCACATCGACACAAAGATCTATAGGAAACCATATAAAAAGATATTGCGTTACTTCTTGCCTCAATAAGACTTACATTGCAAGTATAACGGACATTCGTAGCGCTGTAATTAAATATGGAAAAAAACAATTTAAGGGTCCCAAATTAAATGAATAAACATTTAAAGTAGCCTGCAGAGATCAAACGGAGATGAATGGTATTACTTACCCGGTTATATAAGGCGAAGCATAAATGTATAAGGAACCGCATGATTCCCCTTAATCGGGGCTAAACTCATAACACACGAACAAAAAGACTCCGCGGTCGGTGATGCAGCGGCCGGTTAGCTGCGGCGTAATTATGAAGATTAATCTTGGATGTGAGCGACGTATGTACATGCTTAAGGGCGCACATACACAGTTACGACTTCCTAATGACACTTCGATCGCGGACGGCCCCCATTATCGCGAAACATTCGATCGGCTCGAGTTATTCCTTTTAATATCTCGCCGGCGTGGGCCGCAGAATATCGTCACGTATGCTCAGCTCACCGCCTTAATTATATCGCCGCAATTAAAGACTAACTAATATATTATAATCGTTCTGTTAGCAACAAGAGCTTTTTACAAAAGCACAGGAGCCGCGGCGGCTTCCTTGCGTCCACATAGCCGCCCCAACACCCCATTACGATTGAAGACTGACCGACGTGATTGGGGACGTTCTACGAATAACTCTATAGTCTATTACGTTCTGTAATTCTACTTTGTAATGTGTGATGTAACTACACGTCACTGTCGATCGGAAGGACTATTTGATACTCTGATCAACGTACCGAATGGTCCTTCAACTTATCCTTTTTGAGGTGCAAAATGGGTGGAAATTGTACTACAATGACGCAAAGGTGTATGATCTTCTGGCAGCCATATTTATAGATAAATCTTAACATGTTATCGTTTCATTTGCCACATACATCAGATACACGTTGGTGAACTGGACTACGACTTAAAGCATTAATTCAAATCTCACTTGTTTGATTAAATTTGACACAGGTTTGATAACACTATAGCATGGGCATATGCTGATAATACTATGCTGTATGCTGATAATCATGTTGATCGAAGGAGCATTATTATGTTTAAAAGTACTTTTGAGTCCATGAAAATTATCGTTAAAAGTGTACATTCTGCAATTCTGCATGCTCAATTTGTGAAATCACTACACGTTATTATTTAAGATAGTCACATTTGTTTGATTTTCTAAATTTTTTTTTTTTGATTGTGTAACATTGATCAAATTTAGGTTCATCAATATCTTACTTTAATTTCCGAACCTATTTGAGGTCCTGGTACGAAGAATAAATTAAACACATATTTGGCTGAGCTTTTATACGGGTTAATTAACTATATTATATTTATTTTTCTTCCTTACTTACTCAAATATATAAATAAAACAAAATCGCTCGTCAATTAAATTTTCTATGGTGGGAATCAAATCACGTCCTCAGACACTAGAGTCAAAATCTCTACCGATTGCAACCCGCCAATCGATACTCCAGTAACTATCGTATTATCTTGGTCGAACATTGCTCAAGACTAAGAATAAATAATGCCCATTATCCAAAAGTAAGACTGTTCTGTAAACTTATTCACTGTAAAGATGCAGGGAGATCTGTAAAACGCTTTCAAATTGCAGAGTACGTTACTGCGTTAGGCACCGCGTCAGTGTGACTGCTTAATAAACGGGTTGGCTTTGATTTCCCAGCGAATCATGAGAAAATTATGCTCTACGACCGACAGAGGGCGCTCTGAGAACATCCGACGGATAAGAATAATTACTTACAATGATTGAACCCTTATAATCCGATACACAGGCTGATTCAATTTCTTCTGTTTTATTTCAAACAAATTGGCCTTAATAGCCCTAAAAAAAAATGATAATATGATAATTGTGCACTAATACTATAGCGTAGACAGTTTTTGCTGTTTTGCAAAAGAATATAGTTTGAAACTATAATAAAATGTAATTATTTGAAACTGATCTACAATTTTCTCATATGATTATTCACTATATCTCGCACTGCTATTTTATTTATAACGAATCTGCATCGCCCTGTGCAGCCACCAGATGTTAATCGGCGCACTGGAAATAATTACGATTCGATTTCTGTCGAGAAAAAACGTTAACTCGCCACTATCGGAAACATGTGGATTGCGAGCTTTTATTTCAACCATATTCGCTGTATTTACCTAATATGGTCGAGAATATGTGGCGTATTTAATGAAAGTGACATAAGATATATATTGAGTGTCGATGGGCTCGATTAGGTAGTTTGCTCATTCAACCAATTGAAGTTTAGCTAAAGATTAACTTAAATATTTTTAACTATAATAAACTAGCATTCCACCTCATAGAATGCGTTCTACAATACAACATGATTGTTTGGGCTGAAGACACACAAATGTTCCTTGAAAACACAAACTACAGTTAAGCATTCTACGAAACCATCCGCACTCATGACGAAAAATAAGCAAAAGAAGTACCTGTTGTACTGAGTACTTACATTTTTCGCGATTGATAAATTAAAACTTTTATTTATAAAGACTCTACTAATTTTTAATTCCGTAGAAGAACGATAACAACGTAGCCCAGAGGGTAAGTAAGTGGCAGTGGGCTGGGCACATAGCGCGCAGAGGTGATGGCCGTTAGGGCACAGGGTTCTTGACTGGAGACCGTTTCAAGGCAGGCGCAGCGTGAACCGAACGCCTGCAAGGTGGACGGGCGACCTGATAAAAGTGGCAGGGTCCTGGTGGATACAGACCGCCTGCAACCGGGCGCTTTGGCAATCGGTGACGGAGGACTATGGTTCTGCAGTGGACGTCTTGTGACTGCGAATGATGAATAATTTTGAAAAAATAAGTAAAGAAAAAATAATTTAAGAATATTAGTCATCTAAACCAATATACCTATAATACTTAGGGTAGGTTTAGGTTGCCAGTTCCCTGCGGTTAGGGTAGTAGAATACTATCGAGGTATCCCTGCCTGTCGTAAGAGGCGACTAAAAGGGCCCTTGGGGTCGCGAAGCACACGCGGGGGGCCTGAGTGTGTTTCGGTTTGCGATCAAGAGGAAGACGTTAACACGTGTCTTCGGACAGTGGTCTGTGTTATCGTTCACTGGAGTTGAGCTTGCTCCTGCTGAGGCTGGCTGCCAGGATGCCTGGCACGCCGAAGGGTCCTGCGAGGAGTTTCTCCCTTGTTGGGGATCCCCGGGTCCCTTCCATTCTACGCCGAAGATGACCAACATCAGGTTTTAGTGGGTAGGGGTCTTTGTTTTTCCAGGAGTTCCGAGTCCCACATATCCCAGGTGTCCAGAACCCAGGGCCCTGGGAATGCCTAAATGCATTTCCTGACGCAAGAAAAATAAAAGGTTTAGGTTGCCATTAATTGTCAAAAATATCATGTGCAAGTTGCAACCTTCTTTAGTTCTTAGAATTTGGAACAAGTAGATAATATTACGTAAGAACCCAAAATATTTTACCCATGGAAGTACATCTGTGAATATCTTTGGGTGCTATTCAATTCAATTGGCTCTGATTGCTACACGGATGTGTAACAAAAGCTGTATATTTACAAATTCTCATATCATAAATCTTCGTAGCATCGTGAAATGCTGTTACAAAACGACATAAGCCGGAGTAGCGGTTTTAATTAGCGTTCATACTAACGTGTCCGCTAGTGGGGTTTTTTCTACATTTTTTCCATTGTATGCAAAGCAGCAGTGGAGTTAATCCATCACGTCATATTCGCGCTTGCCGGAACAAGAGTTGCCTCAAATACACTATCGATGAAACGTTTTTAACCGATAGAACTTCTTATTAAATCGATAAAATAATTTTAGCTGTAATTCCCTTAATCAAAAATTTAATTCAAATGATGACTAGAATATCATTACTCAGCAGATGATTTATATTAATATTCTTCAAATCATTGCAACTATTTTAACCTACGAATTAGTTAATTAGTTAAAATCTGTATCTTCCCTATCATATACCCATTCCGCATGTACCTACTTAGTACATTACAGTACGCAGAAATTGAGCATGTCATTGCAAAGCGACTTGCTTAATCTCTGAAGAAGTGGTAAAATCCATGTAGTAAGTACTCAATTTAAAATAAGGCATCTGCAAGAACAATCATAAGCTTCAATCGATTTTCAGAATTGGGCAATAAAGTCTTATGGCGAAAGCCATACTGTCGATAAGTTTCTGTCGATGTCCAGACAGCCCTATCGAACATTCGGCGGCCGCCCGGCCCGTGCCGCCCTAGTGCCCCTGCGCCCGCTAATTGGGATCAACAGTGAAAAAATACAACCACATTACCATAATATAACAAATATTTACGACTACCGTGCGCTTGACGTTTTTATGATGACCAAGAAACAGCTTTCTCGCTTTTTTGTCTGACCCGCGATCGGAATAAAGGCATTTGTAAGCGGAAAAAATTATCAGTGAAATTGACTCACTTTTAGTCGAAATAAAGTTAATGTTTTTTGTTGGTATCAGCCAGCCAAATTGATAAAACTCTTATAACTTGAACATAGTCTCACTCACTTCTTTTACATAGTGAGCGATTCAATTATACTAGACTATTGAATAATAGAAGTAGTAGCTCGATCATTTGAATCTTAACGTAAACAACCGATTTCAGCGGATCTAAAGACGGAATTATCTGTCTCCTCGGCAAGATTTAGCAGAAACACAGAAGAGCGCTCACTAATCCGTCTTCCAGCTACGCCTATATCCTGTTGTAGCGGAATATTTAAATATCAAAGTCATAAATGCCATACGCGTGCTTGTTACCGCGCGCATGTAAATTCTAATCCTTGTTGCATTTGGAGCGGGCGGCCTAGTAATTATGTGCTTTCATTTGTCTGTTGGTCGGAACAAACGAGCGAGTGCCGCCGTGTACGCCGCTCCATGTAAAGCAGTTAGCAGTACTCTAATCTCGCACTGCCATTAATTTAAAGAATACGTCTGCGTAACCGACTTCACCAACATCGTCGAAACACAATTCTCCTTCACATTTTCTTATTTGCATATTAAAATAATTTCGAGTAAACGCAATACGTAAAGTCTCCACCAAACCGTCTCGATGCTTCCGTACCGACTTAAAAGGAGATTGTCGGCCGGACGAAAGTAAACCTTAGGCCGTAATACTTGCAATGTAATATTAAATTGGTAGCAATTTAATTATAAACTTGTTTGTTATTTGAAATGTTGGGAACGATGACAGATAAAGGCGGGCTGCGCGCCCAAATAGATAAACTAGTGTGGAAATTAATGTCTACATTTACTGGTGCATGAAGTTTGTAGTTAATTATAGGTTTATAGCTATTCGCTTTTTAAATGAGTATTAGTACCACAAAGAGTAACCATTATCATTTTTAAAGGAAGTGTATAAATTATCGTGCTTAGTCCAGTTTTATCGCAGACATTATTCACATTTATCAAATTGAATTGGTACGTCTCTGGAGCATAAAATTGTGGGTGATTACGTGGGTGAATAATTGTCTTATTTATTTATTTAAGCTGTTTTTAAAGTTTCATTACTCAGACATTTGATTATTATAACTTCCTTTTTTACTAGACTCAAATTCGGATACTTTACTCAAAGTTAAGGAGTTGCCTAGCTTGTTTAGCTTAATGTCTAGTACCTAGTGCTTAGACGCGAATTGTAGGTTCTATCCCCACCCAGGGCGAACATTCTCGTAGTTGACATTAATTGTAGTTGTGTTTTTACCAAAGAAATATTTTTTTTGTATTTTAATTAGAGCATATATCTTAGAACACAGCACAACGAATGTTTAGAGAAATTGTTATACTTTTACCAGCTCACTTGAATGGATAGTTACTGCAAAACGAGACTCGTAAAACCATCATGTTAAACATAATATTTTATTTAGCTACTAAATGGTTTTTACATACACTCATTAGTAATTCATCGTTCATGTTCACACTATGTTCCCAGTTATATATGAGCCTTATAATAACTTAAGCCTCTTACATCACGCCACCGTGCGTCATAACTTTCAGCAAATATGACCCTTATCTCGTATTAATAAAATACATTACCGCCTCGCAGTTACGGCAATGTTCAGCCGACCATGGTGTCAGTTTATGAACATATTAATAATATTAACAGACGTCACTTAACAAGCATGATACGCCATCTAAAAACAACATTGTTATGAATTACTAATTACGCCTCACACATTAGGGCCCGAGTAATTATGTGTTATAATTTTATGATTCGTTAATTTTACAACCTCTGAGCCAAGTGGCGTAAAGTAACATGAGTACGAATGTGTTTTTGATAGTAATCTTTATTTTGTATTCACCGAGACTACAAATAGCGTTAAGTGATATTATGAGACAAGTAACTTCATGCTATACTTAACAAGCTACGAGTACGTCTTGACTGGAATCTTAACGTTTTAAGACATTTTGGAATTACATTTTGTTGTTATCTAACATTGTCCTTTATTGGATAAGGCCCTTAAATACTTGTACATAGTCAAAGATGTTAGTTTGTAAGATTAGAAAATAGAAAATGTATTTTTTCTGTACAGAAGTATGATGAATCTCTCTTACCTAGAACTAAATCCTTTGTTAGAGATAGACTTTGTATTGTATAAAACCCTATTTGGAAATAATGATTGCAATTCCTGTCAAGAACCAATTTATTAGAAATACAATTCTTACACAAGAGCATGAAGCAAATTTTACATATCGATTGGTATGCAGGAATAATACTGTTTATGATTAATGATGGAAACTTCGAGGGTTTCATGAGCAGTGCGTGTTGTCTCTGGCAATTTTTCCCCTCGGTTACACCCTGGATCGTTTCACACTTGACTGCTTTAACGTTTGTAGCATCAATTAATTACCGAATGATGGGGTGAACTATCGAAGGTTACCACGTAATAAATGAAGTCGATATCGGCCTTAAATTCGTTATATCAGAAGCTCTTGTGCTCAGAGTATAAAATATGTAGAGACAAGCGTCATAGGTTAACCGGATCGATGTATTACATTTTCACTCATGTTTTTAAATCGTTTAAATTTTATTGCCAATTTATTAATTTTATTCGTTAGAAAATTTTGTCAAATTATTCGCATCATTAAAATTCGGTAACCAAAAGAAATTATGTAGTTGTAAAATTTGTTACTGGAGCCCCAAGCAATATCCAAGAGCGGCATTAAACCTACTATTATATTTGTACGTCAAGGTCTTTCTGATATTAAGTTACGTAATTTAGACATAATTTTAGCAATGGTATCCTCTAAAGGTTTTATTTTCATACGCAATTTCTGATGCCTGAGTAAGCGCACCTTCATACCCATCGTCAATGCTGCAGCAAAGCCGAAATGACATACAATCTGGAACTACATGATTGCTGAAGTTTTGTCTCTGTTCCGTTTATTTACCCATGTGCTAAATACCCTCAAGACTGTCAGACCTGTCATTCTCACCACAATACACTAAGATATATAAGAATATTATTCAGTTTTGGACTGCCTTATTAATCTTATGATCGTAACAAATAATGCTAAGTTTATTATCTATGGCAGGAACAATTTTTTCACACATTCCAGGAAAGCGAAGCAGCGCGACGAGGGTGGGGGTGAAGTGGGGGGTGTCACCCGGCACGAGGCGCTCGGGCGTGAAATTATTATCATATAATACCCGGCTTTGAACACAGCGCGATTATTCAAATGTTCTTCGCAGCACGCCGCCTGCCGCGAACACAGCACAGGGTGGTATGGCCAGTAACTTGACTACGATATTTTTAAGTACCCAACTATAATGAAACCAACGTTTCACACCATTACAATATTTATGTTTTTTAATTAACTTTCATCATTATTCAGCAAACAAGAGGCAGCAAGACGAAGAGCTAATTAAGTCATTTGTAGCAATCGTTTAAGTTATTTTTTTTGCGTTGGAACCCCAGCTGTCAGATGTTTCGTTAAACAGCTGTGTAGAATTAAATCAATTTTATTGTTAAAATAGTGTATTTATATAAGATTATTAGTGATACCGATTGTGTCTGTGACAAAGGACCAGTAAATATATAAATCAACATCGCAGTGCATATACTTTGCACCTAAAAACACTAGCGAGTTTGCAGGACCTGCTGTCATTTTCAACGGTTTCTGGGAAGTATTGTTTGTGTTATTTTACTCATAACAAGAAACAACGGTGGTAAAGTTTACAAAGGCCACATAATTAATACTGCAGTTGATAAATCTCATATGAAACAATTACATTGTTTACTTTTAAAGTTTTTAATAATTATTGTGTTGTTTTGCCAATCTATTTTTCTATCACCAATAGTAATGCTTGAAATGATTTTTGTACAACATCAAACACTGCACACTGCCTCATTGAAGTGAGACACGTCCAACTACATGACAATCAGGCATTGTTATTTGTCTCTTCGCTTGACTATAAGTGGAAGCAAAGTTGACAGGAAACAACCCCTCTGCCTCAGACAATTTACTCAGCACACTCAACAACCATACAGGATTAAACACATCACATTTTATTTACATATAAAAACAGGCATTAACATACAAAACATAATAATATAGCTAGGTACTCACCTATTTCCTACCCCCCATATTTCTTAAATTAGAAAAATAGTTTGGAGCAGGAGCATTTCACCTTTAGTATCTATCTACAGGTTAAATTCACTGAACTGTTGCCTTGTTAAACATTTTACTTATAATAACTGTAGCCTTCAAGTGGTTATTGACATATTAATCAACACACTGACACCACTTCCTTTACATTCCAGGATAGCGGTGCAAGTCTTTCACACCTATCTAGTTGACTTAGTGGTTGTTGACCTTGCTTGACACTACATTCACCAGCAGTCTGCACTTGACTAATTCTTCAAGATGATGACCTGCAGTAAACTTGCTGAATTGTACAAGGAAGCGCGCCTCGACCTTGAGGCCTTGAGGAGTGAAAATGAACAGCTACTACTACTTCTTGAACGTGAAGAAAGTGAACTGGAGATTAAAAGAAATATTAACCAACACTAAGCTTCAAAGTGAGCTTGCTGAACTCGACCAGAAGTACTTGGATGTTGTTGACCAGTGTACCCAATTGCAAGAACTTGTGAACTCTTTTAGTGCATGCAGAAATACCCATGAACTAGCGTTAAATCGTATAAATGACTTAGAAATAAGTTTATATGAGTCGCATAAAACAATTAGGCAGTTTGAAAGCGACCAAATATTTACCAGTGAAGTTAGTAATCAAAGTCTGTTTGATGAGCTATCTTTTTGTGCTCCAGACTTACGTGATAAAGTCATCCCAACAGTTGATCTCACATGTGATGACTCCAGATCTAGGACTAAAGTCTGTAACTCTCTGTAACTTTAGCAGTAGTAAAAAGTTTAAAAAATATATTAAAATTAATAACTTCATAAACAAAACAAAGAAACTTATTCATAAGCAGTGCGATTCAAAGAAATCAAACACTCTAAGGAAAGAAAAACTAGATTTAATAGCTGAATTAGAACAAAACAACTCACTTTTGCATAAGAGGCAAATCTCTTATGAAAAAGAGACCTTTTAACTGGAAAAAAAGATAGGTTGGTTGGGGAGCTCTCTTAAAGACACTCAACACATGTACTCTTTAGCACAAAAAGAGATTAATGAACACATTTTAGCCACCTCAGAGTTAATTAAAATGTCGACTTATAATGCTGCTAGATTTGACTCGTTAGTAAATAAACACAGAACATGTTTTGGTGAGAAAAAATATACATAGCAAAAATACCAGGAATAAGGATAAAATTGCTCTCCCACTCTTTAGGTTACAAAAAGTTTTAGGATCCTTAATGGGGCATGGTATACATTATTACAACAACATTCCAAAAAACATTTGTGAGTTACCTTTACATAGATTCAAAAATCACATCAAAACAGCTTTATTAAAAAAGGGCTATTATACTACAAAAGACTACCTTATAGATAAAAATGCCTGGGTGTAACCTCTCTGCTCGATGCGGTATTAAATAGCTCTATTGTAACAGATGTTTTATCGTAATAGTTAATAGGTACTGTTATATGATATACTGACTAACATATTTTCTTTTTGAATTGCTTAAATAAACTTTTGTTTTATATTCTTGTATGGTTGTTTTTTTTTCTCTTTATGTTATATTCTTTTAGGTTTATTTGTAACAAAATGACACACTGCTTGTACTTTACTAACGCCTGTTGTAAACCCAAAACAAGTTTAAGAGAGTGACTGCTGAGTTTCTCGTCGGGTCTTCTCAGCAAGAAACAACTCCGACGCGGTGGTAGAGTCGCATTATTCCTGTATACTGTTTATTTACATATCCATATTATTATGGTATTAATGTCTATTATTTAGTATATTTTGCTGTAAATTTGACGATTTGAAAGTACTGATACAGTCTATTTGAATAAAGTTATTTGAGTTTGAGTTTATAATATAAATTAGCAACATCAATCTGATTACATGCAATGGGATTTTAAAAATCATTATGCTGGTCACAGAACTAACTTGTGAATTTAAAAGCTAATTTTATTTTATTTACTTTTGAGCAGGAATTATCTAATTAAATTCATGCCAATGATCACCACTCACCATTCCCGTATTTTGAAAATGGTTTGCGCGGGCAATAGATTGCCACACAGAGTTGAACTGTGAAAGAAAACAGAAAGCAGAAATTGCTCAATTTCGTAATCCTCACTGTCAGTGCTCTAGGTGATACAAAGTCCAAGTATTTACAGTCACGTTCACTTGATGTACGTCTAACTTACAGCAGTCTTCTGAAAAATTCTTTATGAACTAGTCACATTTAAGTGTTTGACAAAATGGGTTTCTGTTACACGGTTGTAGTGTGTCTCCACACTTCTCCACCGGCGTGCACCCGGCTTCCCCGCACACTCCGGACTCTTCACACCACACTTCTACTAAAATTTGTCAAATGTATTCATGTATAATGCGCGAGAGTTGTCATGTGAGCGATAAGCAAATGACATAAAATGTTATGTAAATGCAAGCGGCTATAACAAACACCTCTATAATGCGCGCCCGCCGGGATAATGGTGGGAGCGTGAATTATTCTTGCAGATAAGACAAAGCCTTTGTCTAAATAACGAATTATATTTTTATGTTAATAAAAGGAATGCAATAACTTTGTGTGCGTACTAGCTATTTATTTTCGTTCGCAGCATCGGTATTGGTAACATGAGCATTTATTCAGGTAACTACTAACAAAGGTACTAGGTAGACACAAACAATATTTTGCATTAATTACAGTTACATTACAGATAAAAATAAACGTTTTGTAATACAATTAAGTAGCAGTAATTTTTGTTTTTGAAACATTATACATTTTATACTTAAATATTGGTCTTATTACACTTTGTGTCACAAGAAAGATCAATGCCAGCTGCTCTGCAAGCTCGTTCACCGCTGTTCGTTTCAATGAGAAAAAATAAAAAACAAATTATCGTTAATTTGTTACTACAACAGAGTACGAACCTATTCTGAAATAAAAACCCTCATCGCGTGATGACACCGACCAATAAATTTCAATTGAAGTCGAATTGTGATCGAGAGCAATTTAATTGTTTAAAATGTACCAAAAGATGGATCGTTCACTTTTACTTCGGAAATTGGCTTGCTCTTGTTTGAACCGTCCATCCACGCTCAATAGTAATTATTATCTAGAACGATTGACCGAGTGCTTGCAAAAACTAAATAACTGTTAAACGTTAATAAAAAAGAAATAAATATGAGAGCGTCGTGGCCTAGTAGTTAAGCACTCCAACTCGGATCGCGGATCGTGTGGTCCCGGGTTCAAATCTGGCCGGAACCAAAATCTTTGTGTTCATAGTTTAATTTCCGAAAACTCTCCAGAGATGTAAAACATCAATAATAAAAAAGTTTCTCTTATCTTATTTAGTTAAGAATATAAATGGAGCAGATAAAATTAAACTAACAAATTTTTAAGCTCTGCAAATTATTTATTTATTTACAAACCTACGGTAGCAAGTTGGTGTAAAAAAATAAATCTGTTTATTTAAATAAAACATTGTTAAACTCTAAAAAAAAACAATAAAAAACCAAATCAACCCGGATAGCGGCGGAAGGCTCACCACCTAAAACGTTGGGTTCTCATACCATTGGTGAAAAGTGGGCTTCTGAGTGTTCCGTTTACCATGACGGCAACAGTCACTTGCCTCTGAGTACCCCGTTTGGGATTAAGGCGTTATGTGTTATGTTGAGGAAATAACAAAATAATTCTCGTTTCATTATAAACAGTTTTCTATAGTTACATAGTTTCAAGAAACCCATGGATTCTTTCTTGTAAGTACCTACCCATTAACTTTTTTAATTAGCGCTAAAGGTCACAGTTGATCTGATAAAGCTATTTTATAAGCATTTGTTCTACGTATACGACTTGAGCAATTCCATCAATCTGGCCAAATGTGAACTACGCAAGCACGTTCACCAATGCGTCCGACATAAAAAATAGGTGGTGTCTTTTTTCCTTTCGCCTGAGAACCATTCAAAAAAGTTCAGAGGCAAGATATTTCAAAAGTTATCTTCCGTTCAAATTCGGGAGTAAACCAGCAGGTATTTCCGAATAACAAGGCAAAGAAGAAATTGCTTCAGAATATTTGGCAGTACGATAAGCAATTTAAGATAAACATTAAGTAACAAATTTTCTTGACAAATGCCGAAGGTTAACGCTACGCTCCCTGACCCGATTATAAACTCGAAATCTAATTATAAAATAATACGAAACTTAAATAAACTTGGACCCTCCGTGCCGGCTAAAGTTGGCAAGTGGAAAAGGGCCTGAGACGTAAAGTAAGCTTTATCTACGAGTATATTTTGCTTTGGACTCTTTATGAGTTTCAAACGAGATCCGTCACGCGACGTTAACCCGGAATAGAAGTGATAAAGTGCCCGCTAATCTGTCCTATTCGGGCCACACTTAGTACACTTTATTAATCACAAAGCTTACAAATTACACTATACTTCCTGCGGCGTGACACAGCGCTATGGCGTATGTTAATTTTATTGTTGGTCTATTCGACGATTTGGGCAAGCGACAACTTTTGTGGGGGTTGAGTGCGCTTGAATTATATAAATTTAAAATCACCTTTTGTATTATTGCCTTTGAAATATCACACAGACACACAAATTCTCACAATTTCTTTTAAGTTCACACGAATGTTAAGTTTCTGGCAATGATGAAGAGTGAATAAAATGGGGGTGTAGGTTTTCTGTCGTTCTTTTGTTTTGCCCAGGTGATTGACCAAGGGGTTTCAATCACATTAAATAAGCCCGTTAGCGCAGTGGTTAGAGATCTTTCTTCCAGCCAAGAAGCTTGTGGATTCGATTACCACATAGGACAAATATTGCAAAAATATCTTGTGTGGTTCTGTGTCGTATTTTAAGATCATTTAATATGTACCTATACCTACTTATATTTTTTTCTGATAACATTACTAGTATCAAAAAAACATAAGTATGTGTAAGTATTACTACAAGCTCTGCTAAGGTTGAATTCTGAGGATTTAGTTGTTCAGGTTATTTTATAAAAAGTATCTTAAATCAGTAAGCTTTAGCAGACATAATTTGTAAACATATAGAAATTATTTAGGTTTTGAACATATTTTTACAAACACGAATTCTAAATATAACTGACTCATCAAACAAAGGAGGATAATTTAAATTCACAAATAAGAAATTTGCATATTTATCATACCTACGAGTAGTTCTAGAAAATACTTAATACGGGCATTACTTGTATGACTGTCAATGATAACTACACACACAAAATTCTAACGCCATTTAAAACGAGGACACCTTGAATCGACCTTACAGGCGCAAAAATTATGGAGTTCACTTATTATTCTTATCGCAACATGTTTTAACTTCGCTTATGTACAATTTTATGCTTTAATCGCAAAATTTACACTTTAAACGTGGGGTTCTCGACATGACGCCTTATGCAAAGCAGGTGCTACCTGATACGTGAGCCTACAGGCACACTGCAAAACGTAACAAGAAGGATGAAAACTGCTACAGGATCTTGAACCGAAGCTCATTTAAATATCGTAACTTAAGGTTTAATTTGACTTCAGCAGCACAGGCTACTAGCCTCAACACTAAATAACTTCCAAGTATTAAAAATACCAAGCAGACGTAGCAGTCCTAGGGTCGAGTTCGTATCATAAGTCACATTTTCGCAAAGTTTCTCTCGCCTTGAGGCTTTTACGGTGCGACGCTTATCGCTTGATTATCGCCTAACGCCATAAACTGGTCATATCAGCAGGGCATTTACTGAACAGTAAAATATAAATGTGGAATAAAAAGCGAGTTAACCGTGTACGTAATGCTAGTACTTATTAGTATTTGGAGATAAAATGAAGTTGGCCCGCTTTGGACAATTTATTGGGGTAAGTAATGGGCGGCGCGCGGGCTGGAGCGGCTAATTTATTCGCCGTGCACATAAATTACTTGATTATGAATTCGAGTTAGCTCCACTGAATTGTTTGTCTGTTGTTAAAGCGCCTTTGTTACAAACAATAATATTATTTACCCGTTCCTACATTTCCATGGGAAGGGTTCAGATTTCCAGCCGACAAAGGGAAATAAAGATGGCATAGTGTAGAACAATGTAATGGTCCGTCATTAAAACGTAAAGGGTACTAATAATGAGCGTCGAAAGACAAGTGAGGAGCGAAAGTAGAAACAATCCCATAAAAAGCAATAGTAGGGATTATGTAGAACACCAATGGTAATGTGGAGTTGTTTCCAGGCGGCACTAACGCGCCACAAGTCGCTGCAGCGCGGAATAATCGCGGATGCCCATAAAAGATGTAATTTCAGATAAGCTGAAACAGACGAGCTCCGCCCCGAGCGCCCCCCTCCCCCCACCCGACTGCCTACTTTCTAATGACTAATTATTATGCTGTGCGTTAGCGAGCTTTAACGTCAGTTCCACCTACCAGGCTCACGCGGCCGTCCGCTCCTACAAGCATATCTTGATTGATCCTCTTGTTTTTATTTTTGTTTTTTTATTACGAGGAAATGTTCAGGTGCTAACGCACTTGGTACGGACGTTCAGCTATTACACCCTTATTTATCGTATCGTTTATTTAATTCAGCAACAAATAAGATTTAATGAGAAAATCACACTACGCCAAGCTTAGTGCTTGAAAATTCTTGATTGACATAACCAACTTCTTCAGAAGTTTGTTTTTCGTGCTTCTAATTAATGCTTTCTACTCAAAATTGTTTTTTTTTTCAATGTCACCAAAACATGACCACAGACATCTTAATTCGACTTAAAAAAGCAACTCGATTGTTCCAGCATAAGTACGTGGACAGCCGCAATCCTGGGTAGCGGCGCCTGGCTGATGACGCGATACACTGCGCCGGCGACGTGGCGATGTGTGATACCGCATTACCATACAGCGCGACGCAGTGCTATCTCTGCCCAACAGTACTAATGTAATTATTAGGGCTCCCCGCCCCAAAAGGTATGGGATCAGATACCACCTATAATGTACCAGCGGCATGACCATCCGTGGCGATGGCGCTCAGAAATGAAAGTGTTCCGTTCAATAATGTTCTTCCGAGGCTTCTTGTAAACAAGAAGATAGCGATTTACTGCAAAAAAAATATAATAAAACTTGGGTTGGATTTTTTAAAAATTACGCCTGAATTAAAAATATTACCGTACGTTTTTTCATTTATTCGCAGCCATATTTATTGTAGATCAACGATTATACTAAAATACCCAGGTTTGATCCAAGTGTGTAGTTAGTACAAACAATTTTATACTATCAAAGCCTAACCTCTATTAATAGCTTTATCCCAAGCATTTCGTATCCGAATTTCTGGAAAAGGCGTTCCGTATCCATCAGATAGAGGCAAGATGGCGCTCGATTCATCGAGCAATTCATCCGAATTATACAAATAGCCTTTGCCTAACTGCACCAGCATATTGGCATATGTTCGTGACTAGTTTACGAGTGCTACGACATTGCATATTAATTGGTGTCGCTATCGAGCTGCGCATCGGCTCCGACCTAGCTTCCATACGAGCACATACGTGAAAGCACTTTGTATATCTATTTGTGGGGGTAGTTGTACTCGTACCTACTGGCTACCAGGCATAGACCGTACTACGTTGGCTATCGCTGGTCGCTGCGATAAATTACAATACAATTCAGCGCTACAACCAGTTTTATCATCGGGTCTAAATGTAACGACAGATAAAACAGTGTTACATTCAAATACTGGTAAATATAATCTCTGTTACATTCGAGAGACATGCAGCTTGTTGTTAGCTCTGTGGATAAACTGATTACTTAAATATTCCATTGAATATATTTTTGCTTTTCTTTTAAGATACGTGGAATATAGTGCAAGTAAGTTAGCAAAAATTACTACGAATGTCATACTAACAACATCTTAAATTTGTGAAATATCTACTGACATAAATACTAGCTCCCAACATAAAACACACATGTTCTTCACACTAACGTTTGTATTTAGTTCACTTTAAAGACGTTAGATAGTAATAGTCACAAAGACCGGTCAGGTAAAGCTGTTAACAAGAATGCGCTATGCAATCATTTCCACTGCACCGACCCAAATCATGGCATCGTCTGACGATCGAACGGGCGCATTCTAATATGCAAATGTATTTAAATGGTAAGCCCTCTTCATTACGCTCTGGTATCGATCTTAGATATACAATTTGTAAGTCGATAGGCAACTTCAGTGGAATCACTTACCTAATTATACCTGCTTACAATTTTCCATAGGATTACAAACTTTCGATTTTAAATTGCTTCTTATATTTTTACACTTATATTCATTCTAGTTTGATTCTCCTACATTAGAAAAGAATTTATTTATTTATAACTGAAAAAAAAATATATTCATTACTTTTCATCAAATTAAAAAAAAATTGGTTTTAAAACCTACATTAAAAATTATGGAAGACAGGCGAACAAACTCTGTTTATCTATTTAGAGATTTATATTGGAAACAGGATTTTTTTCTATTTCACTAATATATCTTTTAATTTGAATTAATAATGCCATATAAGTACATCTAACACATTGACATCTCTTTATACTCCATGTTATTGCGCTTACAAAAACTAAAGTGCCGATACGTAAGACGCAAGTTCAAGCTGAACTACGATCGACGTATGTTCGAACTGAAATCAGTTCTTTAACGATCGTTA
Source organism: Udea olivalis (assembly GCA_947369235.1). NCBI lineage: Eukaryota > Metazoa > Arthropoda > Insecta > Lepidoptera > Crambidae > Udea > Udea olivalis. Next base: position 13,762,102 of record OX376343.1, read on the forward strand.
GTATTCAAGCGAGCGGTAGTACCCAATCAGATTAATCTTAAATATTTATTGCGCATAGTCTATTGGTAGCCGGAGCTCGCTAAATTAGTATGACGATGGCTTCACTGATGGTGGGGAAAACTGCGAGTATTTGCATCGACCACAGACGTGGGTGGGCTGTCAGTCGCTGATTAAGACTTGATGAATATTAATTTAGACATTCATGACTATGACAGTGATGATATCGTTGGCGCCAACAATACCATCGTGCGTATTTGAAATCAGCTATAAATCATTTTGCGCTTGCTTCGACTCATGAACTAACTGCGAGCGATTAATAGTTTATCGTGGTGTTTAAGCTCAGCTAGAACATTGATCGCACCGTGTTTATAAATAAAGCAAAATGATTATTTAACGCAAAAGGTATTAAATTTACTAACGCTTTCACATACGTATAACTACAAATCTTCATTTACAAACAGTCAATACTAAAAAGGAAAAGGTTTATCCCTATATTATTACTTTTTGCTTCAATCATTTGCTAACCACTTTTTGAATTGCTATTTGAACTTCACTCTAAGTTTTAAAATCTTCTAGCTCTGGGGTCCCGTAATATTTCAGATTAACTAAAAGCGGCAGCTGACTTTGATTGACATTCCAAAATTGGGGAATAGTCAGGTTTATTTACAATTCCGAAGTATACCCCGCAGATAGCAATATCTAACTAGCATGAAAGAAATAAAACAACACCTTCCCTTCCGTATCGGGAATCGATTAGTTCCCGGCTAATCCGTAACCTACAGCGGAGGCAAAACGAACAACCACCTCCACCTGTCGAATCTGATAAAAGTGTTTTATTTAAATTTCCTTGGCTGCCGAGTCAAAAACGAGCACAAAGTTGCATTTGTGTCTTATTAAAAGAAATTTATAGTGGAATATAGTTGCTTGATTGACCTCGGTCACTGGAAGGATAACAAGTTCGATGCAAAAATGAGTCCCCTCACAAATATGCAGCGATGGCACTCTTCCGCTCGTTAGGAACAATACCTAATATATAAATAGCATTAAGGTTCCTCGTTTCAACATTGACCATTTCAATTCAGTTTATGGACTTCTTCTGTGTTTTTAATTTGGCAACAAAGTTGATAAAGTAGAGCGTAGTAAAATTACTGAAAGAAGGAGTCGGGAGTTCTCTTCCATTGTAACGGTATGGTCCAGTTTTTAGGTAACTGGGTGTCCTCTATCTTTCTTTTATTGAAAAAATCTATCAGTGGTGGAAAACTTGAATTTGATAGTTATTTACACAGATAATGTGGTGCAATTTTTCAAATACCTCACCTAATTTGAGGTAGTGTTGTTTTTTTATTACACACGCACACGTAGTTTTGATTTTATTGAACAGGTCATTAAAATATTGTAAGTGTCCTGTAATTATCGATACTACTAAGTTAACCGAGAAATTTTGGTTTAAATTGATATTTGCTCAGAGCTACTATTCCTCGTCATACATACATACCTACATCACTCTTGGTCGAAAAAGCCAAATTAGGCACGAACTATTTGCAGAGGAAGAAATTTATAGAAAGAGTTCGAGTTGAAAAGCAGGGTCATTTCGTACAAGACAGTCCTAAAGAAATGAAGTTTTACATTAGGTATGCCAAATGAAACTACTCCCGCAAATGCAAGCTTCGTTCTGATAGGAGCACCACATTTACTAAAATGTACTGCTGCACTTTCAAATCGAATAATGATTAAGCAGCTCTAGAAGATTTAAAATGATAAAAGTGAAAGGCAAATAAATAAGGCATCCAATAAATATTATTTCTACAAACTAAATGCTTAACAATTATAATAGAGTTGGGTGCAAGGTGCGCCGGCGCACGTGCCCGTTGCCCGCGGCCGCAACAACAATATCTGTTCCGAATTCAAATTCGTGTCATACATTTCACGTTTGGTTCACATATTGAACTCTAGAGCATGTGCTTAAGGGTGATTTGAATAATAACGATTAAGGAAATGGATATTTAAAATAATATCACCTCGGGGTTAACGATTGCCGGTGCGCGCGCATGCTCACAGATGCCGTACGAGCCGACGTTTGTTTCCGCAGTGATATCTGAATTAATGGCGATACGAAATGCTCGAAAGGTGCTCATTACCATGATTTATGCAAGATAATATTTCTTACGCCGACCCTATAGTACTGATTAACGTTACAAATTGTGCGGAGCGCATAAATTAACAGTTTTTAGATTTGGTAGTTGGCTTCGATTGCTGAACAGAAAAGTTCTGGATTGCAGACTATTTGTAAGGCAAATGCAACATTTGGTCCCAATGAGAAATGCCCTAGCTAATAAATGTTACAGAACTACTGTTGTAAATGTATACTGTAATAAATAATAGAAAGTCTAGGACTGCTAATACCATGATTGTCTGACCAAAATTAAGCAGAGCTTGAACGGGGTTTCAAAAACTTATTTGTAAATTTGCAGTGGTGCGATTCAAATCTAAGACCTTAGGCACAATTACACAAAATACAGATCCAACGCGACCTCCTCTTTAGGAGTATATACTATATCATGTTCTAAATTTCTCGAAGCTTAGCTCAGGTCTGCGAGCCCAAATCTGCATTAAGAAGACATGGTGTATAAAATATATCTCGCAATGACTAAATTTTAATTTTGATTCCCTCGTTCATAAATTGTCAATCTGTCTAACATTATTACGTCATTTATGATCTTCACATTAGCGAATGAGACACAGAACTCTACATGTGCTTAAGTAGTCTTAAAGGCTAACTAATTAAGTTTTTATAAACAGAGGCATGGGGATTCATGTTAAAGACACCAAGTTGTTGATCCTAGCTACTACCGCAAGATGGCACTATGTCAGAGGTTTACAAAACTTAGACACACAAATGTGTTGTTCTCATGAAAGGAAGAAAATATCCGACTCCTGTACGTCTACCACGAGTTGCCACTTTAAATTCGTATTGTATGCCTACAATGAGTTTCCATCACGTACACGGCGATCGTTGCGTTCAGAAAGGAGGACGGGCAAAAATGTATGGAAGCCAGCCTAGGTACCAATAACCGCATGCGATATATCATTGGAAAGGATTTTAATGTACTTTAATTATTGCTTTGGCGGAAAGTACCAAATCACTATGTAAAAAAAGTTATGCCACAATAAAGCCAGACTCCTGCTCAAAAATATGACATAACAATAATTAAAGTACATAAAAAATCCTATCCAATGATATGCCTAACGCATGTTGTTATTGGTTCCTAGGCAAGAATGCTCGTCCACCTTATATGCCATTTTATCCTCCTTATTTCTGGTTCCATTTTAATACACTAGAGGCGATGTACCGAAATCCCATTCAAAGACATACGCGGTTTACGCGGACCGTATCGGCTCTCATTGGTGTAAGCTCATGGTAGAATACGCATACTGGCCGGAGCTCGTCCATCCTACGTTTGTGCACACATGACATGAATATTCTTAATATAAATTGGTAGAAATCAAACCATCGCCAACAATGCGCCCAAGAGCCGGCAAAGAAGATCAGTTTCCGAGAGTGGTGGTGGTTTCGCAGAGCCAGTACACGGATGTGCAGAGGCCCGGTGGCTAGGCTGGCCGTCCATCTCTCGCCGCCCGCTCACTGAGTACATTCCCGTGTAAGTTTTTACACCTATTATTTTATGTGTCGGCGAGTAAAGTTCGGTACGTGAGTTATAAACTCGCTCGCGCCTCTCTCGCCCCTACTTTATAGGTATTAACGACTTGTCCGAGAGTTTTCTTATAAATAAATTTGAAGGGTAACAAGGCTCGCTTTTGTCGGATTAGTAGAGTGGATCTTGTTTCACTTTGTTGCGTAGCCTATCTTTTTTGTAGACAGAAAATTCATGAGCGATATGCCCTTTAGTGTGAGGGTAGGGATTATTTCCACGGAATGTATTGGCGATGTTGCTGTTCGCGGACAAGTATCACGCATCCTTATGCTTCGATCGTGGAATAACACCAACGACATGGACCATGGTATATTCACAAAATGTTACTTTGAATAGCCTATAAATTTCGTATAGACAATGTACGAGTATTTAAGAGAAACTGAGACTCAAAGATAAGAGAGATAATAAGGGATTCAGAATAGTCTTTATCTTTTGTTGCTAAAATATTTTTGTTAGCCCTTCTACACATTTAAAAATATATTTTTAGTTTTATAAACGTTTTAGTGTAATCAAAAAGGTGATTCCCCATTTTCTCCTACTAACAATACTCTCTCTGTTGCAATTTGTCTGTCGTTTGTTTATTTAATTTTTTTTTCAAAACATAATATTCTAATTGGTCATTTCAGAACATATTTCAGTATTTCACATACTAAATCACATACAAATCGGAAGGGCTAAATATACAATACATAATCATAGTTTAGAACGGTCAACAGCAGAGATCAGAGTTGACAGAATAGACTTAATGACTGGTTTAACTAGGAAAAACTACATCATATAGTTGATTGTTACTTAAGATAGCCAATGCAATAAATGCAATAGGTACCTCATCTTTACGGAAACGATTTCGTTATGGGAAATTCTTAGGGTTTCTTACCATTGAATCATCAATTATCTCATGAATTACCATTCATGTTTGACACACCAAATTATCATATTGTGATGTCAACTGCACCTAGTTAGTCGTACATGGCCTACATGATATTTTTTCCTGATATATAAATAAATAAAAATGCGCCAGACAACACACCTCTTGTAATGGTCTCGAAGTAGGGATTATTATCCCTGTGTTACGAGGTACCACACAAGAAAATAAGCCAGTGGCGGCTCCCAGCACAAACAAACCCGAGTCACTTCAGAAAAGATCGATTCCTGAATGGACCTGACCGGGAATCGAACCCGGGACACTACGGAAATCGAGGCGAGAAACCGTGTTACAGCGCACTACGCCAATCGTGTCGTCATATATCCCAATTAAATACTGAAATATAAATAAAAACTAGCAAAATTATATACAAAAAAGCACTTACTAATATAATTTTGGCTCTATCTCCACCAATATCGAGTCAGCAATAAAGTCGTCGGGAGTTAAGAGTCTCAAATCAGAGGATCACGTGACATTAGGCCATAACGCGTCGCGGGCTATAAAACCGGGGCGTATGGAAGTAAGAGCACTACCTGTAAAATATCAGAGTAATAAAGTAAATGCACTAGTGGAGAGCCAGGACGTGCCTTTACATGTGCCGGCTGCGAATAGTGCTGTGCGCTGGACGTCCGGGTCATCTATACACAGATGTACACTTTTAGGTACGCTTTACTGATGACAAAAATGGGCAGGTCACCTCAAAACTGCAGCGCATTTAAGACGAAGACATTTCATAGTTATATCCTCTTTATTAACGATGAAAGGTATGAGGACATAATTCAACAATAGGCTATTCTTAGAGCTGTATTATTACCAACAGAAGACAATTTATGAGTGCACTCTCAAAGTTTCAAATATCCTTAATGGAGCAAGAGTGAGCCGTTTTACATCTTCCCCCACAAACTGCATTATAATGTCTCCGCCGAAAATAACCGCACATAAATATAAAACAATGTGAAACCACTTAAAGCGAATAAAATACACGTCGACTCAGTAAAATGAATTTATTAATAACGGAGACAATGAACGTCTGAAACAAACGCTTCACTTTTTGTATTTTTAATTGTCCTCCGGCCGACAGTGAAGACGCATTAGAGGAACGAAAATAACCTCTGGATCATATTCGACACTCGTTCGCCTCCCTATGCCACTGTCTTGCTGCTTATACCTAATTATGCATATCAACTCCGATGAGATGATACAAATTTCATGCGAACGGGCAGTAAAGTCGTCATTAATTAAAAATATTTTCGTATCTCCGATTTGCGCCAGTGAAATAATTATTGAATTGTAATTTCACGATGTGTCGCGTATAGTAGGAGCGCAGTTCTTAGATGATATCTCCGACGTAATTAAAAATCTTGTCGTGACATTCAGAGCCCTTCCCGCCTCCGCACTCCTCCAGCTCCTCAATATTGTTGGCGATTGAATCGCAATTAAATGTAACGATTCAAACTACACTTTATTAAGAGCGGCCGATAGCACAGAATGGCGAGTATATCGCGTCGCAGAATCGAACGTGCTCCCGTCGAAATGCCAACCATTTTATTTATTCACCTTAATTATGTATCTTGTCTTAATTTACGATTGGATCATACGATAATCTGTAACGTAATTTATTATAGATGCCTAGGTATTCCAGTCGTTTCCATAACGAGATTTAGGATTATGCGGGATGATGTCGCGTTCGTTTCTGGTCGTCGAGATTAAAATATTATCGACATCCATGCGTTTTGCAATTAAGTGAACGTTCGGATAGCGGCGAGGAGCGAGCGTGGAGCGCTGAATGCGCGCGCTTCGATAGCGTCATCGCCTTCAATTTTGTTGTGTCGATGGCATGACGGCCGACGTCTCGATACGACCACTGTTCGCGATAGCCCTTAATGAAAGTAATGGAGGTTTATTAACGATACATCGACAGCTCTTCTCGCGAATAAATAGACGCGCAGCGCAGGACGTGCGAGGGAGAACAAAGAAAGCCACATTTGCTAATTGCGGTTTTGCTCGTGTCGTGCGCTCGGAGGCCGGATCGTGAGCCCCGGAGATATGACGATAACACATTCATAAATAATTAGAGCGAAATTTTCTCATTTGTAAGACCACATTCATGATATTTGGTAGCAGAGCCCTCTGTTCTTGGAATACTTGCATCTAGATAAGTGGCTGTACGACACGCCTCGCTCTCCGCTCATTTTGCTAAGACGCCAGATATTAGCGCTAAGATTCAAGTGTCTAGTGCAACACTGAACACTGATACCGAGTAAGCACAACTGAAATTTGCATCCGTGTTTTAGGTACTGAATGACTTATGTTTCTTAATCTTAGTAGACTTATAAGTAGTTTAATCAACCACAACAAGATGGTAACTCTGCCGAGATAGCCAGCATGTTTTTGGTATGCACTCGCATACTAAATGCGAACGGTATACGGTACGATTCAGCGGTGGTGGACTGTATCAGGTAAATCATTACTTTAGAGTTTTGATTAGCCGGTTTTGCACAACGCAACGGTAAGAAGTCTGCCTAAAACGCCGAAGGCCGGGGTCCATCCCCCAACCAGGACAATCATGTCACGGCCATTAGGATTTGTTCTGTGTCTATTAAAGTATTTATAAGGATTTAGAAATATGTCTAATCAAGCAGCCTTCAGTGTTGATCAGTCTCTAAAACCCAAAATAAAAGCTCTGATTGGTGATCTTATCTTGGTGTTAGCTGACTGAGATCATATTAAACTTAGAAAAAATCAAATGGCATTGATAATATTGGATTCAAGTTAAAGTACAGGTCAAGTAGACTCCATTTCTATTGAAACAAAGAGACAATGTAAAAAACAAACGCGCGGTGTCCACGCAGCTCGTGGGTTCAGTCACGGTCGGGGCACTCGCCATGGCAGGGTTCAAATTTCCACTTCCGCCCGCTCTTCGAACAATCGATATTGTTATCGCTGACTCTTCATTATAAAACAAACAAAAACAAATTAACAATCATAAAAAATGGTGGAACGACCCAAAAAAGTTCAGGCGACAAAATCGACGGTAGTACTATTTGATTTCTATTTTGTTCCTTCATTACTGCTTTTTATTTATTTATCATGTTTCTAAGTTTGCAATCCACATAAACCTGGACATTGTATTTTTTTTTAAAAATCTATAGCTCTGTTTAAGTATTTGAAACGACACTGCATACAAAAATATCTTTGTAAACTTATAATTACGATAGAAAATGAGTTTTAACCCGACGATACTCATAAATAGTTATTCTTACAACTATACAGGTTGACATCTATATGTATAGTGGCTATACAGTCATAGCAAGCTTAGTAAAATTCGTTCTGAAGACTAATTTTAAGAGAACGAAGTCGCGATTTTAGTTGGATTGTAAAATCAAGGTACAATAGGTACACATGATGATTAAATTTGTTAATTTGCAGAAAATGAAACCGTGTTAAAAACATCATTAATCATCCGGAAGATAAAAGGTTAACTTGAAAGAAAAAATTAGCTAATACGAATGTTCCGAGGTTTCGCTTCATCACTCTCCGTAGATTAGAAATTCAGCCGTGACCGATCGTTGTAACATTTAATAGTTTCCGATATCAGCTGAATGATATGTATTTCAAATTGCAATTGAATTTTAAGGTCACTTAACAATGAATTTTCGCAAATTTTTACCAGTTTTACAACCGAATTCACATGTTTAACATATAAAATGAATGATTTGAGCAATTCCATAGCAGTGAACGAGTGATAAATTATCATTATTTTATTATTATTTTTATCATATTCTAGAAAAACCAGAATTCCTCAAACTTGATACGTTATTCTTACTTTATTATTATCTTTATATGCTGAAAATTTGTAGAAGAAAATTTAAACGGACCTATATTATATACTATTTTAAGATAAAGTAAAGTAAAAAAATTCGAACTCAATACTAGACAAAGAAAACTATTGTAACAGTACATCAACAAAAAAGGTCATACCATCGCCGTCTACGTTTCAATAAACAATCGTTCAAATAAAAAAAATCGTAACTTCCTCGATCGTCGGTCCAATTCGTTTTTTGTCCAAAATTGGTGATCTCATAAAAACAAACAATCTGAGCGCATAAATTAAAATTTCCGTTAGCGAACCGCTCGGCAACCCGAGCAGAACCCCGAGTTTCTGCTCGGGTGATGGAAACTCGGACGATCAATAAACTTTATTACAACTGACATTTATGCGCCTCCTTTGTCATGTGTTATGATCGCTAGTCGCAGTAAGAAAATACGCTAGCAAATTATAGATACGCCTTTCGAGCAATCGTGCGCGCAATCGCGAAGTCGTAATATTTCATTTCAGATGTTCAGTTTGATCAAGATTCAAATTAACTTAGCATAAGTGTTTGCAACGAGCATTGCACAAAGATAGAAAAACAACGTCTTAATTAAAACGCTTAACAAGCCGTTTTAATCACCTCTCCCAGTGACCACGCAATTTCAAAGTCAGAAACATCACTATAAATTACAAGACAAGTATCAGATATATTTTTGTTTAATTTTAAGAGATTCAAGAAGAAGCCGTGAAAGGTAATACACCTGAATGTTCATAACAATTCCTTCTATTTCGTGTGTTGATGATTTTGCTGAATCATAACTTTTGCAGTGCATGATAAGACAAAAGTTCCCAATCATCATCATAATGCGTAGTGTGGAGACTGCTTCTGTTAAACTTAAGCCTACCCTATACATACATTACAAGTTAGTCCAGTTAAAGGTGGAAATATAAACCAAACTTCTATGATAAGGGTTTTGTCCATAGCTCGTTGAGAGGCACTGATAAGGTCAGCAGTTAATCTTCGATTTTGACGACCCGATTGGCATAGTGCGCTGTAGCACGGTTTCTCGCCTTGAAATGTGTGGTGTCCCGGGTTCTATTCCCGGTCAGATTAAGTCAGGAAACGATCTTTTCTAAATTGGCTCATGTTTGGGTGTGCTGGGAGACGCCCCTAGCCTAATTTCTAGTCTGACACCTCGTAACACAGGGATATTTATCCTAACTTCGAGACCATGACAAGTGGTGATTTGTCAGGCGCATGTTTATTTTATATTTAATCAGTAATTAATGTCAAAAGATATCTTAAATCTAACCAAACAATCAAATGCTGATTCGATCCTTCACTTAGTTTCCCACAGTTTTCTGAATAAGCTGCAATGAATTAGCCACTAAGTATTCAGACTTGATTCAATACACCGTAGGTTTAATTAGTAACCAATAAACCACGGACAAAGTAGGTGAGCGCATCGTGTATAGCGCCTATCAATTACTTTAGTACACGTCATATTCATTTGAAAGTGCACTTGACTTGATTAGAGGAATGCTCTTTAAGCTGAACTCACCATTAGAATAAATAAGAAACCATCCGAAACAATTTGAAGTGTTAAGTGACTGGTGACTATCAAAAATTACAAGATAACAGAGACAATGCTTGCCCGGTGACTTATGAAGTGATTAAACTGACGGGTACGGTCTGCAGTGGACGTGGAAAAGTTCCAACAATTAATGTCGATGTGGCAGAAATGGTCTAGACTTTAGTGGATGACCGATTTAAACGATAGACGATTCATAAACGATTCAACATTTAGAAAATGAAATTAGGCTTATACTCGTAGGTCAAAAGTTAATATAGAGTATACCATAAAGTTTTTAATACCATTTAATGTTAAGCAGCTATTGTATTAATAGCAGTATTGTGAGATTTTTTATAAATTATAGATTTAATAATATCATTTCAAGATAAAAAAACTATTTTCATATTCCTGTTCACAAAATTATGTCATAAAATGCAAGTGCTAAATAATTGTACACCATGGATCTCATGAAAAGTCATCTGAATATTTAAAAAAACAATCGTAGTATTTGTTTTGTTCTTGCCAGCATCGACTCTTTTAGAAAAACGTTTAAAGTTTAAACTTTGTTCGGTCTCTGGCACGGTATCGGCGCGCTCTATTACGCCGATAGCCGCAATCTGGTAACAGCCGGCTGACATCTTTATGACGACTCAAACTCCATTACTAACGACACCTTTTTAGTTACCCGCGATAGCGCCCACGGCGAGAACAAAATGCTTCTACAAGGCATTATGTTTTGTTCTTACATAATCGATGCGCTTCGGACAATTGTAACGTAACGGAAATGCATAATACGAAAGAATAATTGAGAAGTGCAGGGTACAGGGTACTTTCTAAATGGCGACGCTACCACACGTGCTGTGAATTAAGTCATAAAAAAACACAGTCTCAGTGAAGAGTCACTAGCTTGCAGCCTGACATTCTGGATGTCAGTCCCGGGTTCCACTCCTAGGTCTGTCAAAGTTTTTCACCACCAGCCTATCTACCATGCGCCGATATATATTATTATCTGTGCTTTTTTTTTCTCTTTATTTGGTATCTGTGTTTTTCTCGTGCAGTCTGTATGGTCAGGTACGATAAATCAGTGATTACGATTAAGAACGATTTTGCCACGATCTGTGTCGTACTTATTGCAATTTAAATGGTAGCAACCATTTAGTCAAATACCAGTTTTCAAATAATGTCGTTATAAGTACAGAGCTGGTAGGTATAAGATCTATTTCTCAAACTGATAATCGACCTACGCTTTTATTTTAAATTGAACTCCATCTCAGTTGACTCATTATAATAGAGTCGAAGTATGTAGAGCTAACATTTACTTTCCCAAGAAATAGCCATAAACTACGATAAAGCATCTCATAGTAATTTTGATGTTAACGTTTATCAGTTAATTAAGTCAATCCAATTCAATTACCTAAAATTATCATATTTTTAATTGCGTGTTATATTTTTACGATCCCATAACGTTTCTGGGGCTCTCTACATTTATGGCTGATGGTTATTTGATACTTAGTAATATTAACAAATTTTATGCGATTGACCATCATCGCTTTATTCATCATGCTAGTTTCACATTATTATCTCAATTCTCGAGCTCAATCAAATATGCCATATTCAGTACTAATATTTAGGTACATTATTACGATAAGGTAGATCAGACCAATAGTGCGTTTAAACGCAAAAAAGACCTTTCAAACTCAAACTTTATTCAAATAGACTTTCACAGTAAGTACTTTTAAATCGTCAAAATTTTAAAATGCTACTTTAAAATGCCGTCTTAGTTGCAACAAAACTACGCCACTTTGTGATGTTTTAAGAGTCAAATTTACTGACAGCACATACACACTTACATATAGAAAAACGGTTACTATACTCCAGAAAAAAACCGATTTTCCTATATTTAGAAGCTTCAGCTATATTTACTATTCTTTGCTTTAAATATTTAATCGATTGCTTATTTTCATTTGTTAGTGTTGCTTAATGTTGCTTAACTGGCCGCTCGTCACTCATTCAATCTGAAATCACAGCATGCCTGCCATGCAAAAACAGGTAGCAAAACGACCAAAGGCTGAAATAAAGTTTTTTTTAACTTCAACCCACCTTAATAACCGTTGACTATGATATTCTATCACAAGTCCAAAAAGTAATGGTTGCGCCCCTAAAACTTTGCAACGGATCCGTTTAAAAATGTAAGCTGAAAATGAAATCAATATGTTTGAACGTTTGGACGAGGAACCAAGCGTTATGAGAACATAAATCTCGGGCCTTACGCCGATTGCCGGCCCTCTCGGATCCAGCTACCCACTACCCGCCACTACCCGCTACTACCCCAGCGCTCGCCACGATATACTGCACCGCATCAGATGTACCGAGAGATACCACTGAATCGAGCTGTATTCATTACGCCATATACCCGGCTTTACGGAGATACTTCGAGCGAGTTTATTAAACCGCTTGTCCGAAAGCAGCAATTTTACATTTGCGGAAACTCGCCAAATATTTCTAAAACTGATTATAAATTGAAAAAAATAACACATTTTAATAGCCACTTTTTAAGGTAAACATAAAACGCTCAGTTGTGTTAGACAAAGTATCAAACCCATTTCATAAAAACTCAAAGTGTATTATAACATCTATAATACACTGTTTTTGTTTACAAACTTTTTTGTCTATTTCATTCTTAGAGCGAGTGAATGAGAAAAGGAAAGTATACAATCAATTACTAATAAAGGTATTTAGTGTAATAGAAATGTGTCACCTCAATGCTAATACACTTTCATGCGATGAAATTCTGCGTTAAAGTTACCGTGCCTGCTGAAGAACCCAGTTCAATTGATATGTTCAATACCAATTAAATGCCTCCTTGTATGTTTTTCTCAAATTATTAGGCTTTTAACTCATTATGTTAAATTACATTATTATACTAACAGTAATTGCCTATTTAATAGCATATTCGTGGCCTACCACTCCATAATGTTATCAGTTATTTCCATAATGCCGCTGTGCCACATCATAAAAGTGTAATTAAGAATATTTTCCTAATCCCCTGGATCGATTACCATACATCACTATTCATGATCTATAAACTAGTGGGTGTCGTATATCAAACCTGAATTAATGGTAGTAATCGATTGATAAATTATTGATTAGCTGATAGACGAAAATGATGGGTGTGAAAGAGACGTGAGTCGGTTACTATAGCCAGGAAAACCCGGACCACAGCGCAATCGACGTTCCGAAGATTTAGTCCTTTTCAGTCTATTCCAGCGAGGAATCAACCGTGCTTGCAGAACGGTCAATAAAGTTAATATATTTGTAAATATAGCATAGCATTACAGCTCTCAATTCAAACTGAGCCTTTCTCTAAAATCCAGGTAAAAATATCCAAACTTTAAGCTAGGCGAAGGAAAAAGGAAATTTCAAGAACTAAGAATGAGCTCCGTTACTACTCATAAGACTCATATTTTTTAATTCAACTGATAGCACAATCAAAAAGACGTCAAACGAGACACAAAAACAAAAGTAATTAGGTTACATAACTATTTACATGGGTGTATCTGAGCTTGAGCTGTACCGTTTATTCCTGCATTGCCTTTCAAAACAAATATCTGTAATAACCAGAAACAGAACCATGAACAGAATTACCACGTTCCAACTGCTTAACCGAAAGTGATACATAAGTAGCACCTACTGCCGCTCACACTGTGGCTAGACGTTTCTTTCCGACAGATATGAGCGGGCAAGCCGGTTATATTTTATCGGAAGTAACGGCGTCTAACGTACGGCCAATTTCATAATGCCTCGCCCGCGATGCGCCTCACTTATCAATTTGATATCTCCTGCCCGGAAATAATGCGCCAATGAATCGCTTCTGGATGTTCTACTAACTCGGATGATTCACTTTCATTTGGTATTAAAACTTAGTTTATGGTTTAGTTTTGAATTTGGGCTTTTTAGTTTAAGAGAACTGATGCACTGCTTAGTTCCTCAAAATACTGAACAACAGCAAATTATTACTAGAATGGCTAACAAATGCCTATCAGATGCATTAGCAGTGTGTGTTATAAAAATTATCTTGTCATTATTAAAATATTTTCAAGTAGAGCTTGTCTAATCTGAATTGCCGCTCTCCTTCCAACGAATTCACGCAATTGTGAAATAAAGAAAAGTAAGATAATTAGCCCACATACTGTTCCACTGCTGGGCCAAGGCCTTCATCGTTCAAATCGAGTTATTGCTACAAAGAATGGGTATTGGCTTCATAGATATATTTAGTTTAGTTAGACAAGCTCTACATATAATAATACTCAAAAAGAAATAGACAAAAATGCATTATTCAATGATAGTAGATAGAAATAGCATCGTTATGATCAGTTAATTAAACCTCATATCGTTTAAATCTAAATATTATCCAAATTTTAACCCTAAAGCAACAAACATTCGTACTAATCCTAGGTAGCTGTTATAATATACACAACTGTAAAACAGACGACTCACTCTGTCAAATAAGTCATCAGTGCGTCAGTTAACTCAATTACATTGAGATCAACACACGGCTACCGTGCATGATTAACAGCCTCCAAGCACACACGAAATTGCACTCAAAAGCAAAACCTTTACAAATCAAAACGGTGGAGCAGGCTTCTCTCTCTGTAATCCTCCTCCATAAATCATTTAATAACACAAATGCAGAGCCACACACTGAGCTATTCCTTCCGTTGTTGAAGTTATGATGTAAAGCTTTGAACGAAAAAGGACTCTCACCAATAGCAAGTAGAGGTTAATTTCGAATGATGAGCCAGTATTTTTAAGCTTTTTAAAAAAATATGTCGGAAGGATTCTTAGCTAGAAAAGTAACATGAGGCATGGAAACTTTGTTCCAAACAGTGCCCTGCGTCTTTAAGTTTCACATTGTTTTAACTGTTCGGTTCGGGTAATGGCTTATCCCCGGGTCGGCGCGGATGTCACGGCCCACGTCAACCCTTGACATCTCGGATAAGTTTGACGGATCAGCCATGAAAATGATTTAGAGCACGTGTTTGACATCCGCGCGCTACCGATTAACATACTAACATATCTTCAGACGGCTCCCCATCGCGTTTATTAAATTATGACCCAATAAAATCTAACGTCTGTTTTCATCATTTGATATGACGTGAATATCATATTTCATACATTAATATAAATAACATCACCGCTAAAATAATCATTTCGTCATAGGAATATAATATGTGATCGTTTTGTAACTCTATATCACGTGCTAATAGGGCCCGTTAGAGCTGAACGTCAACAGAACCGTTGACCTTTCAATCAGCGCAGAACAAATATTAGCATTTTAAAATATCAGTTGTGTGCTGAGGGCCGGAAAGTGGTCGTTAAATTTGGACAGAGGATCGTAAAAATAAAATATTAATAATTAGCGGCAGGAGGTTAATAGTCCATTAGGCGCGTGTTGGTTTACACCCGCGCGGCGCCACGCTGCGCGCGCGCCTCGACTGACACTTTGATGATCATTGTCATTGACATCATAATATCATTTATTTCTGTATTTACAGAAGACTCGAGAACATCCAAATCATTTTAGGAAGTATCTTGAACTCTGCTGCTTTTAAAACAGTTAACTGTTTAGCATAATTATCAATGACCTTCTAAATGATAACGAAACATCGATTAAAATGTGATAAACTGAGAAAATAGTATTTCACCACAAATTCTATTAAATTTTAATGAACATAAAGTAACGGGTCCAAAAAAATAGTGCAACGCTCGAATGCATATTGTTCAAAAACTATACAAAAAGAGTCTCGTAATCAACGAGGTGATCTACTTCCCAAAGTCGCAATATTAAATCGTATAAAAAGATCGTTAATAATTAAAGCACCGGCTTTCATCGGCTGCGGCAGGTGCGCCCGCGACGGCCAACAAGACAACTCGAAGCCGCAGAAAAACTATACCGTCACGTCGAATGTAAAAACAAATCATCGAAGAAGAAATAAAGATCGAGGAAGCGGTCACAGCTGACTGTACCGACAGATTATCTACAGCGCTATGATTCGATTTCTTTCGTTATAAAATCTGAATAGTGACGGAAACGAGCAGTCCTTGATTGTTTGATTTTTCCAATAATTATTCGATATAAAAACACCGGAAATGGAACGCTTTAATCGATTCCGGACCGCGCCTCGCGATGACGTGGCTTTTGATTACTGAAATTATATAGCGAGACGAATCGCGTCAACTATGTTCACTGCACGGCCTTCGGGGAAAATAAAAACTAATACAACTGCGTTATTGTTTTAGTCTTGTCATCATTATCGCCGCTATGAGGAAGTTAATTCACTGTTTCAAGGTGAGACGCCAATTTCTGCGGTTTTTATTGATTTTAAATTGTCGTTAACATTTAAGCATTTACTTGCAATTTATACAATTACCTTCTTAATCATTTCAGTAAATTTTCCAGTTACATGAATGTAATGTTACTGAATTAATTCTAGACGTTTTTAGGTGCTAGTAATCAAAACCAAGCTCACACGATGCTTAAAAGAAGCTACTCTACATCATAGCTCTCAGATTTAACATTTTCTAGACTCAGACTTCTATTTGTTAATGGGTTAGCTACCATAGCAGGAAAATATGAATTGAAAAGCTTCTTAACCTTTAATGTTATGGTAGAATTCAAAGGATAATGCGAGCTATATACGTTGACGTGTAGTTTTTCTTAGATGCAATAATCATATCAGAGATATAAGCTAAATTGACCCGTATTCGTAAAATAAAAATTGTTACGTCGTATAACGTCACACAAACCCAAATCATAGTACCAACTGTCTAAAACACTATTTTTACGTCATATTATAAGCCAATATTGACCCCACGGAACATCCTCATATTAATTTGCAACAGTATCAGAACAGCCAAGTGGACCGCTTCAAACAAGCTTCATACTTTGTACTCAAATTGCATTAGACACGCCACGTATGAAGGGTACCCCGTGTTCGCATTAAAAATTAATGTGAGACGAAAAGATGGGGCCACTCTGCAAAATTTATCTCACATCTCCACTCTACCAATGACAAGAAAACTGTTACGGTTTGCAGCGGTCTGAGTGTAACATTAAAAATTCAAGTCGTCTTACCCACTTGTGTGAGGGATTGCCGCATATTCGCCTTTGGACAGCATTTATATTTCCTTTGGATGGCGTGATACTGAGCGCTCCGTCAAAAGGGAATTTCCGATTTTATATCATCGGAGTGCAAACCGTGACCGCAATAATAACAGGATTGAACCGCATTTGATACTCGTTGATGCACCTATTTTTATTTGTAATCTAACAGTTTGATTTTGCTGTTTCCAGTATGTCACATTATTTGAAGTGTTTTAGTAGATAATTATAGTTATTTTCTAAAGGTACGATTATTATGATTACTTTCAACTTTCAGATGCAAGACGACCAATGCCTACCACCTATTAGCGCATTCTTACTCTGGTTCTGCACTTGTGTCAACATGGTGTCGTTGGTGCTTAAGCATTTCAGTGAAACAGTATACTTATAGCCAAACTGGCACTGCTAGAGAGACTAAAAGGATGAATAATATTTTTTTGGCAAAATTTTGGGTAAATACAAAAAAGAGGCCAATTTGTGTTTTATGGAAAGAATTTAAACATCTGCATTCCCTGTCTAAATCGGACTATCTGATGCTTTGGCTGTGTTTGCAAATGGATTACTCAGCACAGTTAATAATTCTAATAAGAAAGTTAGAATATTAGTAAGTATGCTATTTTTGTGAGATTACCAATTTCAGTCGATCTGGTCGGACGTGAGCCTGTAAATAGCCATAAATACCACACAACCTACCATACAACCAACTTCATCTACAGAGATGCTTCACAATCGGCTGATCTCATATGCAGTCCCATTTACAACTCTATGTGGGACTGAGTATTCATTTACCTTGGCTATAGCCGACAATACACAAGGTGTCCACCGCAATGTCCGGGCGACACGACCCAATGCCCACCTTAGCACAATACTAGTGCTTCAATCTACTCGTATTCTATTGCTTTATAAACATGCTGTGCCGCAAACGTAATCAATATGATTGTTGCAGAGAGAATTTAACATTGGCAAATTATAATAAGATTTAGTCCAATTAGACTTGTATGAAAGTCTAATAGGAAAAAGGCCCCTCTTGATGTAATTTTCTTTCTAAACATTTTTTTTTGAGTAGTCTGAAACAGATAACTATAAGCAAAACCCAGCGATTCCTTTTCATCCATTTTTTTACTTTAAAAGACTTACTTAATTGGATTCTTATTTCATTATTCTTATTAATTACATAGGAATATTGAACTTCGAAAAATAATAAAATGAGAATCCAATTAAGTAGGTCTTTTAAAAAAATGGATGAAAAGGAATTTTATAGGAGTCAATCAGATTAGTACTGGCATTTTTCTATTCATTAAATTGCCAACATTTGCTTAACTTATGTATAAGTTTTTCAAGTTGCTTATCGACATTTTGACGACTCTTATCTTGGGTAGAAACTGGGACCAACAGCATGATCTAAACACTATTACCAAGTTATCGCTGGATCAGCACGATTTCTAAATGTGCATTGGTAATCACCAACCCTGGCTCAGTTCCGAAAAATCCTAATTATACTATATACCTATACCTAGTGATCGAACCCAAGGTTCCGAGAATCCAGCCGAGTATTCTTACTATTGGGCAATCAAGGCAAAACCCATTGAAACGTTTAGCAGAACACAACTAATAGCAAATCAATAGCAAAAGATAGATACTCGGTACTATTCACGTAAACTAAACTGTCGATTTATAGTTAACTCAACACCGCAAGATTTGAGATCCTCGTCATAAACGATTCATCAGGCAATTAACACTGAAAATAGAGTTCTGTGACAAGTTACATTAGGGGTGGGATTGCATCTAAGTGAAGCGGGCAATGGGTGCGCACGCGCCGATCGTCAGTATTGACAGATCGGGGTGGGTGCACATGGCGGTTAAGTTGACGGCTTCCGTTTCATAAAGTTTAACGGCGTGGTTGACCCAGCTTTGTTTGCTTTAAACAACTCCACAACCGTACTATTCATAGTCCTTCTGGTGAACTATTAATTGCTCCAGCACAATCGCTGTGAAGCATCTCGCCACATTAAACAAACTTTTTTGTAGATGAATCCACAGACATCGTTAATTATACAAATGCCGAGCCACGATTCTATATCTTCGAATCTTAAACTGTAAATTTCTTTATGATGTGCTCACAAAATATTCGATCGCGAACTGGTTTTTAACATTCATAAAATTATCGTCAACTTAGGTCAATCTATATTTTTGAAGATAAACGAATATTTATGTGTTGATTATACTTTGTCACATTCAAAGCTTATTTAATTTTGTATCATATTTCTGTATATTATATTACTATCGCTTTAAAAGTCATAGGGTTCAGTAAGGCTGAGTTATCATCCATGAATGGAAATGATAGAATCACAGCATAAATATATACAGGTTACATACATACCATTACGCCTTTTTCCCAACGGGGTAGGCAGAGACCACATCTTTCCACTTGCTACGATCCTGACACACCTTTTGCGCTTCTTCCACTGTCATTAATCCTTTCATACATGCTCGTCGATTAAAAATAAAACAACAGGGTATTAAAAATCAAAAATAATGGATATGCATATATACGAGAACTAACTGTGACAGACTTACTATTAAAAGAATTCATATTGTTTAACTGGTTTGTCACACACATTTTCTATTTGTACAATTTATAAACTCGACAGCCGTTATTTGGTGAAGATCGATCAATTTGTTAAGTTTGTATAGTGATCCTTAAAGTTGAGACTGTTTACACCTAAAATAGTTGTTATTAAAAAGTATCTTTGATAAAATCAAAAATTCAAAATTGTTATAACCCGGGGCATACACGTTTATTATATCCATGCATATAATACAAACCAGTTCAAATAACAGTTTTCTCCAACGCACCTAGCACTGAATGGCACTATAAAATAACGTATCCCACGTTATACTCCTTTAATTAACAGAAAATCCTACGCGCCCTGGTTCACAAATATCAGGGCGACTTAATCAGCGGATCACATCTCTTAATATACGGGCCGGCGACGAGTGAGATCTGACACGGAATTCCCTAAAAATAATATTTAAAATGGTAATGGGCCCTCGAGTTCATAAATTGCCTCGCCATATGTCCCGTGCGTTGCACCTACTGTGTACATAAATATGTCAAGTTTTGAGACGTGTACAACTGGATTACTTCACGAATAACAACGTTTGATACTTTTATGTAGTTTTTGTGATGTCATCATTTATAGTCATATTACGACTGCATATTATTACGACTGCATACTGTACGCTTCCAAAGCCGAATGGTAATAGAGCTCAGCGGTTGGAGCATCAGGAGATCCTGGTTTCGAATCCCAGGTCGAGCAAATTGTGTATTCCTATTTTTCAATTCAATTTAATTTATTTTTTAAGATGAAAGATTCATGGGTAAGTAGTTTTCAGAACAAAGCTTGGGTTAATCATCACTAACCGTAATTTGGCAATAGTGGTGATTAAGCCAATGCCTATCAATAGCGATATCTGAGTTCAATGATGCAAACCTTTGTCCAGCAGTGGGACGGTATATATTATTTGCATATTAATACTACAAAAATTATATGAGTAGTATTAACCGCAGCCTTATCTGATTGGGTAACAATCTGTACCTAGACCTACCAATCCTACTTACCAGTTCCCGCAAAGGTGTAACCCAGTTGTGTTTACAAAGTTACAAGCTCAGTATTGCGCGTGTTTACCTGCGATGATAATAGTCAGTTCAATACGAGGTGATAAGACACTTTCCATAAAGCAAATTCAATGCGCCATACAAAACCTCGTCGAGCTCTACGGATGATTGTATCGGTAAACTAAAGTTGTATTTAAAATATTACTTTTTACAGGCAGGTATTTAAGATGTAACAAATTCGGTGGACACCAAAAACTACAGGGCTGTGATCATTTAATTAGCTATTAATAAGAGTTTAATAGTATTTGACTATGAAAAAAGTGATTTCATGAAAAAAACACTGTAGATTTCTGTCCCAAGACCGCATTGTTTTAAAAAAGTAGCTATAACATGTGTATCAAGGTCTACAACAAAATTCCAAACAAGTACAAGATAGGACAAGATAGGACGCAGTTTACGCGTCATGAACGTCATGACGCGTAAACTGCGTAAATGGCAGTTGGATTGTTGCATTTATAGTGTTAATGAGTTTCTTAACTCACATTTTGCAAGCTATTGATATTTAAGGAGAATAGTATTAAGCACCGTATTTTTACTTTACTTTAAGACCTGTAACTCTTGTACCTATTCTAGCAAATAAATATTTATTGATTATTAAAAAAAAACTACGGTGAATGGAAGACAAGCGTTTTGCAAGATTAAAATGACGTTGTCGTCCTACGTTGCACCATAGATGTGAGACACAGCACGTGTCAAATACGATATTCGACATCCACAATTTTGCGTTTTCAAAGTTTTGTTTGTGGAGGACTAAAAATAGTTTTCTGAACAATTCTGCCCTCTCTCCCCTGAGACCGTAAGGATGTTTACAGTTATTGACTTTTTCAATTAACATACTTACCAAATTGAAAGTAAATGTACCTATTTTAGGGTAAGATATTACGATTGTGTCGACTGTATTAAGACAAAAATAGAGATCTGTCAGCGCTAATTTTAAGATTGACTCACGTGAACTCATATATCTGTTAATGAATAATTTATTTGCGCTTCGATCTAATTTTGAAAACAATTGTTTCATCCCAACATTGAAAACCGTTTAAACTCATTCCCCGTATAGCTCATTAGCCAGCAAGCTAAACTTCTATTTCTCGTTCTATCTAATTCTTAGAGGGTCGCTACATTTGCTTGTCCATCTGCCAATTAATGTCATTTGATAACCGACGGCATTGTAAAGGTACACGGAATGGCCAATAGCACAATAACTCAAAAGATTAAATCTGCACACACTCGGGCGTATCATCGTCTCGTATCGTTATACCGAACATTAATTTGTTCAACATTAGTAGGGCTAAGCGCATGGCAGAGTAGAACCCGCATCATAGCAAAATTACTGAACAACCTTGTTCGTATTACATATCTAACATTGGATCCAGGCAACTACTCTGCTCTATAAATAGCTGAATGATCTATAAATAAAGACAGCTTTTTACTTTACTCACTACCAATCCAATTCCATAAATACCTACTGCCAATCATATATTATTAGCTTATTTTATTAGACGGAAGTTAAAATTTTTACTACTTGTAACGAAAATATTCGACATTTAGATGTAATAAAATACATATTTATAACAAAGTTTTATATTACCTTCAAATAAATTTACTATGATATGTGATGGCTTAGTATTATGATTTGATTGGTACTTGTATTCACGATGTCATATTTAGATAATCTATCTATATTATAAAAAGGAAAGATTTTTTTGTTTGAATTGAATAGGCTCCGAAACTACTTGACCGATTATAAAAATTCGTTCACCAATATAAAGCTACATTATCAAAGAATGACAGACAACATTTTTTTAATTTAGGCTATATTTTGACGGGAAAGACAGTCTACGCGGGCGGAGCCGCTGACGGACAGCTATGAGAAAATAAACCTGGATGCAAAACTGATCGGATATAGGAATAAAAATCCCCAGACGTTATCTTCAAATATCTTTCGGCACGTGTATATCGCAGATGGCGAAAGTTCAAAATCCTCCATGATTTACTACAACAGTAGAAGCTATTAGCTATGAAATATTATCTATGGGGTTCTACTTCTCCGGCACAAAAATAATAAGACGCGCTCAACCGAGGCCACGTGTGCGAACTTAGAAACAAAGTTTATTCAACAGCCAATATATTAGACGGATTTAGAATGCATACTCATCCGATGATGCAAAAGTAAGAAAAATCGTATGTGAGTTCGATAGATTTATTAACCAAAAGTCTATTATACTATACTGCTGTGGTTACAATAAATTGACTAGTACGTCTACCACGAGTTGCCACTTTAAATTTACATTATCGTTCGCGTACAAAAATTGTATTGGGATGACACATGACATAACATGACAATGTCAAATCCCAATACATTCTTTTACGCGGATAATGTAAATTTAAAGTGTCAACTCGTGGTAGACGAGTTGCCTATTTGAATTAACGTTATCGTTCGCGTAAAAAAAATGTATTGGGATGACACATGACATGACATGACAATGTCAAATCCCAATACATTTTTTTACGCGAACGATACTCAATGTAAATTTAAAGTGGCAACTCGAGGTAGACGTACAGGTAGGCACTTATTATTTTAATCTGACTACGTTGGTTTCTGCTGTTACCAACGTTGGTACCTTATACCCGTTGTCCGATTAGTTGAAACATCACTTTTGGGAAATGAGTTCTGGTTTAATAATTAAATTTAGCTAGTAAAAACCCATATAAATTGCAACTTACTCGTAAGTCCAACGTCACAATCAAGTACTTAATCAAGTAGATCATTTTTACAGTGTTTTTGAATCGTTCAAAAATATTTTATTTTTACCCGTAGTATAAACACGTCTTATGTTTATTATGAATATAATCTATAACCTACTAATAATTATACATGTCATTATTATAACTCTACCACCGCCGTCGGATTGCTGTTTTTACTAAGAAGAAGTCGTCAAGAAAAACTTAAACAAAGGTGGCTTACAATGCATTTGAGTCACTTACAAAATAAATGTTTGCCGTTGTAACAACGTCATTCAGTTTGAACATAAATATAAGAGTTTGCATTACGAAATTGTATTTAATAATAGGTATGGACAATTAGATACTTGTTTTTGTTTGTAAATAAATTAATTACATTTTAATAAACCAATCGTTTTCTTTTCATACCGTCACCCTAGCCACTAAAAGGCTCATCTCGTCGTATTATCGAACGATCTTTCATAAAACTAATCTTTGGTCAATGAGGGCCATCTCAAAATCCCACAAAGGACTTCGAGGGTCCGTTTGTGGCAAAAGAAAACAATAAATCGTGATGACGGCCCCTAGCACCCTCGGAAGCTCGCCATTTTGCCCTATAAATAAATGTGTAAATGTATTGATAAATATAAATATTAGGGGCGAAGCGAAGAAAAACAATGTTTATGAAACTGGTGTCGTTCGCTTCATAACAGTGAGTTACGACTTCCGAAGCCTGCCAACATATGGCTCCATGCAATTTTTTCTAATACAGCCCGCGCATTTACGTCTATTTAATTTATCTTTAGATAAAAATAGATTATTAAACACCCGTAATGGAACGCACCTTTACTTTTTTATACTTCTAAATGTCAAATAATAAATGTGTCAAAAAAATGGAGATCTTTGTTATCCTAATATCTTACACAATTTTACTAATGATGTCACCCATATACTAAATACGTCAGTATAAAAAGTTTACAGCAAAGGAAATTGCCAAGGTTAGGACCAAGTGCTGCCTAGGTATGTGAGTTGGTCCAGTGGTACTGTAGCATGTTCCCTGCGGTTAGGGGAAGGGAATACTACCGAGGTATCCCTGCCTGTCGTAAGAGGCGACTAAAAGAGCCCTTGGGGTCGCGAAGCGCACGCGGTTGGCGATCCCGAGGAAGACGTTAACACGTGTCTTCGGACACAGTGGTCTGTGTAATTGTGCACTGGAGTTGAGCTTGCTCCTCCTGAGGTTGGCTGCCAGGCGGCCTTGCGCACCGAAGGGTCCTGCGAGGAGTCTCTCTCTCGTTGGGGATCCCGGGTCCCTTCCATTCTGCGCTGAAGATGACCACCGTCAGGTTTTACTGGGTAGGGGGACTCTTTTTTCCCAAGAGTTCCGAGTCCCACATATACCAGGGGTCCCGAACCCAGGGCCCTGGGAATGCCTATATGCATTTCCTGACGCAAAGAAAAAGTGGTACTGTAGCATTAACATAAATAACGTTTTTTTTTAAATTGGGCCCTAGAAAAATAAATAAAATACAGTTTTTGTGATAATGAATAATCGAATTAGTTAATAAAAGAAAGGAATCGACTTGTGAGAATAATTGTAGCGAGTATCTTACAACGCGAGCAAAACCATGATATCAATTTCAATATTATAGCATAATTGAAGGGTGGTAGGTAAAAGTATTAGTAGAAATGACAGTGTAGTTATATTTGATAGAATCGTGTAACAAAACCATTTATATGCTAATACTATACACTTCCTATTTCAGTTCAATTCAACTAAGAACTTTGGTAGCCATTCCCCTTGAATGAGAGAGCCGTAATCGTAACATCAAATGCATACCATCCTAACTAATACCAATCAAACTACCACACCTACTACAGGCAGGAGCATAAATCAATTGAAACTTACAAAGAAAGTATCCATGAAATTTATAGCTCAGTTGAAACTTAGATATGTAGTGAGACAAAATCAAACGATATACGTCAAACAGGTACTCGTAGCATCGCGAATAAATTATCCCGCCATAATAAGATTAACACAGTGGGGCATGCAGCCGCGCCGGTTTGACGGGGCGTTTGTCACTGGCTATACTTAGCCGATTGCATTGTCTTCTGAAATATCTATTAACGATTATTGACAAGGCATCGGCACGCGAATTCTCCCCGCAATAGGTGCGACGAACTGCTATTAATATATTTTATGTGCGATGCACAGAGTGTCGCGGCCGACGCGCCGCACTGCAACTTGCGGAGCGACGGGGCAGTGGTGTCGCTCATCATACTGAGTCACTAGGCAGAAGTCATTTCGATCTCAACATTTAAATATCGTTTCCATCAGTCCCATTTTTTTTTTTCTGCAGAATTCTGAATTTAGTCGTATGGCGGTTATATATATATATATATATTTAGTTTTTGTAAGCACCTATTTCTTTATCTTAATTAAGTTTATCTTTTCGATTAATTGTACAAAAACAATTTCAATATGTTTTCAATATATATATTTTTTGCACTTTTGTTAAATAAAAATAAATGTTATACAAATTTACAAAGTTTCGTGAAACTTTGGAAGGGTAAAAAGGATACAAAACATAGTATGTTATGCATAGGTTTTGATGTATTTCGTACAATTAGATCTGGTTATTAGAATACCAAAAGTTCAACATAAATTTCGAACGCTGAGTGTGTTTTTAATGACCGAGAATCATTAAAACCGCTAAATTTTTAATTTCATGGGGCCTACATTAATCTAAAAAGAACTTGTACTACAAGTGACATAGACTCATTTACATACTTAGAACATACTGAACACTAACCAAAGTTGGTTATAATATAAATATAAATGTGCGCCAGACAACACACCTCTTGTAATGGTCTCGAAGTAGGGATTAATATCCCTGGGTTACGAGGTACCACACAAGGAAATAGGCCAGGGGCGTCTAACAGCACACCCAGACCCGAGTCAATTCAGTAAAGATCGTTTCCTGAAATTGACCCGACCGGGAATCGAACCCGGGACACTACGGAAATCGAGGCGAGAAACCGTGCTACAGCGCACTACGCCAATCATGTCGTAATAACACCAAAACCACTATTTGTTCATAAACTTTTATATCTAGATAATATTTATTTGTTTCATGTTGAACACGGGTACCTAAAATATCACCCTAAATATCTGATGACTAAGCTGTGTTATTAAATGTGACCATGGAAAGAAAGCAACAAAACAGTATGAGTAGACTATTGCCAGGACCTAATTTACCAACTCAAGTAAACATCAAATAGGTACATTGTTTCAACAATTTGCACAGCACCGATTCGATTAATCATTGAATTTGAGCTAACTGAATAATGGACATTCCTAACACGAGCATGCATCGTTAATGAAACCGCCTGATCATATCAAATCATGTACATTACAGGCAGCCAACCTAACGAATCAATGAATTCCGTCAAAATTGCAAATTGCGAGTTCAAATTGATGCAATTCGACAATTGATTACAATATGCACACAAAGCACTATCGCGTCCGCAAACACGGAGCAGTCAGTGAGCCGGCGTCGATTCATATCCAGCGAGGGCTTTTCATTTTGTATGTTAAATTAAATTTCCATGAAACAAGATTGAATTTTTCGCAATCAGCGCGCGTCCTGGAATCGAACGTATGTAATTTTGTGTTATTAGCGATGCACAGTTTGATATATTTGCATACATGTCGCTTGCACAAAAAATTAAAGACATTAAAACTTGAGTATGTACTTTTCCTATGCCTGATTGTGTATTGTCACTAAGTAAAGCAGTTTATTTACCTACAAGCGAACTTAATTTCTACCAACATGTATCAGTTTTAAGTAAGGGAGCTTTGACTTACTTTTCAGAACTCGGGGGTTAGAATCTACACACACCAATATTTGTATAACTGAAACTTTATGTAGTGCATTATACATAACAAAAAAAAACGTTTAGAATCACAGACAATTATTCCTCTATTCACCGGTCACAAGACCGACCGCAACGCAAATAAATGTCCTCCAGATGTTAGCAACATTGTGGCATCGGAAGAGCTAACCAATGTTACCAGCATGGAAATAACATAGTGCATTAACAAAGAGCAAACCGCGGGGTGGCTGGCTGGCATAGCGACCGCAGCCGGGCAGCGAGCTAGCATCGGCTTAGCTAATTTACAATTTAATTATCAGCCAGGGTGATGCATCGTTAGCGCGCGCCAAACCGAGTTTATGCGACTAATCAATTGTTTGACGCGGCCGCTGCAATCACGCGCGGACGGCGAACGCCGAGCGCCGCGACGAACCTCCGTGTTGCTGCACGGTTTACCGAATTTAACTTGGCAAATTATAGTAATGAGATTGAGTATTTGGTTATGTTGTTTTTTTTTTTTTTGTTAGTTATGCTTTATTCGGAATAGAACTGAAATTAGCGTCTGGTTGATCATAGCAGATGTTATATTAACTAAACACCTAATTTAGTAATTTCAAAGGTTTTGTTTTTCGATAGTCCCTTAGACTGCAGTACAATGAAGAATTATCATCATAAATCGCACCCATTGAGTAAGTATTAGAAAACAATTTAGTTAAAATAAAGGTTTTATTTAAAAGCTACGCTCTAACGATTCAATACAATAGATGCTTCCAAGGAGCTGCATCATACCATTTTAGAATACATTTAAGGCAATAGAGAAACTAGGCTATTTCGATCACTTGATTTGTAAGCACGGAGCGTAATTAATGGCATTTTCAATATCGGATCTCCATCAACGGCTCATAAAATAAGTTTCGATAGACGGCTCAGCAATCCAATCGCAGGAACAATGCGGCGTCGTGTCGCGCCCGCGTTGATTAAATATAGCTCAGAATCCATCAGGGAGCGCCCGATCGACGGTTGCTATGGATTTATGCGCTAAATATTCGACAGGTGCCAAGTGTGTCGATCGACGGGTTCGACCGCCGATGACTAATGCCCCAAATTTTATTGCAAATGTCAAATAATTTGAGCACCTGCGCGACTCTGGTTGCGGAACGCAGCCTGAGGCCGGATTCCTCGCCGTGACATTGGCTCAGTAGTGCTGGTTACGGCCACTGGTGACTACGAAACAATTATTCAGAATTAGGAGTGGAGTTGTTAGACAGGATAGTAAATTGATAGCAGACAGACAAAATTTATTAACTATACTGTCTAAGCCTGTTTGATTTGATTTTAAAATGCTTATTTCAGTAGACGGTCAATCGGGAATTTAAATCATACTTAGGAAAAGTTACTTAAGTTATACAAATACTAATACAAAATATTTATTTCAGTATCTTACAATATACTTGTTTGTTACAAGGTTTGGAGTCTCCTTTTAAGCAAACAATTTATATAAATATAACAAATTATGAACAATAACTAACAAGCGTGCTAGCTGATAGACACTTGCAACATCAGAAATGCCACTTGCGCTTAACAGGCCTCATAGGAACCTGCTCAAACGAGTCTTATGAAACTTCCTGACGAGAAACATTTTGCAAAATATGGGAGGGTTGAATTCAAATTTATAATCACTAAAATGCCCAAGTTTAGGACATACATCGAATCCCGCTAAGATTCTTACTCTTTCATTTCAGATCTCTTCTAGTTCATTGAAATGAAACAAATCTCATAACATTCAGGCATAAAACCTTATTTGCATTCGTAATTAACGTTCAAGACCCGTAACAAACCGTGCTAGAGAAAACTTGTGAATATTTTTTAAATATAAAACAAGGAAATGAAACATTGTCTATTCCCCCTGACGCATCATTTCGCTAATCTGGCGGTAACGGTAATCGATCGCAACTGCCTCTCATTAGAAAGTCACGCGGAGTTTTCATTAATTTATTAAGGAGGGTTAAAATTAACCGCTCACGAGTGAGAGTCGTGCGACACAATCGTAATGTGAACGCTCACAATTCGCTAATCCCGCGCGCTACCGTTACATAAGACAGCTGACTTGAATATAAATGTAAAACACAATAAATTTCATGCCCCGTAGGAAATGAATATTCATCACGAAATCGCCATGCATATTCTCTTTTGCTAGAAAATTTCGTAGCCCTTACAGTTTTTCGAACAGCCCTTAAAGTAGACCTTATATGCGTACTGTATCAGTTACAATTCCCCTGCAAGTCGAAGACCACTAAAGTTCGGGTCGGCGCCGCGGCGTCCGAGCTCTCGTAAATTTCAACATATAGTAAAGTGATTTACGAATAATTGTTGTGTTGGCGTATAGCTAGAGAAATCTTTCCGCTGTTTGCCGCCAGTTAATTTATATATGAGGCTTAGGTAATTCGCGGGCTACGAGTAATTGGTGTACAGAACAATAGCTTTTGTCATACCCTTATCTCGCGCGCCACGTTTGTCTTTCCTCAAAGCGCCCTCTTCAAGCACAATAACATTCGCATGAGTGTTATCTTAAGTACTCTTATTTTTAAAACACATAATTCTAGCCCATTTTATTGTGGATTTATCGCCTATTGTTTATTGCTGAAAGTAATAGAGCTGTCCCGGTCGCGCTTGTGAACGTTGTGATGCAGGAATAGTTTTCTCTGGTAAACACAAGAGAGTATTCGCTAGCTTTATAACGGCCAATTTTAAATAATTGCATAGGTATTAGCAATGTAAGCAGCACCGCCGCAATAGCTAGTTGTGCATGACCGGGGTCGGCAATGAGCGCGGCTCTGCGTTAGCACTCTTAATCGAAACATGTGTTTATCGTAACATGCGAATCGGCCTAAGGCGAATTAGTTCTCGCACAATGCAATTTGAATGCACATTACACAACGACGAGGTACGAGCGCTTTTTATTGCGGCATCGTGAGATCTTATCTTGGAACTGCCACTTCCAGCAGGCAAATTTCAGATTCTCTCATCGGACCGCCAAGTTTTGCGCTCTACCGTCTTTCGCATAGGACGAATTATCGCTTGCCGCTTTTTTCAGGAACTAGTGTGAGTATGAACTCATACGCGCCGAACGCACTCACCCTACTGTACATGTTTAAAGAATTCAACATAAAATTGGCAATAAAATTGAAAACATTTTGTTACCTTTTAAATAAGCTTCGCCCTGTCGACCCTGCGTCGCCAGTCGACTTTGATCTTTGTTCGAGCATCCAAATGTACAATTTCGTGCGTGGGTTTTAATTCTGAAATCATTTTGGATCGATAAGACGCGTTAATTTTACGAGCCAGTGATAATTTGCTAACTTCCGACAGAACATCGCCCTAGTCGAATCGTTCCGAGCACTTGCCGCATAAAATTACCAGCGCGAAAAGGAATATCTAAATTAGGTAACCATGAAATAAAAAGCGGCTATTTGCAACATGTGACGTGAATTAAAAGTTAATGGGACGTTATACAAAACTGAGATATGTTGCTAACACGACGTTTTAGTACGGTGGAGTGAAAAATGCTATCAAGTACATTTAGTTATTTAGCCTGAGCAATAGCCTTTGACGTACCTAATGCTAGATCGAAAGGTATGCTTTTATGTGCGACTTGATATCTGCATCTTTAATTACGAAACTAATAACTTTGTGATTAATAAATGAACGTAAATGTAGGTAATGTTCTCCTATTAGTTAAATTATAAAGCTGTACTCACACTTGTTTAATCAGTACAAATATTTCAAAAGGTTAATATATTATCTACCATAACATTAAATTTCATATGGGACTAAATCAGGGGGACTAGCCAAGAGCAACACGCTACTTTCGTTTCGACATGTGAAATTAGTTTTTTATTAATTCATTATTATTAGATATTATTTTATTTATTTATTTCCAAAAAATTTAGATGCTTTAATAATTTGATTCGTCAAACAATAATTATGATAGCTATTTGATTAGTAGATCTCTAAACCTAGTCCAGCCATAAGTTCTGTTACAAATGAAAATGCATTTTTATTATGAAGTAATGTAATATTACTAAAACTTATTTGTAAATATTTATTAAAGTCAGCAAAAATAAAAAATAAAATTCTATTCGAAATGGCTGGCCACCTTTGGCTTTTATACAGGCCTTTTATCTGTCTAGCCACGAATTCATGGATATATGCACTGTTTTCATAAGAAATTTCGCCACTGCTGCTTGCTCCAGAGATTTTTCAAGAGACTGAATGTCCCCGTGTCGTTTAGAGCAGGCCATGTCCTCTAAAACTGACCATAATTTATAGTCGTGTAGGGTTGAGGTCTGGGCTAGATGAGGGCCAGTCTTCAGCTCTTATGAAGTCCGGAACGTTGGTTTTAAGCCAGGCTTGGGTGGTTCGTGCCTTGTGACCTGGTGCAGAGTCCTGCTGGAAAGTCCACGGTACATATTTAAAAAGTGTGTTGCTGAAAGGTTTCACGGCTTGATTTAAGACTGTCTCTTGATACACTTTGGCTGAAGTTTTCACTCCTTTTACACGAAAATGTAGCTTTGAGACTCCTTGATAAGACACGCACCACCAAACCATAAATGACCACGTTGTACCTTCCCGACCACTTAAGCAGCTTCAGAACTGTGAGCGTACACTTTTTTTAAATTGGAAAGATTGATTTAGGGCATGTCCTGTATATCCATAAGCTAGCTTCAGGTCTTGTTTTATAGTACGCGACAGAGTCCTAGCGGGAATCTTCATTTCTTGCGATAAGAATGGGGTTTCGATGAATTCTGGCTTTAATTAACAGCATTAACAGCCTTTGTAGCTCTAACAGCACGCGGCCGCCCCGATATTTTATGGTCTTTGACAGAGGATGTTTTGTTGTATCTGTTGATGGTACGATCTACGAACATACGGCTGATACCAAGCTTTTGATGTGTCTGAAATATGACCGACCCGCTCCATATCCACTTTGTGCAAGACGATCGCTGCAATCCTATTTTCTTGAACACCCCATTCCATATTGGATAATGAACACGAAAAAATATTTGAAATGGCGCTAAATCGATTTTTTTTTAAAGTAATAGACGCGTTCCAAATTCAAAATAATTAAAAAGTTGAAAAACAGAAAAGTTTTTATGTAAGTATTTATGGCCTAAACTAGTTATATCCTGACACACGCATGCCCACCCGTGTGGTTGCTAGGTATAAAAGCACCTTTGCTGCACCGAAAGCTTAATTGTCTTCAGTAAACAAAAAGCAACTTGATCAAGCAAACACATTTAATTTGTAAGGAAACACTTCATTTAATAAGGCTGCATTAGAATTGATGTCAGACATATTAAATGTATCATCTAATGGAGTTGTTATTGCAAGAGTAACCAAGGATAAATGGTGAAATAAAATAAATTAAGATAAGCCAGGATCGCATTCTTGTTTTTAATATGTCGCTCATAGTAGTGATAGATGTGTATTTAAAAATGGATATTTAGTATTACTTAAAAAAACATAAACTGCACTTTGCGGATGTTTTTGGTAACTGATTTCGCACAATCAAACAACGCTCAGTTCCAAAACAGCTGACCTAGACCTTACTTAGCTAAGAATTCTCCGAAAAAACTCTGTTATCTCAGATAGCAATGACCCCAAAAGTTAAGTGACCGCGCGTAAAGATAGGTGCACACTGTCTAAGCTTCCACTACGCGACGGATTTGCGTGGCCGGCGCTTGGCGGCCCGCCTTACAAGGTCGCCCGGCCGGCGTCGGCGCAACCTGTTCGATTGTCACACGCGTAGATAAGATGTATTAGATAGGTGACAATGGAATCTATACATGTAATGAAATAATAAAAATTGGAACGCTTGATAGTCTTGGAAAAATCACCCGCATAGAAAATAGGTAATAAGAACTTTAATACTTATAAAAAACAATTAAGAATTCATGTCTGTCTGATCGTATGTTCCGCAGAAACTAAGGATTGTAATGTACGAAACATTTGTACTATAAAAGCTGCATTAAAATTTGCAATGAAAAGTTCAAAAGCAGCTAGTCTATAATAGGAACGTAAGATTAAGGAATTTACATTCATGGCCGAAAAATAATAATAACAAAGATGTTAAGATCCGCTGCCGAGACCCACCATTGCAGACTATACGACATAACACTGTGAAAATAACTGAAATACACTAATCTTGCTGTTGCGATATCAGTCAGGATCCTTATTTTTCTAACAGCATAAGCCGCCAAAGTCTTCCTGCCAGGGCCGAAATTTCTTTCGCGTAATATATACATTCCGATACACAAACATCACAAAACTAATCAAAATCCTTAGTGCCAGTTATAAAAACAACGCAAACAGGCATTTAGGTTTTAAATTGATGTCATACTACAAAAAATCCAATAAGAAATATTCCAGAACGCAACCACATCCGCAAATTCCGCAGTATTGTTCGGAACTTTCTTTGGTCGGCCAACTGAGTCGGCCTCTTTACCGACAACGTCTTGGTGTGACTCTCATGAATCGAGAGGAGCCCGCAGGAGACCACGGCAAAAACTTGTTCCACATACAACTCTTCAGCTATGCTTATTTGATTAATGCCATCGCGACGCGGAGGCGAAGACGCAGCGGGTGCCCCTGCCAACAATGGGCAATTATTTGCCAGGCATGTTCTTTTTTAATTACCGGTTTTCAAGGAAGCCCTTTATATTTTATTTCGATAAATTCGCGACTTTCCCAGAAAAATTCTCGAAGAATCTCGTTTTAACAAGGAAATTACTTTATTACGTGTCGTTCACGGTGTTGTAATGAATATGTGATGCGTATGCAATTGCACTTTTTGTGCAACTTAGCGGGTTAATAGGCGTGGCTAATGTGGCTTCTCATTGCACACACTTGCGGAGCTAACCGAGCGTTGCAGTTGCCACGCTTATTGTTTCAGCTTCGATATAATTATTGCATTTTTAATATTTCTGCTCTAAGAGACTACAGTTGCGTCGTAAGTATCTCACTTTTTGCTAAAACTTCTCTTACTGCGGGCAGACGAATAATTACTACGGATACTAAGGCCGAAGAATTTACTCTTGGAATTGATCAACTGAACAAGACGATCAACAAAATTAACATCTTCCTAGATAGTTTTTAACGAAGTGGATATCCAGTGATTCTGTATTTTACACCAGTCAATTACCTGACGCGCAGGTTTTACCACGATAAGAATAAGATAAAAAATATTCATTGAATAAACAAACGATTCAAACAGGTGACTACATCAAGAAAACACCTATTTGTACAATTTGTGGTCTCGTCGTTACAAAGCGATCTCGTGACAATGACAACAAAAAAACACGTCCTCTAAGCTACAACATTACTTAAAGTTAAATCAATCTTGAAATCAATAAAGTTAGCTAAATTAGGTCCTGTATATAAACTAAGAGAATGATTAAGTTAGCCATCAACGCTACCCTCATAAACTTTCAACTATTTACCAACCTAAAACAATGAATGAGTCGCTCTACCGTCGATTGTCGCTAACGGCTGTCATTGACGGCGCTAATTTCCATTTTTACGAATTTCGACAGCGGCGCTGGCACTTTCGGTTGACCAGCTGACGTGCTGTTAGATAATAGCCCAGCGGGTGCTGGCGGCGCGCCAACAAGGTTAATGCCACGCTTGCCACGCATCGCAACCCAGTTTACCCGATACGCGGAAATATATCCTGTATTCCACGAGTGCGGGCAAGGTAAATTTTGGCGACGATTCATATTTTTGGAATCTTCTACGTCTTAGGAAAACTATTATTTAAGGGCAAAATCTTGGAACTTTTTTCCAATTACGATATTGGCGGGCAAAAAAACTGTTTGCCTCCAGTATTGAAATGATAACAGGTACACTTCTCTTCTTTTGAAATGTGATCTACCTTTTTCAAAAGAAGAGAAGTTTGTAGAGACTGTTACAGGATCGAAAAACATAACAGTGAATCCATACTGTATCTTATTAGAAATTATTTAAATTCCACGAACATCTCTACACATAAATATTTTCTGAACCGATTCCTATATTTATCTGAAACGAGCCATTAATTTCGCGAGATTGTAATGTTCATTGCTTCGTTTTATGTCTGTTACAAAAATCCCCGAGGCCCCGCTAGTGCCCCAGCCTACACAGTAGGTACGTTACATTTGCAGCTTGATAGTCAACCCTGCTGAAATGCAAATTGATATAATGCAGGAAACGTCTGAGTGGGCCTCATAGCGGGCGCCTATACCGCATCAGTAGCATAAGTTCGTTTACATACGACAGTCAGCCGTATTTGCATCCCAAATGTTCGGTGCGACCGCTCGTTCGCCCGACTTATCTCTGTTCCATGGCGAAATATTACAGTTTGTGCATCGCCACTCGCAATGTGCATAACTGAATGTCAATAAAGGAACAAAAAAAGGCCACCGGAGGCGTTCCCGCACAAAAGGCGGATGTGTTTTAAGCCAATGGGCGAGCAGAGTTCAGCATATTCATAACGATATTACCGCCGACCGAGTTGCGGCGTCGTCATAATTCATATATAATAACCCTTCCGACGTCAGCGCGGCGCCGCGCCGCCCTACATCTCGCTCGCGCACCGCTTTCCGTCTGAAGAAGGAAAGAGAACGCAGGCCGCTTGAAATATCATAATTCATAATTTTATTTCTTCACGAACATAAACATATGAGCCGCTATCTACATGTAAGCTTTCGTTTCAGTCACACTTATAGCCTATCAGCGTAGCCATCGGACATCCTCTACGTTTATTACAGCGCGAATCTTTTAAAATTACTGCGTTCTAGATACAGTTCCAGAGATTTTAAAGATTTCATGTTTTTAAAATATAAAATGTAGTGTATGTTAAAACGATGACAGCTATTTGTAATTGGAATATGACGGGCCGCGGGCGCGTGCGCTCGGCGCGTCTCATTCGTCAGTTTATAAATAGAGCTTGGCGTCTGCGCCGTGACGACTCGCGCCATTAATTTATATGAAATAACTGTCGGCAGTCGGAAAAATAAGTCCGATCGAGAATGGCCTTCTACACAATAATATTTATGTTTTACGAAGTGCCTGACGAGTTGACTCGTGTTGATGTACAAATGTCAGAAGCTAGATTCAACCATACGCACATTCAAAGATAAATAATTTCCATTTTGTAAATAATCTGTTTTAGATGTTCATATAAATATACTCGTAACGAAAACGATAACCAAGTCTAAATAGTTATTTAAACAAGACTGTAGTGTTTTTTCATGTAGTATAGAGTACCTACAGCAGTAATTTGTTTGGAAAACAGCGAAGCACCTATAAAAACATTAATTTCCTTAATACACTTTATAACCGTCACCAAATCCTCCTTCACAGTTCTTTTGGAAACTAATAAAGATCTGAAAATACTGATTCCATGCGTTATAATCCGAGCAAAGTACGCGAAAGACATGCGCCACATAAATTCGTTAGCGCGCGTGTAATCGTCACAAATATACAAACCAATAACTCACGACAGTAAATTTTAAAGTTGACAGCAGAAAGAGTGGCTCATATAGTAATAACTCAGGCCTGTCCAAACCATTGCCCATATAGAACTGGCTTTTATTTACTCAGATCGCTCAAATAACAAATATAGCCTATATTTCATTTTGATGAATACTTTACTTTTTTAAACTAACTTTCGTAAACATCTTTAAAAACAAAGTTTTCTGCTACCACTAGAACGTGTTCTAATTTCAATAAAATAACGCACTACAATGTCCAATGCCTACACATCAAAACTACTTAAAGTGAAAAGTTAAAATATCTTTATTTAAATAGACCTGTTATAAGCACTTTTAAATAGTCAAATTTACATTAACCAAAATAATGTATAGGTACTCAATAATAGATATGGATAAATTGATAAAAGAATATATAAACAAAAACCATGAACCATTTACTCCATTTGATTATTAACCACTGTTTACCAGTGATTCTAAACACTACTTCTTCAAATATTTATGAATGTACGTTTATTTATGGCTATGGAAGAATGAAAAAATACTCCTTAATTGACCCGCACCGTTATGATTGCAATCAGTCCCAAAATCCCAATCCTAATAACCGTCTCCAAAATTGCAGTCACCAACAGAACTCTAACATATTAATTACGCTAAATCTAAACTCGAAAGGCCAATCCTACAAAAGATAACCAATATTATCGTAATGGATTCCAGAGTTGCTCAAGTAAGTCCGTATTTAAATCTACAGATATTTAAACACATCTCCCTCGCTCTCAGTTCGCCATAAATAAAATAAATACAAATATTCTCACGTAAGCGAGTACCTCGAAAGCTTTAATTTACATTTGTGAATGTAATAAATGGGGCATCTTCTAAATACAAAAGTAGACAGACGAAAATAATCTTTTTTCGAGTTCTACGGTTCCTTGGAAAGTTTAATACCAAACTAAATGAGATAATCAGAAAGAATGCACTACCCATCGTTTTTTTCATGAACAGATAATACTAAAATACCGGTATCCTTCAACGGTAGTAATTTAACAAGTAGAGTATGAACACTTCTAGAGTTAAATTCTTGATGCATGTTTATTAACTATATAAGGTTAGCCAATAGAAAAGAACACATATTTTAGTGGCGTCAGTGTCATAAAAACCAAAATCTGATACTGAATACAAAAACCTATCACAGAATATGATAACCCTTCGAACAAAATGGCCCCGACCGACCACATAATAGGCAAATGCGGGAAGGGTTGGCGCACCTGCACATATCCATTCTCATACTCCAGCAGATTTACGACCAGGTATTGAACCAACAAATAAGATCTTCCAAAAAATGCATCCAAAAAGTATAATAAAAGCATTACAAAAAGCCCAGCAAGACGTCAACGTCTCCAGCGCTCCATTGGCTGGCGAACAAAGAAATATTGCCGCACATTCGTTGTCCCCTTTATGCCATACGTTTTTCTTAATTTTCGAACGAAAATAAATTAAGAAACGTTGAAGGTCTATTCCAATTCTTCCAATATCAAATGTTACAGTGTTTACTTAGTACAAAAGAAGCATAACTACATAAACTAGAGAGAACACAAATGAGGTGTCAACAAGATTATAATGTGGAATTTTAAGCAGTCACGCAAGTACGAGTGGTGTTCAATAAAAAGTAATAATGGCATATAAACTCCTTGAACAACAAAATAGTAAATACTGGCAGGTAAAGTCCAGACATTTGATAAAATAAAAAAATTAAAATGTATGATTTTCTTTTCTTATTTTATATTAGAAGTAATTTGTTTTTGTCGTGTCGGACCGTGGTACGCAAAATTGATAAAATTAAAATCCGCGCTGTAATAAAATATCTCTGCCTGAAAAAAATTACTACTGAGCAAGTAAATCTAGACTTGAAAGGAACATTAAGGGTTAATGCTCCTCCGTATTCTACGGTTGCGCAGTGGTGTGCCGACTTTAAGAGAGGAAGAACTCTAACTAAAGACAACCCGCTCTTGTTTTGGCAGATCGTCGTGTTACTGATCGTTTTGTAGCTGAAGAACTAAAGATTTCTATAGGAAATATACATGCACATATAGGCATAAAAAAGTATCAGTGCGCTGGGTGCCTAGAATGCTTACAGTCTAGCATAAACAAAGAAGATATTCTCAAATCAATTTGGAATTATTACAACAAGATCCTGATCGATTTTTGGCTCGCTTCGTAACTATGGATGAAACATGGCTCCACCATTATGACCCTGAAACGAAACAACAGTCCATAACTTGCAAGAGGCCGTCATTTCCAACGTCTAAGAAGTTTAAGGCAATTCCATCCGCTGGTAAGATTATGGGCTCTCTTTTCTGGCACAGCCAGGGAGTGATAATGATTGAATACCTCAATCATGGAGCCACTATTACAGGGCCCCGAAACGCAGAACAAATAAAAAACTGCGTCAGGAAATACGAGAAAATCGCAGCGGCAAACTTGCTAAAGTTGTGTTGTTTACCAAGATAACACCCCCCCCCCCCCACCCCGCACACAAGTCCCGAGTTGCGATGACTGCTATCCAAGATGCTGGATTTGAATTGATGGATCATCCTCCATACTCACCTGACCTTGCGCCTAGTGATTTCTACCTGTTCCCGCGGTTAAAAGAACAACTGAGAGGTCACAAATATGGCTATGATGAGGAAGTGATTGCCGCCGTAAATGATTTTTTAAGCGATCAAGATGAAGATTTTTTGAAGAAGGGAATCGTAGGATTAGAAAAACGATAAACCAAATTAACACCAAAGGTGATTACGTCAAAAAATAAAATAACAATAAATAATATATAACTGCTTCATACTCATTATCACTTTTCATTGAACACCCCTAGTATGGCATGACATACTCGTAACTGACTCATGTTTGTTCGCTATCTGTTTTCAGTAAGCAGGTATGAAAATAATTAGACGCAGTTATTCGCTTGTGACAATCCGATTGCAATTAATTAGTTCCAAGTATTTACTATCTAATAAAATACCTACTCCTGTATAGCAAGTGGCCACCTGCTACGTTAGATTCAAATACGCTCGGTGAAGCGGAGGGATCTTGAGTGTCCTGTTCACTATGTCAGCAACAGTGAGCTTGCCTTTGACTACCCCACTCCAATAGTAAAGCTCTAAAGTCCGATAGAATTCGATAGAATTTATGATAAAACCAAAAAAATAGCATCTTTCAACTTTTCCGACAAAGAAACAAAATTATATTACTCTTAAAATCTAGTAAAACTTGGTTGGATAAAAATGGAGAGCTACGTCATTTTGAAGCGTTGTAATAACTAATTGAAAAATAAAATAAAAATTATACAACAAGGTAAATTCCCTGCCGAATTGATAAATCTATGACGTTATCTTCCAAATTATTTATTAATTTACTATCATCCCCATAACTTAAATTGTTAGCCTCAATTAAAAATGGACACATTGTAGAGCCGAGGGCATAATAAAAGTTTGTCAATAAAATGTCTTCGAAAAACATCTTGTGAGAACTACACAAATATCATCATGATACTAATTATACGTTAGTTTATTTAGATTATACTTATCTAGTTTATAACATATTTTAGTGCACCATAAACAAACATAGCGAGAGTTTACAGCTCCTGACGGTCTCGGCGCACATTCGAGCCATTGTGCCTCTTATAATTTTTATTGGGGCAATCCGTCCGGCTTGATTTACTCCTTCCCGAACTGAAGGATCTTTCATTTAATTTACGGTTCTACCCCACTGCTCCAAACGCAATAAAAAGTTACAAAAAACAAGCAAAAATTACGTCGTCACGATGGAGCTTTTATTGGCCTCCTCAATGATATGTTTGTATAAGCTCTTAAAATATTCGCTGCATATAGCTGCCATCAATTTCGTTTATATTCCCAAGCTAACATGCTTCATAAATAGCAGTCAGTTTTTCGGTATTTTCTTTCGATCCCATGCGTGCCTTTTTAGATTTACAATGTAACTCAGTTTCAGTACGTTCAAATACATACTTCTGTTTCCGAAGAATTACTCCACTAACTTCGATCTAGCCAATTTACCCTATGAGCTACCGAAAATTAGATTCAACAACTTGGTGACCACTTACATACCGAATACTTAGTCACTGAGGTCACCGAACTTAAAACCAATTTAGATTTGTAGTCATGAAATGTTTTCGCATATCTTTCCTCCATGGCGGCTTCAGTCTATATGATTTAAACGACGAGCAATCGTAACGATAATTTATTGTTTACATTTTTGACGCAAGTTTTAAGGTCATCCCACTCCCCAGCGGCACCGGACAGGCATTTGGCATCGACACAGAAATTGTTATTATCATAACGATGCTTCCACTCATAACACTATCGTCTTGGCAAATGTCTTCATATCCTCAATAAACCATAGCCTTCTTTGAACATTAACGTCAGGTCCATTCGAATATTGCGCTCAATGTATTCTTTGATTTAAAACGTTGCTCATAAAAATATGCTCGCAGCTAAATGCAAAGTACGACCCTTTAAAAACAGCGAGGCGGGTCTCGGAAATTCTGCATTAAAATTCATTAAAAATAGTGTTAAAAAAATATAATTATTCGCAGCGACATCATGACCGAGCCAACATTTACAAGTTCGCTGTGCGTCTCATTTGCAAGTAACAGGACGTGTATTATAGACCCACGAAGGCAATAAGATAAAAAGACGCTCAATAAGGCGCTAACAGAAGCAAAAATGAAATAAATTGCCGGTGAATAAGAGTTCTGTGTGCAATTGAGGCGAACACGCCTGCTCATTAGACGAGGCGCGGGCCGGCGACCGCGGGCGCGTACCGCGTAACACCGCGCGGCTAACGATCACAAATACACCAATACCCTCTGCAACTCCTATTTGTCACTTTTAGCTAAACAAAAACAAAAGTGTTTCCAGTTCCCGGAACGATTCACACATCCATTGCCGGACCAACAATGAGTTCATCTCCAGCCCTTTGCCGAAATGCTGTAAAATCGACACAAATTAGCATAACAAAAGTTAGTGATTTACAATGACAAAGCGGTCGGGTCCGCGCTATGTCACTTTCACTTATCGCGGCGAATGGCAAAAAATTGTCACACGCATTATTTTTAAATTGCGTTTAAACTGTGCGTCAATATGGTAAGTTTTGAAAACCGCAGGCTGCAGAGAAACAATGTGACGACGGCAGGAGCCACCGAACCGTGTCGTGATGAGACAAAAACTTATTTCACTCGGATATGGAATTGAAAACCGGAGAATAATGAAAGGAATGCCGCAGTTTGCATAATACGGCAAATTAAGAGAAATTTTTGGTTCAACTAAACGACTAGGAAAAACCCAGAGTTGTTCAGCAGACATGAAGATGCCAACATATCAATTTAAAGCTTTTTGGTGTAGTTAAAACCAACCAACCCGGTTCGAAAAAGACGGGACTAAAAATATTAGAAATTATTTATATGTGAAAATATTGTTTGAAATTATTGAAAATGCTGATGATTAATAACATTACATTTCGAATCATGTCACCTATGATACTTATATATCAATAAATGTAAAGCAACGCTGCCATGGCATGATGCTTAAGATTTTAAGCAGGCCAGTAAACAGACGCGTGATGAGATAAAACAAGATAGTTTTAACGAATTTATTAGCTTTCGACTCCATAGTCGTCCATGTGTGGTGTAACGAGGGTGGCAGCGAGCGAGCTACGTCACACTTCTCCACGCACCATTTGCATGCACCCGGCCGCATCCGTCGCATCCCACCACAGAAATAGTATAATATCATATCAAGTGTCCCAAGACGCGTGCCGGTTACACGGCTCCACATTCCCTCTCATCGTTGCTGAGACTTCCTCATTTGACATACGTTATGATAACACGACATCATTCTAGGCAGGCATCGAAAACTTGCGCAACAAAAACTACCTAGCTACCTGCTTAGTCCAAATAGAAGTCAACATCTTTATGTTCGACTGATAATAGGCCGTGCACACAGCTTACGCAGAACTGTAATAGAGACGACCTTTTAAAGTGTTAAAATTTTATTAACTTTAAACAATAGCAAAAAGTTCTTATTGACCATCGGTCGAGCCATAAATTTTTACCGTCTCATTTTTTGTCTGTAAATTTCGAATAAATTTTAGTTTTTTTGGCTCATGACTAATTGGCGCGGCTACGGAACGGACGACGACGGGGTGCCCGAAATCGTTTTGTCGAGTTTTGCAAATATAATAATAAAAGTTTATTACCCCGTTTCTGAAAGGGTTTGTCTCAAGTCGCACTGAAAGGGTAGTCAGTAAAACCGTATTCTCCGCCATCGTAAGTCAAAATGGTGCGATTGTTCGGTTGCACATCGTCATAAATCAGTCTTACAAATACAATATGAATGGCTCGTCGTTACTCAATACAACATCATTACACAAATATAGATTTTTGGCATTTCTGCACGTACCATACCTCATAGTGGGTGGTTTAGAAATTTTCTTTTTGCAAAATTGCTAAATGTTCTGCGAAAAGAAAGCTATAGTGACATCTGTTTACTGCCGTCACCTGCTATGGAGCTTTGTGAACGATCGCGCCAACTTGTCAGTGCATTATCTTTAAGGTCGTTTTTACTAATCTCGATAAAATCCTTAACGATTGAAAATGTTAAAATTTAATTGTTCAATGAATGTAATTTACCATGTAAATTTTACTATGGTCATAACTGGTTTTCTTAGGCTTGTGTCAAGCCACCCGCGTCTTAATTGCAGTGTTTACCGCGTCAATTATTTACTTTAAGCCAATTTATATGCAGAAGGTGATTGGAGAGAGCGACAGTATAATTTTCATCTACTTCCAAATTAATAACGCTTTATATATAGTTTTCATTATCTTTGCAATAATATACAATCAATTGTTGTTAATTCAGTCAAAGTTCCCAATTAGACCGGAGATTTATTTGGTAACTAGGACGAATACTTTAATATTCATTCCATTCAGCGAAACTATTTTAAGCAATGACACGAGAAAGATAATCTTATCATCAGCTTATTTAATAAATAAGCAAAAACATGAAAATAAAAAATGAATGTTGGACTGAGCAATGTATTGTCTCAATTCTAGTAATGCCAAACTAGTTTTTTAAAGTCCGATCTGGAGTCGGATACTCAAACACACCTTAACAAATGACCAATCCGCGAGAGGCCTCCGCCGTCGTCGTCCCAACCTGTTTTATTTTGGTCCTCCGCCCAAATCAGCGAGGTCCTATTTCTGTTATCTCCAAAATGTAAAACGGCACTGTTTACGCATGACGTGGAAGAGTGATGATGCGGGTCACGCGCGAGGTCAGCGTCGCCGTGCGTCATCGCTAATGACGACAAATGACGTGACGTGACGGGACGCGTCACAACATGCACTAAAGCGCCGAGTTGCTGCGACAGTGGTTTTTAACGATATGAAGGCATAAAGGCCAATACTTTTTGAGCCTATGATATTAGCTCTTCATAATAACCGCACCTTTAGGGAGTAACGCTTTGTAAATACTACCTACCGAATGGTGCACACGCAATCACATCAAGCTTTTTAGAATCTTATGCTGCTGACGTAAGACCCATTCAAATATTTTCTTAATCGGATAGGTATCGCGTGGATTGTGGAAATTTTTGTCAGGATCTTTGTTAGTATAGTTGGTCTCTGACGTGGGTCAACTAATTTAAATTATCCTAATAGTCAACAACTGCTGCTCTATATTGTTCTAATACACCCTTAATAAGTCTTGCATAATTTGACTGGCCTGTTG
This sequence comes from Udea olivalis, assembly GCA_947369235.1. NCBI lineage: Eukaryota > Metazoa > Arthropoda > Insecta > Lepidoptera > Crambidae > Udea > Udea olivalis. The sequence goes on from OX376343.1 coordinate 13,806,895, forward strand.
GCGCAATGGCAGCGATCCTGCCTTTAGCGCCGGAGGTCGTGGGTTCGATCCCCACCCATGACAAATATTTGTGTGACGAACATTTGTATTTGTTGTGTCTCTGGGTGTTATTATCTATTTATGTATGTATTTAGAAATATTTAAGTATGTTTATCAGTCTCTGACGCCCATATTACAAGCTCTACTTAGTTTGGGGTCACATGATCTTGGTGTGCATTGTCCCAGGTATTTATTTATTTAGGTATTTATAATTAGTAGCTGTGGACAGCAGATATACAATAAAGTTCCAGCATGTAGTAAAATAGTAATTGCTGTTCCCTGAATACAAGATAGTATAGCTTTGCCATAATTCAAGCGAAAACACCTGCATAGGCATTAGTAGAAATTAGTAAGATGGAATCAAAATCTGAATGTTGGCTATAGACAAAATTAACTAAGAGGAAATCCCCGATTCCTTGCCTAACACATATCGTAAAAATACTTGCCAATAGTGAGGCATTTTTGCGTATAGGTTTACCTAATGATACAATCAACCACAGCTCAAAGGTAATATTCGGGAGCAAGGACCACTAGCTAGTGAGCACAGGTTATGCCGCCAAGTTACGTATGCTATCTATGGTCGTCCAACAGAGACAAATGAATTGTTATTATAAATTGAGTGACCCTGGTATTCAAAAGTGAGTTGCACGACAAGACATCATCTGATGAACATAGGACCAAGATTTCTAGCGTTTCATAGGCGCCCTATATGAATTTACTGAAATCCCGCGACCTGGCGAAGGTAGATGGGAACCTGATCCACTGGTGAGTCAACCTTGCGTGGCGCCCAAGATGCGATTGCCAAATAGTCACCATTCTAAAAATTAACACCATCAACACTCATCAGTTATTGGCACTACGTGTCCTACATACTGCCATCTTAGCAGTACTACGTTTTGATAAGTCACAGTTGAAAAATGTAATTTCTTTTTTTAGTGGGCCGACAGAAAAAGGTGTATACCTACCCGTTAAAAAAATCGAGCTATTTTTTAAAGAACAGACGGAAGGTGTCATTCGTCGACACTATCCATCAAGGTATGCGTTTCCTGCTAGTTCGTGACACATAAATTACATTTTAAAACAGTGTGCATTCCAACACTGCATAGAGTATAGCAATTCGCTGCAAATAAACACACCATATGGTATACCTGTCCTATACTTCAGCAATTTTAATTTGTTTATAAATTTTGTCGTTGACATATAGTTACATGTTATCCCAGACTTTTCTAAGAATACGAGAAACTGAAAAACTTGCATCGGACAGCGTAAATAAATCTACAACAGTTACAAATATATTAAAATGTCCCCCTTGCTTACATGTCAAATACGAGTAGAAATGTATTTTGTCAGAAATCAAAATATCATAAATAGAGAACAGGAGAAGACAAGATCCGCGGTGAGACAGTTTCCCACAGAGATTTAGCGTCGGCCGCCGGCTGCACGCGACACAAAAATAGCGCACATTTGTCGAAAAATAAAATTTTCCCCAAATAGACGGAAATATACAAAAATGTGAGCCAAAGAGCGAGGGGCGAACGTGATGGCGTGCCGTAATGTGCGCCCCTAATTAAAACGTTAAAAACCGACCGCTTCTGAAACACGTCAATTTTGAAGAGAAATGTGCCGTCCAAAGGATCCCCTTTCATACTTTTTTATTTATTTAAACGCTTAAAAAGAACAAACGGATGACCTTAACGCTGAACCATACGATCGTTATTCTTGCTAAAATAGAATTCTATACTTAGAAGGACCTTATTACGATGTTACGTGCGATTTAGTAAGCGAAAGCAATGTTAGGTTTCAGCATCCATCGATCAGATACACTGCAACAGATATTGAGTTACGAGTAGTGATACTATCATGCTCGGTCTATGCGTGCACAAAATCATTAAATTAGGAATTTAGTTAGCGTTTGAAACGTGGACAGGTAACGAATGGATAAATCTAGCCGTTAAAGCGATATGCAGATCTGCATCGACATTCATTACCTAATTAAAATCGCGAGCCCCTTCCGCTCGCTACATTTCTCCAGCCCGCTGCCAATAAATTTCATCCGCCAGTCGCCCCATAACGATAACCAGTTCCTCGGGAACTATCGTTCAATCTGCCGTCGATGCCGTATGTTGATCCGGTCGTGTACCCGCAGCTCTTCGCAGACGGCGCTGTCGATACCTATGTATTATTTAGTGCCAGCGCTAGAGCAACTGCGGAGGCGGCTGTGTGCCGCACGCACACGCACGCGTGGACGTCTCACCCGCGTCAGCCAGAGATAACGAGCTCACATATTCATAAAGAATAAAGAATTATCCAACGACCTCACCTCACCCCTCCCTGCCTCAGCTCTCGATCGTAATGCTCTCATTCACACTCTTCGGTCGATCTCGATCTATCTGTTCCCCTCTAAGGAGCCGGTTAGAACGGCTCTCGGGGCTACCTTCGCGGAATTGGATTATCGACTTTAATTTATTCAGTAGAAGAAATATTTCATTTTTCATCGAGCCTCGTTCATGAAACCCTTTCTCTCCTCGCGAGTATCGTTCGAGCGGGCTCTAAACGATCAGTCCGTACGGCGATGCGTCGACCGGTTTTAATTCTTAGAGTCATGAAGCGAAGAACCATTTCTTAGACGGGCCGTGCGGGACAAAAGCTCGTTATCGCATTAACAGGTTCGAGGGCCAACCCTCGAGGCAGCATCTTTATGGGCGACATATTTGATTCGAAAACTTGTTATGCTTCGTCCTAAATAAATTATAACGAGAAATTGTAATCATTAAATGGATATATTTAATGTGTGTAGATGTCGGCGCGGCGATGGCGGGCCGGAGCCGGCGCGTATCTACCTACACGAAAGCTTGCTCTCTCCTTAAGATATCCCGGTGAATCTCCGCGACCTTGTTGGCCACTTTGTTGCACTGTCACTACTTTTTTAAACCTATCAATGAAGTTTCGTGATTTTTCTCATTAGATTAATAACTGCACCAACAAGCTTATAGGGTACTGAAACATTGTAGGTACTATGGTAATAAATTAAACAGGTAGCTTTTAAGACGTCGACTTCCTAAAATGAATAATTGGAACCATTAGAATTTCGTTATGTGTGTTGACGTCTATCTTGCTATTAGTATTTCAATGATTAAGTTAGTGAAAGGGGTTCGGGCACGAATGTATGGATTCTGGTCCTGAAGCCAATAGATATAAATAATATATTATTAGATTGGTACGAGTATATTTTCATAGAGCACGAATAACTATGGCGCTTGTCTTGGTTTGTTGTCCGATCGGAGTACGCGTACCATGAATACTATACAAACCACCTGTGCAACCCCTTCACCATCAATTCTGCTTTCAGATAATAAAAACAGCTCTTTACACTTAACACATACCTACCTACTGCATTACAATAATAGGTAAGTAGGTACTTAAAAAACTAAGCATCGTCAATAATAACATTGTCCAAAAAAATAGGGTTCCGTGAAACCATTATGCCTTGCATGTCCTAGATACCATATTATTGAAATAATATGCGCACAGGAGGGCTCCGCACAGTAAACCAACCGGTCAAGCATGTACAATAATGTTGAATAAATAAATAAATAATAAATATGCGCCAGACAACACACCTCTTGTAATGGTCTCGAAGTAGGGATTCTTATCCCTCTATTCTTATCCCACACAAGGAAATAAGCCAGGGGCGTCTCCCAGCACACCCAGACCTGAGTCAATTCAGAAAAGATCGTTTCCTGAATTGACCCGACCGGGAATCGAACCCGGGACACTACGGAAATCGAGGCGAGAAACCGTGCGACAGCGCACTACGCCAATCGTGTCGTCGAAAAATTGTATTATTATTTGAGCTAATAAATATACCTGTGTTTTGGTTCTCTCCTGGCCGACCTTGCACCAGTAACCTTAGTAAACACGACACAGTACATATTTTATTGTTTCTGCGTACTATCCGAGGTAACTACTTTATAAGCCGATATCTCGAATCGGATAACAAATCCAGGTGTGACCCGATACCAATTTTTTTTTCCTTGAAAAGACCTATGCATTGATGTAATATACAATTCAAGTCCATTAGCAATAAGGACCAAAATGCTCGTACCCCTTTTCATATAAGTTCAAGTCAGCTGGTATTAACGCAAATTATTAATCTTTTTTAATCTTAAGCTTCACTTGTTCTTAACAGTGATGCAAGTGCGTAATAAATTATCTACGTGGTTCATTAATCGAAATAGAAATCGCTTATTGATGTAGCGACCATTCCAGTTTAAACGAGTGTCACATTTAAATCAGTGCGGGTAATTGAAGAATTGATTTTCCTCTTCCGTTCGATTTAGAAAGTGGGTTTTATTAAAATTTGTCTTAATGGCTACCATAATTACTGTCTGTTACACTAGGAGCGCCGCGCCGCCTACATAGATTGTTCCCCATTAGAAGGGTTCTACTAACACTCAATATATTCCTGTGAAGCAATGTGATTCTCGACGGTTTTTAACAATATATATCTCGGTTAGGCTTTACCTTTTTACAACATAAGATTAAAAGTGCTAGTGTGTGTTTTCTTAATTTGAAATTACTACATTTGAACGAAAAGTCACTCAACCTTTCTCTACACATTTTGAGCAAACTAAATTGAATTTTACTAATAATATTCATTAACACACCATAATACATAAAATATGCTTTCTGATTGTGTATAAGCGATTAATAAAAATTAAAACCAACGATGTGTTGAATACACAAAAAGCAACGCGAGATCCGTTGAAATAAAATTTTATATAGTGATCGTTAACGCGACCCGCGTCCGATATTAAATGGACAGCGGCGGAGAAGTAAAAATTAAAGACAAACATAAATATATTATAAACACAAAAAAACCTTTGATTCAAGCCTCGGCGACGGGACAGGAACTTTTGACGACATTTGTAATTTGATATTTTACTTGTTCCATTGTCACTTCAGCCGCATCCCACGTATTTTTTTATTAGACAGTTTATGAATGGGATAGGCTATTACCAACTTATACTCACGCATAGAATATGCATCGGGACATTGCGTTTAACGTTGTATTTAATTGAATGAATATTTCAAAGTTCCGTTGATGAATCAATGGGATAACTAGTAGAATCTGTCTACTTCTACAGCTTCTAAAGCAGACGTTCTACTGTAGAAATAAAGTACAAGAATTACCTACATGGCCGTATAAACTCAAACTTATCTTAAAAAATAATCCGATAAGATGGGATTTAAATTTGAGTTTCCCTCTAAGAGATCATGGTTTATGATAAATTCACAACTTTTTATATCACACATAATTATCGGCGAGGTGTTACAGGGCTGGCAGGCTGCACTGCCTCGGGCTTGGAAGGAGAGGAATAAATTAGACGTTAAGTTATGAGAGGGCCTATCTAACGACATGAATGAACCGCGCCCCCCGCGCCCGTCGCGATCCGCGCGTGTGGCCCCGCGCCCTCCTTGCCCACTACAGGGACGGACTCTAGCAGGCGTAATTGAGCCCGGACAACTTGAAACGTTAAAATTTCAACGCAAAATTCACAAAACTAGATTTTTAGCGAAGTGAGCTACATTGTGAAACTATATACTTATATGAAATAGTTCCAAGCACCTACCTTATAGGGCAGGCAGGTGTTCGTGGTCAAAGTTCAAATCTACTTATGATATAGAAGGGTTTATTAATTTACAAGGTATAAAACCTACTTTTCACATAACAACATGTTCTATTACAGTATGAAAACTCTCTTGAATTGGTAATGATTAAGCAACGCCAAGTAACATGCTTAATAAATTATTTCAAATGTTTCCTGGTACTTCACAGATAGTTACAAAGTATTTCAGAAAATCATGCCCCAATAAACAATTACGAACGTATTCTAAGAAAGTCTCAAATTTGTAACGGTTACCCGATCTGCTGAAGCTATTCAGAAAAAAATGTTATATAAAGTGACTACCTCAATATTTTTTGGACGAACAACAATAAGAGTTCATAAAAAACATAACACGTAACTTTGTTAAGTGTTTATGCTCCATCTTTTCCTCTTGTCTTGCTTGTCTATATCATGAAGTCAAATAGGGTTTAGAATTTCTAAGTCCCTACCAGTACAAGAACAGCAAAATATACCTACTTAAAAACTGTTGTACGAATTAAAGAATTTGTCTTTCACAAATAAAATGAGCGCTTTTGGTTCCAGCATCGAGTGCCTCCCTGTATAAAGGTGAGATGAGCCCTTATCGGCATTAGTAATCTGAGCCCAAAATATTACGATTCGGAACTTGGTCACCTTGTGTGGACCCATTAAAAGTACCCGACATCACGCACAAGGTCCACCATTCAACTGAGAGAAATTTTATCCGTAAGATCATAACCCTATTTTATATTCAGGGCTCAACTAATTAAAACCGCTTTTACCACACAGTTATAATGAAACATGAAAGACATTCACAAGACTTGAATACTCATATTTATTCCTTCTTGTACCTACTACAAAGACTTTTTGCGGTCACTACTACTCATGTCGAATGTATGATGAAAAATAGTCAAATCTAAATCATGCGTAAGGATTTTTTTAAATAAAAACAGTAACCCTACTATTTTGAAGGATTAAATAATAATTTTAAAATCAACAAATCACAAACTATCTGGGACATCTTACGCTAAAAGCTCTGTTCTTAGGCAACTTGGAAACACTACTTCACGAAAATATTAAAATTAAGTAGGATGTTCAGCTAAATATAATTTGTATATTAGGAATTAATTTTGACATTAATCGTAGCGGTGTTGTTAGGTACTGTGCTTTCAAACAAAAAAATTCGAATCGTTCGCTCTCTAGGTAATATCTCATATTTTTGGAATTAACTTGTTCGAATGATTTGTCTTTTTAATCACATTTTCTCAATTTCTACCGAGTTTAGATACCCGAGGAATACCAAAGCTACCCACGCAATGGAATTAAAGCTCCCAAAAATACGTAAGAACAGTCAACAGGCAAACTCAATAAATTCCAGAAATTACAGGTTGGTCGGAGGAGAGATGTCCAAATAGACTTGTTAAGACTATCTTGCATGTCTCTCTTTTTGTAAAGTTTGGAACCTACTAAATAAGATGAAAAAAGGGAAAAACTTTGTGGATATTACTTTTTATTAAAATCTCACAAAGTGGCGAATCAATTCCCTTGAAATTTCATACAATAGAGGGGGATTCCTAAATCTTAACTAGATAATTCAATTCAGAACCGTCAAGCTCAAAATTAAGCAAATCACACATTAGGAAAATTACAAATTATACATATGCCTAGGCCTATATGGGAGATTGATAAATTTAGTTTATTTGGTACTACAGAAATACAAAAAAACAGAACCGGTGTCTACTTGCTGCCTAAATAAGACAACAGAGTATTTTGTCAAAACTACAAAAGTAACTATGGTGTGTATGGTATATTCTATGGTTTCAGTAATTAAGTGAATATTTTTATACTTTACATCCCTACCTGGACTCCAATAAATGAATGTTTAAAAAAGAAATAAAGAGTGTAGGTACTTAATTATGTAGCAACGAAAAGCGTTAATTTTTGTTAAAAAATATAACATTATAGTAACATCCGTTGTAAATCAACGAAACTCCGAATCATTGACCTCACTGATTCATTGCCAAATAAGGGAGATTAATTTTGTTATTTCTTATTTTCATAGGTTTTAAGCGCTAAAAAAATATTCTCATTTAAATACATTGAGATTAAATAGTAGATTATACACCAAGGGGATAAAGCACTGTTTTATGTCACGGGCGCTACATTGAATCCTGAACGTAACGAAGCCTCGCTTTGCTCGGGAATTAAGATTGAGTCCTGAGTGCTTCAAGCGCCCAAGAAAAAAACTGTTTTATCCCGGTGGTGTATACTCTACTTTTCTCACTTTATGCGAGACAATAAAAAACCAGGCTTAGTAGATAGTGTTTATTACAGCATATTAAAAGTGCAAATTGATATTGGAGACATTAGTCCAATTATGGAAAGATAACGTATTTTTCCTTTGACTTTTCTGGGAGTAGATTATTGACAATGCATCTAATTTAATAGCTTCTGGAGTCAAAATACTTTCATCACTCGACATTTTTTATTTTTTATTTGAAATATTTATATAATCTTCTAAAGCTAGTAGTACTACTAGCTACGGCTATAGCAACTTCTTTCAGCTGGCGTGGCCTACTCGATTTGACAAACAAATGAAGTTCGTCTCAGTGCGAATCTAGTGGGCCACGGCCTCGGTCTTCGAAAATCGAGTTGGCCGCGCCCGCTGAGGACACATTCTGTTTAGTGAAATTAGACTTTATAGACATAGCAATAAGAATTATGAAAGTGAAAATCACATTATTGACCAGCGGGTTATAATAGAACATTATAACCCGGCTAAAGCCAAGAGATATAATGTCTTGCTTTCGGTAAGGTTTACATGACATATAATTCGCCATTGTCGAGCATGTGGTGTGAAAATATAGTTTAGTTACATTCAACTAAAGTATGTAGGTGCCATTTTGTTCGATAACTTTTTGCCATCGTGTAGGTAGGGACATGATCCCATTGCTATAGGTATTTTGAGGCATCTGATCAAAATACCGCGACGAGTGGTTTTGGCAGTCCTCTCGTGATGTTAGCCTAACACTGCCTAAAGAATTCTGAAGAGACCGAAACAGGTGGAAATCTGAAGGTGCAAGGTCAGGACTATACGGCGGATGCATTAACACCTCCCAGCCAAACTCTCTTAATTTTTGTTGAGTGGCTAAAGATGTGTGAGGTCTAGAAGGACCAGTGTTTTTCAGACTTGTGTATGCCGTAAGCCGCAGAAGGTGCAGAAGAGCCCAAGACTCGCACGTTGCGCCCCGAGGCAAATGTAAAAATATAAAAGGGTATCTCACTGGTGAAAAAATAGTAAAGTTAATTTACGAGGTCCAGGTCCAGCAATGAACTCTGCTATTCGGTGATGGAAAACACACTGTTAAAAATTTCCCACGTTTGGTACTAATGATCTAAGAATCCGCCGAAATACCGCGGCCTTCATCAGGTCAGCCATTTAAAGGCATACTATGATGGTAAATGAGTAAAAAAGGGGAACGGCAGGGTAGTACGATTTTTATCAAGCAGTGCTTTTCACACTTTAAATTAATAATTAGTATTTTTAGCATTTATTTAGTTTATGAAATTTGTTATAATAATTCAAATATGCGCCAGATAACACATCTCTTGTCATGGTCTCGAAGTAGGGATAAATATCCCTGTGTTACGAGGTACCAGACAAGGCATTAAGCCAGGGGCGTCTCCCAGCACACCCAGACCCAAGCCAATTTAGAAAAGATCGTTTCCTGAATTGACTTGATTGGATCGAACCCAGGACACTACGGAATTAAAGGCGATAAACCTTGCTACAGCGCACTGAGTCACTCGTGCCGTCCTAACTAGAGCTGTTTTAGTGTATGTCACTCTTTTCAAATGATATAGTGCGTAAATGAACGATTTCATTTTTTTGTTAATTTTTGGATGTGGGATTTCCAATTTAAATGGAAATCTATGTCTAGTCCCAATAAAATAGCAGTTGGTTCCGTATTTATTATGAAGTTTTTATATTCAATATTAAGTGGTGTTTTTTGGAATGGCTTAAATTGTATAAGTTTCGTTTTTTTAAGAATAAGATGTAGGTTATGGGCAGTTAGCCAATTAGTGATTGTGTCTAGATTATTATTTTGTTTAGGTTTCAATTCATCTCAGTTGGTACATGATATGGTGATAGGAATACGAACCCCAGGCACTTATATAGGGGATATAAGTGCCTGGGGTTCGTACTTAGAAACTGCAAGGATTTTAAAAATATATCCACAAAAGTAAGTATCTTTAAAAGCCTAGGCAGATCTGGCCTCGAGTACGGAAGCGTTGTGTGGTCTCCTTTTTATGAAGTCCATAGTAACACAATTGAACGTATACAAAAACTTTTCTTGTATCATTTGGCGTTCCATTGTGGGAAAGCAAAACAATTTCACTGTTATGCAGACCGTTTAAAGTACTTTACCCTGAAAAGTCTCGAACAGCGTAGATAATATCTGGACCATTTTTTTCTGTACAAGATTGCTAACAGACTTATTGATTGTCCTCAGCTTCTAGGATAAACTGCAATATTCCCTTAAAATTGCCACGTAAAAGTAAATACTCTCTTTTCTCATCTGCTTTCGCTCGTACCAATCTAGGGCTTAATTCTCCAATTGCTCGCTTACAGAAATCGTACAATGCCTCGCAAAAACACACACGCACACACACTCTCACAAACCTAACACATCACTTATTACATAGATTATTTAGATGTGTAAGCTTTTTATTATTATCTTAATATCTAGTAATTATAACAATACTCTTTATAAGTGTAAAAGTTTCTAATAGTCTGTATGATGCATGCCGTGGCAACTTGTAATAGAAACAACACTATGGCGGGAATATTGTATACAAGTGTACTATTACTTAACTTGGTGTATGTTTTGTAAGTTGTCCTGAATAAATAAATAAATAAATAAAATAAATGAATTAATAAAAGGAATGACATCTGCAAATAGAGTGCAATGATCTCACATTCCTGGAAAATGTTTTATATAGATTGAGAAGTCCCAAGATGCTTCCTTGTGGGGTAGAGTTATATACGCTTATTTTTTATGACCTTATGTACTTAATTTTACCAGTTTTGAAGTCAGTATATTCTAATTCCACATATTGTTCCCGATTTGAAAGATATGATACAAACCCTTTATGTGCCAAGCCACGTATTCCAGCTCAGTAAAGTTTATCTAAAAGAATGTCATATCTAACTCTATCATACGCTTCACTTACGTCTTATAATAGCTGCATATTTTCTGTTATTTATCGGATCCAAAATGCTCTAAAATTTAAAGACGGCAAGAGTTGTTGATCTATTTTGTCTGAAACCATTTTGGTTATCATCTAGTATTTTATATTTCTCAAAAAGTTATACAGTTTTTTTAGACATTACTTGCTCTATTAGTTTAGATGATGTCGGCAGTAATGCTATAGGACGGTAGTTGTTGGGATCAGATCTATCACCTTTTTGAACTGGTTTTAGTAGAGATACTTTAAGTGGATCCGGAAATGCACCTTCTGACAAAGACTGATTGACAAGAAAGGTGGCATTACCAGTACATCTTATACATTAGTAACTAGATAATTTGTTAGTAACGAGATATAATTATTTGTTTACATAGTAAAGACGGAAAACTGCGGTACTACTTAATATATTATCCTACTATATAACCTGTATATATCATATAACCTGTTATAAACAATCGCGGTATCTGCATCTTTTTGTATTTAAAATAAAAATCATGTTAGCATTTAAAATAAGCAAAATCCATCAATTAAAGCAAACACGATCGGCATGAATTGCGTATAATAAATTTTTAAAATACATTTTGTTCTATTTGGACGGGTGCTATTTCGGTAACACGCGACATCGACAAACGAGTTCTGCGATTCAGGACCGATATTGGCTTATTCAGCGACAAAACGCAGGCTATATATTAAGTAGGAGTGTAAAAATTCCACTCCTCGTTATGTGTCGCGATTTAATTGAGATTTTATATTAATTAGGGTGGCGATGTGAGGCGCGGGCGAGAATGTGGCCGTCGCACGCAGCCTCCTCACGCAATATCGGCCTCTGGCTGGACGAATCCATTTCTATGCGTCAACATCGATTTTTAGTTCATTTGTTTTATAATATATTTTTTAAACACTTTTTCATTTCAAAATGTTTGTCTATGATTGATTGCATACAGAATGTACTTATTTTACAAACTTAAACCATTCAAAAATTCATAAAAATGCACCCTTATTTTCACACTAAATGTTTTGCAGCATCATTTTATAATGTAGCTCGTGTGTATACTTTTTACTATCATACACGCAAAACAGTAAGTTATACTTGTTTCAAATCAATTTAAGTGTTTATCTGTTCAGATGAATCAAAACTTATCTAGATTATTTTCTGTCGAAAATAGAATTTTCAATTTTGTTATTGTTTATTTGCATTTTTGTAATGCATAGGCTCCGAAACCACTGTACTGATTTTAAAAATTCTTCCACCAATGTAAAGCTACTTTATCAGGGAGTGACATTGGCTATATTTTTTTAGTATCTTGACGGGAAAAGCAGTCTACGCGGGCGAAGTCACTGACGGACAGCTAGTATTAAAATATAGTCCAAGACAGATTGCCACAGTTTGTGCTGTTGTTACATTAGAACATTATTTTAGACCAATCAATAAAGAAACGATTACCTACCTACCTTTGCTTGTAACTCCCTCTAAAAATCGTGAAAACAATATTTCTAGTGCTGAAAAAAAATCATCAATATTTTTAAATATGCTGCAGAAAGATTCATCGAAGCGAGTTTTATAATTACGTGCGTATAGGATGACGTGCAAATCCATCGAGCTCGCGTGCCCGCGCCGGTCCCGCGTCACGCGTGTTAACACCGACTTTATAACAAGTGAGCAGAACTAACAAGCCTCTTGACTGAGGCATGCGAGGATTTACTTGTACGATTTTATCATAACACACTCGTTATTGAGACCTTATTACGGCGCATTCGTCTGAACTGGTCAGGGTTCTGAAGTTTTGTGCTGGAAAACCCAAATAAATTGGGTTTCTTCTTTGATCAGAACTTAAGTAACAAGTTTTTATTAATGAAAAAAGTTTGGCAGCATATTTTTTGAACTTTACTTGACTTTTCGAAAACTGTACAAAAGCCGTTATCACTTAATGATAAATATGTTTAAAGTTGATAGGTATTTTACCTATTCCTGTGTATTGTCAGTATTGTGCCGCCATCCAACCACCATAGTTATTACTATCAGTAGAAAAGTTTTTAGCAAATTATTAAATTATAAGAAAATAAATAACTGGATAACCGATCCAAAAGTTTTAAGTTAGTATTTATCTCGCGTGTTACCAAATTTATCATTTAAGAATTTGTAGATAAATAACTAATGTCTCTTGCTCAATTGTCCATTTTCTTCTCTTTGAAAAAATATTCCTAAAACCAATACACAATCTACATTACTTCCGTTTCAAGATTTCTACTGCATGTTCATACTTTTTGTCAACTTCAAATAGTATAATGCCTCTTAAAATTAATTAAAAGGCCCCAACGAAATATGAAGAAAGCTGCGTGCGCACGTTTTGTTTAAGTTCCACATAAGCGGGTCACAAAAAATGTCACCATTGTGGTTCGAACTAATGCTTCATAATTGTCGTGCTATTTCCTTTTCATTGAAACCGGTCTCGGGTATTTACCAATAATATCTGTCAAACTATACTCCACTGGTATAAGTGCTGTGAGTACACACTACGCGATTTTGACTAATTGAACACACACACGCACATATCAATAGATGTTAATATGAGGTAAGTAAAATAGACGGTTTATTAACAAATCATTTTTATTACTTTAGCCGCAAGAATTTAAAAGATTATCAAGATTATTACTTTGTTTATTTGAGCATTTTGCAATGCCTGTTTTCATAAGCTACAGATAACAAAACTAAAGATAAAAAACTAGAAAAGTTCAAATTTCGGACCTTGATCCCGCCTGATTTTATCAAGGTCCGAAATTAGAATTTTTCTAGTTTTCTATCTTTCGAGATTATAAAGAATTAACAAAATAGGTCAAGTTTTTTATCAATATTTTTACTCTAATATTTTATCTTATTTAAAAAGTAAGTAAGCAGTAGAACACACACACACACACACACACATATGAAAGAATCACTACTCTTCACCTCAGAACGGTTATTGCAGATTAAGGCATAACGACTGCAAAACTGAAATAGGACAAGGCGGGCAAAATATGCAGAACGAGCCTGCAGAAATGTTCGTCATCAAGTGAAAAGCAATAGACGAATATCGTCAGAAAATAACATAATATGTCACACTGACAAACAAAAACGTACCATTCTTCCATTTAGCTCCAGACAGAGACCGCAAGAGGATTTTATACCAAAATATTACCAAAACCGAAGATAACGAGTTTACTGTGTTAAATGTTAATAACATCGTAACACAAAACAAACTCATTCATTTAAAAACTGGCTAATTGTTTTATGTTTAAAACTTCCCTAGTGTGTACGCGTTCATTAAACGACATAAGACTTCGAAAAGGACAAAAGGCTGAACAATGTCCCTAAATATAATATTATATGTCACGAAACGAAAGCTTTATGAAATCCGATATTTTTGTCATATCTTGTTTTATTGGAGCTCAACGAGGACGGAGCTGATGCTCAGAAAAGCTATTCAATGTTCGCCGCCGAGCGGGGGTGGATATGAAAGTACTTTGTCAAATAAAACAATAGTATGATAAAAGTTATGTTAGGATTTTTCACGAGCAAAAACTCACTATCATTTCGTATTTGTTGACTTCGGAATGGTTTCCAAATTGTTCTTTTTGATTAGTATTAGTTTCTCATGGAGTCATGATGATGATGTACTGTACACTTCTGATACTGATGGTCTACCGTCAGGCGGTCTCGCTTGATTGATTACAACCGAAATTGATATCAAAAACAGAAAGTTAGTATTCATTTAAAATTATGCGTTTTATTAGCTTCGGTACGTCAAGTTGGAATCAACCCACATCTATCGCTATTTGAACAGAAGGTTTGACGTCATTAAGCAAGTAGGTACTTTAGTTAGTACAATACTAGGCGGTCAAAATACAAAATTCTATTAAAATAAGAGTAAATCTTGCTATTTCTATGCTCAGGTTATTGCACACGTCCCACAAAAAATCTAGCGACGATATTGCATTTAAACATTTGAAAGCGCACATCAGCTCCACCGAAACGGGACATATTAATCCAATTCTCATACAAACCCAGTATGCGTAACAATTTCAGATTTGTGCAAAATCTAGTCGTATTTAAAGTATTGTGTTACATGATGTATTAAATGGCCGGTTGACAATGTCGTGCGGATATTAACCCACAAAAAATGTCCTCGAATCCCGAGGATTTTCCGCTTCACGCAGACGTGCACTCCACGGGCCGGAGTCGGCAGTTGACAAAATATTGCATTGTTACTATTATCTGCGACGTATTTATTTAAAAACGTTATTTAAATGGATGATTTTAAGCCCGCTCCCTTAATGCCACTATTGTCCTCCCTTTAATAGAGTAACAATTCTCTGCAATGGACGGGCAGAACGTCTTTTGATGTATTAAAATTACCACTCACTAAACATTAATAGCTAGGTGTAACAATGTTGCGTTTACTTAAATTACCCAAGAAAATACTAGGTATCCCTAAAAGAATTTGGATGTGAAATACCTTCGTGATTGTTGAATAAATCTATGGTTTTAATAAAAGGTGAAAGCAATTTATTACCTTTATTACTCTGTTTACTTTGTTATGGTCATCAGGCTATCGCTGGTCATAAATTTGAATTCACTCAGTGACTTCCAATAAAGGTAATGAAGGGTAATCATTGACCAAACCAATAAAATAATAGAAATAAATTTGATATGACCGACATATGGTGGGCCTAATGCGCGGCGAACCCTGTTATTGCCGTCAAACATGCGACAAATAGCTCAGGCTCCAAACCCGCTTTCATTTTATCCAGCCGTTGATTACACAGTATTGGTCGGTTGGACGACAATGAAAACAGTCTACGACAGCCGATATGTTCACACCCCTTTCTGCTTTAGAAATTAGATTCCGTGCGATGACCAAAAAGTAAATTTCTGTTTATTATTATTCCATTACTCATCGCCCCATTTTAAAAAATATGTCAGCAGATGACGAGTCGGGACGACTGGGGTCGGCGGGTCGCGACCGAGAATATTCAATGTGTTTACATATATAAAATAATTTTCGTGTCCGACAACTCGCGACACAATGCTGCACTTTTTTTTGCTCGCGATAAATTGGCAGGATTATCATTTAATGGAGGGCTCATGTTTGTTGGGCTTGTCCCGATTCCCTATGACTGACATGATTTTATTAACACCATATCGGTGTTCCGGTGCAGGCTAAATAATTTTCACGTGACAGGAGCGAGGCGTGCATAATTTACGCGGTTTCATTTCGAGGTAATGTGCCAATTTAACTTTAGGATGTGCGAGTTCACTTCAGTTATTAGTTCAATTTAGGAGTTTTAGATAGACAGTGTGGTGAAATATTCAGTGCATGCGGGCTTCTATCGTATGACACATAAGTAACTTTAATTGATGATCAAGTATTCACAACCAAACCTTTCGTTTCTAAATGGAGTGACATTAGATGGTTAAATATGCTGAGGGATGACTATTGCCTTCTCTACTACACTTGTTACATACGTAGCTACCTACCTTAATGTGACTTGGTAAAGTGAATACTTTCAACTAAATAACAAAGAATTTTAGTTGTAGAAGCTGTTCATCGCTTTTTCTATAGAGATCTAATCTTTAAAGCCACAAAAATGCCAGCATTTACACAATTTGTTCCATAAAAAACAGATTCCATTCAAATTATTATCACAATTTCGTATAACGGGGGTAAACCTTAATCTCCTTTATATTACTGCGAATAATTTCGTATAAATCTGTTATTAGCTTTGACGGCAGATATTTTTTGTGACGTCGTAAAAATTCGCTTTTATTAGTATGCGAGACGCATAGATGGTATCTCCCGTCCCCGTGTTTACACTAAATATTGTGCGACACAATGAAATTACATGACATCTGTACTACAAATAACGGGAATATCTTTATTCATACCGCAGCGCGCAAACAATCTCCCCTCGGTTTGGGAGCTCTACAAACGTCTGCTTACTATCGACTGATGATAGACATTTTTGTATCAATGTTAGTGTATTACCATTTGAATTGGATGTATAAATACACTAACTTAATGATCTCAGGGATCAAATAATAACTAGGTTATTTTACTAAATTAAAACATTTATGGCTGTTCGAATGATTTTGATTTAAGTAATATAAAAAAATACTTGTAGCAGTCCAAAAACGATAGGTACAAGTGTATTTGTACAACCAAATCAAGTTTAAAAAATAACTGCCTAGTTTCTCGCCGGGTCTTCTCAGACAGAAACAACTAACTAACTGTAGACTGTACAAGTACAAGTATAAGTATAAGTATACTAAGTATTTGAATAAAGATATTAGGTTGGGGAAAAAGTCTTTTCGCATATAGTATGTAAGAAACTTGTAATAAAATCTCTGTGGCTATACTATTTGTATCTGGCTGGTTTCGGTATCATTAAAAGTTTAAATTTTAAAGAAGATAATTCCAAATTCAAATTAGGAAAATGTGCGATTTTCATTTGTTTTTCTTACTGTCAAGATGAGTGAATCTAATGAAGAAATTCGATACATTTTAAAATTTTACTACAAAAAAGGTAAAAATGCAACGCAAGCCGCGAAAAAAATTTGCGATGTTTATGGACCTAGTGCAGTATCTGTGAGAGTAGCACAAATTTGGTATAAGCGTTTTCAATCCGGAAGTTTTGATGTCAAAGATGCACGTCACTCTGGTCGCTATTACGGATAAAAAATGTATGCCATTTTTGAAAAAGTGGAGCAAGATCGGCATGTCAGTAGTTACGACGAAGCTGGAGAACTGGGAATTGACCACAAAACAGTTTTGGCGCATCTGAAAAAAACTGGGTACACAATAAAGCTCGATATATGGGTACCTCACGAGCTCACAGAAAGAAACCTAATGAACCGCGTACTCATTTGTGATTCTTTATTACGACGTAATGAAACCAAACTATTTTTGAAGAAGCTGATAACTGGTGATGAAAAGTGGATCACGTACGACAAGAACGTGTAAAAAAGGTCGTGGTCAAAGGCCGGTCAGGCTTCACAGACTGTGGCGAAACCCGGGTTAACTCGCAACAAGGTGATGCTGTGTGTGTGGTGGGATTGGAAGGGCATTATTCATTATGTGCTGTCACCACCAGGCAGGACCATCGATTCTGAACTCTACTGAGAACAACTGATGAGATTAAAGCAAGAAGTTGAGAGAAAACGGCCGGAATTATCAACAGTAAGAATGTGGTAACGCTAGACCTCACACATCTTTAGCCACTAGGCAAAAATTAGGAGAGTCTGGCTGGGAGGTGTTCATGCATCCGCCGTATAGTAGACTTTGCACCTTCAGATTTCCACCTGTTTCGGTCTCTTCAGAATTTTTCAGCCAGTGTCAGGTTAACATCACGAGAGGACTGCCAAAACCACTTGTAGCTATATTTTCATCAGAAGCCTGAAAATTCTTATAGCAATAGGATCATGTCCCTACCTACAAGATGGCAAAAAGTAATCGAACAAAATGGCACCTATACTTTAGTTGAATGTAAATAATCTATATTGAAAAACGTTTTAAATTTTCTCAAAAAATGCGAAGAAACTTTTTCCCCAACCTATTATTATAAGTTTGAACGGAGCGTCATAATAACACTACATACACTGAGTTCTCGAAATAAAAACTCTGAGACTACGCGGCAAAGGTGCTAAGTCGTGTGTTACTCTGAAACTGTAGTTGATTGTACGTACTCGAAGAGGGTACTTAAATCCTGATTGATTCCATCAAAACCGTTAGTTTTTTTAACTACTTCGCATTAAATGGCAGTACAAACCAACTATGATTTGAGATGGTCTGAGATTGGTTCATTAAAAATCTTAAAATAAACTTATAGTTTAACTCTACACGAAAAAAATTCGTTAGAATTATGCACCATAGTATCAATTTTTCAATTACTTCAACATCATTTTTACCGTTCGTCGTAAATATGTACGACGCGGCGCGCCGCGCTGGACCAAGTACAATTTTCAGTCAGAAATGTACAATCGAGTATAGCATAAAGCAGAGGCCCATAAAACAGGACGAGAAACAGACGCTACTCTGTGGCAGGAAGGCAAGAAAGCGATTTACAATAAATAACTTTAATATTAGCACTACTCCCCAATATTGATATCGATAGCAGGACGCCGACCCTTCGGGCCTTCGGCGGTTTCAGGGGTATGCAACAGTTTCAATGTTTCTTGTTTAATGTCGAAACGCCTATTTCGTTTATTAACAGTAAGTAAGGCACAATGAACGCGTAAGCTAAAAAAGATACGAAGATGGCAGGAAACTTACGAGTATTATTCGTGAGTATTTTGAGTACCAGATGACAATAACTGAAGCCGTTATCCTAAAACCAAGTTCAAAGGCAAAATAAAATAATATTTCACTAAATTTACCGAATGGAAAGAGGTGGTATCAATTATGGATTGATTAGATAAATAATACTATTTTAAAGTGTCTTACGATTTCTGTGTCTGGGGGTTATTTATTTTCTGGTATGGTTGAGGTTTGATAGAATGTTTGAAGTTGGTACTTTTTTAAAACTCGTACATAGGCATTCACAGAATATAAATGCAATAATATATAATTACATATTAACTATAATAGCCATCTTGTCTTGAGAATGTTCGTAGCTCATTCGTAGATATCAGAAAAATGTTAGCCACCCCTGCTCTCGCACAAAAATGATAAAACAGTCGTAACATGTTGGCAAAGGAGCCACTATTAGTTTTCTTTACAACCTGTGTTGACAAATGGTGGCATCCGACTTTATGTCATGCCCAATATGACATTCCGCAGAATGAGTTTTTTCTATCGACTACGACTACTCGCAAAGGGATGTTTTCAATCATTTGTTGGCTTATCTCGCAGGAAGTATTTTATGCAGTTTTCGTTGTTTTATCTACTAGGGGTTTTCAATAAAAAGTGATAATGAGTATAAAGCAGTTATGTATTATTTATTGTTATTTCATTTTTCGACATAATCACCTTTGAGGTTTAAACACTTGGTATATCGTTTTCTAATCCTGAGATTCCCTTCTTGAAAAAATCTTCATCTTGATCGTTTAAAAAATCATGTACGGCAGCAATCACTTCCTCATCATTGCCATATTTGTGACCTCTCAGTTCTTCTTTTATCGCAGGAACTGGTAGGAATCACTAGGCGCAAGGTCAGGTGAGTATGGAGGATGTTCTATCAATTCAAATCCAGCATCTTGGATAGCAGTCATCGCAACTCGAGACTTGTGTACGGGGGCGTTATCTTGGTGAAACAACACAACTTTAGCAAGTTTTCCGCGGCGAGTTTCGCCTATTTCCTGACGCAGTTTATTTAATTGTTCTGCGTGTAAGGGCCCCGTGATAGTGGCTCTATGATTGAGGTATTCAATCATTATCACTCCCTGGTTCTCCCAGAAAAGAGAGCCCATAATCTTACCGGCGGATGGAATTGCCTTAAACTTATTAGGCGTTGGAGATGACGGCCTTTCCTAAGTCATGGACTGTTGTTTCGTTTCAGGATCATAATGGTGAAGCCATGTTTCATCCATAGTTACGAAGCGAGCCAAAAAAAGGTCAGGATCTTGTTGTAACAATTCCAAATTGATTTCAGTGACTGACTGGAGTGCACCGCTCGTTGCCCGCCCCCGCGCCGCGGTGCACTCCAGTCTAGCGCACCCGCCACCGCTGCCGCCCCGCTGCCCGCAAAATTCGAGGCTGAGGCCTTAAAGTTCTTCCTCTCTTAAACTCGGCACACCACCGCGCAATCGTAGAATACGGAGGTGCATTAACCCCTAATGTTCCTTTCAAGTCTAGATTTACTTGCTGAATAGTATTTTTTTTCAGGCACAGATATTTCATTACGGCGCGAATTGCAATGTGATTCCATTTGGCGTACCACGCTCCGTCACGACGAAAACTAATTACTTCTATTTTTAAAATAAGAAAATAAAATCAATCATTTTTTTATTTTTTATCAAATGTCTGGGCTTTACTTGCCAGTATTTACTTTTTTGTTGTTCAAGGAGTTAATACGCCATTATTACTTTTTATTGAACACCCTTCGTAACTGTCTGATTTATTAAAAATTAACTGAATGAGTGGTTTATTTAAATAGAAATGGGTAAGTACAAGGCTAAGTACCAGTATCATCAATATAGACTTTGAAACGGGGAATTTAAAATAGAGGTTTTTAAAACTCTCGTATGTTCTTTTTTATTATTTTATTGAGTTTAGACTCAGTTTTATAAAGGAATAATTAATGGCTTAGAAAAATAGCTAAAAGCAAAGCTTTTATGCTTGTGCTACTTGGCCTGCATTTCCGTGTCGTATATATATACGAGGTATACGTCTGTATGTAGGTAGGTTTTGAGTTTAACCATAGACGAAATTAAGCTAACTTGCGGGGGTAACAAAGCATATGTGCTGATAAGTTAAGGTCTAAAGGAAGCGTCAGTAGATGCAAAGTACGTCTACCATGAGTTGCCACTTTAAATTTACGTTGTCGTTCGCGTAAAATATGTGTATTAGGATTTCGTACAGCGCTTAAGTTGAGTCGAAATTAAATTAAATATCTGGGACCACACTAAGATCATCTGACCCCATTCTCATCTGACCTAAGCAGAGCTTGTACTATGGGCGTCAGAGACTGATAAACATTCTTAAATATTTTTAAATACATACTTAAATAGATAATAACACCCAGATACACAACAAACACAAATGTTCGTCACATAAATGTTTGTCATTGGTGGGAATCGAACCCACGACGGCGCTTAAGGCAGGATCGCTGCCATTGCCACAACAAGCCAGTCAAAGAAAAAATGTAACTAAATAAAAGGTACCTTGATGCTATTATTACGTTGGTACTGTTTTTCAGTTCCATTTCGACTCAACAGAGGCACTGTACGAAATCCCAATACAAATATTTTACGCGAACGATAACGTAAATTTAAAGTGGCAACTCGTCGTAGAAGTACTGGTATAGTACAATCATTTTACGAGCGCGCGTGCCGGCGCTCCTAATACCGAACAATAGAGTTGAATTTCGTTAGATTCACGCGCGCTCGTGATTTGCAAGAACTATAACAATAATTTACGTCACAATAATGTGACGGCTAGAACCAAACCGCTGATCCCCGGCGCTGTAGATAAGATAACTTACCAAAAGCCCGGTTTTGATTATGTAAACAAGTTTTGCATATTAGTAGGTGAAATTTTTGTTATATCTATGACAACTCCGATAATTCTTCATATATGCTTAACGACGTTATCCTTAAATAATAAAGAGCATACAGCATTCCAGACACCTGTTACCTTTAGCGTGCTCGGTAAGGGCACTAATTTTTTTGACACATGTCATCATCCGACGGACACGTTCGTTCGATATGGCGCGGAATACGAACGAGTCGGCCGACCGGATCGACCACCGCATCTCACTCGAGCATGTATGTTTTAAATTCAAAACTTTCTAGTTAACTTTATTTAATTAACATAAATGACAGGAATTTTAAACAAATAAGGGACTTTGATATCATCAAGTTATGGTTTGGAAGATAAAACTGCTTTTCTAAATGCAGTAAATTCAATAAAATTATTTGAAGTCATTTTAAATCTTTCGTTCAAACTCAAACTCAAACTCAAACTCAAATAACTTTATTCAAATAGACTGTATCAGTACTTTCAAATCGTCAAATTTACAGCAAAATATACTAAATAATAGACATAAATACCATAATAATATGGATATGTAAATAAACAGTATACAGACATAATGCGACTCTACCACCGCGTCGGAGTTGTTTCTTGCTGAGAAGACCCGGCGAGAAACTCAGCAGTTACTCTTTTAAACTTGTTTTGGGTTTACAACAGGGGTTAGTAAAGTACAAGCAGTGGGCCATTTTGATACCTAAAAGAATATAAAACAAAGAGAAAAAACCAACCATAAAAGAATATAATAACAAGAATTCATTTAAACAATTCAAAAACAAAAATTGTTAGTCAGTACATACAAACTAGGTACCTATTAACTCTTACAATAAAACATCTGTTACAATAGAGCTATTTAATCCCGCATCGAGAAGAGCGCTTATACCCAGGCATTTTTATCTATAAGGTAGTCTTTTGTAGTATAATAGCCCTTTTTTATTAAAGCTGTTTTGATGTGATGTTTGAATCTATGTAAAGGTAACTCACAAATGGTTTTTGGAATTTTGTTGTAATAATGTATACCTTGCCCCATAAAGGATCCTAAAACTTTTTGTAACCTAAAGAGTGGAAGTGCAATTTTATCCTTATTCCTAGTATTTCTGCAATGTATGTCACTGTGTTTAGCATAGAGACCAATATTTTTTCTGACCAAAACAATGCAATTGTAAATGTATTGTGACGCTACAGTGAGGATACCAATTTCCTTAAAAATCTCCCTAAGTGAAGCCCGTGCACGAAGCTTATAGATGGATCTGATAGCTCGCTTCTGGAGGATAAAGATGGTTTGTATATCCGCCGCTTGACCCCAAAGTACAATGCCGTAAGACATTACACTATGGAAATAACTAAAATAAACTGAACGAGCAGTATCAACATCTGTTAATAACCTAATTTTTCTCACTGCAAATGCAGCCGAACTAAGTCTGCCTGAGAGAGCTGTTATATGAGGGTTCCATTGCAGTTTTGAATCTAGTGTGATTCCAAGAAAAACTGTTGTATCTACAAGCTTCATAGTATTACCATCAATTTTTAGACTAATGGGGTTATCTTTAACATTAGGCAACTTAAAATTAATACATTTAGTCTTTTTTGCATTAAGCTGTAGATTATTTACTGTGAACCATTGTAAAACCTTTGAAAGTGCGTCATTAACATCATCAAAAAGGTTTTTATTTCT
Organism: Udea olivalis; assembly: GCA_947369235.1. Classification (NCBI taxonomy): domain Eukaryota; kingdom Metazoa; phylum Arthropoda; class Insecta; order Lepidoptera; family Crambidae; genus Udea; species Udea olivalis. The sequence goes on from OX376343.1 coordinate 13,830,729, forward strand.
GTCAGTTTTAAAAACTAAAGATGTATCGTCTGCAAACAATACAACATCACAAATATCTTTTAAGTAAAAAGGTAAATCATTTATATATATCAGAAATAGTAATGGACCCAGAATGGATCCTTGAGGGACCCCCATTTTAACTTGTGATCCTGTAGAGAGTACACTGTTAACATCAACTTTTTGAGTTCTTAAACTAAGGTACGAAATTACCAAATCTAAAGCATTATCCCTTACCCCGTAAAAATTAAGCTTGCGTATAAGTGTATCGTGATCAACGCAATCAAAGGCCTTGGACAAGTCACAGAAGACGCCAAGAGCGTTCTGTGAATTCTCCCAAGCCCTAAAGATGTGTTTTAGAAGTGCAATGCCAGCATTAGTAGTAGAACGGCCTCTCGTGAATCCATATTGTTCACTGTGTAAGAGATTGTTCTCATAAAAATGGCTTAATAGTTGTTCTTGAATGATTTTTTCAAAGATCTAACTTAGAGCTGGTAGGATTGAAACAGGCCTAAAGTTACCTGGGTCTTGTTTGTTGCCTGATTTAAAAAGTGGTACAACCCTACTGTGTTTCATTAAGTTTGGAAAAACACCTTCATCCACACAATCATTGAATATTACGGCTAAATAAGGGGCAATCACGTCAATTATGTGGCTAACAATTTTGACTGATATACCCCAAAGATCAGCGGTATCTTTTGAATTAATTAATCTGAATGCTTTTATTATATCTAGTGACTCAACATGTTTAAATTTAAAGAATACACTGCAACAAGATACATTATCTTTCAACAAATGTTCCGCTCTAGTTGGTGAGGAATTTAATGAAGCTGTAGTGATTATAGGTATATTACTGAAATACTTATCAAATGCTTCAGCAACAGATGCTTCTGATTGTAAGATGTTATTGTTAATATTAAGAGTGTATGAGGTATCGCGCTGTTTAGCTTTACCTGTTTCGTGATTTATGACGTCCCAAGTGGTTTTTATTTTGTTAGTGGACTTTGATATTTTATCACGAATGTGCAATGCCTTAGCTGTAGTGCAGGCTTTTCTGAATATTTTGGAGTAGTTCTTGACATACTCAACAAAAAGTGGATCGAAATTGTATTTTTTCATGCCGTACAACTCATACATCTTACGTCTGCTCCTGTAAATTCCAGGCGTGGCCCATTCACAAAACTTAGATTGAACTCTGCAAGTAACTTGTTTGGTGGGAAAACAAGCATCAAATTCATTTTTAACACAATCAAACAGTCTTTTGTAGACTGCATCAGGGTCACCCTGCTTATAAGGAATGGAAGATACTTTATGCTTTAAATTAGTTTTAAAACTATTAATGCGATTACCCGTCTTCGGTCTACATGTTATTTTCCTGTAATTAACGCTATTGTTAGTTATATCTAAAAATGTTATCTTCTGCCCACAATGATCAGACTTTAATTCAGTTACTATTGCCTTTTCAATGGGTACACAGTTGCAAAATACATTATCCAGACAAGTAGATGTTGTGGCTGTTATCCTCGTGGGTTCATGGAATTGATAATCCAGACCAAAGGATTTAAACAGCGACAATAACCTATTGCTTTCAGATGAGTTTACTAGCAAATCTATATTGAAATCACCACACACAATAATGGGTTTAGACTTAGCACTTAACCTACCCAAAGCTTCCTCCATAACTGTCTCAAATCTATCTAAGTTAGTTTTTGGGGGACGGTATACACTTATCACAACAAAGCCCTCTAACTCAACACAAGACAATTCGACAATACGCTCTATGGACAGGCCTACAATGTCAGTGCGATCTTTACATTTCAAACTATTTGCAGTAAAAATTAATGAACCACCATGAATAGTAGTTTTTCTAAAGAACGCGCTTGATAATCTAAAATTATTAAGGACAAAAGACTGATAGTTTTCATCAGTCAGCCAATGTTCAGTAAAACATAAAATATCAATATTTTGGTTTTCCAGCAATAGTTCTATTTCTAAATCTTTGCCCGTCAAGCTTTGAATATTTTGGTGGAATAAATTCAAGTATTTGGGCTTGGCTGTTGTCCTAGGTCCTAGTTTAAACAAGACGCTGAAGGAGCATCACATGAAATAGATAAATTAGTACTAGTACTAATGTCAGAATAGAAAATACTGCCAATAGCGGCATTGTTAATGTTATTTGCTAACAAAGTAGCTAGTTTCTGCTTAGTCCTAATGGGAAGATACATAGTATCTTCAGTTAACCTAAAGTATGGTACAAACAGATTTGTATCAAAAAAGTCAATGTCACTATGACGACATGTCAGATTATACAAAGTTACTTTAGCAAATAAAATATAATCCTAGGTTTTCGTTTTCAGGTGCAAAGCGAGTTTCAGATTGTTCACAATCAACATTTGGGAAGTTGGAGAGTAACCTATCACAGAGACGACTTGATTTTAATGATAGAGATTACCCAGCAGTGAAAATAATGACAAAAACATCTAAAATTAATTAAAAGAGTGCAGTTTTTCATGAGGGTCTGGTTAATGCTAATTACTCGTATTCTCAACACCAGCTTTAAGCAACGTTCAATCTGACATTGTCGTTCCATATTTAGGGTCTCTTTATTCTATCTTTAGTAGGTATAAATGTCAAACTGTTATGTAAAGTTACTATTTCGCCTTAATTTAGTCTGGTACAATCGAATATGAAAGCCTTAATGCCTCAATTACTAAGTTACTCAGCATACAACAAAAACTTAGAGCATGCTCTAAAAACAAAAATGGAGCAAACTTTAAAATCCGAAAACTAATCCAGGTGACAAACGGCAGTTATAGTTCACCGATATTAAATCCACAAAGAAGTATGATGACAATAACATAAAGGCTACTCCAAGGGAATGTCAGAATCTGGCACAATTAAGAGATAAATCATCGAAAGAGCGTCATTGTGTTTGGAGGACGTTATGACGGCTCCGTTCGATTGCCGGCCGGGTCACTCGTGCCCCACTAGCCATTAGGAACGGTCACCAATTTATCATTACGCCAATTTTTGCAATAATTGTACGCCTTTGTGCACCGCACCCGATGCAAAGATGGATGCTCTACTTGCGAAAAGGCATATAGAGAACTGTCGTACAACTACAAATACCAACATTTGAAGACTTTCCTTTACCGTTTCTGTAAGAACTAAATTAAAAACAATCATTTGGCTTCTAAAAAAGACTTCAGAATAAGCGTACACCGTGTGGAAAAAGAAGGAGAAACTCTGTAGTTTCTGTTCGTTATTTTTTTCAATTTAGTTTTAGTGATAGATAAGACCTCTCTCTCCATCAATCGAAAGGGGTTATTTCACTAGTACGTGGTCACGTGCAATGTTGTTGATCACACTAATCGAGCTTGTTAACATAGATAAGCATGAAAGAAAAAAGTAACATTAACATGCCACCATGGGCTCTAACTAGTTTGCCGAAATTAAGTGGAACTCCGACACTGATATATAACATTTTGAAATAAAAAAATACTTGAACACAGGACAATCGAGAATATTATTACATGAATGTGCTAGGCGGGGATAAATACTCATTATACACGGCAGGACCACTTCCAACTAAGTTTCCGGGCAAGTCCATTTTATAAAACATTAACCATTAACACATCAATGTTGAAAAATATTTGTAGTAGAGCACTTACCCAGTCGTCCAGTGGTCATCGGTCCACCCACGATGACAAAGACGCGTGGGTGCAAAGATTATTCCCATTCAATTGGGCCGCATTGTGCGCGCGCCACTTCCAGCGACCACCTCTTAATTACCGCGCAGCTGCTGACCCGAGTCCATCTGCAATCATCGCCACCTACGCTGCTACAGGGTGATCTAGCTTGACTTATAACTAATGGCTGTTAGGGACTTACTGCTGATTATAGACAGCAAGGACTGATGGCCGTAGTAGCAGAAAAGTTCTAGTACGCGGAGCCTAAAGGTCCCGTTATATTTGTCTGAGGAGTCGTGTCGTGTCTCGTCAGAGCAGACATTTAGTATGGTACGTCACGACACGTCACATCACACTAGTATAAACGTTACCATACTATATGTATGAAAATATCCGTTCTGACTAGCTACGATACGACACGTCAGACAAATAAAAATCCGGCTTTAGGTGGCAATGGCAAGGTGGACGAACTACTGACAAATGCCACAGGATTTTGAGCGATGGAAGCCTACAACCAGGTCGTTAGAACCCTATGGAGGTGGCCTATGTTCAGCAGTGGACGTCTTATAGGTGCAAAGGAAGATGATAATTTGACAAACGCATTGTTGACGGTTTCGAGGACTATTATTGATCACGGAAAGCCGGATTCCTGTTTTGTCAAACGACTTTAGCATCAAAACGAGCGAGCATAGTCCGACTAGGTCGATTTTCCGTCATATCACTTACAACAAACTATTTGTTCAAAGTGTTAATGAAAATGCTTTTGTAAGAAAAACTGTAGAAACAGTAAAATAAATTTTGTTGTATTAGAATAAAATAAAAATAAAACCCACAAAATAAATTTACCCACTCTTTTCCACCTACTAGAAAAATGCTGTTAGAAAACTTTTCACTTAGCCTGTAACAAACCCTAGGTTTTGCGTTTTGCTACGAAAGGGTTGCAGAATTTAAGTTAAAAGAGAGGTAATAGTTGAGTTCGACCGGATAACGCCTAGTGCGAAAAAATATTCTACATTCACTTTTATTTCCTTAAAATATACTCAAATAGATTTTTTCTGTAACATATTCGTACATCCTTTATACAGCACGATGAACATGACATATTTGGTTGATCTGTGTAATGTAAGGTGAGAGTGTCCCGTGACAATGGACCTCGGTTTTGAGTGGCCAGACGTCCGGCAAATCTCATTTGTGGATTTATCATTAAACGCATTTTGTCCACCCTCGTCTCAACGAAGCCTATTAAGGGGTATAAATTTTATTTCCGCGTATTGTTCACGGCCTGCGGATGTTTATTCTTCATAAATTAATTTAGCACGAACATACTGAATGAACCACATTCAACGGGTAGTTCTAGCTAAAAATAAAAGCAAATAAATGTGCAGCACATAAGCAAAACCAATCGTGGAGTGAAGTCGTAAAAGTGGAGAAATATTGGCTATATCAGAATTGCGCGCGTCAGAACAATGAGGCGTGCCCTAATCGTGGGGCTTATCGACACTAGCTTTTGTCTTAATTCGATGACGTGTAATTTATGAGTCTGAGGTCCTCGTTCGCCATAAATAATCCTACTTTACTAGAGTTGCGTACGGGCAACGCTGTCAAATTTCACATAAGTAATGACGAGTCCCTAAGACTGATCTTATCTGCGGCGACAACTCTACGACTATAAACAAAGGAGTCAGTGTAATGACTGAATGAGCCGTCGTAAACCCACGATATTTACGCACGATTCTTTCAGTTCACCTTTTGAAAGGTTTTATAACTCGTCTGGGAGAATCCCCCCGTCCCCAGGCGCCTACGCCACTCGCGGCGCTATATCTGATTTATTCATACCTACCACCCGAAACACACATGATCGGTTTTCGGGTATATTTTTTTTTTCTGATAAACCCATTCCCACTATGAAGCTTTCTGTTAACGTCAACATGTTTGATTTTTATTTCGCTTTGCTTTGAAAATGGTTGGGTGGAAAAATCTAGTAGGAGTGCAAAAGCGTTTCAAATTTTCTAATTGAAATTTCTACCCTATAGACTGAAGGATTTTATTTTGCGGCTACGCAAAAGGATTGCATCGTTTTTTCTTACATACCTATCTCCTTTAAAAAAGGGGTAAAATTTAATATTCTTTCAAATAGCATTATTTGTAGCAGTTATAAGCTTTGGATACTCGACTTTCTTTACAAAATTTAAAAAATTAGTTAAAATTTTCTTGTTGCAATACAGTCCACAGTACAGTACGTCTACCACGAGTTGCCAATTCAAATTTACATTATCGTTCGCGTAAAAAAATGTATTTAGGGATTTGACATTGTCATGTCATGTCATGTGTCATCCCAATACATTTTTTTTACGAGAAAGATAATGTAAATTTAAAGTGGCAACTCGTGGTAGACGTACAGTTCACTGCTAAATCTGACTGACAGTGACATAAAAGTGCAGATATCGGGTTGCAATTAAAACTATCGGACGGCGGTCGTTAATACGGGGAGAACAACGGCAGATGCGCGCGACCCTCAGCCTCCCCCACCCTTGCTCGCAATTAGCCTCCTATTGCTTTCACACTCACATAATATCTCAATGTTTCCTTGTTTTCATAAACCCAGGAACCGGAGGCAACACATTGGGGGGTCTATTTCAGGACATGAGCGCTTAACGCTCGGATAGGTACCGATAACGATTCAATATTTATTGTCACCCGACGTCTGTCATTAAGATAGTGTCAAAACTTTCTGGCACACACACATCTATGGACGCGATTGGAGCACTCATAATTATTACTAATGCCTTAAAAATGTCAAAACAGGAATCCAGGTAAAAAGGCGTAATTTACGCGAGGTCGATAGTGATTTGGCAGTTGGCGCCGAGACTCTGGCGCAGCCCGCCGGAGCATCGCGAGGAGGCGCCGAGTTTTTGTCAACCATTGTCTTTGATATAAATTTTAAATAGGAAATGTCCCTTTTTATGGAGATCTAGTTTACGGCGCTGACAATGAAGGCATAAATCTAACCAGTGTGTCACTATACCTTACCGATGATCGATCGATAAACATTATTTATGTACTTCCGTTGAGTAGACACGATTGGATACCTTCGACGTGAATAAATTCGTAATACGTTGGATAACGAGCCGGCCGTTAGTCCTACGTGGGAACAAAACTTTGGACCTTAATTTGGTAAAGCATTGATTTACGACTTGTATTTGAATACAATTATAATATTTTGTACTGTAAATAGCAGTAGCATTTAAGTACTAGTGTAAGGAAATAAATATTGTAAAATATGTTTTTTTGAATAGTTATCCCACATAGTTGGCGAGGTAGTAACTAATACTATTTGGTAAATACTTTATGCCCAGCGTGCATGCTAAAGGAAAATTGTCTACTTAATGAAAATAGGTAAGTAATTTTAAAAAGTTTAGAATACTGCATGTAAAGATTTCGGTAAAGTTACTGGCCTAACGGACTAAATATGAAAAAATCTAATATATTTTAGATGTGTTCTTGTTGAAAAGGAGCATCATAGCGACATAATTATTTTAATAATCATAACCATTATATTGTTTTATGAATTACATAGGAGAGAGAGAGAGAGTTTTTTGAGTACCGTATCTTTAAAGCACTGCTTTCCATTTGAAAATTAAATGAAGAAACAGCTTTAGTCATCATCATCATCATTTCAGCCGAACGACGCCCACTGCTGGGCATAGGCCTCCCCCAACAGCTTTAGTACCCTACTTCAATTTAAACTGCTTTCTTGAGCATACGTGTTCTTCATATATACACCTACATATGCCGACTAGGATATCATTGTATTTTAATTGAAAGTGTTCTTAGAATCAATGAAATATCCCCTAAGAATGTTTCTTTATCTACTTAAGACTTTTGTGTCACAATGTATGAGTTTAGGACGAACTGTAACATGTTCCTATATTATTTAGTCATAAAACGATAAGCATGAGGCATTCTACGGTCATACTCGTAGTAAGTACTTACTAAGTTAAGGTCATCATAATTACGGCTCAGCAATGTAGGAATTAGGTACGGTAACATAACGTAAAGCCAACATCACATCAAATGCTACAAACTTCAAATTTCCTCAATAGATTCAAGTCTACTTTCATTACTGAAGATTTAAGTATGTGTCTTCAGTGATGAGCTAGAGTAAGTGATTTTCAAAAATAATATCAGCCCGCGTGTACAAAAATGTCGCGCCTTAATTGTTGGATCAGCCTATATGCTATTAAATATGCGGTAGTTGATTTAAATGACAGCGCATAATGAGTGAGCGTGGAAGCAGTAATCAAGAGATGCATATGGGCACGCCAAAGGAATATAAAATCGCGGCCGCCACATTTATATGATTAATGTAATTAAGCAGGATGTTAATGCGGGAACAAAGCCCGCCATCAATACCAAACGAGGGCCCAATCAACGTGCCTCCCGGAGGAGCTGATTAACGACAATAACTCAGCGACAACACCAACTTGCCCACATTTATTTTTATTTTAGTCCCTTTCCAGTCGATCTCTAATGAATACGGTTTATCTTCAAGTTTATATAAAAAATAAATCGCTTTTAACTGAAGAATCACGCCTTAAAAAAGAAACGCTTATTAAAATTTATTTCTTTCTCTCCTCGCGGCACTGTCGTGTACTCCGTCTCGAATAAAATTAAAAAGTCAAGAATTCTTATTTATTTTAATACAATAAACCGCAATCGCTGAATAAAGATAAATAAAAAGCAATAAAAAATAAAATCGCATTAGCAATAAACAAAATACTTCAGCGGATGTGGGCAGAGCGAGAGCACGCACACGGAAATGCGTGGAGTGGAGCGCGCGAACCTGTAGGGTTGTCTCAAGATAATTTTTAATCGCAACTAATCGATTCTAAAACATCTGAAAATCTTTTAATAAAACTGTATCTTAAAAACTTAATGTATTTTCTTCTTACATAAGCAGTAGTTAATTTATAATGCTTTGAAACCACAACAAAGCAACGTTGTTTATTGCTAAGCAAGCGTATAAAAAACCGGAAATCTTACAACCCTAACCATAGTCCGCCCGCGCCCGCACCTCGGCTTATCGGAAAACCTGTTACATATTCATAGAGCGCCATCCTTCACATACCTACGGTATACCCAGAATTGATGTTGTTCTAACATATTTTACGGGCATTTCACAAGTTTTTACATGACCTATCTCGTGCAATGTAGTAAAATGATAAGGACAGGTCGTTTATATAGACGAAGCGGTTATTGAAAATACAACTAGTTATTATAATTTTTTTGCAAGAATACTTATTTTCGAAAAAGAAAAAACTTTGTAAATTTGTAAGACTCGTAACCCGCATTCGGCAAGCATGATGGATGTATCCTGCAGTAGGTAACTATTTCAAATTACATAAGTCTCTTATTTATTTACTTTAAAAAGTCTACTGGCTGTTAGGACTTATTTATCCGATATTCTAACCCAATTTATTTATAAACGGAGACTCCACGGTAGACTGTTAGTCGATTGTCACGAGTGCTACCCTCGCCGGCGTTTTCTTAATTGTGCCGAAATATTTATTTGATTGCGAAGTTTGTAGCACAGGCGTGCAACCGAAATGGTCATCGGTATTTGCGAAGCGACCACAATGGTCGCCGACAACCAGCTCGCTCGCAAAACATTTTCCTGTAAAATCTATGCAACACCTCCTAATAACAGACGTCTGCGAGATAAAGTTACAGACTGCCGGTCTTTTTCTTGGTAGCGCTGCAAAAATAGCAAAAAATATTGTAAGAGCATTGAAACAAGCATTTTTTAAAATAATTCTCTCTAACGATTTTTTGTCCTGAGCGACGGCTGAATGTTTACTGTATCGATGTCACGACTGATAAACATACTAAATTTCTATGGGTCTGTATGAGCCAGTCTGAAACTATAAAGACATACAACAATCTGTTCTTAGAAACCATGTTATTGGGTTGAGAGCCTTTCGCTCACCCTTACTCTCAGCTGAAGCTGAAGCTGTAAAAGCTATAAGTGGTTAAGAGCATAAAATATTTTAAAAAAGAACCATCTCATCGATTTTAATAACAAGAAATACTGTATTGATAGATTTTTAAAAAACTAGTACCCTCATATCGGGAATCAAACGTTTTCAAAAATAAACCTTACATTATTTAGATATCGCAAACTATTGCTAACAATCAAATAGCGGGAGATGACACATAGTGAGTTGTATCTAACCAACTGACTGTATTACGCAACACTGCATCCATGTTAAATTGCCTCCCATGTAAATCTTATAATACGTGTCGAGATTAATGCAAGAAATGGACGCAATCAATTAGGACAATCGCAACGAGCATAAGATATTCTAAAGCGTTCATTCAAATTGAGCGCTAGGTACGCGCGACGCCTGTCGCTCAGACGACGTCGTATCAACCATCTAAATGGGCCACGATATCGATACACTCGTAACATTGTAACCACGCATCGTGCAGATCATTCGACGGACGAGAGATGAAATAAAGTATGAAACTGGCCAGACCCCGGCCGTACCGCCGTACGGTGCCCGAGCCAACAATCGAGATGCGCGCCGATAACGATGTCAACTAGCGCAGCCTGTCCTCGCCGTTCCCATGATTTGCGATGCCGTTCTAATCGTTATAATTACGACCTATCCATCAAACAGTAGTATGATAAACATGCGACTAGGAAATTCAACCGAGAAATGGCAATCGTTATCAATCTTTGAGCGCCCGCGACGTTTCGAGTTTGAAACACACCAGAGATCATTTTTGCGCGGGCGACGTGTTTATGAATGCTCCGTTATAAATTCTCTTTGATCTCATCTTACATGTCAACTTGAGTGTGTAAGATCGTTTACAGCAATGGAAATGCAGACGCTGGTCGTATACATATTTTTATTGCTCCAATTTCTCTAGTCTTCGGATTGGACGTAATAACATTCGGCGATGGTCCTAACAAAGCTGACTAATTATCGTGGCGCGCCGTGTCGTAAAACAGTGCATATTGACGGAATATAGAGAGGCCGGCACACAGTGCTTAATGACATTAATCACATTGATTTATTGTGGTTCCGAGTTATTACAGGCCGGGACGCGCGTGTATGCGTGCGCGGATACACTCGCGTCAGTGTGCGGCCTGTGTAAATGTAATACGCGACGATACAGCGTGTTACAGAACACCTGAACTGTTCACACATAAGATCATTGTATCGGTACTCGTAATCAAATCTTGGCAAAAACAAGACACGAAAATAAATATTAGCATGCAACATTATTTATTAAGTATTGGCACTCATTAATTTTGGAGCATGTGTTTCTACGAGTAGTTTATGTCGTGTATGAATATTATGAATGAATTATCGCTGATGTCCTTTCAATTTGTAATTTGTAATTGTAATTTCCAAGATTCTCCTGGACAAGCTTGATAGGTATGGTATACGAGGGCAAGCACTTTCTTGGTTTCAAACATACCTAGCAAACAGAGGTCAGTGTGTTGAAATCATCAGAGGACATGACTGCAAAACTGAATAAGCTTACCGTTCTGGCTACAGGATAAATGAGCCTCGAATTTTGCGGGCAACGAGCGGTGCACTCCAGTCTAGCGCGCCCGCCGCCGCTGCCGCCCCGCTGCCCGCAAAATTCGAGGCTGAGGCCTTCAGGTCTACAACAAAATTCCAAATAATTAGGTACAAGATAGGACCCATGAACGTAATGATGCGTAAACTGCGTGAGTGGTTGGTGGATTGTTGCATTTATAGTGTTGATTCATTTCTTAACTCACATTTTGCATGCTGTCATATTACGCAGAATAGTCTTATGCACCGTATTTTCTTTATTTTAAGACCTGTAACTCTGTATTCAATGCAAATAAATGATTATTGATTATTAATAGAAGTAATTAATTATTTACTTGGTGTTCCCATCTATTGCTGGTTGGTCGCCTTTCGCGTATATTGATTTAGCAAAAAGACTACTGGCAAAAAAGAAACCTTAAAATAGGTACTCACCCAGTTAGTAGTAAGAAGATTCAGCTCCCCTGTCTTCACCAAGTCCATATCTGTAAAGTATGTTTTTTATTAGTCAAGACTCATCATGACACAACAGTGTAGAAGAACACTCTGTGTAGCGTAGGCGCTACTCACGTACGAGGCCGCAGTGTGCGTTTGTGGCTTCGGTAATAATTACACTGTGGTAATATTAATTGGATTGATCTATTTTTAATCTCATGTATTACTTACATAACTTACTATCAAAAGTCTTTACAAGGGCCGATAATCTGTTCTTTTGGACATATCTGATTTCACATAGAGGCTAGACATAGGTACGAGTATATACCTTCGTTTCACGAATCGACTCAAACCTTAGCCGAACCAAAATCCTGGATTGTCGAGCCTCTCCCAAACCAAATACAAACTGTACTGTTTGATAATTGCATCATGTTAATAATCGTGTGTTATTTAAAGGGCTAACTTGGATCACGAGCCAAAAATTCAATCTCACTTAATATCCTACTAATATTATAAATGCGAAAGTTTGTAAGGTTGTATGTATGTTTGTTACTCTTTCACGCAAAAACTACTGAACGGATTTAGATGAAACTTTACAGTAATAGGGGAGACCTAGGCAAGTTAGGTAGGCTTTCGATTCGAAAATTAGATTTCTTACCTTGATGATCTCGAGCGGGAATCGAACCCATCAAGGTCCGAAATCGTTTTTTTCCAGTTTTTCTATCTTTAGATATGAAAAAAAAGCATTGTAAAATTTTTAAAGTAATAATCAAATAGCATATTTAATCTTAACCGAAAGTTTAAATATTTGTAAAAATATTTATTTCGGATGTTTATAGATAGAGACTTCTCTTGAAACATTGATGGAATAACGATGGCTTGCTACGTAAGCATATACTGGAAAGATTCTTTCGTCCCTCTTAGGTTTCGGTAGCTCAGTGGTTCAGAGCAGTCACCCGGATTGTGAAAGACGTGGGTTCGATTCCCGCTCGAGATCATCAAGGTCCGAAATCGGTTTTTTCCAGTTTTTCTATCTTTAGATATGTTGGATTTTATTATAATATGTATAATAGTGTATTTTGATTACCAAATAGTCGAAATATAACACTGTCACCACTTATCTTGGCACCTGTCACAACTTACATCGGTGATAGGAGAGTTGTGACAGAGGGAGTAAGTAGTCTTTGTTTGTATTGATTTTCTGAGAAACCCTTATACTTTAATGAATCTTGATCATTATTTCGGAAGGGGAAGGAACGGTGCTACAATAATTCACATAGGTCATTACTGTGAAATGTTTCTTGAGCAAGATATTATGTCCCTTAAAGTAAAAATTGTCACAACTCTCCTAGGTCTCCCCTACAGCTTATACATTAGAATAACACATGGGCTACAATTTATATAGTTTTATGCAATTTGGCCATAACATATAACATACCGCGGGCAAAGCCGCGGGCGGAAAGCTAGTATTTAATATGAAATAGACATACTTTTACCAATTCACTATGTCAAAAAAAAACTATAAAATAATTGCAACATTATTTTAATTGATTGAAAAATTGATTTTGTCTTAAGCGTTGCACAGTCGTAAATTAAAACGTTAGAAAAAGGTAGAGAAGGTGATGATTCTGTAGGTTCAGGAAAGGCGCCCGCTGTATAGCATAGGCGCCACGCGCGGACGCGGAGGCCGCAGTGTGCGTGCGTGGCATTAGGCAACAATTTACGCTGTTTGTGGCGTGTTAATATTGATTGGCCCGCTTTATTTCGACTCGCGCGAATCTATCCGTGGAACTAGGCACACCACTTCTCAAATCTTGCTTACTCTGTATGCCACAGGGCATTATCATCATCTCAATTATTTTCTGACCTCATCCGAAAATAATATAATTCTTGAATTTCAAGAGTTAGCCTACAAGTTTGTTGATATTATTTAATTAAACATAAATGTTTTTTGTGTATTTGGGTGTTGTCATCTGTTTAAGTATGAATAACATTTTAAATTTGCTTGTTGCATTTTAACTAATTCTAATAAAAACGGGTTTTTGCACCGAAACAAAATTACGGTAACGGTACGGTGTCCGCTCGTGACCACGGTGACATGCAATTGTCGCCGAAACGTCGAGAAGAATAGGTAAAACAATTTACCGTAATTTTGTTTCGTTGCAAAAACCCGTTTTTATTAGAATTATTTATCTAAGTATGTTTCTATAAGTAATTAATTATGCTTATCAGGCTCTGATACCAACAGTACAAGCTTTGCTTAGTTAGGCGACAGATAATCTTGGTGTAATCGTCCCAGATTTATTTTTACTTTTTAGTTCAGCCATGTAATATTTCCTTACTCATTTTATTAGTCGATTTGCCACTGCTGAGCTAAAAGCATTCTATGACGCATCTACAACCTTTGGTCGAACGCTTCAATTTGCTCTCATTTCCCACTTCTCAGAGAAAATAACGAGCTTGTCGCGCCATCGTCGGGATCTGCGATGAAAATCCCAAAGAATGATAACTTTTTCAACTTTAAAATCAGAATTACTACCATCACGAAATCTTAACTTCACCCTTACACTCGTGTTTACCAAATGAAGCAATAAAATGCATAAAGGATTCAACTTATTTTACGCCAAGGAATAATGACATCGTAACAATCATATTGTATGCAATCAAGATATAAATAAAACGCCATCAATCCTTTGACCATATCCAATAATCGTAAAATGTTTTGTTTATAAATATGCAGTACAACCCTAATTGAAAAAGATTATGTACCTCGTTACTACAGAAAAAAGGCTATATTCAAGTGCATTTTGCAAGATTGTGAAGTATCAGATGCTTACTCAACAAAATAATAGCAAAACAGGACAATAGGGCAATCTATTATGATAAGTACTTACACGGATGGAATCGATTACATCCTATTAGATTCATGACACGACATCGAGTTGGAACTGTCAACACAAATGGAAGATTTCGAGCGGACAGTACATGGGAACATCGCGCGAAGAATTTACTATGTCATTGGATAATACAGTAAATTCTAAACGAAGCCTGCATAAAGCGGACCAATGAAAACGATAGATTGCTACACGATGATTTCATGTGCGGGAATAGAAAACAAGCTAACACAATTCCGTAACAATGGAATATTCCATCAATGAACGAAATAGATGTTTAATTTCTTTATCTCCTAAACTTTATGCACATAGCTCGAGAAGTGAACCGTTTAATTGCAAACATATCTTTTTTAAGATTAAATATGTAGCGAATACGGTAAAAGGACACTTTTCATGCATAATTCGTCGCTAAAAGAACACTTGTTTTCGGTTTCTGATACAGAATACAAACAGGAAAAATATCACGTGAAAGTATCACACGAATTTGTAAATGTACCTACCTAATTGTAATGTCAAAATGCCCGTGCAACCATCCAGCGAAGAAATTGTACGTGCTGTCATTGCGGGACACGTCTAGTGCGCATGCGCTGTTGGCATATCAAACACACTATTATAATTTCATAATGCACGCTTGTCAACGTAAATAATACGCAAAATTTATGTTACGAGGTTCTCACCGTTCGATGGAGGCGCTATGAATGCCTGATAAGCCGTTATTAGTTTTGTAACGCGTACGCTTGAAGCTAGACTTCGAAAGATTCACACTCGTTGGCTCTGAGATAAGAGGTCAAACAATCAAGTCTAATAAAGAAGTCTGAATATGTACTACTTTCATGAAGTTTTCTAATTGTAGTGGTACGAAGTTAGTTCGCACCAGCACTTACTTACACCCAGCCACGGAAAAATCACCTAAAATATTGCTGACAAGCTAAAATATTACTTTATTTTATTACTCTAATTCATAGTAAGTTTCAACCTGGTTTTCAAATTTAGTAAGCAGTCTAAGAAAATTAAAACTATCAAAAACTTCAACTCATCATTACATTATCATCAGTTGATCGCTGCTACCCAAGCGCCTATGATAGCCAGGTTTCATAAAAGCCCCAGTAGCTTCGTCAACAACAGAATAAAAATTTGACATGATGAGCGCATCAGAGAAAGTATTATAAAAAGTGATGATATACTTTTGTTGTGCATAACTGGATTTATATTATACGCCTTGCATCAAATTAAAGGAGAGATTACAGTTTTTAATGTTGTGAAAAACCAAAACAAAAATAGCAAATAATAATTTCTTATATGAATGCAAACAGTCTGGCTTGCCAGCTCTGGGACTATTTGGCACTGCGCTAGCAACTCATATTCATTTGCGAACGTGGTTATAAATTCAATTAAGCATTCGTACCTGTATAAAATTGTAGGAATATTTAACTCGGACACGAATTTATTATCTTATTTGCATAAATGGCTATTTAAATTGTTTTATGGTTTGCCTGGGCATCCGTAAAAGTGATGCCCACGCTGTTGATAACTTTGCAAGAGAATGGCAACTGCATAAAAATGCAGTTTATGCAAAACTTATTGCTGGAGCAGTTTAGGTTTTGAAAGTATGTTAAGTGGAAATGATCTAGTCATGCACATGTTTTATAATCCAATTTACAGGTTTTGAGAGTAAACATGACATTATACGGCCATTTTAACTACAGCGGTCTTAAAAAGTAAGTACGTTTTTGTTTGTAAAATGATTACAAGTATATGCAGACCGAGATTTTTTTTAGCATACCAAGGTCCATCAGTACAGTAAGATCGGTTCATAGTTGAGAATACAACCTCTTTACCGTAATAATATACTATCGGTCCGTCAGCGGCTTAGCCAGCGTACTGTCTTTCCCGTCAAAATATAGCCTAAATTAAAAAAAATGTGTCATTTCCTGACCATGTACCTCGCTTTATATTAGTGAAAGAATTTTTAAAGTTGGTCCAGTAGTTTCAGAGCCTATTCACTGCTAACAAACAAATCCTTCCTCTTTATAATATAGAAAATCTGTGCTATGCCAATGCAAAAACAGTCATTTTCCAACGCCTGTGTTACTCTAGAGTCTAGAGTCTAGATGATCGACCACCGCAGGTAGAGTCGAGAGCAATTTTATTATGTTCATGCACCGTAAGTCGTAGGCATAAATAAGAAGTTTTGTTTTATTTTAAATAAAGAAATATCTGTCACTATAAGTGCGAGACTTAGATTAAGCAAAGCTTTTTACTATGGGTGTCAAAGACTTATAAATATAGTTAAATATTTCTAACACATACTTAAACAGATAATAGCACGCAGACACAAATGTTCATCGCACGAATGCTTGTCCAGTACGTCTACTTCGAATTACCACTTTAAATTTACGGTATCGTTAGCGTAAAAAAATTGAATTGGGATGACACATAACATGACATGACAATGTCAAATCCCGATGCATTTTTTTAGGCGTACTGGGTGGGGAATCGTGCCACCAACCCTGGGCGCTGAAGGTGATCTCGCTTTACCCTGATTAATGGCTAGAAGAGTCGATCAAAAAGACCCAGGATGTACCATTACGAACAAAGTCAACTCCAAAAAGTGTCCGATGCTCAGTTCAAATGTGTGAGTGTTGTTGGACACGCAAAACACACACATACTTACCTTAGCCATGAATAACTACTTATTCGAAAAGCAACCTATCGAGCTTGCTGGGTTACTTTTTCTTTTTCAATGCAAGCACTTGGTGGTAACGACATTAAATGTGACATTATGAAGTTGTCAAAATCTAATCATCAAGAGTTATTCTGAGACACTTTTTAGGCGGTCATGGGGTATCTTGGGTATTCACGATTGAAGGCCCACTTGCTCAATTTGGCTGACCAATCGACGAGTATAGGTCCTGGTCGTAGCACCAGAAGAGCTTGTGGGTCAGTCAAGATAAATTAATGCCACAAATGTATGTGACTTTCTCATTCTATCACCCCCAACATTACAAGCTTATCTTAGTCAGAGCAGATTGCCGTGTGTGAAGATGGTTAAGAAATGATATTCGAATTACTCAATAAAGACCAACAGAAGAGTTTTATTTTTATTTTATTGTCCGTCAAGATGACCTCACTCCACCTGATGGAAAGCGGTTTTGAGGTCCAGATATCAGGCTGACAAGCCCAGTCATTCAAACGAATCACTGGGCTGGCCATCCTCACCTTGAGTTTCTTTCAATATAATTTTTCCAGCTCCTATCTTTTAGGGTTACCTTAAAAGATTTTTGATTGTTAAAACCAAAACACATTAGAAATGAAATCCTCGTTGCGAGAGGTCGTGACTCCATCACTACCAACGACATCACACATTTCTGTCGCCATTATTTTCCCGAAACAACCGCAAAAAGGCTCCAAAAAACAATCACGGCAACAAACACATCTTGTACTGTAGCACATTGAAATTAATGTTGATAAATACGGAACCGCAGCGGCGCGGACGCGGGGCCGGAAGTGACCCCATCCATCATCCCCCGCCCAGGATAAAAACGCTCGTTAGCCCCCCCTACCTGCCTCTCTATTAATGTTCCACTCAACCGCCTCTATTACGCCTGTCATTTGTTATAACCATTTTGGCAAATTGGCCGATCTCCCGTAATTAGGGCCTTGAGACGGTGATGTGCAGGATTAAGAAATTGATAGAAACGTGTCAATTTGTGCGTAACAGGATTAGGAATACGAAACAGGCAGGAGTCATAAAATTTTGAATTTTTTCGTTTAGTGCTTTTAATTGTCATTAGGACCTACGGACTGCAATGGTTGTGTTAAGTTATTTAAAGTAAGCTAAGTATCCATTGAGATGATAAAACGTTTTTCTCTAGTTTAGACTCATTTAGAAATTGACTTCTAAAACATTGTCAATTTCTTATACTTCAAAGTGATGTCCTTTACTCATCCCTCCCTTTCATCATCTCTGATCTTCACCTACTAGCACACCAGCTGTATAAGTTGGTTTAGATCTCTAACATACAGAAACAGTACTGTAACATAATGTTTAAGTAAGGAACTGCGTAAGCTTTTCCGTTCTAGTTTCTTTATTAACACCCAGTAACTATAATTGAAATATAGAAATCTCACGTTTAGGATATAATACGCACAAATTTTCAACATCCAATCCAATTTCACTATTTCAAGCAACTTATAAACACCTAAACAATACATCAGTTTTCCATTTCAATAAAATAAACGTCAACATAAAACTATAAAGCGCTCACGGGTGCCTTTAGCAGAGATTGACGGAGGGTCGGGTCCTCATCCTCCGGGAGCACAAATGCGGAGAATGCTGAGCACTGACTTACGTCGCGCCACCGGTGGCTGCCACTGGCTGAATTAGGGGCTGCCATATGTTGCAGACAGGATTTTTGATATCGTGACTTGTCAGTGTCTTTCCAGCGAACAGCTTTAACTACTGGAGCTAGGAACTAGTCATTTTGCTCAATGGTTACTCTTATAATGTAGGCGAATACTAAGAAGCTGTAGAAATTCAACCGATTGGGGAATAAAAAGCTTGATATAATGTTGTTGAATTATTACAGTTGAAACTATTGAGGCGTTTTTTATAGGAGCTACTTATTCTCATAAATAACTTTGGCATTAATTTGATTGAAAAGTAAGTCTAATTATTTCAAGTGAAATTCTGCATCCACCAGAAATGCATTCTCCATGTATAGAAATTTCGTTCATCATTCAATAAATTAGGCAGCAGAAAACTCATAACAATGTCTTCTCGTGGTGAAGACCATTGCAATGGTAGTTGTCGCCCCGGGGCGACGCTACATGGGTCAGTTCAGGTTTAGAAGTAGGTAATACACCATCGTACTGTGAACGAGCGGATAGAAAGTGTTCTTTTATTTTTTTGCTAACAATGTATCAACAGATATGGTGGTTAAGATAGATAGACAGGAGAGCAGAAGGACGTCATAAAATAGCAATAGATAAAAAGGCATTTTCATATATATTTGTTGTGTATTTTTTACGTTTTCATATTTCGTAGAACACTTTACAACAAGAACTGCTGAGACTAGAAACTAGAAAAACGATCCATAACTACATATTTTAGACAAGTTAAAACATGAATAACTCAAAATATATAGAAAGTATTAAACACTATACGAAATCAACCTCAGTGGCAGACATAAAAAGCACACTACAAACGGAATGCAGGAATACTTATTAAAATTATTATAAAACCGCGCGCCGCGATAAGGCCGGATGATACCGGCTTAACACCACCGCAGGGTGGCTCCTACCCCCACTATCGCATGGCACTCGAATGCCTTTTCAGCGTATATCTACATGAAAAGTTGGGACTGAGGTTTATGCATAAATTTAGGCGGGAATAAATAAGAATAAGGAAGTAGCCTGTCAAAGCCTCGGTTGGCCAATTTGAAATAGTACTTTTCCAGTGAATAAACAAATGTTTTGAGCGTTTGCGACACAAGTTTTTCAATCTTGTTTTAAGGCGAATTAAGATTGAAGTAATATGCAACAGAGTAGATACAATAAATACACTGCAGCAGCTTTATAACAAAAAAACGAAGTGTAAAAGCGGTTGTGTATTTTGCTTATTGCTATTAACGATAAGTACCCTTAGTTCATTTATGGTCTCAAAAAAATGGCAAAAGTTTTGTAGTCAAACTACGCAAGCTTCGCCATAAAAATTGAATAAAAACGCAAGAACTACAATAAACGTCGTCCCAAACGTAACCAAAATGGAATAAGAATGAATTACATTTACACACAACAGAACATGAAACATTAACCATATAAACTTATTTCAAGAATGTAAGCGTACTAGGAACTTTATGCACAAACTGCATTGGTATGTCGAACGACAATTATAACTTTGGCCCCGGACGCGACAGAACGTGCCGCTGCAACAAATAAAATATGTCCACGAAAACGCGCGAGGGGGACGGCAGAGAGAAATTTCGTGCACGAGACAAAGATAAGCTTAACCAGCACGAAATTATGAGCGTTTAACTGTTTCTAGCTGTAGAATCTGGCACGGGCGCTTCGCCGGCTCGCCAACGCGCGTTATTTACGAGGGGGCAGGGGGAGTTGCACCCGCTGCACCCGAGATAGTGCCTTCCCCGGAAAAGCGACGCCGCCGCCGCAACTGCCGCGCGACAGGATCCTCCAACACCAACCCCGTCCTACCCGTACTCGACTTAAAGTTCACTTTACCCCTGAACTTCCACCACTCACGCCACCACAGCACCTCGCTTACACCTCGCGTCTGCTTGTGCAGATTGCTGCCAAGCCGTACTTAAAACGTACTCAGATTTGACCCCTATCACCGCGGCAATAGGACGAAAATGTCTCGAGGACTAGCCCGCTTCAGTCGTCAGACATTACATTATAGTGAAGATGTCTGTATTTCTTGTTTATGATAGCATAAAGCTATGGTAGGTAAATTTATGCGAGTGGAGCGGCGTGGCGGGCTCGACGCTACGAGCGCACTAGGCGCTCGATACACATTGTTAGCGCTCATGTCTAACATAAAGGATTGCAACTTGCTTGCACATGTATATCCATAAATGGGCTACATTATATTTCATAGCAAACGTATTAAACTACACTAAGCACATCTACATCTTCTCATGAGAATTGTGAAGTCATGTCGCCTACCATCAATGATACGACAAATTGATTTTGACTTCGAAAAACACTTAATCTAGAAATAAGCTAGCAAAACCATGTGTGAGAGAGATGAGGCAAGACAGATCTTTACCCCTTTTCATTAAAACATATTTTCATAACACCCAAGTTTACACGCAAAGTAAAAGCCTTTAATGCAAACTATCAAAAGCACTTTGGATCAAAATTCCGAAAGCTGAATAGCGTAGGGGAATCCCTCCGTCCCCTAGCAGATCGACGCGATGGAAAATGCTTCACGGAAAACAGCTGTTGGGTCACAAAGAGGTCAGGGTCACGTCACAGAGGAGGCACTCTTTGTGCCAGATGTTATTCAACCCTTTTAAATTAACCTATTGCCTCTTAACGTGCTCTAAACAGGTTACTTTATAAGCATAAAATAATAATTGATTAGTATATACTAAAATTTAAAAAAAAAAAATTATCCTGCTAATTAAAATTAAGAGCACTAACTCGGATAGTAGAGTGAAAAGCATAAATATCTAAATGTTTCCAAAGCTTCAAAAATGTCGTGGCTAATGTTTTGCTGAGATATTTCGTACAGATATGTATGCTCTTGACTATACTAGTTGACAAATCAACTAAACATTACGCAAGCATAGCACTAAAACCCTAAAAACCCCACTAAAAACCTACTCAACGCTAAAACAAGTCGTTAACCGGCGCGCGATAAAACTAACAAAGATGAGAGGGGTCACGTACCAATGTCATTTAAGTGAAAATATACGACACGGAGAAAGAGAAAAATGCGCAAAAACTGTCCAGAGCATTATGCCGCGCGGCGGACCATTACTTTTAATATAAATAAAATAACAAAATATGAGGTGGAGGCCGCTGAGTGCCCCCGGACACTTTTATATTTCAGGAGATAGTGGCTAGCGGCCGGCCACCACTAGCGTCGCTACGTAAGATTTATTTTTTATCTTCGCCTAGTACAGAACCTTCGCCCCATTTGAAAGCTTCATTTTGATTTACTGAAACTGGAAAGTATCTTCAGATTAGGGTTGGATTCTGAGACACCAATTATTCAATTTTGTTTGGTAGGTTCAAAATTATTATAACGCCAAATTGCCTGTGTAATATTAAGTCCAATGAAAAATAGCCTAGAAGAGCCTGAACCACGAACCAGAACTGACAACATCGGAACTACGACATTGATAAAATTAAGTAAGATGTATGAAATAATATTTAATTTTGTATCTTTATTTATTTTTAAGAGTGACATTAGGATTTAGCCGCATCTTAATGTCACTCTTAAAAATAAATAAAGATAAACAATGACACCTGTTTAAAAATTAAAAAACATTTTGAAAAAGTATAAAGTCATAAAAAACTGCTTGGCGTTTGTCGTCATGTTGTTGCGAATCTCTATAATTACGCCGAGTCCGCAACGCACACGCACCGAGCCTTCACCGGCGCTCAAATCATTTTGACAGCTTAAGTGGCACTTGTAAACCATGTCAGCAATATTTTTCCATAATTCAAGACCTCGAAATGTCAACGTCTCAATTTTTTAATATTATAATAATATGTGCACGCACGCATGTAGGTAAACTAATTTGGTTACGGTATGTTAACTTACAAGCAGTTTTTTAAGTCATAATAATAAGAAACTGTTTAACAACAGCACTTAAGTGTAACAAAGTTGTTTGCAATTGCCGGTTACAGAACCAAGTGAAAGGGGATCGTTTTTTCCCTTCTCTTGTATGCGAGCATTTTAAGTATGTTAAAATACCTAACCTTTAAAAACTTAGTCTTAACGTATTGACTAGCAGAGCCAGTTCAATGAAGCAAACTTAATTATCTCGAGCTGGATGCTTCGCTATTTGTAGATTGCCTGACAAACCACCTAACCCTTGAGGTGGAGACGAGCAAACAGCAACAAGGCGTTAAGTCAACGCGAAGGGAGCTGCGACAGCGAAGTTTAGTCGCGCCCTCAGCAACAGATGAGAACCCGGAACAATTAACCTTCCTCCAGTTACAACAAGGTTCAAAAATGATAATTACTCCACGTGTACAAGTAGTGGCGCTTTCGTGAGCGCTCTGCGTGAGCTTCCGCGATGCGTGCCCTCCTACAACCTCCTATCAATCAACGTCCACTTTTAATGACTTAATTCTGACACACCACCTCAACATTCCTCACAATCCACTTCATAAACGGGCGAATTTACATGATTACCGCACTCGTTATTATCGCAGAAACCGTTCGACGCTAATTACAGCGCCGCCCCCCAGCCTTGCGAGGCTTCATCGACCAATATTGTCCATAGCGTTGATCGTAAAGCGCCTAACAAAACAAAGAGAGTAACATACCTATAGAGGCGGCAATAAAACCGCGTGAAAATGGCAATAGCTATTCAGAGGGAGATATTAAAATGCATGGAAATAAATTCGGCGTCGCATTCGGGCGTGCGGCTCTGGGGGTGCAGTAAAAATAAACAGTGCCGCCATTAGAACTCACTTCCATATTCAAATTTATGAACGCGCTCCACTCGCCGCCACCGCTCCGCCGGCCCACCGGTCATTTGTGCGTTGGCAATAATAAATTTGACGTTCAATTTAAAATTTCACCCTCGCTTTACCTATCGCCGTTGCGGACGCATGCTAAAAATGCTGACTACTTTTTGCAGGGTCCGAGTCAGGATCTCGTGGCGTTCCTACCATATTATTTGCTTTATTTTTTCACTAGCAACCCCGCTCGGCTGCCGCTTCCGTGTATTTTACACGCTTGCGGGAGAATTTTTCAGAAAAATTGTGGAAATGGCATTGAATTGTTGAGTTCAGGGTTAAACTAACAAAAAACAAATGCAATCTGTTTATTACTATTTGTGTTAAAATGTTGTTGATAAGATTAGAGTTATGTGCAAAAGATATCTTCCAGAATCCTTAACTAGTTTGAACTCCAAAGCCTTATAAATGTTGACTAAGTGTGAATCGTCTATCACCCATTCATTTAGGTTAGATCTACTTACAGTGAAATCATATTATTCTAAAATTTATTCATAAACTATGTAACTAATTTGAACTACTTGATTGCATATTCCGTTTGATATCTGTTTTGCAATAAATAATATATTATTTCATCAGACTACATTCCGTGAATTAATTTGGTTCGGCATTTCATTTAGGCTGAGTCAAATATTCAGATACGTTGATAATCGGACAGTTGCAACAAATCTATTATTGTTAAAGGGCGGTTTAGACGAAATAATTAATATTTACGCAATAAACAACCAAAGAGCACTCTACAAACGTTCATAGAACTACAGAATAACGGAAAAATTGTTTGCACAGAAAATGCGTACCTATGTGTGGAGGACTGCAGATCTACCATTGCAAAATGGGTCTTGTGTGCGCGGCATAAGGTGCTAACGCTTGACGTACTTTCAAGTGTACAGCTCAAAGTATCTCAAAAAAGGATATTCGTTGACAGTGCAGTTATGATATCTGTTTGATTCCTCAAATCTGCATAATATGTGAGCCTGTGTGATTAAAACATTCACAAACTCTCACCTCCACGACCGAGTAACATTTTATAAGAATAACTACAAATAAAACAAATGCTAGACAAGAGCGTCAGGAAAGCGAGCTTTTGCTTAAACAAACAGGCGTTTTCAAAAATTTGTGTATTTAAATCGAATGTGACTTGTGTTACTGGACTATTTCTGTTTAACAGCCGCACTGATGGATCTGAAATAACACCTCGGTACGTTCAGGGAACTCACATTAATTTATATGGGATTAGGTGTCATCATAAACAGGAATTATTTAGTCAAATGAGGTTAAAAACAACAACATAGTGTCTGGCTAATTATTTTCGATGGAGTTATGGTACCATTAGACATTTATAAATAGGTGAGTGGTTATTGGTGGAAACGCAGTTAAATCGTACGTTTGGTGTACCCTAGTGCAGGCGACATAATTGGAGATATACGATTAGACGATTTTTACTGTGGAAACATCGTTAAGAAATTACGAATATAAACTGCTAAGTTTTAAACCAGAGCAACGAGATCTATTTATTTATGGTAATTTTAATGTTTGTTATGGTCATGTTTAATACCCATTATTATAGATTGGAATTAGATTTCCGTTATTAAAGTGTGAATTACCGCAAGATCATTAAAAGTTTAAATTGAAAGCCATTTTGACTGAATGCCTTTATTGTCCATTGGTAAAGTTAGTAAAGCGCCAACAGCATATTTCAGGATACTCAAGCCTGTCATAAATGTTTAAAACAAACACAGTTTTTTTTAATTCATTCAATTCCCAACATAAAATTGAACATGAATTCTCAAATGGTCATAAAACCAATTCGTACCAAGAGCAGTCTTATACAAAACTTATTCGTCTTCACTCAAGTTTTAAATTCAATATGGCAGCCGGCAGATGCTTCGTTATTTAAATCAATTTGAACTCTTCGCCAATCGTAATAGAATCCTGTCGAATTGCCTTCGTAATCCGGCGTATGATAACTAAACAGAAGAAAGCATTCTTGTTTCAAAATGGGAAAACTAATAAAAAATATGCACCAATGTCCGCCTGTACGGCACAAGTCGGAGATTCGGGACATCCCGAGTGGCGGCCGGAGCGATGAATATGCAACACTAGCCGCGCAAAAACGCCGCCGCCGCAGTGACAGCTAATTAAAACTTTAATTTAATTATTTGTTTTATGTGTAGATACGCGTGTACATGACGGAGTAGCCCCAATTACAATTAAACGCCGGCATTTTAATCGCCGAATGTTCGAATTACAAGTTACTGAAGTCAAGATTACTAACAAATTGGTATTTTAGGCATATTGGCCGGCAGTTTACATGTTATTATCATTGGAGATTAAACTTCTTCTTGTCGATGATCTTGACATTGGCGTAGGTCTTTGCAGCTGCCATTCTTAAAGAAGAGTCCTCAATGATCTTTAGGTGAGAAGCTGTCAAGGCACTTTCGGGACTGCAGCTAGTGCATGGATTAGACCACTAGTGACCTACAAACTATAGAACATCTATTGTATCAGATTTCTCAGCGTGGGTAGTAGACTTTGTAATGCTGATTACGATTTTTGTAAAATAGTGAAAATGTTGCATGTGATATGTACTACCGAAGAAAATACAGTAGGTAATTATTAGGAGTGTTATATTTTTTATGTTTTTTGCAATAGAGTATTTTGGCCATCACAAATAATAAGATAAGTAAAAAAGATACCAAAGTATTACATTACTATTCTAATGAAAGAAACCGAGTTGAACAACATCCGAATTGCTGCAAACAGAATAATTAACATTTACAATGACTAACACATTCTAATTACTTTCAGTACAACGGTAATTGTCATTTTATGAAAAAGTTCAGTCCATACTTGGGTTGAAAAGAATTCTGAGTTCAAAGCCTACTTGTAACTTTTTGTCAGCGATGTGGATGTCTATTCTGCAAGTCATACATGGCTATTACGCCTCAAACACGGTTGCGTAACAATAAAGTATCAGGTAGCTAATTCATTCAATAGCCTCTTGAGTTTGGGAAAAAACAACAAATTAGTAGCGATTCGTACCACCGGCTGTGCGCAGTGGGGCGATGACTGTCAAATAATAATTATATTGAGTCTTAATAATATTCGAACTCAAATTTAAACTTAATTAAAGATCCATTATTTTGTGTATTGTTGTCCTAGAAATAATAATCTGGCAAAAATATAATAAGTAAAATACTGTTCAAAGTTTTTTATTGACGACACGGTAGGCGTAGTGCGCTGTAGCACGGTTACTCGCCTCGATTGCCGTAGTGTCCCGGGTTCGATTCCCGGTCGGGTCAATGTAGGAAACTATCTTTTATGAATTGACTCGGGTCTGGGTGTGCTGGGAGACGCCCCTAGCTTATTTCCTTGTGTGGTACCTCGTAACACAGGGATATTTATCCCTACTTCGAGACCATTACAAGAGGTGTGTTGTCTGGCGCATATTTATTTATTTTATTTATTTATTAGTTATCAGTACTAATATCCTATTTCAAACAATGAAGGAAATAATATTATTGTTCTTTAGTAACACAGAAAACTTGTCTGTCTGTTGCACAATCAATTTTTATGCAGTTTTAGTTCATTTTTGGCTGTGTATTTTTTGACTTCCAATGTAAAAACATTCTGTTATTATTTTCGATAGATCCTGAAATCCTGAATAAAATATCTACTAGTCTCCTTTGCACTTAAGCATAATAAGCTAACATCCTTTGTTTCAGTAACCAGCAAATGCAACATTATCCGACCAAAACTACAGCTAACTAATTAGTTTGGTGATTTATTTTTTATTAATTGGGTTCAATTAAAAAAACCGCCCAAATGAATAGGCATTGCAGGGATCGCAGGATGACTGGCAGGTCCACTCGATTGCCGAATGTAGCAGTCACACGTATGCGTTTATTTAATTTAAGCGCACAAAGCGATTGACATGGCTGCCGGTCTATGCTTAGGGGCCTGTTGAATCGCTTTAAAACGGTCGGACGGAAATTAACGAAGATTTGAATATTTTAACAGCACTTGTCGCTAGGTGACACAGCTGTTGGAATATTTTAATGCAGTTAAGTATGATAAAAAAACTGCCTTTTTGCAGCTGTACAATTATATGTTTGAATTGTTTGGTGTATTTTTGCGAGTGCTTAACTTTTGAATTTTCAATTTATGTGTTTTGAGTTTAAAGGTTAATCTTGTCATATTGTTTTAGGAGCTCTAAACCATAGATACCTATCGAAGTAGGCCTAGTTGATAATAAGTACTGTTTGTCATACCGTTTAACATCATTAATTCAAGTTGTTATACACTGCTCTTTGTTATATCTGAGCATGTCTATCAATAATAATTTCTCACTCTTCAATACCAAGTTATTAGTTAAGCGAAGAAATCATTATACCGATCAACTAACATGTAATTTAGTATCTATTACATTGTAACGAAAAATTAAAATTGTGTTATGAATAAATAATCTTGATGAGCGCACATTAGCTTGAACAAACATTTATGGCACTTCGCATAACAAGAGATAAAACGAATTTAAATAAAGGTTTTCAATAAATACTTACACACATAGAACAAAATGAGACTCTACCATGCCCGGAACACTCCGGCCAAGAATCTTCATAAGTAACATTTCCAATAATTGAGATAACAGAGAATAAGAAAAAATATGATTTTGTAGAGAAGCAGATTATCATATGACATGACCACAAAATTCTTGTCTCATAGATTTTTTTTTTATTGATTTGTTTTTTACTTCGAATATGAGTATTTCTCGTTAAAATCACCAAAAGTTTTTCACTTTAGGAATAACGTTGCCTTTTTGTCACTTATAGATATACTTTAGCGGAACCCGGCAAGGTAAACGAAATCCGGCTTGATATTGTAGAAGCTCGTTACAAAAATTAAAATGAGTAGTCGTGGAGATGTGATTACGGTGTCAGTGGCAGCCGATTCGTCACACTGTACAGTTGGCCTCAAAAACATTAATAACATTAAATGTTTTTAAATTTTGTTTTATGCTGTCGCAATAAGGTTCGAAATTGCCCGATTATAAAGTTAGACTAAACAACCATATTCTGTTTAACTCTATGGCTCTACTTTCAGAGGATGATACACAACTATTTTGAACCGGATGGAATTTTAATTGAATTATTTATATCAGGATTGTAATGTAAGGAATTTTCAGCTACATTTGTTTTCTATGGTTTGTTTATAGTTTATGTACCTATTAATAAGATTGTACATAAATTAACAACAAAAAATATATTGCAGAATAAGTGAAGTTTCATAAAGGTCACAATTTAATTAAGATGTAAAAAGAAATAAAAGAGTATTATGGTTGGGATTAAGTTATTAATACTGAATTTTTTCTAGCTAAGTATCTGTGTTAATTTGAATTTTCATTCCCTTTATCTCAGAAAATATAGAGCAGTAAAGATATCCAGCCACTAGGTATATCAATTAGTTAAGTGATGTTTCACACGAGGTCAAGTATTTACGAAGTAGAAAGGAGTTCAAAGACTCATTTATCATCATTTATAGACACAACCTTAGGTTTAGTTATTTTTAAAGTTAATGCCTAAGTTCAGGTCTCACTGAACAATAGTAGAAATTTACCAAACAACTTTTTAAGAAATACCCAACTAAGCACATATTATTAATCTAATAACAAATGTTAGTATTTCCAGCATTGACTGAAAAAGTTTCAGAGAGCGATAAGCTAAAAACAATTTCAACTACCTATGTAGGTACTTACTAATAACCATTTATTATTTAGAAAGTTTATTAAAGTTCTGGACGAAGCTTTAAAAGTTTGGTTACGATGCTGACTGCTAATGAAAGCTATTTAAACTGCGAACTAGCATTATAAATCCATCCAAAAAATTATGTTGAATAATCAACTTTAGTTATTGACTGAATAATTTATGAAAAGCTCTAATTATTTAAAGCGTCAGTTGGCCGGCACAGACCGGCGTGCACCATGAACAAAAACAAACAGCTATCAAACCTCGCATTTCATTAGTCACTTGTTATATTTCATTAGTCACTTGTTATAACCGGCCGCAAACATAAATTTATGACGAGCAGCTTCAATTAGCGCATGTGGGAGGCTTCGCGGGGCCGCCATCTAGCGGGCGTCGCCGCCCACCGCACTCGCTTATGAATATGAGGCGTTATGATTATGAAATATGCCCCGCCCCGAATATGGAATATGGAGGAGGGGGCCCGGGCCGCGTGCGAATGGGCGAAGTTTGATTTATTACAAAGGCGGCCCCGCCCCCTGTCATAACCGCGTACCTGGTGCGCGCGCGCGCTGCCGCCGCCCGCCGCCTCGCTCAGTCCCGCGTCAGATGGCGAGTGGTGCGCTCGCGACCTGCCCGCGTCCGCGTCCTCGCACTCCCGAGCCGTAACCGCGACAGTGCCAGTGCCCGTGCCGCCGAGACCGCGAGACATGCGCCGCCGCTGAGCACCATGCCGCGCGTCAAGCCAGCCTGCGTCCGACGCGTCTCCATCGGTACGCGCCGTACTTACACATAATCACACACATCGGAAGTGACACAAGTTTGCGTAAAATGATTCAGTTAGCGACGATTAAGTTCGGCATCCACCAGAGAGTGAGCACTCTACCTCGCTCCCAGCGCGGTGAGTAAACAGAGTGCAGTGTCTCCGGCCACCGGTCGCAGAATCCTGGTAGATAATATTTACGCGGTCTAGTTCGACTAAAAGTGTTCAATACTCGTGATACAAGAACGTATTCTGTAAAAGCGGTTTGTGATTAAGTTTTCAAAGGACTTCAGAAGGAGTCACGGTAAAAAAGCGCAGACATAAGGTAATGACTCTTTATTGAGTTAGGTCTACCAAAAAAGCTCAGATTAAAAGTTTTGCTAAAGACTAAAAAGTGGAACTTATATTATGGCATACTCTTCAATCTGCCATACTTTTAACTCTTTTCTTTACAAGAACTGCAAAACAGTATTTGTTGTGAGACTTGGTGGGAATTGTGCTAAACAACAGAAAATTAAAAATCTTCTATATATAAATATCAAAACCAAAACGTTATTTAGATTTGAGTAAGTTCTGAGTCCATTATTTACTCAGTTACAATGATAACTTTAATTAAATAGCTTTAAAAAAGTAAGAAAAGTACCTATTTCCTATTGCAAACAGTAGCAGGTTCTAAAGTTTTATAGCTAAATTTTGTCTAAGCAATAAACTAGTGTTCTTCCGGTTTCATAAAAATAAATTTATTACTTAATTGCTAACAGTGACTTTAAATGCGTGAAATGCCTTCCTCGGATCAAAAAAATAATAATTTATAATCCGGAAAGGTGAAACAGTTTGGCTATTAAAAGTTTTGCTCAAAATTTAACTTAATTATTCATCCCTATAATAGATAATACCTTGGATTAGTACAGGCATAATTAAAGTATAGACTATTAAAAAATTGCTTAAGTACTTAAATGAGCCAAAATGCTCAAATGAACCTTAAATGGAGAAGTATTTTTCATACTGTTATTCAGTCTGAGCTTTTCAGGATTTTCACTATTATGTTATATGAAATATTTCTAAGTCAACAATTTGAGAGGTTTCGATTTCTAAAGTTATACTGCTTTTACAACCACGTTGTATGCTTGAGGCATTCTTAAGGTTTTACACAGCCTTTGTCCGAGAGAGAACGACTTTTATTAGAATGACACACTGTCAAATTGTATTATTAAGCCCGTTACGCCGGCCGCTTATCTGAGCGCTAGTTTTATGAGTGCTCTATAAAATATTAAGAGACGTTTTATCTACTAACGATTGAAATAACCTGCCCGCTCATATTCTTATGAATATACGACTGTTTGTTTGTCACACTAATAAATTAAAAAAACTAGTCACCGGTCCGGTTTTCTTCGGTACTAAAATAAAAGATTGATATGCATACTGCGTCCATTTACCTTGAATGATGAATAATAATTAAATTTTATGTTTAAAATATAGACTTACTGTAAGTAGATTAATTAGAACCCACACACAATTATAACGCCCAACGGTCTAATGGTTTTTATATTTTATACATCCTACTACAAATGTACACATTTGTCTGGATTATTTGTCATTGTCTACACGTTCTCCTCATTTAATGGGCGCTTGCCATATTTATTATCTACACACTATATAAATTGGCCATGGCATAACTGTAAAATTAGCGCTGTTTATTTTAATCCTTTATTCCTGATCCCGAGGATACGACCATTTCTATTAAACTAATCTCATAAATAAGTTCAAAACCAACTATTAATAATACTCAAGCCAACATGTGATGCATATTTATATTTTCTGTAAACATTGTGAGAATAAAGCCCGTAATTATTTGTGCATTTAGAACAGGTTAGGAGAATATTTTGGGCAAACATTGTATAACGACATTGTACCGGCCGGCGGGCGGCGCGGCACGCTTCTTCTCTCGGCCACAATGACACTCTGAGAGTTTTTGCGCCGATTCCGCGTAACTCCGCTGCCACAGTCACCACAGCTCTTTGTGCCCAGGCCGCTCCTCCGCCATATCGCCACAAACACCACTAATCCTTCTCCTTACAAATAAACATAATAACACCGGCATCTCGCTACAAATGAAATATTTAATCCCTTGCCGCAACATTACCCCGGATTATTTCTGTTTTGTGTCGGTGCTCACTTTTCGCTTACATTTCAAAACATCATAATCGTAGCAAAAAAGAGCGTTTTGAAACAAATATCCCGGATTTTTACTTTTCAACGCACAAACTTGTGTTACAAAATCACACATTTAAAATATGGAGAAAGCTTAACACGTGCGAAGCGAATATAACTTATTAATAAGTGATTTCTATGATGATAGGCCTATTAACAGGTGGAGCGCACCCAGTTATCTAAATGGTTTTTGTTATGAATCACTAACAATGCATGTAATATAAACTTTACACTAAAGTGATTTATTTACTTATCTCCTCTTTCTTTATATTTTATTGGGTATTGGTTGTATTGTAAATGCAAATCGGCAAACAAGTCAATTAATTTTCAAACTAATAATACTTGTACATTATTTTATAATCATGCCATCGGTAGTATTTTGTATATATTTTATGAATGGTTTTAAGTTAAATATGTACTCAATGAAGTCGAGTTGTTATAAAATGTAACCTCCGCCAAGAGGTCGTCCATTGCACTTAAAACACTCATTATAAATGAATATACTTACGTTACATTGCTTGGATTAGAAAGTAGAACAATAGACGGAAAATTATCACTTACCGTAAGGTTTTTTTAACAAATTACACTTATGTGAATTTTTAGTTTTAGCATTCATCAATGCAGTATTTTTTACAAAAAATTACACTTAATTTTAATATACCTAACTTTAAAACTTAAATATATATGTACCTGGAAAGTTAAATAATTTAAGCAAGCATTTCCGCACAACTTCACAAGACTCTTAATTAGGTTATGGTAGAGAATTTAAGATTGAAAATATTCAAAAATACCTTCACAAGTTTTTAATTTGTTTGAAAAATAAGTACTATTTCAAAAATCATTTATATCTATATAATTAAATATCTCGCGCTAAAGCTATTTAAATAACATGAAATATATGTTTCAAATTGATCGTAGACTAAAACAAACTAGTTTCCGCCTGCGACTTCATTCGCCTAAAAATGGGACTGTTACATTACCTTCCGTCTGGTCCACAGGCGAAAAATAGCCTATTGAAACCCACGAGTCATTCATAATCGAACTCAATTCCGAATTACATCGCAATTGGTTTAGCTGTTAATGAAATCGCAACACACTTGAACTTCCGAACAATAGAGCAAATTGGCTATTTGCAATTTTACTCACCGTGATGAGTAATAAGAATACTTGAATATTATGATTTAAGTTCAATCAAAATCTTTATTGCGAGCTACATTGGGTACATGGAACTTATAAAATACGTAGGTACATAGGGTACAAACAAATACAATGTAAGGGCATAGGATTGTTTTTTTCTAAAGGGCTTTACAAAATGACTATACTTTGATGCTAGGTTAGACACTTATACCATTGTAACATTTCCTTATTCCAGTAATAACACAAGATTATCTGAAGTGTAAATACAATTTCGGACTAAATATTAGTATCATCATTAAAAAATTCTTAAATAACTTTTTGTGACTAAAAACTGTTTTAGCTGATTCTGAAAAGTTGTTATTTTTTCAGTATTTTTATTTTTAGTAAGCTGGCTTTAATTCGTTTAATGTAGGTAATACTCGTAGATACAATCAGCTAGTTTCAGTTCTCTTCGCGGTGGGTTGAAGCGTTTCATGGCAGAGACGGAACGGCAAAGAAAATAAAATTTCGTGTCATCCGGCGATTATAATAAGTTTTCGTCTAAAGTCTATACTAATATTATAAAAGAGGAAAGATTTGTTTGTTTGTATTGAATAGGCTCCGAAGCGACTAGACAGATTTTAAAAATTGTTTCACCAGTAAAAAGCTACATTATCAGGGAGTGACAGGCTTTTTTTTAATTTAGGCTATATTTTGACGGGAAAGACAGTCTAAGCTGCCGAGGCCACTGACGGACAGCTAATAAATAATAAAATTATAAACATTCCGAATACATTTCCGAAGTGAAAATGCCGTTAAATATATATATAAACAAATTGTGTGGTTTCAAAGAACTAATCTGAAAAACCAACTTTGTTTTAAAACGTGTACTAATAAATCGAGAAGAAGGAATATTTCCTCTCTAACTTTAGCGGCGACGATTTAAAAGACAGAATTTGAAAATGTTTTCTATACTAATATTATAAAGAGGAAAGATTTGTTTGTTCGTATTGAATAGACTTTAAAACTACTGAACAGCTAGTAACAACCGAAAATGGTGATTTTGTCTTACCTCTTGTTTTGACTAAGACTGTCAAAAAACTTTAGCTTCCCAAAAACTTGTTGATTTTAGACAAACTTATCTCAGGATATAATTCGTTGCGTTTGCAATAGGTGTATAATTACAACACTACTTGGAGTACGTAACTATTGTCTATTGCATTAGATAAGTTCATTTTATTTATCACAAGAAACTTGATTTTCACAAACTATTTTGCTAGGAAATTTAGTATTCGTGTAACAACATAATTATTGATAATATTATAATCAAACTTTGATGTTTCACTCGTCCGACTTTGTTCTATTGTATTCATATTAGAATATTGGCACGTGTGTTCAACTTACATACATTATTTAGCAAAAGAACATTTTATAATATGGTAATAAAGTAGCATACATTTTGAAAAAAGGATTAGAACAATCATAATTATACAATTTAGTGCGTCGCGAGATAACATCGAGAATTCAGAATTCCTTAACTCTAGTAGGTATACTTTTAACTCTAGTAGGTAAAATACTCAGTTATTAAAATGATCTAAACAGCATAAATTATTTCGATGTTAAATAGTTATGACAAAATAGCTAATACCGTCGCAACGCGCTGACCTACGCCCGACCCGCCCGACCTCACCGTTCTTTTTCTGCTTTAGTCTGATTCTGCGACTAGCGACATCTATCGCGGAGTAGCGTAAGTTATTGACGTTACTAGAGCAAAGTTCAATCTGCCTAGATTTTTTTTATTTGCTGTTAGTTACAGCATAATTTTGATGATTATAAAGTATACAAATATACTATAATGATTTAGTTCAAGTAATAACACTCAATAATAAACATTAGAAGAATTTCGGTTTAGCTACAAATCGATATAATAAATATGAATATTATTTCCTTTTTATCACTGTTTATTATAATAGCTTAAAAATATTTAAAAACATTTTTAAATCATAAATAAAACGAAAGAACATAAATACAGATTCAACTATTCGACTAACAATATGAAAACTTTGAGTAGAAAATAAGTTATTTTAATCATCTTCAATTTTTTGTAGGCGTTACGCAATACAAATCTTTTCATACATATCTAAACCTTTCTATTTACCGATAATTAAGTTTAACACTTAAGCATCACACAAAACTTCACACACTTAGTAAGACACATAAAATCGCAGTAAATAACACTTAAATAAATGAGGGAAAGTCAAAAGCTTTGCTGAAACGTAGTACGGTAACCTACGGCATTAACAATACGTTTCATTGTTCTAGGCGAGAGTTCCGGATCGTGTTCGGAGGAAGAAATAAACAATGCGTCGGACGAAGTCAGAGACCGGCCCGAGACGCACATGTGTCCGCGCTGCCAGGAGCAGTTCGAGAGCCTTCACGAGTTCCTCTACCACAAACGACTCTGCGATGAGAAAGCACTCCAAATGGGAGAAGAGAGAATGCACTCCGACCCAGAGGAGATGGTCGTTTCTGGAGACGAAGAAATGGACGGGCCGAACAAGCGATTAGAACAAGTGAGGCGGCATCGACAAGATGCCGAAAATAATAATAGTCTAGAAGATGGCGAGGCCGAAGTGCCCGAAGCCGACGTCCCACCGGTCGGTCTGCCGTTCCCCGTTGCTGGCCACGTAACTCTAGAGGCGTTACAAAACACGAAAGTAGCCGTAGCACAGTTCGCTGCCACCGCGATGGCGAACAACGCAGATAATGAGGCAGCTCTGCACGAGTTAGCAGTGCTGCAGAGTACGCTATTCACGCTGCAGCACCAACAAGTGTTTCAACTTCAACTAATACGTCAACTACAAAATCAGCTTTCGCTGACGCGACGAAAAGACCCACCGAGTCCACCGCCGAGTGAACCGGAGCCCATCATGCCAGCGCCCGCCGCTCGCTCGCCTTCGCCGCCGCCGCATCCGCCACGGGAGCCAACTCCTGCTGCACCCCCTCCTCCCACTAGCCAAAGCTTGCCCTCGACCCATGCGCATCTCATTCCCAAAGCGGAAACAATCTCCGTTCCTAAACTCCCGATATCAACACCACCTATGATGTCACATCCTCCCTATAGCTCCATTTCGTCATCATTAGCGTCAACGATCATCACGAATAATGATCCACCGCCGTCCCTCAATGAACCCAATACGCTAGAGATGCTACAAAAACGCGCACAAGAAGTACTAGACAATGCTTCACAAGGATTACTAGCGAATAATCTTGCCGACGAGTTAGCTTTTCGAAAGTCCGGGAAAATGTCTCCTTACGATGGAAAGTCCGGTGGACGTAACGAGCCCTTCTTCAAGCATCGTTGCCGATACTGCGGGAAAGTTTTCGGAAGTGACTCTGCGCTGCAAATTCATATTCGCTCACATACAGGCGAACGACCTTTCAAATGCAACGTCTGTGGATCCCGATTTACGACCAAAGGAAATTTAAAAGTTCATTTCCAAAGACATACTGCCAAATTCCCACATGTAAAAATGAATCCTAATCCAGTACCAGAGCATTTGGATAAATATCATCCGCCATTATTAGCGCAGTTATCTCCGGGGCCGATTCCCGGCATGCCTCCTCACCCGCTGCAGTTCAACCCGGGTGGGCCAGCCCCATTCCCGCCAAGCTTGCCGCTGTTCAGGCCATCGCACCACGACTTATTACCGCCTCGCCCACTTGTAGACAAACCTCTTCCACCTCACCCACTATTCGTCATGCGAGAAGAACAAGATGCTCCGGCTGATCTCAGTAAACCCTCCGCGCCGAGCCCTTCTCGATCTACATCCGATGTTATTAAGTCTGAACCACAAGATGAAGAAAGCCATCGAGACTCCAGTTTTGAAGACACAGACCGTGTATCGCCGAAGCGCGAACCCGAAGAACATGAGACTGCACAAGAAAATGAACAAGACAGATACCCATCCACGTCACCCTATGATGATTGCAGCATGGACTCAAAGTACAGCAACGAAGATCAAATTGGCAGAGAAAGTCCACACATGAAGCCCGATCCTGACCAACCGGAAAATCTCTCAAGTAAGAATTCACCGATATCAGGGCCAATTTCAATTGCAACGGGACTACGTACTTATCCTACATATCCTCTATTTCCCCAATCTCCACCTAGCAGTATATCCTCCGGTAGTATTACTCCTTTCAATGTACACAACGTTGTTGACGCCGACCTGTCACGGGACCCTTTGTATTATAATTCTTTGTTACCGCGACCGGGTAGTAACGACAACTCGTGGGAAAGTTTGATAGAAATAACTAGAACGTCGGAAACGTCGAAATTGCAACAGTTGGTAGATAACATAGATAATAAACTTTCAGATCCTAACGAATGCATCGTGTGTCACCGCGTTTTGTCTTGCAAAAGTGCCTTACAGATGCATTATAGGACGCACACTGGTGAAAGGCCTTTCCGATGTAAATTGTGTGGCCGCGCGTTTACGACCAAAGGCAATTTAAAGACACATATGGGTGTCCATCGCATAAAACCTCCGACTCAAATGTTACATCAATGTCCAGTTTGCCACAAGAAATTCCCAGATCCTTCG
Source organism: Udea olivalis (assembly GCA_947369235.1). Lineage (NCBI taxonomy): Eukaryota > Metazoa > Arthropoda > Insecta > Lepidoptera > Crambidae > Udea > Udea olivalis. The sequence continues at coordinate 13,868,990 of OX376343.1, forward strand.
ATTTTACATCAACACATACGTCTGCACACCGGCGACCGCGTTAGCTTTCCTTACGATCCCACACGCAGTATTGAAATTAACGGTTTTCCGTCATCGAACTGCGGGTCCGACGTCAACGATTATCCTTACCGTCCCGTGCCTCCTCCTATGTTCCCCACCCCTTCCACTCCCGGCGACCGACGGGCGGATTCCCGCGGGACCGACGATGAGAGCGGCCGGGACGAGCGCGAGCCCGCTATACGGGAGTTCGACGACTACTCAGATATGAAGGATCGTCGAACTTCGCCGCTCTCCGTCTGCGCCTCGGCGTCCGAATACGAATTAAAAACTATCACCACAACGGCTTCCCTCCCATCGGCGACAGGTTCGGAGAGCGGAAGGAGTGCGCGAGCTTCGCCCCCGTCCCCGACGATGTCGACGCTGTCGACGCCGCCACGGCCGCCGCCGCACTCACCGCAGCACTCGCCGCAGCCCTCGCCGCTGGCCGCGCTCGGCGCTCTCGGAGGATCACCCTTCAGCTCGCTCGGACTCGCGTTCCCTCCCGCAGGTATGCGCTAGCGGGATCTTATAATTTCGTCCGCCCCGGTCGCCCAATTTCCACTCCTTTTATTTCAACCTTTACCACCACTAATCTCCTTTAAATAACCGGGCGCTCGAATACACGTTGCAAGTTAAATATTGAGCAGTTATATCTGAAAGAAATTTTACAGTCGTCGATTCTTCTACAGTGTAATCGTGCGTTCCGACCTTGCAATTAGTGACATTGAGTTAGTATCAAACAGTGGATTTATTTGTGTACAGTGCGCGGCAACACAACGTGTAACATCTGCTACAAGACGTTCGCCTGCAACTCTGCGCTCGAGATTCATTACCGGAGCCACACCAAGGAACGACCTTTTAAGTGCACCGTCTGCGATCGCGGCTTTTCTACAAAGGTATGTCGCATATCTTTCTTTTCACCCGAGAAATATTTAGTGTCCATTTCTGTTAGCGTCCAATGTCTTTTGAATTAGAGCAAACATAGGAATCACAATGCCACTAAAATGATAATCGTGTAATAGTCTCGTGTATTGAGTGTCTTTGGCTCTCGGCCAGTCCATACTTTATTGTTACACAAATAGCAAAGTGAGCGCGTTTACGACATATTTGTTCATTTTCACAAAATCTAGTAAACCTTACTGTCGATATGAGCGTCTAATGCAATTTTAGGTTCGATAAAGGTAAAAATAACATAGGTACTGTTGCACGTAAATGTCTAGTGTTAGCGAACAGGAGTCAGGTGGAATCTGCGCGAAGTTTAGGCGACAACGCCAAGTCTTGCGTGGTAGAAGTTCCCGCGCTGCTTTCATTTCGCCTAAGTTTAGTTGCATTAATTTTGCAAGCAGTAATTACAAGTAGCCGGACGCAAGTTCCCAGTTCTCCTTCGCAGTTCTTGCGTCGGTAATTGACGAGGAACTCACGAACTTGTAGGCTCGTTTGCTTCGATTTAATCAAAACTATGCGGTTGCTGAGGTGGTCCTTAATCTCACCGAACTATGGCGGTGCCAAATTCAAACTTGTGAACGCCGAATTCTTGGTACAGTAGAGATGTGATAGACTATCTAAATGCGAAGCGCGTTATTATAATTGTCTTACGGAATACACTATTACGGGAGCAATGTAAGGGGTAGCTTATAGTAAGAGATAGATACAATTGATAATTTTGGGGATTATTATGCATGCCCTAGCTACAGAAGAAGATTTTCATTATTAATTTGAGACCTACGACGCTACATTCTTTGCTCATGCCGGAAATGTTTCGGTCCATCTGACCCTTGATTTCTTGAACCTTTGAACTTAACTATCAATTTATGCCCACATGGATAAACAGACGTTTATAATGGTATAAAATATGTGAAAGTCGCTCTACGTCGCTACCTGCGGCTTTCATAGCCCGCGTCCTAGAGCTTTCATAAAATAGTTTTATGAAACGAGCTATAAGTTCAAAAAAATAATCATAAATAATAATAAAAAAATAATCCAAAACAAAAACTCATTATAACAAAACACTATTTAAGTAAGACACGCCTTTTCATAAACTCAACTTAAATAGGGTTATATATCAAGATTTTTCTATAATAAAGCTTTATAGTGGTTGCTTTACAAAATAATATATTATTAACTGTTCGGTTTTTGTCGACATTGAACTTTATTTAACATAAAATTATTAATAAACAATTTATATTCAAGCGTTTCTTATTAAAATAAATACATTTAATAAACAGATAATAGAGTTATTTTAGCGGCAGTGTTATCTTAAAGAGACATTTTGAATAATGTAAGAAGCTGATAACCTTTAAAATTCGACAATTAAACGTTAATAAACATTATTGTTTGTAAGGTCTAGAGAGAAAAAAACAGAAGCTAAAATAACTTCTACGCGTGTATATGTTAAATAACAATAAGTTACATGAATTACAGAAGGTTAAGTTAAGCTTCTTTTTATTTAACGGTATTTTAATTATTAAAACAATGCATGAAAGTTTCAGTGCGTTTCCAAAAATATTGCAATGGATATGACTTGTTTTCCTAAGTTCATTGCTTTCTAGCCATTATGCACACGAAGGAATTAATTTATTATTTAAAATAATAAATAAAGGTTGTTAAGAGCTTTTATATTTATAGCGCTCCAAGTTTTATACTCAGTGCGGCCAATATTTCAAGCGTGTAAGTAAACCTGCGCGCGCGCTGCTCGCGGTCCGTCGCCTGCGCCACAAAAATGATAAGTCATAAAAAGAACGTCACAGAAAACGATCGGAATATTAATTCATGTCGTAAAATATTTATTACTTATAAATCCTTGAGCCTTTACCTACGCTCCTCGTCATAAAAAGATTATTTATGCTTGACAAAGTAACATTTTTCGTATGTTTCCGAAAGTGTCCAGAGCACTTATCAATAAAATATAGATTGTTTACGACGGCGCCGCCGTGTAAAGTTGAAACCGCAGTGACATGCCATCGTTCGGCCCCACTTTAATTAAGTTCTCTGATAAATATACCTACGGTTAAGTACCTATGATTTACATTCGGTGTGACCCAAAATGCCAGATAACTCCGGCGAGTCGCGATCAACATGCTTGCACCTACCGTTTAATACAGGCAAATAAATGCCTGCGCCTTGCTTACTACTTTGATTGTAAATAAATATTCATTGCTAAGAAGAAAGTTTCCTAACTCAGAAACGTATAACTAGGTGCTGACTTTTAAATACACTTTATGCTACCGTACAAATAATACCTACCAATCAACTAATAATTGGCGGAATACAAACTTTTAGTTAAGTATTGAGATACTCGTTATCTACTAGACACACATATATACCGTTATACATTGATATATAGTCGTTCATTTTGCATTTACTCTTGTAACAGAAACGGGGGATGACACTGCTGCCACATTATGAGAAAGAGAGCCAATCTTTAGATTGGTCGAATAAAAACAGTAACAATGTTTACTTCCAGTTTTAACATGAAATGAAATGAAATGAAATGAAATGAAATGAAATGAAATGAAATGAACTTTATTGTGAACATAAATTTGGGTACATTGTTAGCGGATACATTTGCTTTTAAAGTATAATCGCCAAATTTTACCTTTTCAGATGAATTCACATTTCTATTATTAGAACACACTAAACAAAGCTGTAATACAATAAACACTAATTATTTGACTGCTATGTAATTGAATACTAAACATAATATATCTAAGTACTATTATCTTGTAAAAAATCTTTCATACTATAGTAACATTTATCCAATAGCCATGTTTTAATATTTGTTTTAACATTACATAGAACATTACATATGTACTTACATACATAAACGGCATTTATAAATTAATTTAAAATCATGAATAATATTCCTTGATCAATGCAACTTCATTCAGTTGCCGACGCAGGTCACTAAACATGGAACGTATATGCAGGTGAATGTTTTCAACGTGTAAAAATTAAAACCCACATTGTAAAAAGTATTTATCTCCGTTTAAATAATATTTTCTTCGGGTATTATATTTCGATTTGGCTGTTACTTAACGTATAAAAATATTAAGTACCTACGTTTTAAAGTTAACAAAGAAATATCACTTTAAGTTAAGGATATCAATAAAGATTATCAACTCATTTTATGGTCGGTTACTTTGACATGTTGCAACATATTGCAATGGCCGCAATTTCAAAATAAAGCCGTAAACAAATACGCTTTTAAAGTTATTTTGAGTCATTTACAGCTTCAATAACCGTAAAGGACGGTAACTTCTGGAATTATATCCATGTAAAGAATCAATACAAGATGCTCAACGTCTATTAACGGAAACAAATGGTCAGATATAATCAAATTCACGTATAAATTCAGCAGTTTAATTCAGCCGAGATGACATCACAATCGGAAATTACAAATTTATGCAACTCCATTTGCTAAATACAAGGTGTGTTTGGTTCCATCGTTTTAAGCTAGTGCTTGTACAACTGTAAATAATAAAGCTAGTACAAATGTCACATAAACTTTAAAGAAAAGTTCGATTAGAAGAAATCTATTTCACCAGTTTTGACAATGCCTACCAGATACTGCACAGATTCAAAGATATTTTTTTTGTCTGAACTAATGATCGAGCGTGACGTGCCGGGTCGCTTCTCTCCTCAAACTTACGTCCGTTTGCCATCTCCCAGTAACGCCCTAAGCCGAGGTTCGTGTCCCCCCTTGGGGCGCCCTTAGGAACGTTACTTAAATTTTTGGGTTGAGACCCTTCCGCTCACCCACTCCGGTAAAGCTGGGGAAGCCATCAGCGGCTAACAGCAAATATCAACACAAAAAAAAGGTGGACCGTGAATACACACCCCTAATCCAAATCCTGATACGCATTTTTCAAGAGAAGACGATAGTGTTTCTAATACTAAGAAAGAAAAGGAACACAATGAAGGACTTTTAAAAAAATACTGTGTGGAGCCCGTGACGCAAATTACAGCAGCATTTTTCAGTCGATTTATGCAGGATTCAAGACAACCTGATTCCTTGAATTTCTGGTTTGTCTGTTTGTATTTAAACATCGTATTTTTAAACTCGTATCTAACCGTCCGAAAGCTCCTAATCATATAAATACAAAGCGATCGAGATAAACATGTAAAATGTATAAGATGTTAATAATCACTATTACCATTATAAGGTACTCTAGGTCTGTGTACTACTACAAGAAAGGACACGTGATGGACAGAAGACGCTGAAACCAAAGCTAAAATATTGTATAGGGCACTTGTCCGTTAAATACCTACCATAACAGATAATTAAAGCTATATCTAGAATCAGCCCTTATTCTAACAAGGAGTCCAAAATGAAAAGTTGGGTAACCTATCTTACTTTCAACAATGTTCAGTTCGAATTTCATCTGTGGGAAATCTATACAACGAATGTTCAAATACCAGATGGTTCTGTTTCCGACTATTTGGAATCTACAAATGTATTTTTCAGATTTTCCTTTTCCTGAAAAACTGTTTAATTATCAAAACATCTTTTTTTCTTTTCACCGAAGTTTTGCTTACAAACATTTTGATTTCAAGAATTTTTTTTTTCCGTAATAAGTTTTATCCAGTTTTTTATTTTTTAATCCCAATTATCTGAAATTGTAAAAATTGTAATCGTATATTTGATTATATGCATAATTTTATTGGGCATGTAATTCTATTAATATTTTGCTACATTAAATTCAGATAAGCATACATTATTTGCCATCAAAATATGAAAAAAAAATTACAGACCAATAGCAATTATAGGTTAGATACTAAAAATAATGATTTGGTATCTAATTTCATAAACAGGATTAGATGTCTAGGTTAGGTTAGGTAGGTAGAACTGTGACCTAAACGCGCGAACCGAGCGAGCGAAGCGAACGTGCCGCGGCAGCGGCCGGCGAAGCGCCAGAAAGTCTAAATTACATATTATTTGCTACTAAAAACAGTTCATAATTGTTGTTAATATAATATTGTACCAAGGTGGCAAGAAGTGAAATTTTTAATTTCATTTGTTCGGAGGCAATTAAAGTTGATGATTTCTCTTTCAATTAAATGTAATTTAAACTATTTGTTTTTCATAATTATGGGAATGTTTTTTTGGAAACTTAATCATCTAACATTTAAAGTGTTAGTGAATGTTGAGTTAAAAAACAAATCATTTGGTATTCGAAAAATCCAACAATTGAAAATCGGAATAACAGCAATAAGTCAATCGAGCTTTCGATGAAATGAAAATATGAAAAACAAAAAAGTGCTAAAAGATTTCTAACAAATGAAATTCGTAGATACTAAAAAAATTAAGATATGCAACCGAATACGAGGGGATGCCACAAGAAATTAGATACTCAAAAAATATAAAATTTATTATTTTTTACAAGTATCGATCTTTTCGAAGTATTCACCCTGACCACGTATACACTTTTCCATACGTTTGAACCAATTGGAAAATACCTGTGGCCACTCTTCTTAAGATACCTCAGAAATCTCGAAATTATAGGCCGCCACTGCATCTTCTTTACTTTCAAACCTCTTCCCCTTTAGTTTTTCTTTAATTTTTGGAATTACAAGGCGCTAGGTAAGGAGGAGAATATTGTGGGTGTGGAAGGATTAACACATTTTTTGAGTTGAAAAGTCAGTGTTCTGGCAGACGTGTGCGGCGCCGCATTGTCGTGGTGCCAGAGAAGGTGCCGGATTCCTGACTTCAGTCGTTTGTAACACCAAGCTGATACTGTCAAACCTGTTAGCGCACCAACTGTCATATACCATTAAGAGTTCACCGTTCTTTGATCCTCTAGCACTACAGTAGCAATATGACCCGTTTTGCAGAACAGGAGGCGACCATTTGTTTCTGTGTGCTTCGTGCACGGCGAAATTTCGTTGGAGTTGGTTCATCTTCAAAACACCATACAGTCGACTGTCGCTTTGTTTCAGGATCATAGTTATCTAGCCATGTTTCGTCACCAGTCAGTATATCATACACATTTTTTTTCTCGCCACCGTCGAATTTATCTATCATGAATAGGCACCAATCCACCCGACGGTCTTTCTGCTCATCGGTAAGTTTGTACGGCACCCATCTTGAACAATGTTTAAGGTGAGAAAGGTGGTCGTGAATTTTGGTTTGCATTGCTGCTGATCCAATTCCCAGTTCTCGCTCCAGCTCTACATACGTAATTCATCGGTTTTCGCGAATAAGTTTTCCGACTGCACGGACGTTGTCTTGTGTGACCGCGGTTGGCAGCCGACCTGTCTTTCCTTCATCTTCGAGACATCCCCGTCTTCTTTTAAATTCAGCAAACCAATTAAATACTGTTGCTCGTGAACAAGCAGACTTACCAAAAGTAGTAGCCAAAAGTTCAAAACACTAGTTTTTTTATAGTCATAATAAATCATAGCGCGAAAATCACGTCGACTGAGCTCCATTGCTGCAAGCGAATTCCCGCCAGATTCTCGGTTAAATGATGCTCATTCAAATAAAAATAAAAATAAATTATGTGTGTTCTATTTACAAATATATCAATAAATAACCAGCCTTTAAGATATAATATAGAACTTGCCAGTGTCAATCAAATGGGTAAAGAGTATCTAACTTCTTTTGGCATGCCCCTCGTAGTAGAGCCGCAAGATTTTGAAAAGCTCAGTCCAACGATTACTCTTCGTTTTAGTCACTCGTAAGTTCAATGTAGGCAACTGCCTGCTGTTGTTAATTTACAGAAAACAATGGTGGCAACGAAAGTTTAATGCTGAATTTGACCGCTGATGACGTCAAAAATGTCGACTCTCATTGTAGAGATAATGGCAAAGCATTTATCACACTGTGAGCATATAAACGTAGGTTTTTTTGGATGATATGCCCAGTGACGGTGGCTTATTGTATTGACAGACTATATCTATCATTTAAATAATTAAAATACGCGCAAGCTAGTATTGCTGCTTTTAAGGCACATGAAGATAATGTTGTAATTGATTTAAATACCCTGTCAGAAACTTATTCGATTCGCTTTGTTGAAAACGAAAGCTAAGATATCAATCTGCTTTAATGGCAACTCTGTGTTTTGTTATATGGCTGCGACATAAAATGGAATATTAGAAACGACGGCGAGGCCTTATCCGTAGACACACACATGCACAGGTACCTGCTTACAGTCACATTTAAAATTACAATAAGTGTCGCCGACACCCGTACCGACGAAAGTTCACGCGCCAAACAATTTTATCGATTATTCCAATCTTGTTAGATATACCTATGTACAGTCCCCAGTTTATTGACTCCTCCGAGAGCGTGCAGTGTGAAATAGCTTTAAACCAATCTGTCATTACCATCTTTGCATCTATTCTTGTAATTCGTTACAGTGTTAGAGAGAGACAACTGCTATTGTCAACTAGTACCTTTTACAGAATGTGCATACTGGAAAGGAGAGCAGCCAAAATGCAATACTATTTGTAAATGATAAAATATTAAAATACGATTCGGAACACTTTGAACGGACAAATAAGCTTAATGGGTACCTATTACTTATGTGGGTTCGAATAAGTTCTCAGATTATTATGTGGAAAAATAAATATTTTAAAAATGTCAAAAGGAAAGTTGTTTTGTAATTATAGCAATATTAGCAATCATCATGTTAGGTAGGTACATGTTTATGGTTATAAAAACACCTTTCAAGTTATACTTTCACTGGCTACCTTTTATTACCAACTTGACCAATAAAGTAAAATATGAACCGTGAGCAAAGAGAATAAAATTCAGTACAGCGTGTTAAGTATTCAATAAGCCATTACTTTTTGTGTAAACCAGCTTATGTCTATAAAATTAAATCTAAGACCATACTTTGTAAGGTAATTTCGATTTATAGATACTTAATTATTATAAATAGACCTACATTCCCTAATAGAGTTATTCCAATAGCTGTTTCGGCATAATTCATGAGCTGTCTCAATGTTATTTCAACTTACTTTATATTTTTTCAGCTATTAACTAATGCTGACCCAAATGAATTTCAAAATGTAATCAAAATAAGTTTTATTCAATAAACATCGAATGTCTTTTAATGAAAAGATATTAGACTTCCAGAACTGATAATAGTTATCTTTACAATTGCAATGTTCTAGATCGCATGGTACATACATTATAACAGTTTATAAGAAGTGCACTGTTGTAGGCCACTGTTTAGATATCCTGACTTCTAGGTGACGGTGGATGTACTACTAAAACCTGCGATATGTTTTTCTATTATGAAATCGTTCGTTCACCTTACGGGTTGGACGTCCCACGTCGCATTCGCCATGAAACGATTGCCCATCCAGAACTTTTCAGCCGTAACTGCCATCATTTTCTTGCTGTGCCCTGCCTACTGCCATTTCCACTTTCTTGCCCTCTATGCTACGTATGTTGATGAGTCAAGTTCTACGGATTTACTAATTATTACTGGTTCCCAGCGAAGACCATGCATAACCCTCTACATAGCTCCTGGAGTGACATTCGAGTTTTCTCATGAGGCCCATTATGAGCGCACATTTTTCCAATTTCCGTCTTCAGACGTTTTCTCAGTGTATTACTCAAATACCTAATTAAAACCTTTATAATTCGATTGGACCCTGTAAAGGTAAAACGTAGTTGCAAATAAAGATGAATGGTCAGTTTCTGACAATACCTTATCGGTACTCAAAATCCTGTAAGCTGGAATTTAATGCTACAAAAATGCACAAGGTCTATTTTCACGTCATTTGACTACGTAGGCGTTAAAGAACGATTTGATTATACCAGTTACAAATGCAGTTAGGTAACAAAAATGTTAATTGAAAACTAATAGAGACGTGAGAATTTTTATTGTCAATACAAATGGATCTATCTATGGTACCTATTACAAAGTCGGACAAATATTATGGCATTTTTACGAACCTGCTCCCCCGTGGTACATAAAAACTTCGTCAGGGCTTATGAATTACCTACTTATCTCATAGTCTGCGGTGTCTGATGACCTCATATTTCAATGCAAATCACATTTATCTCGGCCAAAATAATTAATGTAGGCTTAAGATTTCAATAATATATCGTAGATTGATCATTCGAGTCGAAACGAGCTACATACCTTAATAATTGGATCAAAATCGATTGATATTTTCTTGTGACGGAAGTATTGCGACATCAAAAATAGATAAGTATATTCAGGTAATAATCAGGTTAATCAGAATTTTAATAAGATTTTCCGGACGCAATACTTTTCGATGTTATACACACTTTTAAACAAGATAAAAATATATCTTATTAAACAAATTTATTGTTAAAAGTGATTCGTTGGTCTTTATTATTCAAACATTTACAGAATCAGTTCACAAAAAAGCACTTTTTACTAAACAAACAGTTTAAACAGTGTTTATGTAGGTTTAATAAATAATCAGTTTCTCGAAATGCCATGTCAATATTATTTGTCAGCCTAATGTGTCAGCCCCAAGGTGAACGGATGGCTTAATTTACGTGGATGCAGTCCACCTACAATGGGTCGCTCTAGAAATCTATAGGGCAGGCATAATGTTGAGCAGTAGACTCCTCATGGTTGCAAATTATGACCGTCAATATTAACCAAGTACTGACAGAAAATTGTTAAATCATAAGTCATTTATTCCAATTAACAATATTCATTGTGTAAAAAAAAATTAGAAGCCAATTAAAACAAAAAAATACTTTACTGACGATAGTGAATTTTCTTTTGTTATTACGTCATTTATTAATAATTACAACACCGTTTATCTTTTAAATAAATAAGAGAGAGAGAGCTCTCACGTACAAAAACTACAACTTAAGAAAAAGAATGAAGATGGTTTACTAATCCTTTTAAAAATATGTTTACAGTATAACAAGCAAATTTAAGAAAGCGAAACTTATTTTAGCAAAATTGTAATAATTGCAGTCTCTAATATCACTCAAGGAAAATCAAAATGACTAATCAAGTGTAATCAACTACGGTGTCTGTCTACTGTGTGAGATATGTATTGTGGTGTACCACCCTTTTTCATACATTTTTTATTTGAAATAAAAAATATATGAAAAAGAGTGGTATACCATATATACCATTGAATCTATCCTGATTGGACTGGGAGGATTTTCATTTACCTATGTGCTGATTACTAATTTTTGCTGGTCATCTCGACAGGTAGAGATTGCAGAAAGAAATTGCTCTACATATTTCAGCAAAAATTCATAATTTGGTTGGGTTTAGACTTAAAATCTATCAGTATTTATATTTGTATCTATAAGTCACGTTTTTCCAAGATTGTTTGAAAATAATCAAGATAATCATTAACTTGCATTTTATTGCTCCGTGGTCTTTCTTGCGACTGTTCACGCGGTTTAAACTCAATTTAATGCTTAATATTTATTAAAAGGCATTAAATTGAGACTTATCATAAATGACATGACTATGTTTCGTTACGCCAAAACTTAGTTCAATAACTTACTTAGCTAATAAGCAAGTAGTCCTTTATGTTAAGAGCAATAAAATAAGGTTTCCACAACAAACTAGTCACCACAGAGATAGTTTAAAATGCGAATAAATTAATTTAACACTATTTAATTGTCTATATAAGAAGTCATGGCAATAAATAACAATAAAATAACCATCTGCACGAATAATTGCTACCAACAAGTATGGGGATACACGAAATCGTTATATCGTATAAAGCGATAGATTAACAGACGAATCAAGAGTTCGGTCATTGAGTTTTAAATAAAACCCAAAAGAATAGTTCAATCAGCATTAGAAGTAGTTATTTTAAAAAAAATGTTGTTCTGTAATAACCACCACCTTTACCAAGCTGTTATTTATGCAGGTAGCCAACGGACGATAGCATTGTCTAAAAACTATTTTTTATTTATTGTTTCGATGTTTTGATATTTTTTGTGTCAGAACGTAGAAATTTGTATAATGTAGGCGCAAATGCCATGATAAATAATTTAATCAATTTTAAAAACATTATAAAAACCTTTTTGATAAAGGCACAACATACGTCTTGCTAGAAAAATCGCAAATAAAGTGCTCCTGAAAAATGAGTTATTATCGCTAAAACATTCTTCAGCAGTCAATTACAAAGTCAAACGGTGAAAGGTAGACACAGCAGCAGTAATCTTCAAGTGTTATTCACTGCACTGAGAATATTAGAACTATCTAATAACAAAAAAAATACCTATGACTATCATTTAGATCGTTGTGATTCCTAAAGCTCAAACAAAGGCAATTTTACCCCATCTATTTCTTTTATGCATGTTTGTACTTAGATATAACCCGTCTTATCCAACCCCTACTGTGTGTTTGGACGAGTTATTCTCCCAAAGGGTTGCCACCGACAACTAATGTTGAACAAAATATTTTTTGTCGATATTTTTTGTGATATTAATCCTTGGCAATTTTATTGGCGTGTCAACTCAGATGTAACTCGTCTTATCCTGTGTGTTTGGGCGAGTTTCACTCCCATAGGGTTGCGATTATGATCAGAACGGATCTGCAAAAGTATTTCTTGGTCGTTATAATTTTGTATTTTATGATGTTTTTGGTGGCAACTCTATGCGTGTGTAACCGTGCGTGTGTTTGTGGTTCCAGAGCAGTGGCGGCGGTTGCCGCTGCGGGAGGCGCGCGCGCGCTGCCCGCCCTCCGCACGCCACTGCTTTGGATTTTTGGAACGCCTTCGTATATCCGGTATGAACGGGCGACGCCTGATCGAACTTACTTTACTGTACTTAGATACTAACATTGTAGAGTTAACTAACTTTTTAATATTTTTGTAGATTTGAGATGCATGACTTTGACATTAGCTTGTAAAGTTAATAAACTTTTTTAAAGTTAGTGTTTTATTATTATGCCAGTTTGATACTAATAGTTTTTTAATAACAAACCAGAGAGCCTAGATTTTAAACTCACTGCTTTGAACTTATCTTAATTAATGGTGTTTAAATATATTGATTAAATTTGTAGCAAATATTCTCACTACTTATTGATTTTTATTAGTTATTCATAAATCAACTAAAATGAAAATCTTATTCCTAAACATGTTCGCGCTTTTAGTTTGATATCTACAAATTAAAGTCGACTCCACTGAATAAATTTGTCGAGAAAACAACAGTTACGATCTCAAAATACCATTTAACAAGTCATCGATGAATTGATTTCGTCTGAATTCTATTATTTTTGACATATCTACTAAAAAGATCTTGAAATATGGAATTAGATCAGACGCAGATATTACGTGGTAACCAGATAATATAAAAGTCGCTTTTATAGGCAAATTGTATCATCGACTAATCATAATTTATTTAAATTATTCATAGTTGGTTTTCAAAAACATCCTTTGTAGAAACACACCATTAGCAAATGAGAGCAAATATATTTAAATTGTTATCTTTTACATTTAATTGCTGGTAATTATTTTAAAATAAATTTTCCATAGCTCGTAGCTTATCTTTAATCTGACACACATAAAATAAAAATACGTATATTCGTAATTTATTTCTGGATCAGTAAATAAGGCTCTCTGTAACCCTTATCTTCTGCTTAGTAAAAAAAACAAGAGATTTCAAAACTCACCTGCCAGGGTGTCCTCCCCAGGGCAACATGAAGCAGCACATGCTGACCCACAAGATCCGCGACATGCCCCCCGGCTTCGACAAGGGTCCAGGGTCGGCGCAGGGCGATGACACGAGGGAGTCGAGCCCCGACCGGCGGTCGTCCCCCGACAAGATGGACCTGAAGCGGTCGCCGCCCGCGCCGATGCCGATGACGCATGCGCCGTCCTTGGACATGCCACCGATGCCGAAGCGACCTAGTGGTGAGTATACTTTAGTTACGAAAATGAGTGTTATAGGAAACCTCGACCAGTAGAAGCTGAAGATTAGATAGATCTCCTCGAATTTTGAACCTCAGCAAAGCATCTTTGGTGTAACTAAGCCATGTATGGGATCTCTGAAGCAAATCACCACCTAGACAGTGGTCTACTTTCAACTCGCTAAATTAAGAATTAGCTTCAATCTAATTAATTTTAAACTCTCGCAGATTAAAGTGGTCCAAAAGTCAATTACTAGATTTTGTTTAATCTTAATAGAGTTTAACTATTATGTAAACTTTTTGAATTGCTCAGTTACCAAAGCGGAACTGTGGTCCTTAACCTCGTGAGTATTAGGTCATAACATAATTCAAAACGAAAATAGCTACTTACCTAAATACATTGAAACTACGTCTGCGTCTGCTACGAGTGTTCACTATGCCAAAGTGCTCTAACACGTGTGTAATACGAATAGGCACTTCCTCGTTTACCTCCCCACATAAACACATTACTTTCACACCTAGCCAAGTGGTCTTATAGACATTGTCGTTGAAATTGGCTAGCTCATAACTTGTATGTGGTGTCGGGCTTAAACCACAATGTTGTAAAAGGTAGTAAAATCTTAAGCACGCAAGACGTGCTATTACACACTCAGCTAAATTGAGTGGTCTAGTATGTGCGGAACGCGTTCTTTGAGCATATACCATTCAGTTATTTGCTTAACAAGCGCTCAGAAGGCAATACCCGTCTTGCACCTCGTGATTTGCATGTCCCCAATACTTTTTCCCTCCTAAATATCAATCAGTTAGCTTATGAAGTAAATACGGTAACATTTTGACATACCTCCCGTCATTTATAGGCGCAAGCAGTGGCCATAAACGCGTAATTTGCGTAGGTACGCTAAGCTTGCAGCTTGTAGTAATATCAATCTCTAATCAAATTCTAATAAGCTGTAACATATGAATTAAACGGTATTGCCAAAAGTACCAATCGCTCTTTTTTTAATTTAAACTGATTTCTTTTTTCTTCAACAGTGCCTAGTGGTCCAACGCACCCACCGCCGCCTATATCTTCAAAGCATTTATGCGGAGTGTGTCGCAAGAATTTCTCGTCATCATCAGCGCTGCAAATCCACATGCGCACACACACCGGCGACAAGCCTTTCCGCTGCGCAGTCTGCCAAAAGGCTTTCACCACTAAAGGAAACTTAAAGGTAAATATTTTATGAGAGAAACTTGACAAGAACTTCGTTCAACATTTTCTAGACAAGACACGACCTGTTACATATGCAGTGATCGCGTGCAGCTAGAAGCATTATGTAGGAGACGCAACCCTTGCATATAATGTTTATTGTTGACTTAAATACTTCACTAAGTTGTGGATTACTCATCACCACTTTCCGTCCGCCGTTGTCGTTCGGTGTCAACATTTTTCAGATATATGGTTTACCTTATTTTGCTCACATAGCCTCGTTTTATTTGCCAATTGTCTATGAGCTTTACGGAACACTATGAAAAATATAAATTATTTCCAGAGAGTTACGCCATGTTGAAAATGTTGAATAGACATAGGATTTTTTTAAAGTACCTACCCTCCTCAGTGTCAGACTGTCGTCAGTCCTCTTGCGGCACCTAAAAGAACTAGTTACTTACCAAGTTCGTGATTTGTTTTGGCGTAATGGTTGATGATACTCAGGATACTGGATGCAATTTAAGTTGATATGAAACCCAGTTCAGCAAAATTCTAATTCAAGAAAATTTCATCAAATGTTGATCCAACTCTACCGTTTGATCAGACCGTATTGTAACATAACTGTAGACCATTTAATTTAAAATGTGTCCAATTTCGAGCCAACCATCATCTCACTAACCCCAAATTCAGAAACGACCACTAAAGTTGAACATCCTTCAAATTAATACTGTCCTGTCAGATGTCAGTAAAAATGAAATGCTGCTCAACCTTGATTGTCGTTTCAGAATGGGCGTAAGGCCCAAAGTTCCGATTTAACCATTGAGTATAACCTGTCTACTCTTCCCCAGGTCCACATGGGCACGCACATGTGGAGCGGCGGCGCGTCACGTCGCGGCCGGCGCATGTCTCTGGAGCTGCCGCCGCGGCCGCTGCACGAGCCGCACGAGCTTCTGCGGCGCCCCGACCTCTTCTACCCGTATCTACCCGCGCCTTTCCTCAACGGCATGCAGCAAAAGGTAAGACTTTTGTTTTGATTGTATCACTTTTTATGACCTGGAGTCCTATTATTCAAATCAGACCTGAGATGAATGCCTTGAAATCCATAACTACTACAGCAGACCCCATATTGACTATCAACTTCTCGCCACAAGATGCGATTACCTACATTCGTGCAATTCAGTATCAGCAAGCGCAGTACCACCCATATGGGACCAGTGGGCATGTCCACAGGCCCCACAGCTTTTATTCTGGTTTAAAGGCAAAGGCGAGAGCACGAAAATAAAAGATCAATAGTAAAATACCAGGTATACAACATTTCTTCCTTTTTCTTTCAGCTGAACGAAATATCAGTAATACAGCAGAGCGCGGGTCAGAACGGTGTCGGGAAGTTTCCTGGTCTGCTAGGATTCGGTGCTTTCGGAGGAGCACGCCCCGGTGCCGCGTCGCCCCTCGAGAGACCGCCGTCACTTGAGGGCGGAGATGAACGGCAGGCGGCCATGAGGGAGCTGGCCGAACGTGGCCGAGAGTTAGCCGAGAGGAGTCGGCAGATGCGCGAGGAGAGCGAGTACCGGTCGCCCCCCGCGCACGCCGCGCACCCCCCGCCGCCCGCGCAGGCCTCGCCACCCGCGCCGCACCACCAGCACCCGCATCCCCACCCCCTCGCCGCCCTCCCGCCGCCCGCGCGCACGGAAGGCCTCACCGTCTAAACGAATCCTCCGACAACCCGAACACATTCCAAACTACTCACTCTCAGCGAGGGAACACGGAGCGGCAATGTCATGTTAATATTGTACAAAAAGTAGCGTTATGAAAATAAGGGACTGATAATTTACGACGAAGTGTCTGTAGCATAATGTGCAAAGTGTAGTGCTATGTAACGAATTGTTATTCCGCGTTTCATACGCCTAGTATTATTGTTAAGTAACTTATATGCACGAGTACGGGCCTGGGGCAATCGGGGGCTTTATGCCCCACGTTTATGTCATTACTCTGTGATAGTGCACATTCTAGAGGCTGTGTCTTGCGTACTGGACGACGTTTGGTAGAGAGACTATCGGATTACCTATCACCTATTGTAGATGCAGTCTAATGTGCTTTGACATCAAAAATTATTAAATTATCCCAAAAATTAATTAAAGTATCTTAAATCTTTATCTATTAATGTAAATAAAATGTATAATAGTGATGATCGTATATAGTTATCTATATTTCAATTTAAAATGTAATAAAATTATATTATTGTGACTATACAACTACAACTGGAGGGCGATATGCATGATTTTTGTCTCCACATTCCAACGGATTATAAATACTCAGAATACAAGGAGAACTAAAAATACTAAAAATTTCAGTTACAATCCGCCTCCTACGCCACGATGAGTACCAACTGTAACATAAATTCAAAACCTACTTTCAGAACCTGTGCGTTAGGCACTCGGTAAACTTACATTTAATTATTGTAACAGAGGTTAATGACATATTCATATCATGTAAATTAAAAAAGTATTTGCATTTGAGGTCTATATAGTTGTAAGTATTTAGAGTCATAGCTATAATATTGCTTTAGAATATTTCAACATATCTTTGTAAAAACGAGAGCGACTGGTGTAAGACAGAATATAATTTCTTAATATTAATATTTACTGCATATTAAGTAGTTTGCCGGCACTCTCACTCAGCAGACTGACCCCAATGTGTCCATGAAACATTTATTTCCAATGTGCATTTGTCGAAGCTTGATTTCCCGCGTGAAGTCGGTTTGATACTAAGTTTACACAAAGATAGTTTCAAGAACTGTGTTTTATATTTTGAGTACATAAGTTATCTGTGTATAAATGTCCTACTAAATTATTTATAAATTATAAATCATGCATACACTCTTAGTATTAAACGGATGCTTGCGAGGCGATAGGCCTCGTGGAAAAATTTAGTTGTATAGAATAAACTTTCATAGCACCTACAAGTTATTAATTTTCAAGTTGCAAATAGACATTAGAGAGTAGTGTTAGTCATGAATATGATGTGTCATGTCATTTCAGTATAAATAATCATTGTAAATTATTAAATGTTTATGTAAATGTCCAAAAAGTATTCAAATTATTTAAAAAAACGATTATAGTAATATTTATTTTTTGTTTTCCTTACCCTGCACCCTTTTTATTTATTTCATTTTTATTACTTCCGGTTAAATAAACGACATCCAAGTCCTATAGGCCGCGATAACCGCTTACCATCAGGCGGTCCGCGTGCTTGATTGTCACCGACGTAGTATAAAAAAAATAAAATAATAATAATTTTATTGATAAAAATTAAATAATATTTCTAACGAAATTTACTACAATATCTAGTTGAAAAGCTACAACGTCACTGTCTGACTTTACCAACAAAATAGCGAAAGTCAGTATGTGACTTTCATATAATGACTTTCGGTGTTTTGTTCGCAAAGTCAGACATGATGATGAACTATGGTGTAGGCTAGGATTGAATTCAATATATGAGCAATATTATTTTTTTAGGTAAGTATAACGAATCAGCACTTCTCGCAACCCAACATTTAATCTTTGCCTTAAGCCGGGTACCTACTCATTAGCGAACCGTAACAGTAACTTGCGTGATACAGTAACGCGGTCCTAGTGTGTATAGGTGTAACATCTTAAGCCGGGTTCTCATTAGCGAACCGTAACAGTAACTTGCGTGATACAGTAACGCGGTCCTAGTGTGTACGTGTGTAACAGCTTAAGCCCGGTTCTCAATAGCGAACCGTAACATTAAATTGCGTGATACAGTAACGGGATCCTAGTGTGTACATGTGTAACAGCTTAAGCCGGGTTCTCATTAGCGAACCGTAACAGTAACTTGCGTGATACAGTAACGCGGTCCTAGTGTGTACGTGTGTAACAGCTTAAGCCGGGTTCTCATTAGCGAACCGTAACAGTAACTTGCGTGATACAGTAACGCGGTCCTAGTGTGTACGTGTGTAACAGCTTAAGCCCGGTTCTCAATAGCGAACCGTAACATTAAATTGCGTGATACAGTAACGGGGTCCTAGTGTGTACATGTGTAACAGCTTAAGCCGGGTTCTCATTAGCGAACCGTAACAGTAACTTGCGTGATACAGTAACGCGGTCCTAGTGTGTACGTGTGTAACAGCTTAGGCCGGGTTCTCATTAGCGAACCGCAACAGTAACTTGCGTGATATAGTAACGCGGTCCTAGTGTGTACGTGTGTAACAGCTTAAGCCGGGTTCTCATTAGCGACCGTAACAGTAACTTGCGTGATATAGTAACGCGGTCCTAGTGTGTACGTGTGTAACAGCTTAAGCCGGGTTCTCATTAGCGAACCGTAACAGTAACTTGCGTGATATAGTAACGCGGTCCTAGTGTGTACGTGTGTAACAGCTTAAGCCGGGTTCTCATTAGCGACCGTAACAGTAACTTCTTGCGTGATACAGTAACGCAGTCCTAGTGTGTACGTGTGTAACAGCTTAAGCCGGGTTCTTATTAGCGAACCGTAACAGTAACTTGCGTGATATAGTAACGCGGTCCTAGTGTGTACGTGTGTAACAGCTTAAGCCGAGTTCTCATTAGCGAACCGTAACAGTAACTTGCGTGATATAGTAACGCGGTCCTAGTGTGTACGTGTGTAACAGCTTAAGGCGGGTTCTCATTAGCGACCGTAACAGTAACTTGCGTGATATAGTAACGCGGTCCTAGTGTGTACGTGTGTAACAGCTTAAGCCGGGTTCTGATTAGCGAACCGTAACAGTAACTTGCGTGATACAGTAACGAGGTCCTAGTGTGTACGTGTGTAACAGCTTAAGTCGGGTTCTCATTAGCAAACCGTAACCGTAACTTGCGTGATACAGTATTGAGGTCCTAGTGTGCAAGTGTGTAACAGCTTAAGCCAGGTTCTCATTAGCGAACCGTAACCGTAACTTGCGTGATACAGTATCGAGGTCCTAGTGTGCACGCGTGTTAAAGCTCCAGCTCAGGACGTCGCCCGAAAGCTTTCACCGATCGTACTCATTTCTGTAACCAAACAGTTACAGTAACGAGAGGTTCTAGTGTGTACGTAAAGTCTAAATGCACTGCGAGCTGCTGAGCGCCCTTTGATTCGCGGCAAAAACCGACTAACATCGGCTCGCTGTGAGTGGCTCATGTAGCGCTCGTTACAGGCTCGCGAACCACGTAAGGTACACACTATGTTTTTGGTAGCAGTAACGGTTACGGTTACGTGCAACGTTACGGTTACAGCAATGAGTGCCATGTTATCGTCGGTTCGCTGCGAGCCGCACGTGTACTACCGCTCGCAGCAGGTTCGCAAGCCACGTACACACTATGTTTTGGTAACAGTACATGCAACGGTTACCCGGGCTAGTGAGTACCCGGCCTAAGTGATAGCTAGAGTAAACTGTTTTATGCCACACATGACTTAAACTCCATATTTGACTAACATGTGCACTGCGCTGTAGCCATGTTGTTGTAATGCTACTTTTGTTATGCAGTTAAAAATAGCACAAACCGGGGGTTTCTGTCTGTTTCATTCCATCGTTTATCTTACACAATGGATATTTATCCTATTTTAGCTAGACAAGCATTTCCGTGGTGTATGAGAACAGCCCGACAAAATGACTCCAGTGACGTAGCCGTGTATAAATAAATAAATAAATATAAATAAGCGCCAGGCAACACACCTCTTGCAATGGTCTCGAAGTAGGGATTAATATCCCTGTGTTACGAGGTACCACACAAGGAAATAAGCCAGGGGCATCTCCCAGCACACCCAAACCCCGAGTCAATTCAGAAAAGATCGTTTCCTGAATTGACCCGAGGACTCGAACCCGGGACACTACGGAAATCGAGGCGAGAAACAGTGCTACAGCGCACTACGCCAATCGTGTCGTCATAGTTCGCATCAAACTTCTAGTCCCCTCTGAAGTTGTTTCGCGCATGCGCAATACCTATTTTTAAAAAAACGAAATGCGAAACTCGGGACAACTTCAGAGTGAACTATAAGTTTGACGTGGACTATATTATGTTCTATGTTTATGCTTGATAAGTACTTATATATAAGTCAAAAAACTAAAAAAGAACTTATTTAGAAAAACCAATCTGTCCCATTTCCAAATACCTCAAAAGTTAAATTATCGGCAAGTAAAACAAAATATCGAGCACAACTTGCAGCATCATCTGAGTGCCTGCGAACTTGCACAGAGATTAGAATCAATTCACCATCGAGTTTTGCGAGCACGAAACGCGAATCTGTATGGCATAGAGTCAGCGCCAACTAGCGACCTTGATGTTGCCCGATTTTGCCGCTAGGCGACGCTGACTCGATGCCATACTAATTCAACTAGTGTCTAGACTCTAGTGCAACTCTGACAACAACTGACTAACTAACTAATCAGAGATAATCATTAAACATACTTCATTATTTTTAAGTAAAAACCCCAGACAATGAACATACACAAATATTCGTCACAAGAATGTTTATCCTGGAACCGGCCCAAAAACCCCAACTACAGCTAAACTACATACTTTTTACCTACCCAACCCATTTCAAACTTTTGGTAAATAGGAGCCAAAAAGGCAAAAATTTAAAAACAACATTTTGTTTCAAATGTTTTATTAGCAAAAGATAACCTAGTTTTGAAAAACATTAATAAGGACTGAACTGGTTAATACGTTCATCTACTTGAATTAAACATCATTTATAATCACTTGAAATATTTAGCAAAATTATAATAAAATCTGGACAGTTCATTTTTGTGAATCAAAATCGAACTCAGAAAATAAGAGCAGAGTGACTGGCACGCGTAAGCCTTAGAAGTTGAAAGCTAAAACATCATTCAGAAAACTCAATCAGTCTTACATTGTTTTGACTTGACATTTACTACGAATCAGGGGGGCTAGTCAAGAGCAACACGCTACGACGATTTCTACAATAGAAATCGTTAAAATGTATGGGGATGACATAAGCTGTCACTGGCGCTTATGTCATCCCCATACATTTTAACGATTTCTATTGTAGAAATCGTCGTAGCGTGTTGCTCTTGGCTAGCCCCCCAGTAATCTTAAATTGATTTACATAATCAAACTACAAGGCTAAACAAGCTGAAGACTGAATCCGAAATTGCAATACACAAATCAAACTACATAATAACTGTTAAAGTACCAGGGCGGCATGAGTCGGCTAGAAGTTGATGACGCTGGCCAGTTTCTTGACGCGGTTGAGTAGCAGGTCTCCCTCGCGTATGGTCGCCTGGTACAGCTGCGAGCGGTCCGCGTCGGCGCCGCGGCCCGCGCCCGTCACCACGCAGCCCGACACCGCGTCGATGCGGCATTGCAGGCGCCCGGCTGCGGTGAATCTGCACCAATTAATGTAGTTGATTACAAACATAGATTGGTAGACTTTATTGCACTAATTTACAATTACCATGATAAATGAACGGAGAATTACGATTGTTTTATTGATTTATGATTTATGATTAGCTAGGCAGAGGAATTTAGAAAGTAAAATAATTATATTTCTAAGTGGCTTTTCGCCCGTGGCTTCGGCCACGTGATTGTTATATATTACCGCCAAATTGTGTGTTATTCTGCTGTATAAGCTGTATAAATGTATCTAAATCCGTTCAGTAGTTTTTGCGTGAAAGAGTATCAAACATACATACATCCTCACAGACTTTCGCATTTATGATATTAGTAATCATAAATAAGAACTAGTAAAAAGACACAATATACACACAATATACACTCACAATAATGGATCATGTTAATGATCAAAATAATATTATGTGGGTGAGAAAGTGAAGTGAATTAGCAAAAATGTATGGAGTAGAAGTATGTTATAATAAAGCTTAATTATTTTGACATCTAGAACACACTACTCTACTAGTTTAATAAATACCTTCGGAGCCTGCAATTATATTTTTTCTGATACTAACAAATCTTTTTATTCATCAGATTCATTTATGCTGCGATGGAAAGGGCTAGGCTAGGTATTAATTAGATTCAACTACTCAGTAATTAGGGAGAACTGAAGTAAGCTGCCAGCCACCAGTAAGTTGAAGTCGCAGCGGGCACAGCATATTGTGCACAGAACTGATGGTTCATGGGGCAGAAAAGGTCTGTTCATAACATTGATTGTATAAATCCTTAAATTTAAGTCTTAATTCATAATGATAGTAGGACAGGTTAGTAACATGATAAACTTACGATGAGATCTCATCCTCAATAAACTCGCGAGTGACGCCGAAGGTATCGGCGATGTTGTCGAGGCTGAGCGAGCGGTACGCGCGCAGCAGCTGCACGTACGCCTTGATGCGCGCCTCGCGCACGTAGTGCTGGTAGTGCGGTCTGAACACTGGGTCTACGCAGATCTGAGTCTCCACCTGAGAGGAGATAATGTGGGTAAATCAACACAATATTAACAAACAATATAATCTGCAAAAAAAAGGTTCACTGTGAGTCAAAAACGCGCTCCAAAAACTTATGTATTTGGAAGAAAAAAATATCCATCTATCACTTTCTATCTATGTTAGTCGCCGACACTAAGACGGCACTTTTTGGTCACGTCTAGTTCAGCTAGGTGTTTCTTTACTTCAGCACTTCAGCATTTTCTAGGTAGTCCAAGAAAATTAAATAATACCATCATCATCAGCCTATCATAGTCCACTGCTGGACGTAGGCCTACCCGAATGCGCGCCATCGCGCCCTATCCTCAGCTTGACGCATCCAGTTACAGCCAGCAACCTTTCGCAAGTCATCACCCCAGCTGGCCCGAGGGCATCCTACACTACGTTTGCCAATACGCGGTCTCCACTCTAGAACACGCTTACCCCAACGGTTATCTGATCTATGGCATAAGTGGCCTGCAAACTGCCACTTCAGCTTACTAACCCTGTGAGCTAGGTCAAAAACCTTAGTTCTCTGTCGGATTACTTCGTTGCAAATCTTATCCTTCAGAGAAACACCGAGCGTAGCTCGCTGAGCAACTTTTAACTGGTGGGCTATTCAACTGGGGACGCTGGCAGTGGGCCGGGTGATCGGTCCGCTTGTTATGGGCCATTTCACCCATAACTGGTGGGCTAGGCGCACTGTTAGTGTCCACGTCTCGGCTCCGTATGTCATGACGGGTAGGACACACTGGTCAAAGACTTTAGTCTTCAGGCTTAATAATACCATAAGATAAACATAATCATACCCATGCAAGGCTCTTCATGAAGTCAGCATATCTGCACTCGTGCAGAGACTCAACTAGCTCTCTGAGTTCGGGGAATCGTGAACGCAGAGCCTGCACCGCCGCGCCCTGCCTCCTCAGGGCCGCTTGTAAGGCATGACGTTCGAGCGCCAGCGCACAGGCCAACACACAATACTGGATAATTGTACCTAGAAATAAGACCATGGGATTAACTGCTTTGCGCAGCAATGAATGGACTAAGTGTGGTTTCTTCATAAACACACGCCTGAATCTTGGCCACGGTAGAAAACATTGCAAAAAACTTTTGCTTTTTATAGCTCAGCTAAAATATACACACATCAAAAGTGTCTAGGGATCAACATATATTTTTGCAATAACTTTTCTCCTGATTGATATTAATTAAAATTTTCTTTAAGGATTCATTAAATAAAGTGTTTTCGTTTGTCTACAGTAACGATAAACCAAGTCACCTTTGCATTAATAAAGAAATTTGACATTTTCCTATTAAAGGGATTTTTGACATTTGAACCACTAACATTAAAGTTCGAAAAAAAGACTGAAATAACAGTTTTCTTTAAAATTTTATTGGGTAACTTAAACAATTAATAATCCGTGTTTCTACCGCGAACACTAACAACACAAGAACATCGGTTTGGCATACTCAAAATGAGTTCATCCAAATCACGCTGTGGAATGGCCGCCCATGTTCGTTGCAACAACAAAAAAAGGTCTTCTTGCGACTGGATACCCTCCATATTCGGCAGAGCTCTTCTCTGTAGCTTATCCCATGCATGCTCAATCGGATTCAAGTCTGGCGACTGAGCAGGCCAGGGCAGGACATTGATGTTAGCTGCGGCGAGAGTCTGTCTTACAACTCTTGCGGTGTGCGGTCGTGCATTATCATGCATTAACTGAAATAAGGGACCGATTTGCACTTGTAGAGGAACGATGACGTTCCCGAAGACCGCTAAGGGTACCACCTATAGCAATGCACAATCGTAGGATTCGATATCAATGGGTTCTTGAACACAGAAATTGGGCAGAAAAACAATGGCGTTTCGTGTGCTTTTCTGATGAGTCTCGTTTTGGTATGAGACCGGATACAAGACGTATACGACACTGGAGAACCCCTGGACGCCAACAGCGATTAAAATCCTGCCAGGAAGTCCATCCTTATAGTGGTGGAACCATCATGGTATGGGCGGGTATTTGGATCGGCGGAAGAACTGAGTTGATTTGGATCAGAGGCAACCTCAACGCTCAAATTTATGCTGAGATGATTGTATCAGACGTCATCGTTCCTCTACAAGTGCAAATCGGTCCCTTATTTCAGTTAATGCATGATAATGCACGACCGCACACCGCAAGAGTTGTAAAACAGACTCTCGCCGCAGCTAACATCAATGTCCTGCCCTGGCCTGCTCAGTCGCCAGACTTGAACCCGATTGAGCATGCATGGGATATGCTACAGAGAAGAGCTCTGCCGAATATGGAGGGTATCCAGTCGCAAGAAGACCTTTTTTTGTTGTTGCAACGAACATGGGCGGCCATTCCACAGCGTGATTTGGATGAACTCATTTTGAGTATGCCAAACCGATGTTCTTGTGTTGTTAGTGTTCGCGGTAGAAACACGGATTATTAATTGTTTAAGTTACCCAATAAAATTTTAAAGAAAACTGTTATTTCAGTCTTTTTTTCGAACTTTAATGTTAGTGGTTCAAATGTCAAAAATCCCTTTATTAGGAAAATGGCAAATTTCTTTATTAATGCAAAGGTGACCTGGATTATCGTTACTGTAGACAAACGAAAACACTTTATTTGATGAATCCTTAAAGAAAATTTTAATTAATATCAATCAGGAGAAAAGTTATTGCAAAAATATATGTTGATCCCTAGACACTTTTGATGTGTATATATTATGATCCCTACGGGTGGATTTGTGGATATCGTACACATGCTTGACCACACAACTTAGCATGTTCCTGATGGACGAGCAGCTTTATTTTCTGCAATCTGCATGATTATGGTGATTAAGTGTAATGGTTTACAGAAGCTAATCCATCAAGTGTGAAAAGGGCCTAGTTCATTTGATTCCAAATAATGGAAGGCATTGTATAAACCTGTAGAAAAAAGACAAATTTTCTTAAACTTCTGAGTAAGTTTATAGAAATTATTTCATTTTTGTGGGCAAACACACATAAAATAAGCAAAATGTCATCCTTTGTTCAATTGCTCTTGTTTTAAAAGTTTTAAATGATTTACACATTCTATTGCATGTTGTTTATGAACAAATAGTAAGCCAGTTAAGTAATTAATTAGTCCTATGTACTGTCCCACTGCTGGGCAAAGGCCTTCATCATTGAAATTAAGTCATTGCTGCAATTGATGGGTGTTGGCTTAATCAACACCCTTGCCAAATGTGGGTTGTTGGTCAGCAACCCAGGCTATGTTTGAAAAATCCGAAAATCACTTTGTGTTGTGATTTGGACCTGGGACCTCAGGATCTGTGACGGTGCTCTGTCACCGGCCGCTGATGCGTTATAAACAGCCATGAACAAAAAAAATAGTATAATTAGAACTGCATACTTAATTAACATGAAGAACTAAATAAACATACCAAAATCAACAAGTTCATAAGACTCGAAAGTTGAAACACAATCAATGAAGAGATCTGCAGCATGACTGTAGTCCCTCACTGCAAGGCAGTACATGGCTTCATATGCTTTTAATTTATTTCTTGAGCGCCAGTCACCACCCTTGTCAACTAGCTCATGTGCCTGCAATCAGTAAAAACAAAATAGTTAGTTCCATTATAATGATTCAAAAAATGCTTCAAAATTTTCAAACCTCTCGCTAAATCACTAAATCCTTTCTTTCATAATCACTTTAACAATTTTAGTTTCATTTTATTCAAATTCAAACGCAAAACTTTTATACTCTATAGTAGCGCTTGCAGGCATTGTAGGCTTAAGAGAGTTTAACTGACTTTATTGAACATTTCTCCCAAGAAAAACATATAGATTAAACAAATACCTTGCTAATAGCCTTTCCCATTTCTTTCACATTACATCCATGGAAGTATGCAATTCGGAATAATGCAAACACACCATCCAGTCGTCTATTGGTGGTTAAGGTGGAGTCTTCATACTTGGTAGTTGCCAAAGCTGTTGCAGCTTCTTTGTCTCCAATTGAGCACAGATAGTCCAACCTGGAATGAACCAATTTCTCTCTCATACACAAATCTAGTGAATTCTATAAAATTACTTTGTTGTAGGTCTTTGTCTCTGGTAAACAAAACTAAAACTGAGCCGAGGCTCCTGAAAATAATATAAACATAAATGCATACCTATCTTGCCAAACAGGAGTCTCTGAATCATCCTCTTCAAATTTGGCTAACCTGTCCTGGTTGGCTTTTGCCATTTCATCATACAACTTTTGATCAAATGGCCAACCAAGATCAGTACATACTTCTTTATAGTATGGGGCCATGTTACCAGCTTTTATTCCTTGAAAAAGCTGTTCTTTATGCTGAGGGTTATCCTTTAATTCAGGTAAACTAAGCTTGAACTTTACACTTGCCAAAGCCATGTATTCAGGAGTTTTGCCTTCTGCTGATAGCTCCATGTTTAGCTTCTGCAAGTTTTATACTGTTTAAATATTGTTAAAACAAAATATAGATTGTTAAAATTTAATAAATTGAAAAACACAGTTTGGAAAATCACTAATCAGCAATTTTCAACAACGCACTGTCACTCCTGTCAGTCTCAAAAATGACGGATGTGTTTTTTTTATATTTGGCTTGTGCGGATTGTACATTAGCCACGACGGGGTAAAAAGTTAAGGAAGCGATGGAGGAAAAATAACCGGGAATATTGCAAATGGATAGGGAAAGTTTGTGGAATATTTTTGTATTGTGTTCAGTTTAAACTCGTATAATAAGGTGAATGATGCAGTTATAGATAATGATCTGTATACATAAATATAATTCGAAAATAGCAGCGTTTTACCCTGAAATAAAACGCATATTAAAATACCTACCTAACTGGAAGCTTATATTGAGAGAGAGCATTTCCGTTTCCCGTCGATTTCCTGTATCTTTTCGTCTTCTACTTTTAAAAAAATCAAAAATTTAAACTTTTCCGTCCGAAATTCTCAGAAATTCAGAAATAAAATCATAACTCGAAAACTATGAACAATCGCGGAACATACATGGGGGTGATTCGGGTACTTTTTAGTTTTTACTCATAGTCCAGGAACTTAAGGATTTCACGTCGGAAAAAGTCCAAACATGCTAAAAATTTGTATACACTGTCACGTTTTATTATAAGCAGGGTTTAAAAATAAAACGATCGAAATATAATTATTATTTTAAAGAATTTAATTAAGTTTAAAAGTACTCAGAGCGTGGGTCTGGTGTTAGCTCCTTAGTCCGGCAACTTAAAACACTAATTAGCACTCCCCTTAACTAGCCGGTGAGCAGCTGCCGCAGATTAGCTGTCTTCCTGACGTCTCTGGTTCCAATACCGTCCAACTTTCCAATAACGTCCGACTTTCCAATAACGTCTGACTTTCGTTCTTCGGCGGGACGATTGGTACGGAATGTCAAGGGCAAGGGTGATCCTGTCGATTAAGACAATCGATTAATACACGCGCAAGTATTGTCTGGGGTAGCCCCTAGTTTCTTCAGAAGCTTGAAGCGTTACAAATATAGCAGGCAAAGCTAGGTGAGACCACTAGTAAGTCAAGGGGAAGCATCTAATTCCCTGCGTTAATCTGGTTAAAGGGATGGATATGGCACTTACAGGTATATTATTAACTTATTCTTTAAGCAGATACGGAAAACAAACAAGCTAGTGGCCATCCTATATCTTTTACGCATTTTTTAACACCATACCTACGAAGGTGATTGCGTTTCAAATAGTAAGTAAGTCTTTCAGTAATTAAGTAGATGCATATTTACTGAGCATAGTAATAATCCCCTTAAATATTAATTAACAGCTTATGTACTCATTTTAAAACTTCTATAATAATAAGAAAATGAAACCCTAAGTCACAAAATTAGGTATAACACTCGTAGGCAGACTATCACTAACCTAAAACTAAATAAATAAATTCGTGCACGACTTACCCAGTATGGGAAAGTTATTACTTAATTAACACAGAGGTAACAAACGTTTAAGTGAAGATGCAATCGATCAAGCAACGATTTGCTGGTTCACAATTATTAAGAATGTATCTAACGCAGCTGTCGCACACTGAGGTTAATAATCAATGCGGCTGCGTCGCTTACCGATCTACGCTCCCGGCTCGATAGTCACACGCTTACATAATCATAGGTAACTGGTTTGCGAGTCGGGAACAAGATTCACTACAACAAATATGATTTACGCTGCCCTTATTCTAGTTATTAGGTATTTCGCTGTTTGTTTTTAGCATTAAGTTAAGTTAGTTTATTACTTTACTGTAGGTATATAATTTTATTGTTAAGTGTATTATAGTTATAAGATTAGTTTTATTTATATTTGGGTGAGAATTATTAAATTTAAGTAACCTGCGTTACAGTACCCCCCTTCTAAAGAAAGGATTTTTCCTGTATAAAAATCCGCAGTTACCCCTAATGGGAACAAACATGTTACTTTTCTATGTTGCAGCTGTTCATGGGTTTTATGTCTTTTATATGCCAGGCTCCCAAGTCATTACCAGCCATGTCCTCCAAAATGTATACAAGTGGAGAGCGTTTATCTTTGACTCTGCACTTTATAAATTTGGGTGTTAGCTTTTTAGCAAAGTGGGCGTCCTTGTCGCTTTGGAAATAAGTGCGCTTCCAAACTATGTCATTGACATTACATTCTGCTTCTTTGCGCCTTAAATTGTACCGCTGGGAGTTCCTAGAGTGTGCATTCCAAAGCGCTGCTTGCACTTTGTCAAAAATTGTGCAAAGAAAGCCTAAGTTTTCTGCATGTATTTCACGCGGAAGACAAACTATTTCATTTGGGATATCATTATCAATGTAATGAGACCCGCACGTTACTAGTTCTCTACCGTGAACAAGAAAAGCAGGAGTATAGCCAGTTGTTTCGTTTATAGAACTGTTAATTGCAAATTGAATCTTCGGCAAATTAAGGTCCCATGAACGGTGGTCTTCTCCAACAAAAGATGACACTGCATTCATGATTGTTTTATTGTACCTTTCCACGGTGTTTATTTGTGGAGTGTACTTGGGAGTAAAGTGAACATTGGGTACTTTATACCTTTTAAATAAGTTGCCCAATTCACGGCTTGTAAATTGTATCCCATTGTCTAAAAGAACAGTTTGAGGAACACCGTGGACAAGAAATACAAAATCCTCCAAGTGTTTTGTGACAAGCTCTGCAGTAGCTCTTCTAAGTGGAAATAGTAAGCAGTACTTTGAGAAGCAACAGGTTACCACAAATAGATAGCAGTGTTGCTTCCTGGAGGGTGGTAAGGGTCCTACTAAATCAATTGAGATGGCCTGGAAGGGCCTACAACATTCCTTGGGTCTTCCCATCTTTCCGAGAGTACCCTGCGTAGACAACTTATAGGCAAGACAAGTTTCACACTTTGAAATAAATTCTGCTATTTGTGAATGCATTTTAGGCCAGAAGTGTTTTAAAGCAATTCTTTTTAAAGTTTTAAATACACCAAAATGTGCCGATGCTGGTTCTGAGTGATTAAGCCTGATTATATCCTCACGGTTCTCTATCGGGATAACCTCTTTCCAATCGAATTCCATAGTCAGAGCGTTTTTATTGCGCATAAAACGATATAATTTTGCATTATCAACTCTGTAGTTTGGAAAACTAGTTGGTGAAGCCTGGCAGCCCTTGAAGATGTTCAGATACCAGGCATCTTGAGTCGTTGGTTGACAGGCTGTGTCAGACACTAAAGAAACCGGGACTGCTCTAGACAACAGGTCCGGCATAACATGGTCTTTTCCACGGCGATGTTTTATGGTAAAATCGAAACTAGAAAGGCGAACTCCCCACCTAGCCAAGCGGCCTGTAGGGTTTGAAATGGACAAAAACCACTTTAGAGCCGAGTGGTCAGTGAAGACGGTAAAAGTTTGGCCATTCTCTAAGTAGCAGCGCCAGTGCTCAAAAGCAGTTAGAACAGCTAGGGCTTCCCGCTCAGTAACGCTGTAATTGCGTTCTGGACCAGTGAGAGACTTGCTCATGTAGGCTACTGGGTGTTCAGTTCCATTAATAGTCTGAGAGAGCATAGCTCCGATACCAAAGTTGCTAGCATCTGTATGGACCTCGAAGGGGTAGTCAAAATTAGGGCATGCCAAGATCGGAGCTTGTACCAATAATGATTTAAGTTCCTGGAACGCACGTTCAGCCTCATCTGTCCACTTAAATGGAGGTGCATTCTTTTTAGTAGATGTCAGTTTGTTTAGAGGACCCGCAATTGAACTAAAATTAGAAATGAAACGTCTGTACCATGAAGCTGTACCAAGGAACCTTTTCACATCTTTTTTATTAGTAGGCGTAGGATAGTTAAGGATTGCCTCTACCATTTCAGGGTCAGTTCGTAAACCTTTATCATCTACGACGTAGCCAAGATAACGCAACTGACTGCGAAAAAAATGACATTTTGATAAGTTTATAGTCAGATTTGCGTTGTGTAGTTTATCAAGGACCCGTAAAAGAAGAGATAAGTGCTCTTCAAACGTCTTACTAATAATGATAACGTCATCAATAAATACGAAAACATTCGCTTGGAATTCTGGGCCAAACAAAGAATCAACAAGACGTTGTTGAGTAGCGGGGGCATTAGTCAATCCAAAGGCAGTTACTTTGAATTGAAAAGTCCCTCTGCCTGGAACGTAGAAAGCTGTCTTCTCACGGTGCTCTTTTTTGATTGGTATTTGCCAAAAACTTTTAGACAAATCGATACTAGATAAGTATCTTGCATCTCTTAGATTGTCTAGGATCTCTGACACGTATGGGAGGCAGTAGGCATCTTTTTTGGTAACTGCGTTCAGCTTTCTACTGTCCAAACAGAAGCGAGGTTTACCATCTTTTTTACCAACTACTAACACCGGAGATAGCCAAGGACTTTCGCATGGCTCAATAACATCAAGAGCCAGCATCTCATCGATCTGCTCGGTCACAATCCTTTGTTTTTCAGGTGACATGCGATAATACCTTTGACGGATAGGCTCTGCCTCTCCAGTGTCAATGCAATGCGTAATTAAATGTGTCCGACCTAAGCCTTTTTCTTCGAAAGATATCTTATTAAATTTACCTACAACTGCATCTGCTATGTCTTTTTGAGTTTTATCAAGATTGCAATAGGAATTTAGAAATACTTCAGAGGTAATTGAAACATCTTGTAAAGTGGGGTCATCGTTATTGAAGTAACAAATTTTGCTAAAGTTATCGGGGAAAATTTGAAATTTATTCCAGAAGTCTATGCCAAGAATTAAAGTTGTCTCAATTTCTGGGATAACATGAGTTTTAATGAGGTTTATTTTGTCATCAAATACAATTGGTACTAGAAGATACCCACGAGATTTTAAGATTTGGCCACCAGCTGCGGTGACTGATATAATACTGTCCGTGAACAAGGTGAGATCATAGGGAAGTAATTTTTTGTGCGAGTTATTTCCGAGGATGCTTACTACAGATCCTGAATCAAGCAAACCGAATAGTTCAAGTCCTTGAATATTATTAATATTTACCCTTACATACGGTCTAGGGTCTCTACTTGGTTTTTTGTTGAAAATTGCAGCAGTTTTATAAGTTGAGAAGAAACTCCGTACGAAGTTCAGCCAACTATCCCACTCTAAGTTAGCAGAACTGTTTGCTTCTTTACCGCTACAATTTTCGAACACTAGTTTTTTGGTTTACTATTTGGGTTGCATGTAGTGCAATCTGGCGTGCGGACGTTCTTTTTACCACACTTAAAACAAAAAATAACTCGATCAGCCGTACAATCCTTCATGCTGTGAGAGTCCACACGGCAACGGTAGCAGAAAACCTTGGAAGGGTTGAGGGCGTGAAGTTCACTCGGTTCTATGTCATTTTTAGAATCATCAATAGAATACGTTTTTAGGTTAGTATTAGCATAAGGTTTGTTAGTAGGTTTGTAAATATTGTTGAAATGAATGTTTTTCTTTATGGTATTCTGAGGTATTTTATAGGCATATTCAGGAGCCAACGTAGATGAGCTTGCAGTAGGTGGTTCTTTAAAGTTATCTGCTCGTACTTTGAATTTTTCATAGTTGCGACACAATTCACGTAACTCTTTAATTGTGGAAATATTTGGATAATTAGCTAAAACGTTAGAGTAGCAAGGGCGAATATTGTGGACTAAAATTTCCAATTTTTGACCTTCTGAGTAATGTGTATTCAGCCTAGAGAACATACCATCCATTATAGCGGTGTAAACGGCTATGTTTTCCGTTTCTCCCTGTGTTCTGTTACGTATTTCACTAATCATTCGGTAATCATAGTCCGCTACGTCAAAATCTTCCTTTAAAAGAAGCAATAGACTTCCCCAAGTGGTTGCAGAATTTTTAATACTACGAAACCAGTGTAAAGCGTCCCCAGTAAATAACTTAACCGCACCTGACATCATTTTATCGTCAGAGATATTTTTTGACAAGCGAAGTTCCTCTATTTTTTCTATAAACGACCTTACGCAAGATTTACCATCATATTTTATTTTTGACAGCTCACTGGAGATGCCACGATCACATGAAACGTTTATGTGCAGATTACTCAAATCAACTGCAGTTTTAGACGTTTCACCACCATCATCGCAGGTTTTGTCTTTAGTTTTTCCCGAGGAAATGATATCCCTAAACAGCGCATAGTACGAGTCAAAAGTTTTCATTGCACTTTCTAAGGCTTGCAATTCTTCAGAGGACGTAGGTTGCTCAACACGGCGTAGGCGGTGATAAAGGTGGTTCAAAAACGAGAGCGTACGATCGGTAAGTGACGAGTCAGTAACGGAACGCAGACGATCTAGGTTGGTAGCTATCTTTACTAGGGTTTCATTGACACCCTTTAAGTCATCCAAAGTGTCAAGGCATGAGTCAGAAATGTCCTCAGTGGGATATATTTGTGTCAGCTTACAAACTTGACGCCTTAGTTCAAGAACAGTGCCAGCAGGTTCATCACCTCTAACTGTCACCTCATATTGCAGCTCAGATTTCTGCAAATGCAGGTATTTAATGGGGTACGTCATTTTTAAGAAATGAGAGTAAAGATAACTTATAAGTTGTGCACAAACTTAAACAAGAATTGACGAAATGGACAACAGTAGTAATAATGATAAAAAACAATAAGCCAAAAGCACTAACCGTTCTGTCACAAAAAATCAGCCCTTGATCAAGAACGTTAATAAAACTACAACTACAATTACCATTTGAAAGAAATGTGTTTATTTTAAACTACAAGGGCTTAAATCTACAACATGCACATTACCAACACCAGAAAAACGGCAGAAAAAAATAAATAATGTAAAAAGCTAACCGGATCAATAAGAGCTAATACCATCTACAATTTGAGCGTGGGCGCCATTGTCACGTTTTATTATAAGCAGGGTTTAAAAATAAAACGATCGAAATATAATTATTATTTTAAAGAATTTAATTAAGTTTAAAAGTACTCAGAGCGTGGGTCTGGTGTTAGCTCCTTAGTCCGGCAACTTAAAACACTAATTAGCACTCCCCTTAACTAGCCGGTGAGCAGCTGCCGCAGATTAGCTGTCTTCCTGACGTCTCTGGTTCCAATACCGTCCAACTTTCCAATAACGTCCGACTTTCCAATAACGTCTGACTTTCGTTCTTCGGCGGGACGATTGGTACGGAATGTCAAGGGCAAGGGTGATCCTGTCGATTAAGACAATCGATTAATACACGCGCAAGTATTGTCTGGGGTAGCCCCTAGTTTCTTCAGAAGCTTGAAGCGTTACAAATATAGCAGGCAAAGCTAGGTGAGACCACTAGTAAGTCAAGGGGAAGCATCTAATTCCCTGCGTTAATCTGGTTAAAGGGATGGATATGGCACTTACAGGTATATTATTAACTTATTCTTTAAGCAGATACGGAAAACAAACAAGCTAGTGGCCATCCTATATCTTTTACGCATTTTTTAACACCATACCTACGAAGGTGATTGCGTTTCAAATAGTAAGTAAGTCTTTCAGTAATTAAGTAGATGCATATTTACTGAGCATAGTAATAATCCCCTTAAATATTAATTAACAGCTTATGTACTCATTTTAACACTTCTATAATAATAAGAAAATGAAACCCTAAGTCACATAATTAGGTATAACACTCGTAGGCAGACTATCACTAACCTAAAACTAAATAAATAAATTCGTGCACGACTTACCCAGTATGGGAAAGTTATCACTTAATTAACACAGAGGTAACAAACGTTTAAGTGAAGATGCAATCGATCAAGCAACGATTTGCTGGTTCACAATTATTAAGAATGTATCTAACGCAGCTGTCGCACACTGAGGTTAATAATCAATGCGGCTGCGTCGCTTACCGATCTACGCTCCCGGCTCGATAGTCACACGCTTACATAATCATAGGTAACTGGTTTGCGAGTCGGGAACAAGATTCACTACAACAAATATGATTTACGCTGCCCTTATTCTAGTTATTAGGTATTTCGCTGTTTGTTTTTAGCATTAAGTTAAGTTAGTTTATTACTTTACTGTAGGTATATAATTTTATTGTTAAGTGTATTATAGTTATAAGATTAGTTTTATTTATATTTGGGTGAGAATTATTAAATTTAAGTAACCTGCGTTACAACACTTAGGTTTCAGCTCTCCAAATAAGGTGCTAAAAATCCCCGGAATTCGGTTGTACGCATAACTTGTGACAGCCCAAGGCCCAAGAACGGGGAAAAAATGACTTTTATTTCGGTTTTTTACAACTATCTTCGTTCCTGTCGGTCTTACGACTATAAGGTATACTTATAAAAAATGGCTGAAAATTTTCTACAAAAAAGATGGAATAAAGTTTATTGATAACGCTGAAAGTTTTCACGTAATTTGGCATTGAAACTTCAATATAAATTTTGTATGAGTATTGAAATCGAGGTTTCTGTGCGGTATCTTCACATTTAAACATTTTTATAGACATTCGGGTATGAATAATAGTATATACAAGTGTACAAAATAAACGACACTGTTTTTTATTTTCTTATTCGAATATTACATAGATGTAAAAGTCAACCGTAAAAAAATTAAGCCTGTCGGCTATAATCTAATCTTGTTTTATCGTGAACATTCAGGAATACATGACTAAAAAAATTTAGGTTGCTTATGTAATCAATTTCTGACGGCTTATTCTCTTTCAGTTCCTTCCTATTTTTCTCGAATTGTTCTTGATTTTCCCATGGGACTGGTGGGAAATTCCCAAATTGCTCGAAATCATAAAAAAAATCGGTTTCTGGGTAGTCGATATCGTTTATTTTTTGTTTCGAATCTTCGATTCAGGCAGCATTCAAGCAAGATGTCCCACGACAATTGCCAAATACTGCTGAACATTGGAGGCCCAACTTTCGACAGCCGCACAATGCGCCACAGCCTTTCGAACAATTACAAAAAAAACATGTTCAAAGGACGCTCTGGGGCAGGAGGTTGCGATGTTCTTGTGGGCTCTAATATGCCCTTTTTTAATACCCATTCCCATTCTTGCGGGTTCAGTTGATTTATATCCAATACTGTACCTGATAGTAAACATGATATTGGTGCTCTTTAGCTGCGTCAGCTATTGGGGGTAATAAACTCAAATTTACTGATTTTTCTGCCTATAGCTTTCATAAATCACAGATAATGGTAATGAGTTCAAGTTATCTTGTGTAGCTGGAGCACCATACACAGCTAGAAAGATTCGAATCCTATTCGAAAAAATTGATTGTGCTGCAGCACGTAGGTCTCGACGGTTTGCGAAAAGTTTCAGAGATGCAGTTTTCCCTTTGTGAAAAAGTGCAGACGTTGTGCAGAAGAAGATGATCCCTGATTTCTTTGTGATCATTGAAACTTCGAGAAGAGTAAGATTTTAGCTCGATTTGTCCCTTGCCCTTGCCCTTGTTTGAGGAAGAAAATCTCTTCATCAATCGGAGTGCGAGCAACCAAAATCACCAAGAGATCTACGTCTTCTCCAACAACAACCGTTCTACTTTTGCGTGAACATTTCAACGCTGTTTCAATTATTAAAACGCCAGCATCATCTGCGAGTTATGCGAACAACCGAATACTGGGGATTTTTCACACCTCATTTGGAGAGCTGAAAGGCGAGTGTATACCAATTTTCAGCTTGGTTGGACTTTTTCCGAAGATGAGCCCATTTTTTGTCTAAAGGTCCTGGGCTTCCTGGTTCACACGGAACAATAGTACCTATGTTTTGACATATTAGTATAATAAAACCAAATTTAATTTATACCAGATAAAAATTAAAATTTGATAGGTAAAAATTGGTATTAATGGGTAAAAAATTGTATTTGGGTATAAATAGGTATAAAAGCCCATCTCTACTTTGGACCTTTGCTTTGGACGTCTGTTTTTATGCAACCGTGGTTGCATGAAGCACTTGAGTGGATAAGGCGTATTGAGACTACTTGTGCTAACACCATAATAGTCACTGGATTTAAAATAATCAGAGACTACCTCGATAAGTCGGAAGCTTTCCAATTTTCCTGTTCCCACAATTTTCTCAGATAAGTATCATTCGGATATTTCTTGGTTTTAACAATAGATGATTTTCTTGGTTTTAACAACCAAAAGCAGCACATTGAGGCACAATGTTTTTTGGAAACTTTCTCTGTTATTTTGTATGGCGTTTGAGAGCTTTGACAGATAATTTAGGTTCAGTCGCTTAGGACGCCCTCTGTCGGGATCAAAAAGCAGTATTGTTACCCATTGGTGCTTTTACCTTAGCTCAACATCGAGCAGTAGTGCTTTTACCTAAAGATTTAAGAAATAAATGTCCTTTTACCTTTATCACAAAATAGGGTTAACCAAAACTCCCGGTTATTTTCAATTCCTAACGTTTCCTAACCTTTTTACTCTGTCGTGGCTAATGTACAAACCGTACAAGCCAAAAGAAGAAAGAAAAAAAAGAAAAATAGGGATAAACAAGGGCTAAAATAATGACAACATAAACGTCACTTTCACTGTTTGACATGGTAAAATACCTACCTGTATTCTTTCTCGTGAGCAAATTATTTTTTATTCAATTTAGAACTTGATGTGAAATTGTGAATATCAATTTAAACCAGAACTCAGAAGATAAACTGTCGTCTAAAAAAATACAATGAGCAAAACGGATTTGACCCAACTAGTTGATGAGAATCAGTCTATAAAAATTGTACCTTCAGTTGAAGATTCCTTACGTGCTAAAGGATTGAATATAGACTTGGACGATAATACTACAATCTGGTATCAACAACTGAAAGTCACTTGGAAAACATGGAAGAAAAGTGTGGCTCTTGAAAGTCATGTTGAATTGTTTTTCCAAAGTATCCTTGACCCATTCAGAGTTGCTTTGGTATTTGTTATCAAAAGTCAAGATGTAAAGGATTGCAAGCCAAAAAGTCTACCATACTTCGTCATCGAAACTCTGCAAAAATGGTCACTACCTAGAGGCTTAACACCAGAGGATCCTCTAAAACTACCAGCTTTTCATATAGCAATTCAACAAAGAAACTATCTATTCCTCAATTTGCTTATAAAAACATACAACATTCATACAATGAAGCACATAATTATACCTATTATAAAGGATATGATCAAGAATGACAATTGCAAACTTGCGTCTCAAGTTGTTATTGCTATGGATTTATCTGAAGAAATACCTGTTGAAGATCTCTTGTTTCCATTGATCTTGCAAGATAAAAACAATTTAATTGATGAATATTTGTCAGAATGCCCCAGTCAAGTTCAAAAGCTTTTGTTCTTCTTAGATAACCTACTCGACAAGAGAATGAATCTCAAGGAATTTGCCCAAAATTATATTGAAGAAAATAAAATATGTCATATTAAATATGAAAAAATCCATTATAAGCCCCTTGGAAAGTTAGTAGCAAGGCTTTGTAATAAGTTTAACATACCAATTGAAACATGTAAAAATCTTAGCAAGAATCGCACTACTAGTGGGTTGAGATATCTAATCCATCAGAAATATCAAGAACATAATGTAAGTTTATCTGTTTGGGATGACTTAGTTAAAGACTCTCTGAGGCAAAATGCAGGTTCAGCTCAAGAGTTTATTGATTTATTAGTTGATTATGATCGAAATGAAGCACGCAAATGGGCTGACTACCTAAATATCCCTGAAAGCAACTTACCTTTGGCAATAAGGGAAATGCAACAGATCACAGCAGAAGCAGAAGAGGAAAACTGGGAGGACTCGGGGAAAAACAGCGCCCAGGAGTGTTATAAAATACCATTACCTGAAGACCAAATAATATTAATAGACAGTGCTGAAAAATTTTATGATTTGATGTCATTATTAAGTGAATGTAATCTTGTGAGTATTGACTGTGAATGGAAACCATCTTTTGGGGCCAAGCAATCCCAAGTAGCATTAATCCAAATTGCTACCCAAACCCATGTTTATTTGATAGATGCATTAGTATTAAATAATCCAGCATATTCAAGTTTTTGGTGTACTTTTTATAAGTCACTCTTAGATAATGCTGAAATCATAAAACTGGGCTTTGGTTTGGAGCAAGATTTGAAAGAGATGAAAGCATCAGTGGTTGGACTTGGAAATATAAAAATAAAAGGTGAGGGATTATTAGACCTGTGCACACTATGGAGGAATCTTCTAAATAGTGGCCTTATTGTTCCAATTAATGAAGAAAATACTGGTAATAGTCTCAGCAGCTTGGTGCAGTCATGTTTTGGACTGCCCCTTGAAAAATCAGAACAATGTTCCAACTGGGAACTTAGACCTCTGAGAAGTACACAAATAGCATATGCTGCTTTGGATGCTTATGTATTGATACAAATCTTCAATTTCCTTCAGCAAAAATCTTTAGAGCAGGGAGTTAATTTC
Organism: Udea olivalis; assembly: GCA_947369235.1. Taxonomy (NCBI): domain Eukaryota; kingdom Metazoa; phylum Arthropoda; class Insecta; order Lepidoptera; family Crambidae; genus Udea; species Udea olivalis. The sequence continues at coordinate 13,909,296 of OX376343.1, forward strand.
GAAGAAATATGCAATAGTGCAATGCAAGAACCTAAAAAGAAGCCTGTTAAAAAACTCAGATTACATGAGAGAACTCAAACATTTTTTCATAATATTCAGTCGAAAACAACAGATGAAGTTAAGTTATTAGTCGAACCGAAGCTAATTCATCTAATGCCACATTTGAGATACTGTGGTATAGATACAACAGTTATGCCAGAAACAATGTTATGGTGTGATGTAGTAAATTTAGCAATATCTGAGGACAGACTCATTCTATTGACTAAGCATAAAGGTACACCAAGTGTGAATTTTCTTCAGGGTTCTATTATAACTGTGGGGAAAGGTACCATCAAAGAGCAGTTGCAGATTATATTCAATGCACTAAGTGTAGGTATAAAACAAGGGGATTTATTCAAATTCTGCATAAAATGTGATGGTAATGTTTTAAAAAAGCTAAATGCCAGTGAAGTTCTTAAAATGTGTATTAAGTACCAGCAGTCTAATGACAGCAATGAATGCACAGAGAAAAACTATACTTCCAGAAAACATTATGATGATGATGATGATGATCCAAATTTTGATAATTTTTACAGTGACTCCGATTGTGATGAAGATTTATACCATATGGTAAATAATATTACTTTAGGAAAATCCTGTAAAACAAGCAAAGGAGTACAAATTGAAATAGATAATGTCAAAGAAGTGTCCCTCTCAAATAAACCAGGCATTTTGTGTGAAAACTGTGGGACATTATTCACAGATGAAAATGAGTTGCTGAAATCTGTTAGTGAGATAGTATATAGTTTGACTAAACTCTCCTTAGGGTAAAATAAAAATATAGTAAGTACAAAATAAAATAACAGAATACATGAATTTAGTTTATTTGAGGTAGTGACATTTTAAAATAGCAATACCTATCTATGTGATAGAAGCATTTTTTGTATCATTAGAACAATTTATATTAAGCATTTGACAGGAAATTTAATAGTAAGTATTTCATCTATCCAAGTAGAACTTAACATCATTTTGAGATTTGCTTACAGATATGTAATTCAATGGAAAATGGGTTTCCTGTTCATCTGTTATTGGCTATTCATGTTAAAGTAATAAATAAATAAAAATTGTGGAATCTAAACTGTGAACTCAAGAAAATCTCAAACATTGTTTATCTTGTGGTTGACTAATGATTAAAAAACCTTTATTTTTATTATGTAAGTAAGTACTGTATAAGATTAAGAATAAATTAGGGTAAAAAAAATAGTTCTTGATAAACAGAAGCTAAGTAATTATTTTTTAGTAATTCAGAAACCCAAGAATATTGTTAAATAGAATGTAACTTAAGAAACATGAACACCAAGCTCTTTTTGGAACAAGACGACAATAACTATTAAAATATTTTTATATATGATGTTAATAAGAAACAATGTCTGTTAATTCATGCACTGCTGTATGCTGTTTAATCTTGCAGTTCTGTATGTCGCCAAAGCGAGATAGAAAAATAGCCAGAGCATTCGAACTATGAATAATTAACGACACCATATTCTGGTAGCTTAGAATAGTTACATATAGAAACCAAGTCCGCGCGCCCATTTTGAAGCACCCTGATTGGAGCCCTAAATGGCTCCAAACGGACCGCTTTGCAGTGTTCATTACAGCTCCGCAATGTTCAATATCAAAGCGCGACGCACGTAAGCAAGTAATAGTTACGCATGTGTGGGTCGGATTACCGCTTCATTTTTGACGGGGCGGTTGTATGAAGACTATCCTTCTATACATTATTATTCTAAGCCTGGTAGATTATTTTTCCGAGGGCCAATCACGTTTTCTATCCCCCTTATTTATAAAAAATAAAGTAGTCCCACCCTAAATATATTACACTGTACCACATTACAGCTGAATTAAAGCATGGTCTTAGTTTTTATGAATAAGGGGGAGACTTTTAGGCCTGTATTCTAAATTGTAAAATAAAATTTTATGTTCATAAGAATTATGTATCTATAGAAGAGCACCTTTATTAGGCTTAGTTTTAAGTTGACTGCAGCAAAGCTATTTTGTCATGATGGTAGTATCAAGGTAATAAATGCACTTCCAAAGTATTAAATAGAACACCAACTTATTATTTTGATTATAAACATGGTCCCGATTGAAAAGTAATTTTCATTTATGATTCAATATAAATAAATGAAATTGGCACATGGCACTACAACTCCCAATAGGTTGCGCTGTAATTGACACAAATGTAGATAAGGTATTTTGCAAGCACTGAATATGGATACAAGTCTTCTGTGAATAAAATACTGTCATGTGCTACTTTTGATACCAAAAATAGCGAAATTCCGTTATTTTAGACTTTGATTTGCCTGTGTTGTACAGCACTCGGAAGCCAAATGTTAAATTAATGAAATTTATATTAAATTATACTTAAACATCTACATAAAAGGTTTCATTTTATACAGAACTAGTTTACTCTTTGTTTACCTAACATTTTCCGTCCTATTATGCCGAGTGATCATCAAGAGACTTACAAAAACCGGGTTAGTATCATTTCGTCTAAAACGCAGCTGGTCTAAATAAATATTGGTCAAAAAAGGAGCTAGGCTAGTAGCAAGTGGTCTAAAAAGCAGCTAGGCTAAGTAGCAAGTGGTCTAAAAAGCAGCTGGTCTACCTAGCAATCGGTCTTAAAAGCAGCTAGTCTAAAACGCAGCTGGTCTGAAACGCGACTGGTCTATGTAGCTAATGTTCTAAGAAACAATCGGTCTAAAACGCAAATGGTCTAAGTCACAAGTAGTTTAAAATAGACCTGATCTTCCTGGTGATCAGTTTAAAAAGCAGTATTGTTTCCTTAGACCTATAGTCTAAAGATCCAATAACAGTGACAAGCGGAAACCCAGTGTTAGAAATTTAATATTTTTTTTTTTACTGAAATTCAAGATCTTATAGTAGCAAAAATCGCGGAACATATATGGGGGTGATTTGGGTAGCCCTATATACAGGGTGTTTCTTTTAAGGTGTCAAGCCAGTGCGAGCTGATAGCAGAGTACCATACCTATTGATTTAACCCCCATGTATGTTCTACGATTTTTTGTAGTTTTCGAGTTATAATTTTTTTTCTATATTTTTCCTGATTCAACGAGATGATGGCTTTAAAAATTATATCTTTTTTTGGATCAACTTTTCTTGGTTTCTTTTTTAATACAATACCCAAAAATTTTATGAGTAAAATAATCTTCCTGAATTTGACGTAATATACAAAAATTTTGATGGATACTAAAAAAATGAGATAAAGCAGAACCCAATGGAATTCTTAACTTATGGATAAAAAATAAAAAAGATTTTCAATAGCTTCTGACTAATTTTAAAAACTGCTTGACTACGTAAGCTTTCATTTTAATACAAAAAACGATGCACTACATGGGGCATTATTTGCCAAAATTGGTCGTTGAAAGTGATGTATCGGAAATCGTGTGTTTTTCATATTTTATTATTTATTATTTTACCTTTGCTTATTTTCATCAATCCTGAGATTTATTATCACTTTACGGTTAAGTGGAGCTTATTTAATACAAAGTGCAAGATTTACTTCCAACCGATTACCACACAAGAGTAGATTTTTGCCAAAAAAAGTTAAGACGAGACACGGAAGATCCTAATTTTTTTGATAAAATTCTGTGGACGGACGAGTCAAAATTTACAAGAAATGGCATTTTTATCATGCACAATTACCACTCATATGCAAGAATAAATCCTCATACAATTCGCCGCCACAGTTATCAAACTCAATTTTCAGTAAATCTCTGGGCGGGAATACTAAATAGAGAACTAATTGGGCCCTTCGAGCTACCAGATACCTTAAATGGAGAGAGATATTTAAATTTCATTCAGCAAGATTTGCCTACGCTTCCAGGAGACGTAAACATTTTATTAAGAACCGAAATGTTTTACCAAATGGACGGAGCTCCATGCCATTTTGCTAGAGCAGTTCGACAAGAGCTAAATGAAAATTACTCTGGAAGATGGATAGGTCGCGGTGGACCAATAGCTTGGCAACCTAGATCGCCTGATCTAAACCCAATGGATTTTTTTATATGGGGCTTCTACAAGGAGTTGGTATACTGTACAGAATACCAAAATATTTAAGATTTAAGAACAAAGTTATCAGAAGCGCAAAATCAAATAAGATCGCAACAGGAAGCGTTTATAAATTTAAGAAGAAACTTTTTGCAGCGGTGCAGCATGTGTATATCAGTTGGTGGTCAGCATTTTGAACATTTACTGTAAAAAAATAATATTAAACTAAATTTTAATAGAAATTTGAGTTTTATTTTGGATCCCTCATTTCATAACAATGGTAGCGGTTAAGGATAGTAGTAGGTATAAAATTAATGTTTTTATAATCAATTCAGCTCTGCTTAAACGTAGGCGAATAGTGTAATCCTCAGGATTGATAAAAACAGGCATAGGTAATAATAAATTATTAATATGAAAATCACAAGATTTCCGATACATCACTTTCAACGACCAATTTTGGCAAATAATGCCCCATGTAGTGCATCGTTTTTTGTATTATATTGAAAGCTTACGTAGTCAAGCAGTTTTTAAAATTAGTCAGAAGCTATTGAAAATCTTTTTTATTTTTTTTCCTTATGTTGAAAATTCCATTGGGTTCTGCTTTATCACATTTTTTTTAGTATCCATCTAAATTTTTGTATATTACGTCAAAGTAAGGAAGGAGATTATTTTACTCATAAAATTGCAACTATTGAGCATTGTATTAAAAAAAACAAGAAAAGTTGATCAAAAAAAAGATATAATTTTTTAAAGCCATCATCTCGTTGAATCAGGAAAAATATAGAAAAAAAATTATAACTCGAAAACTACAAAAAATCGTAGAACATACATGGGGGTTAAATCGATACGTATGGTACTCTGCTATCAGCTCGCACTGGCTTGACACCTTAAAAGAAACATCCTGTATATTCTATCACTGGGCTTCCACTTATAACTAATTTTTGGGATACCCTGTATAGACAATAGTTTAATAACATGTGCCGAATCCGGATGGCCCTATTTGTAGCAATTTTCAGTTTAATTATAAGCCTTTTAAGTGTAACAGTTAAGAAGTTAAAGATTATTTTTTACGTAATTTAATTATTTACTTGAAAATAATAAAAATGTGTGTTTTTAAGTCTGACTTAAAAAATATATGTTCTATATTAATTCAGAGGCCAGTATTTTTAAAGTGTTAAAAATACTGGCCTCTGAAATTCAGTGGAATTAGAACAAAGATAGAAACAAGAAAAAATCGACCACCTAGGGACGCAAGCGGGATGGGTCCCTAGCATCAGGTCGAATCTTTGTGTAAAAAATAGAAAATCAATAAGTATGAACAAAACTTTCAGGAATGAGACACTAATGTTTAGCCTTCCTGTATTTTTGACGAAATGAAATTTAGACAAAGAAAATTTAAGACCAGATGCGTTTTTGACGAGAAGCGTTATAGAGCAGTAGCGTTATAGACGAGATGATTTTCAGACCAGTTGGGTTATAGGCGTTTCAGACCACCTGCTAGGTGCATTTTAGACCCATTGCTTAGTAGACCAGCTGCGTTTTAGACGACTTACTACTTAGACTACCTGCTTTTTAGACTAGCTGCGATTTAGACGAAATGATACTAACCCCAAAAACCATTATGGCATGGTCATTACTCAGTAAGAGATGTAAAAATAGGCGAGACTGAGGCAAACGCAAACCCATTTAAAATGAAAAAAAAACTATCTAAGTGAAAATTAAATTTATTAAGTAAATTAACTTTCATTTAAAAGCCTCTGTACAAATCAGTTGAACAGTCAGTATTATTTGTATGAAAACCCTATAATTAAATTAAATTTAAAAAATCTAATTTACGCTTACATCGTATCATATTGATTTTGTAAGTCTTCTGATAATCACCCAGTATGGGCTTACTTGAAACATCAACATTAACATAATGTTAATGACATAATTTCGTTTGTTTCGTTTTTAAAACCTATTTTCTGAATGAAAAATATAACCTGCCATGAAAACTACATACTTTTTTTCTTAAATTAACCAATCATAATGGAATTTTAAAAAAATATTATTTAATGTATCGGTAAAGTTTGGATAACTTTTTCAAAATAAATAAATGTCCTCCGAATTACAAAAAATTGGAATTTTTATTTGATATAATTTTACTGTTTTGATTTTAAGAAAAAGAAAATAAGACCAATGATTGCGATAAATTCAGCTCAGATAAGAAAAATAGGACACAAAATATTAGGTGAGCGAATATGACCTATGTAAGCCTCTTATCAAAAAATAACTGTACAATTCAGGTCTTCTCTCAGCTGGTTCACTTCATTCACATCTAGATTGTTGTCTTGTAAATCCAAAACTTCCAACTGCATACTCGGAAATCCTTTTAATGTTGTAAATTTGTTATTTTTCAAGGTTAAGATCTGAAAACATAAAATATATTTTATACCAACATAAATCTTTTTAGGATTATGATTAATATTTATTTTGTTTTCATCTATTTATTGACTTACCTTACAATGTTGTAGGACAATCAAAGAAGGCAAGATTTTTGATGTTAAATTCTGATTTGACAAATCTACATTTTCACAATAACTATAAAATTGAAAATGAGGTAAGCTCGTTAACTTCTCATCAAATAATATCGTACAGGATAAACTATTATTTTTGTAATCATGGTTTAGTTGATTTTCAATACACCATTTTGATTTCAGATCGTCATAGTATCCTGTGCGTAACTTGTCTATAACTTTAAGTTCTTGCAAATTCTTTAGGACCTCAGTATGATATTCTTTTGCATCAATACAATACAGAAATATCGTAGTTGTTAGGAGTGTCCCTGTAACAAATAAGTTTTATGTTGAGCCTTGCAAAACAAATGCTCGTAGATAAACAAAATAACAATGATTCGCCGCTGACGATCCATTTTAAATATTTTTTCGGTAGAGCCAAAAAAACATTTATTTGCCTAAACTATTTTCACTGCTGATTGAGATGAACCTCATGAGCGCGTTTTGTTAACTTTTGATGAGATACGCCTACATGCGTTTTCTCAGCAGCGAATTAATTTTATTGATTGTTATAAATTGGAGTGAAATTTAATATCATGTTTTCATTAATTGAATACATTTACATTACTTATGTTTGTGAGCACCCATAATATCAATGGAAAAACACCTAGCTGAGTACCTTTTCCTTCATATCAAAATGAGTAAAAATAAAATGATAAGGCCAGGCCATTCGAAATACTTTTCACTAAAGGCCTGCACAGACGAGGGATTATCCGCGAAGTACTTGTTTTTACGTCTAAATAGATCCCTTACAAACTGTATCGAGCAACACACACGAACGACTAAAAGTACGGCGAACCAAAAATCCGCCGAAACACCGCGGACGCCCGCGGAGCGAAGCGGATTAAAGTGTGCGGGCGTCCGCAAAAAAAAAAGAACGAACGATCTATGAGCAGTCAACGCACACTTCGGATTTAACTCCGCGTTAAAAATCGTTTCGAAATAAAGGGATGGACCCAGTATTCTTTTAAAATGTCTTCTTTTGCTTAAACTTTATGTAAATTACAGCACATCGTAAACTCAGAATATTTAAATACTCTCGGACAACATATGATCGCACACCGTGTGCGTTGAGTCCGTTGTAAATCTGCGGGGGATTATGTATTCGCGGAGCGTACTTTTTTCTCCGCGTAAGTCGTCTACGCAGGCCTTAACTAACGAACTATGAGCAGCAACGTACACAGCGGACTTTAGTCTGCGTTAATAATCGATTCGAAATAAAGGGATGGACCTACCATTCTCTTTCAAAAAGTCTTCTCTTTTTCTTAAACTTCATGTTAATTACAGTACAACGTCACCTCAGAATATTTGCCTACATAACGTGCACCTCGCTAAATTTCTGGACAACAAATGATCGCACTTGTTGTCCAGAACGCGGCGGACTTTTTATTCGCGGAGTGGACTTTATTTTCTCCGAAGCGGACAAAAGTTCGTCGTTTGCCCGCCCTAAATAATATGATGACAATATGACATAAGCTCTAGTATTTCTTTTACATACATTTATTGTTTGGTTCCAAAGCCAAGAGCTGCCGACAAGCTTCTAATTGTGTTGTCAATTCCTTTATGACAGGCTCTGAATATTTTTTCTGAAAACTTACATCGTTTTTACCAACATACGGGTACGAGTATATGAGTGGTTTGGATTGGCTGCATGATATTTCTTTTTTACCGGTATCTCCAGCATATTCAACCTGAAAAAAATGTTAAATAATTTTACGATAATATCTTCAATATGGTTGTAAAATGCAAGCTGGTATCGTCATGGCGAAATAAACAATCAGAAGCCCGACAATTTACCGAACGTATTTGAACTCGACGGCGGTAACCCCACCGATTTATTGAGAGTACCCTTACAAATAGTCTAAATTTTTTTAAGTAGCATAATTTACCCTTAACATACCTTTATTTGCATGCCATCCAATATCACTTCATTGTGTTTCAAAATCCATAGATTATCTAATTGGTTTCCAGTACAAGATATCCAGTCGCCCGTTACTGTTGAGTCATTTATCACAAAATGTGTACTTTCATTTACATATTCACCTGACACATATTGATTGAATGCCACTGATGTTTTTGAAGGGGTAACAGTTGCTACGACCAGGTCAATACTATTTTTTACAGCTCCTGGAAGTCAAATTACATGGTGTTACTTGGAAAAAGCAAAAGTTCGGTTCAGAGACTGGAGGCAGCGAATGACCGTAGGTGTAGGAAGCAAAGGCAACTACAGTGTCGCAAGTCTGCGATTGGTGGCTTAAGTTATTGAATTGAATTTACATCATTATGTATTACATTAACAGCCCTAGACAAGTCCAAAACAATCTAAACAGTGACAGTCATAAATCGCTTATAATCAATCCTGTACCTATGCGTGATGAAATCCGCACGATATTAAAAACACCCTAAAAATGTATGGAGACAAAATGATCTTTCAATTGATTTTTGTATAGGAAAAGATTAGCTTAGCACACAGTATGTAGTGAGAGAACACCTCTTACCATTTGCGCTTTTTGTTATCATGAAAAAAAAGTAATAAGTAAGTACATTATCTAATTACAAAATGGTTGTCCTACTATTTCAGAGATTCGTATTTCCATGTAATTAATAGTATACACACGGCCGAAATCGTGAGAAAAAGAAAGAAGAATTATTACTTTATTTATTTAAGCATTTTACAATGCTTGTTTTGTATATTATCTAAAGTTAGAGAAACTAGAAAAAATATAATTTCGGACCTTGAAGAAATCAGGCAGGATTCGAACCCGCGTCTTCCACAATCCGGATGGCTGCTTTAACCACTGTACTACTGGAATCTTAAGATTTATACTTCATTCATTATAACATTAGAAATAAGAAGCAGGGGGGCTAAAATGAATGACAATTTGCATTTTACGTTGCCATGACGATAGCATACCTGAGTGTAACCTGGCAAAATTGAAAACCCCTTCCGCCACAACGTATGAAGGGATTATGTAACATTTTAGATTTAGATTTGGTAGTGTTATAGTGACAGTAAAAATGTGTTCGGATAAAAACCCCTGCTTGTTTTAGGTTTTTACACCGTTTTAAGTGTAGTTTGATGCAACACGAAATAATTTATTTAAGCAAAAGCCTTATAAATTCAGAATTTCCTTTCTTTAAATGAGAACAAATAAATCGATTTTTATAAATTCGGCATAAATCTTAAAAGTAATAATGTTTATTGTACTTTTCCCACAACGTGTACCCTCAAAAGAACCTTTTCACTTCTCATGCTCTAAAAGTACGCTAATTAATACCTTTAGCCCTACGAAGCGGGACTAAAGTTGGTCTCTAGTGAGTAAAAAGCAATTAGTTTTTTAATTTCCTTCATGGGACATAGACAAACTCAAACAGTCAGTAAATATACTATTATCTGTGGAGTGTGGACCATCTTCATTGCGAAAATGTTGAAAGTTTTAGTTCCATGGTTTGTCCGCGAAGAAGGTAGGGCCATGTGTTTTAAATTGTTAATCTGTGACGGGTTCAGAAGAAAAAATTGACCGCGAAAATTTCAGAACTTTTGTCGAGTGTAAATTTGTTCGGTTTTGAATGTTTTTGTACTAAATTGACTATTTCTCTCGCACTCAAAGTAAAAAGTACAATTTGCACCTCGAGACTAAACGCCAACTTAATATACCCTCGGTTTCATTGACTCTGGTATATTATGGCTTCGTTTAGTCCCTCGATATAAAATATACTATTTTTACTTCTGTCTAATGCTATAATGAATGGAGTATGGATCTTAAGATTTCGGTAGCTCAGTAGAATCCAGCCTGATTTCTTCAAGGTCCAAAATTCGATTTTTTCTAGTTTATATATCTTCAAAGAAGAATTCGTTCTGTAGATTTAAACACCACGTCATGTTTTTTTATACAGGATGTCCCAAAAAGTACTGATAAGTATTGTTGAGAACTTTGCGAAAAAACAGTATTTCCCCAATTATTCAGTTTTAATATATTTTTCTAAATTATTGATCAGTGTTATGAATGTAAATACTTCTAAATAAAGTAGGCCTGGTATTCAGTAAACGATGCAAAAAATGAGACATGTATCTCGATTATTCGTGCTACAGTGACCAAAAAAGTGACTTAACCCAATCATATATCGAAAACTACCAAAAATTGAGGAACATACATGGGGGTGATTCAGGTAGCCCTAGTGATGCTCTATCACTGGGCTTCTGCTTATCACTCCTTTTTGGGACACCCTGTATGCGTCTAATGGCAAACGAGCACACGGGTCGCCTGATGGTAGGATTGGTAGGCGGTTATCGCAGCCCATGAATGCGTGCAGCACTAGTGGCCTCACGTTGCCAACCCTTTCTAATGACCCTAAACTTTAATTGATTGTTAGCATAGTAAAAGGAGAGAGAAGTAAGCCGACCCGGGCCCCGAGCGAGAGATAATAGCCTAAACACGCAGGGCTGTTGCATGTAGTTTATTCGATCGTCTTAAATGATGCGTCAATCTTTGAACAATCAAACTGAACTACAAATCTGTATCCGATTAAACACATTATTACGAGTATGAATCTTAGTTAAGTTAGGTACTCACCGTTTTTATACGGTAGGTAATGTGAAGAAAGACAATTCTGGATTTGATAAGTTGTTAATAAGTCATCCATAAACACTGCAATACCCATGGAACGTACGTCGTCAACGCACACAAAACAAAAATTTCAAGTGGCATCGGCAGCTCAGCGTTGCGTCGTTGTGCGCGGCATGACCTATGCACGGCGCAGCCACGACTGACTTACTCTTTTTCACCTTATATTTTATCAGTGTGTGCGTGCGACGAGCGCAGGAACGGGCATAGTACAGGCGCGCTCACATATAAACCGCGGGCGGGGCGTATGTATGAAGACAACCTACTTCTATTCTTTTACTATGTTTTTAGTGAGCCAAAAAGTGAAGTAATTTTTTAAACAAAATGTAATTTACCTAATAACCATCTTTGATAAAACCAGGCACTGGTGTCATCTGGGTCAGTGAATGCTGCGCTCTGAACCATTTTTAACTCATGCTTGTGATGGCTGTCTTCAATTGGTCTGCCACCTACAAAAACGAAATTAAAAATTGAAACGATAAAAATGCTTAGCATCTCACCAGAAGCAGTAACTAGGCACTTACTGTGCTACTAGTATGAAGTACTACAATGGAGAAGATCCACTTTCGTATTTTAACACTTTCGATGCTACAAACCCCGGAGATTCCAAAAGCATTCCAAGGGTAGGTACTTTTGTAACATGCCACACAGAAACCGGCCGAGGTAGCGTGGCGGCGTCATACATTTCTCGCTCCCGCTACGACCCACGGACCGCTTCCTGCCTTTGTACCGCTCTGTGTGTGCTGGGCTTAAGCAATGTTTCCTAAACAAACCTATACAATTTTTTTAAATATATAAGTCCGGATCATTTAGGCGCTCCGAAATAACAATATTTGTGGTAGTATAAAACATTACCTATCAGTATCAGGGGTCTTCAGCTGATTTACATAAAAACAATTCACACAAAAACACGTAAATCTGTCTTTAACTGCACTTTAAAAGGAAATAGGCAAGGAACGAATCAGAAGCGAGGAAATCCATAGAAGAACTACAGTGACCGACGTTCTAGACTAGTCTAGAACAGTTCTAGGCTGGAGACCGTTGTAAAGTAGGGGCGTGGGGCGCCCGCCTGCAAAGTAGACGGACGACTTGGTCAAGGTGGCAGCCAGGTGGCAGGATTCCGGTAAATGCAGACCGCCTGCAACCGCTTTTAAACATGTAGGGGAGGCCTATGTTCAACAGTAGACGTCTAGTTGCTGCAAATGATGATGATAAAGCTTACTTTATCATCATCATTTGCAGCAACTACTTGTTACTTATAACACCCTTAATTTAAGACCAAGTACAGCAAACTAGCAATGTATTCACGAGTATTGCATTACTCTCTGGGGTGTCTCAATGCTTTAAATGTTGATATTGAGTAATAAAGTTATTCGTTTTCTGACTTAACGCAATGCCGCGTATCACCCGCCCCTGGTACTCCTAATGATATTAGCAGTGCCGGTAACCCGCTGAGCTAGTTCTTAAAAATTTAGCAGAATCCATGAATTGAGTATGGCAACAATTTTTTTAATATTTTTTAAAATACCTTTTACTATTTTAGGCAACTAATTTGAATATTTTGTTGATCTAGCCGATAGTAAATTTTTACTAATTTTTAAACATTGCGAACTCATGACGTCACAAATTCGCTTAGTGTTCCCACATGTGTTTTTCCCCGATTCGTGGTAAATAAATAATGAGGAGAAAATTACCAATTTACTGCACTGATGGCTGAAACAGAGCTCGTAGCATCTCACGAGAATGTGAGAAGTAGACTTCAGATACAATTTAATTTGCTAAGTTTTGAAACCAAGCCCTACCTGAAAGGGTTCGGATTATAGCGAATGGCTATTTTAAGTCCTACCTACCCGTCTGGGCAAGGGCGTAAATTAATGTACAGAGGCGTTCACATCAACCTTACAAAACCATTGCAAAATGGGTCTTCTGTTAACGGCATAAGGTGCCCCTATGTGAAGGTCGATGTGAACGCCTCTGTACGTATTATTAAAAATAACTTTTTGTTAAAATATTTTTCACCTGGGGGAATTTAAAATCTGCTATCTGGGAACACCAATAATACCATGCAGTAGAATCACCTAGCTAAAAATCTCACGTATGACACAGATCAATTTATTTGATTGGTATATTAGGATAGATTATCAACCAATCACGTGAAGGGACGTTTATACGACCCAATAGGTTTCAATTGTGAGATGTCAATTTGATTACCGTCAAGAGTCAAATAAGCACCTTAATGTACTCTTTGCGTACGTTGGCTTTCTTCTGGGGTCATTCATTTGACCCCAGATTGCCAATGTATTTAATTAAAATTATCCTAGATCCTTTGCCTTTAAAAATGTTAAATATTTAAATAAGGTATAAAATAAAAATACCTCGAAATGGTTTTCGATTTAGGACATGTTTGATTTTTTTCTTCCCATAACCAATTGTTCTATTACCTACCTGTCTAACAAACAGACATTGTTTCTCTAATAGGATAAAATACAATAAATTATTTTATTACAAAATCACTAACTTACCCTCTAAATCAGGATATAATGCCACAAGCATTTTACTTCTGTAATGCCAAGCTGAGTAATTAGAAAAGTTGTCAAATAACTTTTCAGTAGTAAAATCAAACTCATCCTTCAGCGGTGGTTTGCATTGACTGACCACAAATCTCCGGTAATCCCATGTATGAACTGGAAGAAAAGAAAGTTACTTAAAAACAAGCGAACATTGAACATTAACAATTTTTATCATCATTTTTCTTCAGTCACAAAACAACAACTGCTGAATAAACCCAGGTTGGGCTAATATTTACAACCTATGGTAAACAGGTTGTAAATATTAGGGGGATCTATTGCTAAGCACTGCATCATGCACTAACACGCATTGTGTAAGGTAAATAATTTGGAATAGTTATAAAATTATCCGTTACAATCTAGAATTCAAATAAGGCCCAAGATTACCAGTGGATTTAATTAAATGATTCTGGACCACCCCATCACAACAGTACATTGAGCTCAAAGCAAGGCTAGTTCTGCACAAACTACATTCATTTACAGGCATTGAACTTTTTACTTACAGTTTCTTTCATCCAGTTGCAAATATTTATTGCACACTGCTAGTTCTTCTGCCCAATTTGGATCCGGCCGTGTTATTAACACCCATTCTCGTTGATGCCAAGCACAATATGATTTAGGATTGATTTTCAAACAGTACTCAGTCAACTGCAATTCGTCGTCATATAATTTTGCCATCTCCTCCTGCATAGATTCGTCTTTTCTAATAAAAAAAAAGCTTTTACTAAAGCATATCGCCTTCATTGCATGTGTGAAACACAATATGATTTACAATGATTATGCTGGCTATTATTGATCAAATGGGTTTTTGTAGTGAATGATTAAATATATTTTACACCTGTAATGTTATCCTAAACTTTTACTTTTGGTTTGAAGTCACGCAGTACCATACACTAGCATTCACTTAACTGGCTATAAACATTCCACACGTCACTCGGGGATTTTGCTATGGTCCTCTTATATCATCAAACAATTAAACAAGAAAAAAATAAAATAAATAAACACAATCTAATAGGTAATTAAATTAAGTAAGTACCTACTTACCAAAAATTAAACACAGAAAAATAAAAATATCAAAATAATTAAATAAAAATATGTGAAAATCAAGCCGCCTTTTTAGGCCTCTGACTAGGCTTTACGACTGATATCTTGCGACGTCAGCCGGGACCAACTGTTTAACGTGCCTTCCGGTAAGGTTTATCACTGGCCTTACATTCACCTCTAACAATCCGCACTGAGCCCGCGTGTTGGAGTATGGCTCGTACCACCTCATAGTTGAGGTGAGGCCTGTGCCCAGCAGTGGGACGTATAAGGCTGTATTTGTTGTTGTTGTTGTTGTATGTGTAAGTCATTCATTAGAAATCACTACATAACTTCGCCAATCACATATTTCAAAATCAACATCAGTTATTGCTTTTTTTTTTCAAAAAGATATATGAACTACTTGATATTTATTTTGCTTAATTCTTAAACAGAATTTTAGTGAAGGCATTTCCAAGCAATTGACCCATTTTTTATTCCTATGGTTTTGACATTGTTTCTTTTTAGGAAAAAAAAATCCCTAAAATTTTAAACTAACAGACATAATAAATTAAACAATTAATAACTTTTCTTAACTTACGCAAAAATAACAAATATCTCTCGTCGTATATTCCAAAGAGTATAGATGTCTGGGTTTGAAGTTAGCACGTTCCCAATTAACTCCAATAGTTCCTTGTCTAGCTCCCCCTCTTTTCTCTGGAATAGTACAAATACCTTTATTCTAGATTATTACTCAAGCATTGATCTTTACTTGAGTAGAGATTTGAAAACGTCAGTTCATACAAAAACGTCATTCAGATCTATACTTGAGTACAGATTTTGTTTCAGGATACGGGCCTGAGTGTTGTAACTTCAGTTAGGAAAGTATAGGTCATAATCATACAATTTCTAAAGTTACTAAAACAACAATATTCATCAGATTATTGTATCACTACATTGTGTTACCAGCCAAAACTCATTTCAGGACTAAGCCTGATAGGAAACCAGTTCAGGCTAGGCCAAACTAGTTGGTCATAATATAAATATGCATACTCCAGAATTAGCCGGTATGGCCCAGTCTGAACTAGTTCAGCCTAGTCAATAGAGAAAGATACGAGCAGCTATGAGACATTCAGTTAGATCAAGGCAAAGTTTTGCATGATATAGCAGCATCAAAACTTTTCTAAAAACAGATGTAAATTCAAGAATGCAATGTTGCTCTCCAATTTCATGCTTAGTGCCTCCAAGGCAAACCATGTTAAAATAAATGTAGGCTGCCCTGTTAGTGCAATAGGCAGACAAGGCATTCCCATTAGTATAGTATAAAACCAAGTGAATTCCTGCCGACTTTAGGCTCTGATCTTTCTGAGCAGCAATCTTTAATCTTAATTAGATAGTGATTCGAGAGGAAGGTTTATATGTGCACCTTTGCACAGCCCAGTTGGGTTGCTAATAACTAAAACCAGTTTTCAAAAGTGCCTGGATTGTTTTACTGCGAGGCACAGGTTACCATACATTCTACAAATAGAGAGCTCTAAAATAAAAAAGGCTATATAATTATAGACTAACCCTCCACAAGCGAGTCCAGCTCTTCCTTCCTTTGCTGCCTATTAATTTGGATGAACATTGTGTTTACGAGGCCAACTGAAGTAATCTCTAATAATGTGAGAATGGGTTGGCAGAAATAACTATTTGGGTTACAAAATGGGAGTACTAGGAAATTGGTATTGGATATAGGAGGTATTTACCTCTACAGTTACTAAAAAGAAACAAGAGTAACACACCTTAGTTTTAATTTTCTGCATAGCAAATTTAAACTTTTTTAGTTTTTCCTGGCGCTCTTTAGCTTTCCTGGCTAGTTCTTCTTCAGTAGTGCGGACTTTGACGCGACCGTGCTAAAATAGAATACATTTACTCTTGAATTTAAGATAACTTCTAATAAAACATGACTGGTATTTTTATAAGTAATGCTGAAACTACCATTATGAAGAAAATCCCTTTAAGTAGTGTTGAATAATTATAATTAAACTTATAAGTATATTTAATTCCTGTCAATTACAACTTGTTAGCACTTATTTTTTAATAAATACATAATCTTGAAAAAATCTAGCCAAATGAAAGGCTCTTTGCTCTTTCTTGTGAGAATGTGACACTTTGAGAAATGCTGACTTTGTTGTTTTGACAATTTTGACATTGACAAAACAATTTGACATTTTAACCTCGGCTCCCGTCCGAATTGCAATTTCAGCCGTCACATAGGTCAACAAAAATAGCCCACCACACACGTAGGTATCAACTTTTCTTGTATGTAACTGGTCAGTACCCGACTACCCGTAAAATTATACTATTCTTTTGGTCACACACGTAAAGATTTTCCCGCCACGTGCAGAAAATGTGTGTGAATGGTGAAACGAAAACGACTGCCTTGTATGATCTGGCGGGTACGTACACGGTAGGTATACTCCGGGTAAATCTGTACATGAGTGGTGAGCTATTCGTTATAATAGCGGCAAGTGGTGAGGAAATGTGTGAGACACATGCTGAGTAGTAGGTAGCCCATTTGACACTTTTTGTTTAAGTAACTTGTATGTATTTTAAATGTCAAAATAAATTTATTACTATTTCTATAAAAACGGAACTCATTTAGATTTGGCTACTGACCAACTCCGATCGATAAATGTACCTAAATGTACCAAGTATAATAAATAAATATTCTGTTATCTGTGGCTCAACGAAATGAATATTTGTCTGCATGCATAGAGCACACAATCTCTACTGGTTTGGTAAAATGGCGAGGGAAGCACTCCAGGATCTAAAGCTACAGTTACATATGCTCATTACTAGCACGTAAGCATGCTACTATTGAGCAAGTGCTACATAGTAGCACGTGTATCGAAGCCTTGCTAGTTATGAGCATGCTACTTTCTAGTAAGCTCAAAAATCGATAGCCGTGCGATTCTGCGGAATTGTTAATCGACCAGAGTGAAGGCATCTTGTGCAGTCAAAGTCTTTGCCTTTGAAGAACAGAAGATAAAGGAAAAAAATAAAGCCTGACCACTGGCGACCATAACTTATCGGTCGGTATGAGAACGGTATCTTGAAATGTGACTCATACAGGCGAACGTTCACTGCTAAGATTGGCTAGTTCAGTCCCATTCGGGCTCACCAGCGACGCCCTTTAAATCATTTGCAGTAGCCGTGTGCGTATGGAAGACATCATCATCATCATCATCATTCGATAGTATTAAAACTATATAGTCGAACATTTTACGATTCTATTACAAGCTCATAAAAGGTTTCGTTTTATTTCCAGTCAATATAGTATCGAAAATACCTGGATAGTTACTATAGAAAACCTATCGATAGTATCGATAGGTGTCGATAGTCATAAATAGTATCCATAGTATTGACTTAAATGGCGTGATACTATAGATAGTATCGTCAAGGGTCGATAGTTTCGATAGGACTATCTCGAAACTATCGCTATTGCAATAACACTATTTCAATTCGAACCCATGCTAAAAAAGCATGTGTGTTCAATCCTTAGCTTTGAGCACGCTCATTTAGTAGCATGTTTTAAAAAAAGCATGCTAATAAAAAGGAAGGGTTTCAGTCAGTAGATGAGCATGCTCGTTTGTAGCATGCGTATTAGCATGTATAACGGTATCTTAACTTAAAGATAAATGTTATTTCGCATTCACAATGCTATATTTTTATATTGAGTATTTTTTTTATTAGACGAAGTTAAGTTTACCGGGGGGTCAGATTTTGATAAACCAAAAATATTGCGGCTTGCTGAGTCTAAACTAATATTAATAAGTATTTATTATTTTATCACATTGAAAAAACACTGCCGATATCGGGTCCCAGTTAAGGGCAACATCATTTCGCAAAGTGACAAGCAGTTGTCCATTGAATAAGTTTCTTAGTTCAATTTACAAATTTGGCTAGAAATATTTATATCCAATGTCTAGAAATTGTTGACTTATAAATAAAAATTACAGATGAGAGACGTCAAATTTTGACGTCAGTCAGTGTCAGTAGTGTCAGCAAACCAAGGAAGTTGATTTTAGTTTTAACTTCCTCATTTTCTTTTCTATTTGTTAGTTTATTTTAAAGATTTATTTCGACAATATAATGAATAATGCACCTCAGTTTTCATTACGCTGGAACAATTACGTTACCCATGTCACCGAGGCCTTCAATATTCTTCGTTTTGAAAACGATTTGGTTGATGTAACCCTGTGTTGTGATGGTGGTAAAATCAAGGCACACAGAATGTTACTGTCCGCCTGCAGTAATTACTTTAAGCAAATCTTCAAGGAAAACCCTTGCCAGCACCCTGTGATAATATTTAGAAACTTCAAGTTTGAAGATCTTAATGCAATCATTAATTTCATGTATCATGGAGAAGTAAACATTTTCCAGGAGCAATTAGAATCGTTTCTCATTACCGCTGAGCTTTTGGAAGTTAAGGGTTTGACTGATAATGTGGAGGAGGAATCATCTAAGAGTCAGTTCCGAATGAGTGACAATATTTCTCTAGACTTAAGTTCAAAGTCAAATAGATTTCCAGAAGACATTGTGCCTGTGTTATCTGACGAGCCTATAAACTTAGCGCCCGTTCAGGGTGCTCAAGATGAGTACATTCCACCCCCATCTCCAAAAGTTATGCCTGAAACATCTCTAGAAAGTGACAATGTTGAACCTCAAGCTGAATTTTCAAAAACAGATGAAAGTACAAAAGATAAAAAGACATTGCCTGTGTCGCATGAGGAAATGCAAGTGGACAATCAGTCTACCTCTGTAGAAGATTTGTCTGAGAAAAGTGGTTCTGGTACGTTGTAGTCCTTTATTATCTAAATTAAAAAAATTGTAGGTTGATGTTTTTAACTGTATAAAATATCTGTTCAAACCAATGTATTTCTTATTGTGTTTGATGATTCTATACATATTGGGTAAGATTCAATGAAAATCTTTGAAAAAGCAATAAAATTGAATTGATGTAAGATCCGTCATCTGTCATACCAGCCAGTCTGAACGATTGCTATACTCCTTTCTAACAGTTTCTACAGGATAAATTATTAATTAAGATTTTCATCCTCGTCGAATAGAAAGAGATGAAACTAACAAACCTTTGCCTGACAGCTGTCAGGTGAATTTCGTCGGGCTTCAGGCACCTGGTAGAATTCGCACTTGTCATAGTGATAAGCGTCACACGAACCTGTTCCAAAACAACTAGGAAATTGTCAGGTGATGGCTTGATCAGCCTCGATTTCACTTGGGTTCAATTTGGAACAGGTTAGAGTGAAAATTACAAAATTGTAAAATACAGCCTTATAATTATATACATAATATACTGTTGTTACGAATTCACTCAATGTACATGAAAAAATGTCCACCATGTCATTGACCAGTGTTAAAGTATAGTATAGCAAAAGCGATAGTAGTGTGTGATAAGATAATAATAAAACCTTTTTCTCAAGAAATATGTGTCAATTTGCAGCAGACTATTATTAAAAAACCAAGGTTTGGGCACAGGTTTGGGTGACTGCTGTGGTAAGGAGGTACACTTCAGGAACATAAGTGTCTGTACACACTATTTAGGTTTAGTTCGCGTCTTCTAGTCCGAAGTTGTCTGAAGTTGTCCCGAGTCCTGCATTCCTATTTTTTTCTATAAAAAGGAATGAATGATGAAGACCGTCGTGGCCTAGTGGCTAAGCACTCCAACTCGGATCGCGGACCTTTGTGTTCATTGTTTAATTTCCGACTTACTCTCCGGTGATGGACAACGTCGATAAAAAACCAAATCAATCCAGATACCGGCAGAAGGCTCACCACCTACCACGTTGGGTTCTAATACCATTGGTAAAAAGTGGGCTTTTGAGTGTTCCGTTCACCATGTCGGCAACAGTCACTTGCCTCTGACTACCCCGTTTGGGATAAAGTCGTGATGGTATGTATGTATGTAGCGTTGCCAGGCGTCCGGATAAAGCCGGACATAGGTAGGATTTTTGATTGCGTGTCCGGCCAATATAAACGGTGTCCGACTTGTCCGGTTTTTGTTAGGCTTTTTACATTTCGCAAACGAGCGAGCGCCGAGCGTGGCCGAGCGCAGGCGATTTATTTATTATTTCATTAGAATTTAACAAGATTTATGGCAATAATCAAAAAAGCTTGATTTTACATACAATTTTTCTGTCTTACCTATTAATACTAAGACACAAATTCCTCAATAATGTAGGGTGTCCGGCCTTTCTACCCAAATGTCCGGCCAAACTGGCTGGTCTGTCCGGCTATTAGGTTTGGCGACCTGGCAACATGTATGTATGTAAAAATAGGTATTGCGACCAGACTAGCTGTTGGTGGGCTATATTATTTTTTATACTAAAAGTAGATAAGATAGTCCGGGAATTTGCAGTGGCTAAAAAAAATAACAAGTCATAATTTTGCTACCCAGATGTTTATTTCATGTTATAAGATTTGAAGTGATGTGTTTCGTAATTACTACATAAATTCGCTTCTTTACAAGCTTCCGGCATATGGTCTCCCACCTCGCCTATGCGACTGGGTCGCCGGATTTCTGGAGGGACGTAGAATTCGTGTCCTTTGCGATGGTCGAAAATCACACTTTCTCCAGATTAATGCCGGAGTGCCGCAGGGCTCCGTCTTGTCGCCGACGTTGTTTCTTCTGCATATCAATGACATGTTATCTCTTGCTAACATTCATTGCTATGCGGATGCTATCACGGTCCACGCGCGTTATTTCGAGCGCCCTGGGGCAAAACAGACTGACATCGAGGAGAAGAGGCTTGTTGTTGAAGTCTTGTTGTTGAACTTGGCGGAGTGTTGGACCGCATTTCAGAATGAGGTGCATGCAATCTTGTCGAGTTTAATGCCAAGAAAACGCAGGTGTGTGCATTCACAGCAAAGGCGTCGCCGTTCCTTTCTCATCCCACTCTTCAGAGCACCCCGCTACCGATTAAAGGATAGCCTAAATATCCTTGGCATGGATGTTCGTAGCAACCTAAACCAGCGGTGATTCGTTCGAATGACTGGGCTTGTCAACCTCATATCTGGACCTCACGACAGCTTTCCATCAGGTGGAGTGAGGTCATCTTGAGAGGCAATATAAAAAAATATAAAAAAATAAAATAATGATGGATAATTGAAAAAAAATTGAAGAAAAGAGTAATTTTGCTGCCCATCCAATCTGTTAATGTGCAATTAGAAGGTGCAGGAATTTTACCTTATGTTTGTTAGTATTTGGTCTTGTTCTTGTTTAGCTGCTCTCAAAATATAAAATGCTGCTGAATGATTTAATAGCAGTTTAAATCATTTTGGCGGCATTTGTTAAGGGAGTCCATTTATTTTCTTCCCAAATGAAGTACGTATTAAATGAGTACTGACATTCAAATGATTAGATTAATTTCAATTGTTACAGAATCAGACTTGGCGAAATTTCGTTGCCAGTTGTGTCCAAAAGGCTTCAAGCATCCAACATCACTGACATTGCACAAAGACTCGCACGCTGGCAAGACACAGTGTCCAGTATGCCTCCGCTCATTCTCAAGGTCCTACGATATGAGGAGTCATCTCCAGAGGATACATCAAGGAAAGCAATTAACAATCAAAGAGATCAGATATAAGAATTCCAACGACAATATAGGTCCAAAGCAATTTACGCACAATATTTAGTTGTAATTTTACAGTTTCCATAGTTATTTTGCACTTAGTGTAAATAAGATGGTCTATGTTATATAAATAATTGTTATAAATAGACATAAGAAGTACTATATTGTACAGGACATTTTACATTGGCTATATGAATGTTATGAGGTTTGACGAAATTATATCTATATTTTATATACTTACTATCTTTAAGTCACAAAAAAACTTGCTCAGTGCTTTAGCTTTGGCTATTTTTGTACTAGTCTACAAAATATTGTTCTTTAATATATTGTTTCCAATATGTATTTCTTTTATTTAACTATAGAAATAAAACCTGTTTAGGTAGTGTAGTGTCCTAAAGCGTCTTAGTTGCTTTTAAACAGCATAACAGCTTTAAAAGTAAATATAGCTTTAAAGATCAGCCCTTCGGTAATTATTATTTTTAGCCCTAAACTAAGCAGAGCTTGTACTTTAAGGGTTTCAGACGCTCGAATTCACGCATAGCTGAGCAGTCCTCACATGTATAGCTGTCCCTTTCATTTCTATTGACATGTGACAGGGCAGCATCAATTTGAGGTGTCCTCAACTTATGATTAGCATTTGTGGATACGGGGCAGAGTACGGAACATACTTACTTAAATATTTTTTAATACATACTTAGATAGATAATAACATCCAGATTCCAGACACACTACAACAAACACAAATGTTCGTCACAAGAATATTTGCCATGAGTGGTGATCGTACACACGACCTCCGGCGCTAAAGGCAGGATCGCTGCCGCTGTGGCAATGGTCAGTCATTGTTTATTTAAGTACATACCTAATGATTATTAGTTATTTAAAATGAATAAAATAACAATAAATATGCGCCAGACAACACAACACTGTTCAATGTCTCGAGTTAGGGATAAATATCCCTGTGTTACGAGGTACATACAAGGAATTAAACACAAATGTTCGTCACAAGAATATTTGCCATGAGTGGTGATCGTACATACGACCTCCGGCGCTAAAGGCAGGATCGCTGCCGCTGTGCCAATGGTCAGTCATTGTTTATTTAAGTACATCATACCTAATTATTATTAGTTATTTAAAAGAAATAAAAATAACAATAAATATGCGCCAGACAACACAACACTTTTCAATGTCTCGAGTTAGGGATAAATATCCCTGTGTTACGAGGTACATACAAGGAATTAGTCAAAGTCAAAGTTGTTTATTCGTGATTCACAGGTAAGATACAGATGTCAAAAGCTTAAATGATAGTGCTCTGTGATCTGCCATTTGGCGTACAAATGTCTTAATGTCGGTTTACAGTTAATTATTTAATATTAATCCATCAATTTTTAATCACAATAATGTCGTAGCAGATAAGATAAGAAATAAAATAAAAATAGGTGGCTAGGTAATGCCGTGTGTGTGTGTGTGTGTGTGTGTGTGTGTGTGTGTGTGTGTGTGTGTGTGCGTGCGCGTGTGTGTGTGTGTGTGTGTGTGTGTGCGCGCGTGTGTGTTAGTGATATGTCAATTATTTTTAGTCTTAATAAAGTCTTGAACCGAATAGAAAGCCCTTTCCTTCAGATATTCGAAAAGCATTTCTTTTGAGAATACTGGTTTTCATGTCATATTTGCTATCTTTTTTTTGTGAATAGGTTTCACGAGTGTAGTTTTTAGCTTTGATGGGAAGATACCTTCTTCTAGGCAAATATTAATGATGTGACCCAGAACTGGAGCGATATAATAGGATACTTCTTTTATGGCTTTTGTAGAGATATCATCTAAGTATACCGGTGCTATTAGTATTTTTAAGTTTTGCATAATAGTAAATACTTCCTCTTGGTTAGTAGGTTTCAAAAATATTGAGTTGTAGAAATTTTGACTTTGATTACAATTTTGTCTAGATGTCATTGGCAGGTCAATATAGTAGGTAGTCGTTAAAAGCTTGTGCTATTAGTTTAGGGTCTTTAATATTCTTGTTATCAATTACTATTTGATTCGTGATCTCTTTCGGCAGATTTTGCTTACTTTGTTTTATAATACTCCATGTAGCTTTACCTTTATTTTCAGAATTATGTATATAATGATCGTTTTGTGCTTTTTCAGTTAGTTAAATGATTTTATTAAAAGTCGCTGCATATTTTTTTAAATGTAACTTATCACTAGCGTTTTTTGACAGTCTGTATTGCCTTATGAAAGTCCATTTACGTTTACTGCATATTTTAATACCCTTTGAAATCCACTTTGGTTTTCGTTTCGTCCAATTTTTTCTTCAAACAATAGGAAACATAAGTCATACATTAGTTTAAAAATGTCAAGAAACTCTGAATAAGCAATGTCACCATGTTTAATGTCATAAATGTTGCTAAATGATAACTGTGATATATAATTCTATAATTTTAACAAATTTTCTAAGCAGTAGTCGCGTTTCATACAGAACCAATAGTGACATGGAAAAAAATATTTACTGGACATTTCATTAACTGGGCTTTATGATCAGAGACTGCAAGTTCTAGTAATTCTGTTTTAGCCTTACGTATATTATGGATGATATTGTCTAAACATGTTCCACTGCTTGGTCGTGTAGCCTTCTTAACAGAGAATCTAAGATCAAAGTATGAGATTATCTCCTGAAACTTAGTTGATTCCTGAGTCTTTTTCAAGATAATTATATTAATATCTCCGCAGATTATTAATTTATTGTTATTTTTCCTAGTCAGAACGCTTAATATACCTTCTAAATTTAAAAAAAAAATTTAAATAGTTTTTTTTATTTTCATTTTTTGGAATTCTGTAAATGCACATTAATATCAAATTAAAGTCTGTTAACTCTATAGCACAAGTCTCCAAAACATTATATATATTGAATTGTGACATTTCATCTAGAACTCTAAACTTAATTCCGTTTCTCACCAGAATACAAGATCCGCCATTTCTATTATCCCTCGCGAAATAAGCGCCTATCGAAAAATTAGGAATGTTTAATAACTGTACATCAGTGGACATCATATTATTGCGTTCGGTACAGCACAATATATCTACTTCTTTTCCCGTGTCTGAGATGTCATCCAGACACACTGTCAAAATATCTAATTTAGTTAAAAGCCCATTTATATTTTGGTGCAAATGTGTTAGTAGTTATTTACGAAAAAACTCGGCGTTTGTGTCATTATTTTGTTCATCTAAGGAAGACGCTGATTGAGTGCTGGCGTTATGTAAAGTGTTCTCTGGTTCTGTTTGTGTAGGTGTACTGTAATTTGTCGTGGTCATAGATTCTGTTTGGGTCGCCACAGTGTTGCTACTCATTATTTTCTTCCTTTGTTTATACATATTATAATTCCTATTGTAATACAATCTCAAAACTTCTTGCAGAATATTACGACATAAACCATCAGTATAATATTTTTTTCCAGGTATCCTGTGAAAAATAATCATATCTAAGAATACAGTGTTTTTAAATTGCCTACGTATGTACTTTATTTCGTTGTTCAGTTTTTTTCATTTAGGTGTCTGTTGTAGGATGATTCATATACAATTATATTAGTGTTCTGAACTCTCGCAATCCAAGATGCAAGTGTATATCTTATGGAAAAAATATTCGTGTCATTTCCAAACCCTTTTATTACAACATAATCGTCAAGACACAAATTGCATAATTCAAATTCACATGTTGACAAAATATCAGAAAGGCTAGCTCCAGGCTTCCAAAAGCAGAAAACATCATGTTTTGTTTCAAGTAGGTCTTGCAATGTCTGTTGTACATCTCTCCCTTGTTGATCCGCTAGTATAATCACGCTGTGTTTTCTTTGTATTTTTGTGTAATCTGTTTTTCCTTCTCCAGTACTAGTAGTGTCTTCTATGGTTGATTTTTTCAATAAACAATTTTGTTTCAGGTTTTTTTTACTATTCATATTTCTTTCGTTCGTCTCTGTTTCAGGATTCGATTGATTTTGTTTACTGTTCTGTGTGAGGAAATTATGATTTAGATGCAGTTGATGGAAAGACGATTTATTTGATTTATTTTCAGGCAAAGTATTCGAGGTATCCTCAGTAATATTAGTCCTTATTTTGCAGTGGGTGACAACGTTGACGTTCTACACAGCAAAGTTAGCTGTTTAACATTTGCTTGATATGCAGTTATTTGATTTGTTGCTCAAACTTTTCATTTAATAATGTTTCTACTTCATTATAGGCCGACGCCAGTTCTCTTTGTAGCTTGCTTATGGTGTGTTTAAGGTCTTCTGTGTTTTCTAAGGTAGAAGCATTTAGATCTGGGCAGCTCCTTTGCAATGTGCGGTTCGTGTTCAATAATTGATAGTCATTCTCATCAACCTCTGATAGCATACTGAAAGTATTATTGGTAGGAATATTAATATCCACACTTCCTTGGGTCAAGTCGCAGACTGGTGTAGGTGTAGGATTACTTTGCGAGGTGTTAAGGGAAGGCACTGTTGATGGTGTAGTAGAAAAGACATCCTCTGCTGGGTTTGTGATGTCCTGTGATGGGTTCGGTGTACTACTCAATTTAGGTGAAGAATATTTATTTCTTGTCGTAATATAATTATTTCAGAGTTAGATGTTGTTTCACCTTTTTTTGATTTTTGTACACACATCTTACATTTTGTTTTTTTCTTCGGTTTAGCATCTTTCAGTCGATACAATTTTTCTGAAATATGCAGTCAAAATCATAATAGTTCTTACATCCCGAACACACAACTAAGAATCCAGCCTCAATTGTTTTTTTGCATTTGTGGCACGTATGCGGTAGAGACACCTTGTGGTCTTTGTTCGCACTATTCACTTTTGTTGCCATTTTTGTCACTTACACTCGATTTAAAAGTATTATATCGTCAAATTATTTTAAAGTGAAAATATGTAAAAAGTTTCGTGTCCGTGTTTGTTCGCTAAATTAAGCCATAGGAAATTCAGAAAACATTGTTTTCTGAATTTGACCCCACCTTAGAATAGGTTCATTTAATTTTCTTATTTATTTTAAATGCCAAATAATTATTATATTTTTAAAACTTTGTGATGAGGTGAGGCCAGAAGTTGGAGAGGTGGGTGCTTGATTTCAATAAAAAAATGTCAGAAAAGTAAATCTAAACAGATATCGCAAGCAGCTCCGATTGTATGGGAACTATAAGCGTGCCACTCCTTTAACGCTTTGACATATATAATATGTGTATTGTGTCGATAGAGTTTCAGGGTGTACGCTTAAATTCGCTCGGGTTGCACGCACGCGTGTCTGTATTGAAAAATAGTATGAGCAGCCTGACACATGCGCCCGCGCCATCGAGCGCGTCTCATACTATTTTTCAAAAGCAAGAAACGCGTCTGTTCGAGCAATTGCGAGTAGTTAGCGTACGCCCTTATTTATAGGTAGGGATCCGTCATTTCTATTGATCTACTTGATTTAGTTAGTCGTTGTCTTAGCTTTTAAGCAGGGTAGGTATTTACTGGTATCTATGTTTGACTGCTTTAACTAAAAGAAGCAGCAGGTGCTCTGCACTCATTTTTGACGTACGAGCTACTATGTATCCTCACGTCATCTATTTAAATGTATGTCTGTATCTTCATTAGTAAAAGCTTTTTTTTTCAACATGGCATGCATTGTTAGCCGCTGATGGCTTTCACAATTTCACCGGACAAGTGGGTGAGCGGAAGGCTCTCAATCCTAAGATTAAAGTGAAGTGACTCTAAGTTTTCTAACATTCGCTTATATACGATACTTTACGTCCCTCTGTAAAGATCGCAAGCGAACGCGGTTTGCTTCGGTGGGACATTAGTGAAAGCACCGACTTTAATTTATACATTTATGGACTTGAGCGCCGTTAAAAGCAGTGCAGTCTTTTGACGCTGCTTCATTAAGTTTACGTCAACCGATCATGACGGCAACCCATGTCAAAATCAAGCAGATTTATCCATAGAGCCAGCGTTTTTTTTGCGCGTATACGGTAGTATTGGAATACGCGCTTACGCGCGCGCTACACGGGTTTATTGCGGCGATTTCGGTCGAACCGATCACTATCGGTTTACCACTGTAAGTCAGTGTCAATATGAATTATACGAGCTTAAAAGCTGCGTCATTGACAGGCATATAATATTGCCAAGGCTACCTCTTTCGATATAGATGTCAGCTAGTCAGTACTTACAGTTACGTCAGTAGGTACATATTCTTAACTGTGGAATGTTCTACGCGGCTGTTGAAAATCAACTGCCAAATGAGTCTTGAAAGACCCGGCGGCTGGGAGGACATTAACGCGCGCAAGTACATGGAGTGACAGAGCCCTGACGACGGTGACATCAAGCACGCGGACCGCCTGATGGTATGCGGGGCATCACTCGCGCTTTGTCGACCCTGTAAAAATCTTTGAAACCCCTCCTAAAGATCTCCATATTAGCTCATTAGGAAAACCTCGGCATGGGAGCTCATGCCACAATTTAAGCGTCTGGCACGGACGGAAACATCTCTAAAACGGAACTATACAAGACGAGAGTTCTATGAATGAAATTAAAATCGATAGATAAAATACTGATTCCTTTCACTGAAACGCTATCGGGACGATTAAGCGGCACAGTTAGTTTTCATAAACACCTTGCGTTATCTTCTTAGATTTTCGTCCATAAGTAAGTAGGTACAATTTTATTATCGACGAAAGTTTCGTAAAATTTATACTTGCTAAGACACAAGTAGTGTAAGTGTAATTGTAACAGCTAACTTAAGTCTACGTAACGTACAAACCTACTCGTACCAACGCGATTTTAAAAAGAGCTCTTACTATTTACTACATAATACATAATTATGTATAGGTATGTGGTGGGTTTATGGCCCGAAAAAAAACTAAAAGAGTATCTATAACGTTTTATTTACCCGTTTTTATATCGTTTCTGAATGCTTTACGGAATATGTGTAAGTTACTGAATTATCCGAAGTTTTAATGAACAATTTAAACCCAGGAGAACGGTAGAGTCGGACACATTCGCAGGAAGGGGACTGCACCGCTGCATTCTCGTCTCGCGTCTGTGCCAGCCAGCATGTGTTGGGGAATGCGCGGAGGGCTGATGTTATGAATGAGTGCACTTGCGTGCAGCTGTTTTCCTTTTATACTGCAGTTTGGGCTAAGTTAGCTCTTAGCGCAACTTTAAATCATTAGCTTAAATTTCATAGAGTAGTCGTGATTAAACTTTATTATAAGTTCGTATTAGGTCTGCTGGATGACTGAGATATGTGCTGTCCACGATTCTCTTCAGATAAGGCGTAAGAAACCTGGAAGAGGTGTCGGTAGGGAGGGCACCCATGGACACCGCCGGTGAACGATGCATTGTACAATACTATATGTGCCCATTGACATTTTGAAAGAACGAATGAATGAAATGCCTGTTGCCTCCTTAAAAATGAAGTGCAATTTTGCTAATATAAATTATTGAGTTTTTAGATAAAGTATTGTTGGAGCAACCACCCATAAGAGCTTAGACCGCTGGCATTTATATTAAGCTCTCATTGCATTTTTTTTGCTGCTTGACCTGATGACCTCACGTACTACTCGCGCGGTAGGTACAGTACCAAGTTCCGATTTATATATTGGTTCTTCATTGCACAAATGGCGAAGATAATGTCAAAAGGTATTCTCTACCAGTTTATCACAGGCCAGACAATAATAATGAAGTAGATTATGTAATATCATTTGTAGAGTAAAGATTTATTTGGCATAGGCGAATACATAAAAAAAAAAATATAGGTACTTTATGATGTAAGTTCCCTACAACAAAAAGGTTTCCGCTTAGCATAATGTCAGGGCTAGGACTGCAAGTCCACGCGATGACGCTGATGTTCTGCGGTAAGTACCTACCTTGCAAATTAAAAAAAAAAAAAAGTACACCAAATAAAAACAAACACAATATAAAATGAGAGCGTTTGTATTGCGTTTGCAAGTTAAACATCTACAACATATAAACAAAAAAATAAATATACAAACAGTTATGCGGTTGCTGATTTAACTTATTCAAACAATTATATTAATATAAATAACTAATAGCACATAGGTACAAAGATTGATTACTTAAAAATATATACTGGGTGGTCCAAACATACACGTCAAAATTTTTTTTTAGATACCTCACACTCAGGGGTATCCGAAATTACCCCATGTATGTTACCCGATTTTTTGTAGTTTTCGTCATAATTTTTTTTAGGAATTTTTGAACATTTCTAGGTTGAGTCACTTTTTAAATGAAAAATGCCTGATTTTATTTCTTTGTTAGATGAAATAGCGCTAGATGATTCTGAAGAATACACATTCATAACGCTTATCATAACTCAAAAAAAAAATTATGAAATTGGAAAAGTTAGAAATGCTGTGTTTTCCCTAAACTTCGAAGGCCGTTTTTAAACAAAAGTTACCTAAAATTTTTCATCCAAATCTTCCCAAAAACTTTACTACACTCTCACATTCATTATCATCTTAATGAAAAAAAAACCATAAAACGCTTTCAGTATAACTATTTTATTGCTCTAGACTAGACTCTAGTCTAGAGTATACATTACATTACAACGTAAGAACTATTACAGATTTACTTACTGATATGCATATTTGAGCTGTGAGCTGCTTCACTGTACACTGAACTACTCACATGCGGCTTCGTAACAAATAAGGTTTTTTTTTATTTTTTATTTAGGAAACAAACAATTTTTATTATACCTTAAGATTACTTAAAAAATAACACTAAAATCAGTTAAGTTTCCACTGATGTTTGACACAAATCATCGAACAATACACGTTATACCTACGCTTGTTCGATGACCAAACTTCGTTGAAGAGTTCAATAGTTAAATAATGGTAGGTACTTACAAGTTAAGTCAATAAAAATGTTACTGAATTTAAGTTTACTTCGGCGATTAATAAAAAACTAGTTGTATTTTTTAAATAAGTTGTGTTTATTGCGGTCATTAATTTCTTTTTTATTCTTTATTAGCTCTTCCGACAGACTTCGTTCTGCCAAAAAGTTATTAGCAAATGTCCGATAGCTAAAAATTTTTTTATTAGAAATACTATTGCTTCACAGAGCTGGAGCGTAAGAATCCTTTTCCACCAGAGATATGAAATGAGAATGTGTATGATATCCACCAATAAGGACTGGTGATAAGCTAAGCTATGAAAATGAGTAGAATTGCTTATAGGGGTAAATCATACACACCCTTCATCTCGAGGACCTCCCTTGTCTGGTTTAAAAGCCGCATAAACGCACAATAACACATCTCTGCAACGGCATGCACCGCAGCACCGCTCCAACCCAGCTAAGAAATGAATAAATAATAACTGGGACAAATTACACCAAAATCATCTGACCCCAAACTAAGCAGAGCTTGAACTACACCCGTAGGTAGTATCTACAAGCTCTGCTTGGTCAGAGACTGTTAAAGATACTTATATATTTCTCAATACATAGTTAAATACACACATCAAAAGTGTCTAGGGATCAAGCATTTTTATGCGGATTTCTTGAGATTGAGATGTGGCTTTGTAATAAATTTATGATTTTATAAATGTATATGGATCCTTTTTGGTGCATTTCATAATTTGAAACAGGAACTGTCAATCAAATTCGAGTAAAAGATGAAAATCAGCTGTCAATATTTTCCCTATAAAAACATACAACGCATTGAAGACATTATTAGTGCTACTGTTTCCCTACTACTGATTAAAACCAACGTTATTATGGAGCGGCGACGTCATTTAAGCAGGGAAGAAATGCTCAGAGCCGTGGGAATGATAGAAGCTGGTTCCCGGCAACGTACTGTGGCTTTAGCTCTGAATACAAGTCAGAGTGTTATCAGTCGACTTTGGACACGTTACCGAAGCACTGGTACCGTGGCTGAGCGCCATGGAGGACGGTATCGCTGCACCACACGGAGACAAGACCGATACATTCAAATCACAACTCGAAGAGCTCCAACAATAACCGCCATGATGTTAGCCGTGAGGCTTCATCACTCTTCAGGGAATTTAATTAGCGACCAAACAGTCAGAAACCGCTTGCATGAAGTGAACCTTCATTCCCGAAGACCGCTAAGGGTACCACCTATAGCAATGCACAATCGTAGGATTCGATATCAATGGGCTCTTGAACACAGAAATTGGGCAGAAGAACAATGGCGTTTCGTGTGCTTTTCTGATGAGTCTCGTTTTGGTATGAGACCGGATACAAGACGTATACGACACTGGAGAACCCCTGGACGCCAACAGCGATTAAAATCCTGCCAGGAAGTCCATCCTTATAGTGGTGGAACCATCATGGTATAGGCGGGTATTTGGATCGGCGGAAGAACTGAGTTGATTTGGATCAGAGGCAACCTCAAGTTCAAATTTATGCTGAGACGATTGTATCAGACGTCATCGTTCCTCTACAAGTGCAAATCGGTCCCTTATTTCAGTTAATGCATGATAATGCACGACCGCACACCGCAAGAGTTGTAAGATAGACTCTCGCCGCAGCTAACATCCATGTCCTGGCCTGGCCTGCTCAGTCGCCAGACTTGAACCCGATTGAGCATGCATGGGATATGCTACAGAGAAGAGCTCTGCCGAATATGGAGGGTATCCACTCGCAAGAAGAACTTTTTTTGTTGTTGCAACGAACATGGGCGGCCATTCCACAGCGTGATTTGGATGAACTCATTTTGAGTATGCCAAACCGATGTTCTTGTGTTGTTAGTGTTCGCGGTAGAAACACAGATTATTAATTGTTTAAGTTACCCAATAAAATTTTAAAGAAAACTGTTATTTCAGTCTTTTTTTCGAACTTCAATGTTAGTGGTTCAAATGTCAAAAATCCCTTTATTAGGAAAATGGCAAATTTCTTTATTAATGCAAAGGTGACTCGGTTTATCGTTACTGTAGACAAACGAAAACACTTTATTTGATGAATCCTTAAAGAAAATTTTAATTAATATCAATCAGGAGAAAAGTTATTGCAAAAATATATGTTGATCCCTAGACACTTTTGATGTGTGTAGATAAAAAACCCTTCAAAAAAAACTATTCCAAAACAAAGCACTAAAAAGTAAAGAAATAATTGCGTATTCTTCTAAAACTTTTACGATAGTATAATGTAGGTACAATTATTGTTATTGTTGGAGTCGGTGTCAGCCAATGTAAGTATTAGAATGGGACCATTCGGGAAGCACTAGCTTTCAGATAAAAAAATAATGATCAAAATCGGTTCACCCAGTCGAAAGTTATGAGGTAACAAACAAAAAGAAAAATTAAAAAAAACATGCAGTCGATTTGAGAACCTCCTCCTTTTTTAAAAGTCGGTTAAAAACACGCACAGTCGCAGACATTTATCAAAGATCTTTGCTATGTGTCTGCGACTAACTGAGGTCTCCCTAAACTGAGGATAGCTAGGAATTTTGCCGGTAAATATCCAGCCTAGATGATGCGCTAGTGCTAGGTTACCTGACTGGCTGGAAATGAAGGAATTTATTATTACGAAATCTCGCTACGCTCTGTTCAGAGAACTTGACAAGTCATAAGGGATGAAAAACCCCCTGGACTCATTTAGAAAGAGCTCGCAAGAATCGCGACTAAAATGAGTCCTGACTCCTGCCTGTGTTCCGAGTCTAATGGAAAATGACTCGATATGATTAGTCATCTTACACTAGGACTGAGTTTTTAATAAGGAACTCAAGTTCTTTATAAAAGATACAAGTCTTATTGGAAAAATTGAGTCATCAATAAATATTATTGACGGACAAATTACCTACTAAAACATAATAAATAACATTACGTAGTTGACAAATTTTTAAGTTGAGATTATACCTACTTCGTACTGAACTACTTACTATACTGTGATCTTTTGTTAGCGATTGACCCTGATTGACCCCGAACAATACCTACTTAGAAAGGTTCTTATGAATACTTACCTTTTTTTTTATGCAATTTAAAACACGCATTCACAGTTGGTGCAGATTGCCAAAATTTACGATAGATATAGGAAAGAAAGGGAATTATAGTGCATGCAGCTTTGCGGAGGGGTAGCGAGGCTTGTAGGAGCCGGGACAGGGGTGGAAGCGCGGGGGTGGCGGGCCGGGCGGGGCGCTCGATACGCGCGCGCGCCACGGCCGGCGGCTGCGATTCAGTCGCGTTCAGACGCTCTCGTGTGTAAACTGCATGTCAGTTTCCGACGGCATCTGTCAAACGTTCCGATCGTAAAAGTGTTTCTCTTGCGCAAAGTACGTATTTTGAGAATATTTCTTCAATTGAATCATAACTTACAGTTGAAAAAGCCTTCCGATTCTTTGTGTGTCAGGAGTTGTAAATATTTATTAGGATTTCGGCAATTTGTTTACGTTCGGCTCACATGTTTACTATCGACGGTTAGGTTAACGATGAATTAACACTAATTGGTAACTGAAAAAGTATTTAATTTATCTTAAAGTGAGGTGTCTTCAGTGTATAATAACGTGCTGATAACAAATGCTGGCATTTTGAATTGGTGGTTCAGCAGTGTTTGTCCTCTTAGATTCCTGTAAGACTGCAGCGAATCGTAGAAAGTGCGAGGCCGTGTACGACTATGCAGAAATAGCGTGAGCTGTTATTCAGTAAAATGAGTGTGTGAATATTTGATGGTGTGTCGTGAACGGGAGCGTATATAGAGTCGAGATTGGCTCGGTAAAAGGTCGGGCGACGGCGCAACGAGGGTATTGATCGGCGGCGGCGCACGGCGCGGCGAGTTGCGAGACGCCGGCGTCGCCGCCTGCCGCCTAAATAAAGCTCAAAACTCGCGTGTGTGCGCCTTGCTCGCCCGCCGCCCTACGAGTCGAAGTCGATCCCGCCCGCGCGGCTACAACCGTGCATCGACGCAACGCGCGTTTCGTCCACCCGTCACATGGCACATGATTGCAATGTTTTACTTTTAATTTTTAGTCCGCTCGTCTGATTCTCCAGTCACTATTCACTGTTTCCGACGCGGTTTGTTTACGCAATTCACACACTCATTCCAGCTGACTGGTGTTACCTGTTGTGGACCGTGGTGGTTTACTTCGTCTAGAGATTTCATTACGGAGGAGGCAGGTAAATTAAACGTGTAACTACCTATAGTGACTCTTTTCGTACGCCTCGAAGGGTTGCGCGGCCCGAAATCTCAGGGCCTGGGCGGATTCCTTGCTCGATGACTAGCCTAAGGGTTTTAGGAGTTGCAACTTGGTTTCTGGCCGCTAACCCACACTTGGCGAGCTTGGTACTTAAGCAAATACCTATCAATTGTAGCAGAGACTCGCTATTGAGGTGATAGTTACCGATGCCCTGTGGATAAAAAAGCATGTTAAGCCTAACTAGTAATCAGTTAACTGATTTATCTGATGATTAATCTAGGGTCCAGTACTTTCGTCTTTCTCCGTATCGTAGATCCCAATGTTAGCCCTAGCTTGTCTTGTCTACAACCGTTTGCTTTATTATCCACATAAGATTTTTATTTTAGGTCCTACTGGTGGATCGTCGGCCCCTACTTAGTTTTGTTTCCCTATCAATAATGCTCGAGAATGATGTGTTTTTATTCGCCTCTCTAGTTTCCACCTGTAACTTCGTAAAAAGTAGTCTATGTTATTCCAGGCCATAATTAAACGAATAAGATCGAAATTAGTCCAGCCTTAAAGATAACCTCAGGAGGAACATGTAAACATGTTTAACTTAGAAGGATTTTCTTTTCCACACATAAGGGGAGCCTACAGTCGTTTTAGGATATGTCTTATTATCACTCTGACTGATCTAGTTCTTGATCTTTCTGCACGTTCTTGATGGTTCTTAGTCCTTTATTGATCGTAGGTATATGATAAACTGTTAACTGACTGATTTAGTATCTAGGGTACCTACCTAACATTCGGTGATAGCGTGTATAAAGGTATAATAGACTTAAAGACTGGTCAAATGTAAAAAACCAGAGTCTACTTCACTTGGTCCTAGTTAAGCCCGTATAAGTTGGCAGCTTTATGGGGAAGAGTAATACATATAGATGTATAACAGTAATTTACTCTCCTAATAGATAGGTACGTTATCTATTAGGATTGTTTTCATTAAGAATTGGTAATTCATGTTAATTTCGACCATAACGTGTGATTTATGCGTTCCAGGTATGGGATCTTCGAGTAATTGAGGAAAGATATAAAACATGGCGCGCACTGTGCTGGCGGGCGGAGCGCTGCTCTGCGCCCTGAGCATAGCCAACGCGCTTATCCTGCTACCACACGACGTGCGCCCCGGCCACGCCGTGCGGCACTTCATCGGCAACCACTCGCGGTACACCCTCCTCGACCCCGAGTATGCGCCCTTCTTCACGCTCCTCGACGACGGCCTCCTCATGACAACGTCCGACCTAGAGCCGCTACTCAACCAACCACTCAATCTAGCTGTCTTGGAACAAACTCCCTACAGCAGCTCGGCGCATTCCATCCATCTTTTAGTCGTGGACAGACGGAGGATGCTCCATTTCGCTGGTGCCGATCGCTTACGCGGAGATATACCAGAAAATGCACCAGCGGGCACTGCTGTTGATTTACTCCCTATAAGAGCTACAGCTCTACTAGACGTGGGCCCCATAGCGTATAAAATTGTTAAGGGGAATCAAGACTCAGTGTTTTCTCTACGAGATAAAAGTAAAGGAGGCACCATTCCTTCCGTTAAATCCGTCATTACGGATGGTGACGTAGAAATTATTGCCACTAAACCTTTGGACACTGAGGACAAAAGTTTTTACGAACTGATCGTTCAAGCGACCGATCTGCACGGAGCTAACAAAGCTAATTTACCAATCCGGGTAGATGTAACTAATGAGAATGATCATGAACCGCTATTCGAGCAAGAGATTTATTATTTTGCTGTGAATGGAACACCTAATGAAAACGGGCCAAATGGTACTGCTCATTGGCAGAGGTTCTCAAGTATTGGCACGGTTCACGCTTACGATGCGGATGGCGATCGTGTGTATTATTCATTGGCGAACCCGAGCAATCTTGCAGTTATAGTGCCTCAAACGGGAGAGTTGATTCTGGCTGGTGAACCAGACGGCCACGCATCTGAGCTTAGAGTTGTCGCGCATGACGCCGGTTCTCCGCCGCGCAAGAGCCGACCCGCGCGCATCTTCCTCGAGTTCATCATTCGTGATAAAAAGGCTTTGCCATCGCTTCACCGCGAGAAGCGCCGCGTTACTCGTGCTGTTCGACCGACTAAACGTATCGAATTCACTGAAGCCGATGGTGAAGTAGAAGGACGTGCAGTTTTCACACTCGAAAAGGAAACTGATCGCGAGACTTTTAAGATTCGGGACGAAAATCCGTGGGTTACTGTTGAACCAAGTGGTGTAGTGAAAGTTAAAAAGAAGTGGGACTATGAGGAGCTTGGACCTGAGAAAACGATTGACTTCTGGGTTACGATCACCAACGCTGGAAATGGAGGTAAGTTTATCTTGATAATTTTTTTTGTCTATTCTAGTAATAGGTCGTGTCGTCTTCTATCTAAGATAGACTTTCATATTTACAACTGTGAGTTAATTACATAGTTTTAAAGGTAATAATAGTCAGCTCATTTCATTCATCATAGAAAATTTAGAAATGAGAAGAAAAAACTTATGTTAGGTACTCTAGTTCAAACTTAGTTATGAAGCACGTAAGACAGGGGTTATGGGGAGAAGGAGAAACCACATGCTGGCCAATTATGACAAAGGGGTATGGGTAATGTTGGCGTCATTTTTGGAATTTCCTCATTATTATGAAAGAACATAGGTACCTATCAAGGGGCACAAACTTTATGTGCAGCACATATAGCTAAAGTATATCTGAGCTGAGATATTAGGTATTGTATTTTTAACTGACTACTCAATTGAACTTGATCCATACCAAGGAAAAGGTAAAAAGGCGGCATTATTTATGATCCTTAATGCTGGTTACAAACATGCGACGCAATTAGGATTCAAGAAGGCTAGTTTTCAAGGGCCAGGTTCAACATTAGCCCAATATTGTTATAGTGTTCTTGAATTGTGGGTAAAAATACTTCAGGTGTTTTTCCAATGTAATGTCTCTAATTTCGATGGGTAAGAATCAATACCTCCTATTTACATATTTACTATTAAAAAATGTCTTTTTAATGTCATTAACGTTAAGGTCGTTTTTCGTGCTAGCTCGTGTTTCACTTCCTAATGCCAAATACCTACTTAACATCTACAGCTTTGTAAACAATATAATCAAAATGGTTATCTTTAACTTGACTGAATGAACTTTTATCAGAAAATTATACCCAACAGGTAACACCTTAAAGCGAAAAACCTTCCTCTCCTATTTTTGCATCCTTTTTAACAGCTGTTAGGTGAGATTAGCTCCATAAAATAACATTCCAGAACAATTATTTTAGTGGAACTAAGGCAAAAATTAAGAAATCATATCTCTGCTCAATATCACTTAGAACAATGTGTACTTAGAAAATCTGTTCTCATGTAAGTGAAATTCTATGTATTTCTTTATGAGAATAAATAATCTTTAACCATAATTCTGACCACTCAGATGTTTCTTTCTTAGGTTATGTAACAGTGGTGAAATTATTGCTGGCCGCTAAAAAAAAACTGACGCTACGGGTCCATACAAAGCTACTAAAATAATAGTTCTAATCTCACCTAACAGCTGTTAAAAAGGATGCAAAAATAGGAGAGGAAGGTTTTTCGCTTTAAGATGTTACCTGTTGGGTATATTTTCTAACAAAAATGCCGCTTTTGTATTTGTTTGTCGTATCCTAAAGTATTTTTCATCTTTAATCAACTTTGTCTGTAACAAACGTTTTCTGAAACGAGAAAGTAATTCGGTAATTGAATTCAGTC
Organism: Udea olivalis; assembly: GCA_947369235.1. NCBI lineage: Eukaryota > Metazoa > Arthropoda > Insecta > Lepidoptera > Crambidae > Udea > Udea olivalis. Next base: position 13,948,640 of record OX376343.1, read on the forward strand.
ATCTTACAACAGCAATTGTTATTTTTCTCCATTCTCCCCGCGACAGTGTAAAAATTTGTAATCTTCGTAGAACGCGATAAACGCGTGCTTCGACAAAAAACTTTAATAAAAATAACTCGGCGCGCTCAAACTGTAGCAAATCGTCTCGCATCATAGTTATTATTTTACCTTATCCCCTAGCTTTAGTTTTTGTTGATGTGCCACTCATCATTTCTAACGTCTCTATCAAAAAGGATTGGGATAATGACGGGAAAGAATAGGGATGCGCGGGAGTCTCTGGTGCCGCTGGCTATTGTTATTTTGTCTAAACAAAAACAAATGAGAGATTGGTTAAAAGATAAAGTTAATTCACTTTTAAGTCTTTTGAATTTAGTTTCTGTTGTAAAAAGTGGTGAGAATACTATCAACTATACTTAATGGAGATATAGCTGCTAAGCTTAATAATATTTGTAAATAATATATTTAAACATAATTCTAGCTATTGCAAATTTTTATTCTTTCGTATTTCTGACTACGGTGAAATGAAGCCGGTGTAGGCGTTATGTTATCTTGAACGCTGCTCTAGGGTGGTCGTATTCTGAGAAATGATTGCTTCATCAAAATTACGAGAGTGCATCGGTCGTGCAGGGGGCGTGCATCCCTTCCGATGTTCTTGTGGCCCTCGCCCTCAGTCACGTTCCGTCCGTAATTAAGATGATTGCACCTACACCTTTTTCTAGATTACTTCGTTGTTGTAAAAACGTCTTATTGTTCTTGCACTTTGTCCCCTCTCAGCACTGTTGGTACCGAACGGTATCGCGTGATTTGACAAGTTGAAAAGTACGAGTACATTGATTCTGGTTGTCTACTTGTCCTAAATATAGGAGCTAGTTACGAAACTACTTACAGATTCGATCCCAACTGTGAGCAAATGTTTAACAAAGGTGATGATAAATATTTGCCTTGAATCTATGTGTTTGTGTCGTTTGATGTTCTGTTGTCGCTTCACATTTCCATAACGGGCCGGAGCCTCTGAAGTGAGATAGTTTGAATTCCGGCTTGCGTTATGTGATATTTAACCAATTATAGTCATAGTAGCTTCTCATTTATAAAGCTACCAAACTTTATCATGGTTACTATACTGATATTTTATTGTGTAAACATGATAAAGTATGCCAGCGAGATTATAATTCCTATGTAGCAATAAAACTTTTACTTCGTAAAATTACAAGGTACCAACTTTTGCCAGTTTAGTTGGTGATATTTAGTTGTTACTCATGCTGCCTTTCTTATTGTTTAGTGTGTCTGGCATCTTGAAGTCATATTGAAATTAAGGTGAATACTTCTGACACCGTTTCTATCCCTCTCAAAGGTCAGAGTGCATAAAAAATTTGTACCTAATGCCTGTTCAGTATAAATAAACCAAAAAGTATTCAAAAATCCAAAACAACTCATGCTCAAAACTCGTTACAATGGTAAATGTGTGCGCTCTGCATAGTGTAGGGTACACCTGTCACATCGAATGGCGCAGTGGAGCATGACGCTAGCAGGTCTCTCTCGGTCACGAGTCACGAGATCAACCCAGTCTGCTCCCATCACGACATTATTCCACTTTTGTTAATCAGGGTTAACCGTAACTGATTGTGCATTAGTGTCTTGGAATGGTAGCGAACAGAAAACAGAGGCCATAAAACATTCACGATCTCTTCAAAATCTAAGATCGTTGTATTAAAAACTGCTTAAACAAACAACACTTAGTTAAAGTTACTTTGTCTGCGTCTGACGTTAGTTTTAGATTATTATTAAGTTTTATAATCCGTTTGTTTACCATTGCGTTGCAAAAGAGTAATCGACTCAAGAGATGATTAATATAGAAACTGTCTTTTTTCGCGCTACTCTATCTTCATTGTCGTCACCTGACCTGTGATTACATTGCGTCAATTTTGCAACGCTTCATTCTTGCCCGCATCACTGCATTGCAAAAAGTCGTTGTGGATTCCGCGGCGCGTTCTCAGATCGCTGTCAGAAATGAGTGGCACGAGAGCATCGGTGCGCATGGAATTTCCATTAGGAACAATCGCACTTGTCGCGTCAAATGGTAGCGACATCGACATGCTGAGCTCGCGACCACCGTGCCCAACGCGTTGATAATCGGGGACCTGTCGCACGGCCCCGACCATCTCGTCTGCGACTAACCGTGACAATCACGACGATGATGCTCGGATGTTTTTCTCGGAATGATTGTCATTTATCTTTGTAAGTGCAGAAGGTCCTCTTGACCGGATTGAAATGGTCGCTCTAAAGCTCTAAAACGTTAAGAACATAATAAAAGTACCAAAAAAAAAACTAAAATATTTAATTATTTCTAATAAATTAACTTCATTTATTTTTTTAACGACTAACCTTTCAAGAGACAAAGTTCAGCCTATTGCAGATTCCATTCGAAAATTAACGAGATCGTATGAAAGTATTTTGTAACGCGATTAAATTAAAGATCGATACAGCCACCGAAATTTACAAACGCGGTAAATCTTCCTAGAGAGAAAGGAAGTCTAAAACCAGTTGAGTATTATCTCGCGTTATCAAAATAAATCGTGAACAGACTTGTTTAATTACAACTTTTGGACAGCCGTGGTGGGTGGCCGCTCAGAGCCCCGGGCTCTATCGCCTGAATACCCCGCACCTCTAGGAATCTAATCATTATCATTATTTTGTGGTCCGGGAGAGCTGCTTCAAAAGATTGTCGTTGGCGGACGAGTTGCATCATTTACGGAGGTAACCTTTTAAACTTAAAACTTGGACAATGCTCTGTTTGCATGCTTGCAAAAAGAAGTGTTGAAACAATTTTAAGAAAAATCTCGCTAGTGCCGTCGCGCCGGGGCTCATGGGATCCTTGTCAAAGCACCTTTGTCTACGGGAAAAAGAGCTCTATTGGAAAATTAATTCTGTTCTCTTGCAGCATCCCTTCTCTTTGAGCTAGACAAAAGCTTCGGAGAATGTTCGTTGTTAGAGTTTACCTGAAAAGAAAAATCTTACATTTTTGGATTGAAATTAAATGCCTATAACTTTACAAAGATATAAATATTTTTGTATAATATCAAGGTTTTATCTAAAGGCAATATTGTGGAACAGGTGCGATGTGAGGTGAGGGTGACATTTTAATCCCACAAGAAAGATGGCGCGTGTTACTAGAAGGGAAGGTATCCTTTGAGAGAATATCAATTACGAGTAACATCTCGCGGTAAGCTAGGCGGTTCCTGATATTACTCTGTACAAATTTCGAAGGCCTTCAATACCGTTAATATTTAATAAAAAGTAATAACACCACTTTTCATGGGCTGATAATCTTATTCTTATATCTCAAACTGGTAAAAATCGACACTCAGTCTAAACAGTATAAACTGTGAATGATGGAAATAACAACAAAAACCGCATAGTGGCAATAGCAGTACTTCTGTTAAAGCATTTTGAGCACTCTGTTATTCAAGTTAGATGACATTGCGGCATATTCGTGTAAACCAAGCATTTTGCGGTTTGACACTTTTTATACATTTGATAATCGAGTGTCAATATTTTTGTGAAACTCAAAACGAGTGAACATTTTACTTAAATAGTGTTTTTTCTTAAACATATAATGTTACGTTACGTTGAAACCTATGGTGTCGTTGTCGTTGTACTTGGTGAAACACTAGAGTTTGGTTTTACAGAAGTCAAAGACTTAATTTCACTAACGTTTTCCAAACTTTCCTTTACATCTTTAGGCCGGAAAACTATGTTCTTATCCTTATATCACGCGGTTTGTATTGCCTCACCCACTCAAGGAGAGGCCTATTGAGCTTTGCCCGTGTCATAGGGCGAGGTGAATTTCGTCTACACATATCTTCTCATCAGTCTTCTTGCTCATTTGTCACATGAAACTACGATTTCCCTAATTATATTGATAAATCCGTAGATTTTTAGGGAAAATCTGAATTTAATCCTCTTCATAAAAAATAATTCAATCCTCTAGGAGCAGTCAAGTAAAGATAGTAATTTGGATAAGCACTTTCGTGAATTGATGGGAGTGAACTATCAGGAGTCTTATTGAATCTCTGTTACTTATGCTGTAATAATGATAGTACTTGTGACGACACGATTGCTGTAGTGCGCTGTAGCACGGTTTCTCGCCTCGTTTTGTTTAGTGTCCCGGGTTCGATTCCCGGTCGGGTCAATTCAGGAAACGATCTTTTCTGAATTGACTCGGGTCTGGGTGTGCTGGGAGACGCCCCTGGCTGATTTCCTTGTGTGGTACCTCTTAACACAGGGATATTAATCCCTACTTCGACACCACTACAAGAGGTGTGTCGTCTGGCGCATATTTATATTTATATTTTATTACTTGTAGCATGTACCGTTTCAGTGTTCGGGAAATAAACTAGTGAGGATTAATTCAAGTACCTTGTTACTAGTCAATACAATTAAGAGTAAACGTGGGTGTATTAAATCGCACACTGGATACGGTTCGTTTGTTAGTTCACTGTTCACTCATTCATCCAATCATGGCAATAGGCGCGGGCGTCGGTCGCACAACAATCGACGCACTGGCCAATTCCCCTCATTGTGTCCGCCACAATTACGTATGCGCACTTCCTATGCCTGACCCCAACACTGCACATGACCACATCTGCCCAAACTAGGGCTGCTCTCCGATTTCGAGTTAAACGACGCGCATGTTTTAAACCGCAGCGCATTGATGTTGCTTTTGCAAGAATGTAAACATTAAACATCTGAAATGGCAGGGATCTAAATAACCCTCCTGATATCGTGTCATGACATGAAGCCAATACCCATATCAGTTTAATGTTTTATCTTGTTTATTTTCCTCTACTTCAGAGAATACTGTCTAGTCAAATAATAATTTGTTTGTTTTGGCAAATTATTATTAAATAACCCACAGCAAAAAAGTGATTAAATAGGTACTTACTTAGATTCAAATTCCCGGGGCGAATCTTCCTATTCCCCTTCCTTTTACAATAAGTGTTGCCGACTTAAAAAAACACAGTTGAGACGTTTAGTTCTGCCTGAAACTGTATTATTGACCTTACCATGTTAGCCTTTATCCCTTTATTTTGTTTCTCTCTGACGGCTGATGAGGATGCGTCTTGTGTGGTTAGTGGCAATTAAACAGTTTTAATTGATATGACACGTAATGACCCTCGGGAATAAAATAAGAAGAAGAAAGCGTTGTGGTTTTACAATATGTTCAAATTTGATTATGCACTGGCGTTTTCTTCGTCCAAATCTCTTTCATTTTAGGTAAACAATACATCACTAAGTTAATACAATTTATCCACCCTATTCCATTAATCTTAATAGAAGTACTATTCTATTGTGCGATTTGCGGTCGACCTTGATTGTCATTGGGGTTTGCAATGTGGGGTTTCTAGTCTGTCGTGCCAGCAGTTAAAAGTCAGACTGGACTACGCAGACAATTAAACTTCACCCAGCAGCTAAACTACATAGCTATGTGTGTATAAGGTAGATTTTTCTAATGTATTGCGTGCGTCTCTAATAAAGTTAGTTGGTAGCCACTAAGTTTTGCCTGCGGCTTCGCACGCACGAAGTTCAAACTGTGGGAGTTTTACGCCCGTTCGAGATAAATAGAAATTGCTCGCATTCTATTGATCCTAAGTACACAATCATTATCTGAACGGAACTACTGTCCTTTTAATCTGCTTCTATGCCTTATCACATTATTACCATATTGTGCACAACAAACAAAACTTTATCAATTTAGAATGTCTACATTGATTTGAATATTAGGTAGGTAGGTATGTGTACGGTTACGCAAAAGCTTCAGTAATACCTATGAGTTTATGCAAAACAGGGATCGGTACTTGTGAAAGCTTGAAGCTTAGTGGTGTTACTATTGGAGCGAATGATTTATTGGTCATATACGGAGAGTTCTCTGCGTTGAATCGACAAAGGTCGAAATATCTTAAACAATGATCTTCGATCGTGACTTGTGAACGATGCGTACACACTTCTCTCCTATAATTAGATGTGTAAAGCTTTGTAAACATCAAGGCTTCGGGAGTGGCTCGATCGGGCTGCACATTTGTGGGCTTTCACTATGATTGTGATTTGATTGCGGTCATTTGCTCATCTTCTTAAACGGCGGAGTGGTCGCGATGCGTTTACACGCTCATCTAACGTGAGATCACGTTTATTTGCTGTATTATAAATTGCCTAACCGTATTTAATGCTCGAAGTGTCTACAGTTCTGTGTGCGTCCAGTTCAAGATGTTGGTCTGAGATTGGAGCCGTTCTCTTCAGAAATTGAATGAAAGTGCGTCGACTGTAGATGGTAAAGACCGATATTCATCGTTTGATTAGATCTAATAGATTCTACAAAGTACTTTTTAATAGTATGTATTTGACAAGACAAAACTTTTGTGTGTTACTCCGAAATGAGGATAATTTAGTATCGTTTGTGTGATGAATGATTCTGATCTGAAGTAAAAAATAATAACAGATCAATGTTATGTTGGATGATACGTTGAAGTCACGCAAGTTCAAGTTAGACACGGGCTTTCCAAGTGAAGGTTCTCATCGAAACCGATTATCATCAATTAATGAAGCGATGGATCTCCGTCAATCGCACTGAGCGTGTTCGCCATCAATACTCGTAGTACATCGTAAGAGGGATCCGAGACAAAGTACCGACGCTAAGTTACACGCCTCGCGTGACCTCATCTTCAAATACCAATTGAACTATTCCGATAGGCTTGAGCATAAATTTCACATTCGACGCATATAAATAATGGATACGTGTGGCAGCCTTAGATCGTAGTTATAAATTATAACGTGCAATGATATATAAACAAAAATATATTTATTACTTTATTGTGATTTACGTAGTGTGATATTTTCTAAACTTACTTAGTAAAATACCAATCTCCACGTGAATCTCCGTTTAAGGGACGGAGATCTCCTGACCCTAATAAGCGCTCTTTTAAGGTTTGTATGTAGGATGTCATAGATTTTAGAAAAGTATTCTAAAATAACTACTTACAGTACAGGTAGAGATATTAATACCCAGTCACAGAACAAACACATTACATGAATAATTTATGTTCTGGAGGTTAGTCGAATCAACAATACCCAGTGCAGCAGTGAAAATCATTAACCCTTAGTGCAAAAGGTCAGTTGTAATGTTCCTCCACCCTAAAAAGCTGAGATAAAGTAACATATTTTTCAACAGTTGTTTTGTTTTACATTCAATCTAAGCTCTCAACAAGAAGAAGCCGTGGGTTGTAAACATACCACAAAATTCGAGGCAAATGGTAAATTGTATTACCTAAGTAGCTGAAATTTAACCCCCGAAGCTATTACGTCAATGAGTTCTTGAGGCTATTTATCTGTCTAACACACATATATTATTATAACACACATTTTATGGCATTTACATGTTACCGGGCTCAGGTGCGAATATTTTATCATCGATTAAACAGCGGGAATTACAGAGGGTTGGTTGCCAATTAAAACTTTAAACATGTGTTTCCGTTTTATGGTCAGTTTGACTTCGTAATCATTACATTGTTTGTGCGAGTAATGTTTAGTTCCGTAATACAAATGGTTTGCAATATGGCTCCGTACCCGTAGGTACTTACTTACCCTATACGCCGTCATTACAGTGCATACAATTTCCGGTATAAGCACCAGATCTCATTGCTTTTGGTTAAAGCTACATCCTTCAGCACCGCACATTCATATGCTTTTATCCTTTTCTGTTACTCAGAACTGTCATTCACTAAAGCGAGAAAGAAAGCTGGAGTGCGATTCAGTGCTGCCAGATGTAGCTCAACCCTTAACCATACATACAAAGCGGTGAAGGTACGAATTCTAAATTGTTGTACGCTTTAACAGTTGACTGTATAGTATTTGCTAACTCGAACGTTTCTAGTTTGAGGTTTAAATGCTGATTTGAGGGGTTAAGCCGCAAATTACCCGCTGCAATCTCCCCACTAGCTAGTCATGCTACACAGTGCATCCTTCACTGCAATGCACTTCATTCCACATTGTTCGGTTTTGCAATGGGCGTACTTAGAACCCTCCATTTGACATTCTTGGTTAGTGCCAGACGTCTCCACACTCCCCTCGCGCTTTTGCAAAGCAGGCTTGTAAGGTAAAATTTATAAGAGACGTTACGAATACTAACCTGGAATTCAGATATTGAATTAGCAAGTAGAAGGACTTCCTAACGGACGTACGAACGGTAGTACATTTGAAAAACAATGTCTATTCGCTTTGTGTTCCAATTCCTTGGAATTACAAGTGACTTTAACCACTCAATGCAGTAATTCTCGGAAGAATGAAAGCGTTGAGTGTAGACTCTTATTTGATGTAAAATTTTGCTAGACGTTTTATTCGCTTATACCACCAGTTTCTACTAACAAATATGTTCAGTATCGCATCCTTACATGCTAGATACTCGAAATTTTTGCCCTTCAAGTTCAAATATGGTTCTGTCTGAGTCAAGTAAGATTTTGTCGTTGGTTCGTGGGTAGGTGCTGTCTGTTTGAGCAAAATTACCTTAGACTGACTAACTGCCGTACAGACATGCCTCTAATTATAGCCACTTTCAGCCGAACGCGGAGTTTATTGCCGGTAGACATTGCATCTTGTACTAACGGCGATATTTCACAAGACACACCTCTAAATTGCCGACATGTGCAGATGGTTCTGGTGAGACAAGTTTAAAAGCGAAATGGGAGTTTAAACCTTACCTATATAGGATTGGGCAATCTTCTAACGTTTCATTGAAGCGTGAAATTTTTTCGCTTTGTCTAGTACGTTTATTTGACGGTGCAGTTTTAGTGACGTTGTCTTGTCACGTCGTACTTGTCATTGTTATAATGACTTGATACTTTTGATGGAACCATTTATCTGGAAGAACCTTATATCATTTTGTTTTTACGTTACCTCTTGGCGTGTACTAACGTGAGCTTTATTTATTAAAGTCTAATACAGATTAGCAGGGATATTATGTTATCTGTTTTATTAAGATTTAGTGTTCCTCGGGGATGAAGGTGCAATTATTAGCCGTCTGCCCGGACCGGCACCCCAGGGAAATACTCTAGGGCAATAAAGTGGTCGTGGCAAGGGCCAACGCTGTCCCCAGTTGTGAATAACCACGAGAACCAAGACTTGGTGAAAGACCCGTTAATTAACTGGTCAAAAATTTACTTAACATGTCTGCATTGCGGAGTTTTCGCAATAATTGTGCGGTAGGACACAAACCGCAATGTTTCAACCCAATATTGGATGTTTAACTTTTGACTATTAACATTTCGGATTTAAGCTGGAATAATGCAAATTTATATTCTTAATAGAATAAATGAATAATGAGACCGTTGATCACGAGGTTCCGCCCGCATAAACGCCTTGATCTTCTCAGAAGAGTAATGGTATTTATTATTAAGGGTTTAAGAGCCACCGAATATCTCGAATATATTTCGCCATTCTCAGATTTCATTTTCAAGTCGCTAGCCATAATTCATATTTCTTTCTTACACCATAATTTTTGCCCGTGAGAAACGGTCTTACTTAGGTACGTTAAAAATTTCTGACATAAGAACTGAGGTAAAGAATGATTTTTTAATTCATCCTGCTCATAACTCCCTCTGAATACCTGGATGTTATTTAATTGCGGTGAGTTAGTATCCTTTGGAGAATTTAATAACAACCTCCAATTAAATGGATATACAGACAAGTATCCTTAATGCGGTTAGCTACATAGGTTATAGTCAGATAATGTTTAACACATAATGTTAATATTAAATGTATGTAGTTAAAAACCTTGTATTTTGCGATCACCGTTTATGCCTCAGAAGGACGGCATTTTTGACGACAATCGCATCTGATCTTAAGTAATGATGTGGTCTCGGGTGTTACGTGCCGACTTATTAGATACTTTTTACTCTTTTCTGAAGAGGCCTCAGTTTAATGCTGAGGTTCCACTTGTTCGTAAAGCTTATGACTACTCCTATTTCTCATTTTAAACGCTCTGCATTGTACATTATTAAATCCGAGCAAAATATCAAAATTTCTTTGATCGCAATTTTTAACATTTGGGAAATTTTGGGAAAGAATCATCATTATACATCTCTAACCCGGCCGGTGGCCCTCCGGAGGACCTGCCTGTCCTGAACGACGAGTCAACTAAGTGGCTGAAATTTCTTCAAATAAAATTGAAATAAATACATCTTCAAACATGTTCTCTATTAGATCGATTGCTTTTTACTTAACGGTCTTAAATTCTTACGACAAAAAAATATCGCAACAAAAAAACTGTTATTACAAAAGTGAAATTTGAATGCTCTCTTTCGTATCAATACTCACTTTTGGAGAATGTTCCATGGTATATTATTACCATTCATTCATACCCTCGCTATTTCCGCTGCGTGAATCATAGAATAATTACTGACACGGATGGCCAATTCATCACTCCACATTTTTATAGAGCCCGGTTCCCGCTAATAACTTGTCGTTCTTTAATTCTGCTCCGAGTAGTGTATGATTAATCGTTTGGGAGAACATGCTGGCTAACACTGTTATTTAGCACTTGGGATTCGTGGCTGCTAAATTGTTGCAATTACTTTTTCGTTAAGGTAAATATCTACGGTAAATAGCGTTGATTATCATCGTGATGCGCCCGATTCGCGGGTGACGTTTCAACGGTTTCTGATGCTGAGGTCGTGCACTCACTATTTCTAGTGCAGCTTGGTACATCTCAAGTGTGGCGTTGCAGTTGGAAAATTACCTTTATGACATGGTTATAAGGTGATACCGACTGTCGAAGGTTTTTACCTGTTTACAATTTAATGCGTCTGAACAGGATATGCACATCAATAGTGCTAATGTCATACCCGTACCATAGTTTACACATTTGACATGTCGACTCGAAAGTAGCGTGTTGCTTTTGGCTAGGGCTTCTGAAATTAGAAAGACTGTGACGAGGGCTGGTGCTGCCTAACAAGTCTAATTTTAAATTTTAACGCTAATAAACAAATGTAAATACGAGACAAAACGTCATCGCATACATACAGAAACAATGGTGGTAACTCAAACACTCTGACAAGACACAATTGTGCCGGGTGTGGTAATCGAACCTATATTTTGCCAGGAATAGGAACTGCATTTCAACTGACAGCTCTAAAGTTCCAAGACTGGGATTTTTAAACGTAACTTTTGTATCGAAAATCACTTGTGATTCCTATTTCCTGAATGGCTAATTTTCATTCAACCTAAAAATGTGCGAGAGAGAGAGAGATAAATCGCATGTCAAGTCACACGTGATGTAATTGGCTGATAAAACTTAAAACAACCAATCACATCGCTTGCGTTGATCATTTAAAAGCTAGAAGTAGGTAATTGTGCTGTCGGATCTTGTGCTATTAACGGTCCCTGATGCTGATGTCGTGCATTCACTGTTTGGCCGATTCGTGCCTGGTGATTAGAAGCTAACTTGCGAAACCTGATGCGTACTTCGACACGGGTTGCGGTCGTCACGCATTCTCTTCTGGGATTTGTGTGTATAACTGAACGCAGTCACCTGCCGCCATATTTGTTTATTCCACTAGCACGATCGTTACAACTTGAGGTTAGGCGGTTTTTATTAAAGTCAAATTACGGTTAGGATTAAAAGTAATTCGATTAATAACCGGATAGTTTTAAACAATTTACCATGGCTTGAAATGGAATATTGACCTTTAAAAGTACTGAAGCAAGAACTCGACTAGGCATACGATCGATTTGAGTCGAGTTTGACCCCGCGGGGATCATCTAACCCGCTGATTCTAAATTCTTATATTAAATTATGATATAAAAGTAGCCACGTTTGTTTAACTTTTTATAGGTCGTGTTTATTTTAAGATGTTGTTTTATATTGTTGTCATGACGAGAGGTTGCACGTGACGTTTTGTAAGAGAGCAGTGTCGTGCTAAAGGGCACTTAAGAGAAAGAGCGTGGATGTAATGACCATGACTTTCCCATCGGCCTTACATGGGTTAGGCTAACCTCTGGATCTGTGGTCAAGTGTTGAGTAAATACTCAGAACGTGTCCAACAATGAAGTAAAACTAGTAGATCTCACACAACACGACTTTGTTTGCAGAGTATGTGGATTTTTAATTATTCGTGTTTCAGAAAAACCTCAATATGTCGTTTTGTTTGAATAAATACTTTCGTAAAACAATTAACTGAATGCACTGCGAACATGCATTTATAATCTCACCTCTTAGGTGTATTACTCTTCACTTAAGTGTGATTGATATAAAATCCTGAAAAGCTCTACAGTCCCGATGAAGTCACGATATGGAACTAAAGTATAAGGCGCAGTGGAGAAGTATATACCTATCTCTATCGACATATCGTATGAACTTTCGGAAGGTCAAATTCGAATACTGGGAAGAAATCTTAAAGAAACCCTTCTTCTGCAGAAAGAGCGCAGACCCATTTAGCCCTTTCAAATCTAATTTAGCCTAGTCTTAGAAAGTTTGGAAGTGTCCCGGCCTGACTAATGCATATAGCTATAAAATGAAATCTTGGTTCGTAAGCTTTGTGTACTTGTAAATACGATCAAGCAAATGAAGGCTTATTTATCCATTATTAAGATTATAACGATTCATTGCAATCGTAGAAATTGTGGCTACGATCATCCACTCGATCGACTTGTTCTCTATTCAAATAATTACCACACATTTTGAGAAAGTTAATTACATCGATCGATGTAGTTTATAAGTACGTGCGGCGGATATAAACATGCAGTGAGAAATCATAATGAATGCATAGTGCAAGTGTGAACGGCGCATCATATCGTAGCCTTTAACCCGGCACGCGAGTCATTTATCTGCGCTCTCGACTGTGAGATTCTTCTCTGCATAGATCCAATCTTCAATTTCGGCTCTCTATTTTACTACACTCGCATCATAGAAAAGCATCTCTGTACTTCACAGTACCGTACCGGTTTATTCTGTGGTACCGGTTCTTTTAATTGACACAAAATGATTAATTTTATTACGGTGTCGATCCTGACAAGTGTAAATCTCCGATAAGAAGTTGTTCTCATAAAAGCCATTGAGTCGCAATTTATTGAAAGTTAAGCGGTGTTCCGATGTTTCGAGTACCTAGAAGCCACATTCCTTAATACAATTCAGCGGTACGGATGGCTAGAGACGCTGCGAGCGCGCACCTAATGGAATTACTTGCAACAATGCAATCGTGACCGACGATCCGCGCCTCGTTCCTCCCAGCCATAGTTCGCGATATCTTCACCGCAGCGAGATTGCACTTCATTTGCGTGCACGCCGCCGCTTCCTAGGCCACTCGAACGTTCTCACGCCCTCCTGCCGTCTTAGGTTTAGGGAGAGAGGTAAATCACCTGTATCGTATTCTATGGCTGATCGGTCGCTATCGGCTATCTTATAAAGCGTCGACACATTCATCATCTGATATACTTGATGTATGTAATTGAACCTGTCTATTAATATTACAAGACGACTATTGCTGTGTCATCCTACCGAACTCTCACGCGTCCAGCCGCTTGTATCGAAATACAATATAATAGTTTGTTTTTTAACTAAGGATCGAGAGATCAGTCGGATAGCGTAACTTAGAATACGAGACCGCGCATAGAAACGTGTTTAATCGACGAAGGCTGCGATGCAACGCGGGTGCAGATCGTCCTGCGTTTAAACAGAGACGGATGCATCGCATGTGCATGCGCTGGAGAGAGGACGATGCAGCTTTTGATATCATAATTAAGGAAGGAACGACCGGCCGGAGAATAAAAAAGTGTTTATCTTATAGGCATAAATTGAGATGGATTTTAATAACTCAACACGTTCGGTTATTAAATCAAGTTTTGATAGCATTAGGCCTTATTCATGCTTTCAAATGTTGGACGGTCTGTACTATAAATTATATGTGAAGGTATTCATTAGATCGTCACTGTCTGAAGGACTTCAATGGGATGACATTCGTCGGGAGCTTAAGATGTAGGCGGGTAATTAAGATACCTTTTGTGGCTCTTCGATTTTAAGATGCGGATAAGACAAAACGTCTTAAATTACGTGTATCAAGACGATACTATAGTTTCGAAAGGCAAACGAGCCGATGCTTGATGGTATTGTAGTAGGTCAGGTGGGTAGAAGACGTAGAGAGCTATTTTTGTTGTATTCTGTGAGCGGTGACGGGTCTTTGTGGTACCTGATTAAGTTGCATGTAGGCCCGCAGTCTAGTAAATCAGAGAAGTAACGATTGATCGTCTTCGAATATTGAACAGTTCAGAATGAAGTTAGTTGTGCGTTGTATTAAATTTGACAGGATCGTATGTTCGGAATCGCATCATATGCTACTGGAACTTTATGACAGCTATGAAATGATTATCCGGTTTATCTCACCCGATTTACGATATTAATGTTCCTAATGTCTGTTTACTGAATTGGAGCATTTAGAGTTGATATTAAATTGAACTGAATTTGATTACGAATTCAAGTTGAGTTGTGTGGCAATTAGTTTACTAATTACGGTCAGCATTGTGTGCTAACATTTTTATCGAATAGAATTTGTAGATGGGTAAATAATTGTATTTAATAGTTGATGAAACTTCGCTGTTTCACAGTCAATTTATTTCGTCACGATTAAGTACTTTTTGAATGAGGTTTATTTCGGAGGAGCTTGGACGTAGAACCACCAGAGATTTAGAGGAAAATTATAGCAATTTTAAAATCTTTTGTTACATAAAATTTCACGGGCTGCTCTCTGTTCTAAGAACGTAACATGTTTGTGGTTTGTTGAATAAGTTCGTCAGCTATTGTAATATATATAATTAACCATGTAAAAAATTCACTTGACGCAAAGTTAGTTCTTTGTTGTTCATTTAATTACCAGTGGATTATTAAATAATAAACTAAATGTTTTTGAAAACAATTCAGAAGCAAGTCTTAATGACTTAAAGTTACAAAAGATGCAGGCCACAGTAACAGTTTAGTGCATTACTCCGAAAATAACTTCGCACAGTGGCGAGCGGATGCACGTGTGACGATCCCTTGCTTGCCGCCTTTTTGTTGCGCCCGCGCCGCCTTCCCAACCCGCAGATATGCGTCATTCATGGCGGACAATCGTCACTTTTGTTTACCGCTCTTAGATGACAATCTTGAAATAAAAACAGCTTAATAGTAAGTAGATGATCATGGTATAGACGAATTATAAGTAAATGAGGGGTAAGGTTTTATCTGATTGTTTTGAGTAGGCGCGTCCTGTTCATCTGTGATTCTGCAATCCGGTTCGACACACAAGTGGTTCTATCTTTCGCCACAAGCATTTTGGTTTGAATTAAAATACGGTCGGTGAACACATCGTAGCTCTACGATCGCTATCACGGCAATAGGAACCTTTCTCCAACTACACCATCAAGGATGTAGGTTTTGGTCTAAAAATAACAAGAATATATTGCTGTAAATTATTTCAACGCTTTGGGCAAAGAACTAATATATTACTATCACGTCATTGCTAAAACCACACTTTAGACATTGCACACAGCATAGATTTGCTATATGTATACAAAAAAAAACGAATGACAATTTACCCCGCCCTTAGGCCCGCTCGAGACTTAAGTATGGCATACAATACGCAATCAAAAATAATACAATCGCCCGCGCTATAAGAATTGACCCCAGGACCCTTAAATATCAGGGCAACCACAACCACTCTGCCATCAATATATTTATTAAAATCTTTAAAAAAGCCGCGATTGTCATCTAATTATGTCCATAGTACGTCTTATACCTCCCGCGTAACGGATATCTCTTGTTCCTTTAAAGGCTTTCCCTTTTAGATGTTTGTCGAAATATTTACGCCCCATATTGAACGTGAAATTCCTAACAATGCGAGCGCCGACCTGCGCCGGAGCATATGCGCCGCACACGTGCGCGTCACAGATTAGGGCAGCTTGAACAAACAGAACGGACAATGAGAAAAAAAACCGGCCAAGTGCGAGTCGGACTCGCGCACCGAGGGTTCCGTACAAATAAAAATATTTTTATTATATGATGTAACTAATTTTTACGGTTTTCGCATTTTTTCCCTTATCTGTGCTATAATACGTTGCTTTGTACCAAATTGCAAGATTCTGAGTTCACTGGAAGTACCCTGTAGGTTTTGATTCCCTTGCGAGTGTCGAAATTTGGGGAAATTTGCGGCATAAACGGCTGTATCTTTTGATTGCGTTAGCTTAGAAGTTTGATTTTTTCACAGCTCCAAGAACAGTGCACCTGAGTATTTTATATAAATTTCAGAGAAAAAGTGTCTTGACAGACAGACAGACGGACGGACGGAAAGCAAAGTGATCCTATAAGGATTCCGTTTCTTACTTTCGAGGTACGGAACCCTAAAAATACGGAGTTTTCAAGTTATTGGAAGTGATTTTTAATGTTTCGGGTAGCACGGGTGCGGTTTGGTGCTTTTTAAAGAAATAATTTACGTAGTTGGTACAGTTACATTAATTTTTAGTTTTTACGAAAAACCTTTTAACCTTTTAAAGTATATCAGTAAAATTTTGCACGTGCATATCAGTCCCACTTTGGTATGACATAGTCAACCCTTTTTCTTGAGTTGGAAGAGTAGCCACTCGGACAGTAAAAGCTATCTGCAGCTAACCTGCATCACGACCAAATCCTGGAACTTCACTCATAGTTGTGCTGCTGCTCTTAGAAGTCCATTTTAATTCACACTGTCTTTTTACGAGACATTTACATTTCGGAATTCCGGGTTAGTTATTAAGAAAAAAACTCCCAAAACATATTATGTATTTATGTATTTACTTGTACATTGTATCCTTAAAGCTTAAAGCGTGAGACTAAAAATTGTTTAGGAAAGTTATTTTGCTCTAGATCGTAAAATTACTCTATTAGACGTCTGAATTTCAAAATTTATTCAAATTTCATCGTTAAGATTACACCGGTTGGACGAATGCGATATTGTGCATTGGTCTCATCTCATTACAATACCGTGTGAATACTAACCTATTACGTATTCATCGAGTTACGAGCGTTCATTTTTTTTTCGTGTAGATAGATGAGTGGCCGCTGTGGGCGTGAGGCGGAATTGGAACTTGAATAAATTGAATTGTGTGACTATGATTGCCTCAAGATGGGAACGTGCATACTATGCATCATATTCCAAACGAGATTCGATATTGGTTTTTGTAATTGAAATCATGCTCGTTCCGTCCCCGGCTGCCTGAGGAAGCTTAGAATAATTTGACTTTTAAAACTCCCGTAGTATGTACAATGCTACATGGTTGAACTTGAATGCGAGTTCAGGTCAGAAATCCTGACCTTTATAATTTTTTAAAAAACCTTTTTTCTATAGCAACAGCGGGTAATTTCTTGTCTAAAACTCAGTCTACACTACTAAGTGTAGACTCAGTGTAATCGATATCATAGTAAAACAATGTCGATACTAAGCGATTATGTGATTACTGTCGCAAATGGTTTTGGTGATGGCTAATAAATTCAGCCAATTTGAATGCAGTTTCTAATTGAGTTCTAGAATAAAAAAAAAAGTTAGCCTTTTAAACTAAAACATCACAACATCTGTGATGAAAACATTTTTAACAATCATGTATCTTGAAGAGTCCACGATGAAAAAACAAATCAATCAGTGTGTGAAATAATAAAAAACGCAACAGATATTTTTAGAAAAAGTGCCGTGATTTTCTGGATGGAAATAAGTCTACGACGCGACACATAGACGCGACGGTTAAATATGCGAATGTGAAGCAGAATGGTACAGAAAGTGGAGTTATGTTATTAAATTATGTCGCAATGGAACGAGGTGTCGAGCAGTAGACGCTAGGGATGTAACGAATATTCGCCTAAACGAATAATGATCCGCATCATTTTAAACATTCGCATTCGCATAAAGCGATGCGAATATTTTGCAAATACGCACGTTGTGCCGGTCACGACGAGTAATGAGAGGGCTAGAAATCTGGGATCTCAGCCATTTTCGACCAATATTGTTTTTAGTTGTCTGTCGCTTATTGTTGCGTAAGTAGTGGTAAGTAATGGCGATATTATACTTTCAAAGTTTAGAAGTTCGTGAAAAAAAAAACTCAAATGAATAAACCTAACCGGGGTATTTTAAAGGCCTTTCCCGAACATTTGCACTATCGTACCTATCTCAAACATTTGCATGCGCGCGTTCGTGAATGGCAGAAATATGACATTCGTAACATCACTGGTAGATGCCACGGACATATATACAAAAAGATGACCCGAGTGCATACTTGGTTTGTCAAAAGGTAGGCCAGTGCTTAGCTTTCGACTTTTAAAGTTAACTGAATGAAGAGTTCGGGGTCTTCTGTTGTGACGATGGATGTCAAAATCAAGTCGATATCCGATAAATAAATCCTAAATGGAGAATTTGTTTGAAGCGCTAATGACGTCACTAAGCGTCAAAAACTAATTATTTCTCATACAGAGGACTTGCGTTACCTATTTCGAGTCACACCTGAGCTAGACGTGATGCGAGGCATCAAATGGCCCTAAGGCTGAGGACACGGCATGGGGTCGGCTCGGCAGTATCGATCGCCGCAAGTGTCAGAGCGAAATCCAGGGCTCTATTTCTGAGAGTTTAGTAGCGTCTGGTACGCTACTAAACTCCCAGAAATAGAAGTTCAACATATTACATTATATGAAAAAGGATTCCGAAGAATTGTGAGCTCGTCCTTTTTTGATATAGGTTATTAAATACTTTAAATAATCTTTCTAGAGAAGAAAAAAAAGGTTTCATTAAGAACATGGAACTCAGCACGACATATCTATCGGTCCGTCATTAAATCGCTTGGATTGAGGGTGAAAGCCGTCACTCGTGGAAATGTTGTCACGATAAACTGATACTAATCGACTTTTTGTGATTAAAGTTATTAAACAACGATTAATATTGACCTTGTATTAAAGTATTGACATTGACTGGTCATAAAATAATATTTACCCTAAAATAAACATAAATGAATATATGTCGATTTCATAGTAGAGTTCTTTTTGTGTTATGGAAACCAGAACAACGGAGATACAGACCGCAAACAAATATTTGTTTAATCAACAGACATCGTAGTAGTAGGTTGGCGAAAAAGATATGAAAAATTGTGTCTTATTTACTCGTCAGAAATTACTATGTAGTACTATTAATATACGCACATTAGAAAGTTCTTATATATGAAGAACTTTCAAAGAAATAATGTTCAACCAAGTTGTATTTGTAGACTGCAGAAACAACGCGTCCTTTTAACCGCTCCTAACAATACTCGGTAATTTATGTTTGCACAACTTATAATGTGGCAAACGGAAGACGTGCCAGCACTTGTGTGTGTCCCAAACTTTACTTGAACCCAACTTTGGTTTAAAACAAAATCCTGCAAGAAATGCTGCAGCATTTGTAGAGCTTTCGGTATTAGGTTTTCTAACTTCGTCGTACTCGGAGCTAATTCTGACATCTATTTTATAGAAGTCTGCGCACATTTCTGTTGTGTAAGTTATTCTTTCATAAACAAGCTAATAAACTTGAAGGAAGAAGTAAGTTAAAGTGTCGATAAGCTTTAAGATTTTATGGAATCTTGACTTAAATTTTTCTTGCTGAGGAAAATATCTTAAAATCCATAATCTTTTACTCTACTTTACCTAAATTTGAATTACGTGTTCAATAAGTATGTAATACACGAGAAGGAGATGTGTCGGCCGCCTGTCTTGCCAATTGTTCATGAAATCTGCAACAACATATAACTGGGATACAAATTTGGTAATGTGGATTTTGGAGTAGTAAGAGGTAACTAAACCCTATAGTTTGCAATCATTTTGTTGGTAATGCTTTTTCGTTGGACGTTTATGCGTCTATCTATAACCTTGTAGCTCTATAACTGTACATTTCAGTACCAAAATTCTCCAATTATAGAATATGGCATCTTATGGTGCTGATAGATTAGTTAGATCATTTACTTGTAACAGAACATCGAGCATTTTGTCGTTTTTGAATAGATTTTGCCTATTTTGTGCCTTTCGAAAAACGCTGCTTTACAACGAAACGCTCGCGGAAATGCTCTAGTCTATACCCACCTTTGAATAAGCATTAAAAACCGGTTTCATAATTTTCCAATGCAAAAGTACACTACATATCAAAATGCGCGAAAAAGAAAAGGCCGTGAGATGTTTTTGCGCGTCACTCACAATCACTATGCCGCTGAGCCGTTTGTTGGTATAGTCCCGTCTGCCACTGCACCGATGGACATGATTGCGGGCCCGTCCCCGGAAGGAAGTGAGCGGCTCAATTACGCGGCGAGTGCGGCGGTGTGGTCACGCGGAAACTGACGCGATCGATGTCGCCAGTGTTCGAGTTTGTACTGCACCATAACAGCATTTTTGCTCAAACTAAACGTAATTTTAAACGTTTCAGATTGTTTATTTATATAGTAATTGGCCTTTAAACTGTCCTACTTTACCTTCTTAACGGAAATCTAAATAATTTGATTTATCTCAACGTTTGCTACCTGAGAAAGAACTCAGAACCTAGATCGAGCGAAGTGCTCTTCCTACCTAAAAATCTGTGAAACTCGAATTACGGACTGAAGTGAAATACGTATGAGTTGTATCATTTACGTGATTTTTACAGGCAGTCACAGCTAAGGCGCATCGCATTCGCTAAACTCTCCTTTTTATAAGCTCGTCTGCTGAGTTACTTCTTTTTACCTTTTAACAAAGTTGATAAAGCTATCTACGGAGATTTGTCTTAGCAAGGCAGACTGAGTAATCTGAATTCTTTTGAACCTACAACTTCATTTTGACTGGAATTTGAAATGTTGGAAATTAAACTTAGTAAAACTCTATATCTTCCATCTTGTTCGACGACCTGCCGATATTATTACAGCTAAGCATATTTTGTGCTTTATTTTAATCGAAATTTGTATTCCATAAAAACAACACATTTCATTTTGGTGCTGCGAAAATAGTTGCTGCACTTGAAACTGTTGGGGATTTTAGTGCCATGTCATTCAAAGCCAGCAGGCCACATCCCGGAAAGAATGTCGCTACATCGGGTTTTAGTGCTGTCATACTGAGTTATTGCGAGTCCATTAAAGATATGACAGATTTAAGTGCTCTATCACGTTCTAGTAAAGTAGTACTTACCGAAACACTGGTGTTAATAACCTGTTAACGGTCTACCTTGCTGACGACCAGTAGGTGAGCGGCGCAACGAACATTTGCTTCTTTTTTGAAGAAAATTACGTTTTCTCGTGCAGTTGTGCTAGATTTCGACGAAATATTCCCACAAAAGTAAAATCGTGACCATTCTAACGATCGGGAGCGACGATAGCTCGGTTGGTACTTACTCGAAGATCAAGACTTGCATCGTGAGGAGATTTAATTGTGTAATGTAACTGAGATAGTCTATCTGTGTATCTGAGTAGCATTTATACTGCTTTATCTGGCTTTTTTATGTGCGGCATCACTCGCGTGTTCGCCTGGCAAACTTTGCGTCGTCGACGTATGGTTGAATTAGATCATCGTTTGTCGATCTCCAGATAATGGACTTTGTTTGTTGTTTTTAAATTATTCGACGAATGAATTAAGGCCGCAAGGGTTACGACCTTAAAAACTATTAGTGGCTGATGGAAATAACATTGATTCATTCTATGACAAATAAATATATCTGAAGTTAACTAACAAAGGTGAATAGCGTTTGGTTTCGCGATAGTATTGAAACTGACTTAATTTCAAATAATTTACAAATTAAAACAGTTGGAGCGTGCATTTGTTCAAAATGTATATTTAATTTGTTGGCATCATAAACAAGTCAACATGAAAATCCAATCAGTTTTAATAAATATTTGTTTCGAATGGATTGTGTTGTGCTTTGCTATTTGAAGTTACAAACATGTGTTCATTATATACTACTATGACTATAGTTATGTGTGACATTGCTCAGCACGCTTGTGTCGCGCCATGATCTGATAGCAGCCATACCTGTGGAGTGTGAAGCGTGTATTACACAATACATTCAATGCTACACGGCTTACTTGCCACGAGTACCTACTACCCCTTAAAAGCGTATTGTTATATCAAATCTCCTGCGAAATTAAGCTACATAGTGTTTGTAGTTCGCTTAAAATCTCTTGGATACTTGAGTGTCTTCATCCTGATTGATTTTGAACAAACTTTTAGTACCACGCACATAAGCAGTAACACCAGTGTTCGTAAGAGATATAAGAATACAATTTCATCAAGTCGTTTTAATATTTATTAGTTTTTAACGGTAAGTACTTTAATATTTGTTATTAAGCAGAATATGAGAAATTTATGTTACTTACCAATCGTATAACAATGGAAAGGAACCCCTGCATGCATCTCACTTCAACATTCCTGCATATATTTGGTTCTCCCTCCCGCCATATTTTCTTTAAAGGCGGGCTACACTGAATTTGGCGACAAATATGCTATCAGTGGAAACTAGAAGTAAATTTAACCCTAATTGATACCTGAACTTATTGTTTTACTTAAGGTCATGTTATGTCTCTACGTATTATTCTCACACCTATAGCATGCCTCAAACAGTTTCACAGATGTATAGTAGTCAGTTTACGCAGGTTTCTAACTGATAAACTTACAAAGGGATGAGTATGTGGGTCCTTCCCCTTTCACTTGACATGCAAGATGCCGGAATATGCGGACATATCACACATTGCCTGTACTAAGTTTGCATTCATCCGACAAACTTGTGTACTATGTAGTGTGTGCACGAGTAAAACGACTCTTGTCAGATGGTATATATGTACTTTCATCAATAACACTTGACTCTGTTCATGCATATTCCGCATGTTTAACCCCGTTGCGTTCAGGAATTTAAACCTAGCAGCAAGTCTTTTTTTTTAGGGTTTGGTACCAAATGGTAAAAATGCCCTAGGTAAATCTCCGTTTTGAAAAAAGGGGAACAAAATACATTGAACAAACATCCTCTCAGCCCAAATGCCTTGACTGTCTTGGTACAACTTGTTACAAATACCTAAAATCTAGGACTCCTTATATCAAGACAGTCCAACCCCAAAATATGTAGTACCTTGTGCTTGTTTGTCCTTGGTTGAAATCATACCTACACTCAGTTGACGCGATCACGATCACCCATAGCTAACGTTTCGGAGCAGCCAAAGTCCCTTAAGAACAGTAAATTAATATTCTTTACAACCTTTTACGGTACCTACCCATCTCATCGCTGTCTTTGACGTCATTATGAGATATACGTTCCATCTCTCCGACAGAGTGCTGTCGCTTAATTGTTTAATTCGAGCTAATTGCGACGGGAGCGTAACGAACCCTCAGCATATGGAGAAATTAACCAACTAATGACTGGCTAAAAATATCCGGATCAATCTTTCAAGGTTTTTTATAAGAATAAGGATAATTTACGAGCGTTGGTGAGTTTTAATTTTTAAACGACAACTGATCTTCACCGTTTGTAACATACAAAGATACAGCCCATCCGTATCCCAAGCTCTTTGCCATAATCATAAAATCCTGGATACAGATTTACCCTAAATCGATAAAAGGCTCTCATAGTTATGCAAAATGTTTTACTATATAATTGGTAATAAAGCCCTCCATTATTTAAAATAAACCAGTGCCTAGTCTAGTTACGAGTATATTATTTTCATTGAAATTAGGGTCTAGTTGCGTGTAACAACCTGTAAAGAAGCTTTTAGCTAGCTTTTAGGTATAATAATAATAATATATTCTTTATTGCACAGAAATAATTAACAATACTTAAACTTTAGGAATTTACGCACGTAAATGAGTTTTTACAAAGAACATTAATAATTATGACTAATTCAGTACCGATCGTAATGGGTCCAGTAATTACGAGTATATCATTGGATTTGTAGCCAATACCTGTGCCAATACATCATACAACGGGCCCCGGTAATTGGAAATGGGGAGGGTAACTAAGATATTCTTGTAATCGCTGCCTTTGATGGTTACGGCTTAGTTCACCGAATAAGTTCAGAATTCTAAGTATTTTGTAATTATGTCAACGTTATCAACTTCAAAGGAGTAATGAAATACTCGTAGTTATTATATAATAAACTGACGGATTATTATATTGTGAAGTCACTACGCTTTTAAAGCTAGACTAGAGCTTTAAGCCACGTCGCATGGGTCACTGCAGGCTCTCAGTACTTATTAAATTATATCTAATTTTGAATTTATATTTACCTGAAATCATTATTTCAACAATATTACTTTGAAATACCGTCATAAAGTCAAACTTTATTTTATTTTCAATAAGACGTTGCCGTATGACTTAAACTAAGGCCGATACCTATTCTAGAGTGGTACTCAAGCATTGATCTATACTTGAGTATAGTTCTTATACCATGACTGCAACAGTCAACGTCCCTTTGAAAACCCTTTTTGGGGTTTAGTGGTAATAGTGTGTATGTATGAGATGTGATGTGATGCGAGGGATGAAGGAACATTATGTATATTTTTTGGTATTGTAGATACCATACCAAGAAACCTGTTAATGGTATACATTAAATGACCCATTTTGACATCACACTTGTTATTGTTTGCTTTGATCATCCAAAGTTCACGAAACTTCATAAACATACCAGAAAAGGCCTTCTGGCGAATTGAGATTCTATAATACATATAAATGATTGGCCCTTGAAGCCAATCTTGCCGTATCTTAGTTAAATGAATGGTCGGCTGACAATTTATATTTATTATTAAGGAGGTAGGTACCGTAAAAGGTAGTAAAGAATATTAATTTACTGTTCTTAATGGGATTTTGGCTGCTCCAAAACGTTAGCTATGGGTGATCGTGATCGCGTCAACTGAGTGTAGGTATGATTTCAACCAAGGACAAACAAGCAGAAGTTACTACATATTTTGGAGTTAGACTGTCTTGGTATAAGAAGTCCTAGATTTTAGGTATTTGTAACAAGTTGTGCCAAGACAGTTAGAGCATTCGGGCTAAGTGGATGTTTGTTCGATGTATTTTGTTCCCTTTTTTTCATAACTAAGATTTACCTAGGGCATTCTTACCATTTGGTACCAAACCCTAAAAAAAAGGGCTTGCTGCTTTTGGTTTGACTTTGTGTAACATTTCAATTACTCTTCGCTCGTCGAATCGATTGTTTATTTGAATGATCTTTTCTTCGTAGTGGCTTGGAGCTGTCATCATTGCATCCGTTCCCAGTAATGCGAGCGTATATAGGGCTGCATTGCATGAGTGAAATGTAATGACAGAAACGTCTGGGATGTATGAGGTGGTTGAAAGAGTTTAGACTCTACGAATAGGTACCTACTAACTGAATACCTGAGTAGGTCTGATTTTAGTAGATTCTTTCATATAACTATTTATCTCACATGAAATAATAGCAGAATCGAGATGGAGGGGTCTGGTGTAGAGCGGTCCTTCTATATTGATAAACACGATATCAGACTCATAAATTCTGAAAAGTAATTAGTTAAATAATAAGTATTCTTCTTCCTCTTTCTTTTTTATTATTTTATCGATTACTTTAGTTAGATGTCAAATGCTGTAAAAATTTAATTCCTTGCTTGTATTTCGTTATCGTTCACGCATCTACTGTTTAGGTTTCATGATAAAAAATTAACTTACCAAGTAACAATGTACCTAAACCTATTTACAACGTTGAAAAAAAGGACATTTAAAAAGTTTAGGTTACGAAATAAAAATTAGGTATTATTAACGAAACTACCCTTGTTTATCGTTTGTAACTGCGGCGTGCGGTCGGCCTAAACCACGCTACGTACTCGTATAGAAGCAACGTAAATAAGCGGTATTATTAAAATGCAAGTGAGAATATTGCTCGGGTAAAAATAAACAAACAAAGCTTGCTGACGGTGCGTCGGGTCGGCTCGCTCTCCGTATTTGCCCAACATGTATGGGATTATGAATTATCTAGCTCATTTGAAATTCACGAAATATTACGGGTTTGTGACGAGCTGGGTGGTTGCGTGTGTGTCACTGCGGTCAGCCATTCATTTGAGCTGTTTTCATAATTGAAAGAGGTCTGGTATTATTATTATTATTTGTTTATTCATACAAAAAATAATACATTTATATTTCACATTTACAATGCCACATAAACCAATTTTGGTTTTACCGGACACTGGTATCCCTCGCCTTCACTCAGTTAACAATCAATACCCGTCTAACTAAATATACAATATTCACTATAAAAAACAATGCTGCTATTCATGCGTTCACTGATTGGGTATTTGATCAATTTTTTTTGATTAGTTGTCAGAAGAGCTCTCAAAAATACAAACAGTGATGTAAAAAATATTCCGATAGCACTAAATCTACCCGAGATATTGTAATTTTAAAAATCATATATTTTGGACTTGCCCAAAACGCTCCTGCAAATTGTCTTGAGGTAGTGACGTCACATGACGTCTATTTCCATGGGTTTTGCAAAACATTTGTTCGGCAGCTATATTAAACATTACGTTTATGAAAGTGGTTTCTTAACAAAAATTGTTATAAATTGTGTAGATTATCGATTGGTATACCTAAACATATATTGTTATTTAATTTGCACTTTTAAAAATGGGCGTTACCACTCAAGTTTGAAGGGCCATAAAATGAATTGTACTTAAGTTATAAAAATAAAAGTTTACATATTGCCCTTTTTAATGTATTTTTCTATAATCCATTCTTCCATACTTAATATATATTAATATTATAATTGCGAAAGTAACTCTGTCTGTCTGTCTCGCTTTCACGCCAAAACTACAGAACCGATTTAAATGAAATTTGGTACACCGACACTAGACTTCTAGAGCCTGAGAAAGGACATAGGCTACTTTTTAATTGGAAAAAAGTGTTGAAAAGGGGGATGAAAGGTTGTATGAAAGTATTGTCATTTACACAGAACTAAAAGCATAAAACTTACATTTTAGGCTGTTGATAAGATGTAAATAAATATGGCATTCAAAGTTTGTAAAAATCTTACCCTTAAAAATTTGCAAAAATTCGACCTCTAAGGGGTTGTTTTTGGGGTTGATCGTTTGTTTGTATGAAACATCGTTACTTCAAGTGCTAGGAGTCTCACATTTAGGACGTAGGTGCTAACTAAGACGGGATTTTGTGAATAACAAGTATCGTAAGTCTGAAAAAGTCCCATATGTCATAAAGATGAAGTTTACGCGGGCGAAGCCGCGGGCGAAGCCGCGGGCGGAAAGCTAGTATTAGATAATTATAAGAATCCGATGATGGTGTCTGAGACCCGATTGTATTGTCAATCGTGTTGCTGTACAACCACAGCTGATAGGACCTACTTCTATCTGATCTTCTTTCCTGTCTACTTATTATAGAATGATGAGAATATAATAGATACTATAGAAATATTTAAAGCTGCCAAACAAAGTTATTTTCGCCATGTTTACTGGTGATCGTCTATGTAAGCTTATTCGGCAAGCTTTCATTTTGACAAGTGTTGTTATTCCTCATCAGTATATCATTGGGATGTTTTAATTAATTTTTCAATCGATTTAAGTCCGTCCGTTGCTTAGCTACTTTGCTAACAATATATGCGGAGGTTAAATTTATAGTAGGTGGCTTCGGAATATACTGTGGTATGATGATTTTACGCACACATCTCTTTTATTTTGGTGCCATATACATATAACCGTATTCGGCGCCCAATTGCAGGAACTTATTTCCTCCTATGGAAACATAGTAAGATCGGTCCTACTATTTTTAATCGATGCTGTGATGAACCATCATTCATGTCACGAACACAATCAGTAAGTATCCGCGACTATTCTGTATACATAGATACTAGTTTTATTACGCTTGCGTTTTCTAATTAAACAACAGATACTAACTATAAACGCATTAAAGCCGTAATAAAAGCCGGAACGATTGCACCGTTTTCTAAAAACGAATTGGTCCAGCCGTAAGCAGTCAGTTCACGGTAAACGCATAGGGAAAAAATCCAATGGGATACACAAACAGAGCGGGAGATTCGTGTCAACGGCCGCGGCTTTGTACTCCTCCCCCCTCCCATCGCCCCTCATGCTTTACCGCCCTTTCGAGCAATCGAGCAAGGGTGGCTCGTCTGCAATATTTCCTCTTGATAACGCGTTGAAGCCACTAAGACAGTTTGCGCCTAATCCCTTATAGTTATTAATATTGTTATAGCTTAACGAAAAAGTTATTAAATTAAATGAAGACCAATACAATCTGGATCTCTATAAAACAAGAGTGAATAGGCATTTACTAGGCAGACATGTTCCATCATAGATCGCATCGTCACTTACCACCTGCTGTGATTGCGATCAAATTACTGTCCAGTCAAGGTTAAAAAAACGATCTCTTGTCTTTACGTACGAGCAACGTTTTATAGTATTTGGTGTATTTGCTACAATGAAATATAAACTACTAGATGTTAAGTTCATAGTCATAAGTATGTCCTTGTAAATAAGTGATAATGAGTCATAAGTTACAATAGGAGTTGAAAGTAACCTGAGTAAAAGTGAGCTATCTGTTATTGGCAGCACTTTAATGTTTTTACAAACTGCGTTAGTTGCCATTTACCAACTTTTCGAGCAGCTAACGAGTATCACGCCAATCGTTTACTACAAAACTTTTATAATTATGCCATTCAATAGCATTTGATATAGGCTATGATGAATTTAGGAAGAAAGGAAACACACAAACTTGTCTTCAAGATAAGGCGAAACATCAAGCCTTTCAAGTATCGATCATGCGACCGCGGGATGCGGTGCGATAACCCAAGGTCATTGCTTACAAACATTCAGCAACAAATCTCGTTGGAAGCAAGAAGCCATAATTCATGCTTCATAAAGAAAAGCCTTCGCGAGATTCGGTATACTTTATCCATAAATGAAACTATCGGGATGAGGAAAGCTCGTAACTCGTATCGTAACCTTTATCTCCTCGCGTTCCCTTGCGGTTATGTCGTGAATGAAGCGACTCGCCGAGACACCCAACCGACTCGGCACGATCGGTCTCTTCTCGCTCGCAATCGAGATAACTTATTGCTTATAACAAGCTTCTAATCGAACTTTATCAGCAGTAATGCGGTTTCAGTTATCTAGAACGATTGCATTTGTGCGGAGTTTCTTGATAAGTTGAACATCAGCTTTCGTTTCAATTTAGATTATTCTCGAAAAAGATTCTTGAGGTTTTACCTCATCTTTTGAAAAAAAATTTTGCATTTCAATCTTTTTTTTTTAGTCTCGTTTCATTAAAACTTACTGATTTTCAAAACCTTGCACGAACATTTTGAAAACTACTTTTAAAAATGTGAAAAGTATAGTAATTAGCCTATATACTGTCCCACTGCTGGGCAAAGGCCTCCATCATTGAAATCAAGTCATCGCTACAATAGATGGGTATTGGCCTAATCACCACGCTTGCCTATTGCGGGTTGGTGATCACAAACCCGGGCTATGTTCTGAAAAATCCGAAAACTTTGCCCGACCTGGTAATTGAACCCTCTACCTCCGGTTTTCGGGCCGAGCTCTGAAACCACTCGGCCACGGAGGCGTTTATAAATGTAGATGTGAAAAAACACTTCATTCTATAACCGATTTAACAATTTCCGTTACATCAAGCCGCTTAAATTTTTCAGCGCGTCTCACGTTACGAGTCGCTTTGCTTATGTTAGCTAAAGTTCACAGAAGAACACCTGCTTCTTAAACGGGCGCAGTACAAAAGTGGCGTGTTTGTTACTTGTTAGTTGTTGCCTTAAGCTCGCTTTACAAGTGTATCCAAACTTCACGTAGCGATAGTTTATTTAATGCCGTTATTTGGATTCCAGCAGTGGGCGATTCCGTAAGTCCAGTCAGCGGAAACACGGACGCGCTATCGAGGGGCGGCGTGATATATCGGCACATTCTTTGAGAAATATTGTCGAGCGCACGCGATATAAGTAACGGGTCTTGTATGCGAGTCGGGGGTGGTCGCCTCCGAACTATTCTGAGCGCTTTAGCATGGAGTCAACTTGGGATAAATCGAGAAAAACATTATATACCCCTTTTTCTTTTCAAGCTATCGACGAGGAATACCTTGTTGCGAAAAAAGTTATCTCGTCACGCGTTATGTGAATGACAAGACCTTTCTACCCTGGTTCGATACAAGTTTTAAGTTAACAATGGAGAATTCTATTGTTGAATATAATGTGAAAATGCGTTACCTATTCAATGCGCTTTGACATAATCGTTGCGGGTAGCCCGGTTCAACTCAGTTCCATTTCGTTTGTATTTTTTTTGCAATAGGTGTTTTACCACACTTAGCTTTATAACAGCATTTAAAAAGTTGTTAACTAGCATTTCCTTACAAACATGTTTTGCTGCTTCTATTTTGGAAACATGCCAAATCATATTCAAGTTATCGCCTCTCGAGATATATTGCTGGACGTGGTCTGGCAACATTTTATAAGAATAAACATCATCAACACAACAAAAAAATCACCGGCGTGGTTCAAACAAACTGTTACGGTTTAAAAACAGCATATCTGATTCATCAGATCAGACGCTAAATAGGTTTAGGCATTTCTATTTCAAAAGAGACATCACCCTTCGTTAAGCTTGCAATGAAATACCATTTTTAACAATAGGAGCGGCTTAATGCGATCGTTCGCCTCTAAAAATGAAATATAGTCCCCGTTCCGCATTGCAGTTGTTGCATGGGGCAGCAGGAGGAGTCGGCTGCACGTACCACACTTGTAATGGTCTGACCGTAAGTGTAGGGCTTCTAGAAGGTTTATTCGCTTGGAAATATCCACTGCTATTTTTAACACTTTTTGGTAAACTTTGGATAGTTAAAAGAAAAAAACATTGAATGTTTTATTTGTCAGAGTTGTATTACGCGTATAATATTTGTATAATTTGTTTCAATTGGTCATACTCATGTTACGAGTACAGTTCCTTTGATAATATTGTGGTAACTGTGATATCTGATCGTTAAAGAAAGGAAATTGAATCAAAAACTACGAGTAAGTTACACATATCCGCAGAAACGTAACAGAGACATGATATGGAATGGATATGACCTCTTGTGGATTTGTTGGAATCTGTGTATAGATAGATTACACTGGGGGAGAAGAGCGGATGTCGCCGATTTAGCGGCGACGCCGACATCGCTTACGGATAGATATTGTTCTCGGCACCAAAATCAATAGTGATGTTATTATTTTCCTAGCCCGGCCCCTCTTGTTTTGGAGAGTGGGCTTGTTGCGTTGCGTTCGAACGCGGCCCAAAAACAACATTTACGTCTGCCGCTTGTCGTCTCAATAAATAAATCCTATTGTAGTGTTTTATACTGATTTTGTAACTATTTCTACTAATGAATTACGTAATTTCAGTCATAAGGCTGTTTCTTGTTATCAGTTATTTGCTACATAAGCTTTGATTTAGCAAATGAAATAAAGAACGTAAGAAAGGAATGAGATGTATACGATAAAATATTAGGAAATATTGATAAGACATGATAAAGAAGAGCTACAGAAATATTGTTTCAAGAGAAACTAGTTCTGATAGACAAACAAGACTATGTCTATGACTAAACAAGATTATGTTAAACGGAAAATACTATTTCTGCTACTAGTGTGGAATAATGAAGTAATTAGCCTTTCTGTGTCTCCTGTACGTGTACCATGAGTTGCCAATCAAATTTACGTTATCGTTCGAGTAAAAAATTTGTATTGATAACACATGACTTGACATGACAATGTCAAATCCCAATACATTTTTTTACGCGAACGATAAGGTAAATTTAAAGTGGCAACTCGTGGTAGACGTACCTACTGCATCGATAATTTGATAAATATATGTCTTGTTCCACTGCTGACCACAGGTGTTGGTTGGCCTAAACACCGTGCCAAATACGGGTTGGTAGGTACTTAATCGCAAACCAACACAGTGTGCAAAAAAAACAAAAAATACTAAAACTCTACCATGTTGCTACTGTTTAATAAAACTTTAAATGTAGGCTAGCTCGGCAACCTTGTTTAGGAAGTGACTCTAGGGATCAAAATGGCATACAATCATGTTTTTCCAGCATAATGAAGTTAGCACCGAGTCGCAGCTGTTTTCTGGGTGTTTGCGGTGCGCACTAACAAGTGGCAGAGTTTTGATTGGATCCCATTGTCGTCGCCGATCCAATTTATGAGTTTAACTGACTTTACTTCGCTTGAAATTTTTTGCATCCATCAATGAGTAATCCTCTTATATTTTCCTGCCATTTCAAGATGTTTTAAGTCAGCTTAGTGTGCTAAAAGTGCGCTGCCTGTCTAGATGCAAATCGCAAACACCTTTACCATTCGGGAGATATTACTTATGTAACATTGCTTAGGCACAGTTGTGTTTCTGCTGCTGTGTGAGCTTCTAAAAGCTTATCGTGAAGTGTTGTGGTGGTCAACTGCAGAACCTGGGGTCCATTTATGATCGTCTTCTCTTCCTGACTATACGAAAGTTACCCCTGCCTATTGTTGTAAACCAGCGGCTTGTAAGCCAGGAGTTACCGAAACCAGCGGCTAGAAACGAATAACCAGCCGCTTGCTACGGGGTAGATACCCGACTTGAGCATCAAAAACAATTTATTATCATTACATTTTTATATATTTATAATAACCACGGGGGACACCGTTTAAGTATACCTACCAATTTATGAGTATGGTAATTTTGAGTTTTTATCACTTAATACAGATTCGGATGCTAAATATGTCATTGTATCCTATAGTTAATATATCAGAAGAGAAACAAGAAAAAAAAACGGAATCATGTGAATATATCAAACAGCCGTTTCCAGCCGCTAGTTATCGCTAGAAATGGTAATAAGCCAAATAAGCTGTTTTTAGCCGCTAGGCCCTTACTCGGATGGTACCGCGCGAATGAGACCTATTCAGTTGCATATTATCATAAGCTGCGCTGAAAAAAAACTTGTATTGGTACAATTTTTTTAACCCATCCAGTATAAAATCAAGGAGCAAGCGTCGACAAGTGGCCCTCGCCTAAGTTTTAAGTTATTAGTACAACGGTTCACGTAACAGTCACGCTGGCCGCATAATGAACGTGCGGGCTATTCGTAGCTCGGGGTAAAGTACTAAAATTCACGTTTCGTGCCGCAGTAAACTTACTGGGAGTCCTAGTCATGTGGGTAAACGTGATACCGTGATAACTACAACAAAGCGAAACATACAATACACTGGAGTTTCACTATCTGTCACAAATAGGATATTATGACAAAAATAAAATGTAAAATATGAATCCGCCTTTGACTTTGGGTGTATTATGAGTACTTCTTGTATTCATTTAAGAGCTGTATAATTTGTAATTATTAATGAAAAATAGTAATAATGTTCTGTATATTGGGAGCTTTCAGCGTTTGTTAAAATTAACTTTCAATTTTTTAAATATTGTGTTATTATCAACGGACATTAATTATAGGGTATCACATATTTGATGTGATTTCAGACACATTTTAAGTACTTGTATCTATTGATTTATGAAAGTATTCCTGAAGTTTAATTCATCTAGCTACATTTTAAGCTATCGCACGCTATATCAAAATGTGCTCCAATTATGCACTACGTGTGAAAATAGTAGTCACATTAAGCTGAAAGCGCGAACCTGCTTGCCCTAGCAGAGATAAGTGTAATATACTACATTTTTAAATATTTACAAGATAAGATAAGATAAATATACTTTATTGTACAACAAATCATACTTAACATAAGCATTACATAATCTTAGATTGTACAATGTAGGCGGTCTTATCGCTAGGAAGCGATCTCTTCCAGACAACCTGCAGGTAGAGGAAATGACAAGATTAAAAAGAGAAAATAGGTAAGGTAGTGTGAGATAGTGAGATAAATATATATTTATACATGAAGTTATTTTATGCATTCATGAATGCAATTACATATAGGTAGTACTTATAAACGTAGTAAATATCTGTAAACATACACAAAATTATAAAGAAACGGTAAAAAAGACTTATTCAGGGTTGGTTTATCCACGCACTAGGGACATTTAAAAGTTACAGTGTGAGGAAATAAGCTTTGAGTCGGGATTTGAAATATTTATTTTAGTAACATTTAGAATTAAATTCACCATAATATTATCATGACCTCTGTGTACCGCTTCAACATTTTTACAATTTCTTCTATACCATTAATCGATTAGTGTGGATTGGCTGAGACAAGTGCTTTCAATAAACTAACTTTGTTTCTGATCAAGAAATACTTATTCATTACGGATCTTTCATCCTAAACTATGCTTCCACGTTCTTAAAAACCTGAGCGAAAAACGTCACTTGTTACGAATTTATATGTGCAAGTGTTTTGAATGAGAATTTGGAAAGATTATCGGTTATGAAATGGACTGGCAGGACAAAGACGTAGCTAGTTCACGAGAATATTAGTGGGCGGGAATATGTTAAGGGGATAGAGACGAAATGCGTCACAAATTGTATTGGTTTTATTTATCAAAATATATTTCCGCGTTAATACCTACAGACAAACATGATGTTAAAATATTGCTTTCATTTCTAAAGTCTTCCAAGCTGAACGTGTATTTTATATTTTCGTAGTATTTGTGCAAAGTTGTGTGAATTTTCTTGCTATCTGCGAGGCTATATGAAATGGGGAGTGATTTCGCTCTAGAAGAAAGGTCGGTAGAATCGTATACGTCGGCGTTAGTGCACGCATTCTCTACGTAAAATACCCTTTTGAGACGTAGCGTCTGCGAGGGACGGCGTCGGCTGTAAGCACCTGCGATAGATGATACTTGGGAATACACACACATGCATGGGTTCCGTTTCCAGACACCCTTTTTACTGTGCTTGAAACGTTAAACAAGATACATGATGCTTATTGCTTCGCTCTTTTTGGTACATAAGATTTTACGATGTGTAAGTACTTGCAAAGTTGCAACAGGAGATAGTATGTATTTATTACGCTAAAATAAATTATTGACCGGAACATCACACTGGCCACTTGACTGGCCCTAAACACAAAACGCCGTGACGACACGATTGGCGTATAGTGCACTGCAGCACGGTTTCTCGCCTCGATTCCCGGTCGGGTCAATTTAGGAAACGATCTTTTCTGAATTGACGCGGGTCTGGGTGTGCTGTGAGACGCCCCTTGCTTATTTTCCTGGTGTGGTACCTCGTAACACAGGGATATTAATTCCTACTTCGAGACCATAGCGAGAGGTGTGTTGTTCGGCGCATATTTTTTTTATTTTTTCATTTTACATTACCTATATCAAAAACATTTAAACAATTTTCTAGTCCATTTCTCACATTGCCACAAGGAGCAGAAAAGACGAACGTGCTACTAAGTTTCTTCATGTCGTAACTTTAAAGTGTATGTAATTGACCAGATTGACCTTTACATTACCAATTAGGCGTGTGATTGATTATGAAATAACAATATTATATTTTTAAAGTTTTGTTCCGGTCTTGTCCCTTTGCCGTCAGCATTTCATAGTTTGTGATAGTAGGAAGTAAGAAACGGGGACGGCTGGCGAGACTGTTCGGCGAGTTTATATAAAATGTATGAAAAATGCAGCCACACTGCTGTGGCGGCGTTTTGTTACCGTCGCGACCGTTAGCGTTCGAGACTGAATTACTTTGTATGAAGCAATAGAATTTTGTTATCATACTGTAAAGTACTTGTTCGATGTTACGTTGCAACATAGCTGTCTATCGGCCAAGTTACTGGAACGTTAATTGATTGTGTTAACTAGTGATTGGCCGCATTCGACCAGTTTGCTCACCATACATGGATGACATCGTCCCGAGCCCTAACAGCTTGGGAAGGAAATTCCATTAGCGACAGTTACCATCTAAATGTTTCTATTCACTTACATCCAAGTGGGCCGCTGCAGGAGTAGGTAACCTTTTTGAATGGGGGTACATCAGTGCGGACAGGGTAAAATGCGACTGCGGAACCTCGTACCAAACAATGCAGCACCTGCTGGTTTGCCACCAGTGCCCTACCAGCTGCTCAATTAAAGATCTATATGAGGCCTCCCCCCCTGCGGTGGCGATGGCGGGACGGAGGACGTGTCAGTTTTTACAGGTCAAAACACCATGGTCACCTGTGATCATATGGAGTAGTAATCTGAAGGACATAAACCACTGAACATAAAAATGTTATTACTGGTAAGCTAGTACCCAGCTTCGCCCGCGTGAACTCCATTATTATGGCCAAATTACATAAAATCTATATAAATTGTAGCCCATGTGTTATTCTGATGTATAAACTGTAAAACTGTAAAGTTTCATCCAAATCCGTACAGTATTTTTTGCGTGAAAGAGTGACAAACATTCTCACAAACTTTCGCATTTATAATATTATAGTAAGATTGGACTGAACAATTCCGTCGCATTATTCATCAAGAAAGTTTAGGCCGGACCTGAGGAGGGAGTGCTCCTAAACGTTCGAAGAATTTGTTGGGTTTTAATTATAAATAACAATAACTCCATAAAACTACGTTAAAGAATTTACCACTAACACCAAGTTATTAAGTCGTTGAGTACTTTTGAGTCTGACCTAGTTTTCTCTTAGATTTATTCAATTTGAGTTAAACTACGTTTACTGCAGAATATTTTTCACGAAATGCAGAAAAAATAATGTTACTGATGGAAGACAGTTGTTGTTTGTCCAATGCGTAATCTTAATTAAAATGTGGATATAAAGAAGAAGGAGACAGTTCTTAAGAATATAAGTTACAGCAGAAGCCTGATTCTGCTATTTAAAAGCCAATGGAATCGTAATTGAATTGCATGATTTTCACGTTTGGTCCATACTAAAACTATCAAAATCATGCCATTCAATTACGATTCCATTGGCTTTTAAATAGCAGAATCAGGCCCCAGGGAGTTCGTCTGAAAGATTGAAAAATCTGAAATACGTAAGTGAGAGATATTAAAATAACTAATAGATACCAAGCAGTGTGAATAATAGCGTAAAATGGTATAAGTAACAGAAAGATATCAATCCTTAGTTATCCTATCAAATATATGAGTATTTGTTTAAAAGCGACTACTATGAATTCTTATATATATTTAGTCAAAAGTCGTTTAGCCGAAAAATTACATTGTTATAATAATATTGTTCTGTTTCAATAAGTGTATTTTAATATAATTTTTTGGTAATCACGCGACGCGAACACACTTTGAAACAAAACAACAAAGTCTTCTCGCAGTTTCTTTTATTCACATTTTAAGTTTCGTCTACTTTACAGATATAGTGATCACGAAGATTGCGGAAATTAACCCATTTTTTTCAAATTTCAAGTAACATTAAAAGTACTGAGAATAGCACATATGTATGTACCTACACATACTCGTACAACGTCCAGCTATACCGCTCAGTTATTATGATATAGGAGCCGGAAGTTGCGGCAATATAAGAAAGTTTTCTCACAAGTAAAGCTGCCGGGCGTGCTCAGGGCCCAGCTGATGAGTTTAGGAAGTTGCTCCTGCTCCTCGTGTGCCTTTGTTGAACTGCGGGCGTGTTCCGAACGCTAAATGGTACCCTGCCAACTTGCACCTCGATTGGCCGAGACTATTCCACTCACAACTTTATTAGTGTTCAAATTATTGAGACTCGATCAATTGATGACATTTCGAATTCAGAATTGTGAAGCGCTATGTTTGAAGTTCTATTTGACTGACTCGTTGGTTTGCCAAATCCTATGCCGTCACGAAATTTTAATCCATGAGAAGCATTCCTGTCGTTTCAATTGCTGTCCATTCCTGTCTATCATTTGTTTGTGACTCGGTGTTCGTATTCATTAAAGTTATTTAAATAATTTATTTATGTGTCATCATCTTGATCATCATAGATTAGCACTAATGTAATGACAGCTATGGTTCTCTTAATATAAGTCTGGAGGAGAAACAAAAGTACTTAAAATATGTTTGTTTACTTATAAATATCTGGCGGATTCCTCAAATTTATGCCTCAGCTGGTCCAATTTTATTGCTCTCGGCCAAATGGATTAGTGATCATAAATCGTGTTGTAATTATGCTACAAAATGTTTCTTAGGAACAGTCCATGGCGGCATCATGTTCGCAATCCGATATTGATTGAGACGCAACAACATTGTCGGCAACTGAGCTTTTTATTAATAACCAAACTATGTGACGTTTTTGGGTAAAAACATTATTAAATGAAGTAATATTAGGAACATACTGTTACTAACGTGAGCACTTTCAAAAGTGTTTCTTTCCTTCCACTTTTGCCACTTACATAGAGTTAATCGCCTCCCATAATTGACGTTAGGTCTTATAAACTTTATTTAGGTTTGAGCATTTAGGGCAAAAGTTTTACAAAACGAAACTTAGGTACTTACTTATATTTTATTCACTTCATAACATAGGTTCCTAACATATCTATCTGTATAAGGTCTTGACGCAAATTAAACTTTGACATATTTACCTTAGTTGATTATTTAGTTAAGCATCCTGCAAACTGGCTGTAAAATATGTCAGTAGAAATGAGCGGGACAGATTTAGAGGTACGAGTAGGTGTATAATTTTGGGTGTCGTTTCGGATTTTAGTCGTGGCCTACCGGGCTAATTTTTATAATAAATGCCCTAATTTAGAAGTAAAGTTACTGTGACTATTTAAATTGGAAACATTTTTTGAATACTTAAAGAAGGTAACATTTAACTAATTATTATTAATAAAAAGCTCATACATTTCTAACAGCCCTGATTTGATCGGTTTAGTTCAAGCTTCGTCACTTCCGTAAAGATGTACAGTGGATAACTTTGGCAGTGACCTTAAAAAGTATCTTGGGTAATATACTTCACATACTTTAATCCATGGTAGGTACGAGTATATAGTTCCCTTGTAATTGTAACATGGTTTGCTTACGTTTTCACACCAGCGGCGACCACGTATTGACTCAGTAATGAAGCGCGAATGATCCCGGGGGAAGGTTGTCTCGGAACCCGCAATCCTCTGCCAATTTAGTCATAAGCATGAGCATAATATAGCAGATAACCCAGGGTACTGACAGATTATGCTAGTTATTTATTCAACTGTCGTGCGTGCTTAGTTTTCGCTATTACTTTACATACGCTAAAGAGAAAAGTCCATTTTAATTTAGACCATGTGTTATGCGAATACAGTGTAAACTCTTGATCGTCGTTTGTTATAAAGACAAACTTCCCAAAACGTAGATTATTATTGTATGTTGGTGGATTTGGTTTCTCTTCTTTTCTCCCTATATCGGAAACTCTTTATTACGAAAAAATGCTCGGTTCCTTGAGTTCAAATCTTATGGAATGCTAATAAGCCCTTGCTTGACTGGGCTGTTAGTCCGATCTAGTAACGATCTTGCCTTTAGCGCCTAATTTCGTGGGTTCGATCCGCACCCATTCGTTCGTGTGATGAATATTGTTTTTTGTGTCTGGGTATTATTATCTAAATATTTAAGTATGTATTGAGGAAAATTTAGGTATATTCATCAGTGTCTGACAGTTCTGACACTCATAGTATCAGGTCAGGTCAGATGATCTTGGTGTAAGGCGTACTATACCGGGTGATTGTCAAAAGACTCACAAAAATGATATGGTATACTCACTCAGGGAGCGATGTAGTTACTATGAAAGTTTATTAGTTTTTTCAATCGGGTTTACAAAAATACTGACTGATTCGTATGGTGACCTAGACAATAAAGTCAGTTAAAAATGTAATTTTCACTTACATAGTTAGTTAATACATTATTTACTGAGTATGCCAAATCGTTTTTGTAACTCTTTCGATAAGTACTCAGTAGGTGTATGAATGTTTGAAATATTTCTTTCACGCGTTAATACTACTAAGTATTGTGCCCGGGCTCAGTCCGACTAGCTCGCAGCCCTGGCCGCGGACTCTGAGACGGGTTATTGATTTCAGCGCAGGGAGGGCGCAAACTTTTGCATTCGTTTCCTTTGCCAGACAAATTGCTTATCTTTCAGCTTATCTGCAGCTTTTTCACAGTTTTACTTAAATTTTAAGTTATTGAAGTGGTTTAATCCGATTATCTCACTGCTTACATTTTAGGATATTCAAGCTGATAAAGTCTAATTTATGACCATTTGTTAGCACCAAGCGTATCTAAGAATTTAAAAACAGACAATAATATCAACTTATTAAAGTGAAAATGAATCAATCACCTCCACAGAGATTGAGAGATACATGAGTACAAACTTAGTATAGTTTTCTATGTTCTTGTGCGACTTTAGCGAAATTAAACATTTTGCTCTTACAATTTTTTTATTAACGAAAAAAATTAGAATCAGAAGTTCATACCTGCCTTCCTCTAAAGCAGCTGTAGGTGCATTTTTCATCAGCAGCTCAAGCTAAGTGGGCTGGCCCGTTGCATCAAGGGTTTACCTAATGACTTGAATGGCTTCATTAAGAGAGTGACCCTGATACGTGACTGGGAACTCCGACTGCTTTTAACCGGCCGTAACGGAGGTGCCTCGTGAGAATCTAATACTTTCACGAAACGTTTAACCTTATTAGCATACGGTTGCAGCGATGTTCTCGCTGAAAGGTCGGAGTGTATCGGAAGCGGCATTGTTCGGATCGCACGTGTGCAGTTCACGTACTAGCACAGGTTAAAAATAGAAGACCGGACATTGAACCGGGGCGCCGGACAGAACAGTAATGAAAGTGTCTCAAAGCTCGATTCTCGTTTTCGCAAATAGGTAAACCAATTTGTTGCACCGAAGCTGAAATGAGATGTGAAGGGGAGCTGCACTTTTGTTTTGAGCTTATATTTCTCGAGACCTTAGATGATGTTTTCCCAAACAACAAGAAAGTTTTTATTTCAAAATATTTAGCTCTAACTCTCTAGTGATTTAGTCATAGTGATATTTACCAATTGGTTTTGTACTCAAATGATACTACGCTTAGATACGAAAGACATACTCTAAGCATCGTATGGCTGATTGATATGTTTGATAAGCCCACCAGATGTGAACAAGAAACCATTATTTCAGTACGAGTACATTGTCATAAAATACTCGATTTAAGAGATCATTATAAAAAACCATATCTATGAACATAGGTACAATAAAGCTGTCCTGCCCGGAATATCATCTGTGTTTTAATAACATGTCTACTGCATCCGTGGTAGAGCAAGCTGGTGTCTTCATAAAAAAGACATAACAGTGATGACAGTTGCCCATCCGTAACCGGTCCGTATTGCTGTTAAATAATACTGCCTCGCGGAATTAACGAGCGATACAAGTAAGCAATTTCATAGGATAATAATTTAGTAGCATTACGGCGGCGTAACGGAGGACTTCGCAGAAGTCTGTTATTACTACGGTGTACGTGGCCCGTAATGGTCGGGTGCTACTATTAGTCAAAGCGGCTGCTTCTAGCCATATATCATTAGAGGCGCGTGCCTTCTGCAGCTGGTTACAGGTGCCAGTTTCATAAAACAATTTGTATTAATTTCTCACGCCGTCGTAGTTAGTTCACATAAAAAATGGTAACTAGATCGTCGCGGTGCGCGCATGAATATTAATGGAACTGCAGTTTTATGCTCTGGAGGCATGGTCAACAGCTGCAATGGATTGCGTCGGGTCAATCCTCATGGGATGCAAGAGGCATAAATAAGCATGAATAAGGTCTGGGGAAGTTTGCTTATGCCTTTACATATTTTACTGGATCGTAGTCATCTTCACGGAGTCGCTGTTGGTAGTCATCTTGCCTACTACTTTATGTCGTAGGTTTGATTCTCATCCATGTCAATCATTTATGCGACGATTGTGTGCGCTTGTATTGGGTCTAGGAGTTAAGAGTATTTTTACATTTCAGGTTGCTCAAAGTGTGGTTTCATTTTTTTCCGGACTTCGCACGGGCTTGTTATCATCGCTAAACCAGTATTCAGCAATAAATTGCCTGATAACTATCAATTGTAGCGAAGCCCTGATTTCAATGATGGAGGCATCGATACCGTGCATGACTAAATACTGCTGCTATTTTAAATTATTTTGTATTACGATGTCATTTAATATTTAAGATTTTTTTTATTTGAAAATGTGTTTTAATTGAAAAACGTTCGTGTTGTGTCCCGTTCGGCTCGTTTGCGGCTCCTTTAAATTGTAATTGAAAGTGTTGCCACAACAGAATTGACAAATGGCTGTTATTGATCTACACCGAAAAGCCTTCAGTCTGCATGAATTTTCGTTAACGGGGTCATGAATTTTAATAACGTTGAAACAAAAGTCAAGTAAGAACTGTGTATCTACCTGCCTGCTATATTTTTATAAGGCTTGATCAATTTCTTGGGTTTAATTCTCGGTTTAATATAAAAATATATTTATTGATAATTATTGTACTACTTAAAAATATATTGTACCAACAATTGTAAATCAATCATTTAATAAGTGAGCAGAATACTTAATGGGGCCATATTCGTGATATTGAGAGCCACATAGGTGTTTAGTCCTGCTAATTCTAGTTATAAATATTAATTGGGCAGACGATATTAATTTAATGATAGCTCTCTGTGTAAGCAATATTATTGTGATAACATTAATTTAGCCATCATAATATTTAAGGCATTGGAAATATCCAGAAAAAAAAGTCGTTACTTTCGTAGATAATAATACTTAATATAGTTTTATTATCTACGAAAGTAACGACTTTTTTTCTGTTAACACACAAAATGAAGTGCAATGCAATGGTAGCTCTACTTATATTTGCAGTATCACGCTCACACTTTGGTTGACTGTACGAGTAGTTTATACACGACTAGCTGTCAGCGGCTTTGCCCTCGTAGACAGTCTTTACTGTCAAAATAAAGCCTAAATATAAATAAAAATAGCCTATGTCACTCCCTGATATTGTAGCTTTAAATTGGTAAAAGATTTTTTAATTCGATCCAGTAGTTT
The DNA here is from genome assembly GCA_947369235.1 of Udea olivalis. Taxonomy (NCBI): domain Eukaryota; kingdom Metazoa; phylum Arthropoda; class Insecta; order Lepidoptera; family Crambidae; genus Udea; species Udea olivalis. The sequence continues at coordinate 13,991,633 of OX376343.1, forward strand.
CGGAGCCTATTCAATATGAACAAACAAACAAAAAAGCTAATCTTTCCTCTTTATAATATGAGTATAGATGGCACGTCAAGCTTAAGTGGACACCTATGCTGCGAATAAAAGCCCCATTTAATAATGGTCCCGCTGTCCTGTACATACCTTATGTATTTGGTATCAAAAATGTATCTAAGCTGCGGGCACGTGAAATCCGTGAAAGGCGTGGATACCTACCACAATTGAAGTGCTTGCCTCTGTAAATACTTATCTCAGCGAACCTCTTTGTTTGACGTGACAAGCACGCGTGGGTGGCCATTGTGCCCTTTGATAATGATGTACTTCGTGTTCAGCTGACTCGCCGCTACAATGTTTAGATTGTGGCCACACTGCTTTATGATTTGATTTGATATTTTGTTTTATTATCACCTTTAACATCGAATGAACAAATAGCCGAAACCTATTCGAAAGTATTTTGAAGGCAAAAATTGGCAATTTAAAGATTTGGGAATTGTTTTTGTTGATCGTTTTTTTGTTTGCAGTACTTACCTTATTAGCAAAGAAAAAAGTTTACTAAAATTTGAGTCAGCCAAACTGAAGCATGCTAAAAGGCAGTGTGAAGAAAAATTTTAGAATAGAGCAAAATTGCTATCACAAAACATTTAAAAGATTACTGAATTTAATTACGTTACTACCAATAGGAACTTCTTATTTGTTTGTTTGTAGTACGTCATCTGCAAACATAGTGCTTTCGGAATGTAGACGAGCTAACGGTAAGCCAATCATTCTGAATAGCGAAATATTCAATTCTCACTATTTAGGTCATGCGGCGCCGACAGTATTTAGGTGACATCCTCAATTCTATGTCTGCCGCTAAAATTAGCACCGGTTTGATAGCGATCAGTGATTAAGTTTGAATCACATTTAATATTAATCTCTATATTAGCGAAATAAAAGCACACCCATAATGTTGCCTGGCCGGTTGCGTAATAGTTATAGGTTTGGTTTTTACCGCCAAATGCAGTGCGATTCTCTATAAGAACAAATATTCGTGTGACGAACATTTTTTATGCTGTTGTTACTATCAACATTTCTAATAAGTATTTTTTTTAAAATAGCTTATTTTAGTTTGGGTTCAGTACTTTTTATGAGTGTAGATTACGTTACGTAACTGCAATAGATAACTACAGCAACTTGTATACCATTTTTAGTTCCATTTTTATGTAATAGAGGCGCTGCTCTAAAATCCAATACAAACAAAAGTGTTTAGTAAATATGACAGACGGTGCGACTATCGTCGGCGCCAAACTTGCGGTGGAGACTAAAATTTATGACATTTTTCTTTCATTGAATTTTGCAACTTATTATCGTTTTTCTCCACTTTTGCTTTTGATACTTCTTTCTGACAGTTGGTCTTAAGACTCATGAATTTCCCTAGTCACATTATACCGTAATTCAGTTCGCGCCCATTTTCTTCACATGAAAACGAAAATGTTTCTTCAAAAATAGATATTCTTCTCTTTCATATATTTTGACTAATTTATTGTTACCTAAACGCTTGAAAAAAACGTTGGTTTTCTTAGTGTTCAGTTCAGTATGACAGCAACAGTCAACTTGAATTGCCTCTGACTGCCCGGTTTGAGATATAGCCGCTACGTCAGTATGTAATGTTAGAATATCATTAATTGTTAAGAAAAGCATTGACAAATATGAAACACTACAGAGTAAGCGACACATTAAGAGATTAAAGGCGAAAACATGTAATAAGTACCTTTCTGTTTGGAAATAGCGTTTTCGTTATGTATATACAACAGTCTAAAAAGTCATAGAAAAAAAAACAGTCTGCCAAAATGTTTAAAGAAAATCGAAACGATTGACGTTTTTAAAAATAGGTAAAAAAAATTTTTGACTGAAAAAGCCTATTAAAAAATTAACGAATTCATTACAGATAAAAATGTTGAGGGTTTTTTAAGCCTGACATTTTAATTGTATTTTGTGTTTATTTTAGCTTATTCTTAAAATTATTGCAATTCAATTGTTTCATAATAAATTTTCCTAATTACTGTTTGATAATTGTTTTTTTAACTAAATTTTTATTAATGAATAATTATAGTTGCACACCATCGCTGTTTAGATATGGCGCACTAATAAATCTTATACAGCTACATTTTCGTACCTATATTATGCTAATAAAGAATTTGAATTTACATTATCGTATTGCGTATTTTGATCAAAACTATAAGTAAAATAAACCGACGACGAACTTTTTAAAGGGAATATTGAAGAATATCTTAAGGACTGACTGAAGTAAAATAATCGATCGAGCTTTTACAGAGAATGTTTAAAGGAGAGTTTTTCAAAAAAGAGACTCCATAATTCACCCTAATATTTTATGCATTCGAGATAAGCCTATAAATCTTTATGAAATGCGACCTTACGTTTGATTTTTTGTTAAAGCCATCTAATAGTACTATGCTTATGATGATAAATAGCACTGTTGAACTTACTACATCTAATTAAACATACACGCACTTTTGAATTTTTATATCAGATAAAAAATTTGAAACTCAAGTTAGACTTTTCTTCTTTTTCACTTCTTCTATTATCTATCACACGCTTTGCAACAAGGACGATATTTTAAGAAAAATAATTTGAATTGTGTTATGATCGTAACATCGTGAAAAGCCATGCCAACAAAATGGCGATCAATGTTAAAAAGTTGAAAAAAGATATTAACAAGTTCAAATGGCTCATAACTTAATATATTAACTCAGCAGAAAGAGAAAAAGGGCAGTTAGACGTATTAAAGATTATACTCGTAATATAAAATACAGTAGATATTAGTGAATCCAATTTGTTATCAAGTAAGATTATGAATTCAGATAGGATTTACTATGCTCTCGATATCAATAGAGAATAGTGATAGCATCAATTTAATTTGTTAACATTGACTGATATGAAGGACATTCATTACTTTTCATTCAATAACATATATTTTTATCACGATATGTTTAGTATTGTTTAGGATTTGTATATACGATGGTATAGTCTTAAACGAAGACGCAGGCATGAGTCTTCTCAAAAGTCTCTATAGTCTATACCACGTCTGCATTGCAGAACATAGGCCTTCCTATTATATTTCTAGAGTGTACTGTCACAAGTAACCACTAGACCTGGCTGTCTGTCCACCTTACGAGTGGACGCTGACAGACGCTGCGTTTGACATCGAGACGTCTTCATTCTTAAACTTTTCTGCCCCAACAGCCAAAAGTTCTCGCGTGCGTCTCGGTGTGCTCCCTCAATGACAGTCGTCCACTGCATACGAACGTTTTATTAAAATTTGAAGATATCAAAGCCAGGGCGGCACGCTTTTTAAAAAAATTTCGCATAGCAGAGCCGTAACCCTTATGCTATAGGATGTTTCAGTTGCAAGAGGTGTCGTTTGACGCGTTTACCCGAGCACATCTATGAGAAGGCTCTCCAAAGCCTCGACATGTGCGATGAATTGATTGAACGTGATTGGTACTACGGCATATGTACCGTCTGAACCGTCTTATACCCTCGGAGCCGACCCCGTATGAATAACTAATAACGTCAGTATTCATGTAACGCTCAAATAATGTTTTAGGTATAAAGAGATATCTTCATATTTTTTAAAACGCAATCTGACTCTTGGAATTTTCGCCAATATTTTTACTGTTTTTCCTCTTTTATGCTTAGCACTGTCAACATTTGAACAAAGGCAAATAGCACCTTCTTTTTAAGTTATTTAAAAGTAGCGATTTGTTACAACATTAATGACTAGTTTATGATGTCCCTCAAACTTCATTCTTGAAAATGATATACATTACTTTATATTGAAATCATCTAAAAATAACCTTAATATCGCATATTCTCAGGAAAAAAAACATCAAAGAAGTTGAACATATTAAATACATATTAGTAGAGTAGTAGAACGCTTCAATATGTGAGCTTCATTCACGTTTCGTGTTGTCGAGTTTGTTAAATTTCAATTACATATCCGAAAGTCCTGTTAAATTAAATTTCATTGTGAAGCTGTTCGTTCGTCCCGGACCTGGTTTAATGCCGCGGGCCTTGGACGCAGAAATAGTCTCGAAAATGGGCTTTATGAAATATTTGGTCTCAACAGCCTTTGGATCTTAGGCGCGCGGAAAATTTTACAAAGCCGTAACATGCTTACATCATTTAATCCTAAATAGTTTTCGACTTCAGTTAGTTTATTAACTTGGCGGCATTCTTCGCATCGAAGTTTAAGGTCTTCTGCCTTTTTTTTCTTCTTCGCTGTATCGTGATCGTCTTCATAGCATATTTCGAAGCTGAATCAGTATTGAAACATCTAGGCCTGTACTCTTAACCCTTTGAAATCTGCGCACTTGATAAATCAAACCATTGCTCCGTACAACGCAGGCAGCGACTTAATGGCAGCACAAATATGAAACAAAATGTAGTTGCGGTTGTGTTAGACGCGGTGGAAAACTATGTCGGTCAAAGAGCGTATATTTTATTTCACAAAACCGGGGAAATTTCATTCAAAGCATTTCTGGAAAACTTTTTAATAACATAAATGAAGTGCCAACCCTTGACAAACCAAAATATTCCTAAATAAACCATTTTTTACGATTTTACCAACCCCTTTTTTAACTTGATTAGACTGTAATTTTAGTAAAAAGTGGTCAAATTCAATGACCTGATGTATAATTATTCAAAGCAGAATTGTGAGTATAATATTCAGGGCTTGTAGCATTCTTGCCTGTTAGCGCAATGGTGGCAATCCTGCTTTTAGCGCCGAAGGTTAGATCCCCGTCCAGGACAAACATTCATGTGAGGAACATGTGTGTATCTTCTGTGTCTGACTGTTATTATGTTATTATTTAATGTTTTGTGTTTGATTTGTTTCAAGTGTAACTTGTAATTACAAGTAATTATAAGAATAATAATGACTACTACTAATACTACACGAGATTATATTAATTACAGTGATACTTTTTTTAAAGTTAATAATTAAATCAGCGAGTTGCGTGCGGCTATGAGCGCTCGTGCTACGCGATAAGTTTAGCTTTCGCGTGCAAGCTACCTGAACATGGCCTTGATCGATAGCACGGACAAATTAAAAAGTAATAGTGTGACACGAACTGAAAGATCAAAGAAGACTCTTTTACATCTCCGCGTTTATTGAGAGAACCTTCTGTACGGGACCTATTCTGTGACATTAGTTCGCAACAAGATTAGAAAAGGTGAGTTGCCACTTTTTAAATGTTGACCAAATTTTACGCTCTATCAATGTTTCTATTGTAAATTGCATTTCGTGTTTTAAAAAGTATTAGTGTGACACAAACTTGTAAGATTAGAGGGGAGCTTTTTTACTTGTCCGCGTTTCTTGAGAGAACCTTCTGTACCTATTCTGTGGTTTGTGGCAGATGATATTGGTGTATCCCAGTTATTTAATTTTCTTATCATACCCTACCATGAGATCTAGATCGGGCCAACAAAACATTACTGTCTTATACATTTAAGCTACACCCGATGTGCCTCTAAAACAAGGCGAATAAAGGGATCGTGATCATAAAAGTTTAGATTATAGGCACTAAGTTAGCTTTATTGCCTCGAAGTGATGTGGGTTTGCTCCAGGAGCGACCGATATTTCACTTAGACTGTGTTCGACCCCGCCTCTCCTCTTGTCACTTGCCAATGTAGAGGTTTAATGAAACTTAACACCGTGGTTGAAATGTTTTTCAACATATTAAAGCAGAAGTCGAATACTAGGAAGCGGTAAATGTTGTACTAATTAAAGTAACAATTATCCACAATAATCGCGGAGGTGATCACTTTCCATCAGAATACTTTTCAGCTTGTTTGCTCCATATTACTTACATAAAAAAATATCCACAAACAATAAGTTAAATAAATAAATAATAAAATAAATAAATATCTGGGACAATTCACACCAAGATCTGACCCCAAACTAAGCTGAGCTTGTAATATGGGCGTCAGAGACTGATAAACATACCTAAATATTTCTAAATACATACTTAAATAGATAATAACACCCAGACACACAACAAATACAAATGTTCGTCACACAAATATTTGTCATGGGTGGGGATCGAACCCACGACCTCTAGATCGAGGCCAGTCAAAAGTTCTTTAGAAACTTAGGTAAGTGCTTCGCCAAAATACCTGCAATCGGCTATCTAACCTATACTTACTTACCTATTGTGTGCCTAGCCCAAAATATAAGCATAACTATCATTCTAGGTACGTTTTACAAGTTGATGATCTAAAATGGTACTTAGTACATAATATCTGATTAAGTACATATACATATAACAGTGTCAATGTATTTTTTGGTCAGGATTGATTTTAATAAACAAATTTCGACTCCTACATTATATAATGGTATAGTCGTGTTTATATCGTACAGTCAACGGAATAAAAAAAAAATTGAATCCCTTTCGGATATTTTTGGTCCAATTTATGACCGTTTAAGTAGCAAAACTGTTCCTATGAGTATTATTTAAACACATTGTATAAAGAGGCGCCGTGGTGTGCTTTAAAGTGTAGGCCCGTATCGTGGCTAATGAAGCCATGCATTGCTGTTTTAATTGCCCCGAAGCCCCCCTTCTACAAAACCCCCCCGAATGACCCGACAAATTGACCGCCACACGCGATGCTTTACTTATACTGTTATGTATTTTCAATAATGCCTTTACTACTCACAGATTCAAATTCTGTTTTAAATGCATTGTTACTTATTGCTTAGGATTATTATGATCAGGTTAACTTTCGGTTTAATTGTTATTTTCTTAACTAGTTTTCAATTGAAAAAAAGCACTTAACTTTTTTCCTTCGACTTCTCATGAGATATTCCGTGTCAAACATTATTGCCTGTTATTTTTTAAACAATCTGATTCTTACTCTTATAAGACGACAAGTTGCCATAGTTACATTAGACACTTTTTAAAATTCATTAAAAGTATAGGCGATCGCCGAACATCCATTTGAATTTCATCTCAATATTTATGTACAGAAATAAAAGGAAACAAATTAGTCTCGTGTTTTACGTATATTAATTTTATTGTGCTGACACTAATTAACGGGTATGCCGTCGACAATGTACCTAAAACAGTGCCATTGTTCTGGTATGCGGTACACCACGCGAATACCCACTGAACATGACTGTATAATGTTTTTGTTCACTGGCCATGCACTGTGCAATTTAGCAAACATCGCTCTTTTACCTATGGACAGAAATGTGTCATATTTTCCACTGCGCAATTTTCAAATAAAGCGGTGAAAATTGTCGCAATATGCAGCTCTTTCTCGCAGAAGCTTCGCTAGCTTTTCTTCGTTCTTATCTTTTTATTTTCCTATTACAGTAAATCCGCCATCCAAAGATGAAAGACCATAAATATTCCGTGAGACGATCTTAATGGTTTTTGAATTATATGGATTCCTATTTTTCGGTTTGTTTGTTTGTAACAGTGTTCGGAACCGGTTTAAAAATACCGTTTTTAAAACGTTCCGAACGGTTCCTTGCAAGTATTTTGTTCGGTACACGAAGGAAATGGGAACATTTCATAAGAACGGCAAAAACCGGTTTATCCACAATGAACACAGGCTCGTGGCGTGACGGCAAAAAATCATACATAGCGACACTTTTTATTTTTCGTAGAATGAAAATATTTCATGGCAATTGATCTATTCGTTAGATGATACATGTTGATGACAAAATATAAACGTTGCAGCCAAACAAATAATTCCCTTATTATTGTATGAATGTTCTTTAGTTCAAACTTTAACGACACGATCCGTGATTTAGCTGCGTGGCTGTGAATTATTATTTCTCGTTTCATTTTATAATAAATAAATATGCGCCAGACAACACACCTCTTGTAATGGTCTCGAAGTAGGGATTAATATCCCTGTGTTACGAGGTACCACACAAGGAAATAAGCCAGGGGCGTCTCCCAGCACACCCAGACCCGAGTCAATTCAGAAAAGATCGTTTCCTGAATTGACCCGACCGGGAATCGAACCCGGGACACTACGGAAATCGAGGCGAGAATCCGTGCTACAGCACACTACGCCAATCGTGCCGTCATATATTCGTGTATTGATCCTATTTAATACAAAAAACCGGTGAAAAATGGTTAAAACCGGTAAATTGAGCGATCACCAATACCAATACGTTCTTAGGCATTTTGGACGAAACCGGTTTGAAAAATAAACTGGTTTGTTAATAATACTAATAATATGAATATTGAATTAAATAATCTTAAACAAGATGTGCTAGAATAGTTATATGAGAAGTATAACGGTTGGTATCAATTGTATACTGACGGGTCAAAAGGCAGTGCTGGAAACGGCGCCGCATTTTGTAATTTAAATGGAGAGGTTTCATCAAAACTGAAAGTACAATCAGAAGTGTCAATAATGACTTTGGAGCTCATTGCAATTTCAGAAGCACTTATGTTTATTATTAACAGTCACGGGTTGTACCAAAAAATTGTTATATTAAGCGATAGTAAAACTGCTTTGCAGCACTTGGCTCAGTGCGCCTCTGGATATAGAAGAGGTATACCGATAGCCTATAAAATTCTTAAAATTGTGAATGAAATTGACAGTCTTAACACAGGTCTGAGATTGCAATGGCTCCCATCACATGTGGGATTGAGAGGCAATGAGGAGGCTGACAAGCTAGCAGAACTAGCAGCTCATGAAGGAAAAATTACAAATAATTCGCCTGCTTATTCGGAAATATTAACTAAATTCAAAAAACATTGTTATAGGAAATTTAAAGAATATTTTGATGAAAGGAGCAAAAGTTAAGGCATATGGTACAAAACTATGCAATGTCAACCTCCTCGGATTCCTTGGTTTTTTAATGATAAAACAAGCCGTTCATTCATTGTAGTTATGAATAGATTTCGTTGTGGTTATTATCCTTCTAACAAGTTTATGCATTTAATGAAAATAGCTGACACTCCTAATTGTGAAGTTTGTGGCACTATAGATGATGTTCAACATATTCTCATGGAATGTAAAAAATATGAGCAAGATAGGAAAATATTGTTCCAGGCATTTAACTTGTGCAAATTTGATGTAGGTGGAATCCTGTCTATACTGTCAAATTCTACCTGTGATGCTGCAAAATCATTAGTTTAATGATTTTGAAAAAAAAATCATACAATTTTTCAAATTCTCAGTAAATTTAAGAATAGATTTAATTAAGATTAGGGTACGATGGGGTTGACATATCCAAAAAGGACAAAAGCCCCTAAATAAATAAAGAATTAAAAAAAAAAAAAACTTCAACGACACGATCCGTGATTAAGCTGCGTGGCTGTGAATTATTATTTCTAGTTTCATATTGATCCTATTTAATAGAAAAAACCGGTGAAAAATGGTTAAAACCGGTAAATTGAGCGATCACCAATACCAATACGTTCTTAGGCATTTTGGACGAAACCGGTTTGAAAAATAAACTGGTTTGTTAAATACGTACTGTCCAAGTATGGGGCGCCTACCTGGTAATGAAGCTTCAGATCAGTGAGGAAAAGTTAATTCAGACCAGAACCATGCTTCTTTTCACAAAGTTTCATTCGTATTGGAGATTTCGGGTTCCTCCACTTTATCTTGTTAGTTTGAAATTGAATTGTTTGGAGTATAATCCACTCTAGCATAATAAAGTCAACCACTGCTAGAGCGTTATATTGCCGGCATAATCTCGGCTCTTTTTTCTTTGAACTTAAATAAAAATTACACAAAGTTCACTGTGTTTACAATAAATACACAATTTGAGTCAGTAGCCTTTAATAAGATTAGTGAGATTACTAATTTATGAGACAAACATTTATATAGCTTAACACATTATATTTTGAGAAAATATTAAATTGCTTTAATATTAGAAGAGTTATTGAATTGGTGAATTAATTAAAAAACACGTATTTATTATCTGCAAAGTAATTATAACTTTCCAAACATTTTGCTTTATTAGACAAAAATTGTTGGAGCGCTCGCAAGCGTTGGCCACGAGCGCCTGCTGATTTCAATTATGCAAATGCCGTAATTTATAATGTAAATTTAATGAAACGTTCTGTATTTTTGCAAAGGCATTCCCGTTATAAAAGATAATATTTTTTATTGAATCGCTATCAACGGATACTTAATGCACGTTCACTAATACGCTTCGTTTTCTTTTTCAGGTAAATATCGAGATTTGCTGCCTTTGATGTGGATCGGTAATGAGTAGTTGAGGGAAGCCGCCACTCTCCTATTTACTAAAATTCTTGTGAGAAACTTGAGTTAAATTTACGATGTGTATTTCCACTACATCTTTACATGTATCCGAATACGCTTTCGGAACCTTTGAAATGTTCAATAGTCTGATGTTCCTTCAGTTTAGGCTTAGTACGATAGCGCGTGGAACGCAATTATGTATAACTAGTTTCTGTCCGTGCCGTGTAGTGCCGGCACAAAAAAAGAATAGCACTACCCCCTCTCTTCCCGTGGGTGTCGTAAGAGCCGACCGAGGGAAAATTGCCATAAGGAGATGGGCAGCAGCGTCTCCGGATAACAGCAGGCCATACTGCGATCGCCAACCCGCCTGCCAAGCGTGGCGATTATGGCAAATCCCCCCCAAAATGGCTGCACAACCAAATAATCGGCCCCCAGTCCCCGGCGGCCCTGCTATTCCTAGCTACGGCAGCGGCTATGGTAACGGCGGGGCAGGGGGTGCTAGGAATCCCCGGGTAAGATCCGGCTGCCAACAACGACGACTCGACCTGGCAACATATAACACGCGCACACTGAGGCTCGACGCGAAGCTCATAGAGTTGGAAGAGGTAATTAGTAAGTTACATTGGGATATCATTGGGTTATCTGAAGTCCGAAGAGAGGGGGAGGACTCGATAATCCTGCAATCCGGTAACTTACTATACCACCGGGAGGGCGACCAACAGTCCCTAGGTGGTGTCGGGTTCATCGTCCACAAATCCCTTGTCAACAACGTGATTACTATCGGAAGTGTTTCGAGCAGGGTAGCGTACCTGATACTCAGAATATCGAAACGATATTCACTGAATGTCATTCAGGTCTACGCTCCGACCTCAAAGCACGACGATGTCGAAGTGGAGGCTATGTATGAGGAGATCTCTAAAGCCATGCATAGCTATAAAACCCACTACACGGTTGTGATGGGGGATTTTAATGCAAAGTTGGGGCAACGTTGCGGTGATGAGTTGAGAGTGGGGCAATTTGGATTCGGGCAACGGAACAACAGGGGCCAGATGCTGGCAGACTTCATGGAGAGGGAGAACCTCTTTATGATGAACTCCTTCTTCAAGAAGCCCGTAAGCCGCAAATGGACCTGGATCAGTCCGGACGGTAAAGTCAAAAACGAGATCGATTTTATCATGTCGACGAAGAAGCATATATTCAATGATGTCACTGTGATCAACGCTGCTAAGACAGGAAGCGATCACCGAATGGTCAGAGGCACATTGAATATTGACCTAAAGCTTGAGAGAGCGCGACTGATAAAATCGACGCTCCGACCAATACCGGCTCAAATTCAAAACCCCGAGTGCTTTCAGCTCGAGCTTCAAAACCGCTTCGAAGCCCTTGAGAACAGCATCGATGTGGACGATCTGTACAACATGGTGGTGGATACTGTCCGTACGGTAGGGTCCAAGCACTTTAAAACCCGCCGTCCCAAATCAAAGAAACTCTCCAGTAAGACTCTCCTACTCATGGATCAGAGAAACGAAATGAGGCTACAGAACTCAGCGGATGCCCATCGTTATCGGCAACTCAATAGACAGATATCTAAGTCTTTGACGAGCGACCTTCGCCAATTTAATACCCAGCGTATTAAAGAGGCAATTGAGCGGAATAAAGGCTCCAAAGTGTTCGCCAGAGATCTGTCTATTGGGCAAAGCCAATTGACGAGGCTAAAAACTGAGGCAGGTAGCATCATTTCGTCAACACCTGAAATCCTGAGGGAGATTGAGAGTTTCTATGGACAGTTATATTCCACGCAAACACCTGTTGAAAGCAAGGCTAAAGATCCTAGAGCCAAGCTTACCCGACACTATACCGAAGATATCCCGGACGTCAGCCTGTACGAGATTAGGATGGCTCTCAAGCAGCTTAAAAACAACAAGGCGGCGGGTGATGACGGAATCACAACCGAGCTCCTGAGAGCGGGCGGTAAGCCGATACTTAAGGTCCTCCAGACGCTCTTCAGTTCTGTCATCCTCGAGGGAAAAACGCCAAAGGCATGGGGCAGAGGCGATGTGATGCTGTTCTTCAAGAAGGGTGACAAAACTCTCTTGAAGAACTACAGACCCATCTCGCTTCTGAGCCATATCTATAAGCTGTTTTCGAGAGTCATTACGAATCGTCTCGCTCGCAGGTTCGACGACTTCCAACCTCCCGAACAAGCAGGGTTCCGAAAAGGCTATAGTACCGTAGACCACATTCATACGCTGCGGCAAGTTATACAGAAGACCGAAGAGTATAACTTGCCATTTTGCTTAGCGTTCGTGGACTACGAGAAAGCCTTTGATTCGATTGAGACCTGGGCAGTACTGCAGTCTCTCCAAAGGTGCCAAATAACTACAGGTACATTGAGGTGCTAAGGTACTTATACCAGAACGCCACCATGTCGGTCCGATTACAGAACCAGAGCTCTAATCCGATCCAACTACAGCGAGGCGTGAGACAAGGAGACGTTATTTCTCCGAAACTGTTCACGGCTGCGTTGGAGGATATTTTCAAGCTTCTGGACTGGAAAGAACGCGGCATCAACATCAATGGCGAGTACCTAACACACCTGCGATTTGCCGATGATGTAGTTCTTATGGCTGAGACCTTGGAAGACCTGAACATAATGCTCGAAGATCTCGGTAATGCTTCTCAAAAAGTGGGTCTTAAGATGAACATGGACAAAACGAAAATCATGTTAAATGCCCATATTGCACCCGCTCCAGTTAACGTTGGGAACATTACACTCGAAGTTGTTGACCACTATGTTTACCTGGGACAGACAGTCCAGCTAGGTAAGTCCAACTTCGAGAAAGAGATCTCTCGTCGAATCCAGCTCGGATGGGCAGCGTTCGGGAAGCTCCGGCATATATTTGCGTCCGAAATACCTCAGTGTCTCAAGACAAAAGTCTTTGACCAGTGTGTGTTGCCAGTAATGACCTATGGGAGTGAGACGTGGTCCCTTACTATGGGTCTCATAAGAAGGCTCAAGATCACCCAGCGAGCAATGGAGAGAGCGATGCTTGGTATTTCCCTGCTCGATCGAATCAGAAATGATGAGATCCGCAGGAGAACAAAAACAACCGACATCGCTCGAAGGATTGCATCGCTGAAGTGGCAGTGGGCGGGACACATAGCGCGGAGAACCGATGGCCGTTGGGGCGGAAAGGTTCTCGAATGGCGACCGCGTACCGGACGACGTTCCGTGGGCAGGCCCTCTACAAGGTGGACCGACGATCTGGTCAAGGTCGCGGGAAGCCGCTGGATGCGCACAGCGCAGGACCGATCGTTGTGGAGATCCTTGGGGGAGGCCTATGCCCAGCAGTGGGCGTCGTTCGGCTGAAATGATGATGATGAGTTTCTGTCCTCGGCCCACTCGCGCGGGCTACACAATTTTAGCTCTGAAGGTTTATTTCTATCGAGTGCCTAAACACAAAGCTCTAGTCTATCTCTGTAGTAAACATCAAAATTGTTTCGGTGGTTTAAGCGTGAAAGCGTTACAGACATTCAGTGTTATTTTCTTCTTTATAATATTAGTAAGGAATAATGAAATGTCAATATTAGATCCTCAACAATATCCCTGTACTTATTTGGTTTTGGTAGGTAACATTGATTATTGTAACAACAGGCAATCATTTTTAGTGGACAATAAATTGATAACATGACATTAGTCGTGTAAATGGTATTCGGATTTATATTTTATTGATAAGTCTTATCATAAATCTCTGAAAGTTTGCCTTAACTTTGGTAATTATGATTGTAGGGGTTACCCACTCTACACGATTGTTTTGTTAGACTTCGGGGACTAATCAATTATTTTTAACGCTTAAGGCGCTTGCATACGTGTTCGGAACGTTAGCGAGTGATTAGAAAAGTTCTGTTCTGTTTTGTTTGGCTTCAGACCTTAGAAATTAAATCATTTTGATTAATAATATTCCTTAACTTTTCTATGAATAGTAAAACATTGACAGAACGTAAAATTAAGTCAACATTTAAAAAGTAGCAATTCACCTTTTCTTTCTAATCTTGTTGTGAACTAATGTTCAAAGCGGAGGTTTGGCGTTCTACCATGGCATCGCTCGCTATTGTCAGGGCGTTGATTCTTTCATTTCAGAACCGCCATCATATTGAAAAGTTCAGCTTATCCTTCGATACGCTTAAGTTTGTAATGTGTTACATACATGTTCCTGATGGCTGCGGTAACCGCTTACTATGACCAAATCAGGCTGCATGCTTGTTGACCACCGATATTGCGTGAAGGAAAATAGTTGTACGGAGGCGTTCAGATCAAACTTTACTTAGGGGCACCTTATGATGCTGACATAAGAACCATTTTGCAATGGTTTTGTAAAGGTTAATGAACGCCTTTGTACCAATATTTCTGGGTGTAAAAAGTTTAAGCCTCGACAGAGCTATGTCCTTCCCGGTTCCCGGGTTCCAGGTTATCCAAGTATGCAGATTCTGACGAAATTTATGGTCTCCAATATTGGACTGGCGCAATTTGCGAGAGACCGAATCTTTAACCTTGCAAGTTGTGAGAAATTATCCTCCCGTCATTCACATACCATACCATATTTTACCCAACAAACTTTTTGAATCCAATATTACAGTTTGCTGAATTATTAATGCAGTGATTTAGGATAAGTAAATAATATCTTTGCAGACATTCGGTAGTGATCGGTGGACGTAGGTTTCCAAGTGTGTGCAAAAAATATAGCTCCCGTGAAGTTTTGTGTCATGAAATTATAACTCCAACATCAATAAGAAAAAAACAATGGTCGTAAAACCTTTACTTCGTCGATGTAGCTTTTCTATAGAGTAGTAAGCGTTAATGCCTACCCACGCAGACAATTTTTCCCTCATTGAAATTCTTTCGCAGCACAAATACTAATGCATTTACGTCCTTTCCAAACTGCCTACTGGCAGCTGCCGCGCGACTCCTTATCAATTTCAAGCTTCGATTACGAATTACCACCCCATCTTGAAGCTATACTTACGCTACGTTGATGAACTCGTAAGTAGGTACATTTATGCCTGGAATGATGTACAAAGTATTTTCCTGGTCTGTTTTGAAGCGTATTTCCTGCTTTAACGGAGTTCAAAATGTAACACTACTTCAATTCCTTTTGACTGAATTTCTTACGGAATATTGACTTTTCGCCCCATTCACCTGGCTCACAAAAGCCGTAGTTGTCCATTCTGCTGAACAAAATCACTGTACCGTAGCAGGTACTATATCGGTGTTACGTTCCCGCTCGTAGATCAGACTCGTAAAGTCTAGGTAGATCCAACTTATTAAAGTTTCATGGCTTCATTGTCTGGGCCAGCGCAGGACTCAGGCCCGGTGCACGCCACTATTGAATGCTTTAGATTTAATACCCACTTTGCATGCACATTATGGAAATTTTTCAGGGTTTTGATACCGTTATAGAGTATACTTGCAGCTTAAACAACTAACAACTAAGCGCAATCTAGCTATTCATTATGACGCGCCTTTTCAAACCACAAAAGGATGGTATATGGAGATGTCGGTATGGAATCTTTAGCATTGTCCTCAAATTTTTCCTTCAGTAGACTCGTCATTAATCAAAAGCTTGTTCATGATATCCTGTGATTAATTGGTTTGTCTTTGTTTATTATTTTTGTTTAGCGCTAGTCTTGCTCTTGTACAATTTTGATGATTGTTCGAAATTTGTATGTGGATCAAGCGTAGAAAAGCATTTCCTCAAATTGCTAGTGTAGTTGTACGCTATATTTTGAATCGTAACGGAATGCCTCTTCTTTCTCAGAAAAGGGACTAAATATTTGCGGACGCCTTCTCGAATCCGCTTTTGTAACATTCACGCATTTTCGAGCCGTTCCGTCTATGATATCAAAGAAAAATAAAAAATGAAACAACTTTATCACTGTAGTATACATAGTAAGTGAATTTCACTCTCCATACGATCCTGATTCTTCAACATGAACGTAATTTTTTTCCAAGGGATGTTAAATGCAGAGTCTGCATTCACTCATTAGTAATTAACAAAACTGTAGTACTAGAGTGGCGGTTTTCATGTGACATGACGTGCCTGCACGGTGAATGCCACGAGGAAAGCACGCGGTCAGGACGCGGTCGTAGCGTAGTACGCATGCGCACCGCGGTCGGGGCTGGGCGGGGGGCCCCCTTCCACCTGCCTGCTCCTCAACATCTCACGTCCGATATTAAAACCTAGCACATTTCACAGGATCCAACGATTGTCATTTATGTCTCTGTTCTCTCAACAATTAAGGAATCAAAATTGAATTTGCGATGCGCTCGCCCCGTACGTGCAGCCAAAAAGTAATAAAAAAAAAAAGAAACATCCACCTTTTGATATCTGTTCCGGATTTCAATTTCGAATGTCGTTATGTCCGCTGCATTTGAGTCGCAGTAAATTGATATGAAATGGTTTGATAAAGTTTTTGTCGCCGCTAAGGCTGATGTTATCAATGGCTGGCAAGGGGCCAAATGGGGGGCATTAGGGATGGTTCAGCAAGACGCTCCCCTCGCTCTACTTCCTCTCGAGCTTAAGTACAAATCTAAGGCTCGTACCTGATAGGTAAATAGGTTCTCGTGGTTAGAAACTGCTGTAGTAAGCACCACTTATCTGAAATCACCTATTCGACGTACGTATAATAGCTCCATTTTGTACTTCTTTACAGCTTCGGGTAATATCCCTATCATTAGCTTCGATTACCAAGGATGTTCGGGAACGTAAATAAGAGCCATGTTTAGCTAGAGAGATAGACACTTGCTAAACTAAACTTCATTTAAATATTTTTAGTAGCACAAGAACATACGTCAATCGATTTGATTCTTGTCAAGTCAATATACCGGCGACATACATTATATATTTATTTTATTCATATTGAATTACTATTTATTTGGTGGTCGTACCTAAGTTCCTACTTTACATCTAAGATTTAGCGTGTTTTGCTGTCATCTCCGATGCTATGCAAATAAATCCAAATAATTATTATAAGAGTCGCGGTAACATACCATCACGACTTCATTCCAAAAGGGGTAGTCAGAGGCAAGTGACTGTGTCGTCATGGTGAACGAATCACTCAGAAGCCCACTTTTTAATAATGGTATTAGAACCCAACGTGGTAGGTGGTGAGCCTTCCGCCGTTATCCGGGTTGATTTGGTTTTTTATCGATGTTTTCCATCACCGAAAAGTAAGTCGGATATTTAACAATGAACACAGAGATTTTGGTTCTGGCCAGATTTGAACTCGGGACCACACGATCCACGATCTGAGTTCGGGTGCTGAACCACAAGGCGAAGAGAGTCGCGGTAGCTATTCATAAACGCCTATTTTTAATCTTCTCTCATGTTTGCGCGACATATCAAACAGTATGTCTACCATTACTTTCCATCACTCAAACTACGATAGTTGACTTCAGTTTGTATACCATTTTTGTTTTATTTCTAATTACTTGGGGCACTATCGAAATCCCACTCAAAAACGTCAA
Source organism: Udea olivalis (assembly GCA_947369235.1). Lineage (NCBI taxonomy): Eukaryota > Metazoa > Arthropoda > Insecta > Lepidoptera > Crambidae > Udea > Udea olivalis. Next base: position 14,009,400 of record OX376343.1, read on the forward strand.
CGCAGACGCCGGCGGCTGTCATTGGTATTTGTAAACTCGTGGTAGACAGACATACTGAATATTCCACACCTACTACACCGAGTTGTCCGGGTCCTGTAAATACATTTGAAATTAGAAAACAAATCAATCCCGAAAAGAGCGCAGCGCAGTCGCCCAAAACAAATAGCAGTCGCATATGAATACTAGCCGTGTGCCGTTAGACAGAAAACTTGCGGCAATGCCTGTTGTTACATACGTATGTCAAGATTTTTGGCTCACGGCCAGCTATACGTAGATCTACAGATGCACCCTACTAGGCCATTCCCCTTTGTTGTTTGCCAGACTATCTTGAATTATGTGAAACTGTTTATCTACGTCTGCAATATTCTTGTTCTCAGTATACTCTACTCTAAGACAGAATATTAATAAAGTAAAAATATTCGTTAGTGTTTGAACAAATAAACCATTTAAGAATTTCCCTTATAGAGTTTGTCGTAAAGCGAATAACGCAAGTAACAATCAATCTGATAAATTGATCCGTTCTTTTTGGAATTTAATAAAGATATTTATTGAACTAAGCCTAAATATTTACAAAACCATTTGGATTTTAAAAACTAGCCACTCGCGGTATAATTTTGTTAAATGATTTTTTCAAATCGCTATTATAGTATTTGAGTTTTTCCATTAGAAACAACCAATCCAACAGACATCCAATTTCATCCATTTAAAATATTTTCTCTTATATTATTAGATTTTAATTTTTCAAAAGACAAATAACGTATCTACTTTAGGGGATGCTCGCTGCCCAAATGACTAAAACGACCGTCAGTACGGCTTCCGACCAAAATGGTCTACGGGTGATCTAGCGTACGTATCACACATCTGGGGGAGGCTATGGACAAGCAAGGGGAATCTTTGGCCGTCAGCCTTGACATTGCCAAACTTTCGACCGTGTTAGGCATCGTTCGCTTCTTTTCAAGCTTCCGGAATATGGTCTGCCATCTCGCCTATGCCGCCTATGGGTCGCGGGATTTCTGGAGTGACGTAGAATTCGTGTCCTTTGCGATGGTCGAAAATCACGCTTTCTCCAGATTAATGCCGGAGTGCCGCAGGGCTCCGTTTTGTCGCTGACTTTGTTTCTTCTGCATATCAATGACATGTTATCTCATGGTAATATTCATTGCTATGCGGATGATAGCACGGTCCACGCGCGTTATTTCGAGCGCCTTGGGGCAAAGCAGACTGACATCGAGGAGAAGAGGCGAAGTCTTGTTGTTGAGCTTGACAGAGTGTTGGACCGCATTTCAGAATGGGGTGCATGCAATCTTGTCGAGTTTAACGCCAAGAAAACGCAGGTGTGTGCATTCACAGCAAAAGCGTCGCCGTTCCTTTCCCATCCCACTCTCCAGAGCACCCTGCTACCGATAAAGGATAGCCTAAACATCCTTGGCATGAATGTTCGTAGCAACTCAAACCAGCGGGACTACATCGAGAGCGTCATTAGAACTGCATCCCGTAAACTCAGAATCCTGAACAGAGTGAGACGATTCTTCACGCCTGGGCAGCTCTGTCTTTTGTATAACACACAAGTTCGCTCGTGTGTGTAATACTGCTCTCATCTCTGGGACGGTTCCGCCAAGTACCTACTCGAAGCTCTTGACAGGTTGCAGCGGCGTGCTATCCGTATTATTGGAAACCCAGAGGCAACTTTGAAATGGAAATAGAAAATAGAAATAGAAAAACTTTATTAACTTTGACCCTTGAGCCTCTCCAATTGTGCAGAGACATTGCCAGGCTAAGTGTTCTCTATCGCTTCTACAATGGGGAATGCTCTGACGAGTTATTCCAGCTTATTCCACCTTCACCTTTCCACTCCCGTACCACGCGTGCTGGACTACATCGTCATCCACACACAATTCAGAATTTGTTGGCCCGAACTAAAAGGTTCAGTGACTCGTTTCTTTGTCGTACCATCCAGACATGGAACGCCCTTCCAGCACATGTGTTTCCTTCCCCTTATAGTCCCGGGTTCTTCAAGCGGGGCGTGAAAAGGCATTTCAGTAGGCCTTCAAGGTGAGGATGGCCAGCCCAGTGATTCGTTTAAATGACTGGGCTTGTCAGCTTCATATCTGGACCTCACGACCTTTCCATCAGGTGGAGTGAAGTCATCTTGACGGGCAATATAAAAAAATATCTAAACGCACATTTCAGTTTATATCAGCGTAGCATAGATGAAGGCTCAGAAAATTAATTAAAAAGTGTTGATTACTAAAACACAGGATACACGAAAACCACTTTCAGGTCAATGTACTGTAATGTTCAGTTGTGTGTGAAACTACTACCGAAACTAGATCCGCAGAATAGGATTACAGCAAACTGCGGATTTATACTGGGGATTTGAGGAAATCCCCGGACAAAAAGGATACCACAGGATATCGCTGCGTTGAGGCAATGTTTGATAATGGCCTTGTTTGTAATAAGAATACAATTATGTTACAGCGTTGCCCGAGCAATCCATTAAAGTAAAACTGACACAGTAACTGGGAGGCAGTGTAGTAGCGATATTGTTTCGTCTAACTGCAACGTCCATAGCTCGTTATAAACTTAACTTTATCCGTGTTCTACTTGCTGGCTCGCGTGACTCTCCCCGCGTTAACCGTAGCATGCACATACCCTTTTAGAATATAAATGCATTTCCAAAATTGACACCTATCTCAGACAAACAGATGAAGTGTGTCAGTAGACTGAAGCTTTTTATGAGGACCCTAGCAAGAAACCACAGTCTGAAATCGAAGGTTATTATTATCTTCTACCTTTAGGCAATCAGGTCTTGTAAGTTGAATTTGGCCAGCGGGCGGCCAGACGTCCCAGCTGAGGTTAAAATAGTATCATCTGATAATAGATTTTTACTACCACACAATCGTACGATTTCCGTTGACAACAAAGCATCGATTTTCCCGTATTCAACCCCTCCGTACACGCGGTTCTATTCATGCGAGAGAAGCAGAAACTTAATAAATGGATTGGAGTACTCGTATATGCAGCAAGAATGTCAATATATTGTGGTACATGTATTATTTCGGACATTTTACATCATTATCATATGATTCCAAATTTTCGTTATTTTGGGATAGACCAGATTACTTTTTTGATATGTAGGTACCTCTAGAGGTAACTGATTTGCGTTTATCAAAGGCTGAAGTAGACTTTAACTCAGAACTCGTACATAATCATCTATATTGTATATGAAAGCGAAAGGTCAGTCACTCATCACGAATTCGCAGAAATAACAAGTGCTAGGAGTCTCAAATTATGCATAGAGGGGGTTTTTAACTAAGACGGGATTTTGCGAATCAAGTATCGTAAGTCGGAAAAATCCTGTATGTCATAAGAATTAAGTTCACACGGGCGAAGCCGCGGGCGGAAAGCTAGTACCATATAATAAATTTTCGTGACAGTGGCGTTTTCACCTTCAAGGCCCCACTTATCAGCAATGCCGAAGAATCGTGTGTGGGGTCTAGAAAAAAATGTATGCATCCTTTTTATCTAATCTGTGGAACGTCCTAAATACGTGGGTAATCAGGATCTAAATCAAAGAGAATGTCCGGCCTGTGTATCGTTATGCTCCAAAAAATTACACTATTCAAAAAAACCGAAGACATTTAAATTGATCTGTTTGTTCATTCTTACGCGAATGGTCGTAACTTGTGTCGTAATATTATGTATGGACATCATTCATCACATCAGATGGGTTTAGTTGTATTTTTTTTGTCAAACTAGGTACTCCTAGTTTGACAAAAAAAAACCGCACCATGAGTTCACGTCGATGACAGTCGCTAGCGTCTGTTGTCAAATTTTGTATGGGATTTCGGTACAGCGACTCCAGTCAATAATATTGTAACTGGCACTCATGTTACTGTAATTAACTATCGTAGCTTACTTGTGTTAAGCTAATGAAGGGATCCCTTTTTTTAGACTATTTATTTTGTCCTAATTTAATTTGGCATTACGAGTTAGGCATATATTTTTTAGTCACAATAATATTTTGACATAATTGTTTTTTGGCATACTATCCAAGCATCAATATAGTTTCGGTTAATGTTTTTTGCCCTAATTTTTTTTTGTATAAAGTTGTAGGGCATATTGTTCATTTGTCTAATAGTTGTTAGGCTTAAAGATCAAAAGGAATAATGGATGCATACTTTAGTTAATCATACGTATTTATTCCTGATTTGTTTTGAATCTGAAAAACCAAAAGTAGGTATTAGGACACCATAGTGCAACAGTTGATTGAGCCGCCAACATCTTTATTTTCTAAAGCAAAAGTATTTTATTGATTGCAAACACAAAATTTCCAAAACTTACCTTTTCCCTAAGTGCATTTGGTTCATGATTGTGACATGATATTTATTCGGCGTATAATTATTATGCCTATAAAACTTATGCTTAAATATCATTATGCGTAAGCATAGTATGCTTCACAATTATTATGCTTTTAGTAGGTATGCTTAAAGAAGTTGTGCCTAAAAAGTTATGCCAAATTAAAATTGTGCGTAACTCTTATTAAGATAAGTAAAAGTATGCCATGTTAAATTATGACATAAAATTTTATGCAAAAAAATAGGGAATCGCTCATGGATGGGTTGAATTGGGGTGGTGTGTAAGTATAGTTGGTGACGGGTGTACTAATTTTACTGTTTTTTCTTTTTCACGCTAACCTTTCAGTGGCATTGAAATGTAAGTATTACGAGTATCTTATTAACTTATTTTTGTAAAATTGTGTAAATCAATTCGTGAAATTGTGTGTAACAATGAAGCACTAATCTGTCTTAATAAGGAGGTCCCCTGAGGACACATTTTCATCTAATCTATACTGGTAGAAGTAATCGCCCTGTTTTGTTTTATTTGTAGTTCACGTATTCTGTGCTTTGTTATTATGTTTACTTTATTTCAATTTCTTCTAATAACAAAGATTACCCAAAAACAAGATCACGTTCATGCAAAGAAAACTACATACGAGTAACATTTCTTTTAAGTATGTACTTACTAGCTTAAACATTTCCTGCTTCCATTTAGGAGGCCATAGAATATGTTTTTCCTCCACTATTTCGGCAGAATCTAGCTAGATGTTTGTGTTGTATTTTTGAATATGTATCTGTGAATCTACATTTTAGATTGCTCCTTTGCTGTGCTCACACAACGTTGGCTTAGCAATGTAGTTTCAACTGTATCGTCAGGGTTGCTTGTTTGCTTATTTGATTTTGAATTTATTTCAAATGTGTCTCGATATGGAATGTGAGAAATAAAACTTGTAGATTCTTATAGATTTTAATTTTTTCTTGATCTAACTTGAACTCAAATGAAAAAAAATAATATAAAAAGATAATATTTCAATAAAACTCCAAATCCTAATAGACGTAAATAATATGTAATGAACATATTCTTTTCCTAAATAAGTACTCAGTCATATTAACTTGGTTGATGTTATCATATAAATTATCGTACTTTTAAGAGTATTCTATGACCTAACTCCCAAGCATCCGAATTCTGAAAACGCTAATTTCTTGTAATATAAAAATTCACGAGATAATCATCTACTTAATGAGATAGATAGTACATCAGATACGTGCGTATAGGGCCCGGTTTTACGGCTTAAATGACAAAAAAATAATATTTTAGCTTCTTTTGTTGTAGACTTTACGTCTTGAATTAGAATATTTTTGTTTAGTAACAAACTAGTTTAAACAGCCTTATAATTTTTACGCATGGAGAGGTTTGAAGATCTAATGGTTCTTGCACTTTGTTTCAACCTTTTTAGAATAGAATTGGATAAAGTTGATTTAGATTCTCCCATTGTAATACCATTACTACTTTAATTTTAGAATTTTGCAATGCTCATTACCATATTTAATGATAGAAAACTAGAAATAAACAAATTTTGACCCTTGATGTCTAGCGTGTTTCGAACCCGCGTCTTCCGCAAACCAGGCGTTTGCTCTTACCACTAAGCTAACGAAATCTTTAATGGACCTATAGCGAGTGCTCTTACATTATTTAACGATATTTGCAGATACGGACAACCAACGCGTCATCATTCACGTCAAGGATGTGAACGACGAGCCCCCTTACTTCATCAACCGGCCGCTACCCATGCAGACGGTGGTGCAGCTCAACGCAGCCCCCAACACGCCAGTCTTCACTCTTCAGGCCAGGGACCCCGACACTGATCACAACATCCACTACTTCATAGTGAGGGACCGGACTGGCGGCCGCTTCGAAGTTGACGAGCGGTCTGGGGTCGTCAGGACTCGAGGAACTGATCCTTTTCAACTCGATATGGAGTACGTGCTGTACGTTAAGGCTGAAGATCAGGTGAGATCATCTATTACATTTAACAGATCGGGTCACACAGTAAATTTCTATGTGCAAAGACCAAATCAACAATCAATCAGTTTCAAATGTTTTAACTTAAGATGTCATTTAGCAAAAAACCGGCCAAGGGCGAGTCGGACTCGCGCACCGAGCGTTCCGTACAAACTTGTAGGTATATTTATTAAAAAAAATTGTATTATATGATGTAACTAAAAGTTTAAGGTTTTCCCAATTTTTCCTTTAGACGTTGCTTCGTACCAAATTTCAAGATTCTGAGTTCACGGGAAGTACCCTGTAGGTTTTGATTCCCTTGCGAGTGTCGAAAATTTGCGGGTTAAACAGCTGTTTCTTTTGATTGCGTTGGCTTAGGAGTTTGATTTTTTTACAGCACCAAGGGACAGTAGACCTGAGTATTTGATATAAATTCCAGCTTGATACCTCTACGCGTTCCTGAGAAAAAGGGTCTTGACAGACAGACTGACAGACGGACGGACGGACAACAAAAAAGTGATTTAAAGGATCTGGGTTCCGTTTTTCCCTTTCTAGGTACGGAACTCTAAAAATGGAAGAACGAACGTTTTAGATGACTTTATTTATTAAAATAAAATTCCTAGCGAATACATTTCTGTTAAAAACGAGGAGTGACTAAACTAAAGAGATAACTAGTAGCATGAATTCTCGTATGAAAAGTTTTCTGCCTAGGCACTCTACATTCAGTAGGAGGCACTGTGCAATCCGAGCGCGAATCCGAATACTGTCCTTTGTTACTGCCGCGAACTAATTTGTTTAGGAAACCTCTCTAGCTACATTTTGTATGCAATGAATTTATGCCATGAATTCTAGCCGAACAAAGATGACAAGGATTTATTAGCTACAAGTTTACATTTAATGGAGCAAGTGTTCATATCAACTACTATGCTGCTTCTTTAAAATAACTATTTTTTGCACCCATACCCCGTTTTCGGGAAAGAAACCTTGGTGGTCTAATAGGTAATTCAATATGGAACACATGTCGCCATATTACGATATTGTGACTCATCGTTTTGTATCCTAAAAGTGTCTATCATGGACTTAAACGAAAAGTATTCCTTCGGGCTTAGAACAACCGCAGAGCCATTTTAGGATTGCTTGACCGTTACTAACGTATTGTTTTGAAGTTTTCGATGGTACATTATGAAACGTTCCTGATCCTTTACAGAATAATAACGGAAAGTCTTCGTTCGAGCATTCAAAAACAGATCTCTTTTAGCTTCGGCCCCCATTAGCCTCTGTTGAAGTTTTGTTGAGACAGGAGAGAGACGCGAGACACCACATACAAAACCTAATTAACAACCGGCCCTAACACGCTTCTTTCGTCTCGACATGTTAAATTGAAAAATTTGATGTCAGTTCTAATACATAATGTTGGCGTCATTTTTGAAATTGCACGGCCACTCATCAAACCCTGTTATTATGAAAGAACATATCGAGGGGCACAAAGTTTATATGGAGCTAAAGTATATCGGACATATTAGATATTGTATTTTTAACTAACTGGTTACAAACATGCGACGCAATTAGGATTCAAAAAGGCTAGTTTTCACGGGCCGGGTGCAATATTCGGCCAATATTGTTCTTGTATTGTGGTTAAGAAGACTTTCAGGTGTTTTTTCCCATGTAATGTCTAACATCGACGGTTAAGAATCAACACCTCCTATTTACATATTGACTATTAGAAAATGCCTTTTTGATGTCATTGACGTTAAGCTCGTTTTCCGTGATAGCTCGTGTTCCACTTCCTAATGCCAAATACTTAACATCAACTGCTTTGTTAACAATATTATCAAAATATATATCTAACTTGCTTGATGAACTATTATCGGAAAAATATACCCAACAGGTAAATCTTAAAGCGAAAAACCTTCCTGTCCTATATTTGCATCCTTTTTAACAGCTGTTATGTTAGATTAGCTCTATAAAATAACGTTTCAGAACTATTATTTTAGTAGAACTAAGGCAAAAAATAATACTTTAAGAAAGCATATCTCGGCTCCGATATCACTTAGAACAATTCTGACCACTCAGATATGTTTCCTTATTAGGGTGCTATAAAACAGCGATAAAATGATTGTTGGCCGCTAATAAAAAAAATACACCACAGGTCCATACAAAGTTACTCAAACCCCTTTGACTAGTCGAAACGAAAGTAGCGTGTTCCTTTTGGCTAGCCCCCAGGTGCCGGTCGCGGTCTCCTGTCTCGGTCACGGTTCGCAGTCGCGCACGCTAACCGCCACCTTGTATCGATTTGTTATTCGTCACTCATAATGTTTGTCAATACAAAATGCCTTTCACTTGAACATCTACCTTGATTAATTCCAGAGCGGCCGCGTAGATGAGCGCCGCTTCCAGTCTACTCCAGAAGAACGCCTGAGCATCGTGGGGGGCAAGCGCGCCCCTCAGTTCTACCTGCCCAGCTACGAGGCCGAGATCGCGGAGAACCAGAAGAAAGACTCTGAGTGAGTGAAAGTACTTTTATTAAATACATTTTATCTAAGAACAAGCTGATTGAAGGAGTAAAGCATCTTCAACTCTCGCAGCACGCCTTTAGATTTCTTTTTAACTTGTTGTGAATCATTTAAGCTACACCTGCCGCTGACCTTTCTTTTTGTCAATCTCAGCTATACTCAGAAGCAGAAGAATACCCACTTGAAGTATAGAAGGACAAAATGAATAATAATCTTCTAGCAATGAAGAAAACAAACATAACATATACGATACACATTTGGCCTCAGGCAGCTGGGGCCGCGTTATCTATCACATGGAAATTAGATTTTCGTTGCATAGTGACGACTTAAATAGAACAACGCAAGAATTGCTCCTTAGAATGAGCAATGCCCTCAGTAAAATCAGGCCACATAGTAAATCATCAGGCTTCGTGTAGTGTTAAACAATAAAGTGTTTAGGTAGCAATTCCAATTCATAAACAATTGTTAGTAAACGAGATTCTCGTCCGTTACAATTTGTCCACTCACTTGCTGACATGACACATTCAATTGGCCAGTGGTAAGATAATTTGTTATTTGAATATACATACCTATGAACCAGACACTCTGTCTTATTATGCAGTAAGCGTTCAGACTTATAAACAATTGAACTAAGTATATACTGTTAAATCAAAGCAAATATGTTTATGATAAAGTTATTGGACCTTTCCAGGGAAGGTCCCGTTTCTTGTTTTTTTGTTTACATCTCGAAAACGGGGCGTCGTAAGAAATTTTGTTGTAACCTCTAAGGTTGTACCACATAATGAAAGCTGATAAAATTCTCCACAAGTTTGGCCTTTACTTTTTTTATATATCACCAATCTTTGCCTAGCTTATGAGTTTCGGAAAATGGTTGATTTTCAAAAATGTGTTCTACATGCTTACGTTTTCGGTCATATATTTCTTAACAACTTTTCTCAGCTGCGATCGTAGATTTCAGGATGCTATATAATAAAAAAAATAACACAAAAACTTCAGACACACTTTATGCAAATTTAAGACTTATATGGTTTTCTCATGGATGCTACTGTCAGAACTAGACCAAATTTAATTGCGATCACACGGGAAGCAGTAACTTTTCAAATGAAAAAGAATCATCAAAATCAGTTCACCCAGTCAAAAGTTCTGAGGTAACAAACATACTACAGATAGGTACTATTACTCCACATGCTACAGAGAATTTAACACATTTATAAAAATCGACCATTTTTCGAAGCTCATAGCTAGGCAACAATTTGAGATAGATAAAAAGTGGAAATGCCGAAGTTGTAGAGAATTCCATTAGCTTTCATTATGTAGTACGACAGAATTTCGTACGACGCATAGTTTTCGAGATGTACGCAAAAAAACAAAAAAAAGGACCTTCTTTGGGCCCCATCTCGGGCTCACGTCGGAGGGGTAAGGACTTTTAGTATGTTTATATCCTAACTAAAGTTCCAAAGTCAAATTTTCTGCTTACGACTTTTCCATCCACATCTCTTTCTGAGCATTCAATGACGGGAACTACTGAACGCAAAAAAGTATGTAGGCGCAATAATCAAATATCCATATGAACCTTCACAATGAATGGACTTTAATAAAAAAGGTTTGCAGTGTCGTATAAGCTAGGTAAAAATAGTGATTATGGGTCAGACGATAATATTTTATGAAATCATCGAATATTCAGTAGTCATTACTACTACTCTAGTATTTGCTCGTATACTTAAGTATAAGGTTTATATTTGTAACGGGTACATTATAAGTACCAACAGATACCCAAAGCCCCAAGTAAATTAACTGTCAGTTTTACTCGTGTATCTCGTAAACTAATAATCCCTTGGGAACTTGTTAGAAATGTATCTCGTTAGTAGGTTTGTCACCGTCTGCTAGCTAGCTATTTCTATTTATATCTGAATTCATAGTCGGTTATGTTAGAAAATTAAAGTCTGAAATTTAAAATTCTAGATTCTAGAAAAAAAAAGTCATGTCAGGTGTATGTTAAGCTTGTCTAACCAGAAATGACGCGCCCCTTACTTTTGTTATTGCGTCCATATTTATTTAAAGTGTTTATATGAAGCCAATACCCATCCCTTGTAGCGATGACTCGATTTCAATGATGGAGGCCTTTGCCCAGCAGTGGGACCGTTTAAAGGCTAATTACTTTATTTTTCTTTAAGTGTGCGAGAATGCGGTGGTGTAGGGGCGAGTCATTGCAGATTAGACAAGCTCCACGTACCTATCTACATTATACAAACGAACCAGAGACTGAATAGATGCTTGATTCCTTTTTTTCTATCCGGAAAAGTGTGTAACGGCTATTGAAGTTTGGATGAAAAATTAGAATTTCGGCCAAAAATACTGCTCTATCATTTTTGAAATATAGAGCTGGGAATCATTTAGTCATTTTGATATTACTCAGGTGAAGTTCTGTCCAAATGAATATAAAGTCGAGGTAATATCAAATAATTTAAAATAGTTTGAAATACACATTTCAAATTTGGTGTTAAACCTAATTCTTCTCGCACAAACTCGCAAGAAACAGCTAGTATAAGTACCTACGTTGAATAATATAAAATCGGCTAGTGCTTATCTCTCTGTCATTGTTACCCCTGCTGCAACATATTGTGACATGAGGGAATATGTAAGCAATATGTACAAAATCCATTGCTCCAACCCACTTTCAACAAACGAGTTTATCTTGCTATCTGAACTTTATTGTATATTTCAAGCATATTATCTTTACCACAATCTTTGAGGTCATGTATTGTGGTCGCCTTTGACTTGTGCAACAAAACTGCATTTAGATTATCATTGTTTTTTTATCTTTTGTGAAAGTAAATATACTTAGATTAACTTTGCCCAGGATTATTGTAATTTTTATGTTTGGCAGAAGCCGATTGTACGGAAATAGTTAATAAAATTCACGTATTTGATAGGCTTTGTCTTTACATTTTAGTGCAGGTAGTCTCTAAACTTTTGTGGCCGACCAACCAGTGCCAATAAGCTCCCAACCTCGCCGACAAGTTCCGAAAAAGTGAAAATTGCCGATTGGGGCTGATATCCTGAGCTCTACGTTTAAAGTTCTTAATTCCCACGCCAAAACTGATTCTGGCTTCTCAATAACGACCATAATTTCACCTTGCTCATGTACAATTTGTCTGTTCCAGCATAATATCAGTGAAAGCCAAGTCATTCGCTGACCGCGAGATTCGCTATACACTGAAGGCACAAGGGCAGGGCGCGGGCACCTTCAACATCGGTCCCACGTCTGGCATCGTTAAACTGGCGAAGGAACTGGACTTCGAAGACTTGAGGCAGCCGCATGTGTACTCTTTGGTTGTCACTGCTACTGAAGATTCTGGAGGCTTTTCCACTTCTGTTGAGGTGAGTTTGTCGTCATCAAAGTGGGGCGCTTGTAGCCTTTTCTCGCCCTCACACAGTGCTATTAAGATACTCGGGGTCACAGTCTGAAGGTACAGTCCTTTGACGTGCACTCCACGACCCTTTACAACGCCCCTATTTACTTGAAGGAGATAATCCCGTCTAATTTTAAGGTGCTCCCTTACCGAGAGCATTCGCTTGTAATGTGAGAATCTGAGATTCTATTTTAAGCGTTACCTAATAAATAACAATCCTGTCCCGTGTGAATTACGCGTGAGAATTATCTAATAACCCAAGGTGCGTTGTAAAGCATTTGTTATTAAATTTTTTTTCCTCCTCAAAATAACAACTTATTCTATTTATAATCTAAGTGTACAACTTTATTGGAACCGTGCTATTTGTGAGAGACTGGTGCCTAATGTAGGTTTATATCAAGGTTGCATATTGTAATGCTCGGTTCGCCTTCTTCACTCGTAATGCTCCAATCTGAACTGTTACATTACATGCGCAGTTCCCGGTGAAGGATCGCCTTTGAGCTCTTATGTACTAATCTTTCACAAACATCTAAAGGCCGGTATTCACTTTGCTTAGTAGTTAGTGCAGGTGATTAGTGCAGGTGCTTAGTGTTAGTATAAAACACGTGTGGATACCGATAGATTAGTGCAAGTGATAGTAACCTGCGTAGTAAAGCGATTAGAAGCGTGTTCTATTTTTTTGCGAGTGGCCACGTCCCGCGCGCCTCCCATTCCCCTCACTCGCCGCGTGCCTGCCACTAAACACGTCTGGATAGCAGGTGTTACAGTTTAGTGTTTAGCGTTTTGCATAACTTGCATAAAATGGCAAAGTAGACGGAAGATTTACCATAAAAATGTGTGCAGGAGTATGTAAAAATGAATGTCTTTTAAATTGTGAAGACCTTAGGTACAAAATGAAAGGTGTCCGAGATAAACTTAACACAGCAACTATACACATCCACTAAACAGAATTGGACACTACTTGCACTACACACCTGCACTAATTAATCACACCTACAGTCACCTGCACTTGCACTAAGCAAAGTGAATACCGGCCTTAACATTGCTTATGTTTGCTTTCTTTAGTACCTACCTATAATGTAGATATGTAGGTATCTACGAATACTCGATTATGATCGAGTGTGTGAGTATTTTTTTAAGCAGTCTCTGTCAAACATGGCTAAAGTCCACACAGCCGACAGAACGCCGAGCTAGCCGAACGGTTCTAATTTCGTAATGTTACGTTTATGCCGTGGTTGAATTGTCAAGCTCTGCTTGTGAAGGATCAGCTGGTTATGTCCAAGGAGGTCTAAAGACATTCATTAATTTATTTCAATCTCGTTTCAGCTCACAATCCGCGTAACTGACGTGAACGACAACGCGCCCAAGTTCGAGCTGCCAGACTATCAAGCGCACAACGTGGATGAAGACATTCCTCTGGGCACCAGCATCCTCAAGGTGAAGGCCATGGATGCTGACTCCGGGAAGAACGCAGAAATCGAGTACTTGGTCTCAGGTGATTATGATCTTCAGGTTTCCTGGTAGATGATAGAAGTAGATAAATACCCCTATCGAGGTGATATCCAAAATCCGCAGATAAATTCATCCATCAATCCATAAAAAATTGTCATGTGCCAACGGTTCTGTTTTAAATTAAGTATGCGTAATACGACACGATTGGCGTAGTGCGCTGTAGCACGGTTTCTCGCCTCGATTTCCTTAGTGTCCCGGGTTCGATTCCCGGTCGGGTCAATTCAGGAAACGATCTTTTCTGAATTGGCTCGGGTCTGGGTGTGCTGGGAGACGCCCCTGGCTTATTTCCCTGTGTGGTACCTCGTAACACAGGGATATTAATCCCTACTTCGAGACCATTACAAGAGGTGTGTTGTCTGGCGCATATTTATTTATTATTTATTTATTTAATACTGAATCCCTATACATTCACAACTTCCTTTGGAGTATAATGACCTTTGTGATGCCTCATTAAACATTAAAATGACAAAACTTTTGACTAGATTGCTGAAAATGATTTATTTTAGCTGTATTTGCCTAAAAAAATCTCTGTTAGATCATTTTAGAAACTACTAGCGCCATCTGTAGAATTTGTGAGAACTTACATTTCCATCGTTTGTTGTAGTTACACCAGAACTTGGAACAAGCGTCATCTAGTTAGATGGCGCTTGTTCCAAGTTCTGGCGCCAGCTTTGTTTTAAATACTTCTGTAATGTAATATGATCACGTTTGAAATGAAACAGACTTACGTTACTTATAATTAATTAAAAAAAATATATAATTATACAAATAGAAGTCCACCTTTACAGATCTATAACGTAAAGAAAATACAATTTTTGTAGGTTTATCAGCTAATTAAAAACAACCTGCTTAAGCCGAGATCTTTGTTTCTTTTCTTCTCAAACCCAAATGCTCCAGCAACTCTGCTGGCATGCAACTTGCACTGCCAACAGCATTTCTGTCCCGCCTAATGGTTGACTGGAAAAAAATGCTTTTTGCATTGAGTCCTACTTTTGTACTATTTTGAGCACCAAAGATTAAATAAATAAATAAACTATATATTCTTAACATTACAGATGACCACTTCAGTGTTGACTCCAACGGCATCATAACCAACAACAAGCAGCTGGACGCCGACAACAACAACGCTTACTATGAGTTCAGTGTCACAGCGAAGGACAAGGGGGAACCTGCCAAGACCGGCACAGCCACAGTCCGAATCTACACCAAGAATAAGAACGACGAAGAGCCCAAGTTTTCTCAGCAAGTGTACACACCCAACGTAGATGAGAACGCTGGTCCAAACACCTTAGTTACCACTGTAGTTGCTTCCGATAAAGACGGAGACAACGTCCGGTTTGGCTTCGTCGGAGGCGGCACTAGTTCTGGCCAGTTCGTCATAGAAGAGATAACCGGTGTAATCCGACTCCACAATAAAGCTATATCTCTGGATAGAGACAAATACGAACTCAACGTCACAGCACTCGACGACGGAGCTTGCTGTGTCAACGGAGACGCCACGATACATACCTCAACAGCAGTCGTCGTAGTATTCATAACGGACGTCAACGATAACAAACCAATATTTAAAGACTGTCCGACTTATTTCCCAAAAGTCGAAGAAGGTGCACCAAATGGCAGCCCCGTTATAAAAGTGCACGCAACGGACGAAGATAAAGGTGTAAATGGTCAAGTAAAGTATTCTATAGTGCAACAACCAAATCAAAAAGGAACTAAGTTTACCGTGGATGAGGAAACTGGTGAAGTATCTACTAATAAAGTGTTCGACAGAGAGGGAGACGACGGGAAGTTTGTGTCCGTGACTGTGAAGGCCACTGACCAGGGAGAACCTTCCTTGGAAGGTGTTTGCTCCTTCACAGTGGAAATCACTGACGTCAATGACAATCCTCCACTATTCGACAGACAAGTAAGGAAACTGTTCACCTGTACATATTAGTAAAAGCACATACTTGCATGCACACAATTAGTTAGGTAACATTGCATGAGTCTCTAGCCGCGGTTGTTCATTATTGTTGTATCTTACAGAAATATGTGGAGAATGTAAAACAAGACGCCAGTATTGGTACAAATATTTTAAGAGTTTCTGCGTCTGACGAAGATGCCGATAATAACGGCGCCATTGTTTATACTTTGAGCGCGCCGTATAATCCAGCTGATATTGAATATTTTGAAATCCAACCTGAATCAGGTTGGATAGTACTCAAGAAGCCTTTAGACGTAAGTATGCTTTTCAAATCCATCAATCCATACACTAATCTATAACACCGTGTGAACTTATGATAAGAGAGACGTATGAAAGGGAACTACTAATTCAGTTTGGTGGATGAGTGCTACCTTCAGACCCTAGGATTCAATTGGCACATACTTTAAGTTTTTAAATGTAAATAGTTCTAAATTTAAATGCTGCTGTAAATTGCTGTGAAGTGGGGTAAATCCTAGCTGTGAGGAGTAGTTGTCCATTGAACGGCGGCGCGGCATTGAGGTGCGCGGCGGAGGGTGCGGGGCATCGAGGGCCCCGGGGCCCCAGGTCCGGGTCGGTCCGCCGCCGACGGGCTTGTTCTTCTTGCAGCACAATTAGTTTGATTTGCCGCCAGCGCCGGCTCCGCACTAAATCTTCGTTAAGATTAATTTCCGCAGCACCATCTTGCATTAACTATTATCTTACCGATGAATACGACTTGTGTACAATACCTGTGACAGTAATTATACTGCTGTAAATATTTCACCATTGAAACCTGTTTAGTTCTAAAACATGTACAGTTTCTGTAAGAGCACTTCTGTATATTTCGCACAATCTAGTTTCGAGTTTATTTTATTGTAAGTAACAGATTGAGTTAAAAGCTTACGCTTTTGAGATACCTATCAGTTATTATATGTACGTACATGTTTTGTTACTAATCTGTTTGTTTTGTTGGAGGTGGTTCGATGTCCGCCTCGTCACATAATCTGATCATCGACGACTACTCATACTTTATCTGTAAAAATACTATCATGATAATTGTGAAATTTTTTACAGGGCACCAGTATCTAACTTGTATAATATTGTTAGTTAATAATCCAGGTGGTCAGATTGCCTGCGCGGCAGTTTGGCCATCTTGCCAGTTGTGACATATTCCTTCTGTGAAAGGGGCAACGTTCTCAATACCAAAATTTGTACAGTTTGATCGTAACGTCCATCGTTTGTAATATATTTCATTTCAATGAGTGTCGTTTCGTTGTAGTTTTAACGAGGTCACCAAAACCTTCTTACGACAACCTGACCTTTTCCGCCATGTCTTGTATGCAGAGCTGCATGCATTTGCCTGCTTTTCGTTTAATTATTTTGATTTTTTTTTAATTAGTTTAGTTTAATTATATTGTACAAAGTAATACCTATACATAATGTACAGTTCGTCGTTCCTAATGTACAGACAAAGTTGTAAAATATCAGAAACATTTTTTTCCAGTTTCTTTTCTTGCACCATCTAATATTGGCTACATTAAGGAATGTTCCTGTAAGTAAGTATGAAAGGAACTTGAGCGTGGAAGGCGGCGCGACTGGTTTTGTAACAAATTCTGTCTCTCGTACTTTTTTCTTTTTGTTTTGCTTATCGAATGTGTGGCGATGTCCGCGAGGTTTCACTACAACTTACCTAAATACCAACATCCTTATCAGCCAATTAAATACAATGGAAGTGAGAGATACATACTTGAGTTTCTTTCTGGATTTTTTTGATTGTTTATTAGCGATGAGTACTTATGTGTTTATGTTTTAGTTGTGTTATGTTTTATTTTTCCCCGCTGACCTCTGACCCGTGTATCTGTAGCGGGACAGGTACCGGCTGCGCGTGCGCGCCTCCGACAGAGGCGACCCGCCCTCCTCCGCAGACGTGGACGTTGAATTAGACGTGGTAGACAGGAACAATAAACCCCCCATCTGGGACATGACCACGTATGGCCCCGTTCACATCAAAGAGAATGTCACAGTGGGTACCGTAGTGACCAGTGTGAAAGCCAGGTTGGTATTAGGCGCAGCGGGCCCCCGGGCCCGCCGCTCCTCCGCTACTTAACACTACTAACGACGTGGTTTTGTCTGTTTCCATCGACCCTTCCCCCGATAGCGAGAAACGTACAAGTTGGAGGCTATGGCTCAAGACAAGGGCTTCCCGCCCTTGTCCAGAACCGTGGAGGTCCAGATAGACGTAGTGGATCGCGCTAACAATCCCCCCGTGTGGGACCACACGGTGTACGGCCCGATCTACATTCGAGAGAATTTGCCCGTGGGTGCCAAAGTGGTGTCCGTGAAAGCAAGGTGCGTGTGTAACTGTTCGGCACGGGCACCGCACGCAGCCCCGTCACCCGCACGCCGTGTGAGGCGTCGCGGCTTGCAGCGCCAACACAGAACTCTCATCCGCTTTGCTATCGCATTTGTCTATAGAATCGCATAGGTGCATTGCACGTATGTTTTCCAGTCTATTCATATACGATCTCAAAATCGATTTGAGTGTCTTAAGTGTCTCTTTTGCATTTCCTAACCGTTTCGGCCAGGATTTATGAAGGAGTACACGGTGGCTGCGAGCCGATGACGTCAACAATAATCGTAATGTGCCTTTCACTTGGTGACTTGTCGAGGATATGTCTTTGTCCGTAACAACTGCATCGTCAACACAGTATCGTGGTTCACCAGCGTGCAAGGGGCTCACTGCTTACATGGAACGGGAATCACATTTATTGGCATAGGTTTTATTAACATTAAACTGTTGTGAATTGCCCTTCAATCACCACTATTATTTTTTATAACACTTCAAAGCACTATTTTTAAGTTTATAATCGTAATTTTCTTAACGAGATTATTTTTAAGCTTTCGCCCTTATTATTTCACTTACCGAAATAATAATATTATTGCGATATTTTTTAAGTGTATTATTATTTCAGAAAATAAAAACTGGACAATAAAACACATTTTATCCCAATATATATTATCTATTGCAATGATATAGTCTCAGTTCTCAGGGGAAGTAACTCAATTAACTGTAATCTTCTTCCCTCACATCTCTTACTTGACATAACTTTTTAAAAATCGTTATGCACCTACTAACTCATTATTTCGAAGAAGTTTGAGGATGTAAAAAATAATATTAATATTTTGACGTGTTGAGTTATTATTATATTAATAACAGTCGCAAACATCGTTTATTGAAGAGGAATTCACCACAGTTTGAATTGGTAAAAGATCATCTTTGCCTATACAAAAAAGTATAACTTTTGGATGACACGAGTTGTTACTATTTACTTAATGTTTTAAAAAGTCCTTGTTGTTTGCATGTAGGCTTAGGCATAAATGCATTCAAAGTCATTTAAGACAAAGTTTACGATGTTTTTTGAGCGTCGAAAGCATGTCAATGATATTTTCTGTTAAGTTCGTAGTTTTCATTAGGAATATCCGTGTTTTGTAAGTTTTGAGTAAGTAACATTGTTAGAGCTTGCAAATTAAGAGTTATAAAATATCAAAAAGTAGAAAATTGGAGTAGTTTTTGTTTTTTTTATAATTAATTTTATACAAATAAAATGAATCCTTTCTATATTATAGTTTAAAAGTTTGGTATATTTTACTGTTAAATAATCAACCGTCAAAACTAACTAAAAGAAATTCAATACTGGTAAAAAGCTAAGCTTTCAAAGGCATCTCAATAAGAAAGCGGGATCAGTTCGAAATTATTTAGCTCGGAAGATTGTTTTAAATTAAAAGTCATCTATATCGATGGTTCGTGCGGAAAGCACGGAATGTAACTTTGTTGTAGAAGTTTGGTCTCAAGGGTATCAATATGAGTCTTGGGACTAAAGGTAGATAATTCATTAGCAAACTTGCGTATCTCGGTTAGTTCGATTAGATAATTAAGGCAAACAGTAAAATAGGTAGGTACGAATTGCTTAGCCGTTTTTTTAGCTGGAATCAAATTTATTTTGCAATATTTATTCTATGTTAGGTTTTTTGTTTATAAGAAGCCATTTTACTAAATAGGTTGCAAACCAACAACGGAAGATTTCATTTGTCGTTATTGCAATGAATGTGCATCACTTGGCCACGTGCCACGGGCTGCATTTAGCAAAGTTCTGCATTTTAGTTATCGATAATGCATCGATCACTGTGTGTGCTGGCCGATGTTCACATCTCTATTGTCTATCTGTTCGTCCTAAACACACATTTCTGACTTACATCGGTATAAGGAGACGAAACCATTACTAATTCACTGAACTAACATGTTATTTTGAGTAATTCATTTTAGCTAGATAATTGAAAGGTCTTCAAAATCAAACCTTTACCTATACTTTAGGTTAGTTAAAAACATTTCAAAATTAATAAAACAACAGCATGTGCTGTTTATTCAGTATAGTTTAAAAACTGTTTTTGTGTCTTTATATTACATACTTACAACCTTTCTTGAAATCATGTTTATCATTGTTTTTCAAGAAAGGTTGCAATTTCACAAAAACAGTTTTATTATCATATTAAAAACACTAAACCACAAGTCTAGTGGTTTAGTGTTTTGATATGATAATTTAATTTTATTGTGATTTATGAAAAATGTAAAGTTGTAAAATAAAATGTTGTGAAAGATTGATTTCCTCTTTCGATTTAAATGATAACAAAAAAACAGATATAGTTTCCTCGTTTAATTCAAATGACAATAGACTAATCAAGAAAAAGGACCAAAAACTTGTAGACCTTCAAAAATAACTGCAAGTTATAACAGGACTGTGATATTTTGCTATATTACTTGTATAGCTTTAATTCAGCAGTTCTCTGATATATGATATATATGAAATAAAATGAATTACTCAAACTGTCACATTTCAATTTATTCATTCATTAAACAGTACCTCATATCACTATTTGCCTTTTAATATTTATCATGTTTTAGATGATGATTTTTTTATCAATCAATGTTGTCTTGTCTTTCGTAGTGTGAGTAATAGTTGTTTGTACGAGCGATAAAGAACTGTCCTATAATGTCTTGTTGTGTTTCAGCTCGGGCATTGAGAACAACCCGACCGTGTTTTACCGATTGATGCCCGGATCGACCGCCCAAACCAATAAGTTTCATACATTCTATTTACAACAAAGGGCGGATAATGGGTTTACTTGGGCGGATATAAAGGTCAATCATCCGTTGGACTATGAGAGCATCAAGGAATACAATTTGACCATCCGTGTGGAGGTAAGTTATGTTAAATAAATAATAAATATCTAAGTATAAATAAATAATAGCTGGGACACATTGCCTTCATAGATCATCTGACCCCAATCGAGGCTTATAAACTCGAATAATTTTCCAAACAGATAACACACCCAGCCTCAGCAAATATAGTATTTAGAGCAAATTAAAACGAGATTGAATTGTTCGTACACCTAAATACGGGGGTTACTTTAGGGTACATTATGTAGGTCATTATTCAAATCCATTCCGCGACGAACCCTGACGATCGTTACCACTGCACATAAGGTGTCTTCAGACTGATATAAGTAAAACTTTGAAGCCATAGAGACTGGTAAATCTTTGCATAAAATTCCGATCTCACAGGAAATAGCAGGTTTTTAATTGGTAAAAAAAGGCTGGTATTTTTTTTAATATAAATAATAAATAAATAAATAAATATCCCTGGACATTATTCCACACAGCGCCATCTAGCCCCAAAGTAAGCTAATTAAAGCTTGTGTTATGGGATACTAGACAACGGATAAACATACTTAAATACATTTTCTTTTGTAAATACATACTTATTATACATAGGAGACACCCAGACCAGTACAAACAGACATGTTCATGCACACAAATGTTTGTACTGTGCGGGGATCGAACCCGCGACCTCTGGTGTAGTAGCCAACTTCTTAACCATTACACCAAGTCGGTATATTTCGTTAACAGAGCCATCTGTTAGGATTCGAGTGAACTATTTCGTATGTAGGTTGTGGGTTCCGGGGGAGCGACCGGAGAGCCCCTGCAGACTAGGTGGCGATAATTTTAAAGACTTTTGTACTCCAACCGATTGCGGAAGATGGCGTAACCAAGTAATTTAGTAAAAAAACCTGTCAGAATTCCTTTTTAAAGAGGTTTGAGTAACTTTGTATGGACCCGTGGCGTCATTTTTTTATTAGCGGCCAGCAATAATTTTGACCCTGTTTTATAGCACCTTAAGAAACATATGAGTGGTCAGAGTGGTTTTAAGTGATATCGGAGCCGGGATATTATTTCTTAAAGTATCAATTTTTGCCTTAGTTTCACTTAAATAATAGTTCTGAAATGTTACTATATGGAGCTAATCTCACCTAACAGCTGTTAAAAAGGATGCAGAAATAGGAGAGGAAGGTTTTCTTTTCAAGATGTAATGTACTATTGAGTATTTTTTTTATAATAAAAGTACATCCAGCAATACTTCAAGTTAGATATCCATAATAATAAATAAAAATAATAATGCCGCTGTTTCACCTTTTCCTTGGCATCAAGTTCAATTCAATAGTTAAAATTACAATATCAACTACTCGTATCTCAGCTTCGATATACTTTATTAATATTTTATGTGCTCCTTAAAAAGTTGGTTCCCCTCGATTGGTGAGTGGCCGCGAAATTTCAAAAATGATGCCAACGTTACCCGTACCCCTTTAATAAAACCATACTGGTTTATCAACGAATAATTGATATCGTAAAACCTACCTTATTAGTCTTATTACATTTATAAATTTGCCTTTTACCGTTTTGCCGTTTTGGATTAAATTTTACCTAAGTAGATATGTGTTTGCTGCCTTTAGGTATTGAAAATTAAATAAAATTAGGGTTTTCAATCAATCGGTTTGACGAGTACAATAACGTCTTTAGTTTTTGTACTCGTCAAATTTGGTATCTACCCGCTATATTCGGTTGGTGCAATGCTAGAGATCCTGCATTTGGCACCGGAGGTAGTGGGTTTGATGGGTCCATGACAAACATGAATGTTATGAACATGTGAGTTCGTTGTATGTTGAGTATTATTATCTATTTAAGTATGCATTTAGGAATATTTAAGTATGTTTATCAGTCTCTGACACCCATATTACAAGCTCTGCTTAATTTGGAGTCAGATCTTGGTGTAATTGTCCCAGATATTTATTTATTTATTATTTATTTGATTTACCTATAGTGTATCCAATAGTAGGTACAACCTTTTATATCGGTTGACTATAAAATAACTTCTTAAATTAGATTTTTTCAATTAACTTTACTTTTAAGGTTTTCATACAAAAAATACTGACCGTTCGATTTGTATGGTGACCTTGAAATAAAAGCTAGTTAAATATTTTCGTTTTCGCTTAGATAGTTTCTACAACACTTAGTGAGTATCGTTTGGAAGTTATTTTATAATCACCCGCTATAATGTTTTTACAAAGATCACGAAACTTCGTTATTTTGGCACCGGTCACCGGCGTAGGCTCTTAGGATTCTTATAATAAACTAGTGTATGACTTTGAAAGGTAAGTACTTACTTAATCTCACTAACTTACCTCCCGAGTACTTACTCGGGAGGTAAGTTAGTGAGATTAAGTATTTAAAATAGGGATGCAACGATACCGATACGATAATCGTATATCGGCGATTATCGTAGACCTTAACGATCATTCGTTATCTTAAATACGATATGATATTTTACCGATACATTTATTTAAATTTTTTTAATTTTTTACTGTTTCGGGTGAAACGAAACGCATAACGCGTCAATTTCTGAACGCTTCTCCACAGCAGGACTGATACACAGTGATGAGAGAAACCGACTTAAGGTAAAAAACTTAAAAATGTTGTGTTTTCTGAATAAGAATTTGCCAGTAACAAATTACGACTACAATTAAAATTAAATAATAGTCAGTAAATGTAACAAATAGTAACAATTTAAAATATAAGTTATTGATGATGAAAATTGATAAAATTAAAAAATAATTATATTGATTAAAAATGCATAACTTTTTTATACTTTTACTTTACTTAGTCTTACAATAATAACATACAACAAAGCTTCCAATAAATTCATCAAAATGGTATTAAACAAATATCGTAATGCATTCGTATCATAATTCGTTATCGTATTTGGCCATTACGATGTATTCGTCATTTGTATTGGTATTGTAATAGCCGTATCGTTGCATCCCTAATTTAAAACAAATGTTTACATTTTTAATAACGTTCGTAACCTTTAAAAGATACCTATGTGTAAACACGAAAATACTCCTACTGATTATATACGTTTAGAGAAATGTGAAGCCATACCTCATTAAAAATATTCTGCTTTCGCAAACTTGATATCGTCAAAGGAGAGTAGAGTAATTAGAAATTTATCATGTTTCATATTGTGAGCTGCTGCCTAATTACCGTTCAAACTGTTCTTCGTTTGGTAAATATCTTAAGCAAATAACGTAAACATTTACCAAAATAATTTTAACGTATCATATGAATGTTCATACTATGTGAACCAAACTTTATGAATTGCTTAGTGTTCTTATAATCATTATTGAAAATTTACCTTAAATAGTCAAGTATCAAGCTAAAATTTCCAGCAGAAGTGCTTTTCTTTTTTTAACAAATACTTTTTGGTATAACAAATTATGTTTTGAAATTACGATCACTTATGAGTACTACAGTAATAGCTCGAACTCAAACTATAAAAATTATATTCTTGCATTATAATTTTTAAAGAAGTGAAATGAATTTGGCAAACATCTATTTGCACTTTTAGTAGTCTAGCTTTTATTGCGCAAGTGTACAATGTTTTATCGAAATTTATCGAGCGGTGAGAACCTGAGAGCCTACTCCCGTTCGTTGAACTGGTAGTTAAACATGAATTTTCAGTTGTTAAAAAAATACTTACCCTTGAAATTGATGTTAATTTTTTGGTATTTGAATAATCATATTTTATTGTACAAAATACATAAACTCATTCATAACAAACTACGTTTTGTGCTCTTTTCACCTTTAAAGTTTCACGAAACTTCGTAAAGAAGTTGTCCCAAAATGTATGGAGACTTGGCCAGGTCCTTGTACACCATACCAAAAAATAGGAGAAAATACGTGGAACAATTTCTAAATATTCAATTTCCTTAAAGTGGTATATTTTCTTGGTTCGAACAAAATTTCCAATTATAGAATTGCAATACATAACGAAAGACATCATGGCGGAAATGTGCCAACACAGATTACGCGGTGTCAATCAACAAGACTACAACAACAACATGGACGTTATTTTCACTCAACCAGTTATTACGAACAAATTTAATGGTTATTGTTACCTGAATAGCATTAGAAGTTCTAAGTTCTCAAAACAAAAGCTGCGCTGAGACAAATATTAATGCAAATTGCAAAATGGAACGTTAAAAAATGTACAAACACTACAAAAGTCACACTAGTGACAGTGAAAGTTCGCTTTGAATGTCTTTAAAGAAGTGAATTGCCATACTGAAATAGGACTTGAATACTGAATCAGTTTTGTTAGAAAACCAGAAAATTAATTTATTGTTTGTATTTTTAATGGAATCAGTAGATTTTTCTTCATTTTCTAAATAGGTGTACATAGACTTGGCCAGAAATGGGACATCTCCTTTGTATCTTGTAGGTCCCCTGATGCTAAAACTTATAAACGGTCGGATTAAAAATACTAAAAAGGTATTTTTGTGATCGTGTTTGTCTTAATGGAGCGCCCCCTGCACGTTACTTAATTTTTTCGGTTGAAAACTTGTTAAAAAAGTGGCGGCTAAACAGCAGTAGTCGTTGTGAATAAACTGGGTTAGTAGCCACATAAAACGCTATCCGGTGCCTGTGTTTTCGTTTAGATAACAATAAATAAATAATTAAGCGCCAGACAACACACCTCTTGTAATGGTCTCTAAGTAGGGATTAATATCCCTGTGTTACGAGGTACCACGAAAGGAAATAAGCCAGGGGCGTCTCCCAGCACACCCAGACCCGAGTCAATTTAGGTAAGATCGTGTCCTGAATTGACCCGACCGGGAATCGAACCCGGGACACTAAGGAAATCGAGGCGAGAAACCGTGCTACAGCGCACTTTACCATACTATAAACGTACGAAAAATAGACAATCATATTCAATACCAAATCTATAGCTAACATAATATTTTATACGGGCAGCCACACAGAGAGACCGGTTCGTTTGCGCCAAAAATCATAGAAAACATTTGGCCGCTTGTACCGATATTTTTTTGCAAAAATATTTTTGTTAGTAATATCCAATACAATATCGAAACTTGCCTAAACAAGTTGAACCAAATACCAGTAATTAAATCACCTAAGTAAATTTTGTTACTTTTAGTCCGATTGCAGGTTTGGCTGGTGTTTGCGTTTACAAAGGCGTTTACTGCGAGCAAACAAAGTGATACATATTTGGGCATTGGATATTTATTTTGGCTTGCAATCTCTATCGTGTTTCAGTATGTTATTATATTTGTTACTAGAAATGGTTGACTTCCTATGAACATTTCCTAGGAAGTGTATATGTTTCCTACCTAATTATTCACAAGAATGTGAGGGTTAAGTTAAAACATTTCGTTACTACAAAAAAGTTTTGGTCGTAATCTTGCATTGTACTCGTACAAATACCAATTTAACTATGTGTAGAAAACTTGATCGATAACTACGTTAACTTGTATGAGATAATACTGTTTTTATTAACGAGAGCTGGTTGCAGTACAATTAAAATGAAATGGTTTAACAATGTTGAATACTTGACGTTACACAAAAAATAAGAAAATGTAACATGCTTAAAAAGTAGAATCACGTACCAGACATTTTTCAGCAAGTATGTACTGTGTTGTTAGTAATGATGCCGCGGTTTACCTCGAGGGAAAATCGCGTGCGTTCTGCGTAAAATGGCTGGGGGCCTAGCCGAGAGCAACACACTATAAGCGTTTCACCATGTAAAAACTTTAAAATCTATAGGAATGATATACGCACTCGCCGAATCGCCAATATAAAAAGTGACATTTAATGTCAATCTGCTAGGACTCGTACTCTGTGTGGTAGCGTTTTGTTATGCCGGCTACTCACGCTCCTGCTGCAGGGGCAATCTAGGGCGCACAGCGGTCGGGGCAATATCGGACTGTCTCTACTCACGTACCTGCCGTTCAGTATTCGAGGACAGGTTGAGCTAAACACACACGTCGAGAATGGCACCAGTATCATCGAAAAATCAAAAGATCGGCATAGCCCTGGCTCTGTCATTAGTTCTACCGCAAAAAAAAGAGGAAAGGACATACTGTGGATAAAAGAACTGAGTTGTGCCATATTGACTGGCCGGTTGGTGCAACGGCAGCGATCCTGCCTGTAGCACCGGAGGTCGTGGGTCCGATCCCCACCCATGATAAACTCTTATAATAATCAATAATAATAAATCAATCTTTATTTAGTCAAATTACACCCAAAGAACATTTTAAATTATAACATCAATCAAATTAAATATTCAATTACGTAAATGTCACTAAAATTAATCAAATTACAATAAATTTAATTGAATATTACAAAATAAAAATTAAAGTTGTCAAACAAATTACTATATATTAAATTAAATGTCACAAAATAGAAATTATAACATGAACTTAGACCTTAGAACGCATGTTACGAACATTTTGTGTTTGCTGTGTGTCTGGATTTTATCATCTGTTTAAGTTTTTTTTTTCATTTATTTACCAAAAAGTTTACATTACAAGCTTAAAATAAAACATCACAAAAACCGTTGATCGTTTTGTACGGATGCTTAGAGCATCTCAACTAAAGTACCTATGAATTTAGAAATGTTTATCAGTCTCTGAAAGCCATAGTACAAGCTCTACTTGGTTTGTGGGGTCAGATGATTTCGGTGTAAATTGTCCCGGATATTTATTTATTTATATGAAACCAACCAACTGATTGAGAAATTGCCCCGACCGCGCTAAACACGCGGCAGGGCGGCAGGGAAAATCTAGGGACCAAGGATGGTCTCGCGACCCTGCCGCCCTGCAGCAGGGCCAATCTAGGAAATTGCCCCTGCTTGCCTATACACATCACAATTAAGGAGGCAATTAAGGGACATCCCCACTTCTTCATACTAGATTGATCCTGCGGCAGGAGTGTGAGTAGCCGGCTTTACATAACAAAAACTACGAAAATTCAAAAAATAACCTACTTGTCGACCTGTTACCCGACTATTCAAGCGCCTCGCCGCCGGTTCAGACGCAAATGGTCGCGGCCGTCGCGGGTACGATTCTCGCATTAGCTCAAATTTCTACTGATGAAACAGGAGGCCTACTCCCGTTCTGCCGAACACTTAGTAGCGTAGATCTTGAGACATTATAGAAAGATACTTGCAGTTCGCTATTGATGTTGATTTTTTGGTACTAACCTGATCATATCACATTACTTTTTGTGTTTGTTGTCACATTACGTTTGTTGCAATGCAGTCGCGCGATTTCGATAATTCTTTTTTTATTGGAAAGAATATATAATACTTCAAGGGTAGTTTGATGAGAGTTTTGGTTAGGTTCTGATTATGGGATCCATGACAAAGTAACGTAACTCTTCCATTCTTAGGAGCAAATGAACGATACTTTTTCGATGTATAAAATGAACAAAAACCGATTCACGAAAAATCAAGATAATAACAAAAAAAATTACAAAAACAACCAACTTAAAAAAATATGTGTTCCAAAACAAGTTATTTGCACTAAAAAAAATTGCTTATTCTTCTAAAACTCATACGCTAATATAATGTAGGTCCAATTATTGCTATTGTTGGAGTCGGTGTCAGCCAAGGTTAACATTTTTGTTTATTAGCCTTTCAAACTCAAGACACTTCGTGAATTTTGCATCGGAGTAGGCCCCCAGCTATTCGTTTTGGGTTTGTGGTAGATACCTTTGTTTTTCCGGTTTGAGCGATGGACCTATCCATTGCTCAAACGGAAATAACGAAGGTATCTACCACAAACCCAATTTGTTTTTTGGGCGTCAGTACGAGTAGGTATTCAACTTCTGAATTCAGGACCAGATTACCAATTATATCCCTAAGATATGTGTTACTTCTTTGCATTTACCGTGACCCCTTCAACAGAACAACGGCGCCCAACAACTGGCTTCGGAAGCTACGGTCTACATAATGCTGGAGGATGTGAACGACGAGATCCCCCTGTTCACGGAGAGGGAGCAGGAGACTGTGCTGGAGGGAGAGCCCATAGGAACCAAGGTCACGCAAGTCAACGCCATCGACAAGGACGGAACCTTCCCGAATAACCAGGTCAGTTTTTATTTGCTTTTTATGAAGCTGATAATTGGGTTCAATTTCCAGGATAAATGAATTATGAGCGGTGCTAATGAATTGTGATGATTCAGCAAGCGTGGTTTTGTTCGGATTGTCACGGACCACGGTAAAGATTGCATTAGCATCATACCAAAATCTTGTGAAAAGCTATTATGACATCTCAGTCAAGCAAAACAAAGTAAGAAAAAGACAAATGTAAATGTAAATGAAATGATACAGTACATAATTGTTCAGATTTAAATCAGATGTTATTTGTGTTTACGCGCATAACTTCAGAACTGCACCAAATTGGATAATTGTTATTTTTTCGTGTCCTTTATTGTAAGGACAAAGTTTCTATAAAAGCAAATTTTAAAAAGCACAGATGATTTGAGACATGGACCGGTGTGAAGCCGGGGCGGGTCGCTTTTTGGATAAACAACATATACTCGTATCTATTCGGATGGAAAAAGTCCGTGAATAGTGATGGGCTAGTTTATGGATATTTTCCTGTTGAATACTTCGCTATAGAGTTGTACTCTACCGAGAAAGTGGTTTCAAAAAGCCAGTTCATGCTTCAGTCTGTACAAAATATTTGTGAATGATATAAAATCGATTTTAGCTGTTTGCAACATAGACGAAAATAGATGGCTAACCTAGTTGAGTAAAAATAAATATTTCATTTATTGTTTTATCCTAAGTACTTATGTCGTACATGCATGAAGTAAAATATATTCAGGACAGAGTCAAGCCTGGATCCAGTAGTCATAAAAGATTGTCATTAGTGGCCACCATCAAAACTCGGGGCTGAGTCGGAGTCATAGTACTGACTGTACTACTGTTCTGTTAATCTCTAAGGCCAAGAACTTGTGAAGCAGGCGAAGAAAGAGTCGAACACTAGAAAATAATGAACCTTTCTTTAGATACTGGTTGTGGGTATCCCGCCGTATCCATGCTACCCATATAAGTGGTTCCGCGCGTGTTTACAGTAAACATTGAGTGCTTAGTAGATAAAACGGTTTACGTATTTAAAGATCGCAGTATAACGATAGTGTTACGATCACTATACCGGGTGATTATCAAAAGACGTACAATAATGATTAGTGATGTAAAAACTAAGTGAAAATTAAACTTATTTAAGTAACTTTCATTTCAAGGGCACCATACAAATCAGTCAAACAATCAGTATTTTTTGTATGGAAACCTTGAAATTAAAACCAAAAAATAACTTTTTTACTTAAATAGTTATTTTTTTATTTTCTATTTATTTATTCATACAAAAACAACTACATTTATATTCCACATTTACAATGCCACATAAACCAATTTTGGTTTTACCGGACACTGGTATCCCTCGCCTTCACTTAGTTAACAATGAATACCCGTCTAACTAAATATACAATATTCACTATGGTCTTATAAAAGTACCCTCCCCGCCCATTGCCTATCGCAACACCGCGCGGCCGACTGGTCAACACAAAAATCCCATACAGAAAAAACATCTGTGAAGTGTTAATAGACACGGGTGGAGAGACTAGCTACGTCCTTAGAAGTGATAAATAAAAAAAATTGAGATAATTTTTAACATTTGTTTTATGCTGTTTATCACTCACTGCGTATGCCATATCGTTTTTGTAAGTCTTTTGATAATCACCCGGTATATTATAAGTAGTAGTCATTCGTTATAACGTTGCTACGCGATCTTTTAGGTTTGACAATAGTTCAAAAATTGCTCTTCGAACAGACGTACACAGGTGATGCCAAGCATGCGCTTGCAGCTTAAGATAATCACAGTGCTAATTTCCCAAGATACGTAAAATTGCAATCCTTTGACATGTGCATTTTTTTCATACTGCTTTTTGACGTTGCACTGGCCAAAGCACTCTCTAGGAAATTACAGCATCTGAATTCCACGTACAGGTTTGTGGTCGTCAATTGACCCTTTGTAGAGGCCGCTATAAGACGGCGCTGTTATCTTGGGGAACCAGCTTAAGCGATGTGAGATGTGTCGAGCAAAGTTCTCCTGAACGCATAATTATCAAGAATTCCATAATAGTGTTCACATCGTCTTTAAATTTGTAATAATAAATTTAACCTTAGAATAAAATACGATTTCCCCTGAATAGATTTGTTGCACAGCGATATGAAATGTGAACTCTCAAACTCAAACAAGTTTATTCAAATAGACTTTCACAGTAAGTACTTTCAAATCGTCAAATTTAAAGCAAGATATACTAAATAATAGACATAAATACTATAATAATATAGAATAATACAGAAATAATGCGACTGTACCACCGCGTCGGAGTGGTTTCTTGCTGAGAAGACCCGGCGAGAAACTCAGCAGAGGTACTCTTTTAAACTTGGTTTGGGTTTACAACAGGCGTTAGTAAAGTACAATGTGTCATTTTGATACAAATAAACCTACTGAGTGTCTAATCTAAATAATATAAAACAATGGAAAAAAACTAACATAAAATAATATAAACTTAAGGTCATTTAAACAATTAAAAAAAAAATTGTTAGTCAGTACAAACTAAGTATTACATTAAAATATCTGTTACAATAGAGTATCTAATCCCGCATCGAGCAGAGAGCTTACACCCAGGCATTTTTATCTATGAGGTAGTCTTTTGTAGTATAATAGCCCTTTTTCAATAAAGCTGCTTTGATGTGATTTTTGAATCTATGTAGTGGTAACTCACAAATGGCTTTAGGGTTATTGTTGTAATAATGTATACCTTGCCCCATGAAAGATCCCAGAACTTTTTTTAACCTAAAGAGTGGAAGCGCAATTTTATCCTTCTTCCTAGTATTTTTGCAATGCAATGAATAACAATCAACTCAGTTATCTGTTGAATGGCTTTTGTCGCACTTGTTGCGAATCGATTTGATATAATGTATTTCAACATGTTTCTATTTTCAGTTATAAAATATCTGTATACCACACTGTAGCAATGATAAAATAAACTTTTCTAATCCATCTCAATATAGAGTCTCACGAGGAACATCCGCGGGCATAAAATGAAAAGGCGATGGCAATTGTTGTGTGTTGCGTATTGTTCCACGATCACAAACCTCACTGTGCTTTTCATTACAAATACAAGGAAAGTAAAAATAAAAACATGAATAAGCTGCAGAAAAAATTAGTAAATTTTATTTTCCACTACCGCTTTAGCCTCTTCTCTTATAAAATCAGGCGTTAAATTCATATCAGAATCAGATGAACTCATTTTATGGGTACAAAACTCTGCTATACGTATAAACAAAAGTCTTCAAATCGAAAAAATAAATGAAAATCGAATTGCCGCTTTCCCGCCTATTTTGTTTGTTTTTTTTTCTGTGGCCGGCCAGCTATTCAGCCATTATTTTTTATTTTCATCATTGGAAAAATGGTACATATTTTGCCCAAATCTAAGTTATTTTAAAGAAATTGTTGAAACTAAATTATAATAAAGTTATTTAAAAAATATATATTCTTTAATCAATACTTAACTTTAAGTTATTTCAATTTTACATCGTGGCTGTATAGAAAGTTAAAACATGGTTCAATAGACATGTGAAAAAAAACTAGTTTTTTTTTTTAAATAATTTGACAGCTGTCAGTTGAAAGTGATTCTCCCTAGGGATGAAAAGTATTACTTTCATCCCGCTCCTCAGGCAACTTCAGACCTACTTTCAGAGTATGAGTAATGAAAAATAATCTTTCTCTTATTTACTTTATACCTAACTAGCTGTCCGACAGTGTAGACCATAAATCTCTTCGGTTAAAATACAGCCTAAATATATTTATATAGCCCATTGTAACTAGCTGATAATGTAGCTTTATATTGGTTAAATAATATAATATATTAGCATAGATTCATTAGGTACTGAAATACGATTGATTTTTAGCTACACTTCGAACGAATCAATTTAAATGCATGCCATTAAAAAATCCAGTACACAGTGTATATTTTAGAGCAAAATATGCAACCGTGGGATTTTCCTTTGTCTATAAATTACTTGAAAGCGTGAAAATAAAAATGCAATTTCGCGTTGCAATTGTTGTGTTGTGATTGCGCTTTGGATTGGCGCTATTCTGAATTATTAAATAGATTGCCTTCGCTTAGCTTGCCTGTGCTGACGGTTTATTCATTGTCATTCAACACTATTTTTCTCACCAACTGTTTTAACATTGTAGCTATTGTGCGTTATACTGACAATTAACGGTTAATGAAGGTATAGAGAACGAATTAACAAAAGTATGTGAAGGAATTTTCTGGTAGAGCCAAGTTTTTGGACAAAGTTGAAGCTAAGAAAGCTTTTGTCCCTAGAAAAATGCCATTGGAAAAGATAATTACTAACATGACATTCAGTACCTAACCTACGTGGAAAACATAACCATGTTTTATATTTTAAAAATATATATCCGGTATCATTCATTTCATGCCACCAACAAGAACTTCGATGGAGTTCTAACGCAGTAACTTCATAATATTGCTTTGAAGTTCACTAGCACTCCATTATTAGAATCGCTAATTGACTCTCAGCCATTGTTTCCAACCGTGCTGAAGTTCGGGAGACGTGGCAGGTAGCACCTGTTAGGATTTCCCTCTATGCTCAGACTCAGTCTTACCTAACTCGAACATATGTGCTCGGTCTAACGGGCAGAGCTCACAATTTGTGAGATACGAGGAACTTAGCACTTACAGCTGCTATGAGAAGCCATTTATCGGTATAATGTAGACTTATCGGTATAATACATTTGATCGCTAAGATATTTGATTTGTTTGCAAATATTAATAACTTGCGCTTTTGTAATTAGAACAAAAAGCTAAGTGTTTCTCTCTGTCTTTTATAGTGCTTCGACAGACTGTATGATGATAGAGCTTCTGAGAATATAGATAAAACCAAATACCACTTCGAAAATTAGTTTATTTAATGCACTAATCTCATGTAGTATCAGAATTGATGCAAAGAAGAGGCAACCGTCTAAGCCTAGTGGTGTTAAAACTAAATAATACAATTTTAGCTGATTCACGTTGCCACAATACCATCATCATAATCATGCTATTTGAGTAGTATAGAATCAACAACGGCAAGCATTGAGTCCGTAGCTATGTATTAATGAAAAAAGATCTGGTTAAAATTCTTATGTTTGGGAATTCGTTTTTAATAATAATAATGACTCAAAAGTTTCGATGGTGCCCGGAAACGTATCTATAATTCATAGCGATCGTAAAAGTTCCGATATCTTTTTACGAGGTTTCATGACATACACATTTGGACAACGAAATCATTCAAATCGTGCTCAAATAAAACAGGGATTTACCCAACCCTGGGTACATTAGTAGTTATGAGCTTTGGCTGTGATGTTAAAGGTTTCTGGTTCTATTCCCGGATCACATAGACGTAGGATAAATGTGTTCTCCCTTAGTTTGACTGCTAACTTTTCATATATTTCAGTTAGTAGAATTTCAGTGTTTCGAAAATCGATTATTATAATTATTCAGACGTGTTGAAATGCTGCTCGACATCTCGAAACGAAATTTAAAAAAATTATAAAGTTATCTATCTGTTTATAGGAGCAAGCATTGTGAAATGCTGATAATAACCAATCAAAGTTATTCATCTAAGATATCTAATGCATTATTTATAAAACAAAAAAAAAGTTTGTTCAATCAATCTTTATTTACTTTTGTCGTACTCACTGCTTTCAAGTTTAACTGATTTAACGACATTATAGAATCATAATTATTGTACCTAACTTATTTTCTTACAGAAAACTGTAATCCAAACAAATAGCATCGAAATAGAGATATGTACCATCTTTATTGTACTGTATGCATTTATTAATACAAAATACATGATAAAATGAAAGTCGGCATTTTTGCAACGGCTGCGATTAGCCATCCGTCTGAGAACCTGTTGTTTAATTATTCAAAAACATGAAATAAACTTGGATTTTAATCACTAAATTTTTGCAAACTGGCTGGCAGAGTAATTAAGCTTCCTTTTCAGAGGACAAAATCCCCATACACAGTAAATCTTTATCCGTATAACACCACTACTTATATGGGCGTGGTGTCTTAATTGCTCATATTAATGCACAGAGCGTTAAATAATGAGATTATTTTTGCGCATTGTGCTCGGCGTATGCAGCTTTAAGGTACTTCTTATTTTTTTGTGTTGCCATGTTTTATATTTTCCTCGAAATTTAAGCAGAAGTTAATTTATCTGCAGATATTTGTGATGAAGATAGCCATTTATAAATAACATTATTCTTATCAGTTATTCACAAACCCAACTTTTCTTAAAGAGATCTTTCCTGACCAAATGGCTTTTATATTATTCCATGGAAAGTAAAAAGCATTTAATCGCAAAAAATGTGAAAAGACGCATGGCGCTCTTGTGTGAATACTAAGCATGCCACTTTTTTGACGCTTACAGTGATCACGATAGCGTTTTTTAAGTGATGGGAATCCAGCTATTCTCAATCAATTTTATATGGTAAATATATTATAAATAGGAAGAACAAAAATAAGTGTTAATCTACAATTGTCGCACAAAATAGCAGTGTCAAAAGCTTAGATAAATCAAAATAGCGGAAGATAGGTTACTCGCCTCTAGCGCGTGGACCGTATAAATCCACCCGAATTTCACTAAGTCGCAATCAAGAAGGCTAGAGACTAAGGAGAGATAACTCCCTGGAAAGGGTTGGACTAAATCCGTATCCCACAGTGACGCATGCGCATTACGCTTCTTTGCCGCGATCCTCGCGAAGTGTCAAAATTGGTCAACACAACCTCGAAAAACAACAACTGTCGCACGTGACACCGTTCAAAACAAAACCATGTGACCATGAAATGACAAATAGCTGCCGCTGCACATGCGCAATACAGCGTTTTGCCCGGCACAGAGTATACGACTTTCGGCCCTCGAAAGCTTACCCCCACTTCGGGAGTTATCTCTCCTTAGTTTCTAGCCTTCTTGGTCGCAATATACGATTGACAGGACTTTACTTTGACGCACGCTTGTCTCGCATAAGCTATTGTCAAAACAAATAAGCTTGTCTCTGTCCTTAAAAGTCGCACAACGATAAATAGAATCACAGCGCAGCGGTGTGAGTGTTGGTGCATGTGGTTGTGCATCATCCCCATTTAAGTTGACAATTTTGAGGACGTGCCATATCTTTCTTTTACTTTTGCGATTCTTGTAAGGTCTTGCTTTATAGAGTTTAGTAAATAACCTAGGGACCAGTAAATTGTTGGCATTTTGTGATCTACATTTCATGGCCACTGCTGGCCATTGGCATACATTTCTAGAAGGGCCGGCCAGCTTCAACCGAAATCCTGAGACCATAATTATTCAGGTTGTCTTTGGGACCTTCGAGGTCGTCTAGTTGGTTCTTCGCTCTTTGTGCCCTGACCTCTGCCCACTACTACTTACCTACTTAACTGATGGACTAACGCCCGAATCTAGAAACGACAATCAAAAGTTGAGCACCCTTCAATAAATAAAAATAAATAAATAAATGAATACCTGGGACAATTCACACCAAGATCATCTGACCCCAAACTAAGCAGAGCTTGTAATATGGGCGTTAGAGACTGATAAACATACTTAAATATTTCTAAATACATACTTAAATAGATAATAACAAATAAAATCAATGATACTGTCCTGTCACATACTCGTATCAGTAGATGTGAAAGGGACAGGTATACATTTGGGATTT
Source organism: Udea olivalis (assembly GCA_947369235.1). NCBI lineage: Eukaryota > Metazoa > Arthropoda > Insecta > Lepidoptera > Crambidae > Udea > Udea olivalis. The sequence goes on from OX376343.1 coordinate 14,046,182, forward strand.
GCTCAACCTTGATTGCCGCTCCTGAATCCGGGCGTAAGTGTGGTTAAACCTGTTGTATTAACCTGGGCCCAAGCCAGATGAGTTACATTTTAAAACCATATCATTTTCTTTACGATAAAAATATAACCCGATGTACGTGTACAGTATGTCCAAATTGTGGATTTACTGATATCTCTAAATTTTAATTAAATTGTAATTGACAGGTTGTTGTGGCCGGTTTGCGGTCGGCCAGCCATTATTAGTACAATTGTGGTTATTCATAAACCAAATGTTTCATTCGTAACAGCTAATTACATTCTACGTGCAAAATGTTATGCCTTGACTTATAAAGGGATAAAAAATAAGAAGCAAATAGTTTTACAACCACGAAAAGCTGCTTAGGGACAGTTATCGCAGCATGTCTAAAAATCTTTAGAAACTAATTTTGTGCAATTTTCTCATTCATTTTACTACTTAAAGCTGAAAATATGATAAAGTGACGAACCTTGTTTGATTTTTAGTATCAGTTTAATCATGCGTTTCAGAAATATCTAAGTATCTCCATCATCAGTTTTCGATGCCCAAAGCCATTTCAGAGCTTGCCAGTTCCGACACGACGCCTTTAAGTTTGCTTAGACTCATTAAGATTATTTCAAAATTAATATTTCAATATATTTCGCAGCGACTTTAATGTAGCTTACTTATTCGCCTAACTAAACAGTTTAGGATCAAAAGCTGTGTATTAAGGATGTTTTAGGAACATGTCAATAAAAGATTAAAGATCTTGTTATGCGAAGAAGTACCTAGTTATTTGTCTTAGTCGAAATTCGTGCCCGGCTCTCTCGGTTTCTTTCAGGGTTGTTTTTCTGAACCCCTGTCTTCCCAATTGCCTCATACCTACCTTTCGTACTTGCGTTCAAAATAGTTCCGAGAAATGGACTTGAACTAGTTTCCCAAAGGAAGTTACATTTCGATTTACCGAAAATAAAAAGTTTGAGAAACTTTTAGGTGTTTATTGATAATGTCCGTGTTGGAAAGTCTCTGGCGAATATTTCGAAAGATAAAATTACGAAAAACTTCTACTTCCCGCGTCTTCTTTACCTTGCGTAACATTGTATAATTATGTGATAATGTTTTTACTGATTTATCATACTCTTACCTACGTTTAGTACATATTTCCAGACGTGGAACGCTCTCCCAGCACATGTGTTTCCTTCCTCGTATAGTCCCGGGTTCTTCAATCGGGGCGTGAAAAGGCATTTCTGCAGGCCTTCAAGGTGAGGATGGCCAGCCCAGTGATTCGTTTGAATGACTGGGCTTGTCAACCTCATATTTGTACCTCACGACCGCTTTCCATCGGGTGGAGTGAGGTCATCTTGACAGGCAATATAAAAAAAAAAAACATAACTATTAAAGGCGTCGGACGCAGCGCAAAATGTTTATTACTGTTTTTGAAGTGATTATGAATCTTTCATTAGTCCAGTCCTTTTTTAATAGGGTCAGGCGCGCCGAGGCGCTGGGCATGGCTTAAAATGAATATTTTAAAATAATGTATCCAAAGATAGTACTCGTACACCAAGTAGATACTATTGATAAAGCGTTAAACTTATCCTAAATTAATTTAATTTCCTAACGACAACTAAAAATATTGACATGGATTTAATTATAGCGGAGCTTGAGACAACTTCTCCTTTGAAATTTATACAGTGACTACGTTTATCGGATTAACTTAATTATCTGGGCCAAATCGGACCTCTTTTGCCGCTCTAATTTATGCCAGGGCCGGACTTTCACACATTTTTGTCTACTTATCACACACACACGTTATCCTGGATCCCGATCTGTCTTAATAAGTACTCTGCAGTTCGTACGGGCAGCGATCAACTACCGTGACAAAAAGTCTGTTAGTCCTTTTGGATAGCAGCCAATCCACTTCTCACGGTTTTTCTAGCGCACAGGTTAAGTTGACTGAACCCAGTAACAACCTCATAAATACTCTATTTTTCTCGCGTAGTTTGTGCCAAATATAACTTACATCAGTTCCCGTAACATGAGCTCACACCAAGACAGTCGCCAGCGTCCGTGTTGACCTTTTGTATGTGATTTCGGTACAGCGCCTCTAGCGATTAGGAATGGAACTAAAAACGGCATGCAAATAGCTGAACTTAAAGTAGATTACGTGACGGAAACTCACGGTAGATGTACAGTACGTATACCACGAGTTGCCACTTTAAATTTACGTTATCGTTCGCGTAAAAAATGTATTGGGATTCGACATCATAGACGTACTGTTCTGTACAAAGTATTCCAAGCAGCTTTTTAGTATGTAAAACTTGGTTTCTGTTAATTTAGGACATTTTGCGAAGGTCTTCGTTTGGAGCTTTCAGCTATACTCCTAGTGAAACACCGTAAATTAAAACAGTGGTGGCAAATTTAAGTAAGTGCGTACTTAACGATGTGCAACTTATTTGGATAGTGGCCAATTGAATAGTGACTTTTTGTAGTCTGGTTACCATCTATCTACAAACGCAGAGTACTGACCTGTACGGCTACCACGAGTTGCCACTTTAAATTTACACTTTAACTTTAAAAAATTGTATTGGGATTTCATATGACATGACAATGTCAAATCCCAATGCAATTGTTTACGCGAATGATAACGTAAATTTAAAGTGGCAACTCGTGGTAGACGCAGTGGAAGCACTATATAAATTCTTTATTTTATGTGCTCTCGCCGCGCGCCGGTCTGGTTATTAAATCGATTAATTCGGTTATTACGTTGAAATTGTCGGCAGAACGTTTCGGGAGGATCGTGATTACGAATCCATATCAGTAAATTAGTGGTTAAATTGTTTACGATGTAACGTAGTTAATACGAAGCGCTGTATATTTTCTTTTGATTGATTGGTTATTTATTACACAGGATTAATGAAATAGGTATCAATTTTGGTAATTCCCTTAGCGTACTCGTTTGTATTAGCTTATATTTTTACAAAATTTAAAAAAAGAATTAATCCGTCTTTGGTTCTTATTTTCCTTATTCCTTTTTAACTTTGTGTGGATTTTAATGCGGTTCTAATAATACAGCTTCATATTATATTTGACGACACGATTGGCGTAGGGCGGTTTGTCGCCTTGACTTGCGTGGTGTCCCGGGTTCGATTCCTGGTCAGGTCAATTCAGGAAACCATCCTTTCTTAATTGACTCCTGGCTAAGTTTCTTGCCTGGTACCTCGTAAGACAACGAAATTTGTCCCTACTTTGAGACCATGTCAAGTATCAGACAACACGTCTGGCGCTTAAGTAATAATTTATTTATATTTTGTGACTTATAAGCCACACTTTAATGTGACTGGCAAAAACCAAACCTACCGACTTGCCCTAAAATGAATGTTGTCCTCAGGTGTATTACTACATCGTGGACTCGCCGCGCAACGAAGGCAAGGACTTCTTCGAGATCAGCATGCAGACTGGAGAGATCTTCACGAAGGTGGTGTTCGACAGGGAGAAGCAGGGTGCGTACGCGCTGGAGGTGGAGGCCAGGGACGGGGCACCATCAGCTCGGCCCAATTCTGACAACCAGCCTAACTCAGGTAAGTGTTTTTTGTAGATTGCCGTACACTGATTTTTCTATGTCTAGTGGATCGTACAGGAATTATTTCTTATGCTGTGTTGTGGGGGAGTATAATTCATCACTGTGACCGAAGAGCAAACCGCTTTTGTCGTCTGCATCAGTTACAAAAAGTTTTTATTCAGGTTCTGTTACAATAACGGATAAGTTAAATCTTTAGGGATTTCCCTAACAAAAAGCCTCCTGTCTAGTTCTTCCTTCTCAAGGAATAGGAAACCCAGAGTACCTAGTACTTATTAACAATTTCGGCTACCTGAATCTATTCAAATCATTTGAATATACGTGATAAGTGTTACCTTGTTTACGTACTTTACGTCTGTGTTCAGAAATGTTGAATACCGTTGATATCTTTGAAGGTTATGGTAAATTCACGAGGGACTCGCAAGTAATAATACTCGTTTGCTGTTACATAAAAGAAAAGTAACACGTATTTTTTCGGGTACATACGTTTTTGAGCGACCTTTGCCACAAAGGATTCTAATGTTTGTAACCCGAATTTGATTAAAGGTTAAGGCAACATCGAATTGCGATAGACGTTATTTGTGCCGTAATTTGTATTACAGATTACGAAAGATTCAAAGGCTACGTCCCTTCCCCGTAAAGGACAAACGTAGAAGCTTTTACGAGTATGAACCGTTTGATGTAAGTCAACTGGCGATATAGGTTCGAATCATTCGAATTTATTAGCTATATTAGTGAATTTAGCCGGTGGCTTATGAGGTATTTCCCGGGGTATTGGATTACCCGGGTATAGTTTAGGTAGAGCAGATTAAACAGAAAGTAGTTTCACTTCGCGTTTACGTTATGAGTGAAGTTTAATCGATATTTACTGAGACAACTGTTAGTTCTCGTTTGTTCTAGCTCGGCTGCATGTTCATTGCGTATTTAACTTGTGAAACTGCATGCAACTAATTTCCAGTTTTATTAAAACGTCAAATGTGGATACAGAGTTAGGTAAACGTTGTTAACTCGTTCTATTTTCGCACACGTAGGCTTGGTCGGGTCAAGGTGCGTCCAGTTTTCCGGTTAATCACTTATACGACCCGCATTTAAATTACTTTTTCCCGGCGTCTCTCCTGTCGAAATGTTCGTTGTCGGCCGACAGCTGGACCGAAGCTGACGCCACCGGCCCGCAAGGGCTTAGGTACTGACCCTCTTTGATGTGGATATTGACACATGGCGGTCTCATATTTCACACTGTTTTCTCGGGTGTCCGGAATTGATTGTATCGGCGGTGTCACACTATAAATTGTCCGTTTTCGGCTCCGTCCTCTATTAGGTAAGCAGGTCGGCGACGCCTTACCGTATCGCGTCATCGTAAATCAAGCTGTGGAATAATCAGCCGCCGCCTCGGGCCGTAATCCGGTTAAGCTACTCATACCTATAGCTAACTCACATGTACAATAGCGGCTCTAGATCAGCACAGTGTTTAGTGCTCACTCCTTCATTACAATATATCTGTATATTATGAGCGCTCATATAATTAATTCGACATAGTAAAACGTCGAACTGAGTATATTCGGGCCGTAAATTCATATTATCGCTACTTTGCTTACGTGCCGGAAATACAAACACCATTCCGGGATCCGATATTTACTTCAGGTAACTATTGAATCACCGGAACCGATGATTAATTGGTGTATTAAAGAGTTACAGTGGTATTTGCCGTTGATGAAACGCGGTGACTTGCTTTAGTAGTAGATGCGGTTTGCAGGAATATTGTGGGTAGGGGCCACGTAGCAATTTGAGCATATTGCAGCGGTTGTGGGCGGGCGGTGTGAGACGTGTGCTCGCGTGCGCCCGCGGCGCGCATACTGATCAGGGCGCATCTTGTGCGGGGCTTCAAGTGCCATCGCCATTTCGCTATATTGGCACCAATTATGTCGCCAAATGTAGCGTAATGCGACCTTATTTCTCTCCTTATCCTTCCGCTGCGCACTTGTTTAGCTAAATGTCTGCAGTTGAATAGAAATTCTACTGTCACTGAATTTGTTTCGATTTTTGTTCTTTATACCTAGCAAACGCTAAGCCTTTCCACGAAAGATAACTATGACCAATTTTCTACTTGAACGACCACAAGGATCTCAAGGATCACCATAAGTTATATCTGCAATCATTATTGAGTATATTGAGACGTTTGCTTGTCAACTAGCTATATTTGAAACAATTCTATTAAAAAGTAATATAAAAAATACAAAGACAAAAGTACAAAATAGGTTGGTATTGCCGGTCGCCAACTAACATAGTCCAAATTATTATCTAATAAACTAAAAGGATGGGTACTTTTTGTTAAACCGTATTTGTTGCTAAGTTAAGTGTTTGGAATGGTGCAATTCGGATATTTAACCATTTACCTATAAGTATCAAGTCACTCGAACATCCACAGTTTAAGAGGAAGCTTAAAGACTGGTTAATGTTTTTATAATTTAGATGAGTTTTTTAGTTGTTAGTAAATTTTTTGTATTGTTAAAATATTGTACGTCCGAAATGAACTAACTATTGATGCCATTATGCTTATAACAACCAATGTACACAGTTATCACAATAAATTATCATCTTATCTTATCAATATATTTATTAAAAGATGCACTTATAAAAATAGTAAATTCGAGTTTGGTTATAAAGGTTCGACAGGTTTCACAACATACATAGTTTATAAAACAACGTCGTTAAAGATTTATAATCCAGCGCAGCGTTCTAGCATAATAGTCTTGAACGTAGCTTAAAGTGTATTTAACTTCGATCCAAAGCACCTAAAGTTCCACTGTTTTTAACTGCCAAAATCTAGATCCTAGGTAATCTATATTCGTGTCAACAAAGAAAGTACCTAATATAAAACCGAGCGTAACTTTCTGCCAAACCAATTTTCAAGTAAGGGGTGGTGGGTGGACTGGAATTTAGGAATTTTGCCTTAATCTCACATACCTATCGTTCTATTCATGTAGGTAAATTGAGTTTGCTGTTTAATTACGTTAAATTTAGTTACAGTATGTCAAAGCTGCCTAAATAAAATTATGTTGACATGCTGATGTTACAGAAGTAAAGAATTTGCCTTGAATCGATTTTCACATAGCTTACCTCAAGTATGTCAGCGTATTCGTGCACTATCAATCATTTCGTGCTCTCAGTCCAGTGGAACAAATGGCAGTAATTATCAACAATATCCTGTCGACCATTAGTGACAGCATGGATAATCCAATTCATGATCATGTGTATGTTTATGAAAACGCTTTTTAGTTGGCATTAAGATACTTCGAGTGCGTCGCGGCCAGTTCCATATTTGCCACAAGACACGCTTGTGTCAATCAGCATTGCTTGCACTGCGAAATTGGCCAGTGTAACATGTTAATTACGTCATAAGGCGATTATCGGTTGGCGTGTGACAATGAGATCAGATCGCCCCAACGGCAGAGCTGATTGATGCGACGCCGCGCGCCGGCGCGTCAGTGTGTGTTACACCTTGCTGATCCAATACGTTTAACGCTGATTATTAGATAATGATAGCCTAATAATAATGACACCAATGGTGTAACTAGCTCTTCGGATTATTTCTCACGTTAAAATATAGCCTAAAAATAAAAATAAAAAATTATAGCCTGGGATACCCGCTTTATAGCTTTATATTTGTGAAATAATTTAATATTTTTTTCACAAATTTAATAATTTGTTAATTTATTCTAATAGTTAAAATGTGTCTATCCGGTACAAAAACCCACAGAAGATCAAATCTTGGTAGAATGTAAGCGCTCCTTGTGCTGTAAATGGGATCAAGTCAAAAACTAAGGGAAAAGGTACTCGTTAGTTAGGTCAATTAAACTACCTACTCATGTACACGAACACACTGCTCGGTCTTGGTTTTTTGGAGTCTTGTTTGCGGACGTAGACTTACCTAGAAAATTTTGACTCAATCAAAATGTAAAATTTTTAAATAAACTATAGTCGTAGTTTAGTAACTGTGACCTATATTTTTTAAAATATAATCTTAAGTGAAACTAAGTATTTTGTAATTTCATATAAGTAAACGCTCTGTGTTCTTTTGAAATTGAAATAAATGATCTTTAAACCGAAAACAATCTCACGTAAATCAGTGTTATGGTTTAAGTTGCTTTATATTTCAATTATTAATAAAGTAGTACAAACGAATGCAGGCTGTCTAGGTTGATTAAATCTTCAAATTCCTTATTAAACAGCAATAGAAGCATTTTTCAACCCCATGTTAGGAGTGCTATTGCCAAAACGTAAGGTTAAAAATAGACAACTGGAACTTTAATCCGTAACGTTTACGATACTATACTTGCATGATATTTCAGGTATGTGTATAAATAAAAGTACACGTATGAATGAAAATCCGTAGAGGTGCTAGTATTAAGCTTAGTGCAAAGTAGGCTTCTAAATGTTTCGTTGGCAAAAGCGAACGTGTCTCTGACAACCCTATTAAAATAAAGTGCGTGAGTTCGTGTTATGTTAAAGTTTGGGATTAAACACGTACACACATGCAAATTCTATACATGCTTTATGTTTTAAGTCAACGTTGCACTAATGCTGAGTCAATTTTGTGGAGGTTCGAACATTAAAGTAGTTTGGAACTGCCAATTTCATCATTGGCTGCCAGGGCCGCTGCGCTGGTTTTCTCCTGTGGATTTCATACATGATCGAACGTTTGCCGATGACGCATTGTTTCCCATGCTTCGTGTGCTTCCGATAAATAATCCGGTTATTCCATTTTTATTTTCAATCTGCTCCTCGCTTATATGAAGTGACGTAAGATTTATGTTTTTTGCGATATTTCTACGAAGCCTCTGTTCCATGAAAAGTTCTGTCTTCGCAAAGGTTCAGACCATCTTTAACAACACCTTTTACTGCGAGTTTTACATTGGCTTGACTTTGATTTCCGGATCAGTGATTGGTTGTGAGTTACCTACTATTTGACAATTATCTGCCATTAATAAGTTTTCAGATTAACCATGAATATTACTCCATCAAAAAGTAAGTATACAATAAATATAAAGTTGATTACGCTAAAATTAAATGAAGAAGTTGAAACATGCTATAATGTTTAACATTAGCTGTAGGAGGCTGTATATAACTTCCTATTTATTTTATTATATTTTAACAATCTTTCAACAGCTTTTATTTAAAGAAATAAACATTTCTTGAACATAAGCCAATTACAGAATCATACTTAACAAATGAGCAGACGTTGATTAAACTTGGCTTTGACGGCCTGTCGATATATCAATTTGGTCGTTTTTCGACACAACATCGGAAAAGCTATTATGTACAACGGATATTCGAAGTAAACGTGTACGTCAATCTGGCTTCGACATGAAGGGAGGATTCGTGATTTAAAAGGTGGAACACGAACATTCTCTTCAAATTACACAACGTCGTTTTTATTATCGACAAATGCTTTCATGAATTATTCAGGAAATTATGTTACATGGCGGCGTCAAGCGAAAAACAATGAATCCAATAATAATGAAGGGGCGAGTCATCGACCGCTAAGCGCTACGGTGCTACGGCGCTACGGGCTACGCGACGTTTCGCTACGAAGTACCGCGTTCTTTTATTGCAAAGCGCTCTGTCTCCGCGCTTTGCGGTTCCTCCGCTCGAGCTACGCGTCCCCCGGTGGCACTTATCGTTTATTACGACTTTTTTAATTTGACTGCTCCGGTTTCTTGTTGGATTTTTATCCGCTTACTCCAATTTTTTCTTCAAACATTTGACCGCTTTTGTACATTTTCCAATGTTCCATTACGACAAATGTAGGTAACGACATTTTAAATTTTTTCACTGTCTAACTAAGGAGTTTTAGGGGATTTGATTACTTGTATGGCGTTATATTGTAAACAGTGATGTTATAATATAATGCAAGTTGTTTACTTATGTTTTGCGCATTCTATAGGAAAGGGAATGTCTGTGGCTTTATATCCCCTTTTGTTCACGTTTCTATGCAATAAAATAAATGAAATGGGACGTATACACAATGCTGGAGACATACAAGGGTGCCAAAAGTTTTGCGTTCCAGCAATAAAGTTATCCAATCATCTTGCGAAAACAATTGTAACGTATACTTTCTGCTGAGAAGATCCGACTGATCTATTGGGTTTTAATTTTCTCGTATGTATCCTGTGATGTATCGGTAAAGTGGGCCTACCACAGGCGCGTTATGTAGGCATCTAGAGTAGACAGGGTCGATGCAATGTAGCTTCGAGTCGTCTATTTCAACTATTTCCAATTACTTGGGCTTAGGGATGCTGCGCGACGTCGCCAAGTGACAAAGCAATATTCCGGCTGGCGGGGAGGCAACTTCGTGGCCTACATTTAACGTGGCGCCCTCTAGACTTTGTGATGAGCACCGCTCGACTGCACCGACCGGATTACTGTCACGCCGCCTCTAAATATTGCTGTTTAATAAACAATAGCCGGTTATACTCCTGGATCGAATCGTGCCTCTATCTAGAAAATGTGATCATGCTGTTTTGGAATTTGTGTTCATGGTTGATTCGGGATGGAGGTGGTGAATGATATCGCGCCAATGAATATTAATCTAATGGTATTGCTGTTTAGCTAGAGAGTTTCATACCATTATTATACATCATACTGTATAATTATTATACATTATCAACATTAATATTAGAAAGAGGAAATATTCGTTTGTTTGTATTGAATAGACTCCAATTTATCAGGGAGTGACATAGGCTATTTTTTTATATGCCTATATAAAAAATCGACGGGGAAGATAGTATACGCGGGCGAAGCAAAGCAAAGGAGCTTACTAAGTTGGCTCGGGTCTGGGTGTGCTCGGACACGCCCCAGGCTTAAATCCTTGTCTGGAGCCTCGTAACAAAAGTTAGCCTTATTTCGATACTATGACAATTTAATATCTGTATGGGATTTCGTAACAGTGCCTAAAACCTAACTCAAAAGGGATCTCCAAAAAAAGGAAAGCTATTGCATGCCTTTGAAAGGCCGGTGCAAGCTACACGTACTCACGGCTTTATGCACCTAACAGGTCCCATCAGTTACCTCTTAAGACAAAAGGGGATATTTCAACGCTTAGGTACTCTGGGATCATTCCTGGGTCTGAAGAAGAGTTTGCTAGCGACCTGATCACTCTTTCCTCAAGTCGTGGTAGCTGCTATCTTTTAGTCGCACAATATCAGTGCCGATCACCAGCCCATCAAACAGCCCCTTCTCGACAAGAAACCTCTTGGGCTTCTATAGTAAAAAACAGGCCAAGTGAGAGTCGAACTCGCGCACCGAGGGTTCCATACAAACCTGTAGGTATATTTATTTAAAAAAATGCATTATGTGATGTAACTAAAAATTTACGGTTTTAGCAAATTTTCCTTTATCTGTGGCTATGAGACGTTGCTTAGTACCAAATTTCGAAATTGGTAGGTTTTGATTCCCTTGCGAGTGTCGAAAATTTGCGGAGGTTTGCGGCATATACGGCTGTATCTTTTGATTGCGTTAGCTTAGAAGTTTGATTTTTCACAGCTCCAAGGGACAGTACACCTGAGTATTTGATATAAATTCCAGCTTGATACCTCCACGCGTTCCTGAGAAAAAGGGTCTTGAAAAACAGACAGACAGACGGACGGAGTCAAGAAAGTGATCCTATAATGGTTCCGTTTTTTCCTTTCGAGGTACGGAACCCTAAAAAAAAAACTAACGTGAAGATTTGATGTTAGCAGCTATCCATACTGTGTTTAAGTGTGATTTGGAATCTCCCTTACAAATTTTACGCCCTCTCAGTTTCGTGATCAATAACGAAATACGTATTTTGTGATAAGTTTTAATTGGCCCTATAAATCGATTCTCAGTATTTAATGTTCCGACGGTGAAGATTATTACCAGCAATCTTTAAAGTATTAAAGTAATGGGAAAGGAGTAGCTGTACTTCCACATATATGATTTGATGAAAAAAACAAAGACAATCAGGTAAACATAAAAAATCGGAGATGTAAAAGCGTTATAAAATGAAATTAAAATCAATTTGCGAGCATAAAAAGAAGTGCAAATCCGCCGTAATAAATTATGTGCATCGCTTCTTCTGCTACTAAGCTTTTCTGTCCCGACGCAGCGGTTTATTCATTATTATATCATGTTCAAAAGTACTTTTAACAAGTATGAATTGAATAATTGGAATCTGGTTTTGACTCCGCTTTGAATTAAAGCCTTGCGGTCCCAGGCTAATAATATTCCTAATTAACTTTTCGGTAATGTGGGTCTGCATAATAGCTCTTGACCCCTTCTTGTTTTTAAATCGCTAAAGTTGTATAATATTATACTATGTTTAACGTACTTGCTGATTGGAGGAAACGTTACCTAATTATAACCCTCCTGTGGAGTGTTCATAATTCCAAATTTATTTTGCTTGCTTATTAATAATGTTACCTACTCGTATATGGTTGATATTGAATTGACATAAGATCTCAAAGTTTAGATTTGGCGAAAATACAAAATATTCATTTAAATATTACCATGCCCTAATACGTTCACTTCTAGAATATTACTAGGTTTATAAATTCTCATATTAATGTACGATGTACTAACACCGCTTTAATGCCATCTTGGGATTATACTGTTCTTGTCGGAAAACTTTGTCCCTGTTGTTTACGAAACTTATGATCAAACTACGGATATGTTTATTGTAGAGAGCTCTATTTCAGACTGCCGTGGTAAACAAACTCGAATAAAATCTAAGAAGTTGACAACGAAAATGTTGTTACCAATAAACAAAAATACATTCTCTTGGTATGTATTTTTGATCAAAGAAAACTTCCTTTTGTATAGGTAAGTATGTGTCCCTTCGAAGATGCGATTGAATGACCCATTGCAATGGGCAGAAGTACAAAACAGCCTATCCAGCAGGAAGTCGTGGGTTCTATTCACAAGAAGTGTTAGTTTTGTCTGAGCGTTATTATTAGTTCACGTAAAGTAAAGTAATTTAGCCTATATACTGTCCCCCTGCTGGGCAAAGGCCTCCATCATTGAAATCATGTCATCGCTACAATTGATAGGTACTGTCTTAATCACCACGCTTGCTAAATGTGGGTTGGTGATCGCAAACCCAGACTTTGTTCCGAAAATTCCGAAAACACACTGCCCGACCTGGTAATCGTACCCGGGAACTCTGGGTTTCGGGTCGACCTCTGAAACCACTACGCCACGGAGGCGTTACTTATTACTTAGACCAGTATTAGTTCACGTATTGTTTTCAAAACAACCTAACTTTGGGAAGATATGTATGATACTTTAGCACCGCCGCGTAGGTCACCAGTGACCTACGAACAATAAAAAAAAATTGTGTCTGGATTCTCGGCAGTCAAAGGATTAACTGTAAGTCAACCAACCTACGTATATAAAATCAATTTATTGAATTTTGTGAAGGTTTGTGGATCAATAAACTTGCAGCTAGTAGCTATTTAGCAACACTCCTTCCATATGTTAATGAAAAGTTCGCTGACAATTTTGGTATTTCTTAACTTGCCGACCCGAGTTGCATTGCTCTGAGCATCTGTAGGTAAACTAAAATTAGCTAGCCATTGCACAAGAAGTCCGTAAATGCCGCGCGGGGCGTCAGGTGCAATATGCTCGAATTCACCCAACTTTCCGTGCGTATTCAACTCATTTGCAGCATTAACATGTGAATTTACAACATTTCTCGCCTGCTCTCGGTTCCCATCCCTGTATGATTAGCGTCAGATTTGTCATAATATTAACATGAGTAAACCGGGTAAATGCTTGATTAGCTTTTTTGGTTGTTTAATTGTTTGGAACTTATTGGTAATGTGTACAATAAAATACGTTTCAAATGACTTACCCGGAGTGATAACGCATTCAATTATAATTATGAATGCTTGCTCGTATCATCAATATCTATAATAATAATGAATACTAGTTTTATATTGAATAAAGAGATGATACTATCTGGGAATCCGCTTTAATAATATTTTGACATTGCTTGTTATTACGAGTGGCGAAGTTTGCCTGTATTTAAAAAAAACACGAAAATCCCTTTGAATCGGTTTAGCCAGCAGATTCAAATAAAAATAGGTTTTTAACATATTTGCTCGTAAAGGGTCTCTTATTTCACCAATTTCAATATCGTATTAATGTAAAACGCGCGGGTTGTTTTTCTCCGTCTGAAACGAACGGTACTCTTTTAAATCTTAGCAAAGAGTTTTTATGTCAGAAAAGAGGTCAACATTTTATGAATAGAACTATTTTGGGAGATCAAATATAATAAATAAACATTTAATTATTGAATTCGATAAATTTTGACAATACATTACAACCTTAATCCTTTATCAGTAACAAAAACACAAAAATATTAACTGTTCTTGTAGTACTGGCAGTTTTTATGCCTTTGCCTTAAAAAAGCACTGATGCGCGCGCGTCGCTAATTTGTGAACAAATGTTGTGTTTAAGAAAGTCCGAGTTTTATTTATTTCCTCGCAAATATGTTATAAAACGTCGTATGACATACGTCTACTTTGATATTTACAGCCTCTGCTTTCTTCTAGCCCTCGCCTACGGCTCGGGCTAGCAATATCGCCTCGGCTGTAATTTTCAACTTACCGCACATAAGTCATAAATGTACATGTACTATTATTCCAAAGATTTAAAAATGTCAACTACTCCTGCTTAAACTAATGGGCTTGTTAGTTTTTTTTTTATGAAAACTACAGCGTGTAACAAAAAATAAAAGTAACTGTGTTCTGATATTGTATTTATGTATGTACAGCAGGTCGACCTTTGGGTTTTATGTCGGCAGCAGAGCCCACATGTTAAGCTTGACGGGCTTTCGTGTGTAGATATTATTATGTTTTTATAATTAATAAATAACAATAAATATGCGCCAGACAACACACCTCTTGTAATGGCCTCGAAGTAGGATTATAATCCCTGTGTTATGAGGTACTACACAAGGAAATAAGCCAGGGGCGTCTCCCAGCACACTCAGACCCGAGTCAATTCAGAAAAGATCGTTTCTTGAATAGACCGGGAATCGAACTATTTACTGTGCAACAAATTGGCAATTGAATATTTTTGAAACTGAAAGTGCGTCATCGTCTTGTCATTGCTATGACTTTACGCAATCATGCAGCACAACTTTGCATCTGCCTATCTTCAGTATCTAATTCTGACTCCCCTAGATTCTAAGTGGGCTGCTCAAAACTGGGTCTGATTTTCCCTTGTCTCATTTGGCGGGGTAGCCTCTTCAGGGCGCTTTTAACTAACGTACTCGTTTCGGCTTTGAACTTCGAGTGGAACCCCGCTCGACGATTAGGCACTACTTTTATTCAAGCTTTTTTAGCGATGACCTCATCTACAGTTCAGAAACATACAGCTTAGCCGATCAGATTGCTGTACACTTCTCGTTTGACCCTGAATATTTCAGCACATCTAAACTAGACCCCTCTGTCTGCACCAAGCTTCGAAAACACGATGCTTAGTAAGGCTCACGTAGAGGATTATTTCTAACACTTCAGACTTTCTCTAGAAATCGGCTTTGTTCGTAGGCACTCCACAAAAGCAACCAACAGTATATTGCATTCACATTCTGCATACCGCTAAGATAGATTCAGACAGCTGTTATTAATTTGAATTTTAATGTCAATAGTCAGGAAACAAAATCGGGGCGGAATTAATGTTGCGCTATTAAATAATCCTATTTATAATATTACATCGTTTGTAACAGAATTTTCCTCGTCATTACGATAGCTATTCACGAGCCGAATCTCGGTAATTTGAAAGCTTTCTGGAGCGATATGGCACAAGCGCGCAGCGGCCGCGGGCGCGCGCGGCCCGCGTTCTGCAGAATCGTCAAGTTGGCGAGAGGCGGTTTATAGGCGTCATAAGTTTCAGGAACCACCCGCTTCGACCGCCATAAAAATCACCTAACCCCCTTCTCATGCTCACACATTTTAACTCTGTATGCTAACGAATTCTCAAACAATTCATGAATTTAGCTTTCTCCTTTACTTTTTCCGCAACGGCCGTAAAAGAAAGACTCGAGCTCTCGCTGGAAGGCCGGCCAGGTTTAATTAAAACAAACCATCGTTAGGCGAGGCGAGCGTGCCACTTCGCCATCATCCCACCAACAGGCCGTTCAATAAACGGCCCTAATTAAAAACACTAATAATTAATTTGCAACATCGGTGTTAACAACTAAATGGCTGTGTTCGTTGTTATGACAACATCTTTCGTCGTTATTAGGGGCTTTGTAATGAAACAACGTTCGGTTAACAATTTGATTTATTCGCGTGAGAGATCTTTGTGTTCAGTCGGCGTCGAAGAATATTTCCTCTTTACTTTATACAATGGCTGAAAATCTAAATTGATATAAACGTTGTATGAGAGGATACCAACATTAAACACCTGACTATTTTTCTTAACAGGGCTTAAAAATGGTCAGCCGTGTAATGTAATGTTGCTTAGCAGAATAGCAGCAGTTTGAAGGATGCTCAACTTCGAGTTACAATTCAGTATAATCAACACTTTTATAATTTATAGGTATTTTATATTAAAATATGTACGTAAATAGAAACTAAAACTTGATATCAGAACAGACGTAATCGTCATATGAATTACTAGATTTCCCGCCAGCTGCTCCGCCCGCGCGAACTTTATTTTTGTACTAATTCTTTATAAATTGTACTCGTATGTGTTATTCTGATGTATAAGCAAAATTACTGTAAGGTTTCATCTAAATCCGTTCAGCAGTTTTTGCGTGAAAGAGTCACAAATATAATTTTAGTAAGATTAGTAAGATGTGCTTTAGGTTGTAATTCAACCCAAGACCCATGTCGAAGTACATTGCTTTCAAACGAGCCATTGAGCCTGTCAATGAAAACTTATAGTTAACAAAATGTTTGCAGTTAAATATAATTTTATAGGGCTTTTATCCTCCTTCTTTTTTCGGAGGAAAAAATGCATTACGCACTATCCCGCTGCCTGGGTGGGGCAGCGGGGGAGTGTGGAACTCTCCGTCACTAAAGGTGACGGCATACCCACTAAAAAGACCCCCGGTATACCTCATCGCCTTGACGGGACGACATGGTGCCTAGTTCGGATTACCATGCCGTCCCTGGCGGACGGCCCAGCCTTCACGCCGGGCCTCCTCACGCAGCAGGGGCATCCCGGTATACGGGGACACCTCCAGACAGGAGCACCGTGCACACCGTGCACACCGTATGGGGTGAGAGCCCCCCGACTTTCACCCCGGTGCTGCTTTTAGGGAATGGGGAGAAGGCGTGCATACCGCCGTCTCCCCAATCCCCGCCGTCTGCGTCGGAGAGGGCCCGCCTGAGGATCTTCCTCCCGGGCCCTCTCCGCTGTCTCCTTCTGCGACATCACCTCTTCGCAGAAGGAGACCATCGCCTCCCATCCACTCTCGTTCACCAGCATGGCCCGTATCAGGGCCGGGAGCGAGAGGTCGGTGCCGCACTGGTGGCACGTCGGGCGACGTTATGCAGGTACTTCCCGAAACCAGCCAGTACGTAAGGGGCCTCTTCTCCCTACGCACCCACTGGTCGAGGACCGGCCTGATCGCCTCTATGGTACACAGCAGCAAGAACGTGCGCCTCCAGCTCCCAGGGGGGCATGCCTGCCAGGACACAGGGAGCCCCCCCCCCCCGATACCGTACGGTAACCCCGTACAGCCCTCAACGCTATTTGCCTCTGAGGCGCCCGTAACAGGCGCCTGTTTTCAGCGTTGAGGGCCCCCGCCCTCTTTAAAGTATGCCGGCGTACGCCGGCATGACTGGCCCGGGCCGCGCTCGTTGGGCAGGAGTCGGTCCAGAGCACCCGCGGTGCGGATTAGGCTGGGCGCGAGGCGGAAAAAATGAGCCCCAAAATTCCACCGCCCATCCAACACGAGGCCTAGATATTTTATCTGGGCCCCCACCCTAATGACTTCGCCATTGAGGCGGACCACCGCGCCGGGAGGCGGCAACTGCCGAGGCTCATGGAAGAGGAGGGCCTCGGTCTTATTAAGGGCCACCTTCAGGCCCAACGCCTCAATGTGGCCAACCACTAGACTGGCGCCGACTTCTGCCAGTCTCTTCGCCTCCGCAAAGGTGTCACCGCTCGCAATGACTAGGGTGTCATCCGCGTAACAAATGACGCGCATACTCGGAAGGAGCGCGCCGCGGAGCACCCAGTCATATCCGAGGTTCCATAACAGGGGCCCTAAAACGGACCAATGCGGAACCCCACACCTCATCGGCCGGCGGACCAACCGTCCTCTTCCCTCATAGAGGACTTCCCGCCCTCGGAGGTAGTCCTCCAACAGGCTGCCGAGATAAGTAGGCACTTCGAAATACCGAAGTGCCTCCCTTATCACGCGGAACGGCAGGCTGTTGAAAGCGTTGGCGATATCCAGGCTTACCGCCAACGACCGCTCGCACCGAGCGGTTGCTACCTCCGTAACCTCCTTGAGCTGCGCCAGCGCATCTATTGTGCTGCGCCCCGCACGAAAACCGAACTGTTGCCCGGAAATATTTGGGCCCCTCCCGATTAGATGCTGGACGAGGCGGAAAGAGAGGAGTCTCTCGAAAACCTTTCCAGCCTCGTCCAGCAGGACTATCGGCCGATACGCGCCGGCAACACCCGGGGGCCTACCGTCTTTCTGTAGGAGGCAAAGCCGCCCCTCCTTCCACAGCTTCGGGAAGCGCGCTGATGTTAGCGCGGCGTCAAAAATTTCCCGAAGCTGCTCCCCCAGGTGGTTTAAGGCCAGGCCCAGGACCTTGCCCGGCACTCCATCGGGACCAGGAGCCTTCTTCATGCCCTTGAGCCGATCCAGTACTGTCTCCATTTCCTCGTCGGAGACGAGTGGGATCGGCCCACCATCCGGGACTCTCGCGGGAAGAGCCATTCTGGGAGGGGTGAACGGCGGGGGCTCCGGAAAAAGCTCCCATACCACCCGCTCCAACACCTCCGGTTGGAGGTCCATCACGGGGAGCCCTTGAAAGCGCAGTTTGTCCCACGCAGTGCGGTACGGCCGCCCCCATGGCTCTTGGTCTAGACCCTCCAGCATCTCTTCCCGCGCCCTGGACTTGGCCTGCCAGTTGGCCAGCTGTAGTGCCTTCTTGTCGGCTTTATAAATCACGTACAGCTGGCCTTCCCTCTCCTGGTCCCTGTTGCTCCTCCTCAGGGCCCTCGTATAAGCCCTCCTTGAGAGGGAGCACCTTTCCCTCAGTTGGGCAATTTCCGCGGACCACCAGTAAACCTGGTGGCGCCGCGGAAGGGGTCCTCGAATTCGGGGCATGGCGGCATCACAGACCTTCGAGACTAGGTCTCGAAAATGGCCCGGCGCCTCATCGACCCCCGATGTTGTGGGGGTCGCGCCCCAGGCCGCCACTATGGCCGCTTCCTCGGCCAGCTCGGGATCCAGCTTGGTGAGCATTTTTTCCGCCCACCGCGGAAAAAATGCGTGGCCCTCCCGTCTGCTCGGCGCCGCTGAGCTGTCGGAGGTGGAGACCTCGAATACAATTTTAGTAACATTAGTATGATTATGTGATGTGCTTTAGGTTGTAATTAAACCCAAGACCCATGTCGAAGTAGATTGCTTTCAAACGAGCCATTCAGCCTGTCAATGAAAACCTATAGTTAATAAAATGTTTGCAGTTAAATATAATTTTATGGGGCTTTTATCCCCTGAGATCTAGTCGATCGACTGTTTTTAGCCTCATTTGATAATAACAGCTTTTTATACACAGTATTAGAAGGTTATTGTTGAAGAAGAGCGTATCAGAAGCGGGCGTGGTTTCGTGAGTAATGGAGCTTTGAGCTCGCATGAAGAGGGTCCACTTATGTCACATGGAATGGTATGATTGATAATGCTCCACACGTAAAAACACTGCCTTTGTACGCTCATACTTAATGTGGCTTCTGAACTAAGAATTGTACTTATAATAATATCGTGCTGATAAGTTACCATATTCCCAGACACATATCCCAAAAATAAATTAGAGTTTACAGACTGCAGTCATTCCTTGAACTGTTGTTTTTGCCATTCTTAGTGTGGTTTAAACGTTTTTTTTTTCATGTTTTTCAATGGTAGTACGAGTAAATCAACCGAAATCGATGTATAAAAAACTCAGCTTACCTATATACTCGTAGCACTGAGGAGCGTCGTGGCGTAACACGTTGGGTTTTTTTTAAAACGTCTGGGTTTCTGAGTATTTCGCTTAGTACGACAACAACAGTATATATTACATCTGGCTATCCCATGCTCTCACAATTGGGATCATTATAACCCGGCTTATACAAGGACTTATCAACACGTTCGCTAAATGGGTAGGTAATCACAAATACAGGCTATGTGTTAATAGATCCAAAACACAAATGGCTCTGCCTGAGAGGCTGGGTCCGATTTCGGTCTGAGCGCTTTTATCACTCAGGCACTGAGGTTTAAAATCCGTGGCCATCCAAAAGGTTTCACGTATCCTGAAAGTGTATTGGAGTTGCGATAGATATAAAAGTCAGTTTTTGTGCCGACGCCAAATTTCGGGGGTAACAGAAGAACTGCGTATAAACGCTCAACTGGCTCAATAGTTTTAGAGACAAAGCGATTCGCAAGATCAACTGGGTTTTTGAGCACAGTGAAAGTGCAGTTATTTTGAGAGAAACCAGTGACTCAGTTTCAGCAACTACTATGATACTAACTACGTTTTCACCAGAGATGTGCGAAGATGCGTTGCGAGGGATGTGTTTGTTAAGCACCAATAGAATGACGAAGCTAGGTATTACCATTGGTAATTTCATAATAAATGAATAAATATTTACATTAAACGCCAGTTTTCGGGAGTAAATGATTGAATCCAATACTATATGCCTATGCAAGCATGCCTTAAAAGGAAACATCTGGTAAAATAAAATGGTCGTCGATTTATTGTAACGCAAGTTTAAAAACGTGTAGAACGCTGTGAAATTAAAGAGCTTCTGGAGATAAACCGTTAGATTAGGTGGTAGATTAAGTTTTTGCAACGAACGCTGCTCGTGGTTGTACGTACATACATTATGTGTATGTAAACGGAGCACGATCGCGGTCCCGCCGGGTAAATTAGCTAATGTTTAAAGTTTTCAAGGCTCGGTTAATTACCTACGGGGAGAGAACGGCCGAAATGAACGACTAGCTAGGTAATGACTTGTAAAGGTGGACGAAAACGAACTTTATATAGTTGTCGGCAACAAATACTGCATCTGAACTGTAAAGGTCGGTTTCGACAACACTTCACGAAGATATTGTAGCGCCATTTCTGCCCAACTTGTCCGTGCGATGTATGTCCGAGAAAGAAACTCGCAGAAGCTCTTTATTGTTTCAAAATTGAATTTGTCAAACTGACTGTTTCACATTCATAGAATTGTTCGGATAGTTGCGGATAGCGGGTGCAGCGAATGCGCTAACACCATCCGAGCTGAAAGTTGATTTAGTTGAATGATTGCTTTCTGTTCCGAAAGTATTTTTAATTTCGATTGCAATGTTTGAACTTTCTTGGAGATAAACACCGTAATTAATATGTTTCATGTTAATTAAAATATGAAGTTTGTAATCCAAGTAACATGGTAAAACAGAATTTTGTACAAAAACCAGGTGAATCGGAAACATTATCATTTTTAAATTTTCGTTTTGAAATAATTTAATACGGCAATTATTAGTTAGTATATCGTATTCCATATTCGGTTCAATTAATTTTTCACGAATAATTTCCCCTCTTTTTTTTATACCACGAGGTGGCAAACCAGATTACGGGCCCGCCTGATGGTAAGCGGTTACCGAAGCCTATGGACGCCTGTAACACCAGAGGCACTACGTGCGCGTGGCCTACTATTTTGGAGATACCTATTAATTCTCCTCATAAAGGACCCTGTATTCCCCCGGGAAAACCTCGGCAGGGGGGAAGCTCATTCCACAATCAGATTGTTCGCGGAGAGATTGTTCACAATATTTGATATCTGAATTGTATGTGCATGTTCACGTGTATATTTAGGTCATGTACGAGTAACTCAGATATATGGCAAACAAACTTTAAAATATCTAAATTATTTTTTTACTACGATATTTTTTTCTCTTTAATTTGTGTTAAGGCAACCACTTAAAACCACTTGAAGACTGGTTAGTTTATGAAGTTTTTTGCTATGGCAGCACGTTTTTAATGTCCAACATTGCTCCAGATTTAGTCGATAATACTTTATGGAGCCCGGAAGGGTGAGTCAAGTTATAAGATTGTTGAAAGTAAAATTAGGGGATTGTTTAAATTCTTAGCGCTAAAAGTGGAGTGGAAGTGCTTGAAGTTTTGCTGGAAAATTATGAAGTCGCATCGTGGTGGCGCCGCTGGGAATACTAATTAGTTGGATTGTTCCGTTACTGTAATGCTGCTTTGTTTATCTTTTTGCTACGCCCAATATTTTTGCTTTTAACCCAAAAACTTGACTAAATTTCCAACGATGAAGTCGTTAGAGAAAAAATCCTAAGCAATCCTAATTAAAATCTAAGAGCAAGATGCTGTAAAAAAATAACTCCATTTAATTTCTTGCATTTCATCTGAAGCAACTGATAGCTGACCTACAAATAGAGGAATCTAATCTTAAAGCGTCCGGAATTAAATCTGGAAGGAATGTTTGTGCCGGTGAAGTTGTTCATTAATTTATCTGGATCGTAAAATGTACGTTTCGCTATCTCCCGAAGATTTCAGTTAATTTTGTTGAAATTCGCATTTACCGAGCCACTGCAGGTGTTAAAGTATATAGGACAACTAGCCGTCTTCAATTTACCCACTTTACCGCTCCCATTTTCATCTCACGTGCAATTGTAATGTGCTTTGTAACTGATATAGTGTAAGTTGAAATAGGTTCACACAGTTCGCGTTTGAATCAAGAAAGGCGATATGTTGTCGACATAACATGTTATATAGCAATGGAACTAATATATCAGCGATATCGGTTTACTTCGGGAAATGGTATTTCTAGAGAATTAAAAGATAAAATTATGTTAAACATACTCGTAGCTTTGAGAACGATAACTGAACCCTCCTTTTTGCTTATATGAGTATATTTGTTCGTATAAAAACTGCATAAAATAATTTACATAGTCGCATGTTCAGTAGTTCTGCATATTTTACTTTTATAAGTATGAGAAGCTTTGAATTCTTAAGAGTCAGAATTATATTTTCTGCAAAAGTCTTAGATTAGTCTTTATTTTTTAACTCTTGAAGAATGTTAGTCGTAAACAGGTGTTCCAATAAGGGTGTCTTCTCCGGCCTTTTTTCAGCTCACGTCCTCGCCAGTCGTAACAGCAAGGCACTTAGCTTATATGAGCAACGGCTTTTATGATTACTTATTGCCTCGAATATGATCGTAATACTCTGTTTATGTGTTTTTCTCATTCTTTCAGTTGTTATGTAATTTTCTTTTAAAGCCAGACTTTACCGTAATTTTTGGGTGTTAAGGGTAGTCTTATTTATAGGATAGGGGTTTAGGAGGAACAAATCGTGCGGTAAAAATGGCAGTTTGGCTGAAAATGTTCGCCTTCTCGTAATCGGTTTCCACAAAATGGACATCGAAGCCTTAACCGACCGAAATATTGCGGAATCATTCAATGGTTCGAAGCAGCCGGTTCAACACGACGACTACTTAGAGGAAACAACTTTAAGAGATGATGATCAGTTTCTAGATATTATATAATAATCTGGATGAAAAAATTGATAGCTTTAAATTTCAACGATTAACAACAACAATTAACAACTAATTAATTATTAACAACCTGATGAACTTATTCTGCCGGATGAGCTATATAAAAGGACTGCCTATCACTAAGAACATGTGATGTGACCCAGAACTGAGCTACAAAGCTAGTACTGATAGTATTGTTGGCTCATCATGATACCTAAATATTTATAAATGATGTACTTGAATAGAAATAATTCCCAATACACAGAACGACTTTTCGTCATTGAAAGCTTTTCTCAGTCCTCGGTCCTCACCCATCGAACTCAAGACATTCCCCGCTATAGATAACGCCTCTGCCAGTAAGGGAAATCATTTAGTTTACTTTTTTGAAGTGAGTAGTTTCTTCATAGTATCTGTTGAAAAGAAGCAGAATAAAACACACTTATGTTTAGTTAAACACAAATATAGTTATAATAAAACAAAGGTTTAGAGCGAGGTCCCAGCGGCAAACGCCGCAGACAGGTGCCCCTCTTGCGCGTGACTACGCAACAATGACTTGCGGAAAACGATACAACTTTATTTATATTGTTTGTTTATCCCATTTTGTTTTTGCAAATACGGTCTTGTAAATACGGTTGCATGATAAACGGGTTCCGCTCAGCAAGGAAATTCTAAAGTGGGTCATTATAAATCCGACCCGTGTCGCGGGCTGAATGAAAATAGCCGGCAGAACAAATCCCTCATAACAATATTAGCTCATAATGGACTGTTTAAACGCGAAGTCTGTTAAACCGAAGCCTCTGCTTATCTTTTAGTTTTGGAGTATTTTGTGTTCTATTCAACTGAGTTGAACTTCAGCTGTGCTTTGTTTTCAGTTAAGAGGCCTTATTATAATCTTTTATTTTAAGCTAGTTTCATGCTATCAAACAACACAACTATTGGCAGAAATAATAGCTTAAAAATGTTGTTATCTCTTATTGCCTGGATGTTTGCGATTTCTAACATATCTACCATACATCGCAACGTAACAATTATTTTGCCTTTGTCTACCTTATTGAAGACAAAGGCAAAATAACTGTTACGCTACGATCATGTTGTCTGGCGCATATATTTATTTTATTACATTTTACATAATATACATCGCTTTGAACACATAGATTTTCAAAAATGAACCAGTTACGCGGCGGCACAGAATTATATTCCATACGAAACAGAACAAGCCGCTGTTAACCCTAAACCCTAAATTGTTTTTTTCTTTCTTTCTTCTTTAAATTCAAGGGTTAAACACCCTTGAATTTAGTTAAATTCATGGGTTAACAGCAAAAATAAGGTAAAGCCCCTATTTTTTGCTAAAATACATAGTAATTACTCTGTATTTTCAGTTCTAGGAATTGTTCTATAATACCTAAGATATTTGAGCCACTATCTCCGGGCGACTGTGGTGCATAACTGTTTCCATGTTGCTTCGGATAATGTAATGAACTATAATACCAATGTGATTACCTCGAGGCGCTTATGCTAATCTAACATTGGCTTTGCCTAAACATCACGGAAGTTAGCTATCAGACTGAATAGATGACTACAATCGTATCTCGTTTCTCCGAACCGTATAAAGAAATCTTCTTCGTGGCAGATAGTATTGATGCAACAAGCGGCCTACTCGTGATTTATGGGAAGACCCAAGAAAGTACCAACGTTTCTGAAATTGTGTAGGAATTGCCAATCGCCTTTAACGGCTGGGCAACCGATGTCTTTTATTTTTTGTATGATTTTATTTATTGTATAATATGAATAAGTATACAGTCATGGCTAGCTTTTACTACTCCCTCAGGTGTCACGAATGTTATGTATATAACACTCGTGTTCATAGGGTTCCGTATGTATTGACTTTCTTGGGATGCGATGATTACGAAAACAGGTGCGGCTTCAAATTCGTGGTATTTAGAAATAATATCTAAGCGAGTGTTTGCTGCTACAATGCTGTAAAACAACTGATGAGTAATATTAAAACGCATCTGAATCCGAATTGTGAACCACCAATAAAAATTAACTATTCCATAATAGCTGTTTATTTCTTTTGGTATATGCCGGCGCATAAAAATTTAGGCTTTTTAACTTTAAGATATGTAAACAAAAATCCGTACGAAGCAGTTCAAAGTTTAGCCTTGACATCTCTTGTTTAAACGGTCTGACACCGCCGACCAAGCGATGTTAAGTGTATTATTACCCAATTAAATTACAAACGGGAAATCTGAATCGCACTGCCCACCACCCACAGGCGAATCCGAGCCTGTAACTAATTTACTAACTGTAATTAAAATGGCTCTAATTATAATCTAGAGCTTGCTCATTATTCTGGATAATGATTCTACACCACAAACTCTGGGTCTCATCAGAGCGTAGCGTATTAAAATGAAGATCTTGATAAGGAACCCGACCAGATTTCACCGAAACATAAAGATTTCGTGAAAGGGCCTTATATATTTCGAAAAACGTCTGTTTAGGAATACATTGAGGTCCATGATAGTTTCGTTAAGGTTATACGAGTACTACTAAAATAACCTTAGCTTAACCTTATTTTCTAAGAATGATTTTCACGATTGCGGTTTTCCTACTACGATATAATGCTGTGTTATGTTGTTATGTGTGCCTGTAGTGATTTTCACATTATTGAAATAGTGTTCACTTTTCATTAAAGAAAGGTCATTTTATTAGAAGACAGTTTTGTGTACACATGCTAGAACTTTCGGATCTTTGGGAGCTCGTTTGTGCCCTTCTGGGGTTTAGAGCCCTACTCGTTTCATCCATCCATTTAACACGAACCCGGTGAGTAAGTCTACTTTGTATAGGAAAGCTATAGCTTTTGAATTTAAGCAATAGCAAAATAAAAGATTTACACATTTCTTGCAGAGTTTAAAACATTTAGAGACGTAACAAAGTTAATACTCACATACCAGCCGTAACCACTGAATCTAGAAAACTAGAATAGTTACAGTTTCTCATGACACAGATGAACTGAAATAGATAATTGAGAATCACACTATTGGGTAACTCGGAGAGGTTAAATAATAAACTAAATATCTTTCCCTCTAATACATTCGACTTAAATTCTTGCTTGCTACAACCTTAACACACATCCTGCGCTTCTTCCTCTTCCATTAATCCTGATGCATGCTCATAGGTTACTACTCTCAAATATTAAATGTACGTTAACAGCCATGGTTTTTTAGCCCCGACGCAAAAAGAGGGTGTTATAAGTTAGACGTCGATGTCTCTCCTGTGTGTGTGTGTTCACAAACGGATTGATCTAAGAGCATTTGCTCTAAGAAATTGACCGATTTCGATGCGGTTTTTTTCATATGAAGGTAATTTTTCTTGCGGTGGTTCTTAGCTATGTTTGGTAAAAATCGCGCAGGGTTTTTTTTTATTTATTTATAGGTACTTTATGAAACACGCCGTGGTGTTAAAGCAACTAATTACACGTTACTACAAAGTCGATTCGATTAGTGAGATCGATGCAGACGACAATTTTCTTAGTCGATCGAGATTACCTTCGGCTTCGTAGCGGGAAGTTTTATCCTGACTTTGCGACTTCAATCCAAACCAGGACAGCGGATTATATTTTCACTTGCGATGAAGAGCACTGTATTAACCATATTGCATGTTTGAAAAATTAAATCTTTTTAAATTAACGGATTCAAAAAAAATGAATTGGAATTTGACAATCCCAATACATTTTTTTACGCGAACGATATCGTAAATTTAAAGTGGCAACTCGTGGTAGACGTACTGGTCTATACTCATTTAGTACAGTCGATTAAAACGAATTTATTAGAGCATTTTTCTGAATCTGTTAATTTAATAAGATTTAATTTTTAGTACATGATACAGTCATTCTTAGTATTCTTATCTGAGTTATAACATTACAGGCACTTAATGTTAGCACGTTTGAATAAAGAGGTTATTAAAATTCCAAGTAGTCGGAAATAACTTGCTACAGTTCACATTACAGTTTTCTGCTCACTTGGCCTAACATAATTTCAAGTATAACAATCTCTTTCGGTTGTAAATAAACTGAACAAATTATATTTCAAAAATAGAAACTAGAACAATCCGACCTGATCCTTGGGCTCGCGCGGGACGAGAGTCTATCTTTAGAGAACAGAGAAAATAGAGCATTGTTATTATGCTGAAAATATATTTTTTTGTCTGTTCGTAAAGTCTATGACTTCACAGAACCGCTTCTGTGACGTCATAGACTTTAATCCCGCGATCACGAAATTAAACAAATAAAATTAAAGGCCAATAGATAAATAAATATGCACCAGACAACACACCTCTTGTAATGGTCTCGGAGTAGGGGTTAATATCCCTGTGTTACGAGGTACCAGACAAGGAAATAAGCCAGGGGTGTCTCCCAGCACACCCAGACCTGAGTCAATTCAGAAAAGATCGTTTCCTGAATTGACCCGACCGGGAATCGAACCCGTTACACTACGGAAATCGAGGCGTGAAACCGTGCTACAGCGCACTACGCCAACCGTGTCGTCAAACGACATAGATGATGATGAGATAGATGGCTTATAGAATAATGACTAAATGAGTAGAATATTTAAGAGTCAAAACGGCACCTTTTTGCCTTTGAATTATCAATGAGGGTATTTGCCACGCGGCATTATTTATAATTTATGACGCTAAAACATTTCCCTTCTACAGAGAAAATGTCCATGGTGTTGATTTTAAAACATTAAGGTATTAAACACTTATTAAATAAAGCTTTTAGGAAAATTTACTCTTGAAATTCAGACTTATGAAATAGGCAGATTTATTAGCAAAACACAGAACTGATATAAAAACTGTTACTGTTTTCACGCTTTTAATACAAGAAAAAAAACTTATACCGTGACGTTAAATGCCACATTTGGAGTGTAATATAAGCATCAGCCTAGTTTCTATCGCCATGATGCTATGGGTTCCAGAGACTAATGAACATAGTTATATGTTTACGAGTACATACCAAAACAGATAACGGAACCCTGACACAACATATAAAAAAGGTTCTCCTTTGTAGGAGTGGTTTGTCCTGAAACCGAAGAACTACAGTAAGGAACTCTAGCTCCGCGCTAACAGACTCGTCAATCTATACTAATGATATAAAGAGGAAATATTTGATTGGTTCTTTGTATTGAATATGCTTCGAAACCACTGGAACGATTTTGCAAATTCTTTCACTAATATGAAACTACATTATCAGGGAGTGACAAAGGCTATATTTTATTATGATTAAACAAAACATTCAGTGAAAAATAATAATATTTGTAAATCAAGTCGGAGGACGCGGGCGAGATGTGCTGCTTTACCGACGCCGCGACGCACGTGCAATTACTTTTGACAGAACGAAGTCTGTTGAGGCAGCTAGTAGTATTTCTACACTAATATTATAAATAGGAAAGATCTGTATTTCAGATTTTGTTACGAATAAACTCAAAAATAATTAAATATTTTTTTTAAATTCTTTGCCTAAAATAAAGCTACATCAGCAGGTAACATAGGCTATATTTAAACAGGAAAAATAGTCCACGCGGGTGAAGCTGCTGGCGAAAGATAGTATAGCATAATATAATGCTTCAGTAATAATTCTGGTTTCTGGTTTAAGAACTTTATTTTCTCATAAAGAATTACACTAACGCATTTATTTTAT
The DNA here is from genome assembly GCA_947369235.1 of Udea olivalis. Lineage (NCBI taxonomy): Eukaryota > Metazoa > Arthropoda > Insecta > Lepidoptera > Crambidae > Udea > Udea olivalis. Next base: position 14,075,179 of record OX376343.1, read on the forward strand.
TTATTTATTTAAAAAAAAGGTTGCTTGAAGGCTCACAGAGTAGGTCCAACATGCCAACAAGTTAAATTAAAATAGAAATTACAATACAATTAAAATACAGTTACAATAAAATCACAAAACATTATAATACGATAATAACAAAATAACAATTCAATTAAAATAATATAATTCAGTTACAATGTCAATAAATTATACAAAAATCAAATCAAATCAATTCAATGTCAAAATATATAAATGAATAAATTATTTACACAAAATTATATAAAATGCATTGTAAAGATGCCACAAACGGTCAGCAAATACGTCAATGTGATCGTGCTGAGCAATTATGTCCCCAATCAAGCGCAGAACGCGAGTGGTAGGTGCATGTGCGGCGCGCTCCGTGCGCGTGGCTGGCCAGAGCAAGAGCCGCGGCCGGCGACGCGGCGCAACGATGCCCATTGCATCCCGCGGAATACGCCCGGGAACCATAACTCCAACTCTTTCCAGAATTTCTGGACAGTCCATTTCATTATGCAACACAGCCAAATAATGTTTCACCGCCAGCAGTAATCGCCGTTGCTCGAGTGTATCCAAATCTACCATTCCCGAAACAAATTTGGAAGGGTACAAATAGGGGTAAAAATAACAGAATTTTTTGTACAACCAGCGCGAATATTTCCGTTAGACTTTTTTAGCAATTGGATGTACTTGCTTTCATAGGGATCCCAGATGATGGCACCATATTCCAGCTTGCTCCGAACGTAGGCATTATATACGACCTTCGCCACCATTGCGTCTCCAAACTCACCAGCAGTTCTTAAAACAAAACCAAGAAGCCTATTCGCCGCCTTACATATTGTTGTCATGTGTTTGTGGAAATCCAATTTGGAGTCTAAAGTTAAGCCTAGGTCGCGTACTTCACCAACTCTTTCTAGTGGAACGTCAAATAAAATATAGGTTGCGTTTATTGGGCAACGCTTACGCGAGAAAGTGATCATCTTACATTTGCCATCATTAAGTGGAAGACGATTTCCTTTACTCCACTGTGATACCGCATCAACATCCCTCTGCAAGGCACTCACATCCGCTGCATCACTGATACCCAGACTTAACTTCAAGTCATCAATACCCAGACTTAACTTCAAGTCATCAGCGAACAAGAGGCACCTGGCAGAACTCACCACATTAGGTAAATCGTTAATGAAGATCAGAAAAAGTGTAGGTCCAAGCGTACTTCCCTGACTTACACCCGATCTTGTGTAGAAGACATGTGATTCGTACCCATCCAATCTTACGAATTGTTTGCGGTTACTAAGGTAGCTCGAGAAAAAATGGAGAAGCCCTGGTGCAAAGCCTAGTAGAGCTAGTTTTTGGAGAAGAATATCGTTGTCTACCAAATCAAAAGCCTTCCGGAAATCGATGTAGGCGACATCAACCTGCCGACCAGCGTCCATCTCAGTATGCACATGGTCAACATGTGCTATAAGGTTGGTAGTGGTTGAACGAGCTTTCCGGAAGCCATGTTGGCTATTATGCAGCACGCTCGATATTTCCTTACTAATTCGGAGATTCAAGATTGCTTCAAATATCTTTGCAAAAACTGAGAATACAGCAATCGGTCGAAAAGCAGAAACGTCCATACCAGGCTCTCCCTTTGGAACAGGTGTAACTCTCTAATTCACTTCCTGAGAAAAACATGGAATATTTTTACAAAATAACGATTTAAACATAGCGAGCACACACAGATTGCTAAAATTATTGCAATTTATCGGGTAGGAGACACTTAATAAAAACTATACTTACAAGTCGTCGCCGCGTCGCGCGTCGGTAGCATGCTCATTGCGCACGCGCTCACACAGGTTTCGTCGTCTTTTGTTCGCCTAATAATAATTACTAATTTATTGTCAATGAGATTTGCATATAAACTAGTATACGAATTACAAGTTCGAACCCTGAGTTAGTGAGTACACACTGAAAGTTTGAATAACAGAATATCAGCTGTCTTTTGTGAAAAATATTGCTAAAAGTCGTATTATTGTAAGAACTAAAGCAAATAAACCAAACGGGCAGTTCACCCTCAGTTGATGTTTAGTTTCCCTTAAAGCAAAAGCAGCCGAACTTAACTTTTGTAAAAAAGTTGTTAATAGTTTAAAATCAAATGAACTCAGGAATGGGCTACTACTACTAGCTGGCTGGCTATGAATCAATTTAAAATTCATAAGGTTTTGTGTTAAATAATCGATGTGAATTTAATAAAATTTTGCTTTTATTATTTTGATTTGGAAAACAACGGTCTTTTTCTTATCGTTTTTCCATCTTTATTATGTTCTCTTCTAATTGTTCATTAATCTTGTTTAATTTTATTGTACTATTAACATTAAATTACCACAGTGTGGTCTTTAAGTGCAACATCGGGGTTGGTAGTTTAATAACCTTTAAAGCGGTAGTGGCACCATTCACTTTGTAAAAGTTGATAAACAATTTTGCAATAGAGTTGCTCAGGTAGCTTCAGGTTTGGAACGGTGCTGTATCGTTGGATGTGAACCCTTGGTTTAGTACCTTCAATGTTCCTATTGTCGTTAATGAAGCTTTGAATGAAGCTGTATTTTTAGGGAGATTAAGAGCGGTTTTAGACTAGCGTCTTATACGCACGTATAAACTCATTTTTAGAAGCGCATATAGGCGCGCCTTTTGACACACACGTAACTTGTACGAGCGAAGACGCGCTCATAAGACCGTATAATCAAAATAGACTCTGACTCACCACTACCGTTTCGAGCGAATACGCCGCAATAAGCCGAAATGTAGCGCACTTCTAAGCGCGTATACTAAAGCGACTATTATATACGCCCAAAAAAACGTTAGTTCGAAACAGCTCTAAGTAGATTTTTTATGTACTCGTAATTGTTCGAGAACGTAAAATATACTTACAAGCTTGTATTACAAGCTTTATACCTGCAGATCCTAATATATTATGTTGACTCGGTTGTGAGTTTCCGATTCATCTGAGCAGCTAATTAATCTACTACTAGCATTTTAAACTATCTACATAAGTTCGTTTATTAGTATCTAAGCATGTGTATCAGAATACATTTAGGTTCAGGAGGGCTATGTTTAAGTTTACAGATAAATTTATTTGGATGTTTGTATGTAACAATAGTATAAGACAATCTTTTCGCGGTCATATTATCTTATAGTTGACCTAGCGGATCTAGACTGATCCAGTTTCAAAAAGGGTACTCACCCGCGCGCTATTTATCAGTGACACGGACTGCGGACCCAGACCGTTTTGTATTTAGCTGAGTATTCTCTGAGTGCTTTCAAAATGAAAAGATTGGAATGGACTAATTAACAGCGTGTTTTCTGAAAGCGCGGGAAACGCTGCCCGATTTTCATTCATCACTCAAGGAAATATAAAGTAGAGCTTGTCTCATTACTGGCAAACCCTCTCTCGTTCGTGTAAATTAAAATATAATTTTGGTCATTAGGAACGTATTTCGTTAATTGTCGAACATATTAATTTCAAACGGGATTTCTGTTGTCAGCTCAGTTAAATTACGATCACTCATTTCCACAATTAGCAAATGAAATAATCCGAATACGTAGATAAATGATTAACTAGTGCAATTGAAGCTTCAGATTCAACAAACTTGTTTGCAATATTCTGATTTTCGTTTATGAGTGCTTTAGGATGTAAAACGTGTAAAATAATGTTTCTTTATCTATTTGCAGGTAAGTGCTGTAGTCATACGAATGTTATCCGGAATTACGTAAGTTGTTATACATATAATAAAAATAGGTATAAGTTATTCAAACAACATTTGAGGTCCTTGGAAACTGATTAAGGAGTTTTCTTAAAAAGTGATTTGACTAATAAGCAGGTTTCAAAATAATATTAAAGTTTATATCGCAGCAACACAAGGATTAATGGAAATGTACCAACTCTTTCCTATATATTGTTTAACGAGTTGATCAGGATGCAGCAATTTTTCCATTAACTCGCATTGCATCACGCACGTGGCGTAACTAGAAATCCATTTACCAATTTCAATTTCCAGACGCGATCACGTAGACCTAAATTGGAGTTAGTAGGTACGCAGTAAAAATAAACGGCGGCAAACAGGCGCGTCGAGTACGCGGACAACGAAACTTTCACGGGGGGCCTACTCCCGTTTGTATTAAAATGGGACCACACGGGAAGCACCAGCTTTCAAATAAAAAAATAATGATCAAAATCGGTTCACCCAGTCGAAAGTAATGAGGTAACAAACATAAAAAAAACATACAGTCAAATAAGGAACCTCCTCCTTTTTTGAAGTCGGTTAAAAATAAACCAATTAAATATTAATTATTTATTAGACGTGAGACCTAATACAGCCGATTTTACTTTACTTTTTATTAGTTGTCAACTTGTCATGGACACGCCAGTAGCCTCTGAAATTGTCTTATTTACATTTATGTCTTCACCTAAAAAAAATCATAAATACATTATACTAATGACAGTGCAATAACAATGTAAAATAATCAAAACACATCGAAAATACTGTGAAAACTTTATTAACACAATGTAGAAAAAGAAATGAATGATGAATTTCCATGTTTGTATTTATCTCATGTGTAGCAGACACAAGGCTGCAACCGCGCAAGCTTTGACGTTGAACGTCTATCGCTGTCGGTAGCCTAGGAAGTGATTGATTGGCCGAAAGCATCCTCCTCCCGCGTCCCACGCACCATCAGGAGGGTCGACTTTATGGCGGTCAAGCTATAGGCTCTGAAAATATTCTTAGAAATTGAACTTATTTTTTTTTTGTATTACAATCATCATATTTTATTATATACAACCAAAGACATCTGACTTTAATAACCTAGCATCTGCGCACTGTCAACTGAACAGCAAAAAGTTTTCTTGACGTCATTTTAAGCACACTTTTTCCTTAGTTAATATGTAATACATTGCGTATTCCTAATCTTTTCACTCATGCACGACAGAAAGAGACAGAAAGCAGTATGACACTATCAAGCGTGTACCTACCATGTTTAAGTTTTTTAATTGTATGACGTGCTTTTTAATTGTATATCCCCAGTGTATGAAAAATCTTTGTACAAAATGTATGAAACCTATTAATATCACTTTATTTTTTATGTTCTTCCAGTTTCACGAAAATTCGTAATTTTTGCACCGTAGTAGGCCCCTAGGCGCGGTTAGTACGCGGACGACGAAACGTTAACAGGTCGATTATGCGAGCCTATTGGGCCTGCCGGGCGGAGGCCGTCCCGGGGACTGCCCTAATGACGGGTCACGCATTCAAACGACCTGATTTCCCGCCAATCGGTTATCGGTTACATATTCACATAAAATTCATTCTTTCTCTTAGGATATAAATAAATATTGTAAATCAAAAAAACCTTTTTAAATTTTTAAAATGTTGCGCGAACTGAATTATATAGGTACTTAATTATAGTATATATTTTTAAGCATGAATAATATTTATGTGACTACAAAAAATCAAAAGGACTAATGTAAAAGTCACCTTAGAATAAATCAGTTTATTGTGAAAAAATATTCATGTATTAATATAATTAACAATTTTTAACTATACACGCTAGATGACTTTAATCTCGCCACTTTTTAGGGAAAATGCTGTCGACTTGCAACATTATTCGGTTACTTCTGTCATGACACATTTTTGACGTTCGGTTTTGGCTTCAAGTTTGGCGCGTTTTTTTGTATGGAACTATCCTTCTAGGTGTCTATATTCTAAGTATGGAACTATCTTTTTAGGCGAAATTATTCACAGTTCTTTCCCTTACACATAGCTTTGGCCCCGGTAGCTTACCGAACACATCCATTCACAACGACCGAAGAGCTGATTTATTCTAAACATGCATAACACAACACCATTACTGCTGCCGTAATGCAGCCATATACGCTTTTACTTAGTATTTTATGTTAGTACGCTACACCGTTTCCCTCGTTTCCAATTGTAGCCGATGTGAATAAACAAGCAAGTTACCTACAGTCTGCACTACAGACGTACCGCGATGTATTTTCTGAAATATCGTCTTTTATAGTGTCCTCTTACGACATGTTATGAGAAACCATTAGTTAATGTCGCGGTGAAGTTTAATACGTTTTGTAAATAGTGTAGGCGTCTTGCCAAAATGCTAACAGAATGGAACATGCTTCTAACAATGCTCTGGAACAAGTTGCACAACCAAAGCTATGTCATGCAAATAGGCCGGTCTGTATTGTTTAAGTATAATTTTCGAATGAAATTGGGTGCATGTAGAATTTGACTTTAATATAAAATTGGCTTCGGTGACAAGGAGTAATATTGGTTTGAATACGAAGTATTTTCAACTTGCCATTTTCGATGCCGTTTATCAATAAAAAATATTATAACGTCGCATGGCATCACGCACTAGGCTGACTGAAAAAGGTTTTTCTGTTTTTTTTAGAACTGTCTGACATTGATATTGTTATTCGTCGCCGTATCCATTTTATTGCTTTGACTAAGTGATTACTGATCGTCCTTTGTACATTACAATATCAACCACCCATGGAATAAACAAATTGAGATTTTTTCCGGTCCCTGCGCGATATGATGGTGAAATACCCTTTGTAGGTAAAGGGTATTTCACCATGGTAAGGGTAGTAACTTATAAAACATAGTCAAACATGAACCTCCCGTCGTCATTCGTAGCTCACAGCTCAGGATATAAACCTAACTTAAGAGCTAACTGCTTTAATACAAATAGACAGAGATGAGGTGGTATTTATTTTGCTCCTTTTAGTGCTGGTGGAACTAACGTGGTTGATAATGCATTTCTACAAAAAAAAAACAGGAACAGGCGCCTTTTAAAAGATTACCGTAACATATGATGACATATGCCATATACCTATCCAAGGTTGAATGCAGTTATTTACTGAATTAAATTAAAATCTATATGTATGTATATCTAAATGTATGGGCACGGTAATATTATGTATCAGTATTGTAACACGGCCCTATCTTTGAAATACATGCCTACAGCCGAGAGCGGTACGCGAACACGCGATAGGGCTGCCCACCTACAGTATTTTTAATTACATCTGCCTACTTTGAGTTGCAATCTAGTTTTGTGAATGTGTTTTGTGATTCTAAACATTATATTTTTTTTAAAACAAAATTTACTTGCAGCTACTTTACAATTTATGTGTTTGGTTTTAAATGAAATTTGGAATATTTCCCCGATTTTTTCTATATATTCCACGAAATCATCGCTAGGTACAATTAAAAAAGTTTGCGAATTAATCTTACTGTACTCCCCGGTTCGGAGTTTCCAGGTAATTCAAAAAAATGTTATCTCTGGGTGCGTTATTGAAGAATTAATGCAACCAAAAACAGCACAATATTATCTACAATTTCTCTTTACCATTGTAAGTACATGTACTTGCTTAAATCTAAAAAATCGCGCGCTTACTGTATGAAAAATAACCCATCGTCCGTTCGTCACTGCGGCACATTCGCGACTGCTTGCATCGCGAGCGCACCTCGAGACCCGAGGCGCGTGGACAGCTCGCGTTTTGTACGTTTGTATGAAGTTACAATACTGATACTTATTATTACCGTGGTATGGGTTAGGTTTTCCCGGGAATGAGAAGCAAAGTGGTATACTATTCAAGTGCTCAGAGTATTTTTCCAGTTTTCAATACTCCATAGCTTTCGTTTTTCTTACCGCTCACACGGATAGATATATATTGCAGTAAAAGCTTAAGTTAGTAAGCGTAGCGCGAAGTATTTCAGCAATTATTTTTCACTAGTCAGTTTCGTATCTCTGATTGCACACAGGGCAATCGAAAAGGGCTTAAAATTTTATTTACGATAAAAAATGCCTTCATACCCTTTTCCAAGCATTTTCATCAATCCAAAATAAATTTTACTTGATATCAATCTTTTTTCACCTTTTATTAAAAAAAACACATTTTTGTTATACGCAGCTTGTGAAAGTATTATAATCACATTTGAATAAATCTTGCGAATAAATTGTGTACCTAAATAATCTAATTCCTTTCAAGCCATTTTAGAACCTACGTCTTAAAAAATACCGATTCATTTCGGGATAATGAGGCAATTTCAGCAACTCATTGTCCGTTAAAAATAATTAACTTCCTGACTCGACATAAATCGGGGCATCTTAAAGTTAAAAGATTGCATGGAATAATTTGCGTAGTCATCTTTTTTGATGTAATGTCTCTTATCTACGAAAACAGTATTACTGTGACTGTATACTTGTAATATTTGCTCAAACTTACTTTTCTTGCCCGGCGATCCAAAATGATTCTAGGCCAATTCATGGCATTCCTTATCTTCCGGAGATCCAGCGTGACCACACGCCATTCGTGAAATGAAGAGATATGGTTTTTTAATCAGACATGTTCACGCAATAATATTTTTTGTAATTTTTGCTTACAGTATTTTACTCAACATTGAATGACCCTTGTTTTAGGTACTTTTCTTATGTTTTGTCTTTTAGTTCTGCTGGGCAAAGGCCCCTCCTAAGTAGTTTTAGAAATCTCAGTCAAGATTTCAGAACAAGCCTGGATATTCGGATTCAGACGTTAGCCGAAAGGCGGCAAAACTCAAATGGGCCTAGGTAGGTCCCATGTAGAATGAATGGAATGCCCAAATCATATAAAATAGTATTTGATATTTAGCCAGTAGGTACTCTGTTCATGCGCGCCCGCAAGCGCCAGAGCGTGAAAGGGCGCGGTCGCGGGCAGTACGGGCGTGAAGCGAGCCCCCGTCATTGTTTGGGCGTAATTTAAGCGGTGCTCTGCGTAATTAGCGCGCCGCGGTAAGCTCAGGTGCCACCGAGCCCCATTACCCCCCAGATTTACTCTAAGACGAGTCATCTGTTACGTAATTATTACAGCTCATTAAAAATGTATTTACCAAGTCCTTTTTCCTGTAAACCTGGGAAATCCATCCAATTTCACGCTTACTTTGTTGTCGAATGGGTCTTCACTGTCCGGGAAATTGAAATACTACGCTCGTAACGATAAACAAAGATAATTGATTAATTATTTGACTAATCCGGCCTGGCTTACGCACTTTACACTTAATTAGCTCTGCGCTTTTGCCTTCGTCGATTTCAAATGAAGTGTGAAACCTTATAATTTGTATACGTTTATAACATTTTATACGACAAAAAGGGTAAACAATACATGATAAATTTGTAAGACTGAATATTTAATGAAGTACTAATTTGAGGAATTAATTTAATTAAACATTTCTATTTCAAGACTGAGTGTGATATTATATGTCATCCCCCAACACAGCAATTAATGTGAGGGGTTCGCGTAGCTTTGTTTAATTACGAGCATAAGACGAGCATTACAAAAGTCACGCTCATGGTTTTCAGTTAGGTATGTACGAGTAAGTAGTACTCAGTAAAACCGAGTCGTCGCGGGTGGATGACTATATTTTTGTTTTTAACGACTTGTCGTTCTGTTTATTTTTTCCTTTAATAAAACTTCATAAAACGACACCGGCAGTCCAAAAGCATTTCCAAGCATTTTCATCAATCCATAATAAATTTTACTTGATATTAATCTTTTTTCACATTTTATAAAAAAAAAAACATATTTTTGTTATACGCAGCTTGTGAAAGTATTATAATCCAGCCGTTCTATTTTGGTGCATGCAGGATACCCGTTGCGTAAAATTTCAGTTCGTTTCAACCTGGAATCCCTTTTTCCACTCTTTGCGGTAATGGTGACAGGCTCCGAGTTTTCCCCGGCGACCATTTATAACGAGTTTTAATCGTGACACGGAAATTAGTTATATTACGCGTCTATTCGGCTCGCCGACCACATTATATGGTTATTAACTCTGACGACACTCGTGGATGCCTGGGGAATAGAACGAATAGGAATGAATGATAACCATCATAATGATTTTAATGGCAGAGTTAGGTGTCAGCTTATACTAGACGCTGATTTAACCCCTTTTTTTTAAATATGTATTTATTCCTATAACACAATACAGTACTCTACTACAACATCTGCCAAACTGCAAAACAGTTTGTCGGCAGTAGCTCTCGTGGATGCTATACAAATAATAGTACATTATGATATATAAGTGCGGTAAGTTGAAAATTACAGCCGAGGCGATATTGCTAGCCCGAGCCGTAGGCGAGGGCTACAAGAAAGCAGAGGCTGTAATTATCAAAGCGCACGTATGTCATACGACGTTTTATAACATATTTGAGAGGAAATAAATAAAAATCGGACTTTCTAAAACAAATAAAATCTTTAATCACTTGCTAGAGCAGTTAGAAAATGTTTACTTGTTCACAAATTAGCGATGCGCGCGCATCAGCGCTTTTTTTAAGGCAAAAGGCATTAAAAACAGCCAGTATTACTAATAAAGTAAATTAATATTTCTGTGTTTTTGTTACAGATGGTTGTAATTTATTGTCAAAATTAAATAAATTAAAGAATTAAATGTTTATTTATTATATTTCATATCCCAAAGTTAATTTTATTCATAAAATGTTGACCTCTTTTCTGACATAAAAACTCTTTGCTAAAATTTAAAAAAGTACCGTTCGTTTTAGACGGAGCATCTTGCTAAACCGTACGTTTTACCATAATAAAAAAAACTCGTGCGTTTTACATTACATTACCGCACAAGTGCGTAATGAGATACATTACGTTATTGAAATTGGTGAAATAAGAGACCCTTTACGAGCAAATATGTTATAAAAAGTACTTACGTATCTACTCATTACCATCTAATAATATATTAACATTTGAATTTTTCTAGTTTGTACAGTAAAGTTAAAAGTACATATATTTATCTTATGTTATTCCTTTTCAACAAGTTAGGGAAATATGTATATGCATTGGCCATTGATATATACCTAGGTACTTACACATTTTAATTTACGCGCTAGGCACGGAGGATTACAGGTTAACCTTCTCCAACCATTGCCAAATGAGTCTTATGTTAGGAGCATACGGTACATATATACTCACACCCGTTTCAGAAGTGGGCAATACATGAATGATGGACACAATGACAGGTAATATTTTTTTATGGTTAAATTAAGATGAATTCTACTAATTACATTACTGATCAGACCATGAGGAAGCTCATTGATGTATGTAGGTGTTAGCCATCGCCGTTCACGTTTACCGAAATAATTATTAACTTTCGGGGCTATTATTTCTGCGGATGTGCGAGATTAGTTGACCATTTGGTATTTCTTACTGTTCCTCAGTGAGTTCATGATCTAGTTTGGGATGATTAGAACGCCGTAAGTCAGCACGATCGGTATCTGGAAACTCAGTTTGGGGATTGGAAAGATGTAGCTCTAGAATAACATTCCGACGGGGAGCGCGCTCCGGACGAATTACTGTACGATTTTCAGTTGGAGATTCACCATTTCGCTCTTACCAACTTAGCTCGGGTTACGGCTAAAGTTTAGTGCCCAGAAATAAAATTCCTCATTTCTTTCTGTAGCGGAATATATACAATACATTTAATTTGATTTTGTTCATTTATCAGCATGCATAATAATTCAATAAAATACAGTAATGCTTGCCTACATGAGAATCTGAAGCTATCGTCACGTTGTTTTAATAACTTTATCAACATTAATTACAGATTTAACACAGAAGAAATTATTGACTTTGTTATGAGCCATAACTTTAAATTCGTAAGTGCCATAGAAGAAGTTAGGTCCCAAAAACGTCACTGCCTTTTCCAGCATGTTTACATGTATATCGTAGTGTCCCTGTTAACAAAAAAATCCCGTGTTTTATATTTATTAGGGTAAATGCCGTAAGCCAGCACGGTATCAGGAAACTCAGTTTGGGGATTGGCGAGATGCAGCGCTAGAATAACATTCCGGCGTGGGAGCGCATCCTGAACGAATTACTGTACGATTTCCGGTTAGGGATTTTTCTATCAAATTCACCATTTTGCTATTACCAACTGGCTAAAGCTTAGTGCCCAGAAATGAGATTTTATATTATCTTTTGTAGTGAAATAAAGAACCAATCATTCAATATTCATTTGTTTATTTACTGGTATTGAATTATACATTATCAATATCAACAAGTAGTGCTGTCATGGTATTCACCTACCTACAGTGGGATTCTACGAAGAATGGTGAAATGTTATCTTCTAGCTAGGGGACAGTGGGTGTTATGTTTAAAACATCTTTACCAATATTTACGACAGATTTAACACAAAGGAAATTATTGACTTAGATAAGAGCCATGATTTTAAATCGTTAGTGCCATAAAAGAAGTTAGGTTCTAAAAACATTGCAGTTTTTTTCCAGCATTTTAAGATGTATATCGTAGTGTCCCTGTTAACTATAAATCTGTTTTATCAAAAAAAAAAATTGAATTAATGTGTATATTGTTTAGATTTGTTTTGAATAGTAAAAGTTCAGAGAAGAACAATGAACATATAACATATTTCTGTTTATTTGTCTATGGCAGGCCTCTGTCACTCCATGTACTCGCGCGCAATAATTACCTACCAGCCGCCGGGTCTCCCAAGACTCATTTGGCAGTTGGTTGTCAACAGCCGCGTAGAGCATTTGTATGCCAATCTTGCGGTTGAACTGGTGATGACGCGATTGATGACGTACTGTAGCTACTGACTACTGTCATCTACATCGAAAGAGGTAGCCCTGGCAATATATGCCCGTCATATGACAGCACGAATTTAACATTGACTAAATTGTTAATTTTCCATGTAGTGATTTATCTGTTACGTTAACTTTTATGTAATCTGTGCCCATGGACTGAATTTCTGACCAATGTTAGAATGGTTTTTAAATAAACGCTAGCTAGTATACTAATCTAGAATGAGCCAAGTTGCGGACGTGTTCTTTTGCAAATGCACGTTCTATAATGTGAGCATTCTAAACCTGCCAAGGTTTCATGTCTATAACCAACCTATACTTAGGTTGTGGAAGAAATTTCAACGTTTTTATTTAAGCAAAAATGGAAGTCTTTTTCAAGGTGAAAAAATTGATCACAAACTAAAAACTTTTACTCAAAATTACCTTTTGAACGTTTTGATTTTTTTTTCTTATCGAAAACGCGATGAATAGTTGATTCAGACCTATATAGGCAATCATCATGAAAAAGGAAAGAAAGTTTTCTCCCTCAAAGAGTCTATCACATATTTTCCCGAGTCGTTGTTTGGTTTGATCGTTACGAAAAGTATAGAATTTTTCTAAGATTTTTTTTTACATTCGAAAAATAAAGTAGTAAGATAACGTGTACTTATTTTGAGAACTTATAGATTCCTAAGAGTAGGTTCTACAAGTTCTGGGTAGGTTTTTCTCAATAAACTTCTTAGTCGAAGTCGTGATCAATTCTATCTAGTTTTATTAGGCCGTTGCAAGTCATTTCTTTAATTTAATTTTGTACTCACCCAGCTTTTAAACTTACTGGGGTCTAGACGAGTGAAATGAGCGTTAGCCACAGCCGGAATATCGAATTCTTTGATCTCGCGTTCGTAACGCACAACGCTGCGGTATGCGCCATGCGGTGCCGGATTTATTATGATCATATGAAAAACTTTAAGAATGATACCTTGTTCCGTCGAAGTATGCGTTCGCGATTCCATACAATATGTGTCCGGCAACGCATGATGCAGCATTGTCACTCTATACTAATGATATAAAGAGGAAATATTTAATTGTTTGTTTGTATTGGATATGCTCCGAAACTACTGGACCGATTTAAAAAAATATTTCACCAATATAAAGCTACATTATCAGGGAGTGACATAGGCTATATATTTTTCTTTAATGAAAATAGAAATAAGCTTATAATTTTATAGTGATTGTTGTTTACTTTGAAACCAGGCTCTCATGGTCTAGTTCTTTTATGGTCTTTATTCTATAACTTTCTCAATGTTTCCATGGAAACTTACTAGTACAATGGAATTATACTTATTATTTTCGTATTATGATAGTAACTCAGTTTTTTACCTTATTGATTTTGCAGTGATTGTTGAGATTAAATGAGCTTATTAGAATTGGTCCTAAGACAAAGTGCTGGCAGGGTTTATCCAAGGCGTAGTTGAACAGTTTCTTGGTTTTATTGTTTGCTTGTAGTGAGCTGATAGTGACTCTAGCCTGTGGGGAATGGTCAATATTAATAACTCTTAATTTTAACAGATTACAACAAGGAGAGAGGGAATATCATTGATTTAACAGCATTTAATTTTCATCTTCTTCTTTGCCAACATGCAAATTTGAAAGAAAATCAATCAATTGCCACCTTTTGAAAGTTTTTTTTTTGAATTTTTTAAATAATAATAGTATCACGGCCGCTTTTAGCCAGAAAATGTATAATGTCAGCCTTTAGTTAGGACAATATAGTTTCTTGAAACTCACTTTGTGTAACTACTTGAGGAGCGTTGAAGACTTCTTTTGATGAAGATTGCATGATATTTGACATATTTCTCTAACAAAGGCAGTTTCCGCCTCAGTTACAGATACGTACGATCTATGCTGTGGCGTTGAACATTATGTCGGTTTTTTACCGTTTCGGGGATAGAGGTGTTATTTGTTCTTTCTACTGGATCTTCACAAAGGCGTTAGAATTTTTGACGAATAATGCTATTTTGCCAACATTTTCCTTCATGAGTATTGATTACGTAGTACATAGAGCAGGCACTTACCGTCGTAATAGGACATTCTTTTTCGAAATCAAAAGTAAAGACTACATCGGACATGTTTCTGGCATCAGAAATAACGTAATGGCCACAATCCTCTGCCTTAGGTCCCTTGCAAGTCTCGAATACTTGCCAGTGCGGAAAATAAGGACCCTAAAACACATACAAGATTTGGTAAGGCAAGTGAGAGGTTAAACAAAGATTCGAAATAACTTACCAATTTAAAATTAAAAAAAAATACTTGGTAATGAAATACAAGACATTAAGAAGGATAGACCAAGAATAAGTGCTAGTGATGAAATGCCTATTATATTTGGTTTGATTCTAGTGGTTGTTACTTTTTGAAGGGTTCTAATTATGTATTGTCAAGGTGTATTTTTGCTTGAACTAAATTTAAAGAGAACAATATTTACTCACATAGTTATTCTTATTCACTTGGCTCAGCACAAAAGTTATAAGTATAAATGCTAATATGAGACATGCTGTCACTCTCATATCGGTAACAAAATATATTCCCCACTGGCTTCCTAAAAGGAAGTAAATTTAATTTGTGTTTATGAGTATAACCTGAATAACATTACTGCATTAGTATTGTTTTTTTTTCACCGAACACTTATTATTTACAATGATTATGTTATTATTGTTGTTATCAATGTTACAATTTCCGGCGTGTTTGTATTCTGTAATTCAAAAATCGAAATAAGTATACATATTTAGATTTCATTGCAACATGTAATGAGAAAGTACCTAGTTTCGCTGTAATACTCATCGCCACAGAACTAGGTTATTTTCCACTAGTTATCTCTTTACTATTTAATGTATCTATTGTTCATTCGAATTGTGTTCTATGTGTACCTACTTGAAAGAACTACGGACAGAAAACGAACAACTAAAACAAAAATTTTAACAAAAAAAAAACTAACTTCAAAAAAAACTATTCCAAAACAAAGCACTAAAAAGTAAAGAAATAATTGCGTATTCTTCTAAAACTTATACGATAATATAATGTAGGTACAATTATTGTTATTGTTGGAGTCGGTGTCAGCCAAGGAAACACTACAATATACCTAGCAATATACCTATTTCTTACATATCACGTTTACGTATGTATGTAGGTAGTTACAAACCTACATTGGCTGACACCGACTCCAACAATAACAATAATTGTACCTACATTATATTATCGTATAAGTTTTAGAAGAATACGCAATAATTTCTTTACTTTTTAGTGCTTTGTTCAAAATTTTTTTTTTATAAGTAGGTTTTTTTTTTGTTAAAATTTTTGTTTATTTCTTGATTTTCAGTGAATAGTTCTTATTTATTTTATACATCGAAAAAGTATCGTCCAATTGCTCCTAAGAATTGAAGAGTTCCGTTACTTTGTCATGGATCCCATAATCAGAACCTAACACTCATCAAACTACCCTTGAAGTACATCCTTTCCAATAAAAAAAGAAGCATCGAAATCGGTTGGCGTGATAATGAGTTATTCGTCCATTTGTCGCGCATATGGTTTATCTAGATTTAAGACTTATATGGATTTCCTATGGATGCTACTGTCAGAACTCGACCAAATTAAAATGGGACCACACGGGCAGCATCAGCTTTCAAATAAAAAAAGAATTATCAAAATCGGTTGGCGTAATATTGAGTTACCCGTCCATTTGTCGCGCATTTTGTCTTTCTAGATTTAAGACTTATATGGATTTCCCATGGATGCCACTGTCAGAACTGGACCAAATTAAAATGGGACCACACGGGCACCATCAGCTTTCAAATAAATAAAGAATTATCAAATCGGTTGGCGTAATATTAAGTTATTCGTCCATTTGTAGTCCATTTGTCGCGCATTTTGTCTATCTAGATTTAAGACTTATATGGTTTTCTCATGGATGCCACTGTCAGAACTAGACCAAATGGGACCATTCGGGAAGCACCAGCTTTCAAATAAAAAAAGAATGATCAAAATCGATTCACCCAGTCGAAAGTTATGAGGTAACAAACATAAAAAAAAAAACATACAGTCGAATTGAGAATCTCCTCCTTTTTTTGAAGTTGGTTGAAAATAATATAGTTTTACCTACTTCCTAACAAAACATGGGTCTTGTCTTGATTTTCTAATAGTTTTTGCATGTTTCGCGATGAACTTTTCAAGTGACTTTTAAGCAAAAGGTATTTTGAACATGATGATAATAATATGACTTTAATACGCACTTTAAATGCCAGCAAACTATTTTGATAAAATTCATATTTTCAGTCAAGTGAGGTTGTCTGGCATTAATATCGACGTCATTATTGCACTAGGGTTACACCACGAGGGTAACTCATAAATATTAAATTCTTGCAACGACAAAAAAATATTAATTTGATTATTTCGACAAACATTTTATAGAAGTAAGTAAATAATGCTATTTTTATACCTCAGTAATCATTCACAGTTTAATAAATCTTCTGACATGGTGCCTTGGTTTGGTGCAATGGTTTCTAAACATAATCTGGCAGAAAGTCAGAATAATGTTTAACTTATTCGTTTTCTTGATTAATCAAATGAAGAAAAATAAACTTTGCTTTTGCCCACGACTAGGATTAGTGAAAATCTGTTCGAGATACTACAGAACGGTGAACAATTTAATCGAACTCCGGGGTATATTAGGGCACGTACGCGAAGAGATCAGACTGTATCCTGGTCGATTTTAATCAAACTTATCACAGTAACTAAGCTAGTTAAACGAAGTACGTCTCTCCAGAATCAGGGTTGTAGAATATGCTCTCCCGAATAGAACAAACCTGCAACCAAGAAATCACGTCGGTCTAAACATCTCTCTTTTACTTCTTGTCAAATGTTACGGAGCCCCTTCAAATCGAATTAAATATTTAAAACAAGATTTCTTTATCGTACCATTTTTACGTGAAACGCTCTTCTAGTACCTACATGTGTTTCCATTCTCCTATGATCCTCGGTTTTTAAAGTGGGGCGTGCATTTTTGTTGTTCAAGCCTTCTTGATAAGCTGGTGAATCTTAACTTGTTAACCCAAAATATCTTACGGCCACTTTTCATCAGGTGAAGTGAGCTCAACGAGACTTACACAGAAAATACTTGAGATCCTTAATAAACTGAAACTTTGTGCTAGCATACGATGTTTACTTGATGCTCGTCGTGCGAACCCTAGTAACCCAACTTAATGCGTTTTCCCATTTTCCTTAGATTTGAAAATTCTTTTACGAGCTTTATTGTACCATAAAACACATAAACTTGAACAAGTAAAGGTACACATTATATAGATAGTTTAGCTATGCATTGTGTCTAAATGTCACAATTCGCCGTAAAACTTGGCAGTCAGTAAACCAGGTTATAAAAAAAACATCTTCACACTTTTGTTTAATTAATATTATTCAACATTATTGATATTTACCCGTTTTCTTTGTGGTCACAACAAGATAAAATAAAAAATAGCTTCCTCCAGACAATATGAATAAGCGAAACTACTTCAAGTAGTAACGCCGAATCCTATTCAGCGCGTTCCTTTTACAGAGGCAAACAAGTAATTTTCCAAAGTTAATTCCGTAAGGGGGTAAAATAAGGATTACTCCAATAGAATTGCAGCGAATGGCTGGTATATAATTAACAACATTATTTCGTTCAACTACAAATAAGAACCACGCGAGGTTAAAATCAAAATTCGATCGTTTTCGTAGCGAAGAGCTTGCCCTGATAGAAATTGTTAAGTCGTATGAAACTGTATACTGGAGCACTTCGTGAAGCGGCGGTTTGGGCAGACTCTCGACCTCTGTCTGCCGGCTTATGTGCCGATCACTGAGCTTAGCCTAAATTGCAATTAAACGGACTACTAGCTTTCTATATCTGACTTATAAAACTTTCTCGCAATTCAAATATTCCCGTTTACGGGCACCGCGCACTTTATAAACCCTATTCAATTGTTAGGATCTCACTTCGACGTTTTATGAATGTCTCCTCATATTTGAGTCAGCTGCAAAAGAGATATTACGTTTTCATGCACTCGGTAGGTGCTCAATCTTTTGATATGACAAGGATATGTTATTTAGAATTGAATTTCAAGATACTATATCTGGATTGAGTGACGCTGATAGGCTGTGAGTTAGGTTGTGTTATTGTATTCCTTGGATAATTTAGTCAAATTGATTCAGCGTCTTGTATTCTCCAGCTGGCGAGTTTAATAACGTCTTTGATAAAGACGTGTATCCGGCGGGGTTGGGTGAATGTGCCTAATATGGCTTGCCCTCGTCGCACACGTCGACCGCTGTCTGTTGAATAAGGGTTATAGTCATATTCCTCACCGCGGCACACCCATTCATATGGATAGTGCGGCGTAGTTAACATATTGTGATGCGCCGACCGCTTTCAAATAGTTATTAATTTTAATAATGCTCTACCTGTTCACTTCCGCTTTCTAGCTAATTGTTTTCTCGTCATTATCTTATGCAAGCGTTTTAATGGGCATTGTTTGAACCTATGAATAACTTAAGCCGCGTGGAACAATCTGCTGGAGTCTCTAAAATATGCACGTTCTTATACTTAAGGCTGAAATTAAACTTTTTAATTAATCGGTGTATCATACCGTAGAACAGTTTTTCTGGAACATTGTCGCCGTGTCGCGAGGAATACTTTTGCAATAACTTTTCTGCTATGCGCTGTCCGAGCATGAACCACAGCGGCCTCCCAACAATAGCGTTTGCGATCGAAGTCAAGTGTGAAGAACGCGGAATGAGGGCGTTTCATCGCCTATAGGTAACTTTTCCTCTCCGCTAACTTTTATGACGATCCCATCGGCTTGATGTTGAAAGTGCCGAAATTCGATCACCGCTAGTTTACGGCGCCCTCTGTTTGGGTAAAAAAGTACATCGCCGTACAAACTGGCAGCGGTATGTACTCAAATCTTTTTATAGTTCATAAAGAAACAGCGTGAAAGATTCAGAAAAACTGTGTTCAAAATGACTATCAGTTTTTTGTCGATTGCTTTGCGTGCCTAGTAGAAACTGTCAATTCTATCACTTGTATAAACAGTTCTCAAAGTGCCAATATCAGATAAAAGTGACCAAATCTTGTGCAATATTTCGTATTAAATATTTCCAAGCATCTGTATTGCCCATTTTATTTACGCAATCCAACTGTCTTTCATCGGTTACGTTTTCCCGACAAAGTGAAGTTGATTGCCATTTTATTTGAAAGCTTTCGTAAATACTGTTTGGGTTGATAAACAAACTTTTTTATTGAATATTTTGTTTGAATTATTTATTGCTTTCGGGCAATATAATACACAACTTTATTTTGGAGTTTCGGTAGGGCGAGGGGTGCAGTAAAATATCTAAAAATAATTTCTTACGGTCCTGTAAACGGTTCCTTAGATTTTTTCAAAGTTTTGTACGCCTATGTCTATGAGATGATCCACACCGAACCCGGTACTTTCAAGTGACCGCTGTTGCCGTAATTTTTATGACACAATTTCAAACAATTTTCCACCCCACGCCACCTCCAAATCTTGCGCGGCGTGTATAACTAACTAGACTTACTTTTTGAGTGGTGAATTTTGTAAATACAGGTATTACCATAAATATGTTTTGCAAACGCGCATGTGAGGTTTAGAAAACGTACTAAGAAAGGTATTCCCTATAGGGTTCTCTAGACATACAAATTGGGTGAGATTTTTTTTTTATAAATGTAGTGACTTATTTCGGGTCTTTCTCCGGTAGATGGAATGTCGTAGCTATGATTCATTCGTGGTGGTCGCACTAAGTTATCTGTTCACGGGCCTGTGGCTCAGCTTTTATTTTTTCGGATGTCTGACATCGATCATCTGGTAAGAGTCCGGCGCGGTGACCTCGACGGTTCACCTATTTTGGGTCTGTGACGCACGACGCGACGGCAGGAGCGACTAACTGATCACGAGTGCTACCTAAGAAATGGACAACTTTCATATTTTCACTTAATCTTTGTCATGACGACTTAAGTCCATCCTTACATTGTGGTCACAAGCCATGTTTTAAACATTCGATATTTTATTTCTTACCCGTTATTAGGAAAAAATACAATGACATTTACGTAGAAAAACTTAAAACTTTGAAATAATTAAATATTCAATGTTTAAGTTAAATATTTAGGATGTGTTTGGGAATACACATATACTTCTGTGTAACAGTGTTTAACACCCGTAGTACAAGATCTGCCTATTTCGGAACATGACCATAGCATAGGTGCACTTGGGATATTTGTTGAATTGCATTTTAAACACCAAGCTGAATATATTTTTTGTTTCAGTAGCTCTGATTCAGTTAATTTGATGCAGTCTGTACACTATCAATCATTGAAGGGGTACCCCCTCGATCGCGCTGTTAGGGTTGCCACTTTATCGGGATTTTAACTGAAACTTAGAAATTAGTAGTTATCAAAGGTGGTGGCTATCCTAGAGCAGCCAAGGTTAATAATTTTATCACTCACGACTGCTTTCACTTTCCCCTTATCTTGAATAAACCATGTAAATAACTAGCAACGTGGCTTATTTCAAATATCAATCAAATGTGAAGTTTCATTAGTGCATGGGATCCAAAGACCACAAGCACATTTCTAGCATCAAATAAAACACACCATATTTTGGATATCCATAATTTGTGCTGCCGCAACATTATAGCTCAACCAGGCGATTGAATCCGCTGCCCCTTTCTAATACGTGAAGCCAGGTACAATATATTGAGATCTTCTTCGTGTCGATGATCTTTTCATTAATGGCTGCTATATAATACTTAAGTGCTCACCACGCTCACATCTTGCTCCGTCTAAGCTAATG
The DNA here is from genome assembly GCA_947369235.1 of Udea olivalis. Classification (NCBI taxonomy): domain Eukaryota; kingdom Metazoa; phylum Arthropoda; class Insecta; order Lepidoptera; family Crambidae; genus Udea; species Udea olivalis. Next base: position 14,096,679 of record OX376343.1, read on the forward strand.
TATCCTCATTGACTAAGTCTAGGCTAATGTATCCTTATTGACTAAGTCTAGGCTAATGTATCCCCATTGACTAAGTTTACTACTGCAAGTCGCAGCTTGTAAGGAGTGTTCGATGGATGTTAAGTAGTCATCTGGTGGTCAATGAGTCTCTTGCCATAGCTTCCTTCGCAGCTTACCTGTAGAGCATTTTATGGATGGAGTTATTTTGAAGGAAGCTGTTTTTTATAGTGGCCGTCAAGACCTCACTACACCGCATGAAAAGCGGTTGGGAGGTCCAGGTATGAGGCTGACAAGCGCAGTAATGGGAAGCAATCACTGAGCTGGTGATACTAATTTTGAAGGCCTGCAAAAATGCGTTTTCACGCCCCGCTGAAGACCCCGGGACTGTAAGAGGAAGGAAACACATGCGCTGGGAGAGCGTTCCACGTCTGGATGGTCCGACAAAGAAAAGAGTCACAGAACCTTTTTGTGCGTGGGAACAAATGCTGGACTGTGTGTGGATGACGCCGTAATCCGGCACGCGTAGTACGGGAGTGGAAGGGTGAGGATAAAACTAGTTGGAATATCTATTCAAAGCATTCCCCATTGTAGAATCGATAGAGAACATTCCACTTGGCAACTCTCTATGCAATTGGAGAGGTTCAAGGGTTGCGTCTAATTAGTCGGGTCAGGAAATTGATGCTAAAAATAGGTGCCTATTGTCTAATTCCTGATTCTTCTTTCCAACCTGAGAAAACGATATGCCTCCTCACAACCGAACCTGAGTGCCTAGTGCGAGTCGCACAAAGATTCGAATGACTTCACCATTCTTCACACGAATTTGTATGGCATCGAGTCAGCGCCACCTAGCGGACTTAATGTTACACGATTTTGTCGCGTGCTCGCAAAAGGCGATGGTGAAGTCATTCGAATACTTGTGCAACTAGCACTAGGCACTCTGATGGCAGGCGGTTACCGTAGCCTATGATCTTATTTTTAGCCGTTTGAGTTGACTAAACCAGGCCTTTTTCATTATGAACTCTTTCTAACTGAGATGTGAAGATTTGTGTAGATGCTTACCTGCAGTGGTAATGATGACGAAGAACATTGTTAAAATCGAACTCAGTCCACTATATTTTTGTGTAACACGTACAGTGTAACACTAGAGGCATTATACTCGCGTGTTGCCTAATCAAATCCTAGTTGACCAAACTAAAGTTCCCTAATGACTGAGGTGTAAAGATTTGTGCCTGCTACCTAAGCAATAATGATATCGAAGAACATTGTTAAAATCGAACTTAGTCCACCATATTTTTCATACCAACTACCGCTGTCCACTTTAGCCTATCAACACATTCTGCATGCAACACTAGAGGTATTACTCGCGTGTGAATGTTGCCTAAACCACAGCTCCCTAATGAACTTAGTCTGACTGAGGTGTGGAGATTTTATGCTTACTATCTACAGCAATAATGATAACGAAGAACGTTGCTTAAAAATCTGACTCAGTCTATCCTCTTTATACCAACCCTACCGCAGCCCAGTGTTCCACCGCGCCGCCGACTCTCGCGACGAGCTCATTCATCACACTTCGAATACTTAAGTGCTTTACTGCGCCACCGACCCCTTATGCTCCAGTGTATTCGATACACAAACAATAGTGGCTCCGGGATCTTTTCTGTATTTTTCTCAGAAATTGATAAAATACCCTATTTACATGCTTAGGTATACTTAATTTTGTTACAACGCAAATGGATTGCAATACATAGCATTAACTAATTTTTGAAAAGCTTCGTGAGCAGTGTTGTAGATAATAATATTGATGACGCTATGTATCATGCGTAGGCGCACATCGTATTCATTTAATAGGGCTACATAACCGTGGCGCCAAATTAGAGTAGGTACTGCTATCTTAGACACTTTTTAGTTCCAATTAAAGTTTCATCCTATATTATCATAGTCTCTAAGAACTAACAAAGTATATTTGAAGAAACTAATAAGTTCAAAGAACTATAAGAAGACAGCACACCACGGACATTATTCTCCTTAAAGTTCTACTGCTATTGTTATTTTATTTAAAGTAGAAGTAACGGAAAAACCCAAAACGGCCAGACCCTGCAGAAATATATCCCACGTCAAAAGATATTCGTGTCAATGCAAAAATCGAATCTTAGACCCTTAGGTACCTTCTCAACCGGCACCATTAACCACTTCGCAGTGTGACAGGGCAGGGGATGTGTCGCAATAGAATTTCCTAAATAGGAAAATAATGATTTATTTTATTATCAGTATTAAGATAAGAAATTCCTGTTTCATGCTTCGGCATAGAGCACTAAATCATCGTGATAATCTGTTTTGAGCTCTGGAGATAATTTAAACACCTCAAGTTATCATATCGTTCCTAATCAAAAACTATATTCAGTGTTGCATAAGAATTGATTGAAAAGGTCATAGGTAAGGTATAAATAATTATGAAGAATGATAAAATATAGAGTGCCATCACCAGCGTCAGAAGATTTATTCTAACTGCATAATAAGTCTCGTCTATAAAAACTGTGAAGTAAGTTTATTTTATAGCTACGAGTAGTTGAGTTTTTCACATATTTTATGTACTTAAATTACAAAAAGTTTCAATATTGAATGAAATTGAACGTTCTTCCTTACAACGACAATATACGTGAGTAAGATACGTAACCTAGTCCAAAAGGTATAGAAATTCCTCTAGTGATTCGTCAGGACCAGTTCTATTTTGATTACTTCATCTATTTTCCAAATTGAAGTGTGAGAAGTGGACCCTTTTGCGACTCTTCCGACCGAAGTGAAATTCGCAAAGTGTACGCGAATGTTTACCGTAGGTACGTGTTAAGTGTTTGGGTCCTTTTCTACGGATCTACTTTATTTTTATTGCCCAAACCCACGCCCCGCCCTCACTAAATACTCGAAATAATATCAACTAATGTGTATCTAGGCGCAATCGATAATTATGTTAATTGGTAAATGGTTGGTCACTTAGATAACAACATTCCCGCAACATTCCATCGTTCATCTCGGGAATACCGGAATAGTTTCCATTTCTGGAATTATGAAGCGAAATATAGCTACACAGCCCGTGCCTAGTGTAGCCATGAGGTTGACAGGTTATTACAAATGCTACAAACTTTGAGCTTAGATTCTAACCTTATGCTTCTAAATTTTGTTCATATGTATAAGTCGAAATACGAAACCTTGTGTAGCAATTTGCTAATATTTAATAACCTAAACATTCATAAATTAAGGCGTATACGTTCTCTAAACCACTCCACCAACGGACATTCTAAGACTTTCATTCTCACAACCATTTTTTTGAATAAGCTAGGTTTATAAAGAAAAATTCAAATTACTGAAAATTCGATAACACAATTCCATTTTACTCGTTATTTACATATAAATTGGCGATTTCCTCCAAATTATGTTACTTACTCGGAACGCTACGAGTAAGTCATTTTAATATGGTTGAGTAAACGTTGTATTCCAAATAAAAGTTCTTCATTGGATTCGTTTTACTTTTTCTACCAGAAACTCGGTATTTTATATTATGCTTATATCATTTCTATTTTTTAAGATCTCGTTCGGTCTCCAAGGAGATTGATTGATGATATCTGAAAAAATATGGATAAGTAATGGCCTTTCACCAGCTTTCGCTATAGGGGCTCGTATCTGAGGTATTGTGTGCACCTATATTTCCTCTGCATACCTCTCTAAATAAATATATAGGCGCTGTGAGGTAAAAGATTTGTGCACATCTAATATAACTGTTTACTAATATCGTTGACAATGTTTTAGAAACAGATATTGTATAATACCGTTATATTTACACAATTATAATAGTGACCATTCTTTCAGCAGCGGAACGGATGATTTTCTAAATCAAACAATTTCTAATAGATAACAACATTTCAATTTAAACGTTTCTATTGTTGATGCAAAATAATATTCTGATAAAGGAGTAATGCTTGTATCTAAAGTATCGCTCCAAGATCGGGCATGAACAGTCGAGTCGGAAACTATTGTACGTGGTACAATGCCTTAAACGTGACTGTCTCTCAGCTGTTTGATAACAAACAGGGTTCCTGTTGCGACGTGATACGCCCCGAACGCCCTAAGGCAAACTTCTCGAAACTTCCGCACAGATTTCATAATAAATTACTTTTATGACGCCACTGAAAAAAGTCTATGCTAAATACGGTAGCGCCGTAACCATAATTTAAAAATATTTATAGGAACACTTACAAGTTTCTGTAATTTTCACCCTCAAAGTTTGCTTTTATTTAGGTACTTGGCAAACGTGCGGATCGTGCACGCTGCTGTAAACAAAATACACTTTTCATCCCATAATTTTTTTTTGAATTACTTTCAAAACCTTAATAATCTTACATGCAACTCATGTTACCGGAATAATGCAACAAATCCGCAGAAATATAATTCTGAGTTATTACGATTATAATGTTTTCGAAAGTGAAATATGTAGTAAACGAAAAAAACAAATCGATCAATGGAAGAGGGATTGATGTAAAATTAGTAGTTAGTGTTCGTGATGATGCACCACGTAACCAGTCCTTCAATGGCTCAATCATTGATGTTGATGGTGAGTGGGCGCTAACATGCAAGTATGCAGAAAATCTTTGAAATCAGTTTAGATCTTTTGACGTTACCCGCGCGAACATCCTTACTTTCGCATTACCTGTTAGCAGGATATAAGTAGGCCAGTAGGACGAGTCACGAGCCACAAGATAATTGAATAGCTGCAATACTGCGTTGTGTAATAATAAAACTATTTTATTCTGCACAACGCCGAGTATGTAGCTGATAAAAGTATTAGGCTTGAAATGATTTGGGATAAATGCTAACTTTTAGAATGCAAATTTTATGTAACAATTTTCAATGACAATGTTCTCCAGATTAATAGCAGACCCATTCAAACTGTTGAAAGTGCGACAGAAGTTGGCGGTTTGTCCGCCGTTTTGTAAGCTCTGGCCTATCGACAGCTGCAGCCCTTTGACTAATTAATATAATTAATCAGCGTCCATCGTTAGTGACGCAAATAGGGCAAAGCCTTTGACCAAAAATGAAAAAAAAACAACCCTTTTCCACGGAATGTTGGCATTTTTCAATCCCTTATAAACAGCTACGAGTATGCATGGAACGTGCATCGCGTTAGACGGCGCGTCAAGTGATTTTTCCGTTTAATGGTGTTACACGCACAATGTGGTCATATGAGTAACCATTTATTAATAGAGCGCTTTTGCAGGCTGGCTGTAACACTTCGTTGGTATGCAACGTTTGCTTATAGCAATCATGTGTGACGACGGCTCTGGATATAGGCTGGATATAAGTCTTTATGCGTTAAATATTTGATTCTGCCTGCGTTGCGCCTAGCGTATCGCCTACATAAACGAGCCTGAAAACATTCTACTTTCTTTATGAAATATGCAAGTTGCAACTTCTTAAAACCATCAGGTAAGAATAACTTGGGCTGTGTTAATAGCTTATTCTACTTAATACTTATTTACGCGCATATTTTGGAGGGGCGCAGACTGTTGTTTACCAAGTCGATATCCTGAAGTGAGACGAATTTTAAGCGCACTTGTTAACTAAAGTTGAAATTTCTTGTTTCCTGTAAACAAAGCTTATTTACAGTTTAATAAAAGATGGGCGGAAAGTAATTTGGTAATGGATACAGACAATAACGTCGCTGCCAAGTAGAGATATAACTAGTATACTTAAACCTTGGGTTTATTTACGATTTCGAAAATTTGGCATCCTTTAATATTTTTTTGTTTAAACTAAACCAATCACTTCACACAGCTTGCACATTTGTACTCGTACAGCAGCACAAAAAAATTGTGCACATCCTAATGAAGCTATTCCCCAATATCGCTGACATTGTTTTAGAAAAAATAAATCCTCCTTCGAGTACCTACATAGTTAACAAAAAAAATGGTTTTGTGTTCGCTGTTGATTATGTATTAGCAATATTTAAAATAAACATATAAACTTAGAAATAAATATTGGATAAACGTTTTCTTTTTTAAAAAAATGCCTTGATGCAGCAGTTTTGTAGGTACCCCTATTTAAAATACTATGTATTGAATGTTTCTACATTGAACTTGATAAACTATTCGCTAATTCAAACCTAAAACATAAATTAAATGTATTTTAGGAATTTAGACGTGGTACAGTGATTGCATATTCTGAAATGGTTACCAGAGTAGACTGTTACTTAACTGCTACAGTTACATAGCATAGGTATCTACAATTAAGAGCGTTTGCTGGGGGTGGAACAAAAACGTTGCATTTTTGTAAGATTTTCGTGATTATTTCATTGAACTGAAATAAAACTTGAATTTTTGGTCTATCATTATGTGCATAATATTATTTAAAAACACATTGAATTGTCTAAAATTAGGTAGTCGCTAATTATTTCCTCAATTTAATTAAAAATCGTTATTTTTAAAAATTTATAAGACAGTTAAAAATTTACTGTACACAGTTAAAGTTATAGTTATGAAATTGAAAGGTGCATTCAATAATAAAGAGATAATTTATACTTAATTTGAATTTAGCTAAATAATCGCGAAAACCTTAACAAAATGCGACGTTACCGATTTACCCCAAACGCAAAAAGCAAACCCTCTTAACTCCGGACACAGTGTGAAGTAAATAGTTATACAGTGTTACCACTTCGGGCGTACCGTCTCGGGACCGTGACGAGGGCGCTTCAATTAAAACTGTTCAAGTTTGTTTAAATGTTTGTGTCAGACCATCGCCGACCCCGACTTACGACACTGCAGATTCTCGTCCTGAAACGACTATGACAGATTAATTTAAGGGACGCCTTTGTTGTTTCGTAAGTGACATTTCGTAAATATTATTTGGACGGTGCAGTACACGATGTCTATTAAATGTAATTATATTAAATCAAGTTTAAATACACGTTGGAAAGACGACCTAAAGAAAGTGGCTGGTAGTGACTGGATGGCAAAAACAGAAGATCGGGCTTTGTGGTGCGCCCTGGTGTACGCTTATGTCCAGCAGTGGACTGCGATGGGCTGAAAAAAAAGAATAAGTTTAAATAGAGATATTAATAAAGTATTTGAACTAGCTCTTCGTCCGTGGCTTGGAGACTGTCTTTCCCGCCATAAAATAGCCTAAATTAAAACAAAATGGCCTATGTCACTTCCTGATGATGTGGCTTTATGCTGGTGAAGGAATTTTTAAATTGGTTTAGTAGTTTCGTAGCCTATTTAATACAAACAAACTGATCTTTCCCTTTATAATATTAGTATAGATAGAACTAGCTTTCCCCCTCGGCATCACCCGCGTAAACTTATTTTTTGTGACATACAGGATTTTTTCCGACTTAAAATATTTCATTCGAAAAATCCCGTCTTAGCACCTACGTCCCAAAAAGAACCCCTATTTAATTTTAGGGCACGCGCCGCCGGCCCCCAGGCCGATACCGCCGCAACCGATATGTCCCTGCATTTTAAATCTGTAATATCTTCGAAAATATTCATTCAAATTACATGCTGTCAAAGGCCATATTGATCTTTAATAAATGCACAATGTATTTGAGGTTCTTAATTGGATAAGGATTAATGCTGTATTGCTTAAAATCGCTTCGTAAGTAAGCCATTATTTCTCGTAAAAAGTAAAGGATAAAAAATGGTTATTGTGGGTTATCCCTAAGAGATATTACAGCGCAGACTTTTTTGTAGATCTTTTTAAGGTGTACAATACTGTAGTACAATATTTTGATCTATCTCGTAGGGTTCAGCCAGCGTGTTTGCAATGTAAGCGCAAATAAATGTGTTTAATTACATCACATTAGACACCTTTAAAATTATCAGTGTTTCTCCACTATTTTATGCATGTTATACATATAAACCATCCCCTTGAATCACTCTATCTATTAAAACCCGCATCAAAATCCGTTGCGTAGTTTCAAAGATCTAAGCATACAAAGGGACAGACAGACAGACTGACAGCGTGATATGAAGTCGTGATACCAACTCAAAAGTTCTTGGCTGAAATACTAGAAAGTATTTTCTACTAGTCGCTCATTTTTCGAACTTTGTTACACCCTGTAAACCATAATAAAAACTCTCTTTAATCAGGTATTTATAATGTTTCAAAAACAACCCTCTTCCTTTCATACTAAGTTCAGTTATATACTAGGAGAGAGTGGATATTCTTTCAGCAAAAATGAAATCAGGTTTTCGAGGCCATTAATTTTTAGACACGTAGCGCGGACGGAAACAAAATTTAACGCGTGCTGTTTTACAGGTTATTATTGGAAGCGAGCACTTTTTCATTTCCTACTGTAATATCAATGTGGCAAAAATGAAGCGATTTAAGGTAGTAGGTATAAAGGTAATTAGATTAATTTTAGAGAAGAATAAAATACATTGCATCAGATTATAGTATGTTAAACAGTAAATATTGTTCAAGATATTGATATCTGTGGAAATGGCATTCTACCTGAAAACCAAAAGTGTGATTTTATGGTTTGAGAGAGAAAACGACCGTTTCGTTATCTTGTTCTACCTAATTTCTTAATAAATTTATCTCTATCACGAAATGAAATTCAGACTGTTTTGTTCTTTATATTACTCTTACTGTGAACCGTGAAGTGAAGATGATGATATTAATCTTACCGTGTCTGAAAATCTCACTTTGGGTTCTAATTCGCAGATTCGGGATAATGTGAATACACTATTAAATTTGAGTTGCATAGTCTCTAAAGCTTGACTACAAGTGCCAAGCTGATGAACGTGTTAGGTAATTAAATTTAGTTTTTTGAGATTTTAGTAATACGTTTAAAAAATTGAACGTGTGTGTACAGAAGTGTGTTCATTCACCTAAGTGATTTCGGGTTCGAATTTTTTCAGAATCGTTCTACTGCGCGGCATAACATAATTGTCGATACTTTAATAACATTAGTAGTGTCGGAGGGAGATTGAGGACATTTGTACCCGGGTCAACAAAGTTGCGACCCGCGGCTTCGGTGGCTCATTCCGTTTGCAACTCGACTCGGGTTAACCCTTGACCGCCGCAAGGTACTTCTACTTCGCTGTTAAACTAATTAGGAACAACTGTGACTTTTTCTACTTAATCTTATTGTAGCGAATGATTTGGCGACCTATTTACGAGGGTTGCTTGGGAAACTATGTAACAAGCTTCTGATAAAAATAACGAACTACTTAACACACACAAGTAAAAGTGTACAGTCAATCTTTACAAAAGCTAGTTGAAGTCACTGTGTGATCAATCCGAATGCGGTTAATTATGCTGAGCAATCAACTAACAATTTAATTACTTTGGTCACCATTAGCATTAATGAGTAGACTCGAAGTCAGCACACTACTGATTACAGCAACCAAATAATTAAGTTGTCGGTAATAACAAACCGTTGTCATGATGTACACTCGTGTAATGGAGATCGATCGACACGGAAGATGGAGTGCTATTGGTCAGAGGGTAATAAATATAAAAATTGAGATTTTTAGAACAGACATGTAACAATTTTGTCCCATTATCTAGAAGAAGTAAAAACGTATAAACGAAAAGGATATCTAAAGATAGACCGCTAGAAAAACAAGCTTTGTAAATGATAAAATTCAAGAGTACAAACGAATATGATACTCAGATCATTGTTGTCAGATGTCGTTATTCTTATTTTTCAAAGCTATCATGACGAGCCGAAATTTTCACACGAAATGATATTTCCAGTAAAGGTTTGCTGTCTAACCCTTTTGTGTGTATTTTTTCGATACATTCACGTAAGCTGTTCTCTGTTCACCAACAAAACACAGTAACACAACAAGTAATTGCAAATGCTTTTGATGCCATTACGAAAAGCTTTGTTTTCATTTATTTTACTATAACTTCTTTGTTATTTTAACTACCTATCTAATAATACTTACTGAGAGAATCTTCTTTTGAGTATTTGAGTGTTTCAAATGGAGAGATTCGATTCGACATTTTTCGAAATAAAAATAATTAGTTTTCAAATTAAATATAAGCTTTAACTGCGTCCATAACTCTTGTTCATTTTTGACTCTCTACTAAACTATTATTTTATTATCTTTGTGAAAGCTCTCATATTACCATAGTCTTTACTTACTCTAGTATTTGATTGAAAAATTTAATATTTCTGAAGGTTTGGTTCGTTATGTGGTTTTCTCGGTATCCCTTCCTTTGGACAAATTATTTTTCGCCAAATTTCACTTCCCTTATCGCCTAAGTTTCATTTCCCAAATTAATGAATCTTCAGCAAATGTACGTTTCGCACTTTATTCATTTGGTCAAATTAGCATTTTGCAAAATTTTAATTTGTCAAGTTTTATTAAGACAAATGTTAATATCGCAAATGTTAAATTTTGGCAAATATTGTATTCTAGAAGATATTTGGCTAAATAATTACTCAAATTATGGCGTATGCAAATGATTATTTTTGCTCAAATGGGAATAAGCTGCCGGCGGCAGCGGCCGGCAAGTGCCAGAACCGAATGTCAGCGAAAGAACATAAGAGGCCAAAAAGTGTTGATATTAGACCACATCGCACGAGCCGAGGAAGCGTAGCGGGCGTGCCGCGGCAGCGGTCGGCGAGTGCCAGAACCGAATTGGCAGCGAAAGAACATAAGAGGCCAAAAAGTGTTGATATTAGACCACATCGCACGAACCAAGGAAGCGTAGCGGGCGTGCCGCGGCAGCGGTCGGCGAGTGCCAGAACCGAATTGTCAGCGAATTAACATAAGTGGCAAAAATTCAAAAAGAAATGTTTGTTTGCCAAATGTAATTTTGTGGATAATAGTTTGCGAATTTTGGGACAGGATTTTTGGCCAGTCATGAGTGATCCGGTTTTCTCGTTGTCTTTGACAACGTTCGTAGTTATAACCGAAATCCGCGAAAACCAAACAGAATCTTATTTAAGATTTACCTAATATCCAAACAGGCGTGGATAAGCACTCGTTGGGACTCTGTTTTATTTGTGTAATTCTCTAGTAAGCCGTTTAATCGTCCATCGCTTACTTAATGTTAAAGCTTCAAAGACTCGAAGGAGAGGAAGGTAAAGGCTTCTTCGAGTTATGAAATCCCTTTTCCACAGAATCGTGTCCGTATAAGTGAAGATTTAACAAAATATTTTGAACACAGACAATTCTGAATGGTATTCATCGAAACCTGTGTGAATTTTTCATGTAATTTATAAAATGTGTTTATCATCTTAAGAGTGAAGTTATTATCTGCTTGATAATTATTTATCCCTCCTATGCCCCCGTGCAATGGACTTCTTTTCAAGACTGCCCTACCGGCATCAGTTCTTATGTATTCTGCTGTATTGTATAATTTAATCTTTGAGCACGGCTGGGTAGCAGCTAACATGTTTCTCGAACCTGAAACCAAAATACAATAACAAAGAAAAAATATGCTTCACACAATTAGAAAGCATCAATATCAGAAACCGTTTCAGCTAAAAACTGCCTAATCTTCTTTCGCATCTTTCAAACGATTTTTTTTTTAATATAAAGCAGGCGAAGACAGAAAATATAGATGACTTTATTATACGGTTTTATATATGCAAAAAAATAATTAGTTCCAATATTCCCGACGTAGATTAATGTGATCTTGCAGAAGCCCTGGTTTGAAAATGCTTTAGCCAGGTTTTCAGAACATGCCTACATTATTATTTATGGAAAAACTTCTTAAAACAAGCAGTCTGATTCTGGTCTCTTTGTTTTCGAATAATTTAAACTTTTCCTGGTTCGTATCATATCGTGTCGTCCGTTGAAGTTTCAAGAAAAACTCTATTGAAATAGTACAGGCGAAAATAAATTATGAAGTATTGAGCGTACGATAATCTAGTTGTGGACTGCAGTAAAATGATAAGATCGTTTTGAGTTGTACCGCACTGATAGAGAAAGCTATTAAAGACTTGTTAGGTTGTAATATTGAAATGTTTTAGTATCGTTAGTTGTTCAGGGTTGTTTTCTGGCTTCGCTTTCCGCTAAAAAATTCAAACTGCATTACCGGAAAAACATTCAAAACCAAATTGCCTGCAATTAGTTTTACAGCTGCTACTAAAACGGTGGTTAGTGAAATTATTCGAGCTTGTGTCACGAACGCGTATGACAATAATTATGTAAATAGGAAATTCGGGAGCGGCGGCCTACGTCGATGGAATACGTCACCCTCAGTAATGTGCGGATTTAACGAGAGCACGTCCGTTCTGCGCGGCGCGCACTTGCTGGTCTATGACACACATGGCCAGTTTTAGATTTATTCATAACTAACAGTTAATGTTCATATTTATCTGCAGTTACTTGGGTTTTTGTGAAGTTTCTGACAGGAGTATGTCGCATCCGAATATTCCAACAGTTATGAAAGAATTGTCCTCTCTCATTTGATCGCATACAAAAGTTCGAACAGACTAACAAAATTTTTGGAATCAATTGATGCTTAATGAGTAGCTAAAAAAAAAGGGGGAGAGAAGGATGAAAAGCAAATTATTTGATTAAGGTACTTTCATGATTATTAAAAAGGAATAAAAGAGTTATCAGAGACTGAAACTGTTGTTGTTTTAATATTTGTTGTGGTTACATAAAATGAAAATTACTTAATTCCATCTTTTTAATGGGATGTCTTAAATATCCTGGGTAAATAATATTTAATGTGGCTTTAACTTCACTGGGCTATGAGTATGGCCGGCTTAATTTTCACCCAACTAAATTGACAAAACCGATTACGGGTCCAATTATTTCACATATTTTGCTTTATCTTTTGTACTGAAAAGAGCTTTACAAAACTGTACATATTATGTCTCCGATAGGCATCATCAGAGTTCTACCATCTTTTCATTTAACCAACCAAAATTGGAAGTAAAATTGGGTGGCTGATGCTTCGCAACGTCCATACATCTAAAAATCGCGATATTGAGAATCTCCGCTTCTTTAAAGTCATATTGACGGTGAAAACTTTGCCTGCTAGATCGATACGGAAAAAGGAAATATTTTTAATGCAGAGTATAGACGTCTTTTGTTTTTTTAATACTGATACATAAATATTTCGAAGGGCTTCTCCAGACCTTCTGATATGACTAATTGAGAGTGCTGATTTGTATACGAAATTGATTTGATTTCTAGAAAAATATAACATGTGCCAGCTACTTGGCCTGCTACTGCTGGTTTTCGCGTGGGCAGTGTTTGATAATATCATATCATTCGTGTATTTATTGTAGGTTGCATTTTGAACATCGGATACGTATTATAAAACTTAATTCCTTTGAATATTTTGTAATGAAATTCTTGAGATAGTGCTTTGCTTTTTATAACAATTTGCAGTTAAACCTTTCAATAAAAGTCTGTAAACGTGAAATTGAATTCGAGTTAAATCCATTATAACATCCGTGAGTCCTTTGCGGACACGCATTACCCCGGTATTATAGGTATTTAATACAATTCCGGCAACCATTGCACAAGTAAAAAGGGAAAGCAAAAAATCATGAGCTTCATAAAAAGAATATTCGTGGGCTAGCTATTTGAATAAATATCAAGAGAGAGAACCATTTTTCACTGCTCTGGTGATAATAATGACGCTATTTATCAACGACTCGAAAGGGTGGGTAATTATTAACGTTATATTTCGGTGGTTTCGTTTGTTTACTTACACTTTTTGTGCGATGTTTTTCCCGGTTGGCGACGCGGCAGTACAGTAGGTCATTTCGTTTGGCTGCGTGGGGATGGCTCCGGATGATTTATTGTTGCGTTGAATATGCATGTCGAGATGAAAAATGACGACAAACGTGTGAGTGGTTACTGTGCGAGGCTGGGATAGGACGGTCGATCTGTAGGGCTAACAAGCGCACCGTGAGAAAAATAGTCATGCGTTATCTCGCGCAATTTCCATTTGCCCTGTAGGTCGAGTTTGCTCGGCGCGGGCGCCCTAAAAGCGCTACCTACTTGTGCACTGAACGCGTCACATTGCGGAAGTCGTTAGGAAGATAAATCACTCACCACATAGGACCTATAATCCTTTTAAAATATTTAAGTGAAAGGCTTTTTCCACTATTCTTTATGACGCGGCGACCTGTTACATATTTCCTTCATTTTTCCGCCAGCTGAATACGAATGGATAAGGGCAGTTAACGTTCCCGCAATGCATTTAAAGCTTACATTGTATCAATTCGCAGCTCTTGAAGTTCAGATAAAGTTCTCGGCTGGATGGAATTTATGAAGTGTGAGATATTTGCCAAGTGCACACAAGATTCAAGTTATAGGTAGGTTGTTAGAAACAATGGCTGGAAGTTTTAGTTCGGCAGAGAGGCGTGTAGGTACTAGGCCAGTGGCGCGGCTCGCTGGCGCGCGAGCCCGCTAATACTTCGCTATTTTGCATGCAAACTCACCTAATTTTCGTGGTAACTGTATTGTACTTTCTGTAAAGCGGTTAACCTATTATTGCCATTTAGATATTTCGTTTTTAAAATAGAGCTTTCCAACCATTAACTTTGCTCATATAAGAGATCTGCTAGATACGGATGTAGTTCGCACACCTAAATGCCGCTAACAATCGTTTGTCGTATCTGAACAAACCTCGAGGGAACAATTGCATTCCACTCACAATGTCTAACTTGAACATGTCCAACGTATTTTATATCGTGAGTTTGCTAGCTAGACATTATTGGTGAAATCCGAGCTTTTACGATAGATTTATTTTTTATTTTTACTTGTGCCCACGACATTTTCTGACATCACCTACATAATCAGATTTTATGTTTTGCGCTCATTATGTATTCCAATTTTGCTAACGCAAATTATTTCGTTGTGAAAATGGGAAAATGTTTCTTTTTCTTGTTCGTTTTTATTGTAAATATTTTAAGGCCCTAGTTGGTGAAGATGAGACGACAACATGGTCTGTCATTATTAACTGAGAATCAAGGAGTGCTTTAGTTTATTCAATGAATTTTGCAATTAAACGACTACCTTCATATAGATTAATGGAGGGCTTACTGTAGACAATATATTACAATATACCTATCAAGATGTTGACGACATGATTGGCGTAGTGCGCTGGAGCACGGTTTCTCGCCTTTAATTCCGTAGTGTCCCGGGTTCGATTCCCGGTCAGGTCAATTCAGGAAATAATATTTTCTAAATTGGCCTGGGTCTGGGTGTGCTGGGAAACGCCCCTGGCTTAATTCCTTGTCTGGTACCTCGTAACACAGGGATATTTATCCCTACTTCGAGACCATGACAAGAGGTGTGTAAAAAAAAAAAAGATATACAACCAAGTGGAGGCATTAGGTTTGATGCCCGACTTCGCCACTAGCCGTTATGTGAGGTACTCATAGAACAGTCAATAGGACAGTCTAAGTCCGACCGTTTGTGTGTTTTATTTTTTATCATTTTCCTAAAATTTCTCCATCGCCAATCATAAAATCATTTCTGAACATAAATTCAATTTTAGCAAAATAATTCATTTTCCTAAACCTTAAAACGCCCAAAAATTTACTTCTTCCTCAATTAAACCTCGCAATTTCATCGATAGGCTCATTAAATCAATTCAAGAACAATCAATCTTTCACAGGATTCCATCCACTAATATAACCTTTGACCTCCTCAGTTATACCAAGATAGGTGTGATTAAGCGAGAAGGGTATTCAATCAATTCCGACTCGCAATTTGTGCGACGACTCGGCTCGAATACGATATGCAATGGATCTATACTTTCCTTTACTGTCCATTCTCCGCGTTCCCAAATTGGAGAAAAGCCGTCGGTCGATAGTGCTCAACTGCGTAGCATGTTTGTATAGCTAAGTGCCTAATTCTCACGAGGCTAAGAAGATAGTGAGCGACGAAGCCGAAGTAAAAATTGGATCTTATGCCCCGGGCGCTAAACCTTGGAACTGTCGACGCGCCAGTGTTTGAACTAGCAATGAGCAATCAAACCGCCTCGATAAACGGTGGTATTGTTTTCCCGGTTATTGCGATTCCGTTGCCGAGACACGCCCGGAATAAATTAAACTGCAATTTGGGGCCTTTAATATGGAGTGTTGTTAGTGCTATTGGACCATCGCGGTGCGGCGGCGCTGATATGAGCAGCATTCGAATGAGTACACAAAGGCGCTATGCTACTCGTATCTCGTATCTATCGGTAATGCAGCGGGCACACGATCGCTGCACCGCTGCACTCAGGGGATGGTGCTTTGTTACGAACATTCCACGCATCCACATGTCAAATTATCGTTCTCATACGTGGGCTCGTGAATTTGTTAGGTGCGCAGCATAAATCACAAGTGGAAATAAATTGTACTGTGCGCTTTGTGCATGACAATTGATCGATGCCGTTCCAGCTGCTAGCTACATTTTAGACAAATTTAAAACATCAATGTAACTGGGGTATTATGTCAGATGTTAGCATAGTAACACATTAATTTTTGGCTCAGTATACAGAAGAGATGGCCCAATTTGAGCAATGTTTCATAAGAGTACATGTGGTGGATTGCTTGCTTATACAGCCAGGTACGGCCGTTTGTTTGTGTGCCCACATCCACAGAGCTCGCTCGCAACGATTGTGCCAGTATGCTTGTACTTCTCTGTGCAGAACATTCATTGCGCACACAGGGCATTTATTGAAGCGTGTATTCATGCAATTCGATCGCATCTTGCATCCTGGTGAATATGCTTACCGTTAGTTGATGATCTGAGCGACCCCTTTGTGGGATGTAAGCACTAGTTAGAGCAATGCGGGCCTCTGTTTTCCCAGTAATTTGTTGTTAAATGGTTCTATCGTAACTGGATGAAGCCGGTTAAAGGAAATTTATTCTAAGTAATAGACTACATTCATTTAAATTTGCATGTATTTACGATCGGTTTGAAACGAGTTTATCATCGCGTTACTTGCCGTTCATCATGAAGTTTGCGTTGTAGTTTTTCACAAAACAATTACAATTTGCGTTTAAAGTGTTTTTAAAATTTAGAGTGTAACTCCTTTTTAGTTTTTGGATTAGTTCCAAACACAAGGAAACTGTGATTATTGTCGATAGTAATGTTCCGTTCGCGAAGGCTTACGTTAAAAACATTTACATCAGTTTATTTTCATGACAAGTTTGTTAGTCCGTCGAGTTGGGCACTGGGAACTATCTCGGGAAGAAATGATTTCCCAGAATGAATAAGCGCCGTGCACCGAACATGGCGAGTGTGCACTGTGTACCTCCCTAATGAGATTCTATCTTAATTATTTTTCAGTGTTCCTCGTAAATTTCCCTCCCGAGAGTTGCTGAGCCATTCCGTAGCGGAAACATCCTTTTCTGGCTTAATTATTTCCTTTTTTTACTGTGTTCAATATTCATTCCGATTTACGCCGAGCAGACATTAAAATTCATAACTTGGCTATTATACCCGTCAACATCTGGCGCCACTGGAAGGTTATTATCTCGAACTCTTAGAAGGGCATTAATTAATCTTAAGATCATAGTTTAATTGCTTTTTAGAAGTGCAATTCTGTGTGAACAATTGTTATTTGTAATGGGGGAGGCTAAAGAAAGTCGTATATCGTAGCTCTAGATTACCGCTAGGCGTCGAGCTGGCGCGTTTCACTTAAGTACGTTAAAATATGGTCTACATTTAGTTGTATTTGGGTAGAAAGAAATTCCTTTAAATTAAGCTAACGATAAATTTGAACGTCTTCTGTTAAGCACGATAAAAGGAAAAACACTAAAGTACCGCATCATTTCCACGAGTATAACGCTTACGCGTTTGGATATGTCCCTGCTCCCTATCCCCCAGCCAAACACAAGTGTTGTGGACAAGCCAAAAAAGAAATTCCAGTTCTTAATTTGAACAAAGTTTGATTCAGCAAAATTTAAAACTGAATCCCCCGGTTCACTTTCATTTTACTATCCTGAATTAGTGCGTCAAAGTTTAAATTAGATCTTGAATCACCTGAGATGTAAATCAGTCTAGTTAATTTAATTGAGTGAATAGAAGTTTTTTCATTTAAATTCTATAAAGATATGATCTTGTGGCTTCTAATGGTACGGAATAAAATAGTCTGAGAGCGATAAAGCAGTGATTTTACTTCTAATGTAAAAAGTAGCAGCTGCTTGAAGTAAATTATTGCAGGCGTTAGCGAATAAAAAAGAAAAGTAAAGCCAAACACTATTACTTACCAGTATTTATTGCTGTCCCCAAACATAAAGCTGCGATATTACCCCGGAGACTGCCGGCATTACCTGTCCATTCGATTAAAAGTGGAAACTTTACGATTTTCCGTGGCGCATCTTCGAGATTGGTTCGAGTTTAGCGCGCGGTGTATCTACGAGTAGATACTCGTGCACGCATTGAAGTGTCGTTTTATTGCTCGGACACCACTATCGGTGTCTTAGCCACGCTGGGCTCGCGCGATAAATTTGCCTTGGCGGTTCACGCCCACTAACGTCTACTGGTAAAGGGGTTGACATCGCTGCCAAGGAAAGGCACTCGTAAATAAAGCACAATGCCTCCTATCTCACGCCGACACGCCTGTGCTATGCACATGCACCGCCCTCTATCATATGCTATAATAAAAATGTATCGATAATACGAATGGATAGTGTTCCAATGCTTCTTTTCTTCTTTTACGATCTCAATGTTTTATCTCTTAGTCTCGATCCGCAGGTAATATAAAATGTAATGCTTTTCTACTTGGTAATATTATAAAAAAGAAAGTAAAGTAAAATGTAATTAGCCTAAATTCAATCCTTCTGCTGAGTACTTATCATTGAAACAAGCCATCGCTAAAATGGATAGATATTGATCAAGTCATCGGTATATTAGATGGGTATTCGAACCCACGCTTACCAAAAGCCGACCACAATCTCTGACTATGATCCCTATATTTTGAAAAGACTTTTCCTCGACCCAGGATTCGAACCCCGGGTTTCTGCTTTGGTCCGAGCGTTCTTACCACTCGGGCATGCGAGTGTTATGAAATTATTGTGAACTTTATTTGTCATCCATTTGAAACAATTTTTAAATTACCAAACCTCAAAATAGTTCAATACAAAGCTTACGGGAAATAAAATTAAATTGTAAAATCATAAAATTCGGTCGTTTGCTAAAACTGAGCCAATTACGTGTAAAGGTCTTTCGGGTTTTATTAGTAGTTTCACAGTTTAAAGGGACTTTACATAGCCGGCTGTTATTTCCAATGTTCATGGTCCCATAATTAGCTGAGGAATAAATAAATACTACGGGGAGATAAAAGTTGTAGTACAGTGCGAAGAGACTGGCAGCTGTATTTTTGTTTTTGTTTGTAACAAAGAGTTGGTAACACAGTTTAGTTTAGCTGGTCTAGACCATGACGATTCCAGAGTGGGAGAATGAGTCGAAATCTTTTTATTGAGGCCCTATTAGATTACCAGCTAGCTGCAACAGCGCTGGCCTAGGCGCGCTTTGCACCGACCGAGCTTTAATAAGCTAATTTCACACCAGCCTCAATAATGAGGCGTTTCGTTTTTTTTTGTGTCTGTAACTAATTCCGTTCCTAAGTTGCCTTTTTGTTACTCAATGTTTTTATGGGTTTTGTGTTTTTCAACAAATTACTTCTTTTATAGTCTAACGTTGCTTCTACACACCTGCTATTTATGCCTTAGAAATCTAAAAGCCATGCTGTCGGGTCTTTTTACGTCATAATTTGCAAAATCGCGAAATCAGTTGCGCGCTTGACAGGGGTTTTTTCGCCTTCACTTCCTCTGAGACCCGTTTTACATTTTTATTTAACTCCTTTCGGTCTAATTTAATATGCGGCCTCGCAGAAGTTGAAATTGCGAGAATATTTTCGCATTTGCTAAGTGTACCGTGAATACAATTTTGTATACTTGAATTCGTCCCCAATTCTATGGACACGTGCAAATTATTGAGGGTGCATTATAATCAGCTAATGCCTTCCTTACAATATTTATGTAAGCAAGTTATTTTATATGTATATCTCTTGCCTTCAAAGCTTTTGTTTACTGTAAAAAATAGTATTATGATTTTTTAATGTTAAGTGGTTAATGGTTTTGCTCTTGTTCAAAACATTGTGAAGGTTCTGCATTTCAGAAAGTGTATGCACTTTTTACTTCCTTATTGTATTTTTATTCGTTTTTTTTAAACTCTTTGAAAACTCCACAAACACGAATCTAGCCCATTTTTATGGAAAGCAAATTGAAAGTTCGGATGTTATAGCCATTATTGTTACAAATGATTGCTAGAAAGTCAGCTTCCTTTCTTATTCCCTAAATCTTGTATATTCAGGCTAGTAGTATTAGCCTACCACTTTAAACACACTACTTCTTTCTATTGTTAAATTACTCGCGAAATCATCTTTGTTATATCTACCTACATGTGAGTATGTAAAATATAAGATAAGTAATTCTTTATTGCACATCTAAGTGCATAATAACAAAATGCCTAATACACGTAAATCTTAATGTACAATTTGGGCGGTCTTATTGCTAGAAGCAATCTCTTCCAGACATAGGAAAGATGATATGTTATGATGTATATATTTTTTACATGGGTTCAAATTTAATTTTCTTTAGTGCAGTGTTTTACGTTGAACCAATCACGTGTGATCTGTTTCCTCAAACATATTACTCAAAATGTCTTGTTTTTGACATATCCCCGAATCCAGAAACAAAAATCGAAGTTGATCACACTTCAAGTTGGTGGTGTCATATCACTTGAAATGTATCAGTAGAAATGAAAGGGACAGTAGCAACTAAAAGTTTCGGTGACTCGTTTCTTTGTCGTACCATCCAGACGTGGAACGCTCTTCCAGCACATGTGTTTCCTTCCTCCTATAGTCCCGGGTTCTTCAAGCGGGGCGTGAAAAGGCATTTCTGCAGGCCTTCAAGGTGGGGATGGCCAGCCCAGTGATTCGTTTGAATGACTGGGCTTGTCAGCCTCATATCTGGACCTCACGGCCGCTTTCCATCAGGTGGAGTGAGGTCATCTTGACGGGTAATATAAAAAAAAAAAATTTACACTTAAGAGCTACTCATCTTTGATTATCGTTACTGCATTTGAGCGTTATCAAAGTTAGAAGTGTCATTGAGTCAGCTGGTAAGCGTGTAACTGTTAAGTCACCTAAAACCAAATGGGATTTCATTTAATCTACTCTTACAAAACGAAAATCTCGCCCTTCCTTGATAGGAATTTAGACTGCCCTCTATTGCGAGATTTTTAATTAAATCTGCTTTGATCAAAGAACTGGAATGTCTCTTTGGTAAAATGATTAAAACCAATATAAAACGTTGCTCTGTAATTATTTTACCTTACTACTTAACCAATTTGAAACTGTTTTTATGAGTTTGCCTTTTCCAAAAGGCAGTTCAAAGGAAAAGCTTACCCACAATGAACCGAATGGCGATTCTACGTGAGTATCAGAGTTTCCGTATATTTTTTCGATGTGTGAAAACTGTATGCGCTTACCATATTAATAGGCAGCGATCCGCCGTAGCTTTGACCAGGTTGCTCTATTTGATGGAATTCCAAAAGTGTTTTTTCAGGTCAAAGTTGTTAAATTTAATGCTTTACAGGGTTGACGTCAATTAAAAACGTGTTTTATACAAAATGAAATATAGAAACTAGATCAATTCGATTATTTACAGATTCTAGACTCTCACTCAGATTTTATTACTACATTTATCTGATCTATTTCCAAGTTATATTTCATTCAGCTAGGTAGTCTACATAGAAGCCAGATTATGTATAAAATATTCTGTAAAAATTCAACCCCTCTGTCTGTTCCTTATTTATTTTCCGGACAAGATTCGTGGCATAATTCTACTTCAAAAATCTTTAAATACGAAAAATTCCTTCAGTGTCTAGTTCTTTTATCGAAAACCTTCCTTTTTCTAAGGGCGTTACTCGCCCGGCACAAGCATCAATAATTAAAAACATATGTAAATCAGGTTGAATATGGTTTCTTACATATTAGACATGATTTTTTGTTTTTAAATAAACAAAGATGCGCGTTTGACCCTCATGAGCCGGGCACGATAGTGGGATTATCACCAAAAACTATATCAACTTTTACTTTTACTTTTACTTTACTTTTACTTTACTTACTTTTACTTTTACTTTAAAAAAAAGGAAACAACTGAAAAATCAATTTTGATAAAGTTTGTCTTTTCTCTATCACCATGATTTCCTCCTCAGTGCTTCGAAGCGTGAGTCATTTGCACTGTCGGATAAATAAAATAAATATCCCTGGACATTATTCCACACAGCGCCATCTAGCCCCAAAGTAAGCTAATTAAAGCTTGTGTTATGGGATACTAGACAACGGATAAACATACTTAAATACATTTTCTTTTGTAAATACATACTTATTATACATAGGAGACACCCAGACCAGTACAAACAGACATGATCATAATAAGGATAATAGGTAAGTACCACTGTTAGTGTGCTGCAAAATTGATACCTAGTGAGTTCTTCAATTAATGTGTGTGTCCGGTATGCCTATCGTGCCTGCTGTCACACGAATTCTGTTTCTCTTCACCTTACCTAAAACGATCAATCTTACCAGGTTGTTATGATATCATCAAGAAACGTGTCCTAGGAGAACACCAGCACAGCCAATGGCGACACAGCCGGTTGTTTAGTGACAGCTCCTTTTGTATCCAATCATTTGTGCGTTAAGCCAGTCTTGGGCATGCAATGTCAGCACCACGCTTTGAATGCCCTAATACGTTCAAGGTCTGCTGCTTTGATGTTTCCAGTCAAATGTAAGCGTTATTTTGTAAAACAAATACGAATTATAGTGGCGGTAACACGTGTGAGACAAAAGCGCCGACCGCGTCTTGGCTGTCCGGAGGTTGCCTTCAAAGCGACGATAGAACGATAACAACTTAAACTTTACACAAAACGTGACAACGCTTAAACAGCCTCTTACACCAGACTATAACTAGACCTATTGTTTACCTAAATATTAATTCAAACTAGGAACCAAATCGACTTTAAGCACTTATTTCTTTAAGTAAATTATTTACCGAAGTTGGTAGCCGAGATTTTTTATTTATTTTCAGACAAATAAAAAATTGTTTTATTCAACCTTTCCTGCAATTTACCTCATTTGCTGTCAAAAAATTGTTTTGAGAGCGTTAGCTGGGGGTGGATCGAAAACGTTGCATTTTTGTAAGATTTTCGTGATTAATTCATTGAATTTAAATAAAACTTAAATTTTTGCTCTAAGATTGTGTGCATAATACTATTTAAAAACACATCGAATTGTCTAAAATTAAGTAGTGGCCAATTATTTGCTAAATTAAATAAAAACCGTTTTTTTAATTAATAAGACACATAAAAATTCACTGTACACAGTTAAAGTTATAATTATGAAATTAAAAGGTGCATTCAATAATAGAGAGATAGTTTATACTTAACTTTAATGCAGCTAAATAATCACGATAACCTTAAAAAAATGCGACGTTTACGATCTACCCCAAACGCAAATAGCAAACCCTCTTAAATTAATTTTATATTGGAGAGCAGATTAAGGGTTGTGATTAAAAGACATAATTATTTTACGAGAGGGCACTGTTATAGCAGAAAACACTTTTCAAGAGCGGAACGCTTGTTTCAACCATTTTATAGCAAAGAATATCAACAAATAGGTATTCATTGCAAAGTTGTATTCATAATGTAATTAGAATAAGCTGAAACACTGTACGTACTTACTGACTTCTGTTTTTCGTATGCAGTAACGAAACTACTCGTACTATTGTTTATGGCTGTCGCGGTTGTGCATAAATTGACCTCATTGACAGGTTTGGTGGTTTTAAGCGCCATCATTCAAATTTTACGCATTGTCTAGGATAGTTCAAACTTGTAGCAAAATGTGCCGGTTGAACTAAGACATGGTGCGAAATGCTAATACTGAAACTACATATACGCGTACAGAAATAAATGCACTGCGAACTTGTTAAAATACTCCTAATCCCAATACAATTTTTTTTGCTAACGATAACGTAAATTTAAAGTGGCAACTCGTGGTAGACTCACTGTAGTCACTTGGTTACATGTCAAAGTTCACATTTGATTGCGCTGTCAAAAGCAACCTCAAAACTATATCCTCAGCGTTTGTCAGCGGGGACTAATCTATTCGGGAAACATTTCAGTAAGTTTGCTTCCATTAGTCAAGTTTAAAACGGCTGCCGGACGAACATGCGCTGTTATCATTTAAGACTTCGCAACTAACAAGGGTCTTCGCTCGGCTTAATTAACCTCTTTAATTGGTATTTCTGGAGACCCGGGTAGACAGTGCTCGGGGCATTCTGCGATGCGATGAATGACAGTCTAACTTATGACAGTTGACTTGGATCTTTCACTGAGCGTGAGGAATCAAGGCGAAATGTTTAAGGATAAACAAAACAGCGGCATCGTTGCTGATTTTGTGTGTATCTCCTGAAATAAATACTTTTATATTTTTTGTGGGAAGGACTTTACAAACAGCTAAGGTGGTCCAAAGTTTAAAAAATGATGGTAATTAAGGGTTTTGTACAAAGTTTGGGCCCAAAATTGTCGTTGTTTTGGCCGCTGCGTGACAATATCGCGTTTGTTTTGGCTGCACGCCATAACTGTCACTCTGCATAAGGTAAAATACTTTGAGCAAGTTTTTGCCCTTTCTTGCTATGTGCGCAGTCATTAAAACCTGCGCGTTTTAAGGCTTTTGTTTTAGGCGTCATTTTTCAAGGTAGGCACTAACTTTCTCAAAAATCTGAGATCATTCATATGATAAAGTTAAAATATTCATATACACTACATTTTTAACTTCAAATACAATAGTCAAAGTTCTAATAATAAACATTATTTGATCAAATCACAGATAGCTTGATCTATTCACTATTTCGGCAACAAACAGGTGGGTTCTCACTTCCCTATTTGGAATATGAGTCGTTAGTGTGTGCGTGTAAACAGCAAAATCCTGAAAATCAACATTCACTGTGACATCAATTTACCTTGATGTGTTCATCCCTAGCAAGAAATATGACACTTGTGTTTAAACAAGCTGATGAGATGTACCTACTTAGTTACTTGTTTCATTATTCGTCCTGATAAATTGAAGATCCCAGAGAAATGAATTTCTGAACCACAAAATTAACATGACATACATATTTAATTTCCTCAGCATATTTCTGTCGTCCTAAAAGTTAAATCCCTATGGTTTTTCTTTAAATATTTATGAAGGCCCCGACGTCCAGTGACTTTTAATACTTTAGAAACATTATCATATCCTTGTCATAAGCTCTTTCCGATAAATATGTTAGCGAACAACTTCTGCATGAGTGAGCGTTTCCAAAACGTTTTTGTATAAATATTTTCTTACGTTCATAAGCGTTGTATTTTCTCAAATAACTGGAGAAGCATTGAATTTAAAGACCGAGAACAGACGTTTTCCTCGAAGATGTTAACAAAGAACCGCAGCGATTCGATAAGAGATAAATTCATTTAGGGGGTGATGATTTATCAGGAGCCCGTGAAGCTCGCGCGCGGCGTCATCGTCGCCGCTTCCTCCCACCGACATATCTTTTTGATAAATTGCTTAGAAATCTGCGAAAGAGGTAAAATTTTAAAACAGATAATTTTCTACAATAACGACTGACGGTTACTTAAATTGAATTTAAGACCGTTATTGACAGAGAGTGTGGATGTAAATAAATATCTAGCTTTTATTCTTTATTTAAAACGCTTTTTCGCATCTACATAGAAGGCGAAGTCCTCCGGGTCGATCGATGAAGATATTTTTATCGGCTCTCGTCAGAATTCGCCCGTGCGGCAGCTGCCGATGACGTGCCTTAAGCGGCTGTTATGCCGGCTCTCCTTTTATTTATGATCCAGTAGAGCGCTGCTTATTACGTCTGCGGGTTCGAGACATGTTCCATATGCCAGCTTTTCCTGCCTTCCTCTCCGACATTGTCGCATATTAAGACGTTTCTACAGAGAAACTCCTAAGACTAAGTACTCTGCTACAATTAACATAATTCGGCACATCTATAATAATTTAGACTGCGTAACGTTGGAGCAGAAAACCTCCTTTCAACCAAAAACAGTTGTTACGAGTACAAGTTCTGTAGAAGTTGACTAATTGCTCGTATAACTACGACAATTTGTATAATTTAGAAAGTTTCACCTTATATACATAAATCACACGTCAAGTTTCAGCAAAGTTGCAGAGTTTACTTATATTGTTATTCACGGCGTATTTTGAAACCGTGCAGTGATGTGTTCCCGCTAAGCCCCCACATATATTTCGCCGTTTTTGTCTATCACTTGGCAGCAACTTCCCTAATGTTTTCTCATTCGCCCGTAGTCTTTCCGAAAAGTTAGCTCATTCCTGTCTCGGTGGGTGCCCCGACGAATTACGAACTCCGCACTCAGTCGCCGATGCGTGTAAAATGTCTTTACGATCCCCTAAATCCTGCAACGTGCGATTTACTGACGTGTACTCTTACACTCGTTTTTTTAATCAACTAATTGCTAATTGAAAAACTTTAGGAGCGTCGAAGAAGCGGGCAGAGTCGAAGAAGTTTTGTCGCCTCAGGTACGGAAAAACGCTCTGACCTACTTTTCATCCCAAAACAATACTCCATTATCGTCAGGGAACTACGAGTAGTGTTCAAAACAAGAGTTCTAAAGAAAATAGTGCCCGGTTTTAGCTGGTTGGTTAAACCGAATTTCATAATAGATGATCCTAACACTAAATAACATCAGGACCCCAGACATCACATGCCTCAAAGGGAATGATAACATGTTTATTGTTCAGAAATGTCTACATTTCCCGTTTATTAATGTTTATACGTATATATCAACGACCGTCTAGTGGTAGGTAGCATTTGTCTGTCGTTTTGTAAAGAAGGCCTTTCAAAATTAGCTAGTGGAAGTTGAACTTATTATTATTCCCACATTAGCTGCACATGCCTTCGAAACTTTCGTAATTGCATCTACGGTCATCAATGAGGCCTCATGGTTAAAATACACTTTAGGTAATCAGTGCATTGGGCCGATATTGAAGACAGCCTGCAGAACCTCGGCTATTAGCTATTAGCTGTCAGCCCCCGACCGTTAGGAAACGGCTGTCGTCTGCATAACATAGTTAAAATCGCGCAATTCTATCAGAGTCTACTAACGTTTTCTACCTACTCCCCGTAGCTCTACCATCGCTCGGCCTGATATGATACTGCGCTGTTTGTATATTCGTTTACACACTCTCCGTTTACCGACACAAATTATCTCGAACGTGGAGATCGCTCTTAAGATTACAAACATTAAGGATCATCGCTGACATTACCATTTTGCTGCGAAAATTTTAACTTTATCCAGGAATTTGCATACATTGCCTAAATTTGATGTAGGTACTATGAATATTGGCGAATAATTGCCTTTTACAAGGGCTCATTTAGGAAACTTTGTACTGATAGTATTTACACAGACAATGAAATCCTATGTAAACTACCCTGACGTTTGGGATATGTGGGTAATAAATTCAGGGTCCTTCCAGAACTTTAGATATTCCCTTTAATTGGTTTCTGTATTGGAATACTGAGCCAAATAATTAAAACTTTTTAAGATAAGATCATCATCATTCCCAGCAATAAAATGTTTACTTTACCCGTAACTATCCTAAATAGGTGATTAAGGGCGGCTTGTATCATAAGATCAACAATATTCCATTGACATTGACGTATATTGACTCAATATTAGTCATTATCAGTTATTAGTTTATTTGCGTTAATCATAAATTTGGAATATCTTCTTACTGCCTTTGGTAAATGTTAGGCTGTCTTGCTCATCACCCATGAGCGCCTTTGGCTGTGATCAAAGCAAATTTATCATATTATCTATCCATCTTATAGTAACACTTCATTAGTATGCTATTATCAAGTTTGCCTTGCATTGACATCTAACTAATGTCTCAGCAGTCGACGGGTAAGAATTCTAGTCCCGAAACCTTGGGGTCATTGAATCAAGGCAGAGATCTGGGGTTTTGTTCAACTCACATTTATCAAGAGTTGTCTCTGAATGATGGGAGAACTCGTGATTTGAAAAGAACTGCATCAAAACAAAGAATTATAAATGTCTGCAACTGTCCTTGGAAAACTCTTAAATCAGGTCCATATATTAATATCTGTGGACATTCCTATAATATATATATTCCTATAATATTATATTATACGTTTGAATATTTTAGTAATAATGCCCTACAAAATTTGCTACCTACTCGTCTGCACTCCACCAAAGTTTTTACGAAATTCTAAAGGGACTGGAAATTTTGCAAGAGGGTTGAATTGCCATGCGAAACTAGTCAGTAAGTGGCAGTACAGAATGACATTGAACTTGATTTTCTTTCCAGAGTTAAAATATGATTTTCAGAGCGCTTTTATTCAAATTTTTACCACATTCTTTGGAAAAAAGTTAATCTCAAGGGATTTCACCAGTTGTATGAGTCTAGTTCCAGGGAACTAGCACAGGTGCTGTGCTTGTGCCTGAATTTTCTCAATATTTAAAAAAGTTATGTAAACAAGTTCCGTGACATCAATTTCGTCAACTCTATATTGAATATAGCACATTATTTTTATTGTTACTATCAAAATCGGCACAGAGGTCACGCCGTCCCGGGCTTTTGTTACACGTTATCGCAAAATGATTAATGGAGTTTGTAAACGAGGAGATGGTCCGCATAGTTTAACCCTCTCCCGAATTTCTCCGATTCGTATGAGCGGGGTAGTTTTATAAGGCGGTAGAGTTGCGAGCGCGCGCAGTGGGCCGCGGATCCGGCGCGTTCCTTCGAGCTCGTTAACGAAACAATAAATAATGATTTGGAAGTCTCCACCGTTGCAGCCATTGTTCCCTCATCATATTTTCCGTCGGCCAACCGGTACCGTTATATTTCAACTGCCTTGCTGTCAATGTGCTGTCGTTGCATCCGGGGAAAATGAACTGATATTGTAGCAATTAAGCTTCAGAATGAGCACAGAAGTTAGGACATGGTTTTATTTTGAATCTTTGTTCTATTGAAATGTTATTCCGACTTTTGGGTCGTTAAGTTAATTTGAGATTGAAGAAAGTACTGTTGTTTGTCTTGATATATCAATTAAACACTTTCTATCATTCATATCAAATTTTTCAACCTGCGGCAACTCCAATGAGTTATTATACCTAGTAACTTTCCATGCATTGTTAGTTACGTAACACGACACAGACATGGGTTGCAGTTTTACAATAGTGCAATATGTAGTGATTTAAGGTTACCTGTACTTTTGTGTCCTGAATGTAATATTGCAAAGATATGCATATCCTTTACAATATTTAAAAAAAGTCAACAAATATTATCTAAAGTAGACTGATAGTATAATAATTAGTTATTAATCAATTAAGTATGTACAATGTGACTAATAATCTGTTTTATTGTTTCAGGTAAGTGTGCTCCGAAGTAATTGCTATGTGTCCTAAACGTGAGTCCACCTCCACTCAAAGGTAAGTAATATTCAATTAATAATACACTTGGATTAAATATAGCGTTTAGTATCAAATCATAGACAATCGACGTTACAGACGAGTCTACTCGTTGTTATGTAAAAATCATCGACAACTTGAAAGTGTTATCAATGGAGCGTTTTTGTGAAGTTATTCACTATTTCAGATGTGGAAAGTAATAATTTCTGCGTGAAACTAGGCATATATCACTAAGGGTAAAATATATTACCACTTATGTAAATATAGGACGCGCAATCTGGATACTTTTTTCAGTCACCAAGGCCGACTTAAGTATACGAGTATTCGAATATCACAACTAGAAAATGGAGTTGCTTATTTTCACAGAAATTTTGGTCAGATTACGAAAACTTTTATCCTAGAAATACTAATTCTTCAAATTACTTTTTAAAATTTCATTTCTGTCGAGTACTTCCATATGATATATGGAACTTTTTCACAAGTTCATTACCTGAAGTTTGTTGGGAGTAGTAGAAATGCTGCAAGCGTCTCTCTCTCTTTAATCATTAAAATCGCAACGTTATAAAAATAATTTCAAACTTGAAGAGCTTAATATAATGACTGTGTCATGTTTACTCGATAACAAGCAAAAAAAAACTATGATATCAAACTTAGTTCTTCTTTAACGTAAACTCGTAAAATCGTATTTATGTAACAAAATACACTTAAAAATTTAATAAATCTTGCCGAAAGTGTAGGCTTTGTTGTCGTCATATTGTAACTAATTTATCTTTCTTTATTAAAGACATACAAGTTAAAAGTTTTATCCAGTTTTGGTGGCACCAGGCATTCTTCTCAGGAACAAAACAAAAAAGGTATTTAAGGAAATATAGCAGCCATCATAAAAACTTTAATTTCAACTTTAATATTACAAGCTCACATAACACAAAGTTAAGGAATATCACGTGCAACCTTAATTTTATCCACAAATGGACAGTTATAAACCATATTTCCCGTATACCGATAGATATTAGAGCTAGAAAGTTGTGAAAATTTCTATTACGTGCGAGGATTCCCGTCCGGAGAAATAATCTAACTCTGCATCAGCTTCCGATTGAAATATTTTAAAGAGTTCAATAGGTATATCCTGTATAGTGCCTAGCCTTAGTTGAAAGCTAGACTGAGCGAAGACCAAAGAGCAAGTGAAAACAGTTGTCCTTTTGGGAAGTTGACTAAATGAACCTAAACCAAATATTTCAGCAAGTGATAGGATTTCAGAACTTATATTTACAGTCTTATTAAAGCTTAAATTTTAAAATAACGGACAAATCTTATTTCTGCAGTGATGTGATAAAAGGAAACTATAGGTGGTAAAAGAGGAGCAGTAGTTGTGCAGTTATTGTTTAGGGTTCAACAGGCATTGTCGGATCGGACGGAACATTGTGTGCTGGCGGCAAACAGTGCGCTTGGAGGCGCAAACACAACGCAACGAAACGTATCATTCTACCTTTGAATCGCACTAAGAGTGTCCGGCGCTACAAAAAGCGTAAAGCGCATTGTTTTCGCGGTGGAAAAGGAGTGTCCAGCGCTGACAAGCGATGTCTGGATCTAATGGACCGCTATTTACTTTGACTGAGGGCTTTTACGATAGAAACAACCGAGGTCCACTGTGGCAACACTGGGAGTATTTGTTTTATGGTTACCTTGGGGGAATACTTTATTGGGAAATATATCACAGTAAACGATTGAATTCCTATCGTTAACTGCAACATTTTGTCTTGGCTTAGTTTAGTAGCAAAGCATTGAAAGGAAATAGAACCGATTCTGTTTCACAACTTAGTATTGTTTCATGTACGTTGGGTTTCTGTAGGTAGCACAGATCACTTAAGCTTCTCACGTTGTCGCCAGATTGTGCTCGGCCACCGGTGCGGATTCGGTCATGAAATCCTACGTTTTGTAGGTATCATTAAAAGGAAATAGGTTTGATTTCACTTTAGATTTCCTGTGATTACGCTAGCTACAAATTAAGCGAACGACTGCATTTTAATGTTAATGGTTTTAGTATCAGAAAACCTTCTTGTAGGTACTATTTCTTATAAAAGTTCTAGTCTTTACTTAACTATGGGAAAAAGACATCGTAAATTCTGATTGTGAGGCATGATTTTACATAACATACACCGTCAAGCGTTATATACGCGTGTGATGGCGACGCGTGACGTTGTGTCGCATAGTGTAAAAACGCACTGACTTGGCGTGTAATGTGCTCACATTTAAATATCAGTTCTTATGCGAAAACGCGAGGAGATCAAAAGACAGCCAAAAACAATAAACGGGAATGGGGGCCGTATTCTCTAGACGTTTATTCGCTTTTAGACATATTGACATATTTACGCAGGGTGCCGATACTAAGTTCACCGAATAAAAAAGATTTTGGGTGAATTTTGGTTAGATTAAGCTTACTTCAGCGAGTACCGTTTTAAAAAAATATATAAACGAAGACTTGTAATTGGCGATGACAATATTTAATTTTGACAGTACTTTTTGCGATTTGCATTTTATAGCCTGTTTACTCAAATGTCCTGTGTTGAGTTAAAGCGCCTTATACAAAAGAAACTACATTGGCACATTGACTCGTCATCGCCCAGCAACAGCAACAGCTCATGGAAGACACAGAATTGAAATGTTTCATATCAAGCTGTTTTTGTGCTACAGGGATCCACTAAAACGAATTTAATGAAATTCATTCTCTAAGTGGGTAAAATGGGTTCATGTGTGAGCGGAGTCACCCGTGGCACCGGTTCTCCGGGACACCTACTCGTATTATAATCACGCGTGAAAATTATTCTGAAACACTATATGATTTTAGTTATACAAAAAAAACATAACGTCTGTGATGTGTTCTATTATATTATCTATCTCCAAACTGGATTTAAACCACTGGAACAATGAACAAATAAATAGATATGCGCACATTTTCATGGTCTCAAGTAAAGATGAAGAATAAACCAGGTACCGTTCAAGAATTTCAGCCAAGGGCTGTCCCAGACCCAAATCAGTTCATAACAGTTTGTTTTCTGGATGGACTCGACTTGGCATTGAGTGGAGTCCCACGCAAGTCAAGGCAAGAAACCGTGCCAATTTGCACACAGCTCGTTCTGCCACGGACAGGTTGTTCCCATCTTTAAAGGTTGAGAAGGAATCCTGAAACGTAACTCAATGTTAACTGCTCATGCACAACTTTAATCATCGTTTCAGAATTAGAGCGTAAGCCTCGCATCTGTTTAGGTCTGTCTAAACTAAATACCGTATCAGCTTGGACACCAAGTTCTTTGACATTGTTTAAAAACATATTCAGAGAAGTAGCAGATTTCTTCACCTACAATTGCAATGGACGACCCAGAAGGGCATCTGGATGTAAAACTCCACTACGTAATTAAAAACACGAGCAGTTGAGTCACCTGGAAGATCTGAGGTTCGCTATTGTTCCTCTTACGGCGGACAACGCTCGAGTGACTGATGTTGCGCGTTGCTTGCCAACAAAGTTGCGGAAAAATATGAATAAATTCAAAGAATAAAGAATATCAGCTCTTCGTAAATATCATCCGCTTAATTTGATACAATAGAGTGTCGTTTGCCCAAACACAAACACGCACCGAACGGCATCTGAGCTCGCAGCGCAGAGGCGGCATAGTGTGTGTCGCTCTCTATGAATATACATGACTTATTTGATCACTTAAAATCGCTCTCATTCTGTGTCGGACTTTCTTTCATGCAACGTTCTCTTTGTAACCGTTCCTACCCTCTTCAATCATTATGTTTTACTCTGACTTGCTTTTTTTGCTTGCTAATAATTATGTCAGATATCATTACAGTATTAGGTTGCCAGGGATATCATTTTTACAAGTACTGTTGAGAAACCTTAACTTGTATTTTAATTAAACCTTGTTTGGAAATCATACACCAAAAATCACAAGTAAGGTGAACGAATACCCGTAATTTGATTATGAATTTTTCGATTTCTTGAGTTTTCTTATGAAAATGAAAAAACAATCAGCTTTGTAGCTTAAGGCTACCTTTCCACGTCATAAAAGAAATGGAATAAATTATTTAAGATTAAAATGCACTAATTATTTCAGAACATTTAATTATGTCTCTAATACCTAATGAAAACACTATGAGTAGATACTAGAGACATATTTTTTAAATATTTAGAAAAAACACAAAAGTTGGTCAAATCTATGTGTCCTTGGGCTTTAAAGAATTGAGTACGGAGTTTCAAATAACGGAAACTTATATTTTTTTTACAAAATCTACAGCATTTAGTGATAGTACATTGTACTGTTTCACCACTTTAGGACGATTTCGGTTATTTAATGATTTCGTTTTGCCGAATTTACACATAAAAGGTTTACTTACGCCTGAGAGTGGAAAATTGGCGGAAAATTAATTTAAAAGTTTTGAACAAGAGAATTGAATAGTCTTTTCATGTTCGCTAAATCAATGGATGTCGATCCATATGTGAAATCGAACTTCTTCAAAGGATCAATTAAATTAAGTGTGCATAAATCAATCGTGATAGTAATTCAGTGTGTCAATGTGTAAGACGTTTGGGTGCGCGTGGGGCGGGCGGGCGGCGCGGACGGCCGCCAGTGGCACGCTGCCCCGCCGCCCGACAGCGCGTCCCGCCGCCCTAGCGCCGCCCAAGCCCGGCACCGGCACCACCGCGAATCGCACCCCGTACTACCCTATTTGGATTTATCTGTGACGAATGTGCTAATCCTGTGTGAAGTTTAAGTGCACCTAAATTAGGTCTCAGTACAACAGCCCGTACTTTGATTTCAATTAAAGTTCGCAAACTTTAGGAAACTGAAACTTTGGCTTACATTAACGCATATAGGTACTTGAATCAAAGTTTTACCGGATAAATGTGTATATCGGCAGTTTTTATAAAACTTAGTATTAAGTACAGTAATATAACGAATGAGAATTATTCGTTATATTACTGTACTTAATACTAAGTATTTAATTACTATTGAACTAACAACTAAACATAAAATATACTCGTACTTACAATATAAGCCTACTAAAAACCATTTGAAGTTTTAGACAACATTCTTTGAAGTTTATATGAATGAGCGTCAATGTTTAAAATAATAAACTAGCAAAATTTAAGTTTTAACGAAAATGTTTATTTGAAAAATCAACAATGGACTCTTCAAAGTCTCAAGCAGTTCTACTTAAGTCCCTAATAAAGTGAAATTATCATTTGCGATAAAATCTTAGAGTAATAGACGCAAAATAGCTGCGGTGGACTGTTAAAGCAAAGTTTTCGGGTCCTTTGTTATACAATACCATTAAGCTTGCATTTAGTAATTTGTAGGAAACTCTTTATATCTTACTTGCCTTCAAAGACGTGTTGGTGTAATACCTGCTAAGCTTTCCAGAAATTTAGAGTTTTCATGTCACGGGCTACGTACTAAAATACGAGTATGTATAAAATTTCGGTGAGTTTTACCTTTGAATTACCTTGGTAGTTAATTCATTTACTGATTGAATACAGGGGGCGTATAAGGCTGTTTTTGTATGTGAATTAATACTGCGATTCATACGCTTTATTCAATAAATTGGTTTTATCTTTTACTGCCACTAAAACTTATAAAATATGGTTAGTTTCAAGCAGCTTGCTAGCCAAATGTCACAATGAATAGAATTTGTAACATAATTGAAAAATCTGTAATAAACCAGATCTAATCAACGCACATTCTACTACTCCAAATAAGAGTAAATAAAAAGCTTTTTGTCTCCACGTACAATAATGAAATTATATTATGACTACGGATATCATTTTATTTGATTTGTGCTAATGATTCATTATGATGTATAGGGAATTGATTTAGATTCGACGTAAAACTCGCTAAACTTTATCACTAAATCAAAAATATTTACGACCGCACATGCAACTTGATAAATAAAAGTTATTTAATCATATTCTACCCTTCGCAATATTCTAATTGAGATTTATCGTGAAATACTGATATATGAAACACAATATAGCTTGACGGGAGAGCGATTCCCGCGGGCGATGTACGTTTTTAAATTCAATAAACATCGACTGTTGGGAAAACTGATAAAATACTGCGATATGTGAGTATCGTGGACTTCTAATGGACTTATCTAGATACTGATGAAGAAAATAAACTTCTATTAAATAAAACATACCATAGTTTAGTTTTTCTGCAAGTATGTACTCGTATGTAAAGGTACTCGTAGTTGGTCATAATTTGATCGATTAATGATTGCATCGTCGGTAGTAGGGTTCCTGCGTTTAATTTAAGTTTTGAAACTATTTGTAAGTTTTCATTGCGTTTGCACAAAACCTCCAAAAGTAAATGTATACCATCACTACTATATCTTAAACGTGGTAGACAGAGGCAAGATGACACTCAGAAGCCCACTTTTCACCGAGTGTATTAGAACCCGTCGTGGCGAGTGGTGAGATTTCCGCCGTTATCCTGAAAACTTTTTTTACCGGTTATCTATTACTCGAGAGTTAGTTGCAAGTTTAACAATGGTTAATATGGTTCTGGCAGATTTGAACTCTGCATCACGCGGGTTTCGAGCTGGAGTGTTTATTTTTTATCATTGATTAGGCAGTATTTGGCTACAATCGCACTGGTGATAAGTAATGATGTGTGATGGTACATGGCCGCCAAGTAAATGCCTATTCACTCTATGCTCTACGCTACGACATTCTTCAGACCGACTTGGTGTAATGGTTAAGAAGTTGGCTACTACACCAGAGGTCGCGGGTTCGATCCCCGCACAGTACAAACATTTGTGTGCATGAACATGTCTGTTTGTACTGGCCTGGGTGTCTCCTATGTATAATAAGTATGTATTTACAAAAGAAAATGTATTTAAGTATGTTTATCCGTTGTCTAGTATCCCATAACACAAGCTTTAATTAGCTTACTTTGGGGCTAGATGGCGCTGTGTGGAATAATGTCCAGGGATATTTATTTATTTATTTTATTTATTTAATACATTGAGTCATAAAAATGTATTTCGCCAAAGGATTTTTTAGGTTTTAAATCGATCATTAAAGCGATTCATCCCACTATGTGCTTATAAAACAATAACCTTCAATAAAGTATAGTGATTGAAAATTCATTGCTATTAATTAAAGAACAAAAGTTTTCAATGGTCATCTCATCATCTCCTAACTAAACTGACCTCTGTTTGAATTTGATTGAATTTCCAATTGCTTAAGATTTCAAATACTCAATAATAATTTGGTGTTATGTTCACATAAATCTTACTTCTTACTAATATTATAAATGCGAAAGTTTGTGAGGAAGTTTGTTACCCTTTCACGCAAAAACTACTGAACGGGTTTGGATGAAACTACAGTAATACAGCTTATACATCAGAATAACACATGGGCTACAATTTATAAAGACTTAATGTAATTTGACTATAATATAAGTCCACGCAGGCGAAGCCGCGGGCGGGAAGCTAGTAGATTATAAATAAAATATGTACCCATGATTGCTGTCATCATAATTGCTTGGCTAAAAATATCGAATAGTATCATTTTATCGCACTAGCTGTAGAGCTTGTGAGTGTACCTTCCAAATGTTCCTCTGACTATGCCATCACGAATATATTCGTGTGCCTGTTATGTTTTTGTGCGAATAGTGAAATATTTTCATGAATTTTAATAATAATCTATCTCCTGGTGTTAATATTAATAATATTTTTTTCTCTTAAATCTCTCACTTTTATTCAAAATCAAAAATCTTCACTTCAAATTTTCAACGCCTTCTTAAGTCCATTTTGCCATTACGAATTTGACGACACGATTGGCGTAGTGCGCTGTAGCACGGTTTTTCGCCTCGATTTCCGTAGTGTCCCGGGTTCGATTCCCAGTCGGGTCAATTCAGGAAACGATCTTTTCTAAATTGACTCGGGTCTGGGTGTGCTGGGAGACGCCCCTGGCTGATTTCCTTGTGTGGTACCTCGTAACACAGGGATATTAATCCCTACTTCGAGACCATTACAAGAGGTGTGTTGTCTGGCGCATATTTATATTTATATTTATTTATTTACTTTCATTGGTCACCTTGCTTATGTTAACGTTGTCTGACGTAAAAGTAAATACTTTTGTTTGGTTGATAGCTTACATTTTTCAACAGTTTTTTTTGAAAATTGAATGTACTTGTTACTTTTTCACGCTTGTTATGTTTTGCTTTAAAATCATTTATCTTCGTGCAAACTAATATATTAGCTAGCCTATATTGATACTAGGATGTAAACTATCTCTGTCTAACTATGTGTTTGTGCCGTTAACTCTAGTAGCGGACAGTTTTACTATTTCGCGATATGACTGTTTATGTTTATTAAACACGACTGTCGTGTAGCAAACTGTCTTATTGTTAACAGGCCAAGTAACATTAACCGGATAGCGAGTTACATGAAATGCCAACATTGTGATTACGATCGGGGACAAGCACAAAGTCGTAGGAACCATTCGGAATCTTTGACTTTAGAGTTAGATAAATGATCAAAGACATGTATGAAAATAATCCATTTAGTTAAATAAAACTAGTTTTTCTCTTATTCTTCTGGCCTTTCTTTTGTTTATTCATTACAGGGCTATTGGTTAAATGCCACTTGATAACAGTAAGAGAGATTATACGATTTTGGTTTTACGAGTATACGTAAGGAGAGGCAAACGGATGCTTAGAAGAGAATCCTGTTTGATTTTATAGAGGACATCTATTTTGAGCCTTTATGAAGTTTGTATGTTCCGGTCTAGGATCCGTTTTTCCGTAGATCAATAGAATTGTATTATTTCTATGTTGAATTAAAAGAGTCTGCTGTAACATTAGAACGAAGAGAGAGATAACAAAATCCATTTTGCAGTAGTTAATTGTTGTAATTATTGTTTGCACAATATTAACAATTATACTTTTGTTTGCTGCCAATTGTTTGTTTATTTAATTTCTTGTACTTTTCTTCTGGTAAGTTTTACCATAGATTCTTCATAATGAAATAATAACTGTTATGAATTAAACTTCTCGAACCAAAGCGTTATAGTATGTCATTTGTAAGAAAAGAGAAAAATCATCCTTTTTCATAGACATTTAGAAGTGGTATCATTTTCTCGCAAAAAGATAAATAACCGTGACAAAATTATTTCTTATTATAAACAAAGGCGGAGGAGGTAATACGTATTACGTCCGCATTCATAAGTGTCAGCAGGCAGCAGGACAAATGTCCTGTCATACGCACACTGCGCGGTGCGTGAGCGCGCATGTTAACCTGACATTTTTTCGTAAATACAATAAATTTTTATTTATCTTGTGCACTATTTTCCTTTCAATGTCGACAGGTGTAAAATAAAAATATTTGGAAAATCTCTGCAAACTGCGCTGCGGCGGTAGCTATATTTTGCGGGACGAATTTTGAGCAATACTAAAAGGCGTTTTTAGCTCAGGAGCACATATTCCGGTAGAACACTAAAATACTTTTCATTTTAATATTTTTTTTATCTACTATTGTAATTTTGTGATTATAAATTCTAAGGCTATGATTATTTTGTTACGTATGTTTTAAATACAGTAAGAATTTTATGTTTGTTGTCGATGAATTTAATCCTACAGAAAGTTTCGATCTGTAGGATTAATACGAATGGGTCACATTGTATAACTCGGAGATTTGTTTTCTTTAAAGGAGTTGGAGAATAAAAACTTTGTGTAATATCTCGAGGGTGTATTACTAGGTTGCACAAGAGCCGTTCGATCCATCAATAACACGCGTGCTGCCGATTTCTTCGAATAGTAAATGCACTTAACAAAATCTTGGCGCAAGAGTATCTAGTAAGGAGTTTCTGCTGCAATACTAGATGTTTGTCGTATCTTACGAGAATTTACCCGCAGCGCCTATCCAACTACGCTTTGATGGAGTTGAAACAATTTGTTTGTTGCATTGTTGTTTTGAATGTTTAAGAAGTTTCAGGAGATTTCACTCTTGAATGTTTGTTGAGTACGGTTGCAGATTCTCCTTTTGCGGAAACTGGTTAGACAATTTGTTTTAGTAAGTTGAATTTCAAACTCTGATGAAAAGACTAACTCTTTTCATCAGAGTTTGAAAATTTGTAATCATTTACCTGTAATCAGTTTCGACAAAAATAAAAATACCTTTTAAAATCGATCTAGTAGTTTTTGAGTTCTTCATTAGAGACAACAACACATCGAATCTTTCCTATTAATAATATTACTGAAGATGAGTAATCAGTACACACAGTTTTGAGATTTAACTCTATTTCTAATAAGCTAACTAATAAGTTAACGCTAACTGTAGCGTTACGGCTAACAAACTAAAAACCAGATAAACGTTGTGGTGAACTGTTTAAAACAAAATTAGTCAGTTAGATACTACATTTATTACAGACCAATTCACGATATTATGAAACCGTCACAGCTCTGCAAGATACCTAAAACAAAAGCCAAATCACTTATTTTGCTTTGACAGCTAAGTAGTCTGTCTGAAATTATTAATTCAATAACTAAGTTGAATAAATTTAAAAAGCGTAAGTTTAGAGACTTTTACATCAGAATAGCCACTATTGTTTTAACTTGACTGTCGCCATCCAAGAAATTTGAGTAAAGGTTTCAAAGGGAAAATATTACAAATTCTAAGAAAAAAAAATTGAATTGGTTAAACTATTAGCTCATTTATTCCCTCACTATGCTTATTGCTCATTTACTAAAACAAAACTTTGTTCTTTTTTACAGAGCAGTGTTCGTTGAATCACTTATTACAATATTTCAATATTTAATTAGTTTTAAAATCATTGGCCGTGGCTGGAGGGTAAGATCATAGTATGATCGATTACAAAGAAATGGAACAAGTTATAAGCGAAGAAATAAAAATATATTTTGTTATGTTTTTTCATTACTGTTTGACACGCAGAGTGTTTGATTTTGCAAGAATGTCAAATTAAATTACCTTCAGTATTTTTACGGTACTGTAACTGATTGACTTTGATTCCACATTCCCAACTTGCTTCAATTATTTCTTTATCAGGCGACAGGAATATTGTTAAATGAACACATTGTTCTTCGAACTATTGCCGCTGTTCACGGATAAGCCCACAGAAACGTCAGGTGATCCTTTTTTACAAATTGTTTAAGCAAAGTGGGCTTCTTTTGTATTATTAAACTAGATAAGTATGTACTTTTGTACATCTAATACCCACGTATTAGATACTGTGTAGTACTTCGTTAGGGAAATCAGTGTAGTAATCATACTCATTTCAGTTTTAATGTGATCCTAGGAAAGTGACTTTTAGTGTCATAGTAACAGAATATTGACCCCACACTTTTGCAGCGCTAAATCGAACATGGTGTTGGCTAACCTGCTGTCATTTGTTCCCAGAGAGGTAACTGATTTTTTTTCCCGATTCCGAACAACGTTATCGACTGATTCCGTAAGTTTGTTTTAAGTATAGTAAATGACCTGCTTACCAATAGCAATCATACCATCTATCTACACCTACATAACCTAATACCACACAACCTAATACCACACAACTTTCTACCACCGGACCACTAGACGCCGAGAGATCTTCTACCCCCATATGGTTGACTTCCCAGCAATCCGCACTCAGCGGTTTGCTGCGTCTTTCTGGTCTGCACCGCTAGGGAGTGGAACGCTCTCCCTGCGTCTGTGTCCGGATACTTACAACTTTGATGTCTTCAAGGCCAGGGTGAAAAGGCATTTTCTGGGTAAGCGTGGACCACTTCGCTTCGTCATCGCTTACCAGCAGGCGAGACTGAGGCCAAACGCAAACCTATTTGAAACAAAAAAGAAACAATATTTTTATATGTTAAAGCCAAAGGCCGTTAGTTTTCATAAACTAAATTATATAAAAACTACTTTAAAAAATAATTGAAAATAAAAGTCTTTATTCTGAATCAGGTTGGTAATAGTGCTGGTAATAGTGAAGAAACAGGGATCTGTGCAAAATTGTACTTAATTTGTACTAAATGTAAAGATCAAGTTAATATGGAACGAAACTTCCACTGGAGTCTTTTCATGTCACCTAATCATACGTATTGATAAGAAGCGATGTTCAGTTGATTGGTAGTTTGTTTGGCATGAAAACCGATTGATTGGATCGGTAATAAACTTGCTATTGAGGGACCTCTCGGGGTGTCCCATGCCCGTATCCATCGACAGTTAATCGGATTCGCTTGAGGACATTAATAGCTATTTGTCAACCGTCATATGAGTGGAATGTGATTACTTGATTACTACTATATTCGAGGATATCGACAGGTCATTATTTTGACATCAAGCTCGATTGATGAATGAGAGCTCAGTTAAATTGATTTGGGGAAAATTTTCAATTTATACGCCATCTCTGTTTAACGTATCAGAGAGCCACGTCCTTTTTATAGGCCGTGAATAACTGTGATTCAGTATTATTTATTTATAACAATCCAAATTGATAGTAAACTCGTTGTTGTTTATCCAAAGGAAATACCGAATGTTAATGTTGTCTCTATTTCTAACTATTAGAGTTCTGTGTGTAAAAATACCCTTAGATACCTACATTGTGCGTGCTCTTTATTACAGGTGGTTAACATAAAAACACCACAGTAAATGTTATTTAACAATCTATTTAATTTTATAGGCAATCCAGTATCACCAAGGAAGGAAAGCTGGTATAAACCAAAACTGTTATGCTTTCTACCACCACAAGCTCACGTCCTCCCCTAGCACCTTCATTTTGGCAGGACAGTCAGCGCTTTCGAACTGGCTGTTGTTACAGGCAGGAGATACCGCCCATTATCCCAATGATGATAACTAGCTTAAATCTGCAATTTCATGTGCCGATATTATTCATGCACCTAACTGGTCAGTGACGGTTGCATAAGACACTTTCTCTAAAAGTCTTTGGCGACCCGCAGTGTCTTGAGTGGGTCTATTCAGATCCCTATTAGTTCCCCTGAAAAGGGTCTACGGATTATTCTGTTACAAAAACAGAAACCTCTTACATAAAATGTTTAATGGATTTGAATAAACTATATTGAACTTTATCTCAGTGTGCTAGTCACAATTTTAAATTTTGGTAACAAGTAAGAAGTAGTAAAATAGGAATATAATT
The DNA here is from genome assembly GCA_947369235.1 of Udea olivalis. NCBI lineage: Eukaryota > Metazoa > Arthropoda > Insecta > Lepidoptera > Crambidae > Udea > Udea olivalis. The sequence goes on from OX376343.1 coordinate 14,139,333, forward strand.
CCGTTATAACTTAGTACGGCTTCTCGTTTATCTTCAGCGCCAAGTGTTAGTGTTCGAACCAGCTATGCGCACTTGAAGTTCGTTAACGCTATAATAGAATTGAATTGTACTATACTATAGTTAGTCAAGATGAATCGTTGCAGTAAAAGTGCATGAAGTACTCGTATGATAGATATACTCGTACCATGTGTTCTGAGTTGTCAAATTCCTTTTAACGCACAATACATTACTGTCTTAAATACGAGTAGTTTGAGAAATATCGTCAAAAGCGTTATACTCGTCATAAACTCAATGAAAAATGTTCTTCAGTAGAACTTACGGTTCATTTAAGTTTGCTGACTATCGTAACACAAAAATGCGCTCCTTAACAATTTTTAAATACTTAGTCTAATTATACATTCTCTGTGCCTGGATGTAGTGAGTGTGTATTTTACTCATGAAAAACAATTCATTCTTCATCGGAAAATGTTCTTTGTGGCGTATAGAATGTAATATTGGCAGTGTCAAAGGCTCTGCAGTGGCTCTGGCAAAGTACTCTTGATAAAATTCCTCTAAAATGTGCAGTTTCGGTGCTGATACTAACGTTGGTTACGTACGGAATCCAACATGGCATCTATGCATACATTTTTGATGCAGTTTTGAAACACCTCGATGGCAGAGTGAAAAGAACGCTCGGTAAATCCAGAGGTCCTCAGTTCTTCCAGGTTTGAAAACGTGAGTTCATACGAAAACCAGATCTACACTTAAATAAACAGATTTTGTTTTAGAATACGGACCTTAGTCTACACTTGGAGATTACCATTGTTATTTAGCAGTCAGTGGGCTAGCATCAATGCTATTTAATTGCCTTCACGTTCAATAATTACACTATGTATTAGATAAAGCTAGTTTTATGGGATGACGGGATTATTTTTTAGTTTTTTCTTTTTAGTGTCATAACCAGCTTCAAGTTTTCACGACATGATAACTACTATCATCCAAATTCCTATAATTACTCTTTCCCATGCATAAAATAAAGATATGCCGTTGGTGTCACCTTATACTACTCGTAATTGATTTTATGTATTCATACACCTTCTATGGTACGCTTTTGTATGGTCGCGTGTACGGAATTTATTTTGTTTTATTTATCTCAAAAAAAGATACGTTTTTATAACGTCCAGAAGCGTTGGACGCTAGCGTTAAATCTCAAAAGCGTCACGGAGCAACACACGCCGAGGCTATCTTGTTTAAAATTGCGGCCAAAAAAATCCTGTTCGTTGCGAGTCCGTAACATACGGGGATGGGAGTATATAGCAAAACCGATAAAATAGAGACTATTAAATTTAACGATTTTCACATCTTTTTGCTTAGAAAACCAACTCAATGAATAAAGGTTTTCTACGAAAAATTGTTAAAAATAGCGACTTTGTCCGTCTATCACAAACTGCTTATTTTTACTACTAATACTAACATTTTTTTTAAACGTAGAATACGTGAAGTTTAAAATAAATATTCTACGTGAAAAACTTTTTATCTTCATATCATTTTCTTGCAAAATAGAAAAAAAAAACATATTTTTTTTATATTCTCATAAAGGAATATCTTTTATATATACACTAGTCAATACCATATTTTTCCTAATCATACAAATGTTTACCACATTGATTTTATTTTACTAATGATCTGAATTTGTCATTTTCATCAAATGAGAGTATTACTCTGATTATTTTGATCAATGGCGCATAGAAACTACTATCTGTTCGCGGCCGTCTATGCCAAATTGTAACGTTACCCACATTTAGGAAAAAATTTAAGTGTTTAAGTTACTCCTTGAAATATTGTGATTAGTTGTATTGTTTTGTGTACTTTGTGAATATGTGCCTGATAGTGAATTCTGCATGGTATGTGTGATTAATTATTATAATAAAATTGTACCTTTATGTATCGTATGTCTGGGTAGATATTTAAAACTTATCTTGTGTTTCTCAGCAAATTAATTGTAATGTTCTTATGAGAAATCAATATCTTAAACCTAAAATTTTAGCACTTTGCAATGCTTGTTTTTCTATCTTTACATGTGAAAATAAGAGTACTTCATAAAGTTTTTAACTAAACATACAATACAAACCTTTTTTATGACATCAGATCTCCACCAAGATTTATTCTCAAATAAACTATCAAGGTCTTACGGAATATAAAGTATTGGGCAAAATCTGATATTTTACATTCTGGGTTCGCGTAAAAGCCGAGAGTAAGGATCTACTTATTCACCAAATCTCCTTAAATATACACTGCCTTTCTTTAGACTGTACTAGATACTTACTGCCTATTTTGCTACACAAAAATTACCAGTCAAATGAAACAAAGGGTATTGTTATCCGCATAAATGTGGACCGTGTCACAGGATAATGAATTTCGACATGAAAGAACTCAGCTTTTGGGGTCCATAATGACAATACACCGAAATGTCTTGAAGAAACGCAACTGTTTCATGTTGATTTCTATCCTTGCTCAGTCCTCACGGAATAAAAACGGATCCAAAAAAACTAGTTTTTATCTAATTTGAAATTAATAGGTATTGCTTGGTTATTTAATTAATTATTTATTTTTTACAAGGGACAACATTTAAAAGAGCTAAAGGACCGTAATGATTAATTGAAAGCACAGTTGCTAAGCTCACCTCAACTGAGCTTATTTGTATGAAATAAAATATCCTCATGTTAGATATTTCAAGAAATATTCTCCGTGATTATCCTTCTTTTGATTTCCTAGTATTACAATCAAGAGGAAAAGCTCCGCAATTGAAGGATTTATTTATCTCATTTGAAAAATCGTCTTTGGAATAAATAGATGTAACTTTTTATCTTTCCGCTGTAGGATTGGCACTATAAGACAGCAGAATAAAGGCAAAGTGGGGTTTTACGTTTGATCCAGCGAAAATTGGAAAAATAAGGCACGTTTCCGTCTGGCGTATTTTAAACTTTAAATTCTTTACCCATTTCTTCAGTTCGCAAAATAAAACTTCCATACTGATGAATAAAACACCTTTTAGAACTAGGAAAAAATAAAACAGACGTATAATTTAGGTGCGGTAAAATTCAGGGCTTGGACGTGCTTAGAGCCGTAATTGCGGATCGTTGGAGAAGTTTACAATGATGCCAGGAACATAATATAAGTTGGGCCGTAAAGTGTAACAGCTGCATGGGGTGTAATGATGCCCACTCGAAGCGAAAGTCGAATGGGATTTTGAAGAGGGCCATGGATAAGGAAAATACTGGAGAACCGTCGGAACAATAGAGAGAAATAGCTGGCACTACGTCCAATGAATGAACGAAAACATCCTCGCGTGTGTTATGGAAGCTATCTTGAGAAGGGTCGTTTCACAGACAAGTATCCTGACAAAGCGTTATTGTCGTTTATATTGTATTAAATAAGTGCCCTTTATAATGGCCCGTTGTGGGTACACACCAGACGACACTTTACTTCGAGAAAGTCAACAAGTGGTTTAGTAAGAAAAAGACGTTTGATTTATTTTTATTTAAAAAGTTCTGGCAGTTTAATTGTCTTCGATGGCTTGGGATTCCAATTCCCTATTTGCTCTTAGATTATTAGCGCCTAAAAAAATGTACTACCATCTTTTCCTGTTGTATGTTTTTTTATCGGACAGAGATTTTCCTGATATAACATAACCTTTTTGGTGTAGTAGGTGTAAACCGTGTATACTTACTCGTACATACGCGTGCGTAAATCTTTATTTGATATCCCAAAAAACAAGGTTCCGATCTGTATACACATGAAGAGTAGGCACATCGTAACGAAGTGAGTAGGTAGGCAAGTAGTACGACATAAATGAACATCTAAGTATGTTAAAGAATCGTTATGTTGATATTTATACAACCTTTCATGGCTAAGGAAGTGTCGAATAGTATTCTTATCGTAACTCACTAACTTCTTATCGTATCTTATGTAACGAAAAGTAGAACAAAACCTTCGAATGAGTAGAAATACGTCGGTTTTTAACACATGGTCACGAAATGAGATATTACAATGTGATTCAATTAATGAATTAGTTCCTCTGGAGCAGTTATACATCACTATTTTCATTCATACATTACGAAAATTATATTATATTTTCTTATTATATTTCATTAGTGTTACTTCATTATTACATTATTATTATATCATTATTACGTTATTATTAAATCATTATTACATTATTATTAAATCATTATAACATTATCATCATTGAACATACGTCGTTATCATTATAACATACGTCGTCATGTCATTACAGTTAGCTGTACGTCTACCACGAGTTGCCACTTTAAATTTACATTGTCGATCGCGTAAAAAAATGTATTGGGATTTGACATGATATGACATGACAATGTTAAATCCCAATACAATTTTAGACGTACTGATCCCCATACGCCTCGGTAATCAACTTGCGTTTTTCGAAGCTGTCACAGGTAACTTCGACGCATACCGTTATCGCAGCTTGTATAGGTCTTGATATGAGTTAGTGCAGCCCATGTGCCAGCAGAATAAGATTACTCGCTTAGAGCAGATTACTTTGTTGTCATAGTATAGGATATGATACGGTGCTAATCCGATATCTCGAGCGAACGGTGTAAAGTCCACCGGGTTATGGATATTATCATAGCCTGGGCCCGCAGTCGGCCATTACACGTGTCACCTGTACACTAATATTAGCATAGGCTTGGCTTAACGCGATCGTCTTTGGTGACAATTTGCTTGTTTTCCCTTCATAACAAAGGTTAGGTGTCAAGTAATGTACTTCAGTGAAATCGACTGGTAACGTAAAGCCGCTCAGATTCTTTCAATTTCCCAAATGCCTATGTAAAGTACTATCGAGCGCGAACCTATCGTTCGTGGCTTAACAAACCTTTTTACTAAAACTTTGAATTCAAAACGTGGCTACAATAGAATACTTGCAGTAAAATTACAGCCAGCGTACTCTTAAACATATTTTATTATTTCACAAAATTTTAGTGAGAGAAGTTTCATATTAGGCATACTCGAATATACCTAAACATTTGTTGAATATAGTTGATAAGATATTTCCGTTCCTTAAATATTATGAAAGAAACAGAGGAAAATAGACCGATATGAAAAATTAATGAACGTTGGGAACAAAGCCTTCTGAAGTACTGATAAGTTTTTCCGGGCCAAGATTTAGAACGTGAAGTGGAAATAAAATTAAGAGCTGTTGTAACAGTTATGATAACATTTTATTATATGACTTTAACACGACTCTATTAACCATAGGATTGATATTATTGCAGCTGTAAGATCTCACTTTCGTAATATGAAAGCATTTCCAATTTTCCATAGAACGGCTAAAGCCAATTGATTACTCGTAAATGCAATACATTATTGAATGTGGTCTGTTATTCTGGAATTAACAGCCAGTAATAGCGTAGTTGACATTCTTTTTTGTTGAGGTGTTATCGAAAGATCTATCAATAATAGAAACATTGGTAAAATAAATATTTCGAAAACACGAAAACTCCCCGAGTTACGACAATTTTAAAAATCATATTTTTGGACTTACCCAAAACGCTCCCTGCAAACTGTCGCAAGATTATGACGTCACAGGTTGCCTATTTCAATGCGTTCTGCAGCTATATTAAATTTTGCGTTATGAATATGGTTTCTCAACAAAAGTTACTATAAATTGTGTGGATTATCTAATGGAACTAAGAAGAGTAGCAAAATTAAGTGGCAGTGGGCAGGTCACATCTGTCGCAGAACCGATAGTCGGTGGAGTAGACAGGTTCTCGAGTGGAGACCACGACTCGGCAAGCGTAGTGTTGGATGTCCACCGGCACGTTGGACCGACGACCTAAAGAAAGTGGCTGGTAGTGACTGGATGGCAAAAACGGAAGATCGGGCTTTGTGGCGCGCCCTGGGGGAGGTTTATGTCCAGCAGTGGACTGCTATAGGCTGAAAAGAAAGAAAGAAGAAACGAACTAAAAGTTTACATATGGCCCTTTTTTAGTGTATTTCTTTTATTTTGAATAATTTTTAGACTTCGATGATGTTGTCAACTATCTAATTATAAGGAACGAGCTGCCCAGACAGACTTCGTTCTGTCAAATATTTGACAGCTGGTGTCCATTTTGCCCGCTTTTGTCCTACTTTATTTACATTTACAATTATTTTTCACTGAATTTTTTATTTAATCAGAATAAAATATCTTCGAACGAGTAAATTATTCAGGAGTATTATAGGCTCTGTTAGTGAAAGAATTTTCACAATCAGATCAGTAGTTTTGGAGCCTATTCAATACAAACAAACAAATAATCAAATCTTTCCTCTTTATAATATTAGTATAGACTAGCAATCTGATATTGATAAACTTAATTTATTTAATTTTAACTCGTAGGTAATGTTTCAATTAACTGAGGTCCCAATCAATATTATTAATAGATTCATCAAACATTTTATCTTGTCTTTGCTGAGCAGTATTTTAAAATATTTGAGTCGATTGAGGTTAACTTGGTGGCTTTTTACATGCAGCATATGTTTTAATCATTTGAGTATTGCGGATGCTGTTTCGGTTGCTGTTGTTATTTTAGAAAGTTAAAGGTTTACCCTCCTAATATTGTCGCAATGGTTGTTCAGTAATAACTGTATTGGATCGCTACCTCACTAAGGAAAAGCCTTAATACTTGCAGGACCTGCAAACGCATCCAATCTGCGGGTTGTTTTTGAACACCAATCGAATGAAAAACAGTGAAAATAAGTATTTAAACTGTAGCTTTTGGATTTTCTTACTTGTCGATAATGTACTAGTAAAAGGCTTGAAAGGCAAAACCCGAATTTTAATAACGATGAGCGTTAGTCTGAGGTCACGATTCGCTGACTGTGTACATATGCGTCAGTAGTATTTTGTATAATACGTCACACATTTTGTGTTGGGTACTTTTTCATCGCGGCCGAACTCGCGGAATTTTAACGGCCTGAGAATTGTGTCCGTGCATATTAAAATGTTTAATAAGCGAGTGCGGCGTTTTTTGAATTGTTTTATTTTGTGACGCCCTGGCGAGTTGTTGGTCTTTTGAAATATGGTGAAGTTTGCGCTTGCAAATGGGCACATCGGGTAATAGGTATGCTAATACGCCAACCGCGACACGGGAAGACAGCCGCTTAATTAGCATAGAAGTTTTCCAGGTAAAAGGAATAAGTCGGCTCCTTAATGACGTCAGGGGGCAAGCGCTACCTCAACTCGGGGAGCATCCATCTTTTAGGTAGGTAACTAAGATTTTGATGTTGTGCCAAGATTGTGACATACACGTTAAGCGTTTTCATTTATGACAGCGATTTGATGTATTGCAAAAGTAATTAGCGCTATCTATAGATTTTTTATGTTAGTGGCATGGTAAGCAAAACTACTTTCTTGTTACTAGGCACACCATCTGCCTCTGACTACATAAGGCTAAATAATTGCAGATTTGACATAAGTCAAAAAGCTATAAAACTAGGCGAGCACTTTGTTCCGAATGTGCCCTGTGATATAAAAACAAAAAAAATAGTTATCTGTGTACGAAATGGTCAGGAAAAAAAAGCTGAGACGACGCTTCTTAGTACGCGCCTCAGTCTTGGAAGTATGTTGATTACTTCAAGAACAAAACAGGTAATAATTTCAGTTTAAAAGACAATTCGCCTTGACTGGCCTGATCCATTAACTAGACTCAGTGGTGATAGAACTGCGGCATGTACGTACATAATGTCTATGCATAATCAAGATGAAAAACAGTCCGCAACATTCAGAATTCTAACCCAAGAGAGTTTATTCGAGTTGACACACTTACTCAGTCCCGTCCGCTGTTTCAGTGGAGTATAACCGTCACTTAGCTATACGGTTTGTGTGCATATGCGCACAATGCCGGAGCTCCGTTCCTCCCAATCTAATTAGGAGGCAACTGTGGAGATGGCGATCAGAACTTGCGGCTTATGAGAACGACCAACATCACCGACGAGATTAGAAAACTTTTCCGTACGACATACACACCTTACCCCGACCTCTGGGGATAAAAGTCAACCATTATTTTTCTTCAAAATTCATGGAACCTTCGCAAAATGCCTATTTAGTACGCTCCACGACTTATGGAATAATCATGGCGAATCGTAAAGGCGAAATCTTTTTGTTGTTTACACAAAAGACTGAAATTGCTGCGCTGTTGTGGTGGACAGGTATCTTATCTTTAAATGGTCGCATAAAAAATCTCAAATCGACGTCTGAATTAAATTGCTGTCTCGAAAAAAGTGTTTAATTTAAACCGCTAAAAGGTTATCTGTCTACGATAAAAACAGCGCTTTCAGCGTGACCTACCTATTGTTTGCTCAGGATAGTGAGTGCCCCTTCGAAAGATTTTACTAGCTTTGAAGCTGTAGACGATAAAATCTTTCGCTGGTTCTTTATTTTGATAAGCTCCATTCCACCTTCCTTGCAATCTTTGTAAAACTTAATTGTTCCTTCTTTAAATGAGGTCAACCGAAAATTAAGGTGCTTTTAGACGCAGGCAGCTCTTGTTGCATCTGATATCTCCGAATTAGTACCTATATTTGAGAAGGGAATGTAAATAATATAATCCATCAGACTACCCTTGTACGCATTCTCAAAATAGGGAAATGTTTTATCTAATGCATCTCTCCGTGAATTGATGAATTTGAATGAGGCGGTGTGTCGGGCTCGAGGTAAATAAATCACCTATCCACCTTTCCATTTACTTCTTCAGAAAAAGTACGTAGAAGCGATAATGGTAACTATTTACCTATCCATATATAGGTATATTCAAAAAATAAAAAGTATCTTTTGACCAGATGTTTACTTGTATGTGTGGCTGGCGTTACTTTCAGAGAAGGATAGTAACTTTTCATATCCTCCTTCAGTCTTCCAACTCATAGATGATTTATATTTATGAAATGGCTTCTTCATTCCTGAAGTATCTCTAGTAATTTATTATTATATTTTTATTGTTTATTTATTATCAGTAAAAAAAAGTTTGACGTGTATATATAACATAACAAAATTCTTTTATTAAGTAGGTACTTAAGTTCCAAAATTCAGTGATGTTTCAGATTTGTAGTTAAGTGTTCGTTATTCGTTAAAAGGAAAGCAAAATTATTTATTGTTACTGCTCCTTAATATCTTCTGTGCCACTTCACGTCTTTACCCGCCATCATTCCCGCCTTTTATTATATCCAGATATATAATGGTTAAATTTAATAAAGCCCCAGCTTTGCCAAATTGCGGCTCGTGTGTCGTATTGTCTTGATTTAATACAACACGTCTTATTAATAAATATTCCGCCGGGGCCGTACGAATGTTAAGAGATAATGAGTCCGGTGTTTGTTCATCTGAGTCGTACGTTGTGTGATATGACGTCAAATGTTGAGGGTCTATGAGTCGGTACGTGCGTAATTGTTTATAAGAGCCAGCTAATTATTATCGAGCTACCGTTTACGGCCTCAACGGCACGTTAACCTTTATAATTCACCCCCGTCGACCTGTATTATGCTGTAACTCGCTCGTGTTCAGGAAACAAATGACAGGAATTTGTTCAACTCGGTTGGAGTCGGGTATGGTCGCTTGGTGGCGCTTCACCTCTAACATTACTTGTTGTGTGTACAAATCGAACTTTACTCGACAGTTGTTCGATGTCTGCTAAGTTATCGCGAACATTGTGACCGGGAGAGATCTGTTTTATGTTGAATGAAAAATAGAGAATTATGTCTACACAGTTGACAGTTCCTACTCGTATTTTTTTTTATACCACGTCGGTGACAATGAAGCATGCAGACCACCTGAGGGTAAGCGGTAACACCAGGGGTATCACTCTCGCGTTACCGACCCTGCAAAAACCTTTTCAAACCCCTGTTGGAGAACTCCATACTATAACTCATCGGGAAAACCTCGGAATTAATTAATGAACTCCACAATCCAAGCGTCCTCGGAAGGAAACATCTCTGAAACCGAACTGTACGAGACCAGTGCGGATCCAGAGTGTGAGGATGAACGCCCTATCGGTGGCGAGCGGTGCGGTGGTGAAAAGTAGCCGTGGGCATCATATCAAACAGTTCTTCAGAACAAAACCAAAATTGTACTGTTCATGAATAATTAATGAAATAAATAAAAATATCAAACTAAATGCCATCAACATGGTCATCGTATTCTTTGTAGATTCAATATAATTTTACGAAAATTAAATTTAATTTAGTGCTGAGTTGCAAGTCTGTCAAAATTCAACAGTTTTTAGTAGATCTTATTCTTGAGTTTGAAACTCGAATTTGGCAGTTCTCGTGATATTTATTTATAACGGTACGAGTATTATATCTGGATTTCGTAAATCTAGCTCTGTGCACGATTTAAGTTATAACCAACTAACTTTCCACCATCAGCTGCTTCGACCGCGTGGACAATTTTTCCGTTAACTTAAAGCCTGGAAAATTGCCTAAAAATATAACATACATATGCGCAACACTCGCTGATACTGTGGCTTTATATTGGAAATATATTTTTTATAATGGGTGCTATAATTTTTAAGTATGTCCAATTATGACATTATAATATTTTATATTAGTGTAAATCAAAAGTAATATTATACTTAGCCTATATTTGATTTGGTCTTGTCAAATACAATTCAATGTAATTACTTCAAGATTCAAACTTTTCAGCAACATGGCGCCAGTTTCTGTTCGCTGGACTAATCAAATAGTTTTGCAAAGTTATCTAAAAATTAAATATTTCAGTCTTGCATTTGCAAAGTTTGTGTTAAAGTATTCACACGTTCCGAAAGTTTTCTACAATTTACGATAAATAATTAGGGATTCAATTGATTTTACGTTTTCGTAAATGAGAGTGATAATGATAGTATTGTTCCAACAATGACGTCAAGATCCTAAGTGACCTGCGGGACTAGCCAAGAACATGCTACTTTCGTTTCGACATGTCAAATTTAAAAATATATGAAATTGACATCAAATGTCATCTCGATTAGACTCAAACTCAAATATCTTTATATAAATAGACGTAAGCAGACTTTTAAAGAGTCAAAAAATATGCTAAATAATAGCCATAAATACTTTAATAATATAAATATATATATAAACATAATGCGACTCTACCACCGCGGCGAAGTTGTTTCTTACTGAGAAGACCCGGCGAGAAACTCGGTAGGTACTCTATTAAACTTGTTGTGGTTTTACAATGCGAGTACGATTTGATGGTTAAAAAAAATGCCTAAATTTTAACAGTATTAAACAGAACAACCTTATAAGTACATTGAAGCTACGGAATATTATACAATAGGATAGGAAATAGACGAGCTGTTATGTCATTCCTGTACATTTTTCACACTTAACATGTCGACACAAAATAAATAATAAATATAAATAAATATGCGCCATACAACACACCTCTTGTCATGGTCTCGAAGTAGGGATAAATATCCCTGTGTTACGAGGTACCAGACAAGGAACTAAGCCAGGGGCGTCTTCCAGCACACCCAGACCCAAGCCAATTCAGAAAAGATAATTTCCTGAATTGACCTGACCGGAGATCGAACCCGGGACACTACGGAATCAAAGGCGAGAAACCGGGCTACAGCGCACTACGCCAATCGTGTCGTCTAAAGTAGCGTGTTGCCCTTGGCTGAGGCCCCCTGTTATCCTAACTTTGCAATTGCTATAATGCGAGCTTAATAAGGATTGAAACATTAAAACCAGGTATTAAAAAAAGTCGGAAGGTTTTTTTTTCATCAGTGTTGTTTGTGTTCCTCAAAACAGGTGACTAGAAAGTGAAGTTTTTCTACATCAATTCTGCAAGTCTAGCTAGTGCCAGTAGCTTACGTCACGACTATATCGTAGAAACCCTTTCGAAAAGAAAATGTAGATTCCGGATTCCTATCACTAACACTCAGTTGAACCGATCCGCGAGATAGATGGGGTTGCTTTATTTGTAAACTCACTCATTCTTTACTAAACGAATTTTATTAGAGGAATTGCGCCGGAAATCCAGATTTACTCGTAGCTCCGAAAGACAAATGTGACTTCAAAGTAAATGTCAATATATTTAAAAAAAATACCAAAATATTTATTTATGAAGATAAAATATAAATAAAACGTGAGTTCTCGGTTTTAGGATTGTTCCTTTATGTTAGATAGCTCCTCAATTAAGTATCCGTAACTCATACTGTTTGGATGAATGAAATGAAAGATAAATATGACAAATAAGTGGAGAGTTGTGATTGGCTTATTCAATCAACTGGATTGATGTTATTTTTGGGGTCTTGTACTGACCTCACAACGCGACTTTGTCTATTAAAGCTGCAACTCTGATCTTATGATGATGCTACTGATTTGAAATATGTCATAATACTAAAAAGTAACGACCAATAAAGTCGTAGACAAAGCGCTGTTTTTTTGACATTTCAACTACTGTATGTACTGTTATCCTATATTTACGCGAACACACACATTGAAATGAAACAACTTTACGGATGTAACTCGCGGAATTTATATTTTTACACTAGCGGCCCCGACAGACTTCGCTGACAAAAGTCAGTCAGCATGGGAAAATAGAAGTGTTATTGTAATTATTTTCCTCGTAATTTTTACGTTTTTGTTCTCCGTAAGAATCATCTTTGTGCCTTAATAAAATGTGGGAAAAATATCTAATTGGTCGAGCCGTTCTCGAGTTTCAGTTAGAACACACGTTAAGCAATACTTGCTCGAACGTGACCGTTTTTTTAGTTTTACTTATATTGCTAAGTAATAGGATGATAATATAAAAAGGAAAACATTTATTTTCTTAAACAATTATTTTTTAAAGCCTAGAGTGTCGAGCTATATTATGATGAACGAGGCTATCAAGTATAAACTCAATTTTACCTTACAAAATTGTTTAAAAAATCCCTGCTGCGAAGCCAAGTTTCTGTTGTGAAAATAAAAATAACTTTCTTTTGATCGCTTATTAAATAGGAATTAATTAGAACCTTTATTCATGAAAAATAAATCATTTTATCACGGTAGGAACTGCTACTTTGTATAATTTAAGATAAATTATCCTCATTTGCAAATATAATAATCTTATGAACCAACAGATATAGGAATCGTTTGATGGCAAACGCTGCGTGGGACGACTTTACGCAAGGTGGACGGATGACTTAATGAGGGTACGAAGATTTAAGGCAATCTATAGTCAATTATGGCGGTAGAAGAAACGTATGTGACCTTTATCGGGTATTTCGTAAAGTTTGCCAGGGGTTCAAGATCATTCTTCCTCAAAGCCAGCATTTCTTCGCACGTCATCATCTTTTCAAAAAATAGCAATAATACTCATCCGCACCTTAAATTTTAATGTACTTTATCATATTCTGTAATTAATAACTATCGTTCCTTAGGTTGCAACTTAGTTTTTGAGTGTTTGTATAAGTAAATTAACAGAATAATGTAAAAATAATGTCCTAATTAAGGTTGCGACTGTATCTGTTTATGTTTTCGCGAGAGAACGCTCCCTGTATAAATTAGGGGGCAGAAGTAGACAATATAAGCCGGTCATGTCCCAATACGGCGTCCCGTAAATACTATCAGGGAACTCGGGACTCCCGGGGGCCACACGCGACATTCCGAGGCACCGCTCTCTTTATTAATGGCATTGTTAGTGAAATATAGACAAATGGATAGGATCGTTAGATTTATACACTCGAAAGTTATATATGATTGTTTTATCATACAGCGTGATAACCGTTTGCTCAGGCTTATATGGGTTTAACGAATTTGTGATCATCAAGAATCACGCTTACGACATTCACAGGGACATCAATATCATACAGTTAACTTGCCAGCCGCGACTTCGTTTAATCCGCCGTTATAAGGGCCAATATCAGCATAACTAAAATTAATGCCATTATGAGAAACGAAATTAATATATCCTTTTTCGATTCCAATCATGTACTGAGAAAGTCTGAATGTTTATTTTCTTTTTTTATGTTTTTTGATGAGATAAATCTTGAATTTCATAGTGTACGAGTATATTTAGCCTCTTGTTCATTTATTATTAGTAAACAATATGCAATTTCGCAGATATTTCATATTTATAAAACTTCACGCCATCAGGCAGGCAGAATGCATTAACTTCTGTTTTTAAAAAGCAAATATCGTTTCAAAGCCGTAAACTATGGTCACACACGCGCCTCTTATTCGCACTCAGAATGAAAGCGTGACATGACGGGTGAGACGCATCGCACTAGGAAGGATGCCGACACGACCCGGGCTTCCGACGCTTGTTCTGTCCGTGGAGTGTTTCTTGATGTGTAAACGTCACCGTGACGTATTCGTGTCGCGTGTATTACGTCTGTTTTTCCTTTATTTTCGTAGTGACTCGAGCGAGACACTCAGCTTTATTGATTAAGTGGCGGAGTGAGACGACACGTCAATGTATAGACAGGAATTACCAACTATAGTATTTTGTATGAAAGCCTTAATATTTAACAAGCATGACTATAGTAAAGCGCTTGTTTTCGTATTCATAACTTGCATTTTTGTAAACAAATCCCAGATCGTGTTTTTGGCGGGCCAATTTTATAGGATATCGCGTTCATAATAACATTTTTTTTCGTTTCTTTAAAGTAATCAAACCAATAGTATATATATTTTCGAACTGAAATCAGGTTTACCATTTTTCTACTTCAAAACATTCATCTGCTTTACATACACTCTATTGAATTTTGTATAAAAAGATTAATGAGTGGCCTAACGGTGGTGCTTGAATGATGAATCACTTAAGAGTATTTTGATCACGCATATTAATAATTATGAAAATTCGAGTTACTCGTGACAATCCCACGGGAGTTCATTTTAATTATGGCGGTGACTGCTTGAATTTGATCTTGATTGATGACTCATACTTAAATTATTAAAAAATGGATCATCCTTTGTTATTTTGGAGATGCCAACGCTGCGTTAGGTTTGCTAAATTAAGAGTGTAGGGCTATTGTATCGAGATATGCCTGTCTTAAAAGCGCTGATCTACATCGTCATGGTACAATAACTGCGAAATGTTTTTCAAACTGAGCGGAACTCTCTAACGGCATTTAGGATGCGTATTTTTTAGCCGGGCTTACGCTTATCATGTCGATATTTCAAATTGACGCGTGGCTTACGTCAAACAAAAACAGGGGCATGGGGAACACGGATCCCAGAAAAACCGTCGCAAAATCCTCCACCCTAACGTCACAAGGGTGAATTTTCAATATACTCAACATACTTTACATGTAAACGTTTTTTTATTGACATTCATGCTTGCCAATATGCTTTGCGTATTCTTAATATCAATGAGTCCCATCTATACTACAGTATATTAAAAAAATACAACGTTGCAAGAGTGCCGTTTAAAGATAAGTATTGAAAAATGCAGTTTTTAAAACTACGAAAATTCAACTCAAGCACTCAACGAAGACGAAAAACTGCCAAAAACGGGCAATAATTGTGCGACAACTTCAACAGCTTCCATTTGCCAAGACAATGCTCCTCCTTCACAGCTTCTCCGAATGCGACTCCACTCTCACCTTTGCGATCTACGGAAAAAGCAAAGTGGGAATTGCTAAGCTGGGCTAAACCAGAATTGACCCAAAAACTCTCAGACATTTGGGTAGTGGGGAGCGATGCGGCTGCCGGAAAGCAGGCATCGGTGTCTGCGTAGTATGCTCCAGCTCATGCACTAACGGAGCCTCCATCATAAACATCATCGACGACGATTTTTATGATGATATTTTAGATTTAAAAGATGGTGAGAATTGTTTTAAAACATAAGTTTATTTTATTATTGTACATCTTCATTCCTTCATATCTCACTAATTTTTGATTCCAGAGAAAAAGAGAACAGAGCCTTTTTTGTAAATAATTTTTATGTAAATTACTGGAGTAAAAGATTTTTTTTGCTAAGAGCCACCGTTTACGAGTTGTTTAAGAAAAACTTAAAGAAGTACCTTTAACACACTTGGCCACAGTCACCAGCCATCTCTCGCGACGTCCCCGCGTTTAGTAGCCGCGTCCAGCACTAATTGATGTTAAATGGTACGTTTAATGCTTATACGCTCTGAAAACTTTTAAAAGTAAAGTCCATGCAGGCGAAGTCGCTTGCAACAGCTAGTTTCTCATTGGAACATATTATAATTCTTCTTTATTGCAGTTTCATGTATTTTGCACATTGAGGTGGACTTATTTTTTGTTTTTAGAGTACCATTACTGTTAACAATTCGGTTAAAACAAAGGATAGTTTTCCGCATCTGCATTATAATGAAACAGCCATTTGGACATGATTTCAAAATGCGTTGCTGTAATAATACGATTGCACAGGTTTTGGGAGGCTTAATAATTCAGCCGTCGTGTTTTGGGTTACTCATAAAAGCGTTCTTAAGCCTAACCATTATCACTTAGAACATTTTTTTTAACAATCATATACGCGTCTTATCTGGATTTGGATAAGCTTGACATTGAAACGTCAGTTCTGAGTATGACTGATTTAATATTCCTATTTTAGGTTATGGTTCGGGGGCTGACGTTTTCATGCGCCCAACACAGCTTTCAGCTTTCAGTCTCAGGGCGGATGTTTTCCCGCCCACGCTTCCGATACGCGCGCTTTATCAATAGCAAGCTCCTTGACTTACCACTTTTCCTTCCCTTTTGACTAATGCGCAATTGTTTATTTCGAATCCTTCCCACAAAACCTTCACCTATAAATATTACAAACCACAGCGACTCCGTTAAAAATAAACGCAACATCGATATCGGCTCTGTTTAGATTTATACGTGATCGGGGTAACTTCGTTTCCATGTTTTTGCTGGACTATTTCGATTCGTATCTTTCGCCACTCCAATCGATTGCTAGTGTTTGACTTTAAACGGACTGTGAACGATTTCCGAAGCAATGTTTGTGCATGCTTCAAGTTTTAATAAAATAAACACGGGGCGCGCTTTTTATTCAAATAAATCAGGTAAGTTCTGATCTCCGAAGAAAGTGTTTGCTCGAAATCAATACACATAACAAAATAAAGTTTGAGTTAAGTAAACCAAACCAGGTTTGATGAACCTATTTCACTCATACTAAAACAGTACTTTTCGGTTCTTCAATACTCATAATTCAAACTGCATTATATTAGGCATTTGTTGCACAATTTTTCGAGATACCGTCTTTAGATAAAAAAAAATTACACTACATAAAACAGCATGTGTTACAATTACAGTAAAATAAAAAAATATAGTAATATAAATAAATAAGTTATGAAATCAGTGAAGCGCTAGAAAATGCAAGTTGCTTGAGTGCAATATTCGCAGTTCGCTGCATCCCTCATAATTCTAGCTTGTCGAAACTTGTCCCAGAGACTTCCGACTAATGCGTACTTCAAGTGGCATTACTTCCCAAAGAACTTCGAAGGCTGCTGCTCTGAATGACACATGGCTTTGACTAGCATCGCCTAGCTAGACAGTATAACTGTAACTCAAGCTGAACGTAGTAACTGTCGCAACAATATCTCTATGAAATGGGGTCGTGTTTGTAAATCTCATTTTCATTGATTTATATTGTCCGAAATTGGTTTATCCAACACAATGATTGCATCAGTGATGCGATTTATTGAAGCGTGAATCGGAAGCTTTATAGTTTGACTGGCACGCTTGTATGGAGTTCTGTGTGTGGTGTTTGAAAAATGTACTTAAAATATTGAATTTCATCACTTTTTTCACAGTATTTTTAGTTCTTTAATTTTCGGTTTCATCGGCTTTTTAAAGCCATTATTTAAACTGAAAAACATTGTAATTCAAAAATGAAAATTATCTTCTTAGACTAAAGCTTAACTTACTTAACTACTCACTACTTGACCTTGGGATAACGAAATTCTGAAATATCCGTCAAAGTTGGAAAGCACTATAATGTGCTGAACTTTAAGTAACATTTCAGAATTTAGTGATAAGTCTGTTTAACTAAAAATCTCCAGAACGAGATAATGTCAGCAAATGGAGAAGTTTAATATTTTTATGAACGCATAATCAAACTACAGTAATCCGCTTGCAAGTAGTTGTCAGCGAACTGCAATTTACGCAGCTTTATATATATCTTTCAAGTCCGCTCAGTAGATTTTCTCTTTTTAGCTGGAATTCCCGCCCGAGCCGGTTAATGGGCAGCCGCGGTACAACATCCGCTATTTTCCATCTCCTTGCTTACTCTGCGTTTTTCATTTGTTCATGGACTTGCAGGAAAAAAGTCGTTATTAAATGACACGTCGCGAAACCTCTAAAATATATTTAGTTCTGCCTCTTTGAGAGTGTCGAATAATTTCAATGGGAAGTTTGCAAAACTAGGTCGTCCTTCTTATAATTCGTGAATTAAGTATGCACTATCATGTGCTAAACTTTAAATAACATTTCAGAGAACAGACTTAGTTACTTATGTTGTTTTTATGCTCGCATAAAAACAACATAAGAGTCTGGTCTCTCGAGACCTTTGCTCAGCAGTTTTACACAAAAGGTTAACAAAAAAAAATTTGCACAGTGTAATTTACTAAAATGCTCTTTGAAGTGTTTTTGTTTACTTTCACAACATTTTATCCTCATATAAATAAAAACTAACAAGCCTGTGCTTTTATAGATTCGCAGAACCAACATAGTTCGCAAATAACTGTCGCCCGGAAATAATATCCCTTGCCTTCGTAAATAAAATAACATCAGTACGTCAGATTGAATGCCG
This sequence comes from Udea olivalis, assembly GCA_947369235.1. Lineage (NCBI taxonomy): Eukaryota > Metazoa > Arthropoda > Insecta > Lepidoptera > Crambidae > Udea > Udea olivalis. The sequence goes on from OX376343.1 coordinate 14,158,087, forward strand.
AAGAACTATACATCAAAGTTTATTACATAGTAAATTGCAGCAGGCACTATGTCCTGCATGATAATATAATACACATGAAGAAGAGTTCCGCCTAGTTGAGCCGTCGCGCTCCTCGCTTCACGCGGATCAGATAGTTGGCGGAGTTGACGACGAGTTAAGGTCGAACAGCCGACAGCCACATAAATGTGCAAAAGTTTCAGCGTTAAGTGCCGCCGATAACGATTCCCCACAGGTAAACTTACAACGTACCTACTCCACAAATTAAATTCCTCACTCCTTATCCTCTGGTCGATTCCGTTGAACGGATTTTTGAATCCAGCACTGTGGCACTCTTCCGACTCGCTACAAATTAGATTTAGGACAGCTGCACTCTTCCCGAGCAATACAATGTTTCAAAATGGGAATACCAGTCTAAAGTTGCGATAAATTCGATTGAATCTAAAGTTCCTGTATTGCTGTATCGGTAGAGACTGTGCCGCAGTGTCGGAATAGTAAAAACTAACGCCCTTAAGTGCTCATGATTGAAACTGTCTGTTCCAAACGACGCGAATTCGCCGGTAAAAATGCGCCAGCATTTCACTTGAAAATTGTCAGTGTCGATTCGATTAGGGCAGTTTTATGCATTTGACTCTGGGTGCTAAAACGTCTATTGGCGCTGACAGTAAGAAACGTGAAATGTTGGCCAGTTTACGACTAATTCGCCACAGGCTGTGTGCCTGAATTAACTGAATTGTATTCTTTAATAGGTTAGATTTAGAGGTTCTTACCAGTCCTTGTATTTGCCGAAAGTCAATCCGCACGGAGTCGCGGCTGTGACCGAGCCGTAATACTCGTAATGTACGGAACTCCTCAAATATTTGCGCCGCGTTATAAACCACGCCCGTATTAGGGACCTTCTTACGTTAGATGTTCATGTCATTTATGCTTTTCCATTTGTTTTTATAAGCATAAAAGCAAGATTTTGATAAAAGTCTTGTGCCATAAAGCTTTCATAGTCCGCTGAAATTATTTTGGTAACATTTTAAGTAATTTATTTGTATTCTGAGGAAGATATTTCCTTAATAAAACGGGCGACCATATTATTTCGGGCCATGAAATAAATTTAATAATCGTTTTTATTTTTTGTATTTCCAATTGTCCTTGGGAGAGGTATTGATTGTTTTGGTTCAAGTTCCAATGTTAACGTTAATGGCATACTCGGTGGTTGTGGAAACGTTAATACAGCGCAATAAAATATTACGCAAATAAAATGACGCTGTTATTTGTGTTCTATGTAAATTTTGTCATTATTGAATCGTGGAAACTATCTATAAATAATTTTCAATAAAAGAAGCTGCCTCGTTAAAATTGGAAGCAGTTATGAGCGTATTAATTATAGCGTAATATTAAACAATTCGGGCTTTACTTTATATTCGGGTTAAGAAAGTTTAATTAAGTTTATTTAATGAACGGCTAAGCATTATTACGTCATGCCCACTCATGTATAGGCTTTCTCCCAAACATCACTTGTTGTTTAGACTGTATTCATCACTTGTCACTTCTGAGAGTTTCAAGGTTTTTCGGTCCCTTCCTTGACCCTTAACTTTCGCCTTTCGTTTGGCATACCCAACCACTACTTAAAGTGAATCGATCTTCAAATTTGAGCTACTAGAACGGAATCATTATTGGAGTCGGACTACGTTCGGCAGGAGGGTTCTTGTAAGGGGCTTTGGACGTGTATATGGACAATATTTAGTACCCGTAATTCCGGCGGCATTTAGTCCCGGCCACGATCTGACTATTAATAACTGTGCCTGTATCAACCCTGCCGAATCAGGCGACCTCTCGACCCAAAAGGCAAACCCAGCTGTCCTCTATTCACGGATCCTGTCATAAACACATTTTCACTAATGGACTACAGTATACTCAAGACGCTATTGTTTTTGTCCAACGATCATGCGTGAGCCATGTATCATGTCGAAGTATCTTTCAGGGCATGAATCACTCCGGGATAATAGAAGTTTTATGCCACGGGGAAAATATGGCCTCATAAAATTGTTTCCGTGCTAAGTCTCAAAGGCAATTATGCGCCCATTAAGAATTAATATTGAAGTGGAGCCTGCTAGATTGAGCAATAAAATTTTAAATTAATGAGGGTAATCCGTAAAAAATAATTGGGTGAGTAATTGTATAAATTCCTTATTTTGCAACAAGACTTTTTTGAGTAAGCGTTAATTAATAAAACAGCTGGTATGAATTATTATGTTTCCATGTTACACTTAATATGTACAAAGAAAACATTTTTCAGAGTGATCCATTCAAGATTTATTTTATTGAAATTTACTTCAAGAAAGAAAAAACTACTAACTCAGATACGAAATCAAATGAAGCTTGGGCCTAGATTTTATTCATATTGTTGCAAGTGTGCCGAGGTCCGAGGGTCTGAGATAAAATCCGTAATAGCTTTCGAGGGCGCAAATGGGTTTTCTTTCGTATTACATGATTTGATATGATCTTATCAACGACTCGTTTGCCATGTTGTCGTATCTTTAGCACTCCAATGACGTTTACGCATCTGACACGCAAACACTTGCATATTTAATGTTGTTGTTTCTTTCCGTAGAATCGAATACAGTCTAGCTGTCGGATGAAATGGCAATTGGCCGAATTTTGCGCCGGAGCAAGGCTTGCTTATTACGGACGAAGTAAGTTCAATCTCTTTTATCGCGGCATTATAGCGGGCAGAATTGAACGGCGTATCCACTTCCCAGTACAAGGACCCGCTCTTCCGTAAAATTGTTAAACTTACGCTCAGTTTTTATAACGTATCATTCTTGCTATAAACTGTAGCTCATTATCGTTGTTGAGATACAAATGCTGATAGCACCGTGGATTTTTTTGCTGCCTCTTTATCTACTTTTCATGTAAACATTCTCCCTTCTTAGCATTTTTCCGCATAGGTCAAGGCTCCCTTCGCTAATGCTTATTCACTTTGCGCAAATTTAATCAACCTCCGTTCGTCGACAATATCAGGATCTTGACGTAAATAATCAGAAGAATGCTGGACTAGGAACAGTCTTTTTCCTAGCCTCTGTGGATATTGAGCGAAGTGGTTTCATCGATTTTAATCATTTCGCGACTCAGTAATTCGAGCGTGAACTTCCAGTCCAACAGAGCATGCCAACGGAATGAAAAAAGACAACATAAAATGTTCCCACATATTGTCAGATGAATTTTAATACTCGTACGGTAACATGTTTGGCTGCTGATCGCGTTGGTAACCGTAAAGTCAATTTTTGGGAAAAAAGATAGGTTGCCGATTATGCGGCGCACCGCGTGCTTCGTGATTACGGCGTCACTCGACTAAAACGGGGAAATAAATTGAAAAACCGACTCCCGGTGAAAATTCGAGCCGGGAATATCTCTCCACAGCACTTGGCCGGGGCCCGCGACTGACAACAAACCAGAAAATGTACTCGTTTTTCCCAAAACCCATTGTTTTCTGGAACAATAAATTTTCTTCTCGACAATTACATCAACCTTTTAACGTTCATAGGTTCATAAATGTTAATTAAAAGGGTAGTTCATTCGTTACTTCTATAATGAGAGGTGAATAACGTTCCGTGGATTATTTACGGATTAAAATTAACTATATCCGTGAAAATAATGGTGTTCCGAGTAACTTTGTTGTTTTGTGAATAAATATCACGCTTTTATTTTAATTTAAAAGCATTTGTCTTTTAAAGCAAATTATTGTATGATTTAAAATAATCCTCAGAATAGCAAGTGCCGCGCATATTATACTTAACAAAAGGTTCACAATCGACTTACAAAAACAAATCTACTATTACCTATGTCTCCCTATAGTAACTATTATTATCCCTATACTGTCCCTATGGTATTGAACGGTTAGTTATCTGTAGATAAAACTGATAGATTTTCAATAAACTCTAGGATGTCGTGGGCACGTGACTAAAATTTCATTTACTTCTGACCATAGAAAAACTAGATTCGGGTCAAAAGTTATCAGGGATTCCGTGCGCGGTCAGCGCTGAATGGCGGCGCAACAATCGCCGGTGATAAAGGCGAATCAGTATGCCATTTAGACACTAAGGTAGTAATTATCGGCGCTTGTATGGCCCTCCGCTGTGCTGTAACCCGGGATAACCAAATGCGGTCGCAGATTCTATTGTATCTCTCGGATGATGGCAATCGGTTCGCAGTCGATTGGTGCCAATTCACTTTGGGTAGTAACAATTTATTTAGTATCTGCTGTAAGTTCTTTACTGAGTGAATTAGCCACTGAACTGCGATTTCGTCATAAATTAGGTCTTTTTTATGTTGTATTTTTCTAATTCTGCAGTGGGAGGATTCCTGTTGTTTTTTTCTAATTCTGCAGTGGGAGGATGATAAAAATAAGAGCATAAACTTCACAAAACCATTGCAAAATGGGCCTTATGTTGGCAGCGTAAGGTGCCCATATGATGAGATCGACGTGCTGGTCGTGTGTACTAGGCTCTCTCTTCATTGCGATTTGATATTAGGCTGATATTTTTAAGAAGCGTGTTTGCATAAGATATACTCTGAATTCTTTATATGCCATTAGCATTTCAAAGAAATATTACATTATACCTTAATGCTTATAAACATGACTCACAGCTTATCTTCTGCTACGCATACAATGTTTTTTATAGTATCTCTTGAAGAACTATTTATAAATTCCAGCAAATTTATTAAGTTCTCTGTTTGTATTTATAAGACCATCAAAAAACGAAATAAACGAATGAGCAAGAGGCAAAGAGCACGAAAGCTTTTATAAAAAGGGAAAGCTAATAAAGCGAACAAATTGCGAAAGAACGCATTTACCACATAAATATTTTCCTTCAAAAGAAGGCGATTATTTATCTATAGGGAAATAATATGAATAAGCAGTGACGGTTGAAGTGGTTTTTATATGGATTACCTGGAAGTATCATATGAAAAGGTTATTCTTCATCTTCACAAAATATTTGTTCATTAGAACGCTTCTTTGTAATGAGGCCTTTTAGTCGATTTTTTATGACCTTTATCAAGTCGAGGAGCATCAATCTTATCCGGCCTTAATCCTAAACAAAACATTGAGGGTAAATCTTTTTAACGTCTACATGTTGGCTGCGCTAAGCAGATCCCCATAGAGAAAAGCGGCATTCTTGAGCCAACCGCGATAAATTGTCTATTGTTGGCCCCCGAATTCAACAAGAGCCGTTTTTGTTCAATTCTTCGTCTCGTCGTCAATGGGAAATTTATTACCGGCTCTGCCGAATTTAAATATGGCCGATTATAACAGAAGCCTAAATGCTCCGTGCGCACTCGACTGGAGATGGTAATTTTCTCATTCTATTTCTCACCTTTTGCATTAACGTGCTAGATATCGCCATTTAACCCCCGTTTGCTCCCTTTTAAATAATATTTGAGAGAGCACTGCGTACGCGAGCGTCCACTTTATTGTGAAAGAAATTGCCTTTGAATCTCTTGCGACCCCTTTTCCTGTTGGAAGTTGGTAACATTGTCATGGGAGGATCCGAGTATCTCTATCAAATACTAATTTTCACACTTGAAATGTTCTTCTACTCGAGAAAGTTAGTGTAGTGTACTGAAGTAACGCTAATGTGGCGATGAGTGTTAGTTATCCACGAGGTAGGTATACTTGTGTATACAAGTATTATCAACAATGTTGGAAACTTAAAGCAGCAACTTGTTGGCCGCGGCATTTTCGTACTTAGCAGTTTGACACCAAAAATTTGATGAAACTTTTAATGAAACACCGAAGGAAACACAGTGTTCAGGTAGGTAGAGATTAAAGAAAGTTTGGTACAAAAAGGTCGTGTTACGTCGGCCCGCAATCGTCTTACAGGGCTTCTGAATCAAAGTGAGTTTTTTTATTGATCTTTAGAATGGCCGAGAGCAGGTTGAATAAAGTTGTAAGCGGTGACCGTAATCTGTCCGCGGCGCGACAACACGCGACCGCCGTCAGCCGGTCGACCTCACACATTTCTCGTATTTGTGGCCAGCAGGATTCTATCCATCATTTTCCAGCCGAACTGATGAGCTTTTACTTGACAGGGTAGACATTTCCGATGGGATATTTATGTTGGTAGTCCTATATTATGTATACGAAGTTAACCATATTATTAACTTCATTTTTTTAAATCAGCTAGAAGCGGCGGCTCAAAGCATCTGCTGTTACACTCCATTTTAACTCCATCGGGAGAAAGATTAGAAATGTGATTAAATATATGCTGACGGCATCTTATCAGCCAATTTTTTCATAAATTACATAACAAAGCCGTGAGTTTTACTCTGAAATAAAAACCTAAAAAAAGTAAAATATGATATAAAAACGTCTGGCTAAAGACAGTTTACAGACGGTTTGACTGCCCTACAGGGAATATAAAGCCGCAATATCATGAAAGAATGTTAACGTTATTTTCCGATAATATTGTACGTTAAATATACTGAGCGCTATCATCTCGATGGTTTGGGTACATAAATATTTCAACGTTTTTTCGGCAAATATTTATATTCGATGCGTTTTTGCTGCTCTAAGTGTGTTTTTTTTAATACTAAAATTGTTTTTTCCAGCAGGAGGTATTTCGTCTTTTTACTTTGTTTTTTTTTTATTTTAATTTATTTGACACAGTAGTAGTTTTCCCCCTTGGTGCATTGTCCTGTATTGTAACTTCACAGAGTCGAGCATTACATCAGTGAGGGAGGATAACCGAGCATTACAGTGCGCAAACTGTAATGTTACGAGTTCGAGCATTACGTTGGTGAGGGGAAAGCACCGAGCACTGTGCGCAACTTGATGATACAGTGTGTTATATTTTGATACAACTTCCCTGAAGTTTTGTAAGGCAGTTTGTAATTCTGCTCGAAATCTAATCTGAAATGTACATTACAGGCGAATGTTCGTCGTGTCAGGGAGGCAGTTCTGTAATGTAATGCTTAAAATCGAATCTAAAACGTTATATTACAAGAAAATATAATGCTGAATGACAGGACGGTGCTTCTAATGGTAGTCTTAAATTGAGATTATAAGAGCAAGAATGGTCTTGTCGTAAAGCTACTTAATATTGCATAAATAGAGCGTTATCCTAATCATGCGGGTGTGACATGTCGATGGCCGTCCACGAGAGCCCAATTTGTCACTCCCATGAGCACTTGATTATACGAGCTCTGCCAGTGGCGTTCTCTACCACGTGATTCGGAATTAATGACGTATAATCTTTATAATTTAACTTGGGGAAGCTGCACTTTCATCAAAACTCTGGTAGTGACTTTAGTGTGCTGAGGAAATTGTCAGTTAAATAAATAAATATGCGCCAGACAACACACCACTTGTCTCGAAGAAAGGATAAGTATCCTTGTGTCACGAACTACCAGACTAGGAATCAGCCAGGGTCGTCTCCCAGCACACCCAGACCCAGAGATTATATATTGGATGTCTGAAAGCCATGTCGTCAGTGTAACTTTTTATCCCTGAAAAAGAAAATCACTCTAAAAACACGTTATCACTCAAAGAGCACAACACAGACATCTGATTTTGAAGCCTTTTAAAATGAAAACGCTTCGGCTTTTTTCTACAAGAATACCTGATATTGGGTTTTGTTTATGCATTAAGCATTCTAACCAGGTAAAATAAGCAATCCTATACCAATGTCTAAAAATGAAGTTGAAAAAGAACGGTAAAATAGTCTACTTAAAGAAGCGGTTCAAAGGTCAAATATTTGACAGTCACAAGCTTTCTGAATTGTCTCATAAAGGTACTAATCTTGATACAAAAACAAATAAATACCTAAAAATTTAGTTTATTAATGGTATTACTGATACTTCCTTTTTCTTTACAAAATATATTTATCATACACAAACAAAGAGAGAGTTGTACAGACAACACCGTGACAATACGTGGGAAAGTAAGCTCGTTTTATTTGTAATGAAAGGCATGATTTTGTTTTCTATTTGTATTTTATTACCAAAGGAAACTTGTAGTCAGTTGGGCCATAAAGCGACACGGGAAGGAGCGGACCAATCAAATAATGCGTTTAAAATCTCTTCCCTAAACCTTTATTGTGTTGTTTATTCCTTCGAGACTTGTTGTGTCGGAGGGCCATCTATAAAATAGGTATTCTTTCTTTACGAAAAAAATAAACAAAACATTTCGTTTCATTACTTTAGATTTCCCAGAAACATTTTGCAGTGCCTTTCAGATTTTTGTAGTCGTCATACCACTTATACTTTGGGACGAGGTTTAATAAGTCTTTCGGTATTATTTCATCTGGTAAAACGCTCTTATTGAATACATTAGAACATAGTTTATAAAAAATCAACTTGGTTTGTTATTAACAGAACTCTATAAGGGTTCCTCATTAGTAAAAAATTATCTCGTTACATGAAGTTTTTGTTTAGATGTTTACCAATTTAGCATTGGCTTAACATGAGTTAGTGGTTAAAAGATTTATGTCTTTAGATTTAGACTCGAGCACACAAGTAACCGAGTAATCTGTAAATGCTACTAGTAAATCAGTCAGTTGTATCGGTCGATAGGAGGTTACACATTCAGTTGCGATAATAAAACAATCAATACAGAGAAACGTTTGCACAAGTATAAAAATCCGTAGCTAAATAGTAAACAAATATTGAATATCCTGTCCACTGATCCTGACAACTATTTTCAGAACTGCTTATTACATTTTGTTCATTATTGTGCTCACAGACTATTGAGAGTTTAGTCGTGTGCTATAATTCAGCAACGTACCCAAAATTAAGTTTAATCCCATAACGGGTTGGTTCGAGTCCGTGTTTCCACGTAATAACATAATGCGAAAGCTACTAAACTTTCCCGTCTTTTGTCACTAAGCGAATTTACTAACGTTTTGAATTAACTTTAATAATGTGTGTCATATAAGAGAGTTTTGCGCAGAATATTGTCGTGGCGTTACATCTCCGGTTAATAACAATTTATGGCTTTGAAAAAACTCTTTAAGCTTACATTATCACATAAACCAGTTTATTAGGACACCTTGCGAGAATCCAATGGAAAGACCGTGATGAGATGGACATGTGATTCTTTTCAAATTTACTTGTTCAATTTAATTACAATTGTCGCTGTAACAACAAAATAAAGTTATTTTTCTTACCTATTTTGGCTCGACACTCAAACTCCTAGCTATAGTCCTAAAATTGTGCCATGTGATTCGACCAGTATACTCCATTCCAATACTAATGTAGATTGAACATGGGCTGCCTCGTGTCACGCACTGTGTGCAGTTCCCCTTAAAATGTAAGTTTTAGGCGTTATTAGGTAGATATAAAATGCCGCATGTTTCAGTGAACTTAGTTTACTTAAATATTTTGATGAAAATTGACAATTCGTAATCGCCTGAAGCTTTTATTTTAAGGTCCTAGGGGTTCATCTCTTGTCATTTCATAACTCTTCTCCTGGATTTTCGTATCAATTAATCTTTATTACATAAATTCGCATTAACCATGTGTATAATTCAATATACTTCGCTTTACTTCAATCAGTAGCGTTCACATTTACGTTCAAAGGAATTTAATTATTTACCAACTTACAATGTTTGAAGCTTGTACCTGCAACCGGGTAATTGATGAGAAATAATTGAGTTCTCTGCCGCGGTATCTGTTTTGAACATACGTATAGCACAACGACTTTTCATACCTATAAAGTTATGTGCAAGACTACACGTATTAAGATGAAGCAGCGCACAACCATTATCACATTGGTCTTCGATTGCTTTGAATGGTTTCACTTTGGTGACAAAGCATTATATTAATTAAAATTACAAACGCCTTTAGGTACCGTACTGAACAACAGAGATCTTAGTAGCTGATGCAATAGCCTCTTTGCAGATCCACAGTATACTCTCAACCTTGACATGACGAAATGCTTTGTTACTTTCGATGCATGTTCGTTAAAAAGAAATATTCTAGCTTCCGAACTTCTAATCCAATATCCCTAACGACTAAAATAATCACTAAATCAGTCGTTAATCTTGGAACCTATGGTAGTTTTGATTTGTCACAGGGATGTTCTTGTGGCGGAACTACGAGCCAGATTAATTACTAGCTGAGCAGACCCGCATCGCTCCACTTATCCTAGCCTCAGAGAAATGACAATCGAGCCCGCCCACTCAAATCAATCTACCTGCTTACTGAGATTAATTTTCCAGATTTATCCGCTTTTTTAATCTGTATTTATTTATTCAAAGGTCTCCGCGTGCTGCATGTGCTAATATACGGAATGTAGGAATAATTAAAAATCTGTAATTGAACTTAATATTCGATAAGGCTTTACTTTCATAATTTTAATAGCTGTTTGGTTGACGGACTTTTGTAAACTTTTTGCGTTAGCGTGATTTAAGGTTTTACGAAAAACCATATCAGTTTGCCCCCAACTTATTTTCAGGGTCATGTTTTTTTGAACCTCTAAAGAACATGTTTCTTTAGAGGTTCAAGAACATGATCCTTGACTTAAGATTTTATTTGTAAGACGGCAACCCATTTTTACACTTCGCTTGTTCATCCCTGCCTAAGATTGGACGCTTGCCAATGCCAAGTCAAATGAGATCCCCAAATTTAAAATTATTTTTTGTCGTTACTTACGGTCAAAGTTATTGTATCTTCAACATCACAAACTGGTGAAAATACGAATTTCATAGACCGCTGGCAGGTAAGACAAGCTTATGATAGAATTTGATGGCGGGTTCTTGGAGTGGCCTACTTCCGTCAGGGTTCTGCTGATGATAATAATGTTGCTATCACTAAGCGCTCAATTTTATTGTTTAGTGACGTTATCAGCTGAACATTTATTATGTTAATCATAAATTAGGTGGAGTGGCTTGCTTCGATTTAAAAATAACCCTGGCCAAATTTTGATCAATTTACCTATTAGTGAACCAATTTGTTCATGCATACTAAATACACCAAATTAATACAAATGGAGATGATCAGTTTATAATGCTATTTAACCCTGTAAATCTCTATAGGCTAATTAGTTACTTATTATGATAGTCATCGTATTCATATTATACTAACGTAACGCACCCAGCTAGCCACAACTGTTGGTTTTGTCCTTTTATCGTTAGCGGTCCCTGGAATGACGCCAGTTTTATCAATAAATCACGGCATCACGACCGTACGAACTATTGCATTGTTCATTTCAAAACATTATTTGTTAACATTTAATAGTCATAAAACAAAACCTATTGTCACATTTACTATCAGGGGTTTAAATAAGTAAAATATGAGTCGCCGAGGTTGAGAACTTTTTTTGAGTCATTACGTGTATTCATTGGAAAAAATATACTTTAGGCCTTCTCTTTAAATTATATTTACATTAATAGTTACTCGTACTACGGATTTGGAAACTTGTTTTAAATGGAAACATGAAATATGATTTACAATGACGATTGTACATACATACATACATACCATCACGACTTTATCCCAAGCGGGGTAGTCAGAGGCAAGTGACTGTGCCGTCATGGTGAACGAAACACTCAGAAGCCTACTTTTCACCAATGGTATTAGAACCCAACGTGGTAGGTTTGTCACCCATAAAAAATACTCTCATAGCTTAGTGCTTGTATAGTCATAAGCAAAAATATCTATACGTTGCGAAGGGTTCAAAATATCTGAGCACAACATAAAGTCACAAATATCTATACGAGATTTCGTTCAGAATCTCTGTTGACTTGTATAGATATTTGTGGCTAATGTTATGCTCAGATATTTTTAATTTACAGATATATTTAGGCTTTTGACTGTACCAGGCTGAAGCTAGCCTTGTTAAAAAACTGGAATGATCCAGCTGTGTTACTGGAACCTAGAGCAAGTTTGGGAACCGTCGCGGTCGAGCCCGCTGCGCGCTATGTGTGTTCGTTGCTGCTAGTGTTATGTGTGACTATGTGTTAGCTGGGGCAAGTGTACTGTGTGACTATGTATTAGTTGGTGCAAGTCCGTATGTTACGAACAACTGCAACCGCTGCAATCTGTTGCGTACAGCGCAACAAAGCAGCAACATTTTTGCGTTACAGGAAATGTTACATTTCCCCCAAAGTTATCTTCCGAATGCAAAGTGCAAGATATTTTCAAGCTTTCTCAGTACTTCAGTTAAATTTACTTATTAGCTGTAAATTCAGACTATCTCAATTCTTGATAAATAAAGGTTGTTGTCGTTTCTAATTTTCCCAGTGAATTTCAACAATTAAACTGTTTTTTTGTGATATAATGATAAAAAATTGAAATATGAGTAAATATTAGAAGCAGCAAAACGTTATGATTAGACACATTTCTACTACTACTACTTTCTATCTCGAATGTGTCGGCGTAAACAGTGCACGAGTTGATTTCCGAAAAGGCACTCTCCTGTAGACGCACACACATAAAACGTCATCGACATAAAGTGAGGACGATTAAGTAGTGATATGATATTGATTGAAAGTTGACCTAATTTATGTGAAAATAAACCTCAAATTTCAAGGCTAGCTAAAGAAATATACTCTATGTGAAAATTAATATTATCCAACATCAAATCTGCCAGATCTTGAAGAGTACGTTACGGTTTCGCAAAGAAATATCTCCTTGTGTGTCGACTTTATTAAACGAACCATTATTTATTTACGTGAAGGGTGGTTCCGCTTGCTCTCAAATTGTGGTTGCACAACCTTTTTGCGATCATTATAGCGTTTACCTTCATCTTACAGGAACCGTATAGCAAAAAACTAAATTAGCTACGAACTTTTAGTTACTGGTTTTAGCTTTTATACAGTGACTGCGGATTTAAGTGCAAAACTACATACTCATTCAACAAATTTTGGTCCATGTTTGACTCAATTAAAAAATTATATGAAAAGTTCATTAACACATTTCGCCCTACCATAGCAAAGCAAAGAAAGGGTGTTGTACTTAACCGTGGGCGTGAATATTTGTAGACGTTGCTCTGTTTTGTTGTAAGTCATATTATGTTTCGCTTATTTAGTTTTATTAATAAATAATAATAAATAAATAAATATGCGCCAGACAACACACCTCTTGTAATGGTCTCGAAGTAGGGATTATTAAATCCCTGTGTTACGAGGTACCACACAAGGAAATAAGCTAGGGGCGTCTCCCAGCACACCCAGACCCGAGTCAATTCAGAAAAGATCGTTTCCTGAATTGACCCGACCGGGAATCGAACCCGGGACACTACGGAAATCGAGGCGAGAAACCGTACTACAGCACACTACGCCAATCGTGTCGTCAAAATTTATTAGTTACTACTAGCTTTCCTCATGCAGATCGCCCACATGGACTTAAGTGTTCTGTTTTCTCTCTCGTAAAAGTATAGCCTATTTGAGCAAACGGTCGTTTAGCCCTCTATGTCCACTATAAGGATGCGCCAAATTTTTATGAATAAGACCGAGAATATAACTTATGATACTTGGTCATAACGTATCTGCATATTGGTAAGATAATATTTAAATCGGTGTATTAGTATTTGAGTTTCATCATCATTCGTGCGGTCTATCCCGGTTGTGAACCCACATTGGTGTGTGGGGTCCCAGGGCACTTAGTAGTTTTTGAGTTTATCCATTACAAAGAAATAATCAAAAAATCAAATCTTTCGTCTTTATAATTCGTACAGCTTCAAATCAATAAATATTCAGGACAAATTACACCAAAATCATCTGACCCCAAACTAAGCAGAGCTTGTACTATGGGTGTCAGAGACTGATAAACATACTTAAATATTTCTAAATACATACTTATATGCAATTTATTTTTTAATATTGCCCGTCGAGATGATCTCACTCCACCTGATGGAATGCGGTCGTGAGGTCCAGATATAAGGTTGACAAGCCCAGTCATTTAAACGAATCACTGGGCTGGCCATCCTCACCTTGAAGGCCAATATAATAATAATATAATATTAGTGTAGATAACTTATCGCTGCTTCTATTTAAATAAATATCTCAAGGCATCCTCAAAAATTACTTCAAACTATACTGAGTTTGTACAACCAGAGATAACTATTGTGGTGTTTTTATTGCTTGGCTGTGTAAGTAGGTACACAACCGGTAATTAACGTTTCAGCAATAACATGGATATTATTTTCAGAATCCTTTCCTGTGAAAGTTAAAATAAATACCATTGCTTTGTAATTTAAATGGTTCATGTCGTAGTTTTATATCATCGTAACAAAGGTACTACATTCATGTCGAATTAAAAATATTATTTTTTCATTAGTGTTTAACGGATGAAGGTAAAAAGAAATTATAAATGCCTAGCTTGCCGCCAGCGGCTTCGCCTGTGTGGAATATTTCTCCTGTAAAAATATAGCCTATGTTTGCTGATAATGTAGCCTTAAATCTGTGAGAAGTTTAAAAAATTGGCTTCATACTATTGAGTTTAATGGTTAAATCCGACAAATGTGTGTATGTATCTCTTTTTTTGTTAAGAAGAGTTAAAACAAGAGATACAGGAGTAAATGTGTCGAAACCGTAATACTAAAATGACTGTAGTTTACTTATATTTAACCATTATTTCTTTTAAGGCGATTTTAACCGCCGTCAACTAGCGCGCGCCACCAATTGATTTATTTGTATAACTTCCTAATTAGACACTGTTTTTAAATTTGAACAATGAATATCTCAAAAAATACTTCTTTTAAATATTGAATATCTGTCCACGACTTTTCATTCATGTTTTTTAGTTTAAGGTCGCGTTTTTGCTAAAAGTGGCCACTTTTAGCAAAAATTAAAACTACTACTAACTTGTTTTTAAAAACATTTTTAAATTTGGAAGTTATGAAAATAAATTTATTAATGGCGCTAGTTGGCGGCTAAACTCGCCTTAATTGAATATGTTTAACAACCTTCGCCTTTTTTAGCTCTTAATTCACTTGCTTGAATTCCACAAATTGACATTATTTACAAACTTACATTACCGGGTTTTTGTTCCAATTTCACTCGCTTGAATACCACATATCGTCATAAATTAAAAAGTCTTTCAAATTCCTTCAACTTCAAATAAATATTAGTTTATTGGCTAAAAAAATTGACGTAATGATTTAGCAAATATATTAACAATAAGAATTCAAAGCCTTTCTTGCTTCTTATGTTTGTAGGGAATAGCCAGAAAGCTTAGAGAACCTCTCTACCGGGATAGGGCCTTTCACTGTGATTGGTGTCTTTAATATGCAAAAGCAGGTAACAATGTCCCTCCTGTAATATTACAGTGCAGTATTACTCGACCAAACGGCGCAAATGGACGGAACCTCGGATTACACAAACCCCTACGTTTACGCAATGTTGTAATTTGTACATACAGACGAGATTGTTATTTACTCAGAATAGGTGCGATTGTCTCTGATTAAAATTTTAGTTTCATACTAAGGGAACAAAAAATATTATAACTAACATGTAATACATATTTTTAATTAAGATTTTGACACAGAGTATATTTTACTTTGGCTGTGTTAAAACGCGTCAGAACGAAATTTTTCGAACTTATAAAGAAACCTATGAAGATATAAAACATAAAAATGAAATTTCCTTTGTGGCACTAGTTTTAGTCTGATAAAAATAGCAAAAGTTCGCCTCTGAATATTGTGACAACGAGAGTCAGTCCGCCCTGTGTCCGAATTGCTCCGTAAAAAGTACAATACTGACATACCGTAACGTATCATGCATGCCGTTGCGTTTAGTTTGCTTAATGAAGGAAGCAGATTATGCTTTGGAGATGCCTACTTTACAAAAAAATGTAAGGCCATACATTTGACGAAACGAGTGGCGTAGCACGCCTCGAGATCCGTAGTGTCCGTCCTGGGTTCGATTACCAGTCAGGTCAATTCAGGAAACGATCTTTTCTGAATTGAGTCGGGTCTGGGTTTGCTGGGAGACGCCCCTGGCTTAGTTCCTTGTGTGGTACTTCGTAATACAGGGATACTCGTATTAATCCCTCTTTCGAAACCATTACAAGAGCTGTGTTTTCTGGCGCATATTTATTATTATTATTATATACATGCTTCGATCATAAATACCAAGATTACGAACAAAATCAACACCAAAAAGTGTCCGATGCTTTTTCATGTCAAATTTGTGGTTACTCAAAACACACACATACTTGCGTTAACCATAAATAACGTTTTACGTTTGCTTGATAAAATTTTACACCAAAAGGCTGGTTGATATTAGGTTAAAAACGACAAATGCTCGATGTTATGTAACAAGTAAATGCTCTAATCTATCGGCACCTTCACGAAATTGTCATTATCGAATTATTGAGTGTTTGAGTGCTAAGTTAGTTTTTTAGCACTCTCAATCCGACACACTTTTTAGGCGTTCTTGGGTATTTATGATCAAAGCCTTTTAAGGGGCCATCATGACTTGCTTACGTAATAGTGTTATTTTTTATTTCACTCCATATTTTGGCTACTCGATGTATATTATTTTTGTCTTCACTTTTGTGGAAAACAGCGTTGCTGAGCGGCTGTGTCCGTTGATAACTCGCCTCCGCTTTGTAAACCAGCCAAGGGAGTCATCCCTTAGCGACCGCACAAAGCGTTCCCCAGTGGGGACTATCGAAGCAAATGGAAGCGCATTTTGTAAAATAAATACGACGTGGGCGCGAGTTAATTTCCGAGATATACGCCGGACACAAAGTGGTGACAAATAACATAAATCTTTTAATCAAAACTTACCAAGTAATTGCGTTTTATCTCAATGACAGGTGAAAAACTACTACTTTACTCACTGGGTTCTGATATTGTTTTAAACCTATGGGTTTTCATTTTTAAAAGTCAAAAGGTAAGGCAAATTTGCATCAAAATCTTAAATTGAGAACACGGTTTGGACCAGATTAGAAAGTACGTAGTTTGTTTATTGCAAGTCTACAAAAACAGCTATCATGATTGTTGAAGAACTTGAACTTTGATTTGTTCGGCCGAGCACAGTTCGGCGGATAGAGGTGCATTTAGGCCAAATTAACATAGAGCTAGAGCAAAAATGATTTTTCGTGATCTTCTAGTGTCGATGATAAATGGTTTTTCATTAACCACAAGAATTCTAACAAAAAAGTACGAGGAATTAAGATCGAGCATTCTAGCTCTTGCTCTTGGGTCTCAGCGAACATAGATAGAACAACGAAAGAATGCTCTGTCTCTGTTAACACAAACAGAATTTGATGGAGTGGGGTATGAGCATTCGCTCTATTGGTATAAAATTATGCTTCAAAGTCCATTTAGACTCTAAATGGACCTAAACGGATTAGGTGTACGCGAGACGCGAGCCGTTAGATACGGAAAGGATGAACAAGTTGTCAAGTTGCTAAAGTAATGTCACACATTTCACGACGTCATATTGAGCAGTCTTCCGGTGTCGATAAAGTAAGCCAACACACAGTCTGTGCGCGTCGTTATGCATACAAGTATATCTGTGTACCTAGTACACGACTGTGCTCTTGTACACTGCACGGTTTGCACATACATCTAAGCTTGAGCCAGAATGCTCGGGGGTATACTCGAGTTTACTTTCTAAAATATGTTTTACATTATTTAGCGAGTGATTTTATCTTTAAACCAGTATGACATATAATATAATACTACTATATAATATAAGACAAGTAATATAATACTCATAATGGTTTCTCAAGTAATTCGCGTAAAAAAGGAACATCATTTTAAGTGATTGAATTTTTAGAAAGTGGAATAAATCATCTCTCAAAATGTATTTAAACGAAGGTGTTCAGTTTCTCAGAGGCGATTAGTATTCTGCTCGAATGTTCTTACCTAAATATCATAGTTAAAATGGCTAAAGTAGGTCAAGCTTAAAATTCTGAAGCATAATTAAATTTACGACTTGGCTTGTTTTGTAGCTAAAAGTCTCTCTTACTTCTAAAAATAATATCTGTGGGAATAGTTCCAATCTCTCCGGAATACATTGGATTTTTAATATTATATTATTAGAAAAGAGACCGACTGTCATATATAATTATTTATTTCGGAGCGTCGTGAGTTCGTGACCTAGTGGTTAAGCATTCTGGCTCGTGTGGTCCCGAGTTCGAATCTGGCCAAAACATCTCATTCTTCATTGTCAAATTTGCGACTAACTCTCCGGTGGTGGACAAAACCGACAAAAAGCCAAAGCAACCTGGATAACGGCACGTTAGGTTCTAATACACGTTATGAAAACCGTACCTTATATGAACTTTTAACTTAAATTATTGTGTAGTTACGAAAATATTCGTATTGCTTTCGTACAGTTATTGATCCCAATTCCTTTCTGAAACCCGTTTATTTTTATGGGCCCTTCATTTATGATATTTATTCTTTTCAAATTTAAACGTATTACAATTTTCTTAGTCAAATAAAAAGCTTCCTGTTTGCCAACCGCTGGTAAACATTCCGAAAATTGTTAAATTGACTCGGAGATACGTTTTTCAATACTTTAGGGCAACCGTATTTTAACAAGTGGACTTGTTTTCGTGAAAATTAGAAAAAAAATCGTAATGTATTTCGAAGGTTCTAAAGAGATTAGTCGGACGAGGCTTTCCAAACAAATCGCCGCAATCGTTTGTTTACTTTGATTTAGGGGATTTTCAATTTAAAACATTTGGGAAGACTCAAAGGATCGGTATTCCGGGCAAGCGCAAAGTGCACATAATGTTTAAATTAGTGCGAGTACGTGAGCGGAGGCCTAGCACGGTTGACATTTACAATTTTGCACAAGCATTTGGTCTTAATCCTTTTAGAGCGTGACCGGACGCATACGCTTAAGCCGGCCAAATTAAACTAAAATTCCCTGGATTATGAAACCACGACTAATCTGATACAAGGGAGGTCGAGTGAAGCGACGTCCTCTGGCAGAAATTTTTATGCTGTCTTGGCAGACCTTTTGTTAAGGTGCACGCCTGTTTTCTTAGCCACTTGTCATCGGTTCGGCACTGTTTAACATTATTCATGTTGACTCATCTGACATTAGTAATCAGCTTCACAATTTCCTGCCAATCGCTTTTATTATTTCAGTCAAGTCATTGCTAAAATTTGCCCAAGCTGGCTAAGATGCGCAACATCGAGTAATTTCTCGTTTCTCGTCCTGAGAGTCGACCCAAGAGGTACACGAGACGAGTTTCCTCGCAGACAAAGCGGTGTAGACATGTTAAGCACTAATGTATTAATATAATAATCGATATTATCAATAGTACAGATTTGAAGAAACAACAAATAATCGATACAACTAATCAATTCAAATAATCGATGTAATCGATGCAACTAAACGATACAAACAATCGATATGATTGATCTACTAATCGATATAATCGATTTAACTAGTAGATATAATTGATTCGAAATAATAATCGTTAAATACTCAGATAATCGATTTGATAAATATCGATCGATTTATTGATACGATTAGTCGATTAATCGATACAAATAACCGTTTTAATTTAAGCGATAGCAATAATTGATATAAATAATTTTATCGATACAATTGATCGACCAAACTATTTATACAACTCTTGTTTTTTTGGAAATAATACCTAAATAAGATTTTTCGCAAAAAGAGAAAAGTACAAGTCCGCTTCATTTGAATTTAATATTTTTATGTAAAATTTACACGCTTAATAAATAGCGACGGCTCATAAATGCATCGCTTCATTACTCCATAAAAAAAAATGTCAGAATTTTCAAACACCGCGCCTGTTTTTATGTTATTTTAATGCTTCATTGGTTTTTCGTCCACAAAAATGACCGACGACCGAGTTCACACACGAGACATCACTTCTAAACCACAAAAAAAAAATAAGGCGCCATCTTGGGATTTGTCGACACAATTGAATTTCCCACAGAAAATATTAAGTCATAAAAATTGCTGCCATGTTAGGAACGGTAGAAAAAATAGAGAAATGACAAAAATCGAGAAATGGAGATATTTGATCGGAGTATTTTTTGTCTACTCTTCTCGTAAGGCGCGCATCTTACCCCCGCAGGTTGACGTTTACAAAATTGAATTGCGTTTAAAAAAAAATCCGCAATTTGCCGCCCCAACTTGACTGCATTATGGTCTTAAATTTGCAAAAGTATTTAACCTCGGTGCTTTTGTAACTTTTTATCCATTTCCCAGTGTTCGTAATTGCTTGCCCCTAAAGCGCTTGTCATTCTAGTTCATGTTTATCGCTCATCGGTTTTCTATAAAAAGGGAATTTTATAGTCAATCTCGTTTGTATGATCAGAGAGTTCACAAAGAGTTTATTATGATACCCAAGTACACTGGCGAGCATCAATATAATAAGGAGTGACTTACATAAAGGAATATTGTTTCCTCAACTACGAGGTAATATTTCGATTACTTGTGTTACAATGATGTTAATGTTTTTTCACCACACGGTGAATTTGATTTATTTATTAAAAAAGCTACTCGTAATAAGGCAAGTTTTAAAAAATAAATATCTGCGACAATTCACACCAAGATCATCTAACCCTAAACTAAGCAGAGCTTGTAATATGGGCGTCAGAGACTGATAAACATACTTACATATTTCTAAATACATACTTAAATAGATAATAACACTCAGACACAACAAATATAAATGTAAGTGATATTTGCTCGTCAGTGTGTCTATTCAATTATCTCATTTCAAGCGCTCAGTTTGTTTTCATCCTCAAAAAGCTGCATAATAACATGCTACATTATCATTTCCAAGAAAAATAAGTCGTACCTTTCTGTTTACTAACATGAAGACTTCAAATTAATTGACTGAGAATAACAGAGAAAACTTTTAATGTAAACCCTGATGAAGTTGTACCAACTTAGCTTAGTAAGCTGATAATTTTGATATAATTTAGAAGCAAGTATTTGTTATATGACTAAGGTCATTAAAAGGTGGAGTTGCATTTCCGCTCCACATCCGCTCACCGGCCAATCATTTGCAAATCGAGATAAAGGCGAAATAGAGTATTTTTTACCTTTGACCTCACGGCGCAGACACGAGATTATATGAGACTTTGACAACTTAAAGAAAAAAATCAGCTTATTATCTTTTATTCAAAGGTTGCCATACTAACTCTGCTAAAACGACTGGCCTATCAGACGGATCGCCGCAACGCGAACGCACCCCTTTAAACACTTTTTAAGCTGTGATTTATTTTGCCGCGGTATTATCCACACTTCTAATCCCCCTGTGAATTATTCTAAAAGTTTCCTGTAACCGCGGTAATCCGAAGAATTTCAGATGTCCCACTGCGTAAGATGAGAGATTAAATTTTATAATCGATGTTACTCAGGACCGTTCATATTTCATCTCTGTTATTTAGTAGACTCTTAGCGGAATGGTGCAATTTATTATAATTCCAAGATTTATAGAGGTGGCAGGGTACATGCAGTAACTATTAGATTATTTTAGCGTTAGCGTTATATTATTTTTTGGACGTGTTTCAAGATTCATATAATTAAATATGAAAAAGTGTTTTGCTATAAAGATTAAAGAGACTATTGTGTTTGCTTAACAGTGATTAGGAAGCTGTAATAGGCCTGACCCACCAACCGTAATTGAATTATAATACAGCGATCAAACGCGTTTCCGCTCATTCCACTCATTGCAATGTGGGACCAAGCCCGCACCTGATCTGCATAATGGTTGAAAATGAAATCAGAAGTGGCCTTAATGTTCGTCACACGACCTCCGCTTTGTTCGAGGGGCCTTTCACGTTCTGCCAGCGCCACTCCAGACGACCCGCGCCTGTTTGTATTTTGTTCACGAACTTCCCGAATATATTATTTTGCTGGGCCACGCTCAGATGTGGAAGGAACTGATTTAGAACCCCCATTCAATAGGCTCTAAAAGGATAAAATTCTTTACCGCCCCCCGACGTCCCTCTGCGGCACCACGAACGTTACCTATTGTCGGATTATGTTAAGGTCCCGTGGCCTGCCAGCAAATGCCTCTATTTATTGAAATTGTGAACTCTAGTGAGTATATTCGGAAGTCCATTGTATGATCGAAGTAAACACGGTCTTGTGTGCTCAATAATAATTGAAGAGGGGATAGAATCGACTTATCTTGTCTATATTTAGTTAAAGCGAATTGAGGATGAAACTACGGACTGGACTTGGCTACGGCGTAGAGATTTCGTAGCAAATTACGTATATGTTCTTATAAATCGGTCGGCGGTAGTGATATTTTATTTATTTTGCTAAAGTTGTACCTTACGAGTAGGTGTTTAAAATTAGTCACATTTGACGGCTGTTTTAGAAATTGCACAATGGCGAGTAGTTGGAGTTGCGGTGAACGATGTCATTATGTAGTTATAAAGTTGTAAAGCAAACTGCAGCTTCAATACATTGTAAGGGTTGTGGACGGCGGCGTTGCTTATAAATGAATGTTTAGCATTTTTGGTATGTTTTTGCCGCTTGCTTGCTTGGTAGCGTCGCACCGATCGGTGGCCCAAACAAAAGACAACAATTTGCATTTTAACTAACTGATAACTGGACCAGCTCGACCTCGCGCCCTCTAATTTCCTTTGGACCCGCTGGAGACAACGTAATTTTCTTTTTTTGCTCGGGGTTGCAGATAAAGAAATACTATTATCTCGCGCCATGACAACGAGATAAAACTTTTTTGTTTTTTATTACTTTGTACTATTTTATCTGCTTGCATTTTCTAAACTCCTGTCACAGTAACCTGATCTACAATGGTGGAATTAAGATAAATAGACTATGGGTATTTAGATAAGACATAAACTTCCTAATGAGGCCCAAAAAAACTACTGAAACTTAATAGCTTAGCTTTTTATTTTAACCTATCACAAAATGGAAACACAGTTTTAAGTTTTCTTGTACAGCTACCGAGGATATAACATTATCCAACCATCTTCCGTATTATGATTTTATTATGTCTAATACAAACGTTTAGATATACTATCCAGACTTCGAGTTCGAAAGTTCTAAAAGTTGGTCCGTAATAACTGTTTACTTCTCGTAAAATCTGCGATAAACGCTAAATACTTTTGTAATTAGGATAAATGCCAAAGTGATTATGTTCCCACAGATATAGTGCCATACTTTCACGTCAGGTTGCCCCAAATAAATCACTGGAAAGCTTGCATTTATTCCTGGGTGAAAATTAAAAAAGTTCTTCCAATTTTGAATGAGTTATTATGCAATATTACGGCTGGTAGTAGAATGCTCCAAACATTGGAGTACCACATGTTTTCCCGTCCACTAAACGTATTATTAAGAAATCGAAGCGGGATTTGAAGTTGTGTGCGTTCAAATAGCAATCACAATAGGTTATGTTAAATTAACCGCCTGGATGAGTTTGCTCATTAATCTCTCTATACTTACCACATTAATCAATAGCAGTACGAGTCCTAACTAAGCACTAGGAGTTTCCTTTCTTATTTATCTGTTATTGTATGATGATTTATCGTCTTAGGCAACTTTGCGCGTACAGCCGAGAGTGGTATTAAGTATGGGAAAGTGATGAAATGCGCGGTGTGAATAACTTCGTGAACGGCGAAGCGGTCGGTGGGCCTGTGTGATGGCCGCTGCTGGTGTGGACTATGTGCGCTCGCGAGTGACCCATGGCTAACTCTCCGGACTTGGGCCTGCTCGCCGCCAGCCTCCTTCGGCTCATTATCGGTGAGTTCCTTAGAGATTGGTCATAATTTACGAGTTACGTCATTTCGTTTAAATAATATTATTAAACCAGTCTTCATATTATTTCAATCAGTTTTTACGTTATGTTAATGACGAAAAGCGATCGTCTCTAACACTGTCACGCTACGTGTCAGTGTTAGATGACGATCGCTTTTCGCTACTTATAAATATAATAATCAGAAATATCTGTTCACATCACCATCTGACCCAAAATCCATTTGTGTTTGATATTATGAGTGTCATAGTCTGATAATACAAACCTAAAAAATATATTAACAAATAGACACTAACCCCCAAACACCAAACAAAAACATTTGTATTGTAACGTAATAGACGTACCAACTGCAAAACCAAATCATACAATAGAATCGTTCGAAAAACTGAATTGGAACTGAAACATCATCACCATTGAGTTTGTGTATTCAGCATCGCAACGTGTTTTCGCATTTTGTGAATTTACAATAAAAGTGGCAAAACGTGAATCATACGTTTTGAAATCGGAATTTTATTCACGAATTATCGACAAGATTGATGAGAACAAAATATCGCGGCGCGCCCGGATGAATGAACGGAATTTATATTTTTGAGTTTCCCGGCTGACTCGGCCGGGTGATCGTATCGGTAACAAGGGCTGGAACTTGATCGGCCCGAACACCATCAAACGAAATGGTTTTAGATTTTAAAAATAATCGAAACCATCAGCAATGCGTATGAGCTTTTTACTGACACCTTTTTGTTATATTTTTCTCCTGTTAAGTCAGTCTTATTTGGCTACTTTAGAGACCAGACATAGCTGTCATCCACACACACACAATTCAGCATTAATTTTTTGGCGCGAACTAAAAGGTTCGGTGACTTGTTTCTTTGTCGTACCATCCAGACGTGGAACGCCCTTCCAGCACATGTGTTTCCTTCCTCTTATAGTCCCGGGTTCTTCAAGCGGGGCGTGAAAAGGCATTTCTGCAGGCCTTCAAGGTGAGGATGGCCAGACCAGTGATTTGTTTGAATGACTGGGCTTGTCAGCCTCATATCTGGACCTCACGACCGCTTTCCATCAGGTGGAGTGAGGTCATCTTGACGGGCAATATAAAAAAAAAGTCATAGGTGACCTTCCTTGCGGTCAGCGTTTCCTTAACCCAAATTGTGGAATTGCACTTAATACTCATGTTGGGTTGGGTAAAGTGGTAGATATTCGCGATGGATTTTTTAGCTTCAAAAAATAGGCGTCAAGCGCGATTTGCCTAAAGACTCCGTATATTGAAATAACTGTTGCCGATTTTCTAAAAAAAAATGCATTGAAGAAACCTTTAATTTTTTTCCGGTAAAGTTTACCTTCTCCTTTAGAGATCTATTACTATAGAGTTTTTGTTTAGAAAACTTCGAAGCAGGGAGAAGATAAGTTAAATTTTCAAAAAATCCTTCAAAAATTATACACCTATCTGAAGTGATCGTTGATAAATTCGTTTGTTTTATAAAATTTCCGGTGGCACCGTAGTGACCCTGTTTATGACATTTATTTATAAAAGAAAACAGTCTTATCGTTTCTGGGAGAAGATAAAGATAACCTACTTCAACAATAAACAGCTTCCTTAAGTAAATACTCAATAATGTGAGAAGTTACACTATACAGAAACTAAGAGATGTCACCATCTAAATGAATTATGGTTGCGGTGTGCCCAATGAGTATACATCAGCGTTAACGTTTATGGGGGACCGGGTAATAACTTCCGCCGACAATTACTACTGGCCAGTCAAAGTTCACCGAAATATGAGTTGATTTCACGGTTAAAATTGATGTGTAAGTAGTAAATTAAAGCATTGTAAGTAGTGAATTTAAGCAGCATCAATTGAAAGTAAGGTCGTGACCTATCAGAATAAAAAAAATTACAAATCTGGCAGCCTAACTTAGTTACGTGAGATTCCCAAATTCCGTTTTACAGATATTTAATATTTGTAATTCCTTAAGTTGTTTACAGACAAAGTGGAGA
This sequence comes from Udea olivalis, assembly GCA_947369235.1. NCBI lineage: Eukaryota > Metazoa > Arthropoda > Insecta > Lepidoptera > Crambidae > Udea > Udea olivalis. The sequence continues at coordinate 14,183,753 of OX376343.1, forward strand.
ATCAAAGCTGTAGAATCAATTGGTTAAAATACAAGATATCAAAGCAGTCATCTGTTGTTAAGTTTGCTATATTGATTTTGCTTAGCAAGTAGTTATTTCGAAGTTCCTTAAGAATTTTAAAAAACGACTTATTTATAAAGTAATGACAATATAGGTTGCAAAAAGACGCATACCGAAGCCGGCATCTACGCACTCAGACCATTAAATCAAGTCACAGAAAAAAAAAAATTGATGGAAAACGGTTTTTTTTTTTTGGTGTTAATTTTAAACCTAAAAACGGACTACGCAATGTAACGCGTAATATACATATAATCAAGGGCTACGCACGATGTACGTTGCGAGTTAAACGAATTGAAGCAATTTTTGTTAGGAAATACTTGAAATTTTGATCATGTTTCTTAGGACAAAAATTAAGTTAATAATGATTAAAGTTTGTTTTCATCGAAATCTTGAGATTTTTTTTTTTACTTTGACCTTCAATAACTTGGTAACTATTGAGTTCCCAGGTATGGTCTAGAAAGAAAGAATGGTCCTGATGATGTGCAGAATACGTAGGTTTCGGCTTCGTTATGGGTCCTTTTACACAATTTATATCATGACAAATTCTCGAAAATAAAGGAAGAATGATTGTAAATGTTCAGTAATCATTTAATATTCAGATTGTATAAATGCTTATCACGGAGTACAAGAACGGAGTCTCCATATTCACTAGGAAAATTACCCATGCAAGACGCAGGGCGGCATTTCATGTCTATACCGTTGGCATTTCATTTGTACGAACTAAACCGTTCCCTTTATCATTCGTACCAAGAGGGGAATTCTCAGGCTGTCTGTAAAGCCTAGTACATATGATCCGGGCCACTGCAAAACTAGACTGAATGGGCAATTTCTAGACTAGCGTGCTCCGTCTTCGGCCTCACAGCCACTTATCATCAAGTGAATAGCGCCGAACATAACCGTCTGTTATGTATACGACAGATTCATAAACAAAACAGAAAATTCTCAAAGGAATAAGCTCTCTCTATGTTGGAAATTCTTATAACGAGCCTCTAATTTAGGATCAAAAAAATGTTTTAAGCTTAGTCGCCAGCGGAGAGAACCTTAACTTTACTTAGCTAACAAATAAAAATAAAGTTTGAGTAGTTTCAGTCATAGACATTTTTTTAAGTTACATTGGTGAAGTAAGATAAATGGCAATGTTACCATGCAACTGTATGAAACTACAGCGGCAGCTCAGGATTTTGCTTTTTCTCTATCATTCTGTTAATCTTGAGAACGTAAAATGTATTCCTGTAGTTCGTTTTTTTATGCTTAGTTTAATATCAGCACTGAAATAATTACATTCGATAGTATAATATTATTGTTGGGTAATATTGTAGCTGTTGCCTCTGTACGTGAAGTCTTACCACCTTATTCATAAAGGCTAAAACAGTGCTTCCAGAACACTTTACCATAGTGAAAGGAGTCTAATAGGACTTTTTCATTTTTTATATAGTAAGGGGGAACTTAAAACTTTGAGCTAAGGTACATTTTAATCCAGGTTCCAATTATTAAAATCTATTCTGTAGTTTTCACGTGATGATGAAACTTATAAACAGACAGATAAAAAACACGAACAGTTTTTTTTAAATTTAGTTCGTTCTTATCATCGCCATAACATTTGTCTTAAAATTAATGCGCAGTTTAAATCAGTTCTTGTTTAAATAAATGTATAGCTTTGTAATCTCCTAATTATTCAAATGAAAACTAAGCAAGATATCCCTTAGAGAACAGTACATTTGGTAATCCCGGCCAAATAACTCTTACAATACAATATGCAGTGGCTACACGTTGTCTGTGAGCTCCACTCCTCTTTGCCTTTAAAACTTTTAATCTTCCTAATGCGTCGTCTGGTAGTCGTGCACTCTTCACAAATGGTCGCACCCGCTTGTGCTAACCGGTATGGCTATTTTTAATTTGTCGGCGAAAAGGTATCATGCAGTTTTTACTGCGACGCGAGATGCTTCTTGTTAAAAATTCCAGTTTTGCAAAATATTTTAACGAGTTCTCAGGATAATGAAGTGTTCATTTTTATAAACTCAACGGTTTTTCATCAGATGCTTTTCAATCCAAATAGTTAAATGTGTCATTTTTTCTGAATTATTAATAAAAAAATTGTAAAGGTCTTCCATCACGTATGCAAAGCATCCAAATAAAGCAGTGACCTGTATTGTGGAAAAATTAGCTAAATTTACTAAATTAATTTACTACGGAGTATGGATAACTGTGTGAATTTGAGTGCTAAATCAGGATTTTCAGTTCTTAGTCTTAGTTACAGTAGGCGGAGAAAATTGCTACAATTTATCACAGTGAAAAAACTCGAAAAGGAAGCCAATCCGAGCACGGTTTAAGGAAGATGAATACGTGCCGCATCGTGGTATAGTATACTATGCAGTTAAATTGTTTTGATACGGCTGCTCCGCTAAAGTCATTCAATCATAAATACAGCGAAATAACTTTACGAGCACGGAAAGAATGTTGAACGATATAGTTTTTATCTTAAACAGACGATTAACTTTAGACTTTGTGAATAACATTTTGCATTTCGCTTGCATTTTAGACGACAATTTAAACTATTCTTCACAACTCCAACGTAACGGTAAAGTAGGGCGTAAAATGAGCGTGCCGCAAACCGTGTGCTCCGCGCTGCACTGTGTCACCAGTTTATGCGTGCGTACCTATGCTTGGTGTCAGTGGTCAAATCAAATCTCAAGTTTTTATGTTTGCTCTCACTTTATTCGTTTCTTGCTCAATTGTTTCTTGCGTATTTACTAGCTGTTTAACGATTTTACCTTTGTTGAAAAAATAACTCGTTTTAATTTTAATTATAACTTTATTATCCACTGAATATCGTATTCAGTATTCTCAAGCCACGTCAGCTATGGGACCGATTTTATTTTATAGGAATATTACAATTTCACTTATTTAATGGGAACACACAGCAAGGTCTGAAGAGTTGTATCAGACACAGTGTAAAGTGGATGTAAGATGCCAAAAACAACGGCACTTTTTAATATTTCTTGCAATATTTCCCTCTATTTGCTCGCTTGCACCTTAAGTTAAGCGTCCGCTGCGCTTTTATACCTTTAGTTTTCAGTTTGTTATTGTGTGGTTTTTACAATTGTTGGCGTTGTTACTAATACCGCGCCGCAGCAATTGTTATCCCGCATCTAGGTGACAACAACCACTGTTTTGCCTCATATTGTAGCGCACAATTTCATGTCAAGTATTTTCTTTGGTCTGGCACCTTTGTTTTGAAATGACACTCCGGGAGCTTTTCTTCTACGCTGGCTTTTTATTGATGTGTTGCTGTAGCATTTTGCTACACTTTACTTTAACAAAATGAGAAGTAACTTATATAGGTATTTATTTTATAGGGCTGAAATAGAAAGTATATTGAAAATAAATTTCAATTACAACACGTTTTACACATAAACTTTGATGTTGTTTTTACATCGTCGCGCTATCTTGGCCGTCACTTTATTTTCTGAAATATAGGGTCCTCTGAAGGTGATAATGCTAACACATTTTTGGTTTTCTCACATGCTCAAACATACCATCACGACTTTATCCCAAACGGGGTAGTAAGAGGCAAGTGACAGTTGCCATCATGGTGAACAGAACACTCAGAAGCCCACTTTTCACCAATGGTATTAGAACCCAACGTGGTAAGTAGTAAGCCTTCCGCCGCTATCCGGGTCGATTTGGTTTTCATCGATGTTTACCATCATCAGAGAGTTAGCCTCGAATAAAACATTGAACACAAAGATTTTGGTTCTGGCCAGATTTGAACTAGGCACCACTAGGCCACGTCGTTCTCGCATGCTCATAATTTAATAACTCAAGCCAACCGTAGTTTATTAACTTTTACCTTTAATAACTGTTATTTTGATATAAATTCCGAAGCCTCTATCCACATTCTAGGCACCTAATTGCTAGCGTAAATTTACTTCGTATAACGTCGAATGGTGTGCCAAACTCAGCACGCTGGGAACTTAAAGTTAATTATTAAGTTCAGAAGATAATTAATATCTGTGCTGTTGGGTGTGACAGCCGCAGGTAGGGTGCTCCACCTTGCAACTTACACCGACACATTTCGCCGGGAACTCTAGGAATGAGGTAACAACGTAGAATGTGTGGAAACGCCAAACGCTTCAAACGGTATTCGTGAAAAGTAGGAAGATAAAACCAAGTTCCTGCAAAATTTATCTGCGGAAGTAAGATAGTTGAGTAAGTTTGAGCTTTATTCGCAGAATTGATTATACCTATAATAACGAAGTATAGTCCAATATTCGCACTGCTGGTTATCTATGCAGATTTGGTGGAATAGAAGACCATTTGCGCTAAGTATAGATCGTTTGCCTGTATTGAAATATCTATTTAATAGATATTTAAGCCATGGTACCAAGTGTCAGGCTGAGGTTTGCTCTCATGTTATGGGAACCAGGAACAGCGACAGTCCCAACACAGTTGAACGTAATTCATATAATTTAACAAGCTGGTGGTGGATTGGAATCCAATCCACGAACGAGAAAAGCTCGAGTCTGTGTTATTGTAAAACATTTTCAGATAAATTCCAAGTTTGTAAAGTTTTATTTAAACAAAATGTTGTCCTGTAATATCGTTCAGTATGATAAAGTACTGCAGTGGACCAGTAAGATAAATACTGTAACTGTTCAGCACATAATTCTTCGTTTATCTTGAGTCCAGATCGTTCTGAATAAGCTAAATAAATATCTTCCTCCTATTTTTGTATAACCTCACGTTATAACAAATGAAACCGGATTTTCATCTTTCATATATTTAGATAGGTAGCACGGAGTATGCTGCAACTTCGTATTTGAAACTCAATACAGGAAAACACAGCGGTAATGATCTTAACACATGCTCCGCTGTGTAAATCTCACAGAATCCCAAATGCATTCTGCAGCGGCAGCACTCTACGAAATGCATTTTGGAGACAAACGGGCTCCGCTCAAAAAGAACAATGTAGCAAACAGATGTGTGTTAATATTAGATTAAGATGCAACGCTAGATGCAGCTTTAGAGTTAGGTGCTGTTTCTTGACGCTAAAAATCGTCAATTTGTTGGAGTGTCGCAATGTCGCGGCGACGTCGCTCGGCGTCGCCGGGTCAAGAGGCTATGACGGGCTCTCGACCCGCGCTACCTGAACCTGCCTTTTAAACTTTTTCGAAACCGTACAGTGGCTTTCATTAAGCCACGAACACTGCCGCGACACTACACACGCCATTTTAACGTGTACTGAATAAATTCGTGCTAATATGCGCTCGATGTAAATCTCTGAGGAAAGTTTTCAAACGTTTAATGCAAGCTCTGTATGATTTTAATTTCACAAGGCTGTGATTCTGCTTCTGTTATTACATCTGAACCGCTACTACAAAGGTAAAATATGACCTAAATACAGATTTTAATAACCTGAAACAGAACAAAAACCAAATGTTTCTCATTAATGTGTGTCTTAGGTAGAAAACGAATTCACGACCTCGAGCGTAATAAGAATTTAAGTATCACTAACTGTTGTTGATATTTTGATTACATTTCAAATTAATGAATGCAAAATATATTTGAAGCACTGTTTCGGTTAGTTATTCCATTGCGCAAAACTAATATAGGTAATCCTTTTGATCCGCTAATTCTGACCTTTGTAAATTCAACAAACTATTCGAATAGTACATCATTATTTTCATTTAATGATAGGCAATTAAAAGCTGTTTGTCGATGGATCAATTTGCATACAATTTGAGTTCCGTTCACCAGCAAACAAACGTCTGGAGTGGTGTAAACAGAAAGCAAAACAACAAAGCTACTCGTAGATATGCCCAATCGTGTTGATATAAAAGGACTCGTGTGTTTATGCCACTTGGATCCCTCTGAGAGGTTGAGAACCAAGTGTCCTGTGTACAGCATGCCGGCAATCGTCGCAGGGTCCGAACATGATGGATCTGCGTTCCGAGTGCCTACATAATATGGGATTTAATAAGATCCTCCCTCCCTCCCCCCTCAGTCTCCGTTCGCATGCGGAATGTTGATGCGCTCCTTTGTATTACACTCAAACTTCATTCTCCGAGATGACTCACCCATAAAGTATCGTCCGCATAACTTATCCCTCAGATTTATTTGTTTCTTCCGAGAAAGCCAACCCGAGATAGTCACCGACGCAAATATAACTCTATTTATGCATTATCACCTGGGTTGCTGGTAGGTTATAAATCGGATACAGCTCTGCATGTTTATCCGGAAACGAAAACGGGGATCAGCGGTTTTATTTCAGCGTTTCCGGTGAAATAGATGGTGATACTTCAGCTTCAAAGCATTGTTGCTGCTCACGTAGTTCAGAGTATGTTTGTTACTAGTCAGTTCTCTTTCATTAACGAACATTCGTATTGTTTTGTTTAGGTCATTATGCTCGGTTAAATGTTTTATTAAATTCCGTTTGGAATACTGAGCCCACAGATAAGTACCTAATGTTAGTAAATGTAACATGAGATGGGTTATTTTATATTTTTTGCACAATCAAAGGAATGCAATGTGTATGGATATGGAATGATCTTCTTGCGGCGGTATTACCAAAGGGATATGACATCGGAGCATTCAAGAAGAGAGCGTATTCCCACTTGAAGAGCAAGCAACGCATCGGTGACACCTGAGGTGTTGCAGTTGTCCATGGGCGGAGGTGATCACATTCCATCAAGTGACCTTCCAGCTCGTTTGCTTCCTATTACAAAAAAAAAGGTAACGGTAAATTTAACAAGATGTGTAATCAATGCGGTCTGAAAGCTACAGAACGAACTAAACTTCTATCTCTAACTCTGTAGTTCCATATTTTTTATGTTAATGAATAAAGATATGTATTGTGGAGAACAAGGCTTCGCTCATTTCATAGTAATCCTCGAGACATGTATAAGACAACAAATTACGGCATTACGCACATGTTGTTCCTAAGATAAGCTGTGCCAAAGCGGTGGCTTATAGAACATTACGTTGTTTAAGTGTGCTTGCAGCGAACAAGCGAATTAATTAGCGAATTCGGACGCGTGTAGCGACCGCAGCCCGCCCTGCGGTCGCCGCCCCACCTGCCGGAGACAGCTATCATGCCCTGTAATCCGCTTACCATCCGTCTGTTTCTGATACAAAAAGCGAGGCTAATTGGCCTTTCGCGCAATGCCCCATTCTGCTGCATTTATTTTGTGAAATGCTAAATAGCGTAGCTGTATTGGCCGTTTGAATGCTCGTTAACTAAAATGCGGGGCGTAATGTTCTACAGCACCGCTTCTGCTGGCAATCCAACAACGCTAATTTTGTTCGAACAACGCATCTGAACGTTAGCGCGGTCCTCACGTGCTCGTCCAATTTGTCTGGAATTTTACCTCTTCTCGTTTTCGGATCATCAGCTAGGCAATTAGGTAATGTTACACATTACAGGCAAATCTGAAGCCGTAGCTAAGAGCATGACGCTACTGTCGTTTCGACATTTCAAAAAAAGAATGACAATAATAGCATAAATATAGGGCCATTTGTAACCCATATGTAATATTTAATATGCCCATGTAGAATCAACATGATTATATAAATATATTTTACAGAAGTTTTTTTTTAGATATTATCGCCTAGACACAAAAAAAAGATGGTTTAAATCTAAACACGACTGTTGACGCTATAGATAAGACCTGTATCAACCAACTTCGCGCTTACGCCAGTCATTTTTTTTATTCTTTTGCGGACATGGGTTTTAAAAATAATGTTGCTCAATGTAAGTAATGATATTTATCCAGCCATTGTATAATATGCTGCTATATAGAACAGATTCGCACTTAGCTGGGTTTGATAGCGATCGTTACAAATATGATACCCTAACAATAACCATTACAACGAAGAGATAATGTTTAGTTTACAAGGATCCAGTGTATTCCGATTAAACAAGCGGATGTCAGTCTTTACATATAAAACAAAACAAAACAAAACAAAAAATATCTTTATTTAAATAGACCTGTAACAAGTACTTTTAAATCGTCATTACAAGGAAAACAATATATACTTAGTAATAGACTTAAATACTATAATAATATGAATACATAAATACACTGTATACAAACATAAACATAATATAATATATACGTGTAGATATCCGGATATATCAATTCGGGGCTCGTTTGTAACCCCGGATTCCACACTCGATCCTGGGATTCCGGATAATCCGTTACTACGTTACGTCTTTATTACAATTCGGCCACGAGTGGAACATAAACCAACTTTGTGTGCCCGTATAACTCATAATGATGTCCGTATTCGCTGTCATTAATTTGTTATATGTTATTTTAACTTTACCCCACTTACCACTGGAATATTATATAGGCGGTGAAATTAAAACATGTTTTTAGTGTATCGTTGAAGTAAAATATTACAATGTATTCGAAAGTGCTTCCTTCAATGCATGAAGATAATAATAGATATTATAAATTTTATTAATATATGTTTTTATACATTTTTTTTGGAGAGCGTCGTGGCCTATTGCTTAAGCACTCTAACTCGAATCGTGAATTAATTTCCGACTAACTCTCCGGTGATGGAAAACATCGATAAAAAACCAAATCAACCCGGATAGCGGCGGAAGGCTCACCACCTACCACGTTGGGTTCTAATACCATTGGTGAAAAGTGGGCTTCTGAGTGTTCCGTTCACCATAACGGCAACAGCCACTTGCCTGTGACTACCCCGTTTGGGATAAAGTCGTGATGGTATGTTATGTTATGTTATTTTTCTTTGGAAGTGTTAAATAATTTTGATTCATAGTATGTTACTTTTTTACTTTATTTGAAGTTATTGTTGGTATCAACAATAACTTCTTGACAAAGTGTACTAAAAGCTAAATACCTACCTCATTTACCTTATAACAGTTTGCACGAAACACGTTATTTTGACCTCAGCCAATCAAAGTGGGATGGAAATTACACGGACAATTAATTACATGCGATCCTGTTACGTCAATGAATCTCGACAGCGAACGGAATATTTACTAATGGTAGTTAAATATTATGTAGACTACAAGGCTTTGTAGAATTTGTAATAAACAATCGCTACCGTAGTATTTGATTGCTAAAATTTAATTAATTTCCCTGAATATTACTTTTAGGCAACAAATAATGTATTTATTGTAACCCCTTTTTAGGTTTTGTGAGAATCAAACCGTCTAGGTCATCTAAACTACTGGGAGAGCAATAATAGAAAGCTAATAACTAAGCTTTCAGGTGCTTCGAGATCATTACGATAGGATTTTCCAAAATTCCTATGGGAATGGGAAAAAACCAGCACTGGCGCACGGAGTCGCGGGCACAAGCTGGTTTATTTACATGTACTGACTGTGTTCAAGCAGACGCGTAAATTACACTATTATCGAATGTTAACATCAAGTCTGCAGGCAAAATTGAGGCTAGTATGAACATATCTATCAGGTCTGCCTAAAAGAAAGATATTATGCTGAGCAATGTCTCCGCTAATCTGTTTTAGGTTGGTCTCATATAAACCATGCTGTAGCCCAATTATTTTAACGGATGAAAAACGAAACTATTCAAAAATAACAGCAGATTGTTTGCAAATTCTTTGTTACCAACATCATACAAATAAGTATATAGAAAAAGATACCCCTGGTGTTGCACGTGTCCTTAGGCTGCGGTAACCGCTTACCATCAGGTGGTCCGCATGCTTGATTGTCACCGACGTGGTATAACAAAAGGACTCGCGGCTGCCAGGTTTTCTAAAAAGAAAGTGTTTGTGGGAACCTGATTGGCTGTTGTCTGTACTTGGATGAGGTCTAGTTGTACCGATACACTACATAAAGTTAGTAATCAACTTATTTTTCAGGAGCTGTTCAGAATCATGTTAGAAATAATAGAATGAAAATAATTGTTCAACTTACGTAAAAATACTTAGTCCATATGAAATGCTACTATTACATGGGCGTAAGATGAAAAATGTATTTACTGTTCATTAAATCAAATCAAAACAAATCATTTATTGCAAACTAAGTGAACATAGGTTGGTCCATTATGTTTAGTGCTTACAACTTAGTTGCTCTTTTCGAGCACTGCAACTTAGGCAACATGCTATCTAAGTAATTATAGTAATAATACATAACTTACATTATAACAATTATAAACATTTGAATAACATTTAAATAGATAACATTTTCAGGAACACATAAAAATTACAAGTAATTACATAGCTATATTATATTTCTGAATAAATCAATCTTAAATTAAGCATATTTATATTATTACATTTTTATATTATTTTTATTTATATTTATTTTATATCTTTATTATTATTGCAAAGTTGTGTTGAAATATTCATTAACTGTGTAGAAACATTTGTTTATTAAGAATTGTTTAAGTTTTTTAGTAAATAGTGAAAGTTTTTCTTCTGATTTTATATTATTAGGTAATTTGTTGAATATTCTTACAGTCATATAGTATGGACTGTTATAAAGCATTTTAATTCTACTGGGTGGCAGGTATAATCTATGTTTATTACGTGTGTTTCTGCTATGGGTTTCGCTGACTTTTGTGAATTCCCGGTGATTTTTAAAAACAAATATGCAAATATCATGTATGTAAATGGAAGGAAGTGTAAGAATTTTGTAATTAATGAAATATGGTCTGCAACTGTCGGTATTTTTTATATGGGCATAAAATCTGATGCATTTTTTCTGAAGTATGAATATTTCAGTGGCATTAACACTATTTGCCCAAACAATGATTCCGTACCTTAACCAAGAGTCTGCGTAGGCATAATATGCTGAAAGCGCAGTGTCTATGTTTGTGCTGTACTTAATTTCAAAAAGTGCGTATATAAAGTTATATTTGCTTTTAATGTTTTCTATATGGCATTTCCAGTTTAGATTTGTGTCTATATTTATTCCTAATAATTTAAATTCGCCAACTGTTTCTATCAATGTGTTATTATATGTAATATCTACGTCTTACTTTTCTGTTCTACAATAGTTCTTATACTTAGTAACGAAACGGCGAACCAACATATTCTGACCAAGGTGTAGGTAGGTAGACTCTACTACCACACTGTGGAGTGTGGAGTTTGTGAATATTGGCTATTCATGATATCTGATAACTTCTTGGCAGTGAGAGCCATATGGTCTAGCCAACATTTTACATAAAAATGTTTTTGTTCGTCAAAAATAATGTATTCATTTATACTTATTTAGCCTACTAGGCTGTGGTTCGGCTGAACGCCATCTATACGAAACGTTCTGAACTACAGATGCAATTTGTGAAGGGCGCCATCTGTGCAGTTGTGCGAGAAACTGCTAGAAAATGGTTTTGAATGTGTGTCCTACCCTTCGCTAGATGGCGCAGAAACTGCTGTTGGAAGTTGCTTGAAAAAGTAGCAACCGGGTGTGCTTTGGTGGCGCTACGATGCTCCGGTTTGTGCCAAAGTGTATTGCGTATTTACTGTTCTGCTCGCTAGATGTCGGGTTCGGTCGGTGTCGAGGTCGGGTCTGTCGGGTTAGCCAGCATGGCTGAAAATTTAAGCAGCGCCTAAATTGGTCCGTTTTCATGATGTAAGAATTTTTATAATTTTGTTAAGTATTTTGATTTACGTAGGTAACGGATTGAATGTGTATTTGAAAACTGCTACTACTTTTTAGGGTTTACGAAAGGTAGAGACAAAGGGATACACACACATTACATACACATATACATACATTTTGAACACAGATTCAACATTCTCCGGTAAACTTGTACAAGTACTTAATTTAAATGTCTTCTAGTCAGTTTTCCTTCAAACATTCACAATGTTTTCTTACAAATACCCTAATTTGAATTATTGCTATTATATAATCATTTTCTCTTATTTTCATCATCAGTCATAATCATTCCGAGACAATGTTTCATGTGTTAAGTTACAATTTTAGTATATTATTATGTATTATTATTATAAATATTTAGATATCATTATATTGTATACATTTATAAAAGTATGTTTGCTATTTATTTATATTTCTATTATAAATAATAGTTATATATTTTTATAGGTTTTGTTTACTTCGTATTTATTAACTTCAATTTCTACAAAACCCGCCATAAATATTTTTGCTTCGCCTGGTGGTTGACTGGTAGAGAATGCCTTTAGGCATTAAGTCCGCCAAGTGTACTTTTTCGTGCAATAAAGAATAAATAAGTACTTTTACAAGTTTACCGAGAACCATAATCAATAATAATAATTCAAGTAACAGCTATAGTTTTTAGTATATTCAGACTTTGTGAATTATACCTCACTACTCGACAGACTTCGTCCTGCTCGGAAAAGCAGCATCCAGTAACCCATTGAGGTATACACAGAACATTGCATCATAATTGGTTCAGCCGTTCAGAAGGAGCTAGGTGACAAACACACGTACATAAGTATTCTATTTATTCAGGACCAAAATCTTCTGACTCTAAATTAGGCACAACTTTTACTGTATGGACAGACTGTAGATACGTATCTACTTTACTTACATATATTCCTAAATTCTATATATTTCACAAATAGTTATTCACATCAATGTTTATCATGGGTGAGAATCGAAAACAGACCACTTGGCCTGTAAGCCATTAAAAAATAAGTTCCCTTGCTTTTAAAATTGAGTATACTTTAGAATGCTCAACGTACTGTCTCTAGCTTTCCAAATGTTACAAGTACAACAAACAAGTCTTTGAATCCCACTTTCTCGCAAACAAAAGTCCTGATTTTCTAATTTTACATTTACCGTAATCTAAATAAAATCTTTGCTACGAACTGACCAATTTGTTCTTTGTTACAGGTAAGGGATTTTCCGTCGCCCACTCCATTGCTTGAGATAAGAAGGGGATATATTTGAGGAAACAATATTCTGAAAGTAAGTAAGTAGATCATCATTGATTTAGGTTTGAGCGATGCGGCAATGAAAGGTCAAAAGTTAGTGACGTTAATTCAACAGCACAAAAGTGTTATTTTGATATCCTATAATGAGCTAGAAGTAAAAAAAGGCATGAAGGAAATAATCGTTAGAGAGTCATAGAAAGTTTAGGTTGGATGCAAGCCATCGCTGTAATTGATTGATGATATAGAATTTGAAAATGCAATATACTGGGCTTATGTTCGCAAAATACAAATAAAACACTTTGCTTGATTAATAAATGTATTCCTTTCTGGGTTTTTATAGCAAATAAGTTATTAGCATTTACACTGTCCCACTGCTGGGTAGATGCCTTCATGATTAATATCAAGTCTTCGCATAATAGTTTGCCCTTAGTTTTATACCTACGCTCGCCAAATGAGGGTTGGTGAACTAAAAAACCCGTGTTATATTCCGAAAAATCCTAGCTTTAGACAGAACAGATTTAAACATCTAATACTGAAGCAAAAATTATATGATTATCCGTTATGCACTTGTATTTGAGTATTATTTATGTACCAACCAGTACACAGCCCGGAGCTAAGCCAATTTGGATTTCTGAGAAAGAGCGGGTATACTTAAATATTAAACATTTTACTCGGGGAAACTTTGTTTATCGTTTAAAGGCGAGAAAAGCTGCTTTCATGCATTTTTAAATCTTTTCTTAATATTTTAGAGTAAATGTCTTCACACCAGGGATTTTTGTTCGATATTGTTACAATATATAGTTTTTCAACCGTCAAAGTTTTTGACTACGGATAAACCATGACCTTCAATGTTTTCAACACTTTTTTTTATAAATATTTATACCTAATTTGTACCTGATTAACATGCACGCACGCGTTTGCACAATGCCTGGTATCTTACGTCTAGAATCTCTCGACTTCTTTATCAGAAGACTCACAACAGTGCCCGCGAAAAACTCTGATAAACTTTTCAATTAAACTTAAAACTTTATTAAAGCAGACGAAGTAGTAATGCAATAATTTAACTATACTATGAGAAGTTAGGTATAATATGCATGCATGTTTTATAGTCATATTTTGAGGCACATTGTTGTACAAACAAATGTCACTTTAGCAAAATTTACGCTATTCGATTACAATCTAGGCCCAGGTGACTGGTGGTGAATGTACTTAATCATGTGCTCAAGAATACTCTCAAATTTTACCTGATTAAATAACTAGCTTAACACATCCTGGACCGGGTTTGTTTTGTAACATAACGTGGGTTATTATCCTTGGTTGGTCCCTGGAAGTAAGGATCAAAACGAAATAGCGCAAAGCTGGGGTCTTTTCTGACCTTTTTAACCCCATCAATATTGGTCCGAATTTACAACTGTTAAAAAGTTATGACAAAGCATAATTTTTAAAAATATTTCCTTGAAAATTATGAATTTTCGTGGAATTATCCAATTTCATTTTGTAGGAAAAGCTTTTTAAATGTTTGCTTTGTTCTTTTTTTTATGAAAATAATGGTAACAAGTTAATAAACGTCCTTCATTTGTCAGAAAGTAACATTAAATGGATTTTCATGAAAGGAATAAAGGATAAATAGGATTAAAATACAAACTCCAAAAAACACGACTTTCTTATGCAAAATACTCACAACTTTAGAAATTATTGGAATATTTCTGCAATTTATAGATTAAAAGAATTTTGTAATAATAACCAAACAACTTTTTTAAATACTGCGTCAACTTTCACTTGTACATTTTTTTTTCACGACATCTGCTTGAACATGAAGTAATTTTGTGATTAAGATTTTTTCTTGACATGGACAGCTCAATAAAATAACTAGTCAAAGTAAGACATATTACCTGCTAATCTTTCGGCAAAAAGAATGTATCAAAGGACCTTTGATACATTTTTTTGAATAGTTATTTTTGTATGGACTTAAGCGATTTTCTGAAAAAAACTAAAATTTATCATAACTTTTTAACGGTTAGAAATCGGACCAATATTGATAGCGTTAAAAAGGTCAGAAATGACCCCAGCCATGCGCTATTTTGATTTGATCCTTACTTCCAGGGACACCCTGTATATGACCGATGATAGCCTTAGAAGTGCGGCCCCCACGGGCCTGATGTTTGCCAATGGTTTGCTTACTACTGATAAACTTTTACCCGATATCGACCGAAACTTATAAACATAAGTAACAGAAAGTTTCCAAAATATTGTGGATCAGGAATATTCCGTAAATGTGAAACTTTTTCTATCCTTCTGCACGTAGCTTTAATAAAGAATATTAGTCTCTGAAAAAGAAAAGGAGGCTATTTCCGTAGTTAATCTTGTGGTGCTAACAAGTATAGTAAATATTCATAAACATGATGAAATGACTGCTTAACTTTGATACTTGTTTTGCTGGTTACTGCTATATTTTTCTACTTACTTGATTCTCATCTCTCTTACATTTTGTTGGACAAAAATAGCACATGTAAAAAACTATCTAATGTGATATGCAAAGTGAAAAAAAATCATTTGATGGGTTCTTCGTGTACCCTGATCCCATGATTAGTTGACTTAATAATTAATTTTATTCATTCAATTCCAGTTAATCTCAAGTTGAGCGACTGAGCTTCGTTCCAAAAACAGGTGTATTAACGTTGTATTGTTAATTACACGCAACAATCAGTGAACTGCCACCGGTTATTGTCATGCAAATCCCCATTGTACGGCAGGGAGTTAATTTGCAGTAAATACTTCGATGTAGTTCCCGATTAAGGTAATGGAACAAATTGTTAAGTCGGAACGCAGTGCACGTTGGGCCATTGGGGGTATTACACAGCTTGTATTCGTGCTTTCGAGTCTGGGATAAAGAGGTGCAGTGTTTAATTAAATTTATTATCTGCATTTCCATCTATTAGGTTGGCTTTGAGGCGTATTGTACGTAGCAAACGGACTAGAAAATTAGACGCCCAGTCGCCACAATATGGGTATAGCCGCTACCACGAGAGGAATAAGCTTGCTCCAATTTAATTTTCTAAAATGGATTTTATTCACATATTAAAACTGGGAATAATACTGCTCCCCGCGGGGATACAGTCAGTCGTTGTCAAGGTTTGGCTGGTACGATGGCTAATTACGATTGGTTTCGCCGGTGCGTTGACCACCGAACATTTAGGATCCGCCAAATTGAAAAGCGCTGAAGTTCATGACTGTCTTCATGAATATCTCTGACAGCTAGATGCATATAGAAATGAAACATGTCATTTCGTCCGCCTTAACGAGTTAAAAGCGAAGATAAAATAAAGACCAATGCATAAAGCTTATAAAGCAGCCTTTTCCTTCAAAGGTGAATCTGCGGGCTAGCAAAGTGCAAACGGTTGCAGAGTGCCTGACATTGGTAATCCTGTGTATTTGCTATCACTCTCTGAATATTATTGGAGCTCCCTGGACCTTTCACCTTATAAATGCGTATTTCACCTGTTATCAGGCCAAACAAAGATCGCGGTATTAGTTGTTAGTTCATTGTCAATGACTTTGTTTATGTCAGAAGAAGTATACGTCGGGGCAGACTGTGTTTGCTTCCATAAGAAGAAACATTGTTGTCAGATCATTCGATTGGGAAGAGTTTTGGTATAATAAGAGACAGCAAAACGACCCTGTTATGAAACAGAACTTGATTTTTCTTATGGGAACTCATTACTATATTGCAGCATTGTTTTACGTGATGCAGTTTAAAACCAGTTTTAAAAAAACATGAAAAATAGCTAAGCAATATAGTTGGGAAAGTACTGTCTTATTTCTGTTTTTGTGTTTAATTCTCTCAAAAAATTGATACTCTTATTTTTTCATAACGGCATTTCAATTAAATTTGGTTTTGTTACCGACAGGACAAGAGTTAATTGAACAAAATGGTTGAATTTTCTAATAACACATCGCCACTCCACGCAGAAGAGACGCTCTTCTTGTTTTTTGCCGGCGAAAAATATCAAATGACGTATCGATACGAAAATACATTGGAGCATGAGCCATATATCTTGGCTCTCGGATACCTGTCGCCGTTGTTCACTAAGTGGGTCACGTAAACAAACACGTATTCTGCGTAAGCATTCAACTTACACTCGCCAACGTCAGTTAGGTGTGAACAGAGAACTCTGAATTTCGGTTTTTATGATCGTGCTATTGCAATCAGTTACACGATACTAGTGATGATGAACTATGAACTCGAAACAAGTTTTTACTAGACGCTTTATGATAACCCCATCGAGCTATGCAGAGGAATCGCAATTTCTTTTCGACATCGCACTTAAAATGAGGAAATGCTACAATTTAATTGGCCTTCAGGCCAATTACATTATAGCGAATAACACCAAAAACTAATTTCAATATCAAATTATCAATAGAAAATATAAATAGAATGTGAAATCAGACTATTAATTTGAAAGTGTATTGTAATTTCTCATATTTCATTCGTAGGTAACATACGTGAATTTAAATTGCGCATTAGTCGCAAAAGCCGACACTCGCTCGACATTGTATAAAAAGCTTCAAAAAAGTTAACTTGGAGCATTTTTGAAGAGGTCCATAATTCTAAACATTATATATACAAATCGTTTTGCTATACACGTACTTTAACTTCCTTGTTTTGCCTGGTGCCTTCAATCAAAATCGATGCTTTGATTCCCCTTCCGAATTCATATCGGAATCGTACCGAGGTAAATCGTGTCGCTTTTTGAGGCGTCTAACTTCGCTTCTCTATTATGAGCTCTGTGCTGTTTGCATTAAGGTGATTTTACGTTTGCGTGTTAGGGATGGTCTGCACGAGAGCGTTTCGGCTGCGATTGTTGTGGCCGGAAGCTGCGACCGTTTCCGCGGCACCGTCGCTATTCATGCCGAACGGGGGACGATCGTCCCGGACTACTATTGTACGTCTGTAATTACCTTAACAACTTTTTTATGTTTATTATCCTCTTACTTAGCGTCATTACTCATTGTTCGTAAGAATTAAAGCAGACAATCTGTTAATAAGGCGTTTGTTGTTTTTCACCTGTACTCATAAATTTTTACAAGGTGCATACCAGGAGTTAAAAAAAACGTAAATTTTTTATAGAACGAGCAATAAATGAAAACAGTAAAATTTACGATTTACACTATGCGGCGGAACTAAGCATAATTAATTACATTTTAGGCATGTACTCACTATTCAGTTCGCCCTGTAATTCCAAAATTAGGGCTTTTTTAAGAGAGCTTTTTTATTTAAACTTGAAACTCGTTTAAAATTTTAATGAATTTACGGGTTATTAGAAAATGTATGTACGTTATTGACATCAACGATAAAAACTGGACTGCCATATATAAATATGAATGTTACTAATCAATCTAAATAAAGACTAATGGGTTATTGGTTTTTCGCGCTATTAATGCCAGCTTGTCAAAATTAATATTTAGCTTTTCTTCGAAAATTATGCAAAATAATTTTCAACACAATGTACGATAATTATTAGTCGTATCTGTGAGTGTGAGCTATGAAAAGGGCTTCTTACAAATTCAGGAGCACATACATTTTCAACCTAACAATGCGTAAGTGCTAAGGCGAGAGTACGAGGCCGTGTTTACCACACCAGACTGGACCGGGAACAATCTAGTTAGGACTTTGTACCCAGTACGTTACACAGTCGTTAGAATTAAACAAATTGTGCAACCGTGCCGTCCGCGGATTACTGCGCCAGAACACGTCTGAATGGACAAATTGTCACAAATACTAGCCTACCCGCAGACATGAATTTAGATAAAATAGATAACGCGAGCGTACGTACTTCACGTGTCAAAAATTACTGCAGTGCATTTTTTGGCTATGCTTCAGTTAACCGCTATATGGCAAAGAATGTCAAAATCAAGTAGAAACACGAGTGTGTGAACTTCACGTGTCTAAAATGACTGCTGTGAACCTCCTTTCACGATGCTTCGATGGCAAAGGCTGTCAAAATTTACTAGATTAACGAATATCATTTCTCTTTCGATGAACTAAATTAAAATTGATTAAGAAATGGCAGATTCCTATAGATATCCTAAAATGAATGCTTCAATAAACGTCAAAACATTAGCACGCTTTCATCTTCATACAAATTGGGTGCTTTTCGCTTTCTATTTATATTTATGTCTGTGAGCCTATCATTGGCACTACAACGCAAACCAAATGTCAATACCGACTTGAGCGGGTTGTATTGAATTTGGAGTGTTTGGTTGGGAACATCGCCCTTTATTCGTAGTATGTGTAATTATCGACTTGTGAGTATAAACTGTGATACGATACGATTTTTGAATTAAGAAACTAAGTATTGCGCTAACCTATTTATCTAGACTTTATCATTTATCTGAAATCTCAAAAAAATATAAAGAAACCAGAATTCAAAGCGCTTATTTGATGTCTAAGACAAAAAAAATGTTTTAACATTTTGTCTCAAAAATGTAACGTTTTCCACTAAACCACTTTGAAAGTAACTAAAATGTTTTTTAAAAATTTATCGCCTCATCAATTCTATTAAATGCCTTTGTAGTAACTTTGCTTTGTCAATTCACATAACATCATAAAGTAAAACACTAAGTTTAGAAGATAAAACTATCTAGTATCTGCGTCTGGCCGTCTGCGATTCTGTTTGCCACTTTCAACTTTAATTCAATGGGATTGACCATGACTTGGAGTCATGATTTTCGTTTAATTAAAATTAAATACAACTTTTAACTTGCTTTACATTTTACGGCTAAGTACCTACTTATCAATGTGAATTCAATTTAACCAGTGTTTTGTTTAATAAATTGGCATGAAGGTTAGTTCAAATTCAACACCGTGTACAATGTGACCCGTTCGTAATGTATCTTTAAGGCTATGCTTTCCCAAGATTGACAATATTTAATCGACTTTGTTTGAAGATAACTACTAAATTAAAAGATATTTTAGCAAATAAAAAATTGTACGAGTAGGTCTGTGTCTTTAACTAAGGCGAAAACTTTTCCAAAACACGGTATAGCATAATTTAACCGATTAAAAAAAACAACAAAGAAGTTCGTCGACGATTTTTTTGTTTTACCCTCAAATATTCATTCCACTTTGCACTTAAATTCATTACACGAAAACAGAAGGGAGCCGCGGCGCTATTCCGTTTGCGCAGAACTAATCAGTGGCCCACCGAATGCTCTATCGGACGGCGCGGCATCCCAGCCTTAAAGGCTATAAACTAAGATTAAATTTCATTGAAAAAAAACATAAATTAAGAGCCCGCAACCAATTAAAGTATTTTCTTTGAATAATAAACCTATTTCTTACATATTACGTTTACGTATGTAGGTAGGTAGTTACAAACCTACATTGGCTGACACCGACTCCAACAATAACAATAATTGTACCTACATTATATTGTCGTATAAGTTTAAGAAGAAAACGCAATTATTTCTTTACTTTTTAGTGCTTCAAGAATTTTTGTTTTTGAAGTTGTTTTTTTTTTTGTCAAAATTTTTGGTTATTCTTGATTTTCAGTGAATAGTTCCTATTTATTTTATACATAGAAAAAGTATCGTCCAATTGCTTCTAAGAATTGAAGAGTTACGTTACCTTTTCATGGATCCCATAATCAGAACCTATCTAAACTCTCATTAAACTACCCTCGAAGTAGGTATATCCTTTCCAATAAAAAAAGAAGCATCGAAATCGGTAAGCGTGATAATGAGTTATTCGTCCATTTGTCGCGCATTTTGTCTACCTAGATTTAAGACTTATATGGATTTCCCATGGATGCCACTGTCAGAACTGGACCAAATTAAAATGGGACCAATCGGGAAGCACCAGCTTTCAAATAAAAAAAGAATGATCAAAATCGGTTCACCCAGTCGAAAGTCCAGTGTTATGAGGTAACAAACATAAAAAAAAACATTGAGAACCTCCTCCTTTTTTTGAAGTCGGTTGAAAAATAATCTCAATGATTAAGTTAAATGACTTATGGAATTTTTTGAATTGACCTCATACAATGGTAGTGCCAGAAGTAGATGATCATACCACAAACGCCAAACTAGCCGCCGCAGTTTTTAACAAGTTTGTAGCATTTGCGGTGCTAAAGTGCTAGTCGAAACTGTGTCGGCTTTGCGGGTATTGTAGGTCGAATAATTATTTTTTGCGCAGCACGATGTATATTATGACCATTCGTGTTCCCTTTTATTTGGAGATAAATGCATTCACTTCATCGTGTATTTAGGTCATGCGATTTTTATAGTTAACAACATAAAATGTATATTTCTGAAATATTTTGATTGAAATATTTCATTGGATCTAGGAAATCTGTGGAACAAACTCCCAGACTTGGTTCTTGAAATAAGCTTAGGCAGTGAGTTCTAACAGGTTTTTTTAAGAGGCGACGCGTGAGTGATGTCCAACTGGTGTTACGCGTCTATAGGTCGCGGTAACCACCTACCAGTCTGCATGCTGGTTGTCAACTGACGTGTAAAACAAGATGTAGACGATTTATTATGCAGTAATCGTTTGTAGACAACTTTTATTCAGTTTAAAATAAATAATTTGCAATTATCGTATCAGTCTGATTGTCTTTTGATCTGAATTAAACCACACAACAGCAGGCTTGTATTACCAATGAAATAAACGAGAAGAACATTGTTAATTTGAACCAGAATTCGTCGTTT
This sequence comes from Udea olivalis, assembly GCA_947369235.1. Classification (NCBI taxonomy): domain Eukaryota; kingdom Metazoa; phylum Arthropoda; class Insecta; order Lepidoptera; family Crambidae; genus Udea; species Udea olivalis. The sequence goes on from OX376343.1 coordinate 14,205,377, forward strand.
ATAATGACCGACGTCACTGCTTCAAAAAGTAATTAAACCAGGAATGTAATTATGAAGGGGTAAGTGGAGTCAAGGTTCAATTGACAAAAAACAGTTGTCGGGATATTGGCTCTTGAACTGACATTTTGTGTTGTTTTAATTTAATTAAAATCGTTAAATTTTACTGAAGTACCAATAGATTTATTATTATAAAAATTAATCAGATAAAGTACTACGCCGTCGCCTTAACATGCGGGCCGCCTGCTGTTCAGGATCAGCGTTTACTGGAAGCTATGCACAAGTGCACCAGTGACAGCACTCGCGTGAAACTTTGAACCTCTCTGCAAGAAGTCCATGCTTCATTGGAAAGAATTCGGCAGCAAACTCATTATCTAGTGTAAGCGTCCTCGGAAGGAAGCATCTCTGGCAACGAACTGTACGATACCCTGGACGAGAATAAACTCCCTGTCGAAGGCAATATCTAGAACATATATAGGATGAATAAGGTAGATATTCCTATTAAAGTTTCCTCTGGAATCAAACTAATGGCTCACAACAATATTGCCACACTGAATTCGTAATTTTTATATTGAACTAACTATTTTCTGAGGAATAATACTGACAGTCGCGATAGCAACGTGCGGGGGCATATTGCGAAACGTAGAAAAAATATTTCATTCGAAACGCAACCGTAACAAATGTTGGTTGTAGAACTGATATTTGTCTTCGCTTTGAACGATCCTGATCTTTCACTTTGTTTTCTCATCATGAATAAATCCTAGAGGTAGACTGCAGAAAGAACCACGGTCAGATTATTTATTAACGATTTTAAACTGCTCCGCTCCTGGCTGGCAGTCAAATCTTGTAATTACATTTAAATTTACTTCTGACTATTTGTTCATGTTTTTACTTAAATGTTATCTATGACAGTGGTGCAAAAACTTATGGACCTGGTTAGCGCCAGCATTGAAAATATCCCTTGCACGTTCCAAAGATGCATGACTACCCTGCCGTTAGCACGTGAGTAGTTTAAAGTGCAGTAAATTGCGTACGCCCGAATTCTGAAAACACATTCAAAGTTGAGCAGCCCTTAAATGTATAGCTGTCTCTTTCATATCTACTGACATATGAATATGAAACATGGCCGTTACTAGAGCGACACAAGCAGGAGCTGTGCGTCACGGAAATGAAGATGCTGTGGTAGATGTGTGCAGTCTCCCGCTAAGATCGCGTGCGGAACACCCACATCCGCGACAACCTTCATGTTCGTGACATCGCAGACAAGCTGCAGGAGTGCCGCCTTGGTTGGTATGGTCATGTCTCATGGAGATCGGCAAACTACGTGGGTAACAAAATGTCTGGCCTTGCCGCCTCCGCCGGGTCCGGAAAAAGAGGTCGACCCAAGAAGCGGTGGCTCGACGTCGTCAAGGGTGCGTGCCAACAGACTCACCACTGAGGATGCACAAGACCACGCGAAGAGGGCCAAGAAAATAAAAAAGCTGGACCCTGAGACCCCACACACTGGTGTGGGTTCACAACCGGGATAGACCGCACGGTGTTAGTAATATTAAGGAGTTTGCCAATGCTGGAACACTACCATAGTTTATTTAAAAAAAAACATCTGCCACCTTCTCCTCTCGCCTACGATCTTTCGTCTAACGCAATACGATAGAAAATAGTAAATAAAACAAGATGTAATAAGTGAAAACTCTTTAATTCAATCCAAAAAACAATCAAACAACATAAAATCAAAACACGGATGATGATGATGATGAGGTTTTCAAGGTGATCTTATTGATATAGTTCCAACGCCAAAATCTTTACGTTTTTTAGTCAGCGATCAGGGGGCTTTATTCAACATCTGCTTCTACAGCACTACATCAGCAATTATAAACCCGAAATCGGTGGCGCAACGTGAAGAGTCTTTCGGCAGTCCCGCTTCCACTCATAATTACAGGAATGCATTGTGCGGGAAGACCGCACACGTGCGATCATTTACCGTCATTTTCGCAAAAGTGGTCGCTTATAAGAGCGAAAAGAATATGCTTGTCCTGCACCGCATACTCGTACACACCTCTATAACCTTTGTATTCCTATTTAGTAGCGTGATAACTTCCTTCTTTGATTATTATTTATTTCGGAAGAGAACAACACGCAACTCTGATAAAAAGAGATTTCGTAGAATCCATAGTGTTAGTGACAAATAACCAATGATAACGGCGTCCTTAGTGAGGCCAGAGCTGCATTATTGCACCAAATAGTTTGACCTCGAATAACTGTAAAACCCTTCTTTATTGGTTGCTTACGTTAAACAAATATATTTTTAACACATTTTTTTATTGCGCGAACAGCGGTGGTCTGAATTTACTATTGCACAAAAACTACGAATGAAACCGTACAATAGGTAAAACATTTTTATAATACTGATTGCTTTTTTATTAGTGAGAGATTTACAAAATAGGCTTTGCGATGATAAATCAGTCAAAACATCCTATGTTATATCAAAAATATACGTGTGCTGGTGAATAAATCTTGGAAAACGTTCGATGTTTTCCAGCAAACGTTTCAACTCGGCGTTAGTAAATATTTTTACAGCTTTTCAGTTGTTATTGGCGTTCTGATGCCTTTTCATGCCACCACAGTACAACATAAGTAGTCCACACTCGAGTTTATTTGGCCAACGCAAACTGTTTTGATGCTATATCATAAAGTTTGCTACCGTTACTGCTTGCCAGTACAAAGTAGGTACTTGCTGTGAATCACAGAGTGGTATGTGGAGAACCGTTTAAGCGGGTGTTGCACAAATTCACGAATTTACGGCAGTAGTTGAGTGCTTTAGGTCTTTTGAGGTATGTTGCATTGCTGAAAATGGAAAATTTATTGTTATACATCTAAATAGAATATTCTCATGGATACATTTCAAAAATATTGGAGTGATTTGCAACGCAGATAGGTAACGTTGCCTGCCGCAGCAGGAGTTCGCTTGAAATATATTTGCACTTATGGTGCGGGATTTGTTGTGAAAAATCCGAAAACACGATTTTAAAGCTAGAACTTCTGAATCTCACCACTCGGCCATCGAGGCGTTACAAAAATAAATCATGCAAAGCCTCTACTCTCTGCACTGACGCTTCATTTTCTTTTTAAGCTTAGTGCTTAGTGATAATCTTGCATGACAGGTATACACTACAGACAGTTCGCCAAGTTTTACTTTATGCGTTCAATTATACAAGACCGATTTCGCAATGATTTGAAGAAATGTAATTTATGAACACCCGATCTGCAGCGCGTTGTCAGCTCTGACAGTGTGACGTCATTCCGGCAGTATGTGCGGGCCCGGGCAGTCTGAATATCTCACATTTTGCACACCGTCGTTTTAAATAGTAGTGTAGCGAGCGTTTTGGAACGTTACACATTCAACCCTGCTTTATGAATTCTTGTTGTCACATATTTTTTCTGCATTTTCTGAATGCAATATGTGAGAATTTAATTAAACCCAAAATGTTGCCTCATTCGTTTAAACCACAATTAATACAAACAACTTTTTCAAATATTATACACATTCAACAAACAGTAGTTAGTAGTACCTTTAGCATGTTGTTTCTAGGTGTCTTCCTAGAAACCACATGCTAAGGTACTACCATATACGGCGAAACCGACCGAGAAGTAACAGTTACTCTTTTATAAATGATTTACAATAAGCTCAGAAGTTATTACAAACTACTGAGAACATTAAATTTATAGTTTAGGCAACGAATGCTCAAAAAAAGGCATAGAGGGAAATGCTTGGAACACAATTTTTGACTTCGTAACTTGGTTTGGACTAGTTAGTAGGTGAACATGAACAAGTCACCGCCCGTAGCCCTTAAGCCGGGGGGAGGGGGTTGGGGTTAAAAAGTCTCATTTTTCGGTTTTTGGCTAATATCTTGCTAACTATATCGATCCCTTGTATAGTTTTTGAGATATCTGCTCTTGAAAGTCTGCAATTTTGGAATTATAATTTAATAATCATAGTTTCTAAGATATAAGCAAAAAACCGAAAAATAAGACCTTCAAACTTCAAAATATTCGGTCTTAAGATGTTAAAATTATGGTTATTTTTAAATATTAGCAGTGAAAATATCTTGAGAGAGGTTGGGTTGGGTACAGCGGACCTCTGCCCGTAATTGAGCTTCCGGCCCAGAAATATACAAACAAATTTAATTTAGAGGACATTAAGGTAAACCTTAGCTAGAGTGCTTTTAAGATAGAATATAAAAGTTAGCTCATAATGTATAAATAAGCACCTGTAATGCTAATTAAAATTGCTTCAAGCGTATTTAATTGTAATTCTATAATTTTATTATTGCAGTTGAGTAGTCTAAAAGTTCATTTTTCAATAGGAAACCTGCTGAATTCGATGGATACTTTGCTTTTTCGTAGTCAGACGATACTGTTCGCTTTTTATTCGTTCCTTTTGGAGCCGTCAATTTGCGACCAGACGTCGATAGCTGCACAACCCGTCTAACCGGCGCCACTAATTCAACCGTGCGAACTGATCTACGGAAGATATCCACCACCATTCTATGTGTGGCTGGCTACAGATAGTCTCAAATTTAACCAACTCGTGACTACTTTTGAAAATTATGCCGCAGTTTAAAGCACTCGTCGGAAAAGTCCGAAAACTGTTGTAAATTTCATGTTGTATTTTTTACGCTTTTTGGTTAATCATCTCAACACAGAAAGTTACACAGTTTTGGCGCAGTGGTGACGCGTAAAGGGCCGCGTGTTTAATATTTGATTGACTAACATGCCCTTGTTTTGATTTTGGGATTTCGTGGTACATACCTACGTTGTTTTTGGTTTCTATAAGACAAAACAAAACCATGCTTGCACTTAATTTAGTTTTTTATTTTGTGTTATGGTTGTAATTCATTAATATTTGTCCAACTCTGTGAACCTATTTTGATGTACAATAAATATATTTAGCTTTAGCTCTGCCCATGTTATTCAGATTCTCAATACTTCTGCCTTGGCCTAAAAGTCGGGCATTTTAATTGGGTATAAAGTGGTAAAGCTTTTAGTTTTTAGTTTATACGATCAAAACATTTTTCATTAAAAATATCAAGGGTTTAATACGTTTTAGCTCGAAATACATCTACCTACAAACATATGTAGCTTGAAACTTTGTACTAGGTAATGCTACAAATACCAAATTTCGCTTCTCTATTTCGGTGCTTTTGATTCTTACACAGGAGGTCTTCTTTAATAAAAGCAAAGTGCCTTGGGGTTAAAGACATTTATTTTCTCAAAAAGAATTAATATTCACTTATATGAAAAACTTACAAAACTATACAAAGCTAGTATCGAACACAAATCAACAAAAATAATAAGCCTTTGAATAGTAACATGGAATATACTCAAAATAATGTGACTAGTAGCTGGCAACGGCTAGTCAATGAAATACTCCGCTTAATATTTTTTTTGGAATGCACTGGTATATATATTATGTAGGCTTTAAAAACCATTAAGATACTATTCCAGACCTGAAGTCTATAAATTTGGTAAATATCTTATCTGCTATCTAAGTTTCCTCAAGTTGAGTCCTTGTCCGGGGCAATAACTCAAGATATGGTCTTACGAGTGCGGCCCTTATTTCCTCATTTCCCTCTTTTTCCTTTAATCCACGTAAATCCAATTTCATTATTCTTATTTTACTGAGATAATAAGTATTAACTATTTAATTTTTATCATATGGCAGCTTAAATCATAAACTCGGAATATTAATTTATTTTTGGGGATTGTGTAAGTATAAACATCTTTCAGTAGCAGATCCCAATTTAGTACAACATTAATTTATACATAATTATAAAACCTAACCAGCCTGCAAGCACTGTTTCAGGTAATTAATTATTTTATCTCCTGCGTCCTACATAACATTTCGCTGGGTTACTGATAACTGTTTTTGAAACCCTTAATCTAAGATGTAGATTGTCGCTAAAATTAAAAGTTTAGACTTCGTTGCTAATTCGCGTGAATGTTTGAAACGAAAATCAAAACTTATTTACTTTCGTCACATTGACACTCAATTCCATTACCATGTAATTATATATCTCCATGTCTGTTTCTTACATTGTTTCTTTCCAATTAGTAATATAAATAGTCATATAAATCACAATCACAAAAATGACATTGAGTTCTCCCACGGAGAACGAGATTTCTCGAATCGTGATATGATGTTATACCTACCTATAATTATCGAATTCCTGCAGTGGAATTAAATTTCAATCATAATTTATGATTGAAATTTAAGTCCACGGCTACATGCGTCCATTTTTAGTCCCTATGCTGATACCAACTGTTCATCGTATACCGTTGGAAATTTTGACAGGTTAAAACTTTCACTGTTTTTTTAAAACAATTGCAACTTTTTAATGACAGGCCTGTAATTCTTGGATACATAACGGCATTGTTATGCTAGGATGAAATTCAATTTTTCGATTTTATCCGCCCTGTTTTGTTGGTAAGGTATACAAAGGGCGTTAATTGGTTTAACACTGAAGGTAAAAAATAAACTGATTATCAGACTTTTTAAACAGACTGCTAAAACTGTTGAACCTATTAAACGGGAAGTAGGTTAGAAGAAAGGAGTTTTAGGCGTCCCTGGTCAATTTGGTTAAGTTACTGCCGACTAATATCCAGAGGTCTGTTTTTGAGCACCATTGCTAATAGGGATCAAAAATTGACGTACATCTGTTCCAGACATTTAGCTCAGAAGTTCACATGAAAGAGTATTAGTATTTTTTATTGTTAAATCAGTCAAATCTGTCCATGATTCTAGTATGCTACTGTTTAAGTGCTAACCGTATTCTACCATAATTTGGAGACCTCTATTACGCCGGTGGAGGTTGCCGTTCAGGAAATCTGCGGAGTTATCCGTAAGATCCGTTCCAATCCGTTCCCTTAATTGCCTGACATATATTGCGTACCTAATTTAGTCATCAACGTTTCAGGGCGGTAAATAACACTGAATAAGAATTGAATACTTACTGTAAAATATGTTTACCATAACGTTACGATAAGCGTGTATAAATAACTATTGAATTTACTAAACAGCATGCTAAGCCATTGAATATGGTCTGAATGTTTTAAAAAAAATTAGGACAAAAAAACAAGTAAAAAAATTAGGTTATCGCTCAAAAAACACACTCAAATTAAATGATGTAGGTTATAGTTGTCCAAAAAAGCACCAATATTGTACTACACATTTTCAAACGTGACATTTTATCTAAAACCCCTCCAGCACGTACCGACGGACTTGATAGACGTTCACTTTACTCGTATCACGAAACGTTTTGAAACCGAATCGTTGGATATTGTAAGCTGAATCCAGTAATGGCCCGTCCGCATTTCTAGTTTCTAGATTGAAAAATTACATGATTTATGATTCCGTGATAAGATGGTTCTTTTTGTGCGGGTTTAAACTTCGAATTCCCGAAGATCGTCTCGATTTCCCGGCGCCGGGTGCAATTTCCTTGCGTTTGTCGTATGCGACGTCGCCGACGGCGCAGCCTGCCTGCCACACGTACGGGATCGAGTTCAACTTTCCTCTTTGACTCACAATTATTGATGTATATTGCGTTATAATATCTGTATTCATAGGGTCTTATTAAATCTGTAAGAGGATTTGAAGGTGGAAAGATATAGATGTTTTTAGCTCGTACTTTGAGTAATAACCATTACCGACTGAACTAGTGTTTGAACGTTTTTTGCAGTTGTTGGTGTATTTGTATGAACTTCAACATATTTTAATCTGTCTAAACCCCCTGGGCCCGAATGCTATGTCGGTACAAGTGTGTTTTTGGATATTTCGGAACAAAGCCTGGGTTTTCTTGTTCAATAATTCACAATAATTGGCAAGCGTGGTGATTAAACCAATTAAATCATTTAGAACGGTTACTTGATTTCAATTCAACGATGGCAGCCTTTGTTCAGCAGTGAGACAGTATAAAGGCTTTACTTCATTTAACATTTATTTAATAATAAGATTTATAACGTTCTCTGAGCAGCACACTTCATGATATAATAATATGCAAAACGAATGGCTTGAAATGTAAGTACTTCGATACTCTCACTTTAATATTTTAGGAAATCTCTATTATTCGAGTTTACTTTAAATTGAAGATAAAGGGAGAAGAGGAGAGATTTTATGCCACGATTTACGTATATTTTAGAGCCATATAAAATTATGATTTGGGCGATGTGAGCCAACTATACGAATATGAATTTAGTCGCTGAATCAAACAGATGAAATGAATGCATTGGTAGAGTGGTGATAAAGATGTCTTTTGAGGATCAGATACACGCGCATTATACTTTATTTTACATTTTACAAGCACTTCGAGTCCGACACGTTGGACAGGTGTATTTGAAACATGGAATTCAAATACACCTGTGAAAGTCTAAATACCAGGTCTAGGGGATGGACGATGCCACGGACCTAGTTCTTCTGGATACATATACCAAAAAGGTTCACACCATCCTCATCCGCAGCTCTCTGAATCAATGTGGTCTGGAAGCTTGTCAAGATCTCGAACGCAGCGGTTGCATTGGGAAACAACCCACTACTCTACTATAAGTAGCTACTTAACTAAGATTAGAAAAATTTACGGTTTAGTACGATCCATTTAGACAATATAGTTAGGTACCTTCGAACTCTTGCATCGAATAAGTTTTTACAGTTAATTTTACTGGGAAAAACCATCTGCTGAACAATGCCCACAAAACATAACAATCTATCTGGAATTGTTTGTGCGATTTCAGTTATTACATTTATATTTTTTTTCGACTTGGTGTAATGGTTAAGAAGTTGGCTACTACACCAGAGGTCGCGGGTTCGATCCCCGCACAGTACAAACATTTGTGTGCATGAACATGTCTGTTTGTACTGGTCTGGGTGTCTCCTATGTATAATAAGTATGTATTTACAAAAGAAAATGTATTTAAGTATGTTTATCCGTTGTCTAGTATACCATAACACAAGCTTTAATTAGCTTACTTTGGGGCTAGATGGCGCTGTGTGGAATAATGTCCAGGGATATTTATATTTTCATACCATGTTTTTTTCCGTTGCCATGGTACAACTCATATTATATAGGTATGTTTCATTTAGTACCTACCCAATTTACTGTTAATTGGAGGTTGTGTTTTTGTAGATTGATCGCCCAACAGGCATTGAAAACAATATTTTCAGAATATTTACAATTTATATATCTGAGATAAATTAATAACCGGAACGGAGATAGAACGAACCAAAGTAGAGTTTGTACTATGGTTGTCAGCGACTGATAAATATACTTGAATGATTTCCATACTTAGTAAAGCAAATGGAAACACTTAAACATGAATAAGAGTTCTTCACGTGTACGTTTGTCCCAAGTGAGGATAGACGTAACCCACGACGACCTATTACGCAACAACATCATAAACTCATTCTTAGCAAAACACAAGTTTTTTGCTATAGACAACAGTAATAATATATAAACCAAGATTCGTTGCTATAGCAAACCGCGATTGCCTAGAGCGAGATGTTTCATGTGTAGAAAATGTGGAAGGAAATACGGCAAAACTGATATACCACTTAGTTGAAAACAACGGTTCGTATGTCGAGCGACGCCGCCAGCGAAAGTCGGTCACTCGAGCACGTCTCGCTCTACTAGGCTGGGATTCTGGCCTAAATCTACCACAATCTACCCTTGATTACGTAGCTTCAGTAACATGCACTTGGTGCGGCATGAAAGGCAAACATTTGTATCTTGGAAAACACGAAAAGACAATTTATTTTAATTGTTAATAACAACATTCTCGAACAAAATACCTTTTACCTTCTGCTAAAGGCTAAACCATCAACACCAGCGTTGTAACAACTAATTTTGATCATTTTCGTAACATAACGATCCAATATAATAGTGATAGCAAAGATTAGCGTCGTAAAAACGTATAATATAACCATTTCCAATTAAATTGTTCCAAAAGGTACGGATCCGCACGCGAATAAACAAAACAATCGGAACTCCAACTAAACTTAGAAGATTTAATAATTCAATTTCATTTAACTGAGAAATGCTTTTAGGTACGCGCCAAGAATTTAATATAGGAGACGTACGAGTATGGATAAGATGATTCTGGCGCAACTCGAATGAGATTCAATATTATATCGTAAACAAAATTCTTTAAAACTTTTGGGTATCACAAACACAAAGTACCCGATTTACAAAGACCATTTCGGCTAAAGTTAGTCAATGTGCACTCAAAAACGGCTGTTAACCAGTTATGAGAAAATGAAAATTTTATGTAAGTTTAGCAAAAACGCGGACGGAAGCCGGACAGACTTTACACTGGGTTTTATTTTTGCTGTTGACGTTCTTCCATGGACTAAAAAAAGGCGAAAATACAGAGAGAAGTGGAAGGCTGCTGCGGGCAATGTGCGCGCTGACTAATGTGTCGGAAAAACTAGCGGTGGACAATGCTGCGAAAATTGCAAATCACATTTCCCAACCGTTTTTTAGACACAATTGGGGCAGTTACACTTGATTAAAAATTGATTCAAATATATTTGATGCACCAACTGAAGCTTCGGAGTACTTAGCCAAACTTGAATATCGTCTTCTGAATGAAATTTTCTGTGATTGTTTTTCCTAACCTTAGGAACTTGTTCTTTATCTCTTTATCCTCTTACCAAAGCTAATAATAGTATTACTTTTCGTTAATAACTTAGAGCAATAAAGCAATTTATGGGTAATAAAACAAGTTCTTCCATGCTAAGTATATTCCTCATTGCTCTCAGACTTTCAAAATACAAATACGTGACTAAACAACCGCATTAAGTCACATAGTGAACTAGTTTAAGTGGATATTTCTCAAAAAACAATAGATAAAAGTGAAGAAAACAGTTTGAAGCGACGTCAGAGCCAGCTGGGGCGAGTCGCCGTCGCAAAAACAAGTGTCTAGAATATTAATGCCATATGTTGTGTTGTTCAACTATTCCCACCGGACTGTTTTAGGCTTGGCACGCCTGTGGTCTGTTTAGTTTAGTTAATGTATTACTTGAATTTGAACTGTTCTTGTTTATTAACTGCCTTCAAAAGTGAGGTTATTTTATTGTGATCGCTTCACTTGCTAAGATGTGGACCTCTTGCGCGACCTTGCTTTAATTCTATGGTAGGATAAACTGTGTTCGGAAAGTTGCCTAAGTTTGTGATCACACTCATTTGCCAAACGGTGATTAAACCAATACCCAGCAGTTTTGTGATTTGAATTTGAACAATGGATTCTTTTTCATAGGAGTTTTATTATTGTGATTTTGGCAAATTGCTTTATTGTAACAATATGAAATAGCAATCCGCCTGTTACCTTACCTTTTTGTATTATTCCACTCGCCCGCTCCATCTGTATTCGGCTACTTTTCAAATTTGCTTCTACACTTGAATGGCTTATGTAAATATATTCGCTCAGTACTTTTTACGAATCGATTTCAGAAACATGAAGCTGATGATTGCTTTCATAGATTAATGCCTCTGTTAAGAGTTAATGAGGCGCACGCGGCGCACGTCGCCTGCGGCGCTGCCTCTATACACGCAATACTCTATACATCCCACCCTTCTCACAATTAAACGCTAATGATACCTTTGAATTGTTACTAAACTATTCCCTTCTGTTTAATCTTACACTATCAATCGCGCTCCTGAATAATTAAAAACTGCGGCTGCTGCGAGACGTTGCATGTGTCGTCTTCTTTGGACAAAAATGTCTATCACCTAATATAATGGTCTAAACAAATACGTGGATAAGCCAATTGGGATTCTTTTAATTACTCTCAGTTTTTGTTTTACGAGTATATGAAAAATGCTGTTTTACCGCCTATCCCCCTAATAATACAGGTGTTAACTGGCAGCGATTTTTGGTTTATCATTGCGTCACTTTAAATGGCAGCGCCCGAGCCACAAGCAGATTGTGACCACGTTCAGTGGCCCGCCTCCCAACGACACTTGACCACAATCACCGGCTTCTACGCCCGTTGCAGTGTATATTGACTTGACCCTGAGGTCAACCACCGTTTTTTATACAACGTTGGCGGCAAAAAAGGTAAGCTAAATGGTAAACGGTCACCGATGGACACAGTTATCACTCCCGAGTTGCCATCCTGCCGGAGTGTTTCGCAAGTATTTCGGCAAAGCTGTCTTTTCAACTCGAATGTGTGTGTAAAAAGCCTATCGGCCAGCAAAATAACGACTCTATCTACTTGTATTTAAGACTTTGACTACCGCCAAATCATACACAATATAAAAGTTATTGTTTGCCGGTCACCGGTGACCCCATGGCGGCTAAAGTGTTCGGGAATTTTGAGATTTATGTCCTGGTTTTAAAAGTTTTAAGATTTTTGAAGGAGTATGTTTATATGTAACTCTTGTGTCAACCAACAAAATACTGATAAAATGCCACGGCGGTAGTGTGAACAACGTCAGTATTCTTCAAAAAATTTATAAATAGTTAGGGAGAGCAATTGACTTTCAGGAATTGAATAAAAGTAGAGCACTAACAGTTAATTCTACTTAGTGTAGAGTCGCAGGAACGAAACTTTATTAATATCCTACGGTGTAGGGGGTAGGGGTGACATCGGAAGCCGATATCGATGGTTCGCCTTCCCCGTTTCTTCATTTCACTTGCAATTCTTTAATGTGATCTACATATTAGTACTAGGTGTTTAATTGTTACATTACTTTGCCTGAAGTGTTTAAAAAGGGAAATTTAAAATGAGTATATTTAAGTATTATAAATAATTAAGCCTTATCCTTCCCCAAAAGGTACCTAAAGGCCAACATAATTGTTATGAATCGCTTGAATTGATATGTCATTTATACTCCTTTTCCCCTAACCCGAAGTTTCAATTCTCAACGGCGATGATTATAGCTATTTACGTAACAATTGCCTTCCCCTCTTTCGGGGCCGCGAAATAATTTCAATTTTTCCCATAAGTGCGTCGTTAGGGCGCGCCCACGCGAGCTCAATATCCGCGTTTGTTCGCGAATGTCACGCCCCTTCTTCCGACATATTAAATTATCGCCAATTGTACCGTTCCTGATTTATTCCCACACCGCACCGCTTGTACAATTTCAATATTAGATTAGCATCTCTCATTCAAACTATAAGTAAAATGTATATATCGAGTTTGTACACAGCCGTAGGCGGTTACATGGCCCATTACAAAGTTGTATTACTAATGCAAAGAGGTTTGATAAACTTTAGCAGTAGATTTTTTTCTGTAACTGGTTTTAGGTTATTCTGTACTAAATTAGCACCTAAACTTGATCAAATTATTTAACAACTAGCTGATGTCAGCGGCTTCGGCCGAGTAGACTGTCTTTCCTGTCAAAATATAGCCTAAATTTAGAAAAAACCGGCTAAGTGCGAGTCGGACTTGGGCACCGACGGTTTCGTACAAACCTGTAGCTATATTTATTAAAAATATTTTTATTATATGATGTAACTAAAAATGTACGATTTTCGTAATTTTTCCTTTATCTGTGCTATAAGACGTTGCTTCGTACCAAATGTCTAGATTCTGAGTTCACGGGAAGTACCCTGTAGGTTTTAATTCCCTTGCGAGTGTCGAACATTTGCGGAAATTTGCGGGATAAACGGCTGTATCTTTTGATTTAAGCAAGGCTTAGAAGTTTAATTTTTTCACAGCTCCAAGGGACAGTAGATCTGAGTATTTGATATAAATGCAATGCAGTTCCTAAGAAAAAGGGTCTTGACAGACAGACAGACGGACAACAAAGTGATCCTATAACGGTTTCGTTTCTCCTTTCGAGGTACGGTATACTAAAAAAATTGCCAATGTCAATACCTGACAATGTAGCTTTATATTGGTGGAAGAATTTTTGAAATCAGTCCATTAATTTCGAAGCCTATTCAATACAAACAAACAAACCCAAAAAACAAACAAACAATACTTTCCTCTTTATAATATTAGTATCTATAGATATTCGTAAACACGTATGGTACTAAAAATAATTTGTTTGGCCTATTGTAAGGCATACAAAGTTCTGGCGAAAGTCTCGGCTCTGTGCCCCGAACATGAGTCTGTTTACACCGATGACCGACAGCGTTTTGTATCGGATTTTTTTTATAGTGCCCGTCAAGATGACCTCAATCCACCTGATGGAAAGCAGTCGTGAGGTCCAGATATGAGGATGACAAGTACAATAATGCAAAGCAATTACTGAGCTGGCTGCCGTACTCATCTTGAAGGCCTGCCCTGGCACCGGATAGTGCAGTGCTGATCCCGGAACCCGACCTGACCGATATAGATCAGAGTCACTTGGCGGGTTTTACGCAACTGCATGGTGGTAACATCAACCGGCCGACATAACATGTCTCCCACCTGATGAGCCGATAGTCTGCTGCAGGGCTCCCTCGGTCGCCTCTTACGACACCCACGGGAAGGAGATGTGGTGGTAAGTATTATTTTAAAGTGCCGCCACCAGCACGGCACAAACACGCACGGGATTTCGGTACAGCACCTCTAGTGAACAGAAATGGCATAGAAGTTGCAGTCAAGTATCAAAGTTTACGTGACTGAAACTCATAGTAGACGTACAGTACGTCTGCCACGAGTTGCCAATTTAATTTAACGTTATCGTTCGCGTAAAAAAATGTATTGGGATTTGACATTGTCATGTCATGTTTATGCCAAATCCCAATACATTTTTTGACGTACGTAAAAAAATAACGACGTGGTAGACGTACTGGTGTTAAACTAATTACGCAGAACGAAACAGTAATCACGGAGCACAATATGTACGTGACAACCTTGCCTTATCTACTCGTATAACCAAAATAATTTGAGGAAGCTATACTTAGCAATGTTTTTGCCCCTTATTGCAACACCTGAGAAGGTAAGACTTTGATTTATAAAACTATAGCTAATTGAATGTTGCACTAAATGTAAAGACAGATCGTTGGAAAGATAAAAAGTTCATGTTTACGCTCCATACTCGTACTAATGTAATGTTTACAAGATGTTTACGGCTAGCTGCGCGCGTATGGTGCTGTCGATAAACATTTTCAATATCATTCGAATGCGTATAATATTGCCCAAGGGGCAAAGACTTATCCAACCCACTGAATGCGCGACTGATAATTTCATCTCCGTGTGACAATCCCATTTTCCTTACACTTGGTTCTATTCGTTTGGTTTGATAACCTTTAGGTTACGTAGAAATGTTGGACAACTTTTGGTAGATATTTTATGTTTGTAGTAGTAATATTTCAACAAGGTATTTCATAAAATTGTTAACCGCAATGCAAACAGTTAATGTTTAACAATTAACCAAATATGTCATTCGTTGAATTTGTTAGCTTTATTTTTAGCTGCGGTTTTTCAATTCATTTGGAGAATAGCATGTAAGGTATGACGTACGTGTGTGTGTGTAAACCAGTTGTATCCGTCTAGGTGGGTAGTTCCCGCGTTCGCAAGTAGGCCGATGTCGTTCCATTTTACGCGTGGTGACGCTGGCACGGCTCCAGCCATCCTAGATCCTGGAAGATGCAACACGATCTCGATGTCTGCCATTATTGCCTGTAGCACGGTTGCTGACTACTTTCCTTTGGTTCTATACAGTGGCTCGAATTGATCCACAACATGTGGGGCGCACCTCTTGCCAAATTTTATTCAAGAATTGGTTCCGCTTTGAAAGTTTGCGTCAGATCGGGTTTCAGTAAAGTTGCATAAGATGGAACTGTGTCAACGGCTTGGTACTTCATTTTTTATGCGTTTCGAATTTAGGACTTAAACTATTTGTGAAACTTCACATCCGAATGTTAAATATTGATAATGGGTGCTTTAGTTTGTCATCAAATTGATGTGTCCATTAAGTTGCCTTTCACGATAATGTCAATATGTAAATGCGGCACAAAGATGTTAGAAGATAGTTACCCTCGCGGCATTATAACATCGCTGATGTGTATGCCTACTAAATACATCAGCACATCATCCGTTACGCCGTAATGTTCTGGCTAACATAATTTAGTAAAGCTTTTACCCAGAGAAATTAATGATGGAGTGTTCGGGAACATCACTGTTTGATCTTGTCTAATGAGTGTGGCTACGAGTGTATCACTCAAACTCAAGCAAGCCACTCAAGCTCACGTTGCTCATCATAGGCGTATTTGTCTCTCAGTATCATGTTGACATATCCTAAACCATATCTACGAGTACTATCCACATGGTAAAATTACTTTTATAAATTCATAAATTAACGCCAGGGAAATACCAGAATATTACCTTAAATTCCGCTAAAAAATAAAGCAGTCTTGTTTATCCCAAATTTAAGTGACTTGATTGAATTCAATTTAATTACGCTGATGAAGGACGAAACTTAATAAACTAAATTAATAAATTACTTCTGTACCTACTAAAAACGTTTCCTAGATTATTGAATACGTAAATACTTTGGGTAGGGAGGGTGGTATAGACGAGGGCTTATCAATTTGTGTCTTGATTCTCATTTATTTCAAATATCCGAAAACGATAAGGTGGGGACTGGGCCTAATTTAAGTTTATATACTAAAATACATAGGGGTAGGCACAGAGGAGCTCGCCGAAGTTATCATATTTTCGATACCTATTACTCGCGACTTCCCACTATGGGAGTAAATAAACAAATTGAGACAGCGTATATATATATATTATCATGGTTCAAAACTTAAGGTTTTACCTGGTTTTTGTTTAGTTACCACAAAAATCCAAGGTCTAAAACCCAAATCTGTTTTATTACCAGAACTGTGTGCTAGTGCGGGTATCAAACCAGCGATCATTTTCGTCTCAACTGGCGCAGTACTTGTATACTTGACAAGTCTGCGAAGTGGCTATGTTTTAGTGAATATCGAGTGCGGAATACCAATTTCCCAACTAAAATCGGCGACCCACTGAACACAGCCAGTTACCCGCACCTCTGAATGACAGCAAACACGAGCGACGTGCATTGTTTCCCGACATGCGCTGGTCCGACATCATTTGACCGCCCTACACCCTCTTATAGACTTGTTGCTATATTATCTGGCTCGCTCCTATATTCCCAAACAGTGTCACTATATGTTATAAGCCTGAGTGCATAGTGGCCTTTTCACAATGGTTGGAGAAGTTTCATACAGTTTGAATTAGAACTTTGGTTATATGACATGTTTGCTCTCGTATTCGGGAAACCAATAGACACATATACGCATGTAAAACGTGTTAGGTACAATGTGGACCAAAGGATGTATCGGCCTCCCCCATAGATCACGTTTTATGTGTGACAAATAGTCTCGAGTTAGGCGAAATTGCTTTCCGATCCACTCTGACAAATAATGTCAGGCCAGTGACGCGTGACCTTAGTCGTTTTCGTGACGATCACAATTTGCCTATACGCCGATTCCGGATTTGCGACGGCGTATTATTTTGTGTATTCGAGAGACGTATGTATCCGTCCCTTTATTCGCACTACCCTCAAACTACTTTAGAGAAGGGAGAAAATATTTTTGTCCACGTCCAAACCTTCTTCTTAACTTAGAAACCGATAACTTTTTGCGGACTTTAACTTTACTTTGATGTTATGTTAACTTCAAACTAGAATCGAATCGACCAAACGTTTACCATTGTTTACACATGAATAACTCCCGTGAAAGTTCTGGCCTTCCGCATATTAAAATTCTAAGGAGTGATCGAATTAGAAACGTTTCTTGATTTACGGAATGGTAAATCCGGATCGTGCGGAGTTCTGAGGTCTCTGAAGTTCAATTCTGATTTGGTATTCTGGCTGAATCTGAAGAAGTAACAAGTTGGCTAAAGAACCAAAAAGTTTAAATCGTACTCACCTTTAATTCAGATAGCCAGCAGCGCAGTGCCATATAATAATACAATGCCACCACTAGGCCGCTCACTGAATTACAGTGAGTGCGTTGTCGTTGCCCTATTGTGCTCGGGCAAGCCTGGGATAATATACGAATCTTTTATTCAAGTGCCTTGGCCCCCGAACGCCACAAGAAATAATACAGAGGTGGAGTCAACATTCATTGTGCTACTCTCAATAGGATTTCAAATATCCACAACGTTTGAGGCAGTGCTTATGAGGCAAAACAAAAAGTATATTTAAAGCTTTTATGAAGTGTAATTTGAAAGTATGTACCTAATGTCTCCAAATGGTTTTTCAAATGTAGCAGTGAAAATAATTTATACAACACTCATCTGACAATGATCATGTAAGTTAGTTAACTTATTACAATTGTTATTATTAAGTATAACCTTATTATTAGTATTCTCGGTAGCTTCGAACCTTCATTACTGTCTTTGTTGTTAACGACATGCAATCACCTTAGAGTAATAGGCGAAGCAGAACATGCTTTTTCGCTAACAGCAATTTTCCTGGTAATAGATTTCGGTCAATTGTTTTTGTTGTCCTGATCAACATTTATAGCCTTATTCGTATGCGGGACCAAATCTAAAAAAAGGTTTCCGAAGGTCCAATAACGTTTTATTTCTTTTTTAGAAAAATTTCCTATCCAATTTCTGTAAGTAAAACGTCTAGCCTAGGTAATTTTTGGTTTCTACTCGTGTATCAAGGCCAACTGCTGATGTAGCCTCTTAGGTTTTTATCACTTCGAAACGCGATAACGTGTTAAATATGTTTTTTATAATATGTACCTGTTAAATTAAAACGAAAAAAACGCAATTATGTTGAACTGTATTGTCCGCACTTAATTAAGCAAGTTCAGTACGTCTACCACAAGTTGCCACTTCAAATTTACCATATCGTTGACATTGTCATGTTACCATAACATGACAATGTCAAATCCTAATACATTTTTTTACGCGAACGATAATGTAATTTAAAGTGGCAACTCGTGGTAGACGTACAGCACTCATTGCTGTTTGTGGCTTTTACCAGTAATGTGACCCCATTATTTGTGTATGTATGACTTTACGTGCGACATGGTAACAATATTATACAAATAAATTTTGTTATCATTGTATTTGCAAGTTCATAATTCTATTCACCTACGACATTAAATCCGTAAAATGTTAGTTAAATAATAATAAATAAATATAAATATGCGCCAGACAACACACCTCTTGTCATGGTCTCGAAGGAGGGATAAATATCCCTGTATTACGAGGTACCAGACAAGGAATTAAGCCAGGGACGTCTCCCAGCACACCCAGATCCGAGGCAATTTAGGAAAGATTGTTTCCTGAATTGACCCTACCGGGAATTGAATCCGGGGCACTGCGGGATTCGAGGCGAGAAACCGTGCTACTGCGCACTACGCCAATCGTGCCGTCAAACGATGTTGAAAACTTATTAATAGAACTACATCATTATATTCTTCGTATTATAATTATGCTTTTATAAAAATGTCTAATTCTACTACCATCGTGGCTCAGCGACTGCGTCTTAATATAGAAGGACATTCATAAACATGAAATTTGGTCGTTCCTTGACAGCTTATGACCACCGGAGACGGCGAGTAATGCAACCTTCCCCCCAGTAATTTGCATTTAAATCGAGAGGAAATAGCAAAAAAGTTCTCGCCTTCTTGCCTTTAATAAAGCAAATGTCAGTCTCTCTCTCTCTTTTATACAGATATACAGTTAGTACAGATAACCAGTCTTATTGGAAAAATAATTACTTACTGGTTATCATTGTCTTTCTAAGAATGTCTTGTGCTTTTTACGTTGTTTCAACGAGCATAAAATATACAATTTCGTTACCAATTTCTTCGCTACATATTAGGTACTACATACATCGTTATCTTATTACTGATATCTTGTCACAATGGGGTGGTAGAAAAAACGTGGATAGAATATTAAAATTTAGTAAGAAAGAAATTGTTTGGTCATTTTTGATTGACGCTGAAATTAAAAATATCAGTCTCAAGATACAAACTAGAATTAAACTTCATCCAGGTATGGAGCAGTACTAGTTCAGATTCTCAACTAAATAAGAAACTAACCGGTGAATAAGAGCACCTATATAAAAAACTAGGAGTGTCGGAAGCTTGAAAATTACCTACTACCTAACATCTAAATCGCAAACAATGTTTCAGAAGGTAATATTTAAACATCAGAGGGAGAAGGCGGAAGCGCAATGAGTCTAACTCGAAAGGTTGTCTATAAAACGAACAAGTGTCGTTGCGTTACCCGGAAATATCTTGGTTCGAGACGTAAGCAAATGTGGATGGCTGAAGTTTAATGAGCCGTGTGCTCGTCTCGTAGCAAACTTCATGCAAACTCCTATCAAGCCATCGATTTTTCCGCTACTTCAAATTAAGTAAGTGAAGCCTCATCTGACGCAGTACGCTGAAATTTCGATCAAGTCCAATATATCATTTGGTTCATACAGCACGTAAATAACTCATATTAGACCCGCAGATTGTCAGACGGGTATCTATCTAAAAATGTAGATAAGGGAAAGGTTCCGCCCGCATCCTTCGTAAGAGGTAATTTGTATGTAGTACGCAGACATATCCGTTTGCTTTCATACCCTTTTTGGGTTCGTTTTGTTACTGAAACTTTACCGGTTCGCCATTAATCATACATTGGCATTATCTTGCATTGCGATACGTCGGCGTGGTGTGATACGCAATCGTTATCGAACCGTGAATTCGCGCTTCCTATTATTTCGCCTATTTGTCTGTCTACACAAACAACAATGGACGGAGGCGGTTCGCTACATGAAATACATCCATACACGTAATTGTATGAACATTGCCCTTATAAAAACATATTCAATAATTTCAAAATCAATGATATCTTATGCATATTTTATAGTTCTGTAGACATTATAAAAATAGAGACGTAACTAAAATAAAATGGCAACATAAAATATTCGACGTCTCGCAGGATCAAACTTGGACGGAGTTCAGATAAGAATGAATGTTATTTAAAAATCATTTGACAAAAGGCAAAATAAGTGAACCGTGTAATCTCGGTTGTCTCGTGGGATGTAAGTTTTCCGGTGTAAACCAAAAGGTCTGAGTGCTGGCACAGTTGCTGCGATTTAGATAAATTAATCATGAATTGTGTATTTTTTCTAAAACACTTCATTTGTTTTCGTTTTCAATAGCAGTTGAGCACGGTAGTTTACTGAAGGGAATTGAAATTGCTAATAATAGTGATTTGTTACATTAAACGCGCTCTAAAATAGTCATTCGAGCTGCTTTGACACAATTGTTAATGCTATTAAATTTTTATGTTTTCTTATCTTTAGAATCAATTAAATATTAAACCAACAATAATGAGTCAACCTCATTCTTAAATTTATTTAATAAAAATTACTGTAAATACTGAGGACAAAAAGAGCTATTAGAAGATGTTCCAAAAATAAATTATCAAATCGGAAAGATAAATTTTCTATTGAAAGAAGCAGTTTTCTGGCAAGTAGGTAACCTATCATTGGTAATATACAAACCTGTCCACTGTTAGTCATTTAATGACAACGATTACACGATTTTGATATCGTCACGTTTCGTTGATTCAATGTCTTGTTGTTTTGGGCTTGGTTTCTGAGATATGTGCGTGCCTATTCAATATGTAAGGGCTTTGACTAGACTAATACCTAATACGCTCATGTGCAAATAAGATGTTGACTAATTTAGATGTAGGTAAGCATGGATTATCCCAGCCGAGCGCGCGCTGGGAGCGTATCGGCACCGTACATCCTTCACGAATATTTTTTCTGTTCATTCACATTTAGATTCGTACACACATTTATACAAACATTGACGTGTGCTGTCAAAGCGCCGGGAATATTATGACACAAGTATACTCATTCTTTTCCAAGCGATGAGATTTTTTGTCATATGAGTTATGCATCTAAAACGTAACAAATTATTAAATTACATGAAATATTTTCACAGTAAACAAGCACTTGGTCCTTCTGAAAAGCGTAAGTAATAGATCTCAACGTTTTTAGCCGTTGAAAAAGTAACAAGAAATTTATAGAGTAGACAGAGATGAATGAAAATAAATAGCGGGTTGGTTACAAAGCGTGCAAGTGACCAAGGGCGGAACCGTGCGTGTGCTTTCAGCATCTTGGGATGAAACGTATGGGCGGAAGAGGTAAATTGATGTTGCCGCCTCCCACCGTTGCCACTCGTTCGCGCACAGTGAATTCTTTGCTATGGAGCGTCTGGCCTATTTATACTAATATTATAAAGAGGAAAGATTTGTATTTTTGTATTTGTTTAAAATAATAAACTGTAAAACTAATGGACTGATTTTAATAATTCTTTCACAAGCTATATTATCAGCAAATAACATCGTCTATATTATTGTATGGTTATTTTAAGACTATATTTTAATAGTAGAAATAATCCATACCAGCGGGATGCAAGTAATATTTTGACATTGTAGATGGCTGATAATCTTTAGTGCAGGACCTTATTCAATTCACACAAAAGGAAAAGAAAGTGCTTCGGGGAAACAATTTGTGTCTGGTATCTTCGGACCCAGTCATATCATGCTCAAGGATTGTGAGAAAATACAAAACTTGACTTCTTTTGATTTTACTCGGACATGCAGATGACCCGTAGATCAGGTATAAATTGGGTATCTATAAAGTTTTTTTTAGTTGTGTTCAACTTTTAAGTTTTCATACAAAAAATACTGCCGTGTTCCTCGAAACCTGTGGTGGTGGTGTGTTGACCTTGAAATTAAAGTCAGTTGAATAAATTATATTTTCGCCTTTATAGTTTCTACGTCACTTACTGAGTGTGCCATATCGTTTTTGTAAGTCTTGATAATCAACCGGTATAAAAATAACGTATAAAGTCAACTGTTTCGAAGTAATGAATTTACTTTTCCGCACATACAACACATGCCAACAAATTAGTTTAAGTCCAAAAGTAGGATAACTAACATTAGCCAAACGTAGAACAGGATCCTCCGTGCGACGCCACGAGCACTGACATATCAAGCCTAACCATATGTTAGTGTTAGTACCGCGACATTTGATACTGAAATTGCACTTTGTATGATTTACATTCAGGAAATTGAGTAGTAACGATGTACCATTCTAATGATTCACTAGTTATTGGCTAGAAAACTATATCTATCTATATAAAAATAAATAGGTATTTTTTTGTCACACTATAACTCAAGAATGGCTGGACTGGAAATATATGTGGGAGTTCAGGGTAAGTTTAAACGGTGAGAAACAAAATATAAAAACAGACAATATAATTTTCCAATACAAAATGTTCGCAGCTGTTGATAGCTGACATTTGCCAATAACTTTTGACAGAACGAAGTCTGTCGGGGAAGCTTGTACATTAGAGATGGGACAATATTATTTGATCCTCTAAAAACTAATTGATCTATTTTACATGTGCACTTTTAAAAATAAATGATGTGTTTTTTATGTTTTATCTTTATATTAATTATTGCGTCTTTATTTGTTGATCTACGGATAAATTATAAATGAACTTCATATAAGGTAACATAATAATTATGTTTAAACGTACTTTTTTAATATTTAGGTAGTAAACAAAAATAGTATTTGATCCTCTTTTTTAGTTTTTTTCTTATAACCATCCGGAAATCCTGCGGGTTGTCAGTAGGTTAGGGTAATTTTTTTTTATGACCACCCGGAAATCCTGTGAGTGTCATTAGGTTAGGGTTTTTTGTTTTTATGACCAACCGGAAATACTTCTGGTGTCAGTAGGTTAGGGTTTTTTTATGACCACCCGGAAATCCTTCAGGTGTCAGTAGGTTAGGGTTTTTTTTTTATGACCACCCAGAAATACTTTAGGTGTCATTAGGTTAGGGTTATTGACAAAAAAATAATTCATATAAATGAAATTATTCAAAAAAGTATCACAATATTGAATATTTAATGCTCAATTCTCTTAGTTTTGAGGACCAACAAGTAACGATCAGATGTAATTTTTACAACTCAATTTTTTTTTGCGTAGTTGTAAAGAGGGTAAAATATCGATTGATTTCATTTATTTTATGTCTCAAAGAAAGAGGATCAATCATTAAAATAGATGATCATTTAGATTTTTTTCTTTGCTGTTTTTGCCAAATTAAAAAGATCATTTAAATACATGCCATTAGAGATTATGCACCGACTATTGTCGTGTCGTGCCTGACGTGAATGAGAATTCCTTCTTGTAAAATCTGACTCTCATCCAATTAGTTATGTTTCAGTAATCTTGTAGAGAGTTGTAGAGATTTTAAATAATCTTAAATTGAAGGCAGTTTCTAATAAGATACTTTTCGATTACATAATGATTTCCCAGAAGAAATAAAGAAAGCACTGGTTTAAGCTGGGTGCTTTCATTAATTATGACGTAAAGTTTAGTTTTTTCGGATATCGATTGTTTTCACGGTATTTTGATTGGGGATTTTTCCATGACACAATTACAAATAAACGAAAGTGATGTTTTAGAAAATAAAAAGGCACATTTTAAGTATGAATTTTTTAATGAAATATTCTTTATGTTTAACATAGGTTAACCGTTTTTAGAAACTCATTTTAAAAGGTAAAAACGGGTGCACGACGGCCAAACCGCAGACGCCGCGGGCGCGGTGCTCTGTTTATAATATAGCCAAACTGAACCGAATAAAATACTTAATTAATGTAGGTTGTGGCTCAAGTCGTATATTATTAATAAACTATCTACTAATGGATTTAATTATACTACGACACACTATCTTACCATTTCTTAGTCTCGTATAGTAGGTATCAGGTTCTATAATTACTGAAAATGTTATTATGAAGCTCAGGCACAAGCTCTCATGACACAATGTCGTGTAATATAATTCTCCTGTTTGCTTTATGTAGACCTATATCAAGTAATATTGTTTCAATTAAAAATGAATCACACAAAAGCTTATTTA
Organism: Udea olivalis; assembly: GCA_947369235.1. Lineage (NCBI taxonomy): Eukaryota > Metazoa > Arthropoda > Insecta > Lepidoptera > Crambidae > Udea > Udea olivalis. The sequence goes on from OX376343.1 coordinate 14,230,281, forward strand.
ACAAGTAAGTCCCGCTGGCTGGTAAAAGCTTGCTGGCCCAGGACAGCTGTATTTCGAGACGGTCCTACCACTTGGTCACCTAGTAATAAACTAATAACTTCAAATGGGGATCGGCAATTAATTTTGCCTTCAATTCCAGATCCTCATACTGTTCGAATTGAGGCCAGTTCCCAAATGAAACTATGAGGATGTGGTCTTGTTTAATATCAAGAAGAAATTAATTCCACAAATGATTCAGTTGTTAACAAACACTTGGGAATAGACATTTTCACGATATGACCCATGTTTTGTTGCCAGATTACTTATGCTGACAAATCCAGAATTAAACTTGATCATCATAATGTGGTGTGAGTTACAAGTCTATATAAAAAACTTATAATACGAGTATCTCCTCTTCAGAGGTCTTAGTTGCAAGGTCGTGTCGTGTTATAGCAGTGTGGTGTAGGAAACCATTAAGATGAATTAAAGTGTACGAAAGGCCACCATTACTATGGTGAAAAGGTGCTAACTAATAATTCAAATTAGATCGTAATTCAAATTTTCCTGTCTGCTGTGTCTTAGAACCATGAAAATACATGCAAACGTCCCGGCGTTCTTTACACAGTAACCAGGTAAGACTGGCGACGTTATACATATCTAATCAGCCGTAAATACTCCTCGAAGTCTGCATACTCCGTAATATTTCCTTTGTCTGCGTATTTGTGAATATATCGTGATTTCATAGAGCCACCGGTTGGGAAATTAAGTGTTTTTGCATAGCATATTATTTCAAAGTAGACAACTCAACAGTGCAAGGGTGATTTAGAGAACGTTGTTCAATCTATTTCTTGTTTATGATCTTTGAGTAAGTTATTGTTCATAGTTAGTTTATCTAAAGTTATTAGAAAGCTCAAATAAAATAAACTTTTTTTAATCTCTTGAAATTTATATCAATTTGCGCTTTTCAAAATAGGTAGATACATAGTTGGAATTATCCCTACAAAATATAACGTAGTGTGTTATTATGTGCACGTACTATCTGATATCATTATCTCGTATTTATACAACGTCGTTTATGCCCTACCCTTTTTGTGTACGGGTCAAGTAACATCCCTTGGTACACGCTCCTTCTGCCTGCTAGTTCTTTTGCAATTAAATGAGTATAATAAAAAAATTAGGAGATCATTCGTTAGATTTCCGACTAACTCTCCGGTGATAGTCAACTTCGATAAAAAACCAAACCAACCCGGATAACGGTGGAAGGCTCACCACCACTACCACGTCGGGTTCTTATACCATAGGCGAAAAGTGGGCTTCTGAGTGTTCTGTTCACCATGACGGCAACACTTGCATCTGACTACCCTGATTGCGATCTAGTCCTGATGGTATATAAAAAAACAGGCATTCTTCTGATTAATACCACCCTTGAAGTATTTGTTGTCAAATACGTGTCATCTTAATATTATACGGTTACAAACTCGCAGAAAATGAGTCGTACATTACAAGTTTTAATTCGAAATAAGTAAATATTAAACTCGTACATTCTAATTTATATTCATGCTTATTTGTCTTCGGGTAACCTTTATGAATTTATTCAAATAAACGTTTATTTGCTTACAGACCATTTTATGACCTTTGCCCCTAAATTCGACACTTGGGATGAAATCAGAGAAAGACACGTTTCTCTTCAATTCTGTAACTAAGTTCTAACTGGTACAGCGTCATTCCACAATAACGCCATCTTGAGTCAATATAAAATAGCTTTATTTGCAGAATACACAAAAGAAAAAGGTTTGTACCACCATACGTATTTTTCTAGTGGAAATATTTATTTATGTAAGTAATGCTTTGCTACTTACACGAACGGAGCATTATATTTTGTCTTTATAAAATAAAAGTAGTTTTACAAAATGAATGGCGCTACTTAAGCTGTCAAAGAAAAATTAAAATTACAATTTCTGCTCAAACTGAAATAAAATGTTTAAAATATGTACGAGAAATAAGTTAACGTGGAAAGTCCACTTTTAGAGGCATAATTGTCACACAGAAAAGTTTTACTAACTTGAAGTACTGAACCTAAATAAAGGGTTAAATTTTGTAAGGAAATCTTACTTCTCCAATAAGGGGTAATGTGTAAACAAAACCATATAAAGGAACAAAACATCTTGCACTAACAACTTAATAACTTACCAGGGACTTAACAGTCTTATCCTTAGTAAATTTGGGGGCAATAAAAAAGTAGCCATAGACTAAGTTTAAATTATTAACTTTTTAGTTGTCGGGAAGGGGAAAGCCGAGATTTACAGTGTGAAACTCATAAAGTTAGCTTAGATTTATTTGTTGCCCAGTACGTGTTCAGCTTGGCGCCAACATTCCATATTAGCTTAACACTGAGCTTCGTAACTTTTCGATTTACCCAATGACTCTTAATTGCAGTGTTTATTCGATTGCTGATCTCTTTTCTCTTGTTTGTCAGGCGAACTGTTAGAAGCAATCTTCTGAAACAAATCCTAGAAGCTATTTTCTTGTAGGTTAACTTAAATAAAAAGTCTCCCAGTTTTCACCGTATCTCTCTGCTGTAAATACGGCAAATACGTCTTTCACGACTTAGAAGGTAAAATGTTTTATCTAATTTAATGTTATTTTAAAATCGTGTAAGGTTTTCAAAAGACCAATTTATTACTGCTACGAGCAGTAATATAAGGATATTAAGAACCACATTTAATTAACACAAATATTTCGTTTCGGACCTGCCGGTGTTTTCTTTGTGTTTGTGCCTAGCGAGCTTGTTTGTAGTCTCTGCGTTTACGAAATTTTGTTGATCTTGTTAATTAATCGTTTTGTATGCAGACAGGCTCTGGGCGACATTCTTGGTAGAGCTTTTATTTTTTAAATTAACGAAATCCGTACAACGTGGGCATCCGAGGTATAATTTATCATATGCTGGCGGCGCCATTACGACTGTAATCCCTGCAATTCGGACCAAATTGTTAAGCGAGATACAATAAAAGTACCTACAAGCTCGTAACGTAGCCAATTATGTTAAAAGTTGCTAATCGGTTTGAATATTATTAGATCGGATCCTTTTGTAATTGGATTAACATAATGCTACATTTACTTGATTTGATTTTTTGCTGAAGATGTATTTAGGACAAACAACTAGAAATGTAGAAACTATAAATACATAAATGCCACAAGCTAAGTAGAAATTATAGCTATGCGTGTCAGTGATTAATAAACATACTTTTTTTTCAGAATATTTAGATAATTACTTTTTAATAACCCAAACTCAGAACAAACATAAAAGTTCGTCACATAATATTTTTCCAAGATGAGGATCGAACAAACGACCTTCGATGCTCACCCTTCGGCGCTTTAGTCTTTGAGTTCCAAAATAACCCCAGTCGATGTCACTATAGATAGTTATTAATAACTAATACCTGATGTATTTCATGCGTCCAAGGATTTAAATGTTGAAAAACCTCGAAAATATTTCATGATGTTTTGATATACATTATTTGTTTTTTTAATCTAAACGCGCAATTTCACACAGTGAGAAAGGCAGAAATCCCTATGCTTGGTTTTCTATTTTTAGTTTATGGTATCGGAATACTGCTATAGGAAACCCATTCCTAGAAAAATAAAATGTACTTCCGGTGTCGATGTTGCAGTCTGAGCGCTACAACCAGGGTTTTACCGTAATAGCTCCTAATTTTAATGGGCTTCAGAAACATGGCATCTCCAGGTTCCATTCAAACGCCGCTCGCCTGAATAGGAGGCTATCTAAATCTAAATAATATATAAAAGCGAAGTATCACTGAGGATCACGATATCTCAGAAACTACAAGTGAGTCTCAAATTTTGTATAAGGGTTCTTTTTATTAAGTGCTAACCAAGATGGGATTTTGCGAATCAAGCATCGTAAGGCGGAAAAAATCCTGTATGTCATAAAAATTAAATTCACGCGGGCGAAGCCGCGGGCAAAAAGCTAGTATAGTAGGTACTTTATACATGAACGAAGTTGTGGTCCCCTGTACACTGACATAAAATAAAATATCTACAATTTTACGAGTTTTTTTTAAGATATTTGATGGATTTACCATAAATCCATGTAGAGATTAAGAGCTTAGCTTGAAATCAAGATGAAATATCACAGGATGGACAGTGTGATTTAGATTCATTGGACCGTATCTTTTTTGATATCAATTGTAGCAATGAGTTGATTCCAATTTGCGAAAACATTCTGATTTTATTTCTTACTTATATTTTTATTAACTTGCTTCAAACGGGCATCATGTATTTTGTATTAACAAACATACAACATAATTGCATTGAGATAGCATAACTTGTGCTGAAATTTATTCTCATATTTTAAAGCTGATTTCCACTCTTGTGTGATTTCGTACTACTGCACGGCGCTTAAATTGAATAACTGGTTTAAAATGTATGACTTACCTGTCATAATCCGCTCGCAGGTAGCCTGGCATACGAGATAGTGTACTTTGCACGAGTGTTTAAAAGGTAAACTAACAATCACTTACATAAGGTTTAAATTTGCAGTAAGGGATCTGCGAAAAACAACCTAATTAGAGCGTAAACTAGTAGGAATAATAATTTAGTACCATGTACTAAAGAAACACGTACTATTTGACTAATAATTAGGTATACTGGTCCAGTTTTGTTCCGTTTGCAAATTTCGTTAAAATGTCTCGTATATTTGCTTCACTGTCATAATTTGCTCAATTCATAATGTATTAACGACATCAGTACGTCTACCACGAGTTGCCACTTTAAATTTACGTTATCATTCGCGTAAAAAAAATGTATTGGGATGGCACATGACATGACAATGTCAAATCCCAATACATTTTTTTACGCAAACGATAAACGAGACTTACAGATCACACTTTACAAAACCATTTTTAAAAGGTGCCAAGACATTGAAACTGTGGTGCTGTCGTAGCCTCGGCAGCTGACCTTGCTACTCAAGAAAATCCCAAAGGATTATGCTAACCTTAATAATTAATATGCAACAATGTGTCTTCTACGAGCAAATCGCTTAACTGTTTTCATTCGATTTCGAGGATGAATAATGAGAGGAACTTCGTTGTTTCCTCACTTTATGATGAGAAGTAGCTATGTGGGCATAAAGCAGGGAACTTATTGTGTTCGTCAGGTTGGCATGAGGGCAAGTGAAAAATAAAAATAATGAAATCTATTTCCAACTGCGGATAATTTTGTAAAATTAACATAACCAAAACACTGTCATTATACCAATACCAATGCGCACAAATGTTAAAAAAAATTAAGTGCATGTGGTAAAACTTGACCCTGTACGTTAACTTAAAATGACCACTAATGATCTACCGTTCCCTTTATTTCGCTAAACGAGACACTCTGTATACGTGCTCTAGTACCCCTTTTAATAGTTGCTCGCAGTCGGCAGAATCCAGTCCCTGATTAATAGCAATCTTATCAGATTCCAACACTATAAACGAGCCGATCGGAAAAGGTTCTCAACCCTCTGAGTCACAAAAGGGGCTTGACAGACCCCAAAATTCTATAACCGCAATCAAAAGTATTTTTCTGTCACCTGTTGTATTCATTTTAGGTAAATTTTAATGTAGACATTTAGGGCGAAACTGTTTTTTGATCCTATTTTTCTTTTCACCATATTTTAGTACAAAAATAATTATAACCAATACTTGGGTAATTAAACTACCAATAACGACAATTATGCTTTTCCAGATCAAATGAAAATTTGGTTTGAAAGTCCCGAATTTCAGTCAGTTCAATTTATTCACCAAGGTGAAAAGGTGAAAATACAGAAGGGTTTATTTTTATACAATCATGATAACTAAAATATTATTATATAAAATTAGAAGTCCTGGTGGGACTTTTAATTTTTTATAAGTTGATAATTTATTTTACTTTTGCCTTGCGTTTTTTACAGAAATATTTGCGATCTACATTTTGCCTTATGTCTGAAATTAAATTTGACTAAGCCACTAGCCACTTTTGAAAATCACCTGGAGTCCCAAGGACCCAGGTCTGCTCATGAGTGCAGAGTTTTCGCCTAGCCACGGTAGGGTTAACGAGTGGATCGGCGCCGGACCCGGCTCCAGCGGAAAGGTGCAAATTAATTACAGTGATAGCTGTAACTCTTCGGTACATTAATTTCTAGTGAATTGATTATTTGCAGGCACCCCTCCGATTAAACTGTCTATAATGGAAAGTAATTAATCGACTAAACAAGTTAAGCGTTTAATATGACAGTAAGTAATTGAAACACTATAATTGCATTAATTTAATCAAAGTGAGCATGATAGATTTACCAAAATGTTGTATAAATCTCATAATGTTTTATATCGAGATTCGTGGTCTACATGGGTTTAGCACCCCTACGCGGATCGTAGATCGTGGCGTCGCTAGTTCAAATCTGGCCAGAAGGGATATCTTTGTTTTTATTTTTAAATTTTCGACTGGTAGTGATGGAAAACATCGATAAAAAACCAAATCAGCTCACCACCTACCACGTTGGGTTCTAATACCGTTGGTGAATAGTGGGCTTTTGAGTGTTTCGTTCACCATGATGGCCGCAGTCACTTGCCTCTGATTACCGCGTTTGGGATATAGTCGTGATGGCATGAATGGTACAAAAAACAATATAAAATTATATCTCTCGTTTAATCGAGTATGAGCATTTCCCATCATGCTTGACTTAACATTTTTTGCTCATTCTTAACGTAAAAATAACTTATGTTGGTGATATCATGCACTTGGGTTCCACAACATAAAAAAGTACTCACAGCGAATGATGCTCGTCTGAAACCTGTCACTCCCTTCTTTCCTAGTTTTTTTTTAATGTCCGGCTTTGTATTGAAAGGTCACTTTAGGCACAAAATAATACTGCTAAAAGAACCTAAATATTTTAAAACTCAGGGTCCAAAGTTACCATGACAGTATATTCGCAGCTGTGCTCTAAAGTTACTTTTACTAGGTGATTAGTTATTGCGTAAAGAAAATGAATTTGTATGTTCAGTAGGTGATGTAGAAACCATCAAAGCGAATTGAATCAAATTACTTTTATTTCATAAATTTTCATCCTAAGGTTTTCATACAAAAAATACGAATGTTGTATGAGAACCTCAAAATAAAAGTCAGTTGAAATTTGTAATTGGGGCTTTATACCCTTTTAATTAGTAATATAATTTTGCTAAAGGTGTAAATAATCAGTCAGCATAACTTTTGTGACTTCAGCAATTTGTATGCTATTTTTCGTCACTAATCTCTAAAGGCGCTGTACCGAAATCGTCATGGTAAACTCATGGTACACCTACTGAAAATGTAAATTAAAAAAAATGGTGAAAGCACGGTGTCTATAGAGGCTCGTGGAGAGTAATAGTACTTATTATAACTTAGCCAGGAAATTCCTTGTACAACTTTTTAAATTTCCTGTTACTGTGTCAATTAATGGCTTCTCTTTCATATTTTCAAGATTGCGAGATAACCTTGCTCTTTGGTGTTATGGTAAATCATTCTGCATTCCGCTGTGGCATCTTGTGTTTTTATTCCCACCTAGGACAAATATCTTAGTTTTAGTTTCGGGTTTAGATTAGAATATGACCCCACCATAACCATATATTTATTTATTGAGAATGGCACTCTTAACGTTTTGGTAAGTCATATTCTATACTCATGTTCATTTTTGTACTAATGTGTCTTCATTGTTAGTTATTTAAATTTATTTCAGTATAAACGTAATTTGATCCATACAAACCAGATAAGTTATTTATGTTCTATTACGTATTTACTTTTTTGTAACATTTTCAGACCGAAATATTGTCATTCATTGCTACAAATATGAAAGAAGTTACTGTTTCCAGCAGAGTAGGTACAAAGTAGGTACAAAGGCCTTCATCATTAAAATCAAGTCATCGCTACAATTGATGGGCTTAATCACCACGCTGGCCAAATGCGGGTTGGTGATCACAAACCCGGGCTATGTTCCGAAAAATCTGAAAACACACGTTGTCCCGACCTGGGATTGAACCCGGGACCTCCGGGTTTTTGGCCGAGCTGTGAAACCGTTACATTTGTAAAAATAGTAAAATTTTCAGGTAATGCAATTTATTGCTTATCACTTTTGATTTTTTGCAAGTATTCAAGACAGTTATTAGTATGAAGCATTTAAATGAAAACATTCCTTACGACTACGAGTTAGCACAAACAGATTGTCGGTAACAAGATTCTGGCAAAAGGTAAAGGCTGAGGACAGAAGTATGAAGCGGGATATACAGGAATTAATTACGAACATCCGCAACTGTCTGGATTAAAATCCTTATGGTAAGATAGCTAGCTGGTTAGCTTTTCATGAGGAATGCAGAAAAGGTTCCTAGGTAGCGTAAAGCCGCCAGCAGTAATGGTAAGACAAATTGATCTTCGTTGCCATCCTCCTCCGCCTGGTATCGTCCACTGTTGGACACAGCTCATCTTAAATATATAGCGCCCTCACCCCTTTCTGCAACCGTATTTAGTTCATCCACCGCGGCACCGTCGAGTAAACGACCCACAGGCTGGTTAGTTGACGGTCCACCCTAGAATTGCGCTTTGTTCTGGTGCCACCTCAATACTCGTAAATTGTACGTATTGTGATATGAAATGTCAATTTTATTAATAAAACGTATTCCTATGGGAATACAATTTAATTTCACATTAAATTGTTGTGTGCTTTTGCTGTCCTAAATCAACGTGAAATTAGTTCAGAAACAGTCGATAACTATGGGTATATTAAATCCCACATAAAATTCCCATATCTGCTATCGTGCGAAAATCAGATCTCAACAAAAAAATTCTACGCGTACGTTATTCGAGGAACGAAGCTGACTTGCAAATTAAAATTGCAAAATATTTATAGAAACAAGTCACCTCTTAAGTTTGTATTAGTAGGAGATGAGTGATTAATGGATGGGGTGCGTTCTTGTTTGGGATGACGCTCGTTTGCAGCGCGGGGCTAGGGGCGGGCTCCGGCAGTCCGCCCTGGCAGTCAAGCCGCTCGGCCGCGTCGCGCCCATACTCCGATGGTATTCGGTACTCGATGCGAACTCGAAGGAATGACCAGTGATTCGGTGGATATGATAATGGTTCACGTGGTGTGGTGCTAACTGTGTGTGCATTGCCAGTCAGCGCGCCATGCGGTGAAGCGCTGGCCCGACTCCGAGCCGGATATGGTCGACCCGCTGAAAATCTTTTGGGTTCTCACAAACAGTACTTATTTAGGTATGACACAAGAATAGTCAAAATTATAAAAAAAACTATTTTTCATTTTAAAGACAAAAACAGGACAAACATGACGTCTTACTAATATTGTTTGCGACAAGTAACGTTGATCAAATTCGCCTTAAGTTTTGACGTAAATTGTTAAAAGTTAGTAAAAGTATCATAAACATTTTAAGTGGATTATTCGTGGTTGGGCGAATTGGCACAGTGAGGTTTTTATATAGTTCCTTTGTCAGAGTTTTTGGCTCGAGCAAGAATTTTAAATTATTTCTTTTGTTGGACTCAGTTTTTTACTATTATCATTTATCACTGTAAGCAAAACAGTTTGCTAAGAGGAAATTCATTATGCCCACTATTAATTTCTTTTTGAGCACAAAAATTGTCTGTGCCAGAACATTCCTGTAAATCTTGAAGGCTATTATTTAATTACTCGTATCTCTCCAAAGCAGTACTAGTAATAAAGCGAGACTCCTTGTTTGTTTTTTCTTTAAACACGAGTTCCAAGTACAGGCTGTAGATCGTTTACGACCGCTTTTATGGTTCATTCCGTATTCGATTTGAAGGGGGTTCCTCCAAATCCTATCCAAATGATTTTTGCGTTCGACGTGAATATACTAAGGAATATACGGACACCCCAATCTTAAATAAAACCTTGCACGGTTGAGACACGTAAATCCGTCTACCTGTTCCTGCTTAGCACTGATTTATACAGACAGCCTGTTCTTAAAAATTTACGGGTAAAATATCTTGCATTTGTACTCTTTTTTACATAAAACTACGATGTTTTTTCTGTTTATAGTTCAAATCCGTGAAGTTTGTTAAAAACATAATTCACGGATTCTAGTTCCGGTTTATTACTACATCTTCAAATCGGACATTTCGAGATGTACAGTTAAAACAAAGATGTACTGCCGTCGCTCAACTGCCATCATTTTCATTGTCATCACTTTACGTTTCATTCCAAAAAAATTCCGCCACCTGGCGGTGAATTCCAACTTTTTTACTAGTTGAAGATTTTAATAGCTTTAAATAGCAAATTGACCATGTCTAGCAGGAATCTGAGGTTAATATAGACTGTAATAATGCTTTAATTTTTCAAGGTCATATTCACAAACATATTTTTTTCATGTCAACATCTTTTTCTTTTCGAATTCATTTGTCCAATAATCGCTTGCTTTGTCTAATTTTTCTTACATGTTGGGTTACATTACAAAGTTTTCATACGGATTCCTAACATTTTTGAAAAAATTATATGCTTAAAGCATATCCCCATAATGTAGCTTTTTAACAGTGACATCATTTTTGAAATCGGTTCGGTAGTTTCGGAGATTACCTACCTCAAACATACAAACTCACAAACGCTTACCTCTATTAAATGTAGATTATAAAAAGATCAAATTTCCCTGCCTCTTAAAATTACCTGCCGTTGCCTTCACATCTTGTTAGCATTTTCGTTCCAATGAGAGAGTCAAACAGTAGTTTGAAAGTGATGTCTTTTCTACGCGTGTTTGTATTTCTGGGGCGCTTATGCTCGTCCATGTTGTTTTACAAAAGGTCCCGCAGCCGCAACCCTTTCTTGGTCAGGTCAATTGGGAAAACCCATTATCTTACAGCAATCACCTGGACACAAGAGTACCTACCTATTGTTGTGCATAGTTTGGCACATTTTTTGTTTAATATATTTCTACATAGCTGTTTCTGAATGGAAGTTAATTAGAGAACTGTCTACGTTTCTACAATAGACCCGTTGCCAAGATATGCGATCTTCAGAAAGCTCCCTTTCAAATTGACTCTTGATTTGCAAAATAAAGATTTGTAAAGGAAGATTCCGTACAAATGTGGTTTACTTATACCTATCCTGATTTTATTTGTCTAAATAAGATTATTTATTTCTATTCAGAAGCGTTCGCGAGCACATTTCCTTACGCTTAAAGTTTAACGTCTCTTTTCCTTTATGATCTTGCCATATCATTCCTTTTATAACTAACTTTGTTAATTAGTTCTTATAATATTTTAATCAACTTGCAATTAATTGTAAGTAGCGATGCCATGATTTCAATGAGGATAATATTTTTATTTATGATAATGTTATCATTCGTTTATAAATTAATAATAATATAGATACGAGGAATATGTAATATGCGCCAGGCAACACACCAGCTGCCAAAGTCTAGAAGTAAGGATAAATATTATTGTGTTACGAGGTACTAGACAGCGAAATAAGCTAGGGGCGTCTCCCAGCACACCCAGACCCGAGTCAGTTTAAGAAAGATCGTTTTCTGAATTGACCCGACCGTGAATCGAACCTAGTACACCACGCAAACCAAGGCAAGAAACCGTAAAGCGCACTACGCCAATCGTGTCGTCAATATAAATATGATTTTTAATTATAAAAATAATAATATTATTATTTATTCATACGTATGTTAAAGTGAAGTAAAGTAAAAATGTCTTTATTCATATAAACTTATAAAAAGTACTTATGACGAGTCAAAAAAAATATTACTCTAAATAGAATTAAGCGTACATAAAATAATACTATGACAGTAAATATCATAAATAAATATAATGTGACTCTACCACATGTTTGGCCGGCTAAATGTCCTTTAAATAATTCTATCCCCATTGAAATCATGGTATCGCTACTTGCAATTATTATTTATTTAATCATATATTTGGGCACTTTTTACTACTACTTACATTTCTAATGACATAAAAAAACTCATCTTACTACAGTTTAACTTTGAAAAAGAGATTAGAATCGCTACATTTGAATCCGCAAAAATGTAGCACCTTGCAATTCGAAGAATACCGTAACAGTAAAAAATAAGCCTACCCGAACGTTAAACGCTCGTTGCGATAAAAATGTCTAATAGAGGATTAACAAAGCAGCACGACCCTGAGAATGGCATAATCTCGTTGAGAAACGATTATCATAATCACGGGGACAGAAAAATGCATTAGCATTTGTTTTTCTCAGTGCCATTCGTAATCAGCGTGGGCGAAGAAACTTCTTCTTCCTCTACTTCATTTATATGTTCGATCGATAGGTAGGGCGCTACTGTAGCTTTAAGTCGGCTCATTATTTGTGTAAATATTATTTTAAAAAAATGTTTTCTCAAAGTAAGTCAGTAACAATGCTTTACTTTATCCAATAGGTACATAGTTAAATAGACAAAAACACGCCGACACAGAACAAACACAAATGTACCGACCGCAGAAACTGTTAATTTTCACAGAAGTTGTGTTAATAAAGAATTTGAATTTTGACGCATTCGAACAGTATGAGGCCATGGCGGTTCAAGAGTGTGAGAATAAAACCCCTGTCGATATAAAGTCTGTTGTGAACGTAGCCATGGGTACCTTTATCAAACAATCCTTCAGAATAAACCGCTCAGTTTAAGCGGTAAAAAACGCAGAAAGAAACGAAGTCTCTTCTAATATTTAGGTTTAAAGAACTTTATTCTCATAAAAAACATAACAGTTTCATTTAAAATGAGATACAGATAAATTGTTTATAATATGAATACCTAATAACCGCTGGGGCTTCTTAAATTACCTATTAAAAAAAAAAAAATCAATTAATAATAATATGGGACTTAACAATGATTAAAATTTAAAACAAACATGAATTAGGAATAAAATAATACATAGCAATACAAATCAAAAAATAAAAATTGCAATGAAACACACTTATAGGGTCAACATGTTTTTGAGCTTACTTTTAAACATGGTCACAGTATCGCATTCTTTCACATCATTTGGTAGGCTATTGTACAGCTGCGCTCCCTCTGATAGGATGGATGGATATTTAAACGTTCAAAGTCGCTTTTCAGCTTGAGAACAAAGCTTTATGTGAGCTTATAATGTTTGATTAACTAATTATATTGAGCAAATATAAATTAACAATAAGCAAAAAACCGAATTGTTTCAGTCTTTGAATAACAGTAAATATAAACACAAAAAAAAGAGTTTACAGAAGGACCGCTCGCACCTTTTCCAAAACTTGCGTGAACCGCCTAAGGTTACTACTATATTCGCTCTGAATTTTTAAAATGAAGTAAATAAGTTATACCTACTTGACAGAACCGGCCAAAAACAAAATTCATCATGTTAAAAATTGCACCAAGTTCGACAAAAACAAAAACACTGGCGACAGTGCGACTTTTCGACTCACCGCAGCTCACTGACATCGCTTGTAAACTCATGTCTCTGTGTGCGTGCGTCAGAAATGGCGTGTTGTTCTAAGCGGGCTATCTGTCAGAGCGCCGCGCATGGCTAATTTGTGATATAAACCTTCGGCCTGTAGCGGAACGTGAAAGAGGGTGACAGCGCCGAAGAATCGCTTCTAAACCTTTATGTTTAGAATCATTCTGTATGTTTAATTATTTAACATTACGTGGTAAACAATGTTTTTTCTTCTTATTGTTTTGGTTTTTGCTGTGCTAAATAACTCTGGCTCCTTCTAATACTGATTGTACGGTACAAAATATAGAACAATAGAAGTAAGTGAAGATCGAACAAACTTTTCCATTCGTGTTACGAAAAAAAATCCCCTGGTAAAATAATTATTGTAATTATTGCAACATGGCATTAATATTCGTACTATCCTTAAGAAATACTTGTACTGTTTAATACTATTCCGTTGCTGATTGTCTAACAAGCAACGTACATCCGAAAGTACCTACTAAGCGTTGAAAGCTGACATTTCAGCGTAGGGTACTTGAATAGTGTAGGTGAAATTTGTACGGGAACGGATAAAACAGGTACGCGCGTACGAAGTCGAGCACAAAAACGAATAGTTATATTGTGACGTACGATGCTGTTGTGTTTTTTTCATAATAATAAGTTTTCACAGCATAACAAGCTATTCTTAAGAATGTGACGGCTTGTTGCTTGTACTTTGTAGTTGATACTCATTACTGTTTCGCATGGGGTCGTTTCCGTTCTCTGAAGGTATTCAGTCATTAAGCCCATTGTCGGCAACATTTTACGTTCATCTGTGCTTGGGGCCTCATTACTAAGAAATTTATTAACGTCGAATAGCTCCAACTTCTCTCAGTCTCAACATAATAAGGAAAAACACTTGAGATTTATTACGGAAATTATCAATGTCGAAGCACTGAAGCCACAGAGATCCGTATATTTCAAATAAAATTTTACTTGAAATATTCGGAGGCGTAAGCAGCTTTACGTGTAAACAGAGATTCGAATTTGCGAGTAACTGAGGCTGTGCCGTGACAAGACTTTCGGGGACTAACAGCTTAATTAACTGTTTCATTTAAAAGTTTGCTGTTTACAGACTTATTTTACAAAATTATGATTCCAGTTCGGACGTAAAGACTACATATTTTTGGCTGTTAGTGCTCTTAAGTGCTTCTGTCGGTACTTGTCTAAGCTGAGCTGAAACTTAAGTCTTTTAAGTATGTTAATTAAGTAATGCGAATGTTTTAGGGAACTCTAATCTATATTATGCCTAGGATATGATTATATACAGAGTTAAATCGGTACATACTAAACAGCAGAAAAATTATATAAAATGAGTTAAATTTCTAACATGCATTTTCAAATTAAAAAGTTGAATACAAAACTTTAACATCAAAGTTATTAGCGCAGACAGGCTATTCGTTATCATTACGGTAGTTTTACTACTAAAACAATTTGTTCAGAATCTCATTTCTTAAAGTTGAGCAGAACTCCAGATAAGTTGAATCCAAGTTTTAGACACGTTAGAAACATCGTGTACTTGTTGCCGTCAGAACTTTATAAACGGAGCTCTTGATATATAAAGAAAACTTAAGCTACACATGCAGATATAAAGTTCTCGCTCAGCACAATCTTAACTAACTTGATAATTATCATTTCTGTACAAGCTTAACAATTTTCTACTAACTAACAGCATATTCTACCGTATAATTTAGTTCATTCTCTGAACTGAGCCTAGCAAGAATTTTCTTAATTTGATCTTTCATTTCCAGAAAGTCAGCGGTTACCTGACTGACATTAACACATCTTCTAGGCTGGATATTTGCTACCTACCCTCAGATTAAGGAATTAATTGACTGGATAGAAGCGATTGTGATAAAGCCCTAGGATGCAAACACAAAGCAGAGATATTAAGGGTCGGATATGCATACATTTTTTGTACAAAATTAACAAAAACATCATCTCAAAAACATATATACAAGTATAATATCTTTATCTTTTGAACCATATTCTAAACTTTTAGTAATATCAAGTGTGACTTCACATATTTTCTCAACAAAAAAACAAAATTCAAAATGAAGCCAATGTGAGGATCTTTCGGGTACATAAAATTACACAATTGCTATGCATTAGTAGTATCGTTTTTTATATTCGAACAAACCTAAATATATGAAATTGTTTTTCGTTAAACGTTGCCGAGCCAGACCCCAAGGTTTGAGTTTGAGTCATGGTTTATACTCGGTGCAGCTAGTTGCTAATAGTTTTGATGTAGACCCTACATTTTCAGACTTATTTTTAGTAACCCTGGGTTACATCTTGTATTCTAAACATACACATACGTCTCTGTAGTAATAAAGTTAATGAATAAACTACCTAGCTCGCAGAATTTAATATTCTTCGTTTCGGGAAACAAAAAAGGTATTTCCGGGCTGTTCTTAACACTATGCATAGTGTACACTATTCGTCTATTTTGTTTGTGTAAAAGACTCGTATGTTCGCGTCCCAGCAGGCGATCCAGGCCCAGATGGGACAATAACTCAATCTGGGGACACCGGTGTTCGCGATGTAATCGACACGGACCTAACACAATCGGGCAATTGTCGACCGACAGAACCCACTTATACTAATCCGTGCTATTGAAAACGACCGCTAGCAGTGAGCACTAACGAGAAGGATTTATTTGAAAAGTGCGTGCGAGCGCCGCGTTCATCTATGCGTCCAGCACGGAACGATGGAAATAGAATTACTGCGGTGAAACAAACACGGCTTCACTGCCATTGTTGCTCGAAAACCTTTGCAGTTGAATAGGATTATTGTTTTGCAAACAACCCTTATGAACCAGGAAATATATCTTTATTCGGTACAAATACGAGTACCTTACCCGCTCTTGTAAGTAAAATTTTGCAGTGGCATGAGAAATGCTACCCAAACTTACTTTGTCGACATACGCTGATGTTTTACAAAATCGTGGCAATAAACATGCAGTGATGTGTTTCACGATACCGGCTTCCACAAACCACGACCTTTTGAATAACTGATCAAATAACACCGAATGAAGCCAGATCATGACTGCAAATAGGTATTCGAATATGTATTATTCACAAATATACGAGTAGGTATGTGCGCGGAATACACGCAGTGACCGTATTTTACACCGTCAATTTTTTTTACATTTATACTAAACCCGCAACCTGAGATATAAACACAAGAAATTAATTTCCTCACACTAGTGCAGCAATAACACGCCATTGGTATGGTAAATATCACCTGAATTCGTGAGTAATATCGTACAGAATACGTTAAACATTTTCAATAAGCTCCATCGATTGCTCTTCACAATATCTCTGCGTATTTCCACTCCGATTAGCATAGGGTCGGACACGATAATACATCTACAATAAATAAAATCAGGCACTTACATATTTCTGGAATCAGTTCGACTAACTTACTACGCATACAATGAATAAAAACTGACTGAAAGGTCTCACAGAATGTAACTCACAATATTTCACATCTTAACATACATTAATGTGTATTATGGTATATTAAAAAAATACATAATTTTTTTCGCAAGTTTACTAATATTTTATATTTACTTCATCTTGAATAATTACGACGCTAAATGCATATTAATCTCCCTGTACATACTGCGCCAAAAACCATAAAATGTTCCGCATTCCCATTTTTCGAGAAGCATATACGGCACGTACGAGTACGTATGTTATTAATAAATCATTACAATGAGTGCCCCTTCGCAATTATTTCGTACATGTGCGGTATTAACTGCAATCTAGTGAATCATCATTATGGAAATGTGTCAAGAGGCCGTCGAGGGCGACCTACGCTTGCGGACTTTTTGTGGTCCAGTTACGTTGTCTACAATGAGCGAGGATCGCCTTGTTCAGTTCGGGAACAAACGTTATTTATTAATTTATTCTTTATAGCACATTTGAAAAAAATAAGTACAATTGGCGGACTTAATGCCTATAGGCATTCTATACCAGTAAACCGCAAGGTTTAACAGAGAACATACGAATTTTGGGCTGTGCAACGTATGGACATTGGTGCAAGAAAAGACAAACAACGAAACTTCACTAATACTTAATAACTGATCGACACGAAGAAGAAGAATACTCAAATTAACTAATACCTTATACAATTTGTATACAACGAAACACGTTTACGTTTGATATTTGAATCTTATAAACATTTGACTTTACACATAAAGGACCCTAAAACGTTCAGGTAACTCCCGAGCCATGGTACAGCCATGCTTGGTTTTTCACTATTGAGATCGAATTAGGAAACCCGTTGAAAAACGCCGTAGCCAAGCGCATAAGTCGAAGAAGCATTTGGCAAGTGTGAAGAAATAATGGTAGTTGGGCAAACAATGGTGAGATGGAGACGATCTGATAGCAAACACCGCGCGTGGCCCGAGGTGGATAGTACACCTGCTGAGGTACGGGATTTGGGTGGATGCAAGCTGGCAACGACCTGAAAATCTTATAATAGTCAATGTTTTGATTTGATAAAACATATTAATACTTCAACTATTTGAATATTATAACAACCATTTTCACAATTATTTGTAGCTTTTGCTTTGTTATCTGCTGTAGCAGTTATTTCACAAGTAAGGGTGCGTTTTGATTCATAACAAACACATTCCTCGCAACGCATCCTCGCACATCTCTGGTGAGAACGCACCCTTACTAGCTTGGTCCCTACCACTGTAGGAGAAATAGCAGCGTTGGACTTGCAATTTCTCTAAAGCGTGACCGCTGTAATCACTTCAGATATTGAAGAGCGCACAAGCTCGCAATACGGATTTTTAAACAGGCAAAAACTATTTACTGTCGTAATCCGGTACAAAACCTTGCACAAATGCCCCTTCGATACAAATTAGATTTCCTCGAGGTGGATACGTGGCATAAATCCCATATGCTTGGTTTTTCACTATTGAGATCGAATTAGGAAACCCGTTGAAAAACGCCGTAGCCAAGCGCATAAGTCGAAGAAGCATTTGGCAAGTGTGAAGAAATAATGGTAGTTGGGCAAACAATGGTGAGATGGAGACGATCTGATAGCAAACACCGCGCGTGGCCCGAGGTGGATAGTACACCTGCTGAGGTACGGGATTTGGGTGGATGCAAGCTGGCAACGACCTGAAAATCTTATAATAGTCAATGTTTTGATTTGATAAAACATATTAATACTTCAACTATTTGAATATTATAACAACCATTTTCACAATTATTTGTAGCTTTTGCTTTGTTATCTGCTGTAGCAGTTATTTCACAAGTAAGGGTGCGTTTTGATTCATAACAAACACATTCCTCGCAACGCATCCTCGCACATCTCTGGTGAGAACGCACCCTTACTAGCTTGGTCCCTACCACTGTAGGAGAAATAGCAGCGTTGGACTTGCAATTTCTCTAAAGCGTGACCGCTGTAATCACTTCAGATATTGAAGAGCGCACAAGCTCGCAATACGGATTTTTAAACAGGCAAAAACTATTTACTGTCGTAATCCGGTACAAAACCTTGCACAAATGCCCCTTCGATACAAATTAGATTTCCTCGAGGTGGATACGTGGCATAAATCCCATATGCGGCGGGGATCATCGTGTACTTGAATTAAACAGATTCATTGGACTTCCCGTAGCGTCTAGATTCAACTGTTCAGTTATAAACTTGTTCAGAAACATCCTCCGGGACGAAATGTCGCGGTTCGTCTAACTTCTGTTCTAACTAATTCAATAAACTGTGTATTAAATTATAAATTCATTAATCTTAATTTGCATTTCTTTGATCTTAACATTGTAATTCTTGACTGAGTCGAACTGAGTATTTAAATCAAAGGATAATTATTCCACAGAACTAGACAAAGCGTGAGAACGAATTAAAAATATTTAAAGGTTTCCAATAATTACGAGAAGACATTTCATCATCGTTAGTAATAACTTCTGAAGCTCTTTTCTTTAATCATCAGAACAATGGAGAAGCCAAATGTTTTTCATTTGTAAGGTAGGTACGAGTACCTATAAATTCAATTCATATTTGCGCCATGAAGTCAATTTTATTTTAGAATGTAATATATCAAATGCTTTCAAAACAGAATAGAATTGTATTTCTTTTGTAACTATAGTACTTACATATCGGAACTTTCTTTCCGCTGGAAGAAAATGTCTAAATTGAATGAAAATGGGCTTGATTATACTTTTCCTTATAGGCCATAAGCCTCCCCCAATAACAAGATAAGTTTGGGCCACAGTTCTGGCCCGGCGCGGTTTTGCGGCTAGTGCCAAACCTCGTTCCTAATGAAATATTTTTATCAACCTCTCGCAGGCAAATTCATGTGGAAAACTGTGAGCTTAGATTTTGATAGAAATTGATTTACTCTTCGTGTGGGTCTCATAAAATCCTTGAAGTCACTAAACAAGCTACGAGCAGTTCTTGATATTTTTCTACGAGAGCTAAGCGGGAAAATCAAGAGGCGATGAGATAATCCGTAGATGAACTAACCACATCAACGTATCTAGAATATTATAATATTATAAATATTATATATAATATTTCTAGAATTGGCACTGAACAGCGCAAAATGTCTTATCGACTCATATTATACTCGTAAATGCGAAAGTTCCGATGTTTGAACCTCGATGTTATCTCATTGACTTTGATGAACTTAAAGCCCGGAAAAACTAATTAAAAGAAATCTTTCAATTTCACTCAGAAGTAGTCTGAAGAAGAAGAACTCCTAACGAGTGTTGTGCCTTCTAAAATTGAATACGCTGAATTGACATGAAATGCTGCTTACCATATTATGAAGATGATAAGTTCGCACAATCTTGACAGGCTGACATTCGTAACCACATTCTCTACCTCAAAAGCTTTCACTAAAGCTTTTTCGTAACAAATATTCTGGAGACTATGAGAATCACATCTGTATACATAACTCTATTTCAAATCCTTTTATAAGCTAGGGCTATCAAAAACTGTGAATGAAAAATAGTTTCATCATAGTGCCATTTGATTATTCTATACGTATGCATGAACTCACGTGGAATATTTGATTCTTATAAGCAATAAAAAGCAAAATATACCCCAAGAGCTATCAGTACATATAAGAACACAGAAATAAAATATAAACATCAAATGAATGGGAATTATCCATGCCTTCCGACTGGCCTTACCTATTTTGAAAATATTGTTATTGCACGGGTAAAAAACGTATACTTTTGGGTTTTTTGTGTTACTAACATACTACTGTGCTGTTATTTTCACATAAAATGTATTTGTAGTTCCTTGAATGAGCCTATGAATATATCAGTAAAACTTAAGGCAACCTTAACAGAGGCGCCTGTGGCGCTATTCTTGCCAAAAATTCTATGATATTTTCTCATACTTGCGTTCATCTGAATATTATTCGATTGCGTACCGCTTGCGTGAAGGTATATTTTCGGTAGTAGTTTTTTCCTTCGAATTGTTCGCAATGTTTTACTTATGACTGAAAGATTTTCACTGCTTCATTTCAAAAAGTAACTAGCTCACTGCCAATTTCAAACTTAACATTTCAAAACTTTTTAATACCTTTCCTAATTTATGTGATGTACATATTTACCCAGAAATTTCCGTGCCTCGTTTCTCTTTGTTTTGTCATTGTATGTGCAAAATTTTAAAGGTGATTCTGTTTCTAAATGTGAATTTTAAATAAATAGGTATTTATATCCGTCCGTGCCATCCATAGCGTCAGCTCTGCTTAGTTTAGCGTCAAGTGATCTTGGTATCTTGGTGTAAGATGTCCCGGATATTTATTATTTATTGTGTCTAGATTCCTTTTTTCTGTCTCCTTTGTTCGCAGATAAGAATCAATTCTTTAGATGTAAACGGCTGCATCTGTACACAAGTTTATTTTTCATCGCTCTCCAATGTCCCAAATCGGATATTGGAAATCTAAAGCGTTAACTTTATCTCCTCTGTTGAAGTGTCGGAATTCAAGCCGTCGTAAATTTGTCTTGTTCCATTGACTATAGCGTCGGTTGGTTCGCGCGGTTCGGGTGCTGATACTATACATTCCTGTCGCTTTTGCAGCCACTGCTAACGAGCACTGCACCTCAGCCTTGATGTTCACACTTTTGTTCCCACACTATTTTGGCACGACCCAAATAGTACAAAATGCCAGTGCAGGTTTACCCCGCCAACTAAATCATTTTGAAGTACTTTGAGGGCAGTTGAACTGTGCCTTTCAATTGAATAATCAATGATCTCTTGTTAACAACTGTAGTTGTAAATTCATTGCTTGACTTTCTGTTTTATGATTTCGTTTTTATTGTGAACCAATTTCAACCATTTCGTATATTATGGATGAAAATCAAATCCTGTCATATCTTAGGCGGCGTTTGTATGCTGTCCTCCATTTCTTTAGGGTATCGGCAATGACCGGGTCCATACATACCGCTCCTATGGGAAATCATCACGCGGTTTGCGATATTCAGCCATCGCTTTTGTTATCTCCGACTATGATTTATTTTTGTCCCTCAAGTCACCAAGCTTTTCTATGTCCTGAAAAAAATTCGCCGAATAGAAACAAGTGGCGCACTTTCAAAATTACCTACTCAGCTCATGCTTGCTTCCGGTTATGTAACCCGGTCTTATTAAGCGTCTCTCATACTACAAGTGGGCAGAAGGAGTGCCAACAACTGAATTATTGATGTAATAAGGCCTTAGATAACATCGCGTTTCATCGTGTTCAGATCGCAACGTAAGGAATAGATATAACACAATTCAACATTTGTTGGCCCGAACTAAAAGGTTCGGTGACTCGTTTCTTTGTCGTACCATCCAGACGTGGAACGCTCTTCCAGCACATGTGTTTCCTTCCTCTTATAGTCCCGGGTTCTTCAAGCGGGGCGTGAAAAGGCATTTCTGCAGGCCTTCAAGGTGAGGATGGCCAACCCAGTGATTCGTTTGAATGACTGGGCTTGTCAACCTCATATCTGGACCTCACGACCGCTTTCCATCAGGTGGAGTGAGGTCATCTTGACGGGCAATATAAAAAAATATAAAAAAAAATAAAAAGAAGAATGATGTACAAAATGGAAATAAATGTTAGAACATTTAACGATTCTAAAACACAAACCTTTACTAAAAGCACTGTGCTGTAGTACAGCTCATAACATAACTAACTTTTTTCATATTTCAGATTGTCACGTTTTATCGGTCAGTTGATGTGAAAATAGACAATACACTAATTCGAGACGAACTCCTATATGAATAATGTCATAATGGTCCTAGTCAAAGAACGAGTTAGTGGGAAATGGCACAGGAGAAAGGATCACTAACCATAGCGCATTTCTTTCTCTCAATTAAACCTAAAGCGAGCGCAGAAAGCTCTCAACCCTCAAGTAACCAATAAAACAAAGCAACTTTTCCGCCCACGGTAATAACTTTTAAGCAGTCTAAATTTTGATTGATAAATGTAGACTTAAGCCAATCAATCAAGTCTGTCATCGCGGGAGTTATATGCATTAGCCCCCCAAGTGGCTAATAAATACTGTCAACGGAAAATGTTTTCCCAATCGCTAGAGAGGTTCAGGTGCAGGTGTCAATGCAGATAAAGGCCCGGAGGAGGCGATAGGAGTTTATAGGCAGTGACGAGCTGTCGCGGCACACCTCGTCATCAATCCAATTAAGGAATTTTACACTCGACCATTAAAACTTTGCTGACCCGTTTCGGAAGTTGTAAAGCGTCGAATAACGCGCCGCAGGAGCGGGGGAGGGGCTCTGCTGCCCAGGGTTGACGTAAATCCAATTCCACGAGCTTGCGTTGCTCTTGAAATTAGACGAATAAAACGGATTGTTTGAGTAGCCAGATATTTTGTGTCTAGAGAGCAGTTGCTCATAGATGTTTCTGCTGACTTAAATGCTTAAGTTTTAAGTTTACTTAAGTCGTTAGTTATATTTTTTGACACCCTTAGTGTATCAAATAACTTTGAATTCAGAACAATTTGAATTTAGTGTTCTATGTTGATAACCCTTTTTTTTTTTTTTTGCGTCAGGAAATGCATTTAGGCATTCCCAAGGCCCTGGGTTCGGGACACCTGGGATATGTGGGACTCGGAACTCCTGGGAAACAGAGACCCCTACCCACTAAAACCTGACGGTGGTCATCTTCGGCGCAGAATGTAAGGGACCCGGGATCCCCAACGAGGGAGAGACTCCTCGCAGGACCCTTCGGCGCGCAAGGCCGCCTGGCAGCCAGCCTCGGGAGGAGCAAGCTCAACTCCAGTGCACGATAACACAGACCACTGTGTCCGAAGACACGCGTTACCGTCTTCCTCGGGATCGCAAACCGAAACACACGCAGGCCCCCCCGCGTGCGCTTCGCGACCCCAAGGGCCCTTTTAGTCGCCTCTTACGACAGGCAGGGATACCTCGGTAGTATTCTTGTCCCCTAACCGCAGGGAACCGCCGGGATTAAGCACCACCACCCCGGCGGCCTCGCCTCCGACGATGTTGATAACCCTGAGACAACCTTAAGATGAATCTTTTTATTGCTCAAACAAAGAAATGCAACTGGTTAAAAAGTAAAAGAAACAAAGTGCCTATATGTAATGGTATTACGATCTATTACAGACAACAATTATTAGTACATTACTAACTGTAAGGAAGTATTTTCCTCGAACCAAAAAAGAAACACTTTTCTAATTACTGTTATGGTAATCATTTGTATTCAACGGGTCAATGTAGTGTGTTAGTTCTGAGCAACCTGTGTTCCTTGTAATTTTTTTAACTATTGTGTATTTTTGTCAACCATTTTATTGATCCCGAAAAGTCGAGTAAAAAATTTGTCAATGTGTGATTGAATAGTAGTTATTGTGATAAAAAAATGGTTGATTATTTATCTGTTAACAATTTCAGTAACCTCTACCATGCAACCAACGTAACTGACAAAAATAACTGTCACTATCTTTTTTAAAGAACGGCATAAACATGTGAATAGAATTGAATATGAATATTACACACCCCGATTATTTAATCAATGCGATATCGGGTATCGTGGGAAATTATGCATCTATTTTGCAGCTCGTGTTTTATTGTTCTTGCTACCATTACGATACACACCGTTAAACGCGAAAGCAAAGTGCTGAAACGTTCGGAGCCCAGCAAAAAACCCGCGGTAGGTACTTATAATTGAAACTGGACTCGGCGTGTAATGAATGCCACTGTGCATCGAGCTGATCAAAAAAGCGACGAAACATTCGTCCGCATCATCGTTTTCGGCAACGTAAAACGAACAGGTAAAACACACACATAAGTCACCACGAGCTAACAGAATAGATTTTACAGTCCAACATTAGGTTTTCAATCGCGTTCGCTGAAAGAGAACAATCCCCATTTATCTTCGGAAGTAGTTCAGGAAGATCTGATAAGACGATCAGAGTAGGGACGTTGGATTTTACGAATTCGGCTTCGAGGCGCGAATTTCGTGAAGCTCCGACTTTGGGCGGTTTATCGGACGAGGCGGACGAGAGGTGTCGTGTGCTGCTGCGATACCATCCGCCAGCCGTATAAAAGCGCCAAATGTGCCTAGAGAGGCATGATTAATGCAGCCAAAATGAATAAACATGACTTTCATGTACATGTGGTATGTTCTCGTATTTTTAGTAGGTAGGCGTGTGCAGCATGATATTTATGGCACAAAAATATTACGTTGTCTTTGAGCGTTTGTGTCCGCGGTCATCGTTCTACTAGTTTAGGCGTTTTACCGATCATTGAACGCAAGAAGAAGATTTCAATCCGTTATGGAAAATACGAGTATATCACTCACCAAAACGACTTTCCATCAGGAGTGATTTTATTATTCTTAACAATTAACATACCTTAGAACATTCATAAACCCTTGAGTGCTTGTTTTTTGTTCCTTTAAAAAAAGGAACAAAATATGTCCCTTGTTTGAAGTTGCGTTGCTGATAGCATAAACTACTTTTATTCATTTCAGACTTGTTGTTTTATTTTCATTATTGTCATTTATTGATTTTTGACTGGCCTGTTGGCGCAATGGCAGTGATCCTGCCTTTAGCGCCGGAGGTCGTGGGTTCGATCCCCACCCATGACAAATATTTGTGTGACGAACATTTATATTTGTTGTGTGTCTGGGTGTTATTATCTATATATGTATGTATTTAGAAATATTTAAGTATGTTTATCAGTCTCTGACGCCCATATTACAAGCTCTGCTTAGTTTGGGGTCAGATGATCTTGGTGTGAATTGTCCCAGATATTTATTATTATTATTATGTACGAATTGTTGCTAGTCATCTGGGCTTAGTTCTACAATTACGGTTTGATTCAAAAATATACCCAAGCAGTAAATCTAGTTAGCATAGCGTGGACCTTTATTAATAATATAGTTTCGTGCCATGGATTTGAAAAGGCGTATGGCTTCGTAGTTCGTATACTCTTGCAAGTGTTTTCGTTTGATTAAATTTCAACACGGTCCCAAATTTCCCCAGGGAGTCGTACTGTTTCCAAGCTCGGCTAATGCCTGGTCGCACTAAAATCAGCTCAGCACCGTAGTTAGTCTGTGGAGACTAAACAAACTCTTTGTTGAGCCTGAATAGGTTAAATCAGATCAAGCAAACACACGCGAACGTGGGCTATTGATGTAACTTAGCCTAATCTCCCGATTAAACCAAAGAGAATCTATGATCTTTGCCAGTAATGGAACGGTCGTGACATTTAATAAAAATTTAGTACTGGTAGTCTTGTAGTCTGATGCATTTGTGCCAAGTCTATAAATACTTATACTTGTTATATTTTATTAAAGTCCGTTCAATAGTTGACGATAAAAGCCGTTCAAGTTTGTACTCGAGCGCTATTTTCAAATATAACCGAACTGTCGTAAGAAGGTTACGACTTCGTAAAATTCAATAAGAACTTACATTTATTATTTCAAATTGTTCGCTAAAGAGTAAACAACATTTTGATTGAGGAGCCGTTTTCACGTTCGCAGCTGACATAAATTCAAGCCATGGCACGGGACAGTAAACGAAATGGCGGCATAATAAAAGATCTCCATTGTTTCTGAGGAGGTTTGCGGCCGACGATGAGGCACGTCCCACCACTCTCTGCACCTCTTGATAAAGAATTTCATTATCAGCACACCGGCTATATGAATGTGTTCTGAGATCCGATCGCCGATCGTTTCTTCACAGGCACGCCCTATTTAATAAAATGTCTTTGGGAATATCGAGGCCTATTATGGCTACTAACTTTTTCTTTACTTTGCGTTGGTTATTACAAATAAACAACTTTCACTCTTTTATTCAGCCAAATCTATTCAAGCAACCTCCGAAGATTGGTGGTAGAGTCACATTTTGTTTATATTACTTTTTTCTGTAATACCTAACCTGTCACAAGTGATTGTAAAGTTTTACATGAATAAAATATTATTTTTCTTTCTTTCTCTTTCAAGTATATAATCTTGGTTTAATAATTTCTGTATGATAAGGTATCATGCTACTGTAATGTGTCTTATTGCGGGTTAAGCTCCATGTGTTGGTGACATCGGCGCCACACCACAGGCGGTTGGTATTCTACAGAATTTACACACATTATAGCATCTTGGCAAAGTACTGATTAATGGTGCCGTAAGTGCTTCAACCCACGAACCCAGTAAACACACCCATAGTATATATCTTTGTTTTAATTTCAATCTGTAATCATAGGTTGATTATACGTTAAGCTTATCAGAAATGAAATATGTGGGCACACCTACCGACAAGGTTTACTTTTGAAAACAATCCTCAAACCCTTTTTTGAGATTAGAATATCTAAGGGCCCTTACACATTGCGACTTTTTGCCGCGATACAAACGCGATTCAGTATCGATGCAGTATCGATACAGTCGCAAGATATCTACCTATACACACACACGTTACAAAGAGCAGCCATACAATCGCGATACAGCATCGATACAAATGCAACGACACAAAACGCTCAGTATTGCGTCGACAGCCACGATCGCCGTCTGAATCGATGCAAACGTGCGTGTGCATCGCTACTCACGTGCGGCTGCTTCGATGCAAACGCAATGCAGCAAACACTTCAAACGCGCGTTTTCATCGATTCAAAAGCGCCTATGAATCGGTACAAATACATGTTGATCGCTGGGCTCGCGATGCAGTCGCGTGACATTCAAACGCGCGTTTGTATCGCTGCAAAAAGTCGTAATGTTTATGGGCCCATACATACAAAAAAGTACAGGTAATGACCAAACCATGAAGAGTAAACCATGTAAAGATTTGGTTTTTAAAGAACTTAAAATTAGTACTAATTCACAGTTAGTTTAACAGTTGTCAAATAGTAAAAGAAGGCATAAAAAACATGATCCTAAAAAAAAATTACTAAAACGGCTTAAGAATTGCCGTGTGAAAATCAAACCAAGTCTATTCCAAGAAATTAGTGTTTGACACCAGTAAGTTTAGTGATTTACGTTGTAAACAGGCCATATCATGAATAATTCAAAATTTCACCAAACGACTGTTGGAAAACTTACTAGCTCCTATTAGATTCGTGTATATATAATAGATTCTTTACTGTACTTGATTTTGTATCTTGATCTCGTAGATATTCTGCGTGTATCTCTTTGTACATACATGCCTCGTTACGGAGCTGCGGCGGTGTATTTGATTACTCTGCACGGGGAATACTAATGGCGATAGTTGTGCGACCGGTCAAATACAAACATACAGACACAGGTGTAAGTAGTTACCGGCACGTATGGATAATGAATTGAGAAACAGCTAAGTGCTGCATATATTACAAACTAGGATACCTATGGGCCAAGCACGTATGACTAGCGAGTACGTTAACGTAACGTGAAACGTTCAAGTTCGCATAGAAAGTACTCTCTAATTAGGTCTTTATGGTTTTGTGTGGAGTTCGCTTGATGCACGAATAAAACACTGTTGGGTAGAAGCGATTCTATGCTTCTTTTTAAAAATTAGTGCGATGGCTAACACACAGTCATGCCGTTTAGGTACATGATGCTCAGGTTAATACTTTTTAACTTTTGCACTACAATTTCCGTTGAATGTTTTCGATTAACTAGTTTGTTTTTATTCGTTTTTATGTTAGTGTTGCTTCAGTTTGTGAACATAATGAATTTATCATGATTATTTTTAGGGATCGCTCTGAATGTATTTATGTTATTGTTCAAATATGAGTTGAACCTAAAAAAATCAGTTTTGATAAGGAGATAAATATTATGACTGAAAGAAAGACATTTTATTATTATAGTGGCTCTAATAGATTGGCAGGAAGTTTTTAAATACCATCACAATTTGGAGCCATAAGGAGCTGACTGAAGTTATGGTGCACACATATTTTTCAAAATATGTGTTTATTTATCCATCCCTCGGATTCAACACCCAAATTATATCGAATCACTAAAGATAAATTATTTAAAATGTATGCTGTAAAATGTTTCAGTCGATGCAGCTCGTAACATTACCATTACAGTCAAAACAGCAAAACTTTGTGTCGGAAAATTACCGATAAGTATTTCACAGCGTCGACTATTTTCTTTAGAAATGCGCAGTACCTACGCGCTAATTAGCTTTTGTTTCTGAAGAAATTTTTAATGAGCTTTCGAAGTGCCCATGTAACACATATACCCTCGGGTTGTCAAAGAAAAACGCACACAAGTTTAGGTCCTGCTTCTTTATTTTTGGTCTTACTTATGAAACACTTACTATGGCGAGTTTTTGTTCAAGCTGATATTGTGATAAATGTTACAAAATAAATAAAAAAATTAAGACAAACGTCTATTTAACGTATTTATAATTTGGAATAATGATCTAGGTGCGACATTGTCCTAATTTTAATATCACTTAATCAGTAGAGCCCTTTGTTCGATTCATTCTCGAAACTTCTTAATGATTTCGATTGGTTCCACAGTTGCCTTTGTGGGGCAGTTGCTTAATTATTCCGTATTATATAAAGTGTCTACTTGAATTCATGTCTTGTCATATAAATTAGATTTCTATCCGACTCATTTCCGAAGTTTTCTAATTACGAAAAGTCTTGTTGGTGATTTTCCATTTCGTCCACCGTCTCGCGTGTTCTCTGCTTTATGAGCCGAATGATTCCGCTGTGGGATTATTTAATTATAACGACGAGATGTCGACGAATTTTTATGGGAGTTGGAGCGTTGGCGCAGTTTTGTAACGAAATTGTCCCGGGAAAGTTGTGAGGTCGGGCCCCTGCGTGTTTGTCCAACTCGCCGGCAGTGTCGTTAGGGCACCGCTTAACGCCACTGATTAGTTTTTATGGACGAGCTCCAGGAAACCTTCTCAGAGTTATGAGGAAAAACAAAGTCAAGAATGTGGTTAAAAATTGATCCCGGTTAGAACGCAGTGATGTGATTGTGCAGATTAAGTGGTGCAGATTAAGCTTTAATTGACGCCAGTCATTTGAAAATATTAATCTGCGACTACTTGCACCTAGATCACCTGGCTCCAAACTAAGCTTGTACAAATAGGCTCAGAGACTGATGATCATACTTAAACATATCTAAATCTAAATACACACTTAAATATTAACACCGAGACTTGGATGTTGCAGATATTCATGTTTGTCCTAGCGTCAATACCTTCACCGATAGCGCTAACACATCACACGTCAGTATCACATATCAGTTTCGCTGAATACATCTGAAGACGTATTGAATGTCTCTAAATTCTATACAAATCACGAACCATAAGTAATTTGAGTAAATAATAGATAAACTCTGAAACAAACAAGCTATTCTAAAACAATTCGTCCCACGTTATACTCGTATAAGTTGCTGGAAGTTTCTACACTCGAACAATAGCCGTACCTACTTACTTATGACAAAACCTTCGTAAATATTAGCAGTACCTACTAAATTATTGGAAACCGAGCAGTTGTTCGGTACTGTACATAATAATTTAGTTTAACGCCGATCGCGTCTGTTGTCACGAACTCGTTACAGAAGCCGAAATAAGGGAACTCCGTAGTTTGGATGATAGGGAGGCGCACAAAGCGGCATTGCTAGCCTTTGCTACTGCCTTCTGTCAACTGCACAGAGCTTATATTAGCGCAGTCGGGACTAAATCGTTCGGTATGCTTGCTTAATAAAGTCGCCGGACATTCCGCCCAGCGGGGCCCTAATTTATCATTGTTAGAGTGAGCCTCAAACGAAGGCAATTTCCGTCTAGATTCCTTTTTTTGAAACGGCTCTTATCTTATGCGCTCTAGATTAGTATGAACTTAGACCCGCTCTGTCATTGCAGTTCACCGGGCGAACCAATGCAAAGTATCGTTAACTGACCGATATTGACCCGTTTCGTTATTTAATTTTTATTTTGAATTAACCACGTATACAATGAAGTTTGTAATCTCCATTTTTAGTTAAGGCATTTTTCCTTTTAAGTTTTGTAGAGCTCTATGACCCTGGTGACCGTGAATATTAGATTTTATACTGCGTTTGGTTTCTCGGGAGTAAAAAAAATGATAAGCTTTCGTTTTACATGCCTAACTTTTTAAGATATTGAGCACATCCGGTATGTTACTGCAGCTGTTACAAAGAAATCACACCGTCTGACATCATTTTTAGCTGTAGTTACTGCAACCTATGGGCACTTAAACAATGCACTCGACAATCGAGTTGCTGAACTTAGAAAATACCTTAGAGAACGAATACCTCGTGGGTAAATCGACACTTTTCTTGGCTTTAGTGGTCAGGTAATGAAATTTATATATTCTTGTTACAGTGACTAAGTTCATCCGGATCGGCATCGCTGACAAGAATGACAACCCGCCATATTTCGACAAGGAGCTGTACGAGGCGGAGGTGGACGAGAATGAAGACATTCAGCACACAGTGCTCACCGTCACCGCCAAAGATCACGATGAATGTGAGTACCTTGCTTTATATACTTTTAGGTAGACGTGCCTTTCGGTCAGGATTTTATTTAGACACTGACAATTTGTTACCTCTTTCTTATGCATCATAAGCATAAGAATCTTTGATAATTACGGATTAGTGACCATGAAAGTCAATAACAATACGAGTATAACATAGGCATGATATTTATGACCAAATTATATAAAATTTAAATATATATACTTTACTTTCATATTACATAGTTAGAAATGATTATAATAAAATTGAGAATATAGATGGATGAGGACCAATTTAACCGAATTTTACGAATTCGACGTTAAAAAAAATTCTAAGTATAGCTGACTTTAGTATTGACTGATAAGATAATTATTGAAACAAATATATTTTATATCGAGGGACTAAACGAATCCATAGTATATACCAGAGGTAGTTTGACTCCCGAGCGTGTGAGGGAGTCAATGAAACCGAGAGTATATTAAATTGGCATTTAGTCTCGAGGTGCAAACTGTACTTTTCACGAGTGCGAGAAAAATAGTCAATTTAGTACAAAAACATTTAATGAATATTACTTAAAATAAAAATCTAATTTAAAATTAAAAAAATTATTACTTTTTAGTCCCTAGGGACTAAAGCGGTCACTTTGTATTGGCGTACTTTTAGAGCATGAGAAGTGAAAACTGTATTATCTCATAATTTTGTAAAAATATTCCTTTACTTTTTTCATTTTTACTGTTATCTTATTATTTCGTGAAGTTTGTTGTTTCAATGATTATCTTATCATTCAATAATAAAGTCAGCTACAATTTTTTTTTTACGTGGAATTCGTGAAATTCGATTAAATTACTCCCCATACTTATATTCTCAAGTTTATTATTATAATTTCTAACTGTGTAATGTGAAAGTAAAGTTACGCGGAAGCACGTTATTTATAAATCGTGCATAAATCTTGCTCTCTCCCAAGTTCTAACTTCATTTATACTTTAGATCCGATTAGGAATACTTGACGCACGTTTACTGCTGCAGAAGCGTTTTTATTTCCGCTCTTGAAACAGGAACCTTAGCTTTACTACGCAGCATGTTTTTGTACAGTTAGTCAGAGGCACGTCTACTTAATAGGTCAACATTTTTCAGATGTTTCCTGGCGTACAAAGATCTATTCCGGTCAGATAATTATTGTATGTGTGTGCTATAAGGCAAAATGAATTTCCTTACAAAACTTAACGTTCTAGGTCCTGGCGTGAATATTATTTTTGCTAAATTTGCTGGAGTTGGAGAGCTAAAATTCATAATAATATGCTAAAGCTATTATGAAAAGTACATGGAGTAATGATATTTTAGTTAAGCAGCTTACTAACTAAGCAATTTACCGAAATTAAATAAATTATGTTTTTAATTTGACTTACAAAGTAGTTTTTGATTATCTTTTTATAATCAAGAAACATGTAAAGGGACCATGTTGTTAAATATTTGCCCAAGTCCCAAAGAAACTTTATCTTTGATGTGGGGGAGCTATTATTATAATTAATTATACCTGTATAGTCTTTCATGTATAAAATTACAGGGCAGCTAAATAAGCATCAACCATAACGAGTTGAACTTACTCAATGCCTTCGTAACTTCTCTGGATAACTGCTCTAAGGAGATTATTCTAACGTGGTCGTTGCGGGCTTGGACTCGCTTCGTATTAGGTTCAGCTAAATGTGACCATTTCGAGATTTCCATGCTGGGTAGAATAATGGTAGGTAAGGAAGGAAGAAGGAAAGTTACTTTTGTGGTGTGACAATATTACAAGAATATCACACACACATGGGTATCTGACAAGCCAATCGATGACTTTATAATTGGGTGTCATAGTCTGATATACATTCTAAGACATTTTTAAACATGTAGTTCATGATATGAATGTTGGTTGAAGCAACAGTGAACTGGGTTGTAAGAGACAGAATCAATGCTAATGAAAAAAAATCTCGAACAATTGGCATATTCTAAAATGTAATATTATGCAGCTTACTAATGCGCTTTCGAAGAGACCTGTCTGATGCGAAGTTGAATTTTAGCGTAAAGTTGTATTTTTAAATCCTCTGTAGTTTATCCCGATTATGAGCTTGAGAACCCTGACAAGCGATTATGAGCTTGAGAACCCTGACAAGCGATTATGAGCTTGAGAACCCTGACAAGCGAATAGGCACGCGAATAATGTAGCGAGTCTAAAAAGTTTCCATTAAAGCCCCTCGAGAGATTTATATGTAAATAGGGTACTATAAAACGGACAGACTACAAATTTATCAGTAAATGTTTTAAAACGGAATGAGAATCATTTGTTTAGTTGTCTCTAGTTAGAACTCTTCGGAATGAATTTTTGATTCAGTAAAATTTAGTTGTAGACAATTGAAAAAGTATTTATGGCGAGAAATATCCGAACCAACACACGCCAATTGCACATGATTGTTATTCCTGAATTTATTTGTATTGTATAAATTAGTAATTGGTCCGCAAACAAGTTGCATTGAAATCACAAATGTTGCGTATGAAATAGCAGTTTATAATCGTGTGCAGTCGTGGCGAGAGCAAAGTAAACGTTTGTACGTGCGAGCTGGAGCTCTTGGGACACGGGAAAACGGAAGATGTTTAACTTAATAACAATTAGAGTGTATGGAAGAAAGAGTATAAGCATAACTTTTTTATTATTGTTACTCACTCGATAAAGATATCTTTATACCTTAGCTCATGTTATAAATAAACTTTATAAGAAGCTGTCATTTATTAATGTTAGGCAGGTGGTCATGTTTTTCACGGCATCTTGAGCAGTGATTCGGGTTAGCACAATAGAACAGGCCAAATATAGTCTTCACTAGGTACCATGAGTTTCACAACATCGCTTGTGCCTGTTGACAATTCTTTTACGAGATTTCGCTACAGCGCATTTAGGGAATAGTTATGTAACAAAAATATTAAATATAAAATAGTTATGTAACTAGAAATATCTTTTTAAGAGTATCTGAATAATAACTAGATATAATTTAATATTTGTTGGATTGTAATTTAATTGTAATTTAATTTTCTATTATTAATGGTTTTCCTCCTCTTCATTTTTGTTGTGCCCGATAGGGTTCATGGTGTACTATATAAATATATTTTGAGATCTTGTACTACAGTGTGAAGTGCAATAAAGAATTAAGTATTGAGTATTACATGCTGTCTATTGTGTTTTCTTGAGGTAAACTGATGCTAGGGGTAGTACTGAGGTAAAAACGATAGCGACATGGAACTTTAATAAAATTGGATTTCGCCTTCCTTTATTTAAGTTTATACGTTTACTGACCACAACACATCGTACTATCGAATTTCACAATTTTTGCCAAAGAAATAAGTTTCAAGAAATATTCAGATAATTTGTGTCGTATCGCATTGTAAAACCACAACAAGTTTAAAAGACTAACTACTGAGTTTCTCGCCGGGTCATCTCAGTAAGAATCAACTCCTCCGACGCGGTGGTAGAGTCGCATTATGTTTGTATACTGTCTATTTATATATTCATATTATTATCGTATTTATGTCTATCATTTAGTATATTTTTGACTATTTAAAAGTACTGATTGAGTATATTGAAATAAAGATATTTGAGTTTGCGTTACGTAATTTGATGTGCTGTTTGTTGGTACGAAGACGTAAACAGGAACCATTTTTGTTAAACATAGCAATAGTTACCCAAATGCAAGTGAACGGTAGTAGATTTTAGTTGCACAGTTATTACCACAAATCGATTAGCAAATGCAATGGCCTGGAGATAGGGCAGCCGCAGGCCTGAAACATCTATATTTCCTATGAAAATATTTCCTTTACATCCTCTAATCATATTAGCAAACATTATTACCAAATAAATTTTTATAGCCTCTTATTGACTATTTATCAGCGCTTTTAGCGGTAGGAGTATTCACACCTTTTTACCACAATAACGTTAGTGGTAAGTTGTAAAATGTTTAGATACGGTGCGTTGTTTTTTGCCGTCTGTATGGTCCCTTACAAAAACCAAGGGTTCGCCTTTTTATGTGGCGCTCGACGTGATGCGATAAAATACGAGCATGTGACCCGTTGTATACGCAATATACGCATAGGTATTGCACTCCTTTGTTGTTAAGTAAGCGAATACAATAGGATTATTTATGTAGTTGCTTTGTTACCTAACAATGTATACACGTTAATTCAATCAATAATCATAGACACAAAAATTATGCGATACTACGAGTACATCTGAAACAGGTATTTACCCGTCCTCCATGCAGAAAACTACGAAACAGCGAGAGTCACTTCTCCACAACTATCTTTTCGCAACTCGAAATTCTGAAAGAGAAGTCCATAAACAGATATTGTCTCGCAATAAGTAATTAGGCCTAGTTTTGGGCCTTCTAGGACCATAGTTTATTGCTATTTAGGCCTTACAGTAATATTGGCAAGGCATACAAACGTGTACCGTCCCGATCCAGACCGACTCGAGCAGCTGCGGGCAAGTTCCGCCAGCATAGTTCGCAACTTGAAGGTTACGCAGCGCATAATTATTGCGAAACTCAAGATACTAGTATCATGATGACAAAGTTTGCTGGAGTATTTAGCAGGGTAAGGTGAATAAGCTTTTCAATCTGCTGTTAATAGTTAGCAAGCTTGAACTTCTTGCATTTATTTGATTCAGGAGTTGTTACACGTTATGTATGAGGTTGTACTTTGTTTTTTAGAAAATGGTTACGTAGAATTTCGTTTCACAGAAATTGATTCTCATATTGTTACCATTTCATAGAATAATCAATACGCAGAATAGTTACTTAAAAGAAATTCAAATCACAGATTTCTGGTACAAATAAAATTTATATCATAGAATAACGATTCAAATAATATCATGATGTTTAGTTACATAATATAAAACTGATTGCCAAGAAAAATATTCTACACATTTATAATTCTCTAAAATATTATACTTCATTTCAAGAATTTTTTTGAGACATAAATATTCATTCGCGGACAATTCGGTTCCGGCGATGTGGTCACAGTTCTAACCTAACCTAAACAATAGAGTCTGTGAAACAAGAGATCACCAATGTAAGAATTATCGACCATTTATTTTTTTGACGTTTAATTTTGTACTAGTATGTAGGACGCGTTATAAACAAAATATCTTATTATTCTCTTGGAACTATCACACTAATAAATGCAAAAAAAGTTCTCTGTGCGTTTTAGGCTTTGTTTCACATAGCACTCACAGCAGAGTACCTACTTGTTTACCTTTTGGGCTTGTAGCAGCATTTTTACTGATGGCAATTTGTTTTTCTTGAAGTGTTTGCACTCAACTGTTTGGAGGATTTTGCAAATGTGAATGAATTAAAAGAATTCTCGTTTGTGGTGAATAAACGAAGCGTTTCGAGGCCGATCGTGTAAAACACTCATCCCCAACTAATCCACAATCGCACAATTTCACTAGTTTGCGCAATAAAAGTAAGACTTATACAATTCTTTGTGATCAAAATTGTATCGCTGGACAACATTATAAAGGTTTCTAAAATACAAACGTCCAACCAATTCTTTGGAAAAACATTATGTGTTAGCGAAAAGCTGCTGGCGAAACGTTTTGTATAGAGTGTTTATTTTCAATGGGACTGTTAAGCCTTTGTATTGCCTCCCTTTGTCCACCCTCTTTGAAGTCTTAGTTAATGTAGCCATAGCGATTTTAATTATTCTAATTTCAATGCACAAAATATAAATATGCGTTAATGGAAACCTATAAAAATTAGGAAAAGCTTGGAACTGTGCTGTGTTTTCATATTACGCTTTAAAAATCTTCCTCACGTTGCTACGGGCCCTGGTCATGCGGAGAGACAAAGCCATATTAAAAAAGTTTGTTGCCAGTGCTCAAAGTTTACTAGAAATTGCTGAATGGAATGCTATGAATGTTGCTAGCAAATTGTCATTGGCTATGTGAGAGGTTTGGCACATGTACAACTTACATGAAACTTTTACAATGAGGACACGGACAAGCGAGAATGAGAGCATATTTCGTAGTGTTGACTGAGGATTATCGTTTCTTTCATGAATTGAAAGACTGCCGTCGTCTGCACGCCTCCTTACAGTTTCCATAATGTAGCGAATATTGCACACGCTGAAGTCATACGTCACTTTATCTTGCACCTCGTTTGCCTCAATAACCTCAATATGTCTACGTCGTCAGTTCAATATTTACTCGTGCGATATTCTTGCGTGCATTTAGTCCTGCTTTTCTCATGTCTAATAAAATTTATGTTATGATTTTAACTACATAGATGCACGATACTTTCAATGCTATAGCTTGTTTCCTGTGAATTCATAGTAACGTCATAATTATCTTATTTCATGTCTACCAAAACACTTCGCAAGAAAATTATGAGTACTCCTAGTCTACCCCCTTTTAAAGTAATCTTGAAAATCAGTTTTGATGTTACAGAACATTTACTGGAAGGGATTTTCTAAGCGATGCAGCCCAACAACGCCAAGGTTTCTCTGCTATCCAGTTATTGCTTAAAGCCGTATTTCTTTACCTTCCCTACGAACTCTCTACGAGTTTTTTCACAGAGTTGTTAATTGAAACTTGGAAACACGCCCGCCGTTGGCACAGATACGTATAGCCGCTAGTAGTGTAGTGGTACTCGTGTTTAGCGTTTGATCGATGACTGCACAGTTGCTACGATACATTATAACCGAGAATTCTGCCTCGCGCCGTGAAAGCTCTGCCCCCTTAACCTCCTTATTAAACTCCCAACCTTTCCTGTACCTTTTCATAATGACATTA
The DNA here is from genome assembly GCA_947369235.1 of Udea olivalis. Classification (NCBI taxonomy): domain Eukaryota; kingdom Metazoa; phylum Arthropoda; class Insecta; order Lepidoptera; family Crambidae; genus Udea; species Udea olivalis. The sequence continues at coordinate 14,268,491 of OX376343.1, forward strand.
CAGTCGCAAATTCTCTCAGAGTTTCTAATATAATTAACTAAAGGTAGGTAATACTTTAAATTGAAGCTTTTGCTTCAGCAATCTGTTATGAAGGAAGAAATACTCAGCACCTGAAGGGGTTCTTTGGCGGAAACTATTTTATTTTACCTTGAGGGTTCGGAATTGAAACTATAATAAAATTTTCTCTTACTACATCGTAAATCTTTTTGGGTCGTTGATGTCCGGCCGTTTGTTTCTACCGGACACTGTCCGATAATGAAATTGAGTTTTTTCTGATGCCGGGAAGTGATACATTTTTTTAACTCCGTTCGAAAAATTGTAGAATGAAAAGAAACATTAATTTGAAAACATCTTATTGATTTTGCTCGATATTTACGTCGTTTATCACTTTATGCAATTTACCGTTTGCAAAATCAGTGAAACCTGGCACTACAAAACATAATTTTACTATATTGCTGCAAATAAAATTCATTTTTTTTAGTGATTATTATTTAGATAATATGAAACATGGCAATACACCAACAAATTGAGGGAGGTATCATTTTTGTAGCTGTAGTCGAATTTGAATTACCACTCTCTGTTCGACTACTCACATAACATTTGATAAGAGGATGTGGTCTTTTTGAGTTCATGATGATGATTAGGTAACCTTATGACGTGAACCAAAAAAACGTATTCCATGTTTGCCTTAACTTGGAGCAACTTGTCTTCATTTGTTATCATTACCTTAATTGATGAGGGAGCAACAAGAACTCCTTTTTCAAAAGTTATAAATTCTATTCGACGGCGGAAAACTTATGGAACGTGGGACCTTGTTCAAATGTGGGGTATTTCGATTAATCTACTCAAATCAATCATTAATACGATATCACCCCACTTAGCTAAACTTTTTAATAATTGCATAGACCAAGGTCAGTTTCCCAACTTGATGAAATTTAGTAAGGTCATCCCGCTTTTTAAATCTGGTAGCAAAAGTGACCCATCTAATTATAGACCCATTTCTATACTACCAGCTCTCAGTAAAATCTTTGAAAAAATTATATTGAACCAGCTGCTTTCACACTTTGATTTAAATAACTTACTACATGAGAAACAATTTGGTTTTACTAAACACAAGAGCACAACTGATGCAGGTGTAGCACTTATCAAACACATATTTGATGCTTGGGAAAACAAGCAAGATGCAGTAGGAATATTTTGTGACCTTTCAAAAGCATTTGATTGCGTGGATTATGAAATATTACTGATTAAGCTAAGACATTACGGTGTTTCAGGTATCTCATCTCAATTAATACAATCTTATCTTACAGATAGAACTCAAAAAGTTAGTATCAACGGAACTGCATCTTCCGGTGCCACCATACGTATGGGAGTGCCCCAGGGATCTATATTAGGACCTTTGCTTTTTCTTATTTATATAAATGATCTTCCTACCTATGTCAAAGATATTTGTGAGATAGTATTATTTGCTGACGATACCTCGTTGATTTTTAAAGTCGACAGAGGTAAGCAAGCATTTGACGATGTAAATAATACTCTCTCAAAAGTACTATGTTGGTTCACTAGTAATAATTTATTACTTAATGCAAAAAAAACAAAGTGCATCAAATTCTCTATGCCCAATGTGAGACAGGTTGATACTATTGTAACTATGAATGACGAGCCATTAGAATTAACAAATTCTACTGTATTTTTAGGAATAACTTTAGATTCTAAGTTGCAATGGGGTCCGCATATAACGGCCCTGGCAGGGAGACTCAGTTCCGCTGCTTGTGCTGTTAGAAAAATACGACTCTTGACTGATATTGAAACAGCAAGACTAGTATATTTTAGCTACTTTCATAGTGTTATGTCGTATGGTCTACTGTTGTGGGGTTCAGCTGCAGACTTGAACACCATTTTTGTACTTCAAAAAAGAGCCATCCGCTCCATTTACAAACTTAGACCACGCGACTCGCTTAGGGAAGTATTTAAGAAGATCGATATTTTAACTGTGCATGCTCAGTATATTTTAGATAACATAATGTATGTGCGCAAAAACTTGCATCTGTTCAAAAAAAACAGTGACACTCATAAACATAATACCAGAAATAAAAACAAATTGAAAACTCCCAGTCTTAGGCTACACAAGGTGGGAAACTCATTTGTGGGTCAATCTGTAAAATACTTTAACAAAATACCTCAAAGTCTTGTTGATCTACCTCTTCACAAGTTTAAGTCTGCAATTAAAGCAAAGTTAATGAAACAAGGTTATTATAATGTAGAGGATTACTTTAACGACAAAAGTTTGTGGTCATAGTAGGAATAATCTGCTCCTCTGCTCAATATTGTGTTCTTTTTTCTACTCGCATTGACTGTACTCTGAATTTATTTTTTGTAAAACAAACAAAGTTGAAAAGAGTAACTATCGAGTTTCTTGCCGGAGTCTTCTCGATAAGAAGCAACGTCCGAACCGGTGGTAGATTCACATTATGTATATTCACGATGTGTACTAATATTGTACTATTTTATTTACGTTTATTATTATTATTTCTGTATACTTTTTTTGACATGTCATAAGTGCTTTATACAAGCTTAAATGAATAAATGATTTTTTACTTTTACTTACTTACTTTACTCTAGAGAGCACGCCCACTCACATTACGGCCAGTTGGAATTTTCAATCTTCAAATAAATTCATTCTCCTTTTATCGTTTCCTCAAATATTTTTATTTTACGACTTAACAATTCAACAAAGCGACTAATTAAAGCCCGTAAAGTTGCTTCATTGTATTTATATTAAGGTTGTAACACCAAAACAATTAGCCATTTTTTATCACTGGTTTCTATAAATTACGAAACATAAAATAAATAAAAATCTGGGACAAATTACACCAACATCATCTGACCCCAACCTCAGCAGAGCTTGTAGTATGAGCGTCAGAGACTGTTAAACAAACTTACTTATTTGTGAATACATACTTAAATAGATAGTAACACCCAGACTCACAACAAACACAAATGTTTGCCATGAGTGGGGATCGAATAAATTGAAAATTGGCCTGACAACACACCTCTTGTAATGGTCTCGAAGTAGGGATTAATATCCCTGTGTTACGAGGTACCACGCAAGGAAATAAGCCTGGGGTGTCTCCCAGCACATCCAGACACGAGTTAATTTAGAAAAGATCGTTTCCTGAATTGACCCGACAGGGAATCGAACCCAGGACACTACAGAAATCGAGGCGAGAAACCGTACTACACAACAACAACACAACGCCAATCGTGTTAAAAATTATACCTCCTAACTTATTAACCGACCCTGTTAGCCAGGGCTCGGGCTATTATTACAACGAATTTACCTTCCCTAAGCATCAAACTACTAAAGCCGTAACATATAATTTCCAATTAATTGTTTTTGTCCCTACCCTTCAACTTCGTCTCTAAAGAGAATTGGAACCGAACAGGTTTATTTTAATACGCAAGTATATGAGTTTACAGCTTGACATGATTTACCCAAGGGTTATGTGTACCACAAAAGGACTATGAATACTACACTAAACAAACCGCAACGACAGATGTTGGGGAAATGAAACATTGGCTAACAAATTCTATTATTTTGTAGCGAATTTGTAGGCAGAATATGACGCAACGTCGCTGACGCTCCGCACAGTTATAAATTATCAGTCAGCATGATCACTTGTCACACTCGAGAGATGTATGCTCGGGCTTTCTTTTAAATAAAAAAGTTAACCACGAGAAGAAACCGTTGCCAGAGCCTGCGAGGCTCGTAGACTTGGCTTGTTTTTCTGACTGCACAACAGCTAAATGCTTCCTGAAGCACGGAGCATCAATCATAGAAATCTAGTTACCGCTGCAATCAATGGGCAAAATCACTACGCTTGCTTGCTCAATGCGGATTGATGTTCACAAACCTGAGCTATTATGTTCCGAAAATGTCAAACGGTACTTCTACTCTCTCGACTTTTTAGTTGTTTTTATAATTACATTTTATGTTGATAATTTGGGTAGCAAAGACAGCTGCGCGGTAAATTCACAATCATATTATTTGGTTTAATAAATGTCCCCTTTACATTGCACCTACCGCTAGTATTACAATGTGCTTTTAATTTGGCTCGTTTCGCAATAAATTTGGTGCAATTTGTTATGCTGTGAGCGTCTGTGTGCCGCACGCCAGTGCGCCTCGGCGCCGCGGGCTGTACTCGAAGGCTGCTTCTCTATTTTCTTATCCTTACATATTAAAATCTCCCAGGATCGCAGACAGACGTGAGGAAGACAGCCTGATTCAATTCTGCTTTGAAACAGCCCTGTTGTGGGAAATTAAGCATCCCGCGCGACAGCTACATAACACAATTACAAACAACAAATTATTATTTTATAAGTAAGAGCTGCACTCCAGCTATCTACCTTCACTATATTTATGCTGTGCCATAAATTACAGCCAGTCAGTTAATTTACATAGTTCGTGTAAGAAGACAATAAATATTTTATAACATTTGCGCCTGGGTTCACATCACTTTCTGCAACAATGTTCAGGCATTGCAAGAGAGATAAACTGCTTGGTAAACACAAAGTTAGCGTCTACCTCTTATGCGTGTGAGTTGTACATTTTCATATTTCATTTATATACTACGTTGGTGAGATTGTCGTGGCCTAGTGGTTCAGCACCCGAACGCAAATAGTGCATCGTATGGTCTCGAGTTCAGATCTGGCCAGAACCAAAACCTTTGTGTTCATTGTTAAATATCCGACTTACTCTCCAGTGATTGAAAACATCGATAAAAAACCAAATCAACGGATAACGGCGGAAGGCTCACCACCTACCACGTTGGGTTCTAATACCATTGGTGAAAAGTGGGCTTCTCAGTGTTTCGTTCACCATGACGACACAGTCACTTGCCTCTGACTACCCCGTTTGGGATAAAGTCGTGATGGTATGTTATATTAGTGACAAAGAAACAGGCATACCGCCCCAATGGTAAGCGATAACTCTTTATGTGACTTTTGCTGCCTTCAATTTGATTAGACTACCTACTACCTGCTAACTTCTTAATACCAACTGTAAAATGGCTTCAAAATTATGGCTGCACTATGATGTGTCTCTATTAGCATCTCTTTTTCTCTTTGGTCTGTCTTTTATGCTTGAAGATCGTAAATATAGTATGGCATAAGTTTGGAGATCATACCATCTGTCTGCGATATTAGTCTTATTGTTAGATTCAAACCCGTTTTTTTGACCATTCAAAAAGATTGGAACTACTAGCTCCAATTGTGCAATACAGCCAAACAGAATGAACCAATTCTCACAGTGCCCGAATGATTTAGGCGTAAAGTGACGTCAGAGACCGCAACTCCCTTCGGTGATCGGTATCCTTCAACAACTCCGTTCATTGTAACAGATCGCCTTTTAGTTAATCGATATGTGTTTGTCTAGTTAACACGCGTAAGTAAGTCATCATTCTTAATACTAAAATACACATCGACATACTCATATGTCAATAACACACGTTTCTTAAACATTGTGTTGGAGATGAACATTTATATGTCAGTGTTCCACTTAATGGTCTCCGTAATTAATCACGAAAACAATTCCAGCTTTATCTATGTGAACTTGTTAAACAGGTTACTTGTTTTGTGTAAGTTAGTTCTGCGAATATGGTTGCCATTAACCGCATTGTTTAACATTAATGTGATTTCATTGTTCGCATCGCTGTAATATTCTTTGTAGTATACATACTAACTTAAATAATTTAATTTTGAACTACAATGCTGGAGTTTGACGTTATGTAGACCGCATTTTTGTTTTTTAAATATACATATATGTTTCAGGCATGCTTTTATCTATTCTAATATTATAGAGAGGAAAGATTTGTTTATTTGTTTGTCTGTTTGTATTATACATATAGGCTCCGAAACTACTAAACCGATTTTAAAAAATAATTTCCCAATATAGAGCTACCTACATTGTCAGCGAGTAAATTTTTAAATGGATTTGCGTTTGGCCTCAGCTACATATGCTACATAAGGTATATCCGTCGACGGACAGCTAGTTAATAAAATATCCGAGCGCCCAATGAGAAGTCTTGAATTGGAATGAAATCAGGTTAAATAAAATTCGACACATACAAGTAGCATGTACTTTTCTACGAATTACATTGAATGGTCCTAATTTAATACTTGAAGTCTTGCTAAGTATAAATTAGAGCCTACTGGTTAGAATACTCTGGTTTCCAAGAGTTGCATTTTCTGTAACAAAGTCAGCCTCCTTGCAATGCGCCTTCAATGCTAGTCGCTTCATATGTGACAGCTCCTCGGCGAATGATGAAGCAGTATTTGACGTCAAAAAGCAATGATCGCTATCAATAACGCATTTTTTTATAGAAGTTAGAGACTTGCATTTGCGTAAGACGCAAGTGGAAACCTGATTTCAATGGAGAAATGATTGAGATTATGGTGTTGAATGATTGCTTCGAAATGTAAGCTGTTGGTCTTTTTCTACCACTATTTTACTGTTAAAACTGAAGGGCTAGAACCATTGACAGCGCTGTGATCGTATCGTTTAAGTTTTGATTGATAAATCATGTTGACAAGTCAAGTAAACTCAGATGAGTATTTAACATATCCACTTAATTTGGTCGGTTATAATAACGTAAACAATACGTGACACGGTTCGTGCTAGTCCCACTGAATGACCCTACCCTGAACAAACATCCATATGCCAAACATTAATGTTTGTTATCTATTTGACCTTTGATAACTAGCTAAGTAGGCATTTATTTAGAATTATTTGAGAATGTTACGACTACAATTTTTTTCTTGGCGCATGTTACCAACTCCTGAACTTCAAGCTCTGCTTGGTTTAGCGTCAGTGAGCCATGTTTTACAATGTCATTTCAATTAAACAGACGCACCGAAACTTTTAACACCCGGCTATGAAAACTAATCACGAAACGAAATGAAAAAGCACAAGAGTACAGATTGGGTGTCCATTGCTCTGGGTACAGAATTACGAAAAGCCTTAATAAATTACCAAGTTTGTTTAATTTAATCTATTTAAATTCAATATACTAAACGGGGTCGTATTCCAATAGCAAATCAATTGATTAATCACAGAATTTGATTTGCAGTTATTTAATCCTTTAAGCCCTAATTTGCATACCTAATTGCGGGATTTTACTTAATCTTTTTTATAATCAACATTTGATTCGGAATGAATATATTGACATCTTTTAAACACCAAAAGTATAATGCTTTTTACAATTTTTCTATAAATACTAAGAGGTCGCGAGCGGCGTTGCTTTGGGACTGTACTCCCCGTGGGCCGTTGGGAGTAGATTTGTTTTTGAGACTGTACTCCCCATGGACTGTAAAGTGGACAATCATGATGCTGTTGAGCAAAATAAAAACATTCATACGATTCTTTCAAGCACAATTTTTAACACTTTACCCATTCTTTCAAATATTCAAGTACCTAATTCAAAGAATTTTGTTTTGTTAAGGAAAAGTGAAACTATTGCCTTGCAGTGGTGGCTGTAATAAGAAAGATTAATAACAATTACTAAGCCGTTACGTGCCGAAAATAAATACATGCATCTTCAAGTCTTTGAAATATTATCATACTTTGTAATGGACTGCGAAGGCGTTAAAATAATTAGAAAAGGCATGTAAAGTTAAATACAATTATATTACTGAGATATTTGTGGCGGTATTTTTATCATATAATCAAGGGATAAGTGCCCTGACCAGCTTTTTAAACCTACAGGTAGGATAAGGAAGTCACACTGCAAAAAATGGCCACCCAAATGAAAAATGTTTCCTGTTCTTGTACAAAGGGCGGATTGTGGGTTGACGGAGAATATATTTATGGTGTAAAACATGATTTTAGGAACAATGGTCGTCCCTTATTCGTTTACCAGCTAAACATGTAGGGTACGCTACTTATCTTTCTATGGAACAGGGGCATAGATTTACTGTACATTTAGGTTCAAAGTTACCTTATTTATTCGGGAGTTATATTGTTTATCGATATATTTGGAAATTTGTCTTTATTTTATTGGTTCGCCTCGGTGGCTCGGTCAGTAGCCAACCTACCTGCTAAGCCTCGTGTTGTTTGATCCCCACCCAGGACAAACCAAATCAAGTATTTTTTTATAATATTCATATTAATGTTTGTATCATTCTTAGATCTGGTACTCATAGTACAAGCTATACTTAATTTTGAGCTCAGGTAATGAAAAAATATCGAGAGATAAAATTTAACGTTTGCAATTCCGTATAGGAACACAGATATGAACTAATAAAGTTTATTTGTCACTAAGTGTAGTAATAATATGTTAAATTAGACAATTTTTTATTCAAGTGTGTCTAAATTCACTAATGACCGTATAATTCAAACCATGTAGCCAGTACAAACAATTCGTGCGTGCTGAGTATGAACACATTTAATAAGACTAGCTTGAACATAGTTAGGATTTAGTCATTTCCAGAGCATAAAATGATAGAAAAATTCGTTTGGTTTATTTACCCAAGTGACGTCAAATATCCGATGCAAATGAAGACTGTAAGTGCCACTGACCACGGCGACGAGTGTCCTTCGTAATAAGCTTTCTTGCAGCTTACATACAAACTGCTGACCATCCATCGACAGAGTGCGTTAGAGTCGCTTTGGCATAAGCACTTACACGCCCGCTACATTTTAAAAACCGAACTCGCGTACACGGGCTTATGGCGGCGTGTTTGCTCGAACCGGTAGTGGTCAGTCAGTATCTATTTGGATTATACGAGGTTATAAGAGCGTCAACGCTCGTACAAGTTACGCGCCTCCACGGTCTTCCAGAAACAAGCATAAACGCACGTATACAACGCTAGTATGAACCTGCTCTAAAACCATCATTATGACTCGACGTCGCTAAAATTCGTTTGGCTTTGGCTAAATGACGTCTTAAATAGCCGATATAAATAAATTGTAAGTGGTTCTGAACAGCAGACCTGTGAAATAATTTGATAATAACCGCCTTAGTCAGGGACAATGTGTCGCGCCATTGAACAGGGGCCTGGCTGTGAGTGGCTAGACCGGCATCGCGCCGTTACACCGCGCTCGTTACTCTAACTGATGGAGATTACTCCCACTCAGCAATTGATTGCTGCCTGACAATCAAGGGCACACCTAGATAATTAGGAATTTACGACCGATGAAAGAAAATGTATCTTTGGCGCGGTTAGAAGGAAAAAAGTTAAGTAATTTGCCTTAATACTTCGCCACTGCAGACTAATTCTACATCTACGTTCCTTGCCGAATGTGTAAGAATAAAAACCAGATTAAGACTTTTTCTTTCTCTTTTTCTATCACAATTCAAACCTATTTTATACAGTTCGGCATTATATGGCGACATCGATCGGTCGACCACGATCACCATGAAATAATAAAGATTTAAAATAAATTGTCCGGCTAGCCAAGCTGGCAAGAACATAGCAATGGCGCCTATTTATTTAATTATGCACAAAATTAAGTTATCAAGATGCTCGTTATTATGCTTAGGAATTTCCGCTATCGTCATGGGTCCGTCAATTTAGAGTTAACATTATTAATAGACATCGGTGCCATTATCAGGCTGATAATCACCTTATTAGGCAGAAAAGTTTACAAACAAAACTGGCCTGTTGGTGCAATGGCAGCAATTCCTGCCTTTAGCACCGCAGGTCGTGGGTTCGATCCCCACCCATGACAAACAACTGGTTCTCTATTTTGTCTCATAAAATGTTTATCCATAATCTGACATGCCATAATGTTTTGTGAACTAATCATCATTTGTCCGAATGATAATTAGCCCTAACTCAATGTCTCATAATATCACTTGCCCTAAAATCGAAATCCCTAAATATAATTTGTCCTAAAATTTTTTGCTATAAATATTACAGTCTACAATGTTTAAAAGAAATAAAAGGCTTTTCTATAACATTAATAAGTCCTAACGTAGTGTGTCATGATTTAACTAACCCTAAAATCTAAATACTGACACCTGAAGTATTTCCGGGTGGTCATAAAAAAAATAACCCTCAGCTACTGACACTCGCAGGATTTCCGCGTGGTCATAAAAAAAATAACCCTAACCTACTGACACTCGCAGGATTTCCGGGTGGTCATAAAAAAAAATAACCCTAACCTACTGACATTCGGACTAACATACATTATACAATTTAACACTTAGGACATGTGACTTTATGGCAAGAAAAATTAAGATATCTATTTATTATAGCACCCGATATTATGACACAACAGCATTAGAATTAAAGACAATTAGACATAATAAAATTTCGTATATTCGATTATTATGGATAGTGATGATTATAGCAAACGCGTGAAGGATTTTGAATTTCTGACTAACAATTTTCGAAGAAGAAAGGGACTACCCAAACAACTATGTGACGATCATTTGTGTTTGTTGTGTGTCTGGGTGTTATTATCTAACTAGGTATGTATTTAGAAATATTTAAGTATGTTTATCGGTCTCTGATACCCTTAATACAAGCTTTGCTTAGATTAGGGGCATGATGCTGTAAATTGTCCCAGATATTTATTTATTTATAATGTTGCTGTTCAAATATGACTCCATTCGTGACAACCAACAGATGATAATGTTGAATTAAGATAAAAAAGTATATTAAAACTGCGACAGATCTACTCCAGGAAAACGGTCAGATAATGTATTGCGCTAGTAAATAAAAAGCCTGGCAGCAGCTTGACCGGCAGAGTCGCCAAGTCACACTGAGCTCGTGACCCTGATTTATGGGAATTACTCACAATCAACAATTAATTGCCATTTGCAGAAAAAGATGCCGATCATTCGCAAATAATCACATTACTGGGTTAAGCAGTATATTTATTTCCAAAAAGGGTTACATTGGCTCTTCAGCATAGAAATCAGTTTCAGTACATGCCAGCCTTGAATAAAAGAATGTAATCATTCAAAAATACGTTTATATCCTAATTAACAAAATAGTTAAAAATTAACAGAGAAAACATCGTATTTACTGCAGCTAGAAAATCTAAAAACGTAAATAAAACCGAGAACGAGTAACCCACCCATCTTGTTAGACTTAACACTCCGTCAGTTCTCAAACGAGCGTCACAAATGCTAGGGTTTAATTATTGTCTTAATTCTACGTCTTTGTCTGTAGCTCCTGCGCGTTTGGATCACACTGCTTGGGTACGTCAGCTTCGAGTAAACAACAAAATAAAATAAATGACTGGCGTCGACTTCTAACCTTATCGTAATTACAAAAAGGGGCAGCTTTGAATATATGAATAGACTCACGATTGCGAGAGTTATTGATGACCATCTACTGTTCCCATAACTTCCATTATTGCCAGATACATTAATTACCAAGACGCGCACGAGACTCCGATACGCGGTTTCTCACGTCTCCAACTGTAATTAATATAAATGTACAATTGTTTATCACTACGTCTGTTCGTTGCACGCGAGATGTCATACACGGACCGAGCTGTATCTCTTATTTAGAATGTTTAAAGCTCATATTTAATAATGGTATAAATTCTTAGCGCCATATAGAACCTCACCCTACTTTGAAACTTTATCCTACTAGTTGTTTGAACATCCTATCCTCTTGAAAGCTTTTGAATTTTCCGCGAAATGGGGACCGGCCTGTTTATTATTATGAAATGTAAATGAAATGGTTATATTATGAAAATTGCTCTAATGATATTATATCCGTGCGTCTGTTATTCATTAACCTGTGACATTTAACTTTTGGTTTTTGCTTTAATACGCGTACTTCAAACCCTCGTCCTGCTATAGCTGACGGATTATTCCGAGGCTTCACGCTAAAATGGCTCTTTAAGTACGCACATTTGGGTTTAAAGTGACTGGCAGGTTTGATTGTATGCTAATGACACAAGTGCTCCAGTAAGATTCATTACGCGTTTTGTGTCGGTCCGTATTATTTACTTGTTGCAGTTACTGCCATAGTTAGTATAATTCATTGTCCCGACGACAGAACTGTAGACGCAGTAGGTAGCTACTGCACAAAGACAAAGGAAATTCAATTAATAAATGTAGATTTTGATGAAGTTATTTATTTTGAATTATAAGGTTAGGTGAATAAATACTAAATTAGACAATGTAATTATTTAAGCAATCATCAAAGTTGTGAACTATGGTGTAGTTACGAGTACGGCTAAAAAAATATTTAATTAATCATATAAATACCATTTTTATAATTAAATTATTTTGTAACCGAATAGGTTACAATTGTCAAAACGAAAATTAGTAAGTAAGTATATTTAAATAACCAAAATTTTGCTTTTTATATTTGTGCTATCATTTAGGCAATATTTTTACCTAAGAGGTTACCTACCTTTTTAAACAAAATTGGGCAAAAAAAATGAGACTCTAGCACTAACCGTTTAGTCGATACTTCTATTTTGTTATCAATTTAAGATCAAGACAAAATCCATTCTAAAATTGATACCTCGAGAACTATTCAATTACGCTGAACTAACATGGGGTCAAATAAAAAGTTTTCCCCTGTAACACCAGACACACCCTGGAACAAACCTAGGCTACACTCTGTATATTATTTGATTATTAAGTGTTTCCCTCTCTTTGTTACACCACAGAATAGGTAGATAACATAGTTACACTCGGTAGGTAATCATTATCTCATCATTTCAGCCGAACGACGCCCACTGCTGGGCATAGGCCTCCCCCAAGGATCTCCACAACGATCGGTCCTGCGCTGTCCGCATCCAGCGGCTTCCCGCGACCTTGACCAGATCGTCGGTCCACCTTGTAGAGGGCCTGCCCACGGAACGTCGTCCGGTTCGCGGTCGCCATTCGAGAACCTTTCCGCCCCAACGGCCATCGGTTCTCCGCGCTATGTGTCCCGCCCACTGCCACTTCAGCGATGCAATCCTTCGAGCGATGTCGGTTGTTTTTGTTCTCCTGCGGATCTCATCATTTCTGATTCGATCGATCGATTCGAGCAGGGAAATACCAAGCATCGCTCTCTCCATTGCTCGCTGGGTGATCTTGAGCCTTCTTATGAGACCCATAGTAAGGGACCACGTCTCGCTCCCATAGGTCATTACTGGCAACACACACTGGTCAAAGACTTTTGTCTTGAGACACTGAGGTATTTCGGACGCAAATATATGCCGGAGCTTCCCGAACGCTGCCCATCCGAGCTGGATTCGACGAGAGATCTCTTTCTCGAAGTTGGACTTATCTAGCTGGACTGTCTGTCCCAGGTAAACATAGTGGTCAACAACTTCGAGTGTAATGTTCCCAACGTTAACTGGAGCGGGTGCAATATGGGCATTCAACATGAGTTTTGTTTTGTCCATGTTCATCTTAAGACCCACTCTTTGAGAAGCATTACCGAGATCTTCGAGCATTATGTTCAGGTCTTCCAAGGTCTCAGCCATAAGAACTACATCATCGGCAAATCGCAGGTGTGTTAGGTACTCGCCATTGATGTTGATGCCGCGTCCTTTCCAGGCCAGAAGCTTGAAAATATCCTCCAACGCAGCCGTGAACAGTTTCGGAGAAATAACGTCTCCTTGTCTCACGCCTCGCTGTAGTTGGATCGGATTAGAGCTCTGGTTCTGTAATCGGACCGACATGGTGGCGTTCTGGTATAAGTACCTTAGCACCTCAATGTACCTGTAGTCTATTTGGCACCTTTGGAGAGACTGCAGTACTGCCCAGGTCTCAATCGAATCAAAGGCTTTCTCGTAGTCCACGAACGCTAAGCAAAGTGGCAAGTTATACTCTTCGGTCTTCTGTATAACTTGCCGCAGCGTATGAATGTGGTCTACGGTACTATAGCCTTTTCGGAACCCTGCTTGTTCGGGAGGTTGGAAGTCGTCAAACCAGCGAGCGAGACGATTCGTAATGACTCTCGAAAACAGCTTATAGATATGGCTCAGAAGCGAGATGGGTCTGTAGTTCTTCAAGAGAGTTTTGTCACCCTTCTTGAAGAACAGCATCACATCGCCTCTGCCCCATGCCTTTGGCGTTTTTCCCTCGAGGATGACAGAACTGAAGAGCGTCTGGAGGACCTTAAGTATCGGCTTACCGCCCGCTCTCAGGAGCTCGGTTGTGATTCCGTCACCACCCGCCGCCTTGTTGTTTTTAAGCTGCTTGAGAGCCATCCTAATCTCGTACAGGCTGACGTCCGGGATATCTTCGGTATAGTGTCGGGTAAGCTTGGCTCTAGGATCTTTAGCCTTGCTTTCAACAGGTGTTTGCGTGGAATATAACTGTCCATAGAAACTCTCAATCTCCCTCAGGATTTCAGGTGTTGACGAAATGATGCTACCTGCCTCAGTTTTCAGCCTCGTCAATTGGCTTTGCCCAATAGACAGATCTCTGGCGAACACTTTGGAGCCTTTATTCCGCTCAATTGCCTCTTTAATACGCTGGGTATTAAATTGGCGAAGGTCGCTCGTCAAAGACTTAGATATCTGTCTATTGAGTTGCCGATAACGATGGGCATCCGCTGAGTTCTGTAGCCTCATTTCGTTTCTCTGATCCATGAGTAGGAGAGTCTGACTGGAGAGTTTCTTTGATTTGGGACGGCGGGTTTTAAAGTGCTTATACCCTACCGTACGGACAGTATCCACCACCATGTTGTACAGATCGTCCACATCGATGCTGTTCTCAAGGGCTTCGAAGCGGTTTTGAAGCTCGAGCTGAAAGCACTCGGGGTTTTGAATTTGAGCCGGTATTGGTCGGAGCGTGGATTTTATCAGTCGCGCTCTCTCAAGCTTTAGGTCGATATTCAATGTGCCTCTGACCATGCGGTGATCGCTTCCTGTCTTAACAGCGTTGATCACAGTGACATCATTGAATATATGCTTCTTCGTCGACATGATAAAATCGATCTCGTTTTTGACTCTACCGTCCGGACTGATCCAGGTCCATTTGCGGCTTACGGGCTTCTTGAAGAAGGAGTTCATCATAAAGAGGTTCTCCCTCTCCATGAAGTCTGCCAGCATCTGGCCCCTGTTGTTCCGTTGCCCAAATCCAAATTGCCCCACTCTCAACTCATCACCGCAACGTTGCCCCAACTTTGCATTAAAATCCCCCATCACAACCGTGTAGTGGGTTTTATAGCTATGCATGGCTTTAGAGATCTCCTCATACATAGCCTCCACTTCGCCATCGTCGTGCTTTGAGGTCGGAGCGTAGACCTGAATGACATTCAGCGAATATCGTTTCGATATTCTGAGTATCAGGTACGCTACCCTGCTCGGAACACTTCCGATAGTAATCACGTTGTTGACAAGGGATTTGTGGACGATGAACCCGACACCACCTAGGGACTGTTGGTCGCCCTCCCGGTGGTATAGTAAGTTACCGGATTGCAGGATTATCGAGTCCTCCCCCTCTCTTCGGACTTCAGATAACCCAATGATATCCCAATGTAATTTACTAATTACCTCTTCCAACTCTATGAGCTTCGCGTCGAGCCTCAGTGTGCGCGTGTTATATGTTGCCAGGTCGAGTCGTCGTTGTTGGCAGCCGGATCTTACCCGGGGATTCCTAGCACCCCCTGCCCCGCCGTTACCATAGCCGCTGCCGTAGCTAGGAATAGCAGGGCCGCCGGGGACTGGGGGCCGATTTCCTGGTTGTGCAGCCATTTTGGGGGGGGGTTTGCCATAATCGCCACGCTTGGCAGGCGGGTTGGCGATCGCAGTATGGCCTGCTGTTATCCGGAGACGCTGCTGCCCATCTCCTTATGGCAATTTTCCCTCGGTCGGCTCTTACGACACCCACGGGAAGAGAGGGGGTAGTGCTATTCTTTTTTATGTGCCGGCACTACACGGCACATAAAATCATTATCTATTAATACTAAAATGATATCCGTCCATCAATATGATCTATTCATTTGCATTAAATAAAAATAAGTTACTGTTTTTGATGTAAAATGTCGGGTTAAATTTTCATGCTAGAAACAATATTTCCAGACAGGAACAAATAATGCTTCTGTAAATTAAAAAAAAAATGAAATATCTATGCAAAATTATACCTAGGCACACTTGACCAACAACTGTACTAAAGTACGTGGTAGACCTAATATTTTAAAATATTAAAATTTATCACTACTCACCCAGTCACATAAAAACACCCATGCACGTCATTTTTAACTCTTGGTGTATGTCGTTCTTGAATGGAACCCAATAACCATCATTTGTAGGCGGAATTACTAACAACTTAACCAACGACGCATTAAGTAACGGCCTTTTTTTGTACAGACTATCACGCCCGAATGATTCAGATGAATGGCCCCACGTCAAATGGTGGCTGAAAAGAGTCTGAAAATAACCATCGCAAATTGTAGAGCTAAAATTATAAAATACGAGTAATCCACGGTATTTTCATTTTATATTGTTCCTACAGATTTAAATTGATTAACCTTGTTATTCATTTCACTAATTTTAAAGAACCGGCTGATTTTTTTCTGTCTGGCCTGTGGTTGACTTATAGAGAATGTGTTTGGTTTGCATTCAGACAGCCATTTTTACTTTTAATTTGTGCAATATAGAATTAATTTGACATAATTATATTCACCAGATCGAGAACATGTAAGACAGGCATTTTTCAATTTTAATACGCAGCAGTCTAAGTAACTTTTTGCGTACACGTAGCGTCTGCAGCGCATCCATCAACGTGTCTTTGCATACTCATTTGCGAGGGCAAATATTTCATTTTTTTAATAAAACGTGGAACCCTCAAACGCGAACGCATTTGGCTAAGTTGACTCGATTTTCTGATCTACGAGTATCGTAAAATGAACGTTATAAATCAAAAGCGGAACAGTGTCAGTACCTACCAAATTAAACTCTCTGATTAAATCATTTGTACTGTTTGTATAAAAACACTTTAAACTAGTTAACGATGGGTCTAACTGCTTGACAATGGCAATTCATATTTGGCAAGCGTGGTGATTGAGCTGATTCCCTTCAATTGTAGCGATGAGTTCATTTCTATAATAAAAGCCATTAACTATCACCAGTGATACAGTTAAAAGGCTAATTTCAACTTCTGCGATGCCGGTTACCACTATTAGCTGCAAAAGTTCATGCAATCATCTTTACTTCTCTTTCTGAAACTTGTAATTAAAAATACTCTAATTACATGATAAGCTGTAAACCCAACAAATCCATTTGCAAAGTTCATTCAATGTTTAAGAAATTATTATGAAAATGTAATTTAGTTACGAAGCAGTGTATGTAAGTCGCGAACCTGAAGCTTGACACGTTAATGAGGGTGTTTAATTGGGCATCTTTTTCACCCTGGCGTCGTCTTCAACTTGCGCGATTATGTACAGGCAGTTCTGGGTCCCTCCCCACCACTAATGGAAGATAAAACCACGTCAACCGCGGCTAACAACGGAATAAATTAAGGAAACTCTCCCAAAATTTGTTGATAAATTGCTCCGTGTCTCCGTCCACTTATATGCGCAAATCGTCGCCAACGCGTTAAAAGCTGTATAAGGGAATTTAATGTTTCCATTTGTCTTTTTTTCCGGTCGCTTAAAACGTAACGGAGAGGGCAATTAATAATTATAATCCTCGGACTTTTAAGCAAATTAAATAAAAAATCTGTGTTGCTTCTGTTAACACTTTTGTTGGTTTTCCTTTTAAATTCTACTCTCATTCTTAGTTTTGTTTAAGGTCAATCCTTTTAACCTTTATTGTGAAACCTAATGGTAGCTGGAATTCACTGGCCGGTGTCTTATTGAGTCACTTTGAAATAAATTACTAGCTTAAAATTCATAACTATAGTGTGGCATTCAAAATAACTTTGTTCCATCAGAACTACGATATGATTGTGTTAAACGAAACTGCATAACTTATACTATGTTGAAGACTTGATTTTGGCCCTAGTTTCTATTGATGGCAAAAATTGGTTGAAAAAGACAGCAGGGCCGACCTGGGTCGCACTAAGAGCACTGTATATTAAATTTGAACTCAGATAATCTCTTGTTGGTTTTGACTAAGGTCTGTATGTAGTTAGTCGAAAGATAAATGCAGGGCCGGCCGAAGGGCTTCCATGATACGTCGCACTGAATTAGCGCGACGATCACTCAGCGTGACGTCACGCGCGCTCGAGCCGCACAAGCAATTAATGGAGAACTACACTCCAGCTGAGAGATCTCAACGAGCAAACCTGCATAAGCTGCCGGCCAATAATGCCCTAATGACGATTGGCTATCTTACAGTATCACAACTATTACAAGTGAAATATTTTCACACTTGCAACTTGATGACGTAAAGACTTATTTATAGTTAACTTAGTTATTGAAACTTATACTATAATTCAAGGACGCGCTCGTGTCATTAGTAATAAGAAGGTTACAGAATTGCATATGACATTATTTAGCACGGTTAAACGGCTAATATTAGCAAAATCCTGACCACTATTGAATATTACCCCCCGAGATTACAAGAGTAGCTAGTTGGAGGCAGCCAGCATCCTTCGAAATATTGCGATATTTAAAAAATAAAATCCACCAAACGTCTCACGACACTTTTGAGTTATCTATTACTGCTCCAGATATCAAACCCGACCATAATGTGTCCACCCTGTAAAATGTAAAATATCAATAAATAATAATAATAACCTAGACACAGACAAAAACAATGTGTGTCTTGCGGAGCCTATCTCGTACAGTTTGGTCGCGGTGCGCATGTTAGCCCTGCTAGGTAAGGATCGAGAAACCGATAGACAAAAACAATGTGTGTCTTGCGGAGCCTATCTCGTACAATTTGGTCGCGGTGCGCATGTTAGCCCTGCTAGGTAAGAATCGAGAGACCGATGGCAGGATCGCTAGCAACCGGGCTAATGGGGATTTGACCGGGATCACCGATCTTCTAAGATACACAAGAAAGTTATTACGCCAGTCTTGTCTTAAAGTTCGTCCGAATTGTTTGCGGACTGGCGACTACAGGACTAATTCACTGCTATATAAACTCTGTTCCTGGAACATGAACCTCGTCCACAACATTTTGTACCTTATTGACTCTAAAGACAAAGCATTAATTGTTTAGTATCACGATGCTTTGTGAAATCGCAGACCGTCGGTCTTCGTAATGTTAATTAATAAAACACAAACAATGTTTATCAAAATAGTGACAGTTGAGTAGAATCTTGCTTTAAGAACTTTGCTAGTTATACATTTGATTTTACTAGAGGTTTTCACTGTGAACACTTTGGAAATGTAACTAATAAAATGAAAACTGAAGTAAAATATGCCTATAAACTGTCCTACTGGGCCAATGGGTATCATGAAAATCCTGTCATCGCTGCAATCGTACATGTTTCTGAAATACTGAAGTTTGATGAGTAAAACCTTTTTAGTGTGCATTTGGTAGAACAACATCAAAGAAATGGGGACTGTTAAATAAAATTAACGAAACGTTTCTAACCAAACATGTAGAAGTGATTATGAATAAACTAAGCCATGTTATGATACCTATATTCTTTTTAGAAAATGATATCGTTGTGGCATTCAATGTCGCCGTTTGACATTTACCTAAACTGGGTTATGTCTGGCGGGAGAATATTAACATTTTCTTCAAGCTTGTAGACCGGTAGGTTTTCCTGTGAAAGATATAAATAAAAACAGAGCAAACTAGTAAGTGGCTATAGCGAGATTTAAGTTGAATTAAATAATTGCATTTGGAAAAAGCTTCATCGTATCCGTTTATGGCGTTTCTATGAGTTTGTCGGCCAACTATACGTTTTATTGGATGGTATTGCATTGTTTATTGAAGCTGGCTAGTTTTATTTTTGTGTTCATTATTCTACTTGAGTAAAATGTATTGTAAATGCCAAAATATACCCTCTTATCATGTATGATGTGTGATATAGAGTACGTGCAAGAGTGAATAGTTTCTAGTCAACCTGTAGATTACCTAAAGTATAACAATAGCATAAATACAGGAAAGGTAATTGAATACGCAGACAAGATAATTATTCCTGTTAGCGACGACATTGCAGACAAAACAACGATTGTCTCTCGGAAAATTAAAGTGGTGCTACTCAACAAACATTATTCCGCCGGGTTTGCAATTTTTCCATAAATACAAATTTGTTTTCGTTCCACGAATGATAATTACAAATGCTCTATTCTACAGCTGACCTGCATATTCAATAACATGCTCACGAACAAACAGCTCACAAATTGCAGCTTCCGTTTCATAATATCCAATTTTAAAAATATTTTATTATTTTTATATGAACATGTCTGGTTTTACTGGTCTGGGTGTCTCCTATATATAATAAGTATGTATTTACAAAAGAAAATGTATTTAAGTATGTTTATCCGTTGTCTAGTATCCCATAACACAAGCTTTAATTAGCTTACTTTGGGGCTAGATGGCGCTGTGTGGAATAATGTCCAGGGATATTTTATTTGTCCAGGGATATTTATTTTAATAGAAAAAAGAACAGCAATGTTTCAAACTTTCAAATTTTATTTATTTATTTATTCTTTATTGCACAGAATTCAGAGTACAAATTGCAGACTTAATGCCTAGAAGCATTCTCTACCAGTCAACCACACGGTCAGACGGGGACACTACAGGCAATGCGAAAGATAATAGTTCAAAACTACGTTTTCTAAAAGATTTTAAACAGAATAAGTAAATTATGAAATAATTAAACGTTTAATGAAAATAATAGCAGACACATACATAGACTACTACCAAAAAGCTTAAATTTTGTTAATTTTTCATACACAGTAAAAATAAGCAGTCACACAAATAACTACTTAAATAACTTATATTAGCAGCTCAAATTTAAATGTAAACAAACTAAATAATTTGAAATACATTGTTGTATGAGATTGTACAATTGTTCCTACAATTTTGGTTAACCATATAATGCATTGAACAATTTTATTACAAACGTATTGAAATATTGTTTAATAAACGACCAATCGTATTCATTTATATGCCTATGGCGGTAAACCAAGACTTAATTAAACAATTAATTGATTACCAACACTGCAATTGCCTAAAACTCCACTCACAGGTGATTGATTGATTATGATTTTTGTAAACTTTGGAAAGAAGGCTCTGAAAGCTTTTTACTAAGGTACTTACATTGTTACACAGATTATAATACACTTCATTGTTAGATTTACTTTTATGAGCCTAAACTAGTTTAAGAAAACTCTGCTTAAGTGTCTGCTCGCTGATTGAGTAAGTAACAAAATCTAGAGCGTTTCAGCTAACCTGCTGTTAGCTACTAATAACCGTTATTAATACCCGCCCGCACTTCTTCGAATTCCCTCATGCAAAATATGTTGTCAACGATAGATCCATTTTGTGTGCACACTATGCAGCATGCAAGCATTCTCGTGTAAGGTTTAAGCAATCGATCGTATTTCCCCCGATACTGGCGTACAAGCTGCACTTTACTTAATACTCCGAGACACATTGTGTAGATCAGCACCGATACAAACATTGTTAACTCTCGGAGAGGGAAATCGCGGATGTTATATTTAGTAATTCAAATGTTTACACGAGTATTTCGTAGAATTTTATTTGGATAAATGTAAACGTGAACTTACTCACTCCGTTCGTTTAACAACACGGAATTATGCTACTTCTGGCAATCCTATATGACCTTACGCTTCGTTGTCTTTAAGGCCAGAAGATCCTGGTGGACTCTATTAGGCGCTCCGCCATTCGTCGAATGGTAGATACGCCCATGTTCGTTCTATCGCTAAAAGGCGAGGCAAGGTGAAGATGGCCAGCCCAGTGATTCGTTTGAACGACTGGGCTTATCAACCTCATATCAGGACCTCAAGACCGCTTTCCATCAGGTGGAGTGAGGTCATCTTGACGGGCAATACAAAAAAAGGCATGTCCTCCATCCCTTCATACAAAAGGCGAAGCCGCTGACG
Source organism: Udea olivalis (assembly GCA_947369235.1). NCBI lineage: Eukaryota > Metazoa > Arthropoda > Insecta > Lepidoptera > Crambidae > Udea > Udea olivalis. The sequence continues at coordinate 14,290,436 of OX376343.1, forward strand.
GACAGCTGGTACTTTATGAGCAGTTGTCCCTAGATCCAGACACGTGTTGTTAATTTCCTCGAATGTAATATGAACCTCAAAGGCGGCTGTCAAGTAATTGCTGACGTGACGTATCTACGAGTAGTTACTTGTCTCGAACGCTTTGATATCGGCTAACCAATATGGGGTTAGTCCTCGGCCATGAACACGACACGTTATTTTGATTGAGTTGACTGCAAAGGTTCAATAGCAATGATTTCCTAGCTTAAAACTGGGCTGGCATAATGGCGACTGACTTTGACACTAAATTGGCAGTAAAAAAGCAGAATTTTATTCGACTGCCACACCAATATTGTGAAAAGCCGTCAAATTATATCAATTGAACTGAGAAGCGTGAAGCACACGCTCACTGTGCTACGTGTTATTCTATTAAAAAATATCTTAGAGGATGAAGCAATACCTAACATATAGTGTATAAAATATCTTCTGTTTGATATATTAACGTTTTTATCGGCGCCTAAAGTCTGTGAAGTATGTGGTAAGAGGGCGTCCATAATAATATAATCTAATGTGTATAATCCTCACTCACATAGACGCTGCAAAGTCAGATAAGAGTCAATTCAGAGCTAACGTCTATGGACTGTCACGTCGGGAATGAAAAGCGTGAGTGAGCTGAAATGTTGGCCCATCGACTATTCAGCTGACTGACTTGCTCACAGTTGATATTCGCTTGTAATCTGACGTGTGTACAATATGCGGACTTATTATTCGTCAATTTCCAATTCTTATAGTAGTTTGTGCTGAATAAATAAATAATAAGTCATCGCATATCATCACGGCGCGGCAACGGCACCGCTCTCACCCGGGCAATTAACTTGCCATTCAAAATAAGAGCATAGAATTGTGTGTACGCTGTATCGTATTGCTGCGCTGTTGCGGTGCCGGTAAAATTACCTTAAGTACTAAGAGTGCCAACAAAATTTTAAAAGTTCGTAGTTGATATACTTAAAACATTATACATTTCATAAATTCATTCTCTTCTAAAAAGTGATGTAGCGAAGCGTACTTGAGATAAATTAATCTGAAAGGATCTTGAATACAAATATTAGTCTTTAACAGGCTAACTGCCGCGTTTGCAAAAGTTACAAGGTTAAAATGGGAGTAGATGGCCACGTTAACTAAATCTTTCTTGGGATATTTGTGGTTGATCTAAACCCAGCCAGCGATAGTATTGGTTAATAAAAAGGGAACTTTTCAGATAGCGTATCACCGAGGCAAGAAATATAAACACTTCACAATTCACACATGAACAATGCAAGAAAGAACCCAATCAAATTAAATCCCAATCGCTCGCTGTTTCTATCAATTCTTCACAAATTACATAGTGAGTGTGTTGTGAAACCCAACCTACCAGTGTAACTTAATTTTCAACTAATACGTGTTATGCTAAGTGACAAAGTTACGGTAATGCAATTTTTTTTGAGTTTTGACTTTCTTGGATTCACTGAGTGGTCGCAATTTTATGATGAACCCAATAACGAGTTTAAGCGCAATATAGGGGGCTGCCGCGGCCGCACTCGCCCGACCAACTCGAGCTGTCAAGGTCTTAACTTGGGAACTTAATTTTTTACGTCCACTTTATTTTCTTCTGATTAAATTTGTTGTTGCTTTAAAGAGGGTTTTCGCCTGATTCCATTACGGACGTGAGTAGTTCTGAAGTCTTACAAGCTTCACTCTGCAGCTCTTTTTAGCTGTGTTTACCGGCGCTTACAAATATTGTATTAGGTACATATTACAGTACTCGTATATTGTAACCGCCTTAATTATTTATCACCAAACTTTCGTTTTGGGGTCTTGTCAACATCATGATTGTTACAAACTGATCTTACTTAATAGATGTTATAACTGTATGTCTCAGTGGGTATTGAACCTTTTGTGATTGAAAGTTCTACGAATATTTCCAAAGATGCTCGTTGAGGACTTCCCGTTAAAAGTGGAGCGCCTCGGAGATGTGAAGTAGCTGCTACGACAGCGCTACGATAGTATTGCTGCGACTACGAGTAGTGCTACGTTTATTATTATACAATCTAATGGTTGCAACGTCGTAGCGATATAGGTACTCTGAGTCGATACATTTTTCCACAAACTTTATTCTTTCGCTCCTAACATTGTCATTGTTTAGTTTTCAAGAACAGTTCTGCAGTAAAACTTAAAAGTTGAATATTTATCTCATGTTTAACAATTTGTGCTTAAAGTAAATAACGAAATCATTCAAAACACTCCATTCTCTTTGATTTTGAATAGTCGCCAATTTTATACTTAACTTTTGAAATACGTCATTTTATAAGCGCGGCATTGTTTTTGATACACTTGAAGGAATTCCGTGAAATTCTTTCTTTTTGTTGGTACAAATCTATATTTGATGTAAAGTTACAATTTTGGTAAGTTTATTGCAAAATATGTAAGAGTGAAGAAATAGGTCATTAAAACTTTGAGGCAGTGAGCCTTCGGTGATATTATCTGAGTAGTGCCCCTGGCCTTTGCTCCCTACCGCGCCGAGACTCCTATAATCTCTAATCTGGATTATCCCCGACACAATCATGTACAAGGCACATTATTAGAAGGTCTTAACCGACCCGCCAGATTAGAAACAGATCGAATGATCCACCTTCCGCGTACAAACGTAAAGATTTCCGGATCTTTTGTCCTCCGGCTTTGTGGTTCTCGGTTGCGTTTTAGTTATACGGTGTATATTCAAATTACTTAAAATAAGGGAGTTAATCATTTCTTCGATTATATGGTGGGCATTGTAAGCAACTGAATGTTTTATATCTTTAGAAGTAAGTAAAAACAATGTGACGCCTAATGTTTGATTAAATATACTTTTAGTCGGCTTTTATTACCTAGGATCATAACCACAAGCTACAAGCTATTTCCGACTATGGCGTGGTTAGAAAAAGGGTATTTGTGGTCCCATCTATGTACCCTTTAATGTGTCCCTTGTTTCTCTAGTCTCGCTTTGTTTGTCTGCAGAAAAAACTGGAGTTTGAGATCATATGGATCTTGTTTACTTTTTTCCTCATGAAATCTACTGCAAACCAAATGACTAATTTTATTGTTTAAACCAAATGTCAACGTACTATATTTTTATCACTTTTAATAGGAATTACATACTGAAAGCAATAAAATGGCGACAATAGTGACAAGCTATTGTATTTTATTCCAGGGACATCTGTAGGGTGATGACCCTGATGAGGTCACATCTGACCTCAAACTAACCAGAGTACCTTGTGCTTTCTCACATCTTACTTGTACTACTTAGATTAAAAGCAAAGATATAGTTTCCTGTTGAATACTTCATTGTGCTACGGAGACAGCAAGTAAATTCACAATTTTTGCTACAATTCCTATATACCTGGTAGAAATGATATTATACCAATAAAGGGTTATATTTCGAACAAATATATATGAGGCAACTCTTACTTGACTCTGCTTGAGTATTATAATAAGCTCGATACAGCTAATGTTTTACCGTGGTTTAAAATATCCCTAATCCCGCCGAAATAAGCCAACAAGATGTGGGGTCATACATAATTAATCTTCACATAGTCCTTTGTCCATAAAGTTGACCTACCGAAATTTACATTAAACGGAGATAAATTGTAACTTCTCTTAGCCCGGCCTTTTCATTTTATCATAGTCCCATGATAGTGTAATATACTGGCTATCTTTTGTGGAATATTGTTGAAGTTCTTGATAGTGCCTGCCTTTAGCGCAGGAGGTCGTGGGTTCGATCCCCACCCATGACAAATATTTGTGTGACGAACATTTGTATTTGTTGTGTGTCTGGGTGTTATTATCTATTTAAGTATGTATTTAGAAATATTTAAGTATGTTTATCAGTCTCTGACGCCCATAATACAAGCTCTGCTTAGTTTGGGGTCAGATGATCTTGGTGTGAATTGTCCCAGATATTTATTTATTATTTATTTATAGTGCGGTAATGTTGACATTGGTATTGAACCAGAACTTCATACTATCATTGTGAAATTTAATTATTCTCGATAACTATGTGTTTATTACATATTGAATGTGGAAGGTTGATGGAAAACATAAATTTGCTGAACATAAATCCTCTATGACGAATTACAACGAACTCAATCGTGGGGCACATAAAAAACAAAAATCAAATACATTATTCACTTAGACTTTAAAATAATTACACTAGAAGGAAAGTTCTATACAAATATTAGAAAATATTTTGTGTTTAAATTAAAGTCTAGTTTTGTATTTTGTGCATACACCTGTAAGGGTAGAAATGAGTGATACTTAAATTATGTATTTATCGATTGTACTTAATTAGTTATAAGACCAGCTACATCCTGTACCTTATTTAATGCTCAAATAAAAAAATAAAAAAAAGTAGAAGCCATTTGTGATGCAAAACAATAGTTTGTTACACAATACAGATATAAATAAATAAATATGCGCCAGACAACACACCTCTTGTAATGGCTCGAAGTAGGGATTAATATCCCTGTGTTACGAGGTATCATACAAGGTAATAAGCCAGGGGCGTCTCCCAGCACACATATGAATAATATTCTTGCTTCTCTGTTATGTATTTACAACTATTTACTGCACAAATAAACATTTTTAAGAAGCGCACCTCGAGAAACTGAAATCGGTGAGTTATAAAGCCGTAATGGCAAAATTTTTGTGGCATCAAAACGGGTGCGGTGACTCGCCTATGCGTTCTAGGATTTAGACAATTTTTAGTTACAGTTCCTTTAATCCAACAGGGATTGTCATACGCTATATATATACGCAAGAGATATAATCGCCGTGCGAAAAAATCAGTCGCGTCAATATTCTCCATGAGTTCCATCTGTCGCTGGATATTTCCCCTCGGACAAAGTTGGTGGTGCGCTCGTTAGAAACGAACGGCTAGAGTTTTATGAATGTCCGAAATGATAACGACATGTCGACCGGGCCACACCACTGGATTACGGACGGACAGCTGAATTAATAACTGTACACTTCCCGCACGCGTTGCCAACGATACCTTTATAATTTCACATTGGATATGCGCGGTGTGTACAAAGTTACGCTCAGTTAAATGGCCCATTCGGGATGTAAAGTATTAACCTATATACAGACTGGGTTAAGGTCATTAAATAACGCCTCCGTGGCCTAGTGGTTTCAGAGCTCGGCCCGAGAGTCGGAGGTCCTAGGTTCAATTCCCCGGTCGGGCAAAGTGTGTTTTCGGATTTTTCGGAGTATATACCCATCAATTGTAGCGATGACTTGATTTCAATGATGGAGGCCTTTGCCCAGCAGTGGGACAGTATATAGGCTAATTATTACTACTACTTAGGGTAGGTCACTTTTTTTTTTTGTGAATGCTATTGAGAATATGGTTATACTCGTAGTTACGTACTAAAACTATTTAAATGAATGAACAGATAAAATGAGCTTTCTTTATTGCACATCAAAAACAACATTACAGGTAGGTATTACAAGATTATGATAAAACAATTAGGCGGTCTTATTGCTAAAAAGTAATCTCTTCAGACAATGCAAGTATAGGAAAATGTTTGGAAGAGTACAGTGGACAATGAAAAATAGTTGTTCTAGGTACGAACAGCAGATGCTTAAACTTCTAAAGAGCTAAAATAATAGTATGCTATAACTACTGTGTATTTACGAGTATAACCTAGTATGTGTTAGTGGGAGAGCTAAGAAAAAGAAAAGGGTCGTAGTGACTTTGTCGCGCGATTACGAGTTCACGTCACTTCCATCACGTCTTTGCCCGAAGATTTATGTCGTTGCAATAAAATCTCCTCGTTTGAATAAACATCGTCTTTGGGGCTGTGACAAATTGCTGAGCTCGCCGCCAAAAGCCGAGACGAGCATTAGCAGAAATAATTCTTTTTAACGGCGTCGAGTGGGCTCGACTTGCCGCCTAATTATTCATGTGAGACCCCAGCCCTGTCAACTGAAGCCGCGCCCCACGTGCCCCACCTATCAATGGAATACACGTTTATTTTTTTAACGTCGCCAATCCATCTTCGCCGTTCCAGTTGCAAAATTATCGCGCGCGACAACCAGAACGCGCGCCAGATTCCCATATTAACTAAGAAAAACTTAGTAAGCAGCAATTTTATTTTTTACCTATTCGGGGCATACTGCCGCACATTCTTTATTAAACGACATGGTATTTCTGTAAGGTCTTTCACCCCAATAGCTAAACATTCAACAATGTCAAAACTTTGTCTACTAAGGTTCTACTTCATAAAAAAGCATAATATTGAACTAAACACAATGAAACTGGAAGCTAAACCACGGATCAGATATATACTGCCCTTTACTATTACGAGTTTTTGGGTCTTGCGCCGTGATTGACTCAATATTTGATGTGATTATTGGAGAAATGCACTTTGGTTCTCTAAAATGAAATAACAGTTACATAAATTCCAATTCAGTTTTACAAACCAATCGAAAGGGCTTCCTTTGTTCTCATATATTTTTTGTTTATTAAATTTTGTTTGTCGACTTTTCAACTAAATTTTATTTATTTCAACTAGACTATATTTATTGCCCTCGTAAAAATGCATTCAGCTGTGGAAAAAACACTGCACCAGTAGTTTTTGGAACGCATATTATTGATTAACACGTTGTTAGGCTCTGTTTAAGTAAGAGGAAAAAGATTTGCACCACGAAGTGTATTTTTTTATTTTCCTCAGTCGTTCCATTCAGTGCACACGTACCTATTTGAACTACATTACGCCTTAGTTGAGTACTTTAACCAAATGAAGACAGCAATACTGCTGCTAGGTTAGTGGAATCAGTTTCCATTTTCATTTGAAGCACATCGTTTGGTCCTCAAACAAAAACTAATTAAACCCAACATCGGCATGTGTAGCCAGAGTGTAATGAATAGTAGGGGCAGCGAGCCCACCTCCGCCGCCGTCGGCGCCTCTAAAAAAACAACTTTAATTAAACCACTGCTCTCCTCGAACGAGATTCTAATTGAAATCTCATTTATCTATAAGTTATTGTCTAAATTAAACTACACTTTTTATCACTATGTTGTCGATCATCTTTGCGTAGTGACACGTGTATACAACATTGCTTGGGAAATCAAATCAATGTTGAGGAAAATGTTAAGTTAGTTAGGTACGTTAGAAGATAACCTCTTTGTGTAAACGTAATAACCGCTGTCTCAACATGACATCTTATTAAATACAAAGGAACAGAAATTTTCTCAAGAAGAGCTGAATTGTACCACTTTGAATTGGGGTAACTGATCCTAATAAATCGGGGGGCACAGTAGTGCCCCCGCCAAGTCGAGCGCGAAGCAAACACTGCCGTACCATCCTTTACTGGAACCATTTCGCCGCATTTTCAGGCCCCTATTTGAGAACCTCTGGATAAGACCAGAACGCAGAAATTTTCGTCATCCAGTAAGCTATAATCACATACTTAAAATCTGAAATTTCAAGTCTGTAGAACATTTAGTTCCGAAGTTAAGCGAAAGCAAAGTTTCGCATTTATGACACTCACTCACTCATGATCATCAAAATAGAACTAGTAATTCCCATAAACTCAGAGAGCTGAAATTTGGTACAGAGTTAGGGTTTAATGGCCACATAAAGGGAAAACTATAAAAACTAGGATTATCGAAGATCTGGAGTACCTGGTAAGCCTGATTAGAAAACACAAACCGGCTACGCGTGCCCGGGTACGCGCTATCCGTACGCAGCTTTATATAATAAATCAATATGCCCACGTTTCTACAAAAAGAAGTAAAATCCCACCAAAAACATTCTGTAAAAAACTAGCCAAGTCTCGATGGAGCTGCTTGTTTATCTCTAAAAAGTAATGAAATCTAGACAAAGTCGTGCCAAGTCTAAGGTTCCTTACTGCGATTTCTTTATTATTATAGTTAATGTTGTATGACTTGGCCGTTGAAGGGTACATCATCATCATCATCATCCGTGCGGTCTATTCCGGTTGTAAACCCATACTTTTGTGTGAGGTCCCAGGGTCCGCCTTTCTTATTTTCTTGGTCCTCTACGCACGGTCTTGTGCATCCTCAGTGGTTTTCTTATTTTCTTGGCCCACTACGCATCGTTTTGTGCATCCTCAGTAGTAAGTCTGTTGGCACGCATGTCACCCTTGACGACGTCGAGCCACCGCTTCTTTGGTCGACCTTTTCTACCGGTACCTGGCGGGGGCGGCATGGCCATTGGCCTTGGCATTACCAATACCAGTATGAGCTATTATCTCGCTTAACAAACATAGCTAGTTACAACAGATATAACATTACGTGTAAACGCAGCTTTATCAAGCCTACAATTGACTGGTTATTCAATCAACGTTTTCCATCGTCAATGGGTAGCAGTTCTGGCGACAGATTGGTGCAATGGTGTCATGGAGCACCTGGTTTTGTACCCTTGTGTACCCTTCAACGGCCAAGTCATACAACATTAACTATAATAATAAAGAAATCGCAGTAAGGAACCTTAGACTTGGCACGACTATGTCTAGATTTCATTACTTTTTATAGATAAACAAGCAGCTCCATCGAGACTTGGCTAGTTTTTTACAGAATGTTTTTGGTGGGATACAACTTACTTAAATGTTTTTAATTTAATATTTTTTTCTAAATTCACAATTTTTTGCAGATCTATTCAAGAGTATAAAGAAAATTACATAATATAATACGATCATTAAAACCTAGTCTGGTGGAAACCAAAGTATCTAAAACTCGATGAGAAAACTCAATGCTTGTCAATAGAGTGATTCGAAAGTAGGAAAGTTTTCATTAAGTCCGAGTTAAATTTAGTAGTAGTAGTACCTAAATAAGGTGAAAAATATACTGGGCACGTTTCTGGAATTAGTGAAATGAAAAAGAGCTGACGGTCACTAGGCGACCTCTAATCGTGTCCACATATGGTGCCGTGCGGTCGTAATCGAATGCTATCGTTAAATTGTTCATTTCGCGTCGAAATCATGCGATCCCGCAGGACTAATCCACGTTCCGGGCTAACGTCCTGACTTACTTGACAAGGCTCGAACGTTCTTTCCTAAATGCATAATATTAGTTTACTATATTCGGCTTTATTTCATCGTGATATCTAGATGTCAGGATAACCCCTAGGTTTTCGAAATGAGAGATTTACATAAATAAGGCCAACGTCATTGTTTTATTGAATATGTTCTACTTGGCAATAGCAGCTGAGACGAATCGCTACATAATATGAGCGTATCACTGCGTTTCGAAGGTTGAATGCCATAGCGCCTAACTACGAGTAACACAAGACAAAATCTGACGTTATCGACATAAAGCAAGTCGATTTCTCGAAAACAAAATGTTAGATTGGTGGTATTGGCACTTAACGGTGAATTTGGTGATGAATTTGGTGATGATCAAAAATGCAGGCTGTGTAGTGAAATATGCGTTACATACTTTTAGAATAAACCGCATTACCCTCAAGCCATTCGATTAGGTCGAGTATTGGACCACCGCTCGGTCGCTAAGAGGAGATGGCGCTGACAAGCTATTTGCATATTGTGATCGTCCGATAATGAATGGTGTAAACAGGTTTAAACCAGTTTAGAGCACCTGTGACGCTCTTATGTTATCAATTGCGTGTTACATACGTTATAAGGTCTTTTGGCTAACCAAGCAGCAGCTCTACGATGAGCTTTGACATTCTTACTCATCAACAGGAAATAAACTCTACTGATCTTAAAATTATATTGTGGAATAACAAGTACTGTCCCGCGATTCCAGCAAAGACACTCGCCTTTTCATTTTCTCCTTATCGGTTCTTATGTAAGTAACATTCGATCGTACTCTCTTCCTCACTTGCACACTCAGCTTCGACGCCCCCCTCAGAGGTTACCGAAACCCTTAATTAAGCCGCAAACATCCACACCTTCTCAGTATTTTCTATTTTTTTTTTACGTAAGAGGCTAACGCTGACGTCAGCGATTCGACGCTCTTGGCTGTATAAGAGGATTGGCAAATTCTGCCTTAAGGACGACGTGATCGTAAAAAAGGCATGAATGAAAGCCTGTATACTAAACTTTACAGCCGAAACCTAAGCAAAAAGCGTTCGATGTTTTTTTGTGTTAAAAAACTTTATGGACTGGGTATACTCGTAGGTAGCTTAGGGCAAAGCCTACAAAACATGGAACAACAAAATACAGTTATTTGTTAACATTACTGTGGTGACACAAAATCAACTGCCACGGTATAGAAATGAATTCCATCTATTTGTGTTCTTTATAATTCATAATTTCTGTCTAACGAGTGTTAAGTTGTTGTTATTACTTTTAAAACGAATTTGTAAATGCGAGTAGCTCAAACTTATTTCTTTCCTCCCAGCGACAGCGGTCCTTGGCGCGAAATTGAAAGAATTCATTGGTTAGCAATGATCTAAATGCCCATTCATCCGAATCCTGTTTACTTGTGAATTGAATATGTCGATGGGCAGGCTTTTACGCTACGGTGGGATACTGAGAAATCTCAGCAATATTGCATTTGTTTATCAGTTTGTTCTTACCCGAAATACTTGCTTTTTTTCTGTTTGGTTTCAATGACACAAAATTATCTGCAGAATGTTCATAAATAAAGCCCGTCAGTTGCATAACACCGCCGTCGCTGCATACAAAATGTCAGAAACGCGCTGGAGACTCACTTCATTTGCACTTGAACACTGGCTTGCTTAATATAACAATGTGTTGTAGGACGTTCTTGAACCTGCAAACATTAGGAGTCAGAACTTATAATAATGTGTATAGGTATAATGTAAGAGTATAACGTTATTAAACTAGTGAGTGTAGACATCATGCTACGAAATTGTGACTTGATCCGTGCAATGTTTTAATGTTTTGGCAAATAAAGGTAAGTCATAGGCTTACTAATCTTTAGACCCACTTAATCGTACTAATCCTCAGACTAAAAAAATGGTGCCACCTAGTATTATGTAATGTAAATCGAATGACGATCGGGCGGTCCGTAACGTGTTTGCCATCGACGTAGTTAAGAAAGGCGTCAACAGCAGCAGATGGATAGATAAAGCATCTTCGTCCACTCAGGTAGGAAAAAATATCTGACAATGCATACATTTCTTAATATAACTCAAATGTATGTTAGTCTGTAAGGTATCTATGGGCCTCTGTTAAATGTAACTTTTGTAATGTATAATTATTATTAATATGCACGAGTACTAATAACCTCATAGAGTGCAATCTCTGTTGGCCTCGCCCATACATCTACTGCGCTAGTACCCCAACCATAACGTGTAGTAACTACTTAGTAGTGTCAAACGTTTACACGCAATGTCCCACGCTAGTTACTCCACACATCACCCTGCAAACTCAGCTGGGCATCCTGAGACGGTACCCCAATTAACTCGGAGACATTCGCCCGCATGCCTCCCCGTTTATTCTCGATAAATTTTTGCCCACCTAATTTTGTTGACGATGCTATTTGACACCCTTGAAGACTTAAGAGATTTTTAAATTACTTATCACAGTTATATTAGAAATATTTTAGGCCGATAAATCATTAAAATTTTCTTTAAGTCAAATTAGGTACTTTTTGTTTATCGGGTATTCCACTTTGAATGACATCAAATATTTAATGACATTACCCACGTTTTACTTTATTATCGTTTGAATAAAGCTTCTTTAATTCTCCATTGTGAAATCTTAAAAAAATCAAAATAATATTTTGTTTTTGGCACTTTCCAACGGTTTTTTTTTATTATATTCAACTGAAGACAGCATTATAAAGTGGAGATGGAATGCAGCCAACTTTGATTAACGAGTATACATGTAGTTATGTAAGATCAAAACATTATAGTAGATGTTGCACTGGCGTTTGTGGCATAGGATTTCAAAAGTCTGACACTGTTAAAAGCTTAATTTAAACTGTTTTTTATCGTCTATATTTTGCCGCTTCATCTCGATACATTTGTGTACCGCCATTCAGGGATATAGCAATCAATTAGGCTCTTATCAGAATCGCGCAGTCAAAGTTTAGATAGGATCGAGATTGCGTAAATTTGATAGATATTAGCAAAACTTCACTATTGCTGTTTCAAACTCTTACTGAACAATATTGGACACGAAACTATGACTAAATAAATAATTAAATTGTAACAGAAATGCTCACAAATTGATTGCTTCAACGTGAAGATAAATAATAAATGTTTGAAAAAACTTAAATGTTCGTTTAAGTTTTAAGCTAACCGTATTGAACCACCTTATCTCATTTAGTTTGTTCAGCTGTTTAGTAACTAGGATCAACCAACTCTGCTCAAGTTTTTATCTGAAAGATAATATGTGTTCACGTGCACTCAGCTACTATTTTAGTTAACCGTACGCTTCGCAAGTAATTATATGATTAATGTTGTGAATACCGGATAAGCTGATTATTGGTGGTAATTTTTTGGTACGTAAAAGTGAATATATAATGATGATTTTCCCGAATTGAGCCAATTTGTCTATGGTTGAGGTCGGCGGCTCGGCGGCGCACGCAGCGATCCGGCCGGATATTATTCCGGAGCGGGCGCGCATGCATATTCATGCCCCATCCAGAGGCGCGTATTAATTTGCATGCCGATCCGACGCCGGACCCCGTACATTGTCCATTTTCGTTTCTTTGCCATAAAACCTCTTACGCTGACTAACCACCGTACTGTTTCAATTGAACGTGAAATTATTCGATCACATTCGACCGGCGCGCGGCGCTTTGGCCAATTTAAACGAACATCGGCACTGTGTTAGCTCTGAAGTTCTTCTATTTTTGGGAATCCAGCTCCTACTTCATTTAAATTTTCTAATCGGCTGCAAAGATATCTGAGTAGCGTTGGCGGACTTTAATACTTTCAATATTACTGGCTTCATATTTAGAAATAGATATTTAAAGTATATTATGTCGATTTCAAACCATGTTTTCAACCGATTTCATCAAAAGAGGGGGGGGGGGGGGTCTATATGATCGACTGTTTTTTAATTTATGCTAAAAAAATACGCTCTCGTTACACGTCAGAGAGATGTTAAGGAGTACCGAACATATTATCACTCAGACGCTTTGAGCAGTAGCTGGTTATTTACCAACCTATAAATAAATAAATATGCGCCAGACAACACACCTCTTGTCATGGTCTCGAAGTAGGGATAAATATCCCTGTGTTACGAGGTACCAGACAAGGAAATAAGCCAGGGGCGTCTCCCAGCACACCCAGACCCAGGCCGATTTAGAAAAGATCATTTCCTGAATTGACCTGACCGGGGATCAAACCCGGGACACTACGGAATTAAAGGCGAGAAACCGTGCTCCAGCGCACTACGCCAATCGTGTCGTCTAAACCTATCTAACGAAAGAACTGGTATTTGCGTATTTTTGGTGCATACTTCACGTTTTGATGATGATATCATACCAGCCTATCTGTTATCGCTTAATAAATCAAATAAATTGTCTGATGGGCCCGTTTTAAAACACTTGGGCGCCTATAAGGGACATTGGTCTAAGTGCTTCATAAATCAATGGCGGTTTATTTGAGGTTGGCGCGAGCGTGCACTCCCGAACTCGCTACATTCCAACATTAAAGCTATTTTACACCCAGTGCTGCTGGGACCCGGCATAATAAATTACTCCAACTGTGTACATTAAAATTAATTTAATAACTTTAAACTTTATTACCGTGACATGCGATGAAACTAAACCAACCAATTCGTTCTGCAAAGTTTATGATCGGTGACATGAATTAATTTATGATTATGAATGTATTATAGTTCGTCACAGTAAGTACATGATAGGTGTAATATGTATGGATAAATATATGTTCGCTTTGATTCAAATATAATATTAGACAGTTCACAATAGTCCAATTACAAAAGGTGAATAGAAAGAGTAGAAGCAAGTAAAGTGTATTTTCATTCATGAGCTCAAAATAACCACTTACATTTAAAAACATATTTTGGTGCTTTCGTCTGAAAGGCCACTTCAATATTATTAATATGTATATATATATAGCTTCATGCACGATTTAGGTTTACTGTTCAAACTTCAATGTAAAACTTTAATGTCTATAATTTCCTAAGTTTAATTTTCAAATTACGCCAATATTTAAGCGCAAGTCTAGGTTTTTAATAACAATAATGGCGATGAAGGGAGTACCGTTCCATTGTAGCAATAATTGATTATAGTGAGCCCCAATATAGAGATTGTGTACCTAAGAGGCTGAATATTTACTTTTTCCAACCTGGAACTTGGCGGTTAGACAATTTAACCGGCTAGTTATTGGGATCGTTTACAACCCATGGAATAAAATTTAATTTATCTTCCCTCTGGGATATACCTGCTCAAAAAAATACTGCTTATACTTAGAAATTCCTTTCAGAAAAGTGGTAAGTGGTTTTTTGTTTGCATTCCATAGTGCCGTGGGTAATATGTACTTTTTGCATGGTTCATAAGAGTACCACAGAGGATCATTTTGAGTATGCATAAGCTAGACTTTTATGCTAAACCCTTCGTGGACCATCTGACTGCTTTCGAACCCACGAATAATTCCTAGATTTCCATCTAAGTTTAACTGCCGCAGGCTTTTAAAAACGCTGCGCTGCGGTCGTAACCCATCTATAAGCAAGCCGATGCTCCCCCGGGCACCCTTTGGCGCGTACGTCTTTGAGGCCACCTTCACATACTACACGTTGTATATGGTGTACTGCCAGCTGCTGTGCGGACGTATCACGCCAAGCATCCAAACATGTGACGCGTCGATGAGCTCAGAATCCGCTCATAGTCGTCATCGTAAAAGATTAAAACATGTACCAAATGAAGTCACATTGCTTTTATCGGTTTATTTTGTTACTCTTGTCTAGGCACTAGGCTGCACTTTACAACTCATATATTCTCACGCAGGTGTCCGTAATGCGACTGCCAGCCTTACCGACTTTTCCGAATGGATGTGAAAATGGTAGTTACGACGGCTGTTTGCTTAATTTGTGATAAAAACAAACTGTACACAAGCATTCTGATCAATATAAACACGAGATCGTTAAGCAAACTGATGGCCTAAACAAGCCTTCAATGATGTTATATTACAATTAATTTGATTTGCCTGGCAAGCTCCTGGCCTAAACATACAGGTCAGCACATGCGACGTAGGAGTTCAACGACCTAGATTCATCATGAAATTGATAAACTCATGGGGCGTTAGAGATAAGAAGCATTAGTAATTGTTGACTGAAGATCTTTAAAGTGACAGATTTTGCGAAGCAAATCGGAGCTCCCTCCTAAGCCTATAATTTTTTGAAGCAATATGATAATTTATTACATTAGAACTGCAAGTAATTATAAACTATTAAATATACAAAGCTTAACCTTAATATAATCTAAATTAATTAAGAAATGCAACTACAAAATAGGACTGAGTCCTCAGGTATCAGATTGTTTACTTGCTTGCATGTTTATTTATTTATTTATTTGCTTTGCTGATAGGTCGGCTTTCACGACCGATGCTTGGACTTGAATTAAATATCAAACCGAATGTGTCAAACAGGTGCTGTAATCGAGGAATAATAATATTTTTTTATGTGACATGAGTTACCTATGTTTTAATTTGTACTTAATAGACTAGTCACTACTGTTGTTACTGCTTTTGTTAAAGGTTATGTTAAAATGATGAAAATATGACTAGACAATATTTTCAACCTTTCAAATTAAAATAGGTTTGATATAGCGAGGGATGGTATAATGGGTCGAATTACATGAAGTACATTCATGTAGTTTTATATTACAGACAAGTTGTAGCTTTTTATTGTAGATCAGATATTGAGATTGTAGTTACTAGCTGTTAATTTGACTACAGTACTAAGGCTGTGTAAACTAATTTTTATACTTTATGTGCTACGCTTTAGATAGTTGCTACTATGTTATGTAGTCTAAACATAGCATCATGAGTAGATTATCACAAATACATATCTTATGGTTGAATTCACACGGTAATTGTTCGGCGCAAATGGATCTGTTGATAGATGGCAAGCTGCGTGGATCTATATTACGACACTCAGGCAAATATACTAGCTGGTTTCTATAATATTATCTGAAGTAGAATTATAAATAAACTGGAAGTCATCTGATCGTTGTTTCCTGTAGCTGCACTGTTCGCTTCACAATGGAATACTAATAAGATTTTTAAAAGCCTTATTGCCCAATTAATCATGTTATTTCTTACTAGTCGTTAAGTTCAGGAAATGAAATATTGACAGTAAGTGATAATTTTTTTTACAGTTATTCACCATTTTTCACCTTAGAAATTAATCTTTACGAAGTGTTCGCCCAAATTTTAGTAAGTTAGAAGTTAGTTTCTGTTTTTTTGTTATTATTATTTAAGTTGCTCATTGTTACGCTGTGAACGCTGTGTACGCCTTTAATTGAGGCATATATTAGATTGAATACGCTGAAATGTTTTAGTATTTGGTGCTGTGTATTTGTACTGTTGGTGTACCTTTTACCAAATAAATATTTTTTCTTATAAATTCCGTTCTCACTAGATCGTTTGTATTTTTACTGCTTTTACTTTTGTGTTTCATCACGGCACGTTCTGTTACATAAAAGTTAAAACTGACAGTCGTTTATTTAAAATGTCTCCTGTCATAAACAGTTACCGGCTTAATACCCCGCAGGGAGTCCTAGCGCTTTCCAATTGCGAGAATGTCTTAGATACAACTCATAGCTGTGTTTGTACACAGTACTTTAAACTAACCTAAATGATATTAAGTATATGTATTAATAAAAAAAATCGCGGATATCTTGCGGAAAGATCAGGGAGTTCTAGCGCTTTCCAATTGCGAGAATGTTTTAAATAACACTCTTAGCTGTGTTTACATTGTTGTACATAGCACTTTAAACTAACCGAAACGATATTTAGTTAATAAGATCATTTTGAACTTTCAGATATACTAAGATCAGCTTTTAGGTACAGTGGGACGTTGCTGTCAGAAACTGAAAAATAAATGTAAATATTTCTTAATAATAACAAATAGATACAGAACTATTCAATGTACAACACATGAATGATCCTGCTGGATGGGAATCGAATTCATGATCTTCGTTATAAGCAGGACCTTAACCATTGTGCCAAGGGCCCAGTACTATAATCGGATCAAACCCATCAATCGATGCATTAATTGAACGATAGCTAGGCAAAATTAACTGAATGATTTGCTACTTTATCTTAACTGTGTTGAAATTCTTCGAAGTACTCAGGTTTTAAAGTCCTGGCGGGATGCCTCGTGGCAATTTCTTTAAAGGGACGTACCCGACAGACTTCGACAGAAACTAATTAAAGGCGGACATGGTGCGATCGGGCGAACTCACTCGCGGACGTCCCATCTTACTTCGTCTACGGTGTAAAGGAAACTGTTTATCTTTTATTAAATTATGGCTACTGGCTCTTAAGTGATAAAGCGCTGCGGTGGCACCACTACTAATTTTCATACAATATTTTGTCTCAGCGCCACTCATGACACGCGTACTTATTATTTATTGTTTAAACAATAGCACATGCACGGTTAGCGCACATATATTGACACACATATTGACTGGCCTGTTGGCGCAATGGCAGCGATCCTGCCTTTAGCGCCGGAGGTCGTGGGTTCGATCCCCACTCATGACAAATATTTGTGTGACGAACATTTGTATTTGTTGTGTGTCTGGGTGTTATTATCTATTTAAGTATGTATTTAGGAATATTTAAGTATGTTTATCAGTCTCTGACGCCCATATTACAAGCTCTGCTTAGTTTGGGGTCAGATGATCTTGGTGTGAATTGTCCCAGATATAGCGCGCCACAGTTAATACCACTGCAACGTTTCTTCGCGCGTCTAATTCTCTGTTGTTTAGTAGCCCAGAGAGAGAAATTACATCCAGAATTTATTACTAAAACCAAAACATATAAATAGTGCACTCAGCATGTATCGCTGCAGTGCAAGCACTACAGAGACGCTGGTATTCTGGCAGGGCCTGAAGGCTCCCTAAAATACCACGTCCTACTACTAGAACCTATATCATGCCAATACTTGCTTAGCATATCAAACATAAACTACATGAATATGCTAACAATGAAATAATGTTCAGACGTTTGTATATGCGTTTGGAGATCCCGGCACATTCAGCTACAAATTGCAATAGTATTCAACCACATTTAGAGCCTAAAATTCCCAAAGCTTTCTTTAAATGGAACCATAATATTAAATATTATAAAGCTTTAAAAAAATATGTAAGTACTACTATTTACTATTATATATTATTTATTATTTATTAGTATTACTATTTCGTCTAAAAAATATAATTCGAAAGGTTTACCAGTTTAAATGTAATTTTGTCGGTTGTCACTATTTCTGTCAGTAAGATGAAAATATCAAAGGAGATTTAATTAAACCTGGAATTCAAGTTGGCCGGCTGTTTTGGATTCTAAATTCAATGGTAGTATTATCAATACGTAATGAAGTAATACACTTAATAAATATTCTGTATTATCGATTGGGTATTTCATTGTAAGTTCAACCTGAATAAATTTCGGCCAAAAGAACTCTTACAGAAAATTGAAATTGCTTATTTGGACCCTAATAAAAAATACGGAAATGAAGTGTGGTTCGTTATATATTTATGAGACAACTATCTCAGCTTAACAGGGATTTTTCCTTTCGTAATTTTCAACCATGCTTGCGTAGATATTCTTTTATGTAACGTTTCCTTAGTACAAGTAGAAACCTTAGATAGGAATAATTTATACAGGAAATGAACAGGCAACGCGTGAACTAAAAATATATAGATAACCATAGAAGATAGTTTGACGACACGGTGAAAAATACTTATATTTTACTCTGTGCATATTGAAACTGCTATGCCTCTACCAAAAAGCTTTTTCCTTAAATTTCCATCGGGTGTAGTGAGGTCATCATGACGGGCAATTAAAAAAAAATTGTCATCACCCATAATACCTATATTGCTAAACATAAACCTCTATCTCCAGAGTGGCTGGTTGTAGGTTGTAGCATTAGCGCTATGTACTTTTCCCACTAGCACTTCAACTCTCTTACCCGCTGTAGTATATTGAAGTAACGTGTGATGATTGGCTGACGATTTTTTTTTAAATCAGGTCTAATTAATCAAATCCTTTTTCCCTTAGTTATTAGACCTGCTGGCAGATATCTGAAGTTAAGGTACAAAATTGGCTCGCTGACTTGGTTGGTGGTAACCCAGCCGGTTAAGACGAGAGGCGTGGGTAGGCCTAACATTCATGTGACTTACATTACATTATGTGTGTGCTCTGTGGTGTTGCTATCAATTTAAACTAATTTGAGGATGTTTATTAGTTTAGCATAACTACAAACTCTCCTTAGTTGTGCATCAAACGGCTCTGTGTTGAGATGTCCTAAGATATTCAAATATCAAATAATCGCACTGCATTAAACTATCTACAAATCGTCGATGAACACAAGCCTTTTTATTCAGAATCACAACAACGCCACCTGTTTCAGAGCTAGTATTTAATCTACGTGATTACACGTCATTGCGTGAGCGTTCCAGCCGATGGTCCCTCATTCACTTGCATCCAATGCCGAATTAATTATTATCCACATTGTACGCATTGAAAACTTTGACAGTGTCTATGAAACCTGCATGTGCCATACTTATATTATTCTTACTCGTTTTTTATGAAATGGCATGAATAAAAATTGAATATGCACTTATATGGCAACGAAACAATAAAGCAAAGTAAAAAAAGTGCAATTCTATCTAAGAGCAATGTTCATTTTGGGTGACGTGCGGTCCAATCTAGCCTTAAGTGAATACCTATGGTTTAAATATTCCGCACACGCTGTTTCCGCCACGAAAGCAATCACTCTACAATTTAAAAGCAATTTTCTAGTTCCAAAGTATTATTATCAAATTCGTTTGTTTACATAGCAAAGCGACAGCGATACTTTTATGCACCTTTACAACGTGAGTGAATAACTATAGCAAATTGTTCTTTAGTAAATGCAACATAATATACAAACATAATGGTAAAGCCCTGACGTATGTAAAAGCATCAGTTCGTTACACGACAAAACCAGTACTGGTTTATTGCAACCGCCTTGATAAATTCACACACCCGTAACTATGCGGTTGAGTTTAAAGTAATTGTTTGGTTGTTTGATTGCAATCCACCGTAGCATGTAGGTACTATAATTATTATCCTTAATACTGTAAAGTATTTTCATGAAAATGCCACAAAATATATTACTCAGTAATAAATGCAGTATGCTGAATTCATTATTTTTTGTGTGGTAAATTATATTTCATGCCCTCATAACGATGCAAATACGCAGATATTCGATTTGAAATTTTACGATTGTACAGAGCGTCCAGCTTGAAAGTTGGATGGGCGGTCGCATCGCAACGTAATATTTTTCATGGAATTGTGAGTGGAGATAACAAAGTTGTAGTTGTTTGTTGTGGAATTGTTTTTGCGTGGCATAATCAGACTCCGCGAGACGCTGCTTAGCCGAGTCACATTGTTTCAAAAGACTTCTGCCCTGGCCCCTTACAAATTCACTGCTGTTTTTATCGTTTTATTAGCTTTGTTTTGGAAGTTTCTTTACTCTGCTCTCTTTGGATTTTTTATCTTTGATGTTAGGGCTGCTCCCACTTGCCTTTCTCTTTGTTACAGCCGCAATAATAAAAATAATGACGCTCGCTGTTGAATTCACTGTTAAGAGCGTTTTATTGATTTTCACCCAATCCTTAAAATTTGTTATCTGTAAAAAGCGAAATTGTAACACGCTTTTAATGAAACCTTAGTTTCAGAGTAGTTTTTTGTGCACTTTTTTCAGTGTGGGTATTTATTTCATACGAAGAATGGTCAATTATACCCATTCGTGTTTTATCGAACTCAACAGCTGTAAACTAGGGTGAAATTTATTGACAAAAAACCGGCCAAGTGAGAGTTGGTATAGTTATTAAAAATATTATTATATGATGTAACTAAAAATTTACGGTTTTCGCATTTTTCCTTTATCGGTGCTATAAGGCGTTGCCTCGTACCAAATTTCAAGATTCTAAGTTCACGGGAAGTACCCTGTAGGTTTTGATTCTCTTGCGAGTGTCGAAAATTTACTGAAATTTGCGGTATAAACGGCTGTATCTTTTGATTGCGTTGGCTTAGAAGTTTGATTTTTTCACAGGACAGTATAGACCTGTGTATTTGATATAAATTCCAGCTTGATACCTCCACGCGTTCCTGAGAAAAATAGTCTTGACAGACAGACAGACGGACGGACGGACAACAAAATTATTTTTAACTAATAATACCAGCTGTTATCTCAATTCAATGAAGTATTTGGGTGCTTACTGCCTACCGATTAGGATTAAAAACCAATGCCACCGCTTCCATTACTGCGCTTTATAACAGTGTTGACGTGATATATGTTATGGATATTTGATACTCCATTTCACGGATGCAGAATTTAGTATCGGCGGGATAATTCGTGGATGATGCGGACCGATTGTGTCAAGAGATTCCTACCGGATAAGCGGGCTTGCCCGCGCCGCGAGTCGCGCATTGTTACGCAACCAACAATTTATAAGCACATAAATCCGCGCGATCTGACTAAAGTGCGATATTTTGCAAGTTTAACGTATATAATCCTGAGATAAAAACAGTGGTGCGAACAGGCTATTCACTGTTGAAGATATATTTACCTTATTTTGGAGGCGACAGGTGCCCTGTTCAGTGTGAGGCAAACTTTTTTTCTCGTTACGCAAATGCGCGATCCGTTACCCTAGAGTCGTTACAGTCGCGTCATAATAAAATACGCCTGACAAAATATGTTTACTTTTAGTAAGACATCTTTGAAAATAGGAAAATATTTGGTTTGCCGGTCACCGGTGACACTCACAGCCGCTAATGTGTCTACCAGAACCGGATTCTTGTCTAAGTATAGTGAAATACTAGAAGATGTCTTGCCCTCTACATAGTCTAAGTAGGTACCTACATGCAGATATAAACAAGAATAATAACACTTCCCACAGCGAATTATTAGCATCGCTACTCCAGTTAAAATGTGAATACTCGTAGTAAAGAAAATGTGTTAAAATCTAGACAGGCTTAACAGATATGACTCTGAAATAAACAAGCTTTTCCCTTATGTAAGCGGGCGAAGGCGTTCATTGTTTTCGGAGATTATGATATGTATTTGTGCCGTTGTTACATGTATTCCCACATTCGTTCTGAATAATTCCGTCGTCTTACCTGTACCGTAATCAAAAGAGTGCGTTACTTAGTGAGACAAGTTTGTATACCGGCATTAGCAAAGGAATGTTTGTGTTTGCAGGGATTGCCTGTGGGGCTTGCAATAATATAAATATTAAACGAATATTACCGTGTTTGCGCACACGCCTCAACACTTCTACAGTCGTGAATTATTCACGAGAAAAGTGCCTCGCGCCTTAGCACGGTACACCCGAATGTATATGACAAAACCAATTGTTTATTTCGCGGATACACTCGGCCATCGACTGAGCCCGAATTGTTTTACGACGTAACGACCACTCAAAATATATTACTATTGGCCGGCGCCGACCATAATGACTGATTTAGAGGGCGCAATTCGATCCTAAAACCATCGACTTTATCTTCAACTCGTTACTAACTTCCTTTGAAACTTTTATTAGTTGTGATATCACAACTGAAGACGTTTATTAGGCATTTTCTTGGTGTAGTTTCGCCGCGTTTGTTTAATAAGTTCTTTTAACTAGGACAATATGAGTATACCCATAGGTCGTAAGGTGCTTTATTGTCTATTAGATTAAGACGACCATGAAGTAACTTGTTCAATAAAGGTTGTAGTTGTATAAAAGAGCAATTTATTAATTCACAGCCCAATACAATAACTTTTTTAGTATTACTGCTAAAAAAATAGTCATTCAAATAGCTTCCAGTTATCTGCCATTGTGTATTTCAATCTCATTAATACTAAGAATATTAACGTTTTTACTGTTTTCTCCTTGGAAGATAAGGTTTCCCCATCTTCATCAATGGTTATGTCATAGATATGGTTATAAGATAATATACAAGGGCCATCTCTTTGTGATGGTGTATTTTTCGGATAAGCTTTCTTGGAAACTCGGAGAATCCGCATTCTTTTTCGTGTACAGTGTTGTTAAGTTTTGTAAGAAATTCCTAAAATTCTACAGCCAGAAATACTATGTTTCAACTTACAAAGTATTATCTTTGTAAGTTAGAAATAATAACAAGAATAGATCTTCTCAGTTAGACCAGTATGTATATTTGTACCATTTTGCAATTTTCTTGCTTTTGGCTTGAATTCTTTTATTGCAGTTTTAAGTAAGATGTATCTGTTGACAACACTCTTTGTGTATAAACATCTACGGAGATATTATAACTCAAACTATAAAATAATGGGAGGAATGGATTGATTGATAAATTTGGTTCGTGACGTTTTCAGGTGTGATCAGATGGAAAAGTGTAATTTGTTATTATGTGTTCTACGTATAAACGGTAGGTCTTCGATTATTCCAATGATATGGTATCCGTTCATATTTGAAAGGCATTAATTTTCAAGAAATAAATCAGTTCTATCCTTAGAAGCTGCGTGCCGACCACGGCCAAGTGTCTGTGGCCTTCTTTTATTTAAACTTTTACAATAGCAAGCCCCGGCTTCTACATAAATCACGGGAGCCTTCCTTCACACATCTGGCCTGAATTTAAATAGCCCCTATGCGATCCCCCTGATTTAGGGCCTACTTACCGTAACACTGCTGGTTTTTACACTTCGTATTTTATGCCTAAAACTGATATATTTCAGTCACGTACGATTATTTATCATCTAATCTGTGTTAAAGGTAGTCGTCATTTGTACATTTGTATCTTTTAATTCTATCAAAGGTTTTGAAGTTAGCTCTCCGATTGCTTGTGAACCGCAGCTCTCGAGAGATTCGTTTGTTGTAAAAGTAAAGAAATTATTATGAGTTTGTATTTTGAAATGTAAATAAATGTACGTGAAACGGAATGTACGCATATTTTCGAAGTTGAGCTTGCGAGTAAATTACAAGACGGTGCCTGCCGCTTACCTCCGGGATGTATTTAGGAGACTATTAAAACTCCGCCGGGAATACTGTCGAGATTTACATAGAAATCCTTGGATTACATGCGCAATAAAATCTTTGTAAATATTATTCTGTGTTACAATACATTTTGACAAACAAATACATTGTGCAAACAAAAAGGAGTACTTACCTAAATATTAAATAAATAAAACGTTGTATACGATGTTTTTTAGACGCAATATGACTTATTAAGATTAGCTCAATAATAAACTTATAGTGCGATACAATATCTCTTCTATAGGAAACCAACACTTAAAAGCAAGGATGTAATAAAAACCCTCGTGAACTCGCCCTGGAAAAACTATTGGTTTTCGTAAAGTTATTTTTTCAATCTCTGCCGGCATCGGTTCCGTTCCACACCCACGTTCCGTAAAAACAACAACATTAGACGTCAGAAACTGTGAGATTGTGGGGGGAGGCAAGGTGTGATCCATTATTGGTTGGCTTTTTATGTGTACGAGTATGTCCTCGGACTCGAGAGGCAGCGAGCGTCAACATTAGTTCATCGTCTTTGTCGCGCAGTGTGAAGACAATACTCATGCATTATGTATAGGGCGGTTCCATCAACGAACCATTTGATCGGCCGATAGCATAGCCCTTGTTTACACGGGACTTGCTAATCCTGTCTTCCGAATTTTAACAAGATTTGAGTGATGCTCCGATCCCAACGCCGATTGTGTCGGAGCCTCGGAGATTACAAAGATAAATTACTTCTATCTTCCCTTGAATTCGATGAGTGACGAGTTTGTCGAAATTCTTTAATATAATGCATAAATCTTCGTTAATTTATGAATTCTAAAGAGTTTACAACAAAGATGAATGCTTTGTGGGAAAATCATTTATTTCCTGTTTCTCGCTTAAGTGTTTCTTTAGGGATGAATCATATACAAAATAGTCCTACATAAAAATTTTACAGTCTTGGTTATATCGGTCTATCTAAGCGCTCTTTCAAAACCATTAAATATTACTGAGCCCTGTTACAAAAACTAATTAACGTACATACAATATTACTCAATTGAAAAAAAAAATCCAATCGGTGGCCACGTAAGTTTTTATATATCTAAACTAAAGAAAACTTTAACGTAGATATGCGGACTTCAAATATATTCGATGTAAAAAGCACTGCTTTTTAAAGCTACGTAATTGTGTGAGAATTTTCGTTTATAAATGTGAACAGAATTAGTTAGACTATTTCGTGAACATAACGATGGAAAAAATAAACGCCTACATTTATTTGAGCATCCAATTGAGTTGCGCCAACAATGAATAATGGAGCCACTTAGTTTTTGCCAGCGATTCTTTAACAGATTTTTTGATGATGGCTTATTATAAAAATTAATTGGAAAACGTTAATAACTTTCAGTCTATTAGGAAAACAAAATTGCTTTTATTTATTTTGGTTGTTTACACGTTTTATCTGAACTCCAAACCGTTTATTGGCTCAAGCTCGTTTATGATATTTTTTGTATACAATATGTGCCTCATTTATGGAGCGTGTATATTATCAGTAGTAATTACTTTTACTGATAGGCTGTCAATAGTTCATCGGTCGTAACCATTGACACTTAGGTAATGTAATTTTTAGTGAATTTGTGCTATCGACAATGAATAATAAGTGACAACGTACTTAGCTACAATCTATTCCATATTTACGTAAATTGCTTGTCTCTCAAAACCAGACTTCATGAAAAAAATAAGCACTCAAATGGCTTGAACACAACGATTAACCTACTTTCTGAAAAAGCAGTTGTACCGCCTTTACCATTACCATTTGGAAGTCAGTAAAGGCAATAAGTTACCACCTAGAAGAAGTATCTATTTCGTTTCGGCAATTTAGCATTGCGTATGCAGTTCGGCGGGAGCCGGCACATGCTCGTGCGTTGAACGCTGGCGCGCATCCAGCGAAGTGATGAAGTACGTGAGCCGAGTGGCTTAAAGAACCCGTTAAATAAGTAGCTCTTATTGAAATTTCACCTAATGACGTGTGTATTTCGATAAGCAAGTCATTTTAGAAGTACGAGCTTAATACCAACAATAAACATTATTGCAAAAAAATCACCCCATTATATTTATGAAATCGCATTTCCTCAATTTACAGTCTTTTGTACGCATGTCTAGTAGATTTGTTACTTTATGGGTTCGCTTCTGACCACAATCCAGAAGTAGTTCGGTCACTCTTTTCTTGTAAACCTTTGGGTTATTAGCGACTGGAAACACAGATGCAGGCAGACCATTCCATTCCTTAACACAAAAATAATAAAATAGTTTTCTGTCATGGTTTGCTTACGACTGCCATGTACGCAAGTACCTATTTTGATAAAGCGTAAATCTGCAACGAAAGCTGACTGGAGCCCCGCGCGAGGCGGCCGGCGGGTAATCGCGGGTTAACTAACCGTGCCGATCCGCCACCCGCGCCGCGCTCCGATACGCCCGTAATGAGCCCGAGACAATCTTTTATTGTCTGTTTGGACTGGGATAAATTGTGATAGATGATCCTCTGAGTCGCCCAGATTTAGAGGCAGCTCTATCTGTCTTCCAATTTATATCGAGAGCACTCGCTAAGCGCTCATCCTCCCCATATGTCCGCTTATACGGACTGTTTTATACACAGCCTCGTTTCGCGCATTCATTTCTCGCCTAATGAAATGCGAGCATCGTACACTGAAACTTTTTATTTTAGATCCCAGCCGGGAGAATCTTTTTTGAGGACACGTTGCGCTTATGAAAAATACTGAACATTACCGCGCTCGTTTTATAAAGCTGCTAGTGATGCGCCATTGCGCGCCCAGCAACGCGAACGTGGCGACAATGCGAGATGGGCTATTCCACTTCGGATTCAAATGTGATTTCAACTTGAAATAAAATGTCTCGTCTTGCCAAATACTTTGTTTTCCGCTGTGCCTTTAAACATACTATTCATTTACTTAGCACAAGGACATTCATTCAGACATTTTATTTTACAGCTACCGCTCTCGGATCTCTAACAGTCTTGTGACACGAATACTTAATCCTTGTCGTAGTGAGCAATTGTCTGTAAATGAACGTTGAATGTGCGTAACTAAACGTGCGTAGGTGATCATGAGCGCTCTCACTTTGGCTGACAAATGAGAAGCCCGGGTGGCGAGGTCACGCTACTCCCGGCGACATTTGACCGAGACTCTGAGCCTTACGCTCACCTCTCCGATCTCCCTGCAATTTCCGCCCTCCAAATGACTCCCTTGTTTCCTTGCTCGGTGAAAACATGCCGGGAAATCCCAACGTTTTACTTTTTTATAACCCTGCTTATCTGGCCTAGCTACATAATACAGCCCACATTGCCTTTTTATGCTGAGGAGCCTTTACTTCCTTGATGAGGAAATTAATATCTTCTCGTAGGTCACTAGCAACATTGCAAAAGTTCAAAGTATTAAAATAAAAGGTGCGAATTATCAAAGAAAGGATACCCGAAATTAACATACATTTTTAGAATTTAAATTTACAGGCTTCTGTTATATTGTAATACCCAAAAGTAAATTATTCAGGTTTTCCGTAAAAAATTGCACAAAGGATTATTCCCGTGATACTTTTTGAAAATTTTGTAGGAAAACATAAGTTCGTGATTTAGCCGTAAAATACTTAATACTTGTTTAATCATTTAACTCTGCTCGCCATGTAAATTGGCGGTGAATTTCTCTTTATTACTTAGCTGGTTACCCGTTATTGAAAATAAAAATATGATTTTATCCAAATATAATATTTCAATGGTATTACGATGTTTTTTGCGTCGTTTATCATAAGCTTAAGAAAACGTGAATCCTGGCGTGCTGGAAATCTTCACAAATACTGGTACATGGCAGGAGACGGTGATTTACCGAGCGGTCCACCGTCGATCCTTTTATTGAATACTTCGCCAGTTAAAAGAAAAATCGTATATTTTGACATGCTCCGATTTATGACTTCCATTTATTCCTCTGACAAATGGCAATTAAGAGTCACCGGTGGTTTCCGTGGGCTCTCTAGAATTCTATTTCTAACTTTAACATTTTTATTTCCTTGCGCAAAGTAAGGAGACCTGTAAAGGTCGATCTCTTGAAAGCCCTCTGTGATACCCGTATTCGATCTTTTCTTCGTAACAATAAAGCGGAAATGTATGTAAGGCCTTCGTCTTATGTCAAATTATTTCCTATTTACCTATTAAAAGGTTTTTTATTACAATGTGAAAAGATAAGTTAATTCTGCGTGAGACTAAAGTAAGTCTCAATGTTGTTGTTAACACAGTACTTAAACATCTTTTTCTTATCTCATTTACGCATGTCACAGCTATAGGTCTTAAGCCAATATAAATCGATGAATGTGTATTATATACTCAAGAATGTTTCATGATAATGGCCATCATAATGCAGGCATTTAGTAGCAGCGAGCAACCAGGAGGAGGGCAGGACAAAGGAGGGCCTCACTTCTCGACCATTAGTATAGTCATTAAGCTGTCTCGATTTATGACGAACATACGCCTCCCTATTCTCTTCGGAATAAAGTTGAGAATGAAACCGTGAAGCGTTTTTGCAGCCACGAGTATGTATTATCGATATCTATACCTACTTTTTATCCGTCTTTATACCGAGAGTTGTGGTACCTTAAGTACAGTTTATTTGTCTATGTTTAATTAAGAAACTTGGAGCTTGTGTTCGCGGCTCAATATTTCGCAGAGCTCAACAGATTGGTTGAGTTTATTTCAAAAATGACGGTTTGGTTTAATATAACCCGAACGATGAAATATAAAGTTATGAAAACGTTATTTGTAAGTTTTTGTCACAAGTATAACAGGGACATAATTATAGTTGAGCATGGTAAATTACGTAAAACTGTGTTAACCAATATCAATGGAAATCTAAATAGAATATTATGTTATTTTATATTTAAACTTTATTTTGGTATCTGCGGTATCTGAGGTTGAGCCTTATTTACTTAAAATAACACACCCTAAGTATAAAGTAATGCTGTATACACTGCACTGTAATAATGATTAAGGATGGTAATTTGCAAATGGTTCTCTAAGTGAGCAAAAGAAAAATGAACCATCACCACTAGCCACGGCCGCATAACTCCGCGGTGCTAAACAAAATAATTCACTACAGAAAGCCTTTCACTTGTTTGCTAAATGAATTTCTGCCACGGGGTATGCTAAGGGTATTCCTTTTTTATGGTCAATTAGTCTGAGAATATTGTACGCGTTCATTATCTCGTGTATACCAACAATTACATACCTACATACAATACGGGCTGCGCAGTATGTAACCGGGTTGCGTACGTGCGCGTACTTATAAGCAAGATTTAAATAAATCGTTTGTTCTTCACTATACAATGGATTTAAATGCACCTTGACCATAGTTGTAACAACCACTTCCAGAATGTTTGTATTTTTATAGAAACAACTTAAATTGTCATGAAAAAAAATTCGAACATCTTCCCACAAAATCATCTGATATATCATTAGGCGTAGTGGCTAGCATATTTCATATTTCATATTTATTTATTTGCTTGTCACATGCATAAATGTCGGACGAAAGCTATTACACATTTTCAAAGATAGTTTACTCCATTGACACTGGCAAGTTATACACCATCTTAAAGGCTGGTTGTTTTTTAATATATTTGAAAATAGAACACACATAATATTATTTTTTTATTTGTATGAGCATAATTTTTCCGAGAATCTGGCGGGAATTCGCTTGCAGCAATGGAGCTCAGTCGACGTGATTTTCGCGCTATGATTTATTATGACTATAAAAAAGGTTTTAAAGCCTCAATAATGTTTTGAACTTTTGGCTACTGCTTTTGGTGAGTCTGCTTGTTTACGAGCAACAGTATTTAATTGGTTTGCTGAATTTAAAAGAGGACGGGGATGTCTCGAAGATGAAGCGAAGACAGGTCGGCCGCCAACCGCGGACACGAGAAAACTTTCGTGCTGTCGAAAAACTTATTCGCGAAAACCGACGAATTACGTATGTAAAGCTGGAGCGAAAACTGGGAATCGGATCAGCAGCAATGCAAACCATAATTCACGACCGCCTTTCTCTCCGTAAACGTTTGTTCGAGATGGGTGCCGCACAAACTTACCGATGAGCAGAAAGACCGTCGGGTGGATTGGTGCCTATATATGATAGATAAATTTGACGGTGGCAAGAAAAAAAACGTGTATGATATACTGACTGGTGACGAAACATTGCTATATAACTATGATCCCAAAACAAAGCGACAGTCGACTGTATGGTGTTTTGAAGATGAACCAACTCCAACGAAATGTCGCCGTGCACGAGGCACACAGAAACAAATGGTCGTCTCGTTTTTTTTGAAAACGGGTCATATTGCTACTGTAGTGCTAGAGGATCAAAGAACGCTGAACTCTGAATAGTATGTGACAGTTTGTGCTCCAACAGTAATATCAGCTTGGTGTGACAAGCGACCGGAGTCAGGAATCCGGCACCTTCTCTGGCACCACGACAATGCGGCACCGCACACGTCTGCCAGAACACTTGACTTCTTCAACTCAAAAAATGTGTCAATCCTTCTTCACCCACCATATTCCCCTGAAAGAAAAACTAAAGGGGAAAGCAAAGCAAAGAAGATGCACTAGCTGCTTATAATTTCGAGATTTCGGGGGTGTCTAAAGAAGTGTGGTCACAGATATTTTCCAATTGGTTGAAAAGTGTATACATGCTCAGGGTGAATACTTCGAAAAAGATCGATACTTGTAATAAAGAATAAATTTTATAATTTTTAAGTTGAATTTATTTTAACATGCCCCTCGTTTCGCATAGAACAAACTCTCATGGTTGCAATCCACGTTTGCGGGCACGGTTATAATGATTAACAAATCATTAATAAATCTCGATTATGCAGATTAAAAGTTAAATAATTGTAAAAAAAACATTCAAAGATGATTTGATTTTGCCTTCTTTTGTTAATATTAAGTGTATTTCACTTTGAATCCTAATTAACAGTAAGACTAAGTAGACTAAGTAGTTAGTAGTAAGACTTCTGGTGCTTTGAAATCAGGCCAGGTTTTAACTCGGGACTGGACCACAATGAATTCCCAGATGAAGTGCTTAGCCCCTAGGCTACGACCCTTACTGAGTGTGTATTCAGAAACGACGAAGGCTGAACCGTTACAGTGTCGCTAACAACGGCCTTTAGTTTGATCGTAAACCGCTGATTAAGGGATGGTTATTTTTTAAATATTAATATATATTTTGCAGTTATTCATTCGGATGCTTAAGCTGTGGTTGGTGGTAACAAAAATATTGAAACATAATTTTCAGTATCAGCGGCCACCTTATTTTTGGTACCACATTCTTTAGCCAAAAGGGGCAATCAGGGTGAGTGAGTGGGTTGGATTGCCATTTATTGGGCTGTCGTGACATCTGAACGCACCCCCTTGCATCTGAGGTACTCTTAGATAAAACTGGCGATACTGAAACTAAAAATTCAATACAAATTATTATCGTGTCACTGACCTAGCAGACTTAGGCCAACTGGTATATAGATACCTACTAAATACATCAGTTGCCACGACAGAGTCCGGAGAGTTTGACCAACTCCAGCAACAGAATCCTTTCTTAAACATACCTATTCCGGACGTAGAGGGATCGGGAAAGTGGAGTGGAAACGCGTTGACTAGTGAAAAAAAATCTGGGAATTCCTCAACGTCCGCAATAATCCCCATACAGTACCATAAAAAAATCACGGTAACATGTTTTTAACTAAAATACTGCCCTGTAAATTAAAAAAAACATCTAAAGGAAAACCATACCCACACTCATTGTTCACATGAATATTAAAAGTTGCAATAAAGTCAAAAATGCTCCAAACGCGATTTAGCAAATCCACCGAACGAGGTTCGTGTTTAGTTAGGATCTCTTTTGTAATAATGCTTACGTCGAACGAAACGAATGTAAAGGTGCTCTTTCACTGGAAACATTGGCCTGTAACTGGAGTGAGAAGAACCGAGCATCACAGTGCGCATCTCGTATGATACAATTTGTAACATTTCAGCAGTGAGCGAGGAGAACCGAACATTGCAATGCGCAAAATCCAATCTCGAATTGCTTGCAGTTAGTTAGATAGTTTTACAAAGCTGTCCGTCAGCGGTTTCCCCGCGTAGGCTGTCTTTCCCGTCGAAATATAGCCTAAATTAAAAAAAATAGCCTTTGTCTCGCCCTAATAATGTAGCTTTATATTGGTGTTTTTTTTTTTAAATCGGTCCAGTGGGTAGTTTCTTAGCCTATGCTGACAAGATTAAATAAAAGTAGTCTAATGATTAATCCGGACGGAGTTCATTCGGAATAATACAATTAAATAGGAATGTATTAAATTAAATTCAAGTGATAAAAATCCAGAACACAATATAAGCCACGGTACCTAAATTGTATTGATGAATCTTATATTTTGCCTTTTTATAGCCATGCTATTATGTTAATAAGGAGAATTTAGGTGCTTAACATTAATAGCTACTTATAACTAATAATGATACAAATTTAAATATATTTATTGCTTAGTACGAGAGAAGTTAAGTTAATTTATGATGCTAATGGCTACTTTTATTTAAATTGTGATAACCCTGTTTTACTAATCTTTCAAATAACCCAGTTTCTTGAAAGTTTAGAACTAACCACGAACGCCCCGTCCTTTAATTTCTGTCCATTGTAAATCCCTTCTCTTCAAAGGTTGGGAGGTTATCCAAAGTAGATTTAGGTTGAATTACTACGTCGCTACATCTATATTAGTAACTGTTGGTGTTTCTAATGTATTGACCCTTTATAGTTTACCGTGAACATCTAACTTTCAGTAGTTTACAAACTTAATATCATTTTTCTTGTGTAGTGTTACAACGAAGTTTCTGAGTTTTTCTAGGTGCTATTTAGGGCTACGATGTAGCTTATTTTTAGAACTTACTGACAGCTATCAGCTGAACGTGCCTTATATATCAGCACGGAATTATATCATTAAGCGTCTAATGTTTATTTTTCCAGAGTTTTCAACGAAGAGTAATAATACATCTTTTTCACGGCAAAAATCTTTTATCTCTTTCCCATGAATCGGTATTCGGACTCAGGAAAGGTTTCACATGAAAGATCTTATTCTCAAGAAATCGAAGTATTTCTCAATATTGAATTGAAAAATTAATTATTTTTCATTATTGAATTGAAAATCGTGCCATGTTTTTACTCTATATTATTGCAATGCTGTAAATTAATACAAAATAAACTATTATTATTTAAAAAGGATTATAGGCATTGAATATGCTGGGATAGTTGCATTCTGTTATTTTTAACCTTCTATTAATAA
The DNA here is from genome assembly GCA_947369235.1 of Udea olivalis. Taxonomy (NCBI): domain Eukaryota; kingdom Metazoa; phylum Arthropoda; class Insecta; order Lepidoptera; family Crambidae; genus Udea; species Udea olivalis. Next base: position 14,323,944 of record OX376343.1, read on the forward strand.
AACAAGTATCTGCTGGCATCTGGAGACTGACTGAAAGATTATTTATATTTTATCTTATTATATACTTCAACTTCTTTGGTATTTTTTAATTAGTATTAAACTTTCCTAACTATAGTTATAGAACACTCTTTCTAGAATTGATAAAAGCATTTAGTACGAAGGGTGTTATTATCTATTTAAGTATGTTTATCAGTCCCTGATACCCATAGTATAAGCTCTGCTTAGTTTGGGGTCAGATGATCTTGGTGTAGTTTGTCCCAGATAATTATTTATTTATTTATTTTAATAACGACGTGTAAGATTTCTTCACTTTTTAATAAAGCAGCAAGACAACTGAAACACCTTACTAAACTAACCAGTCAAGAGATGTGTCGCCGATATAAAGACGAATATTACAAAATGTCCTACCTAAATAATAACCTGACCGATAAGTTTGACAGTGAAGGATTAGTGGGCCCTCAACGTGTAACAGTTGGACTTGTTTCATGTTACGCAGACTACTTATGTTGCCTCGACGCGTAATGAGATAATACGCATCAGCCGCCAGGACTAGGGGCGGCAAAATGACCAATGATATTACGTTGTTGTGGTATTAGTATAGTATTATGTATACCAAACATTAGTAACATACCTGCTAACATTTTAAAAAGTACGTTGAAAATAACTTTTAGGAAACTTGCTTTTGCAGCTTAAGGCTTTCACAATCAACCTAAAACTGTCAGTAGGTATGGATGAATTTCCTGCTAAACAAAATTATTTTATACCTAGATGCTTATTTTACAAAGATATTTGGCAGATACACTGATCAAAATAACGGATCTCAATATTTTGCCCTTCTTAGCCTACTTAAATCTTGAAACTGGTTTTCTGAAAAGTTTTTCTTGTTCAAAAGTATACAAAAAAGTCACAATGGACTTTTGCTAAATCCCCACGTCCACTCTGGGCCAAGTTAGTTGCAAATATAAGATATGTGGTAACCCTGCACAGACGTTACTTTTCCTGTACAAAAATACGCCCTTAGATTACGCTCAGGGTCAAAATAAAAGCAATCTTCTGACAATCATGGGCAGGCCGGATCCCGCCCAACTTGGCACTTATCCACAAACCCTGACCATTACCAGTAATGGAAATCCAATTACTATTTAACCAAGATAAACTCAGAACGTGCGCACTCCGACCATCTCCCAAACCAAAGTCACACACGAAAATTTAAACTTTGTACCCAACGAACAATCACAATTTCTAAGGGTTGATATTGGGACGCAAACATAAATATTACAGATTCTGATTGGGAACTTTCGATCGTATTACTTCGATATACATATTAAACAAGTTGGGGCCCTCAAATTAGTACATGTTCGCTAACAATGTTCTTAGAAATAATATATGGTGAAGTTATGTGAACGTACGAGCCATTGTTGGGATCAAGTTTACCTGTTCATACTCGTACAACGACGGTAAAGAAAGACACTAATAACAATACGCATTATTGTAGTAATTTAGGTGCCATTCAACTTTTTCCATAGAGCCATTTCTCATTTAAGGAAGTTCTTAACATGTATATTATGTGTAACACATGTTCAGACATTCCCCTCATTATCAACACTATGCGCAGGAAGAACGCGACAAAAGTATATCCACAAGTACAGAAATAGTTGTAAAAAAAAAACAATAGTAAATACGAAAAAAATATTAGGAAAGACATTTGATATCATGGTTTGCAATTGCTTTCGTGCAGTGCTTCGTTTCCGAACTAAGATCAAACTCGAATGACACCGCTATAAATCTGTTAAGTTTTCCAAATACTCTTTTCTCTTCCCAATTTGTGAAAGTACTTTGCTCCGAAGCAAGAGCTATGATATTTCATGCTGCCATCGTGATCGACCCGTGAAGTTTTATCACATGGCTTTATCCCAAGTTTTACGTATATCCTGTTTTATTAAGTCATTCGCACCTCGCCTCACCCTTTCTGTCTAACAGAAATAATCCACAGTTACAATGTCAAAACCATTTACATAACAAAGAAGGTAATTTACTAAATTTCAAACAACTTCCAGACTCTTTGTATTCTTAAACGTAGTTGATTTATTTAATTTTGCGAAAAAGTATTATGTAGACCTCAGTTATTTCACGTTGAAAGTTTCTTTTGAGTCAGCGAGACAGCTTCCCCGATCTAAGTTTTTATATTACCTACTTTCAAAGGAGTGTTATAGTTAATTAAAAATATCATTAGTTTACGGTTGTTCTAATTAGGTATTGAGTATGTTTTGCAGCGATTAAATACTCATACTAAGGCTAAATAGATAGATATACTTTATTTCACTAAAACTAAAAACAATAACAGCAATATTTCAGAATACAATTTGTACGATTTAGGCGGTCTTATTGCTACAGAGCGATTTCTTTCATGCGACCTTTAATAATATGTTTCCTTTTTTTAATATGTATACTTCACATTTATTTCTCTCATCAACTGGTTTTAGGTATTATTTCTCTTGAAATATCTTAATTTAAGGAAAAAGGTCACTGTGTATATTGTAAGGACATTGTGTATTAAGGTGAATTCAAACAAATTAACAAAACATAGATAAAATAACATGTTGCGTTATTGTGAACAACATTTTGTTGGTGAAAAAAGTTATATAACATGTAATTTTATCTCGACTCACCTTTAGACTTCTAGGTGCGATAAATTCGTTCGTTACTTCATTCCTCAATCATGATTTTACATCCTGCCTGGCACCTGACGATGTGATTTTGTTTCAGCGTCGCGTATTCGATACGAGATCACGAGCGGGAACATAGGCGGCGCGTTCGCCGTCAAGAATATGACTGGCGCCATCTACGTAGCCGGCGCACTCGACTATGAAACTAGAAAGCGGGTGAGTTCATGTCCACCTACATTTCTGAGTACGAATTAAACCTTAACATATCTACAAGAGATACTTTCAAGGGAATTCACCTAACAAGAGTTGCTCAGGGCTAAAATGTGCTACGCGACAAATTATTGTATGCTTCTTCTCGTCAGTCCATATGAACTGCAAAAAATATTGCGTGACAAAATTTTCTCGCGTTACGCATGTTGTATAGTTGATAGTTTGATTTCCGACTAGATCGTGATTAAAAAGTATATCATGTCAATTGAAATAAAATTAAGTTATTAAAATCACCCAAAGTTCTTAATTATTAAAAAGTATCTAAAATATGTAACGAAATATATAAACGATGAAAGATTGTTCAAAAGATATTTCAGAGGATAATATTGAATACGGTAAATTACAGCCTATTTCAAGCCGAAGTTTTGTCTGTTGACGACGGGAAATCCTAAGCGGATACGAATCCATAACAAATCAAATTCAGTCTGAGGTTTCTGTGAAGTAAATTACAGAATAAGACGCGAACGTTTCATTACTTAAGAACGTTACAAAACACAGACCGATATTGTGTTGTTGTTGACAAATTAAAATCGTCATTGAGTTCTCCAACATCGGTATATTATTCGATCGAAGCAATTGAATTCGGGGACTTTATTTCAATTTGAAAGGGACAAGAAGTATTTGCTTGTCTTGTATGTTTAAAATGATTTATTCATGTGCAAATGGATTATAATAAGAATAATTGAGAAATCAATTATACTTGAATTGAGACTGGTTCTGGCACATGATAATTTGCGACAGTGACAACACCAGTTTGAAAAAACTCTATCCACGGAGGAGCAGGATGCAATTTGTATGTAAGCTGCAAGTTAGCGTACTATTGTGACGAATACGCGTCTATGCACCTACGCCTCGCTAGGGCTCAAAATTATGATTTGTGTGATGTGAAATAAACTGGTTTCAATAATTTGATATCAACCACAAACAAACAAATACAGCCTTATACGTCCCACTGCTGGGCACAGGCCTCACCTCAACTATGAGGTGGTACGAGCCATACTCCAACACGCGGGCTCAGTGCGGATTGTAAGGATAAGGATTGTAAGGTGATTGTAAGGCCAGTGATAAACCTTACCGTCAGATGTTATTATTAAGCCGCCTTTTAGGCCTCTGACCAGGCTTTACGACTGATATCTTGCGACGTCAGCCGGGACCAACTGTTTAACGTGCCTTCCGAAGCACGGAGATGCCCGAAAAACACATCACATAATTTCGGTCGGGATGGTCACCCATCCATAACCCGACCTGACTGGCGTTGTAACATCGGATCGTTGCCGATCCGCTGCCGTCACTTAGCCACGGGCACGGGCATTTTATATCAAGCTGCTATTAAGTTAGTGACCAACAATAACAATAAAACCCACAAAATATTAGGTTAGATATTGAAAACAACTAGAAGCTGTTAATATTGACAAATGGCCACTGAGGGAGGCGATAAGAGGACCAGTGTATTCGGAATATAAATGTTCAAATAAATCCATATCCGACTTTGAGGATGGGAATGCGAAAATACGAAAGTTTTTTATACATTTTCGTTGGCAGCATTACGGTGATGTGAGTTCGCGAACACTAATGGAACTTGTAAGCACGCGGAGTTCCACTTTTCTAAAACGAGGACTTATTCGTGTTGTATTTGCCACTTGATAGTTGGAGCTACGTCGCGTCCACACTCTACGCTGCTGCGATGTTGGAAAATAGTTTCAAATAGGTGCCCAAAACTTTAGAAATAAATTGCTGCTAAGCAACGGGAAACTGCCAACTTTAGGGCCAATAGCGAAATGGCAACGATGTTGGTCCTAACGTTGGATGCGTTGTGTGGATGTGCCATTATACACGGCTGAATGAGAGCGCTGTCGCCAAAGTACTCAGTGCAAGCCCAGTTTGCACACGTTCGCATCCGAAATGGTATACATTTGAAAGTTTTGAAAGTATGTAAACAATCAAGAATGAGGCAAACGTAATAAAACTATTTTTTTGGAGTTTTAATTTAATTAATAGAAGCTTTTGAAAAAAAATGCTTACAGTTATCAATAGTTTCTGACGTATCTAAAATAGCAAAATAAGTTATATTTATGTCTGTTCGCTTTTCCAATAATATTAAATATTCTTTTAAACGCACGCATTCAAGCGTAAATCGCAATTCTTTAGTTTTAAAATACACATCTCATGCAATATAACATTGCCATTTTATTAAAGAGAGCTGTAGATCTTTTGAATACACATCCTTATGAATACACACTTCCAATAAAAGAATTACTTACTCACTTAAAAAAAAACATGATAGTTCCCTGTAATGTTGTTCAGTACCCGTGTGAGGTATTTAGGGATCATTTATACGTATTTTTTTAAAAAGGATTAGGAATAGTTGGTTAAAGCTTTGATTTTGTCCAGGTGAGTTTTTACTTTCTTGTTTTTAGTTATTATTGCAGGCGTTTAAAAATGGATTAAGTCCTTTGTGTGTAATTTTCTTTTATACTGAACGCCTTTAAACGTAAAAGCGTTTGTTCTCTGCCACGGCTCTGATGCGTTCATTTAAAAACAACAAGGTTTAACACGAGCCGGCTATACCGATAGTCGACGGTATACTCTTTGTTACAGCTCCAACAAAGTTTATCTTACGGAAAGTTATCCCTGGATAAACAATTTAATCTTTAATACCTATTTAATACGCCTCAGCTCAGCTTGTATCACTATTAAACTGCGAATCCATTAAGGCTTGTATGACGGCACAACCGCTAACTAAATGCAGAGTGGTTTAGTTTTATACTTCGTCATTACTAAACAAGTTCTTCCTTATTTGGTTATTACTTCCACTCCTATCATGTATGGTTCGTTTAAGTATAACGACGACTATATTGTTTCCACCTTATAAAGAAAGATATTGTGATAAGCTGCATTAAGGGAGTGACGCACTTTGTGCATTGTGACAGTATCAGAAGCCAAATTCCCGAACATAGAGTTATTGCGGTCATATCTTGGTAAAAGCAGTCCCAAAATCTTAAATTTATTATGATTAGATGACTTATTAACTTTAGAGCTTTTAAATATCCGGGTAAAAGTAAATCAGAAACCGTGCCTTTGTTGAATTTTTTCTCGGCCAACATTTATTTCAAAAGCAGTCTTCATGATAACAGTTTTATATTCGTACACTTAAACTTAAATAGAATAAGTAAATCTCTCTAGCCGGCACGGGACACTTACGCAAGCTCGTGTAGTATTATTTCCCCAGCTTCTTTATACTGGGACTTAAACGTCCACTACAAGTAGAGCTGGTTCACCTGAGCCGTCCAGCTAATAGCTCTTCACAAACTGAATAGATAGCATCTAGAATACTGAGCTTTGACTGTCGCACAGACTGATATCGAGCGTCTTAATGCCATTCGAAATCCGAATTCAAATCAGTGCCTCTTAATCAAATGGATATTTCTCACACTTGTATAATGTTCGTGAGATAACCCCGGTAAACATTCCCCTCTCGACCGAGGAAATTACTTAGCGACACTGACACATGACACCAATAACTCCCACGGGTCGCAAAATAGTCTTGCTATTTTCTAAACCGACTTGCTAGTCTGAGATTCCATCACAGGTTTGCTTGCGTCATCGGCTACACACACGATGCTCTTTTGGATCGCTAAAAATCTCAAAGTAAGGTTATATTTATACTAAAAATTTCAAGACTAGTTACTTTTTTAAACTATCCATCATTATCATCCGTGCGGTCTATCCCGGTTGTGAACCCACACTGGTGTGAGAGGTCCCAGGATCCGCCACTCTTTTTTAAACTATCCAAATAAGGGCAATTTTTTCGACTCTACTTTCGGCCTCAGAAATTTAAGCAATAGATTCTCCATCGTAACTAGAACAATACCGTTGATCTGCAAAGTAGACATATTATGTCTGGTTTTAATTGATTATTTTTAATATCGCTAGTGAAGAATGTTTGCTTATGAGTAGGACCCATTCTGAAATTCGTAGTAACGTCAAAATCAGTATGAGTTATTCATCTATTTTTATCAGTCGTCTATCACACAAGCAAACTTGCAATAGGACCGAGGACTATAAGCAGCAGTACATTTTTAGTAACGATATTAGCCTGTTCTCGATCAAACAAAGTTAATTAAATCTCCAGAAAATGACGGTTGCAGATTCTTTAATAAGGTACCTACCTACCTAAATTTGACTTTGTGACACATTAAAGAAATGGACCTTCGTATCTTATGAACCTCGAATTCTTAATTACTTTTGAACCTTTTCCTTATCAAGACGACAAAAATATGGTTTTAGCTTAGTCCAAAGACTTTTTTCTTTGAATGTTCTTTAATAAAGCTAATTACAGTTCGTTCTCCTTGCATTAAACTTTATCTTTTAAATAACTCGACAATATGGTTACGAAGATTAAATGAGAACTTAATTATTGTATGGTTTTTAGCATTTCACAGTGCTAAAAACCCCAACGTAATAATCTAATAGCCATTTCGTGTCTGCAGATAGTTAAAAAACGGTTGTAAAAAAAACTTTCCAAAAGGTACGAGTTATATCTTAAAAAATTAGCTCTCGTCCTCACCGGCTCGGTACGTTTTTGTTTCGGTACCGCCTTTGCACAGAAGCTGTACAGATTTTCTGCTGAAAATATTTCCTGACAGGCTCTGTATGTTTTCGATACGGTAATAATGTCCATTCGATGTAACTGGTGTCAGTCAGGCGCGCCGTTCTGTACAGATTCTCTGCAGAGGTGCGTTTGGTAAAAAATCTGTATCGAGACGAGTCAGTCTGAAAACTCTCATTTGATTATATGCGCTCGGTTAAAACATCTGAGGAAGACGCCTAAGGTTGAAAAAAAATAGACTAAAGAAATTCACCCGGTCTTAGTAGCTAGTTGGAAGAGCAGCCGCCGATTCGCGGAAGTTCGAGAGAACTTAATTCCCTTTCCTGAAATTAATGTAAACATATTTTCAAATTCAATGAGATTTCACGGCATAATGTAAAACTTTTATTATCATGAATAACGTAAGCTGATGGTGAATTATCGTACGTAAGTAATGTTGTTTCGTATCAGTGTGGTGATTAGATTTTTTGGTCGGTAACAGTACGAGCTGAAGTTGGCAGCGTCCGATAACCTGAAGGAGAATTACACGACAGTGGTGATCCACGTGAAGGATGTTAACGACAACCCGCCGGTGTTCGAGAGGCCCACCTACCGCACACAGATCACCGAGGAGGACGACAGAAACCTGCCGAAGCGCGTCTTACAGGTCACCACAACACCGCAGGCTTACATTACCGCGGGCCCAGAGCAAAGGCTTTAGTAGTTGATTCTTGCATGGCATGCATTTCGTTTGTGGCACTGTTTTGTTTCGTCGTAGTACTGTTCCGTTGCTAGTGTCCGTCTTGTTGTTGTTGTTTTTTTTTGTACTTTTATTTGCATCCAACTTGTTTATTTCGCCCGTCTGCAGCTCCAGAATGAGGTCGTCGTCGAATACAGTATCTTGCACTCTAGATTTTTTTTGCGTTTTTCTTTCATGCGATCTCACAATGGATATAAAAGAGGTTGTAAAATATTACCAATGTAACACGCTGGGTTTGTATTACTGTTGATTTCATGAGTAACTTTTCATATTTTGTTTTCTGTTTTTAACTCATAATCATCTAAACTTATGCCTTACATAAAATGGAATCAGCTAACAGTGACTGTGGATCACATCTTCCTGAAATTCGAAGTTCTTTTTGCGTTCGTTTTGTACACTTTTCGTCGCGATTCAATGTAGACTGGATATTGAAATTACCAACCGAAAATTGCTTGAAGCGAAGCGCTCGAGAGCCATCTGAAGCTCATTGGGTCGCGTAATACCTCCCGCTATGATAATGTTCTTCAAACAACCAAACGTCTTATTTATTTGTTCGCCGCCGCCAATACTGAAGTATTTTTAAATACAATTTTGCAATGGAAACCGAGCTTCCAATTTTTATGGCGATAATAACGGGAACTTCGGCAGCTGGTAGGCCGCCCCTAGCGCATTTCAATTTTGTACTTTTCAATTATTGCTCAAAACCCGAAAAGTAAAGTTCCTCCCACAGTATAAATCAACTTCTTCGTTGCGATTAATCCGTTGCGGCTTCTATCGAAATATTTTCGCTAACGATTTTATTTACAAAACAAATATTTTGTAGGGAAAGTCTCTAATAAAACGAGATACAGTACATATATCATTGCACATCGAGTGATTTATATAACAGGGTATCCGTAAAAACAGCGAGTGTAAAATTGCGGCGCAACTTATCTGCAGTAAATCGGAATTTTACGGTGCGGACTCTGCAAAATATATTTAACGTATTTGATTAAAATTATTAAATGGTAATCGCGCATCGATAAATAAGCACAAATGTCCGGGTATTAACCAGATATAAGCTCGGTAATTAAACAAAACAAGTGTCTACTTAATTGTGTGAAGGAATTAGTGTGGGACTTGGGAATTGTAACCCTTCGTTCGAACTCTTCTTGCTCATTCGAAAAGATTTGTTTATTGTATTTAAACATTAGTTTAACAATATTATACATCAACGAATAAAGTTATTTTTCATGGTTTCTTAAATGCAGGTCTAGTATTAGGTATTTATCAGGTTAAGTACTAAAGAGTTCGATACTAAGAAAGGATTAAAATTAAAACCCACTTCATACCGACAACTGTCCACATGGCTCGAAAAATGGTACGAACTTCTACATTTATGGACCATTTGCCCGAAGTCAGTTGTAAAGACAATCCACTAAGCCAAGCCAAAGCCACCACAAGCTGCGCGAATAGAGCTTGTGTCTGATATAGAACCTCAAGAGCGCCAACATTATTAATTGGAATGGAATTGCTTGAGCGTTCACTTCCTCGCTTTGAAAATAAGTTTCTTAGAAACACTTTTAATCTAACATCATCAAAACTATAAATAAAATAAGGAATTACTATTACTGAATGTTAACACTGTCTTAGGTTGTGTTCGGGTAGCACAAGTTGCCAAAAATAAGCACGTTAAAATAACGGAGACTGCGCTCCCAACTCACATCTCCTGATTCAAATATGGGATCTTCCAAAAAAGTTAGAGATAAAGATTTATTTACAAAAACACATGTTCGTAATAATCAAACATAGTTGGGATGCTTAACATGAAGTGTTCAGTACCTGTTCATCATAGTTTGACTACACCAGTCATATACATATTATTTCTACTGAATATTGTCATATATATAAACCATATCATCTAGAAAATTTATACATTCATACTCGTATTTATACAGTCATTCAATATAACACTCAACCTTCGGACTTATTTTTTTGTATTTTATTTATCTCCCCATTTGTCCCGTAAATGTGTGATCGCATGGCATGTGAGTGTGCTAAAGTGTGGGTGTGCACAGTACGACATGACGCTGGTTGCGTCGGACGGGCGCAACGAGAACGCGACGCGCGTCATCATCCGCGTGCTGGACGTCAACGACCTTCCTCCGCGGTTCACGCGCGGCAACTACGTCACGCAGGCCCTCGAAGAGACAGGACCCTACCCCCACTCCCTTATACAGGTTTTTTTTTTGTTTTCTTTTTTTTCGTGAACATGTATTTGATTAAACTGCCAGCGCTCTTTAATTGTTTGAGCAAAGAATATCCTACCGTTTTTTTTCATGGTTAACAAACGCTTTCACCAACGAACGGTACGGCAAGGCATTTCACGGATTAGCTGGAGCTGCATAAAGAGTTTAGATTTTAACTACATTGGCAGAATTTTTAAAAGTACGGTGAACAATTCTTTCAACGATACTGTAAACGTTAAAACTGAATTGTCACTTTTAAATTCACATAATCCAATACATGTTCATTTTTAAGTTACGTTTTTTGCCCTTGTTCATTATAAGTTTGTCATTTTTTTATAACCATTTTATACTGATACGCCTTACCCATTTATCATAAGAAATACATGTTTTTTTTTTTTATACATTTCCACAACACTAGTAACTAAAGAACCTAATTGCATTCCTTAGACATCTGAATATTAATTTAGAAATACGAGTACTACAGCTCTATTGTTAAAATTAATTTAGTTGCAGTTACTATGTAAGTATATTTTTTGTGTAGGTATAAGTGGAATGCTCATTTATTTATTTCTCGTATTGTTTTGTAAGCTTGGTTGTTTAGGGTGATGTTTTCAGATTTTAGTATTTCCTAGTATTCAATAGTTAAAATATAAAGGTGCTTTTAGCTAGAAATATTTGAAAACGAGTGTTCGCTTTAAGTAAGTTTGACTTGGCATTTGTTCTATTAAGTTTTCGCAGACGAGTTCAGCAATGTTTAAAAGGCTCTCCAAACTTTAATAATTTAGGAATTCAAAAGAAACCTACAAACATTCATGTTCATGCAACGAGCTGCTGTAATGAAGGCGTCGTTTAAGTTTTTAGAAGTTAATTTAACATTTTCATTCCTTTGTACTGATCAAATCTATGTTTAAATGATCAACTTTTAACGTGGGTCCAAAGCAGTTTGCTTTTGACTTTATTAAATAAAAACCATTTCACCAGTCTACATGATCTTATCATGTTGACTTTATCTTAAATCCACGAAATATACAAGTTTTATCACTGTTTGAAGTTTTTATTGCGTTTAAAATGCGGTACATACGAGTACTTTATGTTCCTTTTCAAATGTGATGTTTTTCTCCCTGCTAGTACTATTTTATTAAGAGTACATGCGAAATGTTGAGTACGAAATAACCTTCTTGACGCTGAATTATGAGTCGTACAAAATTAGCCTCACGAACTCGCGAGCTTTTATACTCAATCAAAAAAATGTCCGCTCAGCATCGGTGTAAAGCCCTCGTCCTGAGTCGCTTGTAGTGACAAGCTTTTTATAATTGGAGCGAGATTCGCAAATGATCCGAGTAATTACGCAAACGTCGACCCTCTTCATCCCCCGTCCGGCTCATATAATTGGAGCCTTCCCTGCCGCCGCTACATACACGATTTACCAATTTCTAATAAAAGATGTCTCGACGGGGCTTTGAAAAAGTCGCAATTCCTTTTCACTCACAATAACGGTCTCCTTTTCTCGTTACACAGAGTTATTGGGTATATTTTCGGCGAACCTTTACACCATATCCCTCTTTAAATAGTGTCCTAAAACTTTTACGTTTTCACAGCTCTTTTGTGTGAAACGTTAAAAAGAGGGAAGTTTGCGGTGCTTCCGTCGGAGTAGCACCGGCGGTCTCCGGTGCAAACAATCTGGAGTGTTGGCCGGTTCATAACTTTGAAAAACTTCCAAGGCGCTACCCGCTATAAAATAGTAATTCTATTATGCTTAGAGAACGACTTTGTGCCGGGCTTTTCTCTATTTGAAACACTATTTGACAGTTACTGCCAGTTTATTCCAGCTTGGTTTTGCTGCAGGTTTAAAGCTCCCAACTCTCTAAAACATGATATGAATGTCTGTATTTTGTAGACGGTAGCTTTCAGTTCTGCTTAAAGGTTTTGTTATAGTTTAAATTCAAGCGTAAGTTGTAGGAAAACCTATACAAACAATTTATGCATAGCTGAAACTACCTACAATTTTAACTTGATTGAAATTAGGACATATTTATGTACAAGAGTTTAAGTTATTAATTACCTTTCCATGCCTACGGCTGACTCAAATCTTTCTATGCTATTACTACATTAATGGATAATCAAACAAACCGCAAAAGCCAAGTCTCTAACTTAGAATAAACAATACCTGTATTTCCTGCAAACAGTGCTCGCTACTAACAAAAACATCGCATGTTTGTTTTGCTTAGGCTTAAGTTTCTTGACAAGACGTTAGTAACTTACTACTTACCCCAAGAGTCTTAATAATCTTAATCCTTTGCACAGACACCTACAACGTGCCATCCTGAAGTATTATAAAACAGTTCTATTATTTTTTTGTATAAAAATGACTTTTAAGGGCAAAATGCAGAAGTGTTATTTTTATTATTGTTGCTTTAATATATGCATATTTCATTACCAGGTTACGGCGACGGATGGTGATAAGGATAGACAACAAAATATTGTGTATTTCCTAACTGGTCAGGGTATCGATCCTGACAACCCTGCCAACAGCAAGTTCGATATCAACCGCACAACAGGAGAGATTTTCGTGCTCAAAGTAAGTATTTTTTTATTGTTTTTATTTGCAGAATTTAAAGCACCACGGCTGTTGAGCACAGATGTGGTTTACAGTGAGCCCGTTGTCGGCACGAGCGCGAAGTCTGCTCAGAGATAGCCAGCCAGCATGCGAGCGCGTGGCTTGCATACAGAATGCAATCACACATTTATTGCGTTGCATTTGTGCCATAACCTGAACATAGATATCTGTGTAACGAGAAAACTTTACAATGGCTCTTGAATATTAAGCTTATTATGTTGTATAAGTACTGGTTTTCAACTGATTTTAAAGCAAATATTTTGAATATTTATTGCAGCCCTTAGATCGTGATCAACCAAATGGAAGACCACAGTGGAGATTCACAGTTTTTGCACAAGATGAGGGAGGTGAAGGTCTGGTTGGATATGCCGATGTCCAAGTTAATCTCAAAGATATCAATGATAACGCTCCTATATTCCCTCAAGGTGTATATTTTGGCAATGTCACAGAAAATGGAACTGCTGGAATGGTCGTAATGACAATGACTGCCATTGACTACGATGACCCAGCTGAAAGTAATAACGCCAAACTTTGGTACTCTATTGAGAAAAATGTAATCGAAGAAGAAACAGGGTCTCCAATTTTTGAAATTGAGCCTGAAACTGGCGTCATTAAAACGGCAGTATGTTGTTTAGATCGCGAACGAACACCAGATTATTCTATACAAATAGTGGCGTCAGATGGAGGGGGGTTAAAAGGAACAGGGACAGCCTCTATAAGAGTTAAAGATATTAATGATATGCCTCCACAATTTACCAAAGATGAGTGGTTTACTGAGGTAGATGAGACCGATGGAACTAACTTACCAGAAATGCCAATTTTGACCGTTACGGTCCACGACGAAGACGAAACAAACAAATTTCAATACAAAGTTATTGAAAACAGTGGATATGGTGCTGATAAATTTACGATGGTTCGAAATAACGATGGTACTGGATCATTAAAAATTGTACAGCCATTAGATTATGAAGATCAATTACAAAGTAATGGCTTCAGATTTAGAATACAGGTAAATGATAAAGGCGAAGACAATGACAACGATAAATATCATGTAGCTTATTCTTGGGTTGTAGTTAAACTTAGAGATATAAATGACAATAAACCTCAATTTGAAAGAGCTAACATAGAAGTATCTGTTTATGAAAATGCAGAAGTAGGTAAAAGCTTAGAAACATTTAAAGCTACTGACCCAGATCAAGGAGGCAAGAGTAAAGTGTCATATGCAATTGACAGATCGTCAGATCGTAAACGACAATTTTCAATCAACCAAGAAGGGACCGTAAGTATACAAAGATCCTTGGATAGAGAGGATACACCACGACATCAAGTAAAAATTCTGGCTATAGACGATGGAATGCCACCCAGGACAGCAACTGCTACACTTACTGTGATAGTTCAAGATATAAACGACAATGCACCTACCTTCCTAAAAGATTATAGGCCAGTATTAACTGAACATATTACACCCAAAAAGGTAGCTGAAATATTAGCTACTGATGATGACGACAGGTCAAAGAGCAACGGCCCACCCTTCCAGTTCCGACTGGACCCCGGGGCAGATGATATAATCAGAGCTTCTTTCAAGGTAGAGCAAGACCAAAAAGGTGCTAACGGAGATGGTATGGCTATTGTTTCGTCATTGAGATCTTTTGATAGAGAACAACAGAAAGAATATTTGATTCCGATCATTATAAAAGATCATGGAAATCCAGCAATGACTGGAACAAGCACTCTTACGGTCGTGATTGGGGATGTGAATGACAATAAAATGCAACCAGGATCGAAAGAAATTCTTGTATATAATTATCAAGGCCAAGCTCCAGATACTGAAATAGGACGTGTTTATGTCTACGATTTAGATGATTGGGATCTGCCAGATAAGAAATTCTTCTGGGAAAGTACAGAACATCCAAACTTTACCTTGAATGAAGAAACTGGTATGGTACAAATGAAACATAAAACCAGAGAAGGTCGGTACCACTTAAAATTCAAAGTGTATGATAGAAAACATACTCAAACAGACGTACCTGCTAATGTGACGGTATACGTGAAAGAAATATCCCATGAAGCTTTAATAAATTCGGGGTCCATACGAATGTCTGGAATATCAGACGAAGACTTCATAAGAGTATGGAACTACAAAACTCTCAGCGTATCCAGAAGCAAATTGGATATCTTCAAAGACAAATTGGCTGATTTACTTAATACTGAACGCGAGAACATCGATATTTTCAGTGTACAATTAAGAAAGAAGCATCCACCAGTAACAGACATTAGATTTTCAGCGCACGGCGCTCATTATTACAAACCCATACGATTAAATGGAATAGTACTGATGCATAGAGAAGAAATCGAAAGAGCTGTGGGAATTAATATTACAATGGTCGGTATAGATGAATGCCTGTACGAAAATCAGATGTGCGAAGGTTCTTGTACTAACGTTCTCGATATAAGCAACTTACCTTACATGGTCAATTCAAACAAAACTGCTTTAGTTGGCGTTCGAGTAGATGTGATTGCCGAGTGTACATGTGGTGCTAGAAATTTCTCTCAGGCTGAAACCTGTCGTAATTCGCCATGCTACAATGGTGGCAGATGCATCGAAGGAAAATACGGTCTGACTTGCTCATGTCCACCGGGGTATACTGGGCCGCGCTGTCAACAAACATCCAGGAGCTTCCGCGGGACAGGATGGGCCTGGTATCCTGCTTTGGAAATGTGCGATAGTTCACATTTGAGCTTTGAATTTATAACTAGGAAATCAGAAGGTGTTTTAATTTATAATGGACCTATAGTCCCTCCTGAGGCTGAAGAAATAATGGTGTCCGATTTTATATCTGTGGAATTAGAAAGAGGAAACCCGAGACTATTGATTGATTTTGGATCAGGAACTTTGGAACTAAGAGTAAAAACCAAAAAATCACTAGATGATGGAGAATGGCACCGAATAGATATTTTCTGGGATACAGAAAATGTCCGAATGATTGTTGACTTCTGCAGATCTGCTGACGTTCAGGAAATGGAAGATGGTACTCCACCAGAATTTGATGACTCTACTTGTCAGGCTACAGGTACAATACCGCCTTTTAACGAGTATTTAAATGTTAATGCCCCCTTACAAGTTGGTGGCTTATACATTGAACATTTTGATCCTACTCATTACCACTGGCAATACATGCCGATCGGCAAAGGTTTTGATGGATGCATACGTAACCTTATCCATAATAGTAGACTATATGACTTAGCGCATCCTGGACTGTCGAGGAATTCCGTAGCTGGATGTCCTCAAACTGAAGAGATATGTAATCAGGCCGATACTACATCACGGTGCTGGGAGCATGGAACTTGTGTCGGAAGCTTTTCTGAAGCTCGATGTCAATGCCTTCCTGGATGGACCGGTCCGTCTTGCAATTTACCGACCACACCCACAAGTTTTAGACCTCAGAGTTATGTGAAATTTGCTCTAAGTTTCGAACCTGATAGATTTAGCACCCAAATCCAACTCAGATTTAGAACTCGTGAACCACATGGTGAACTCTTTAGAGTGAGTGATCAACACAACAGAGAATACGGTATTTTGGAAGTAAAAGACGCCCGATTACATTTCCGATTCAACCTCAACTCATTACGAACTGAGGAACGCGATGTGTGGTTGAATTCTGTCTCTGTCGATGATGGTCAATGGCATATTGCTCGTGTTAGTCGCTATGGAAGTGCGGCAACATTAGAAATTGATGGCGGAGAAGGAAGAAGATACAATGAGACTTTTACATTTGAAGGGCATCAATGGTTGTTAGTAGATAAACAAGAAGGTGTATATGCAGGTGGAAAGGCTGAATATACTGGTGTTAGAACGTTCGAAGTTTATGCAGACTTCCAGAAAGGCTGTTTGGATGACATTCGGTTAGAAGGCAAGCACCTACCTTTACCTCCGGCGATGAATGGTACGCAGTGGGGTCAAGCGACTATGGCACGGAATCTGGACCGCAATTGTCCATCAAATAGTCCCTGCATAAATGTGCACTGTACGGAACCTTTCGTCTGTGTAGATCTCTGGAACGAATATGAATGCACGTAAGTAAACACACATATGTAAAAAAGAAATTACTCAAAGCTAGTCTTACTCAACTTGTACAAGTCATAAAGTTTAAAGTACCTTCTTACCTGATCAAATGTATTATTTCATGAAAGGGTAAATATTTTTTTTTGACTTTCAATAATTACTGTACACATACCATTTTATTTAACAGTTAAGTTATTTTAAGTGCGCGCTGAGTTCCACATAGTACCTATTTATTATTTGAACTAATTGAATGCTTATGAAACCAAGTTATTTTTTTATTTTTAATAGTACTAAATTATCGCTTTATTTACATTAAAAATATTTATGTCTTACATTATTTTATAAATACATAAAACTTCAAAATACTAATGCTTATGTCGTATATGTGTATAATAATACTAATGTCTATTGGAATGGTGTTCAGTTGCGGTGAGGGTTTGGTATTGTCGCCGGACGGCAAAGGTTGCGTCGACAAGAACGAATGCCTTTACTTCCCGTGCCGGAACGGCGGGTCTTGCGTGAACCGCGAGCCCGGCTACCGCTGCCACTGTCCTGAAGGGTTCTGGGGCGAGAATTGCGAACTGGTGCAGGAGGGGCGCACGCTCAAGCTCAGCATGGGCGCGCTCGCCGCCATCCTCGTCTGCCTCCTCATTATTATGAGTGAGCACTTAGCCACGCTTCCGCGTGTCCCGCTAGATCATCGCACTATCACTCTCGCACCCACCACCTCCCATTCTATAGTTATATTTGTGTATATGTAGCCGTATTAGTCGTATGTAGAGCATGCTTGTGGGGCTCAGTGCGTTGTGGACGGTTAAACAGGTAAAGTTGTGTAGGTGTCCTGGGGGCTCGGTCCGCGCCGGCGGCACTTGCGTGAACGTGAACGAGTGCTTGGCGAACCCGTGCCTGCACGGCGGCGCTTGCGTGGACCGCGAACCGGCGCGCCGCTACGACTGCGTGTGCGCATTCGGCTACACCGGCCACGACTGCGAGCTGGCGCTGCTCGCCTCCGGCATCATCACGCCCTCAAGAGATTTCATTATAGCTATCATTGTCTGTTTATTTTTGCTTTTAGGTGAGCACTATCATTCATTGTTTGCATGCCATAGTTCAAAATAAATTATTTTCCTTTGTCAAACAGTCATTTAGCGAAAAAGTTACCATACATCTTTTACCATAGATTCATACAGTAGCACTTCATTTCATTGTTTAACCACTGTACCTACCCTATCATAACTTTGTTCTTAATCTTCATTAATATATTAAGCTAATTCTTAAGCTTATTCTTTATCCGAGTAAAATACAAAGCTTTATTGTTAATAAAAGTCATCTCATGATTTACAAATATTTGTTAGTTTCAGCAATGTTAAGTATATCTATTTACCTACGTTTGTGCTCGTAAGTGCTACAAACTTTTACCAATTCGGTCTATTCTTTATTCTAGTTGAGTTTGACTTATAAAACAGTAAGGTCCGAAAGGAAGAGAGGTTGAACTAATACTTAAATTCCTGCGGGATTGTTGGGATTCGATCGAATAATATAATTGTTTTAACTCACTATGCTCTATTCTATTTGAGAATAAACGTCCCTTGGGCCCTTCCTTTATTAAATATCTATCGGAAATTGAAATGACTGCCCTAAACCTTATCTCAGTTATTGCCAATTTCCTTGAACTGTCGTTTTTATAGGCTTAAGTAATACTGTGATAACATTAAGAGTATTAAGACCGATAATGACATTGAAAGAATACGTCCTCTGATCCTTATGTAACGATATTAGTTTAATATTTATTTTGTATAATATAAATCAATCTTTATAATCTTCATAACATAATATGATCAAGTTTTGTATGTAGTCTGGTTCTGCGGACTATTCAGAAGTTTACAAAATATTGGTTCAATGATAAGTTTCCATTTGACCTGCAGGCTTTTGATTAGCTTGCGGCACCTATCCAAGCCAGTTTCATAAAATAAATTAGATGTTTCTTACATGAATGATTGATACTGTTTCTTCTAACCCGTTATATTTTAGAATACATCATCACGTCGAAGAAGTCGCTAGAGTATTCCATCTTGAAATATAATCGATCATATTCCCAACACTCGAACGTGAGCCGACTGCGAAAGAGTTTTAACTTCAAAGATTTCCCCCCTTAGGCTGACTAAGCGCCCCTTTTCTACCCTGTTACGTTTTCTAGTACGCACTATTACCTTAAGGCCCCTTTTACTATGCCATTAAATACGGATCAGAAATTTTTATTCATTTCCTTCGTTACTTCGTCTAAATAACTGAGTTACGAACTCAAATATTTGGTTCAAGTTTCATTCGAAGTTGCTCCTTGTCATCCTCCCGCGAACAATGAATAAGATCGGTCCAACTTGGTTGTGGGCCCGAATAATGGACTAGACTGAATGAATTCTAAAAATAGGGAATATTAGTCATCTTGAATAAGCAATGTAGGTAGAGGTAGAACATCTTGAGATGACCCAATGACATTGCGACCCAAAGGGTCTAGAGCGTACAAACAGAGAGATAAATAAAATATTATCCTACCTTATCATATGATAATCCCTTACGTAGTAAATTCTAATGTTTTCGTTGTCTTGCGTATGTCGCAAATAGTTATATTGGCCAACTGGTACCTATTCATTGCTTTTTACGATATGGCTAAGCTCCGACTAGCCAACTTATCTAATGCCAACTTAAGTTACTCAAACATCTAATTTATTCATTTTCTAGGTTTCTTTAGAAAACATTATATCTTATATACATAAGCCACTCATGTGATTTCATTATTCGATCAAAATAAAGTTGCTAAACAGTCTAAAACTAATTGATTACCATACTTAGAGCCGATAATAAACTTTAAATACTAGACAATTCGCCAATGCCCAATCTAAACAATATTTTTCCTAACCAGTTCTGGTATTGGTATTCGTGGTGTACAACCGACGTCGCGAGGCCCACATCAAATACCCGGGGCCCGATGACGACGTCCGAGAGAACATCATCAACTATGACGACGAGGGAGGTGGTGAAGACGACATGACGGCCTTCGACATCACCCCTCTACAGATACCCATTGGAGGACCGCTGCCTGATCACGCACCGACTAAATTGCCATGTAAGCATTTTTCATAAATAATATTAGCATTAGCAGACTTAGTGCGGAGGTTGCGAGGTGCGAACAATTAGCGGTCTAATCTACTAACTCGCTTAACGCCAGAAACGATAATCAAACTTGAGTAGCCACCATATGTATAGCTGTCCCTTTCATTTCTACTGGCATTGTGGCAGGACAGTATTAATTTGGAGCATCAACTCTAGTTATTATCGCTTCCGAATTTGGAGGTTTGTTTCCGTTGTTAGTAACTACGTAGGAAGAAAACGATTTATATAAATAATAGTAAGAAGGTCTAGAGACATACGGTTCTAAAACCAACATTTAGTTTATGTTTTGATATTTTTCGTTAGGATTTTAGCACGGTTTAATGTGAATGGGACCTTTAACGATGGATAAGATTTCTGTTTGTAAACGTTGGCATATTCTGAAGCGAACAATGGTTTATGGCAAGATGGCTTATGACATAGCCTAACTGCCTATTCCAGCGATCTTACAGCGTGCTCGGTATCAAGAAAATACAGCCTTGCTTGGTCTGCAATCCGCAAATATCAAGCACTGCTGAAAAATCTTGAAAACAGACTTGTATATTAAACACGCAATTCGATCCATAATCATTATGAATTTTCTATATTGAAAAAAAAAGTTTATTTAATTGGTGTTAATACGAGTAGAACGGATCTGTCTATTTATCTGTGTATATTGCGATTCGACTTAAATTATGATTACATAAATACTTTTAATTCGTGCTATCTGGCCGTGAAGTGAAGGTTCATCACCTATGTAGTAGGCTCATAAATTACTTCTGATTATAAATTAAATAATTTAGTTAGCTGTCAAGATAAATAATCTCATAATAACTTGCTTAGCCCAGAAATTGTAAGTCCCCGAGCACACAAGCATCTGATAAATGAAAAGATATTGAGAAGTGAAAAGGTTTTCTTAGTCGTAATTTTTCTTAATACTCTTTTTACAGCGACTATTTTATAACGTTTCTCTGTACCTACGTCTTAAAAAAATAAGAATATACCTTCTCATCTTAATATTAAAAACTAGAGTAGCCAATATTAGGTATTCACATTTATAAAATAAACCTCAATATTATTTGAGCTAGAAATTTATTTTCTAGTATTCGTATACTTTTGTTTCGTTTTGTTGAATATTTTATCAGCAGTTGGTCTGTCGCTGCAAGGAATAAATTGTATCTCCATTTTAGCTAATGAACGGTGTAAAGAATTAGAAACTGAGATATCTACAGTGAAGTTGTTTTATCCAGACCCGCTAATGAGCGTCGGTCTCGGCGTGGGCCCCATGGGCGTGGGTGTGGGCGTGGCGCCGGGCGTGGCGCTGCCGGGGGAGACCAACGTGGGCATGTTCATCGAGGAGCACAAGCGGCGCGCGGACAGCGACCCCAACGCGCCGCCTTTCGACGACCTACGCAACTACGCCTATGAGGGCGGTGGCAGCACTGCGGGTTCACTGTCATCATTGGCATCGGGTAAGTTACTATAAAATTAATTTAATTATTTATTCATAAAATCTTGATTTATTGTTCAAAATTCCTAAACCTACTCAATTTTTGGGAGACGTGGTTTCTTGCCATGACTTGAATGATGTTCGATTACCAGTCGGATTTCTTTGTCAATTCAGGAAACTAATTTTTCTACATTGGCTCAATCTGGGGGTACTAGGGGACGCCCCTGGCTTAAATCCTTGTCTAGTACCTCGTGACACAAGGATTTATCCTTTTGTTGAGACTATGACAATAAGTGAGTTGTCTGGTGCAGGAGGTTTGATTGATCTCAAAAATCAAAAGCTCGGTTGTTGATTTGGATTTCTGACTCGTTAAATGCGGTGGCAAGCGTTTTGTTTTAACTGTAGTTAGATAAAATTCGCCTGTCATGTTACTGAGAGAATCCTGACATTTTTATACACAAAATGTACTCTAGCTAGATGTTAATCAGATCAAAATGCGCAGATTGTTGTCGTTATGCCGCTGAGCATTCATAATCAAAACAATTAGGAAGCCGGAGACCGCTACCAATCTAATTTACTAGCCTCATAGGTGCTTTAATCAAGGCCTGCCACGTAGTGTAGGTTTGGCTGCTAAGGCCATTAATATATTTTGTAGATGCCAAAACATTTCAGAAATGTGTGTCGCTTTTCAATTCTGTTCTGTTTTCAGCTAAATTAAATAAGATAGTCATAATTATAGTCATCCTTCTACTATTTTAGCGGGCTTAAAAACCCATAACTTCTAAAAGGTAGTGACACATTAGCCCAACCACTAACTTAGGTAGACCGTTCTAAATTCTGATAATCTGTTACATTTGTTTCACTTTAGAGAAAAGGTTATTTCGTTTGTAGAAAAGTTGTTTTATCGTGAGGTCTACGATAAAACAAATTCTTTTTTTGTTCTGAAAGATACAATGCTCACAGCCACGGTGCCCTTTAGTTAGTTTGATGGTTGCGAAAGCCACTAAAAAAATCGTACGAGTAAATACTCATATAACCCTCAATCTTAAAACTGATGCTTTTCTCATCTCTCTCTGGTATAGATTTTAAATTTCTCAACCACTTTGCTCACTAAGTCTGTATACTAATGGCTCCGTTCAAATGGTATAAACAGAGAGGAGTGCTTTGAAGGGCAACAAATAGAGTCATAAGTTAGTAAAAGTTCTCAGCAGTAGTTCAGTCATCGACGCCGGCGAGTGGTTTCGAACGTGACTCCGCTTTAAAATTTACGACGACGCCCAGGGGCGATTCATTCACAATGTATGAAGCGAAAAATTGAAGTCCTCCCGGTTTTCGTGTAAATTATTCATATAAAATAAGGGAACGCCATGGACTCAAGCGGTGCAATACTGTGCAGCTGAGTTTGGCGCGAATCGCCAAATGTTAATGCAACTCGCACCCAGTGCTGGTGACTTATTGCGTTCTTTGATAAAATGCATTTTCATTTGGATGCAAACTTTTTGTTTAGTTAGGAGCAAGACGGTTTACAAACGCGTAAGTAGAACTTGCAAATAGTACTGAGCTACCGTTTGCACTATATAAATATCTTCACACTGCGTTTACAAATTCAACAACCCAAATACGCTTATGCCTTGCCACGTCTTATTGCAATGCAAATTTAAGCAAAATGTGAGGAATTTGAAACAAGATAGTTTGACTTCAGTCGGTACGGTACAAAACTACTATTTCAGTGAGAGAGTGCAAACAACCAGTAGCGTTTCACAATTAAACGTTTAAATTTTAAACTGTTTTAGCCAACTTGTTAATTTAGTTCTAGTGCTCCGCTCGAGAAGTTTCCTGATTGGTGCATGATTACGTTTGTTTGTGTAGGTACTGACGACGAGACACATGACTACGACTACCTGGGCGCGTGGGGCCCGCGCTTCGACAAGCTGGCCGACCTGTACGGGCCGGACCTGGACGAACAGCTGTAGGCGCCCCCGACCTGAGCCCCTGCCTGGGCGTCCCCCGCGCTAACTTAGTCAATTGTCTCCCACTATCGTACCCACCAACCGTTAAGCTGCTGTCACGGGAGCCGCACTCCCTCACCAATCCGCGGAGTTTCATTTTGTAAATACAGCGAGCCGACCACACTCAACACGGCCGCGATTTGTAACTCTTATCAATTTTATACGACTTTATTTGTAGCAGAATGTTTAGCTTAAGTACTCGTTTAAGATACCTAATTAATTGCGTCATTTTTATAAAGTTTAAAACGTATATCTTCACCAAATATTTGATATAAGTTTTTATTCGATAAGCCATATTATGAGTCAGTATTTTATTGGAAGTTACTGAGTCAAGCGGATTTCTGCTGGAGGGCCAGACGTGAATCTGAATCGTGGGTGTTTGTAGATAGTGTGCTATAAATGTGAATAATTTATACGAGTATTTTGTAAGTCCACAGCTTTACGTGATATCACATTACATATGGCCCTTAAGCATCAAATCAATATTAATCTAGAATAAAAGAATATGGTTATATTTTATATTAACAATAAAAATAGATAAAGCGGTCCATTCGGACATCGAGTTTATAATGCTCAGTTGAAATGTAAACAGGGGTATGTACATACGATATTATTGACAACTAACCCCTTATCTTTAGCTAAATATGAAACTATTGACATAATTAAACTCTAAATTGTAAGTGAACTGTACAGTAACTGGTGTTCCTCTCCTAATGTCTCCGTGTAGTGTTAGTTAACTAGAATTATCTGGAAATGACTACGGTCTACTTTAACAGTAGGGAAATTATATAGTCAAGGGTCGTGAAGATTTTTCAGTTGGATCGAATGTGTGCGAGAATGAGAATGTGTGGGTGTGCGAGTGAGACGGCGAGAGGTGAGGCGTGCGAGGTGAGTGAATGAGATGCCATTGGCGGACCGGCGGCTTCAAAGTTTGCACACACCTTTGACTGATATTAAATAGTTATAATCATTTTCTTTCTATTAAATACTTTATGTGTATTTTTGATCTCCCGTAAAATACTTAAGTACCTAGGTAGATTTAAAATTGAATCTCGTAAAGGATTATTTTGTAAGAATGATTATTATGTTTCTGACTCTGGAACTTAAGCCGTTTTCATAGTTAAAATTACTTTAACACAAAAATTCGCGCACAAGCAATGTTATCTGATACAGAACTAATAGCCACAATACTGTTTATAATCAAGCTCAAGACTGCGCGACGCATTAATTAAGGTTTTTTAATAATTTCGCCACTGCCATCTAGAAATTACCGTCGAAACTACAGACGCTCATGAAGCCTTCATCATTGAAATCCAGATATCGCTACAAGAAAAAGGCATAACTTAACACTCTTCTCTTCATCAATTCAGACTGGGAATCACAACCCTCAATACTCCAATTAAAGCCACTACTACGGATCTTTTAAGATGACGTGTTTTGTAAGTTAAAAGCATCGCTTTGAAGCCGCCGGTGCGAGTGGAGCCTGCGTGCGCGCAGCCGGCCGCCATATGAAAGGGACTGTGCCAATTTACTAGCATTATCGATGCAGCTAATGTCGGTAGTCTTAAGTGTTTGCACTTTATTTATTCGTATGTTTACATATAAATTTAGTCGCACCTAGGAAAATATCAATAACTTAATAAGAGTGTTGTGCTAGAGTATATTACCCTGTCGATATTGACGTGAGATAGTTATTCGAAACCGTTAGAAGTCACTAATTTATAGATTAATTTTTAAGAATTTATAATAAAATAATTTAAATAAAAGTGGTTCTAGAAACTGTCTCACATCGACATCGAATTACGATCAGTGTACATTTTAGATATACTGAATTGCGTTAAAATGACTGATTTTATTATGCGTTTGAAAGCCTAAGATTTAGTAGATTCGGTTGTTTAATTATAGACTTTGAATACCTTATACATTAAGGTCACCCTCTAGTTTGCACTGAAGACAAATATTGTTAAGTAATTCTCTAAAGTACATCCATATTAAAGCAATTCGCGTTAATTACTATTCGTATAAGTAGACATTGATACCTAGTTAGACTGAGGACGAACATCACGTTTCCATTATTTTATGTTATTTAATATCATTACACTGCCAGTATCGTACATATTATAGAAAAAATACCATAGTTATTTCAGTCCGATTTTGTATTTCAGTCTTATACAACGTATTTATATTGTAAGTTTTTGGACTATTTTATAAAACGTTTTTTTTTCCCTAAAGTGCTCTACTGCTCTCTAAACTTTCTTCCCCTCTACCTTAAGCTCTGCAATGTCTTTTATATATATACACTGTCAGTAAGCTAATGTCGCAGTTAATTTCCTAGTTGCTGTTTTTCATAACATTCCTCTATCTACTTTCTCACTAAACGCAAAGCACAGAAATTCTTTGCATAAATTTTGTAAACGAACAGTGCTCCTTCATCCGAGTATTAATATTACTTCTTAAGAGCAATATTTTATGAAACACAGCGCTGGAGCTGGCTTTTTTGCAGTACTCCCAAAAGTCTCCTTTGCCGTAAGTCGCTCGTCGTGGTTGTTCGTTTATTTACTGTAACATTATGAATGGTCACGGGGGAAAAAAGCGATATTCGCGAGTTATACCTCGGGAGTAGCGCCACAGCTGGTGCGGCCGCGGAGTTCTTTATGTTCGGATATTAACAACGAACGGTTGCACCGAGTGTTGCTACTTGCATTTCCTACAGCGTGAACACTCCAAAATATCACGTTTTTGACCCCTGTGACCGACGCTCATAGTTGCCCCCGTATATCTACGAAGCAGCTCGAAAGTGTTTTCATCCATTCAGCGAATACACGCAATAAAGCCACTCTGTGACAGCTTAATAGAAACGGGTTGAAAATAAAGTGTAAAACTATTAAAAAGTATCTCAAACTTATGCAAGACGATAAAGCGACGGCGACTTTACTTACTTTCGAAACTTTTTATCATGTTAAGTGAGGATCTAAGCAGACCAAAGACTAGTTCTTGCTGGCCTCGATCGCGCTGTAAAACAATGTGAAAATTATTATGTTTCTTACTTAGAAGCTGACAATTACAAGAAAATTTATAAAAAGCATGATAAAATAAACGTTTCTTCAAATCGTGACAGAAACAACCTAAATTCATTTTTACGGCACATTAACATTACTAAATAAATGAAGCGCTTTCGAGGTCTGTACTTCAATAGGTAATCTTTTCACGATGCGTACAAAGGCAAAGTAAATTTCAGATAAAGTTTAGCATGTCATCTTTATTTCAATATGTGTACCTACATGACAAACAGACAGCAGAGCACACAACCCCAGTACAAATGTAACAAATCGCTGGTGCGCCTACGCACCCCGGTGCACACAAGTTTTATTTTAGACATTAATTATTATATATTATAGGTATGTTTTGTTTCAACTGTGATTATTTAGTTGTACAACTCTGATGATTACATAAAAGAAAGAATAAAAACATGTAAAAAATATCGTCTTTTATTTCAATACCTACACATTTCGCCCGCCTAGAACCGATTTACCTAACAAATTATTTGTGTGTACCTAAACCTAACAACAACACCTATCTTCGGTGACTACCCTCATTCCAGGAATAAAGCTAAATATAGGATCAGCTCCACGATTCAGAACAAAGTAATCGAATGTTCTAATTAAGTACAGTAAATGACTCGCTTAACGGTAGCAATCAATATTTTTCTATGTTAAAGCCTTTAGTTCATAAATAAGAATCATAAATGTTAAAATGTGCATGAAAACATAAGTTTGTAAATAACTTGCCTAATTATTCCAAAAAATCTTACAGTGCCCTAGCAGGGTTCATGTGTATGTACTATATTTTTATTTAAGACCTGTAACTTACCACATGAAGCATCGAATAAATGAATTATGAATTAGTTTTCATAAACAGAAATAAATACACTGCCCGTACCTACTTAAAAAATTAAAGAAAAATAAAGAAAATAACCGAATCGGTCGATAACTTTGTTCTGAATCGGCTTAGAGCTGGCCTACTTTACTGATTCAGGCCTCATTTACTATGTTTAGACACGTTTTTATTTAAGTTCGTAAGTAGTATGCCCAGATAGATATGTATACTACCTGCTGCGATTAATAGGTTCTTTTCAGAGTAAATATTCAATATACATTTAACAGAAGACACACCAACAAGATTCCTACGTCAAAAATATACTGATTACGTACATAGGTGCGTAGCGATAAACGACTTTGTTACGGGTTACGAGTTACATCTACATATCTCACTCACTCTAACATTACCGTAGATGTATTTTAACACCGGCAAAATGAGCTGTCAGAAAAAAAAACTAGTAATTTTAGAAGAAATTTTTTTCATCAGAACTGACAATTGAACTCTCTCCTTCTCTCTGACAATTGAACTCAATTTTTATGATATTTCGGTTTTTTTTTGGTGTTGAATGTGTTAGGTTTTGGGTGAGTGTAGGGCTTATTATTAACTTCGTAATAATGTTTATTCTAACACGGCAAAATTACGGCGAAATGCTTCAGACGAGCTACTAACCAGTTAGTATATTTTTCGGCGTGTGAAGAGCTGCATCCGAAGTTAAGAGCCTTTTGAATCTCAATCTAGGAAAGGGTATTTTAAATATCTACTGTTATTGTTATTTTTTTCATAACTAATAATTGCACAAACTGGTCCAATAAATATAACCATAATAATAAAAGCACAAAAGCCACTTCTTTCATCATCACAGGTACAAACAACTCCTATAGCAGCCGACGGAACCAAACCCGCCGTAATCATTATGAAGGAAAGTCTCTCTTAGAAGATAAGGCTTTCAAGCTTCAATAGGTTGAATAATAGCAAAATATTACCTTTTAGAATAAGTTTTAATTATAGGTATGACAGCCGCTAGCGACCGCGTTAGCGGTTTTCTATTGGTTAACGGTTCAGCCCCTCGTGATTAGGAATGGAATTAAAAATGGCATACTATTCTAAGCTCAACTATCGCCGTTTACGTGACGGAAGCTCATGGTAGACACCGGGTGATTATCAAATAACTTCAGAAAACGATATGGCATACTCACTAAGTGATGTAGAAACTATCTGAGCGAAATTAAATTTATTTAACTAACTTTCATTTAAAGGTCACCATACAAATCACTCGAACGGTCAGTATTTTATGTATGAAAAGCCTTAAAATTAAAGTTAATTAAAAAATCTAGTTTTCGCTGACTGATCAGGGGTTTAGGGTGGATATGGGTGTTTTCTGGTTTTTTAATGTATGCGGGAGTTTTTTTTATCTTTAATCAATGCAGGTATGTACCTATTTCGAGGTTTTTTTTCCACTGCTCTTTGTTTTTTTTTGCAATAACTACTTTAACAAAATACCTCGGTCTTGTTGATCTACCTCTTCACAAGTTCAAGTCTACAAAAGCAAAGTTGATAAAACAAGGTTATTATAATGTGGAGGATTACTTGAACGACAAGAGTTTGTGGTCATAGTAGGAATAATCTGCTCCTCTGACAATATTTTTGTGAAAATATCTCATTTGAAAAATCAATTATAAATTGTTTGAAATCAGATCACTGTTGTCTGTCAAAAATAAAATTAAAATTACTTGAAACATAATTAATAAGGAAACTTGTAAATCAAAACTTCGAGATCACTCATTGGCTCTTAAAATTCAAGATAATTTGATTGAGTCTGAGATTGACATAGCTAATACATTTGAACACATTTTTTTCTAATATACCCATTGTAACTACAAGTACCTTAAATTCTAGTGCACCGCTAACTAGGTCCCTGCTCACATCTAGTGTTGATGAGTGCTCATTTCAGTTCAACTTAGTTCATATAAATTCTCATGACATAATCAAGGTGTTTATGGAACTTAATATGAAAAACACCGAAGATCTGTGGGGTATTTCGGTAAGTCTACTTAAATCAATCATAAATATCATCTCACCCCACTTAGCAGTACTTTTTCGAAGGTCAGTTTCCCAACTTAATGAAATTTTGTAAAGTCATCCCGCTTTTTAGATCTGGTAGCAAAAGTGACCCATCTAATTATATACCCATTTTTATACTACCAGCTCTTAGTAAAATCTTTGAAAAAATTATATTAAATCAGCTGCTTTCACACTTTACTTTAAATAAATTACTACATGAGAAACCATTT
Organism: Udea olivalis; assembly: GCA_947369235.1. NCBI lineage: Eukaryota > Metazoa > Arthropoda > Insecta > Lepidoptera > Crambidae > Udea > Udea olivalis. Next base: position 14,353,912 of record OX376343.1, read on the forward strand.
AGTTTTACTAAACATAGAAGCACTACTGATGCAGGTGTAGCACTTATCAAACACATATTTGATGCTTGGGAAAGCAAGCAGGATGCAAAACGAATATTTTGTGATCTTTCGAAAGCGTTTGATTGCGTGGATTATGTAATCCTACTGATTAAGCTGAGACATTACGGTGTTTCAGATATTTCGTCGAAACTTATACAATCTTATCTCACAGACAGAACACAAAAAGTGAGTATCAACGGAACCACCTCTTCCGGTGCCACCATTAGCATGGGAGTGCCCCAGGGATCGATATTGGGCCCACGGCTTTTTCTTATTTATATAAATGACCTTCCTTACTTTGTTAAAGACATTTGTGAAATAGTATTTTTGCTGATGATACCTCGTTGATTTTTAAAATCAACAGAGGTAAGCAAGCATTTGACGATGTAAATAATACTCTTTCAAAAGTACTATGTTGGTTCACAAGTAATAATTTATTACTTAATGCAAAGAAAACAAAGTGTATTAAATTTACTATGCCTAATATTAAACAGGTTGATAGCATTATCAACATGAATAATGAGAAATTAGAAATTACGAACTTACGGTATTTTTAGGAATTACTCTAGATTATAGGTTACAGTGGGGTCCACATATAACGGCTCTGGCAGGGAGTTAGTTCGACCGCTTGTGCTGTCAGAAAAATTAGACTCCTGACTGATATTGAAACTGCAAGACTAGTGTGTTTTAGTTACTTTCATAGCGTTATGTCGTATGGTCTACTTAACACCATTTTTGTACTCCAAAAAGAGCCATTCGGTCGATATACAACCTTAGGCCACGCGACTCGCTCAGAGAAGTATTTAAGAAGATTGATGTTTCAACTGTGCATGCTCAGTATATTTTCGATAACATAATGTATGTGCGCAAAAACTTGCATATGTTCAAAAAAACAGTGATACTCATACACACAATACTAGAAATAAAAACAAACTTATTACTCCAAGTCTTAGGCTACATAAGGTAGGAAATTCTTTTGTGGCACAATCTGTAAAATACTTTAACAAAATACCTCAAAGTCTTGTTGATCTACCTCTACACAAGTTCAAGTCTACAATTAAAACAAAGTTAATAAAACAAGGTTATTATAATGTGGAGGATTACTTAAACGACAAGAATTTGTAGGAATAATCTGCTCCTCTGCCGAAATAATGTATTTTTATTGTTCTTTTGACTGTACTCTGAATTTATTTGTTGTAAAACAAAACAAAGTTCAAAAGAGTAACTATCGAGTTTCTTGCCGGAGCCTTCTCGATAAAAAGCAACGTCCGAACCGGTGGTAGATTCGCATTATGTTTATTTAGGATATGCAATATTATTGTATCATTTTATTTTCGTCTGTTATTGTTTAGATATATATTTTTTGTGTGAATTTGAAATTTCATAAGTGCTTCTTTGTTAAAGCTTAAGTAAATAAATGTTTTTTACTTTACTTTACTTACTTTGTTCCAACTCTGATTGCAATTAAACTTTGAATACAGGGAGTTTTCGGTAAATTTACTTTGGTTATAGAGTTTGAATTTTTTTTAAAAATGTTTTCGGCCGCCATCTTGGATTGAAAAACGGGTTAAGTACTACTTACATCACTTATCTACTGAGTATGCCATATCGTTTTCGGAAGTTATATGATAATCACCCGGTATAGGTTTTGTTGTGGTCCATCATTAGGCCTGTCCTTTTATATGGCAGTGAAACATGGCCGTTACTAGAGCGACACAAGCAGGAGCTGCGCGTCACGGAAATGAAGATGCTGCGGTGGATGTGTGGAGTCTCACGCAAAGATCGCGTGCGGAACACCCACATCCGCGGCAGCCTTCGTGTTCGTGACATCGCAGACAAGCTGCAGTAGAGCCGCCTTCGTTGGTATGGTCATGTGACGGAGATCGACAAACTACGTGGGCAACAAATGTCTGGCCATGCCGCCCCCGCCAGATACCGGTAGAAGAGGTCGACCCAAGAAGCGGTGGCTCGACGTCGTTAAGGGTGACATGCGTGCCAACAGACTCACCACTGAGAATGCACAAGACCGCGCGAAGTGGGCCAAGAAAATAAGAAAGGCGGACCCAGGGACCCCACACACCCGTGTGGGTTCACAACCGGGATAGACCGCACGGATGGTGATGAGGATGATGATGATAGGTTCTGTTGTGGTCTATTCACTTACCCATTTAGGCGATTACGAAAAAAAAAACCTATGCATTCAGAAGCTGCACTCTAGGGCTATTGCGGTTTCCTAACCTGCTGTGGATATACAGATGTATAAAAAGCTAAATCAAAGCGGTTGGAGTCGAGAAATAGCTCAATTTTTCAATGCCCTGTATACCATTTCTCTTCGTTCAAATAGCAAAGAGAACAAAAGCTCGCCGAACATTTTGTACTTTGTCATAGTAGTTTATTTGATAGGTGGTTGATAACTTTCTTTGTCCAGAATATATTCAGGTGGCCCTAAGTGACGGGGGACTAGAAATAATTAACACAAATTGATCGCTTTGAAATATTGATGTACAGAGGCGTTCACATCAACCTTTACATAATAGGGGCACCTTATGCTACTGACCTAAGACCTATTTTGCAATGGTTTTGTAAAGGTTGATGTGAACGCCTCTGTACTAGCTTACCGCCCGCGGCTTCGCCCGCGTGAACATCGCTACATATTACAGCCAAATTACATAAAATGATTGTGAATTGTAGCCTATGTGTTATTCTGATGTGTAAGCTGTATTACTGTAAAGTTTCATCTGAATCCGTTAAGTAGTTTTTGCGTGAAAGAGTAACAATTATAACAAAATATATATTTATATAATATTAGTAAGAATACAAAACCTACAATCCACACACTTCCACCCTGTACATATACTTACTTAATTATTTCTAAAAGTTTCGTTTTGACACATGAATGTTCGTCTTCAGTGAAAATCTAAATCACGACTTTCGCAGCTGCGTCGCCCATGGGAGCACTTATTTTAAATAAAATTTATATAGCCAACATATTCTGGTCTATCTGCATCGGAACTCAAGTGTCTTGCTATGAGTTGATAGTGACTTATATATTCCAAAGCGCTATTTGTAACATTATTAATAGTCATTATGAACCGTCAAATTGACATTTTAAAGTGGCCAACCATTTTAGCCAATAGAAAGTCACTGGTCATGAGCCGCTATTTGCAATCGTTAACAGACCAACTCAATGCACACCATTCTTGGAATATCTTACTGATCGTAAAGAGTGCACAATGACTTATATTTATCGCATATAGTGAAGAGTCGTTCAAATGACTAGTCAAAATACTTAAATAACCTATGTTATAACTTCTGGCTAAGGGATTAAACAGTCGAAGAATATTTTACTTTATTTTTTTCGGTGAAGCAAGTCCTAAAAGTCAGTAAAAGGACTTTGTTTCCGAAACTGAAAAAAAACCCATTAAAAACAGAACTTTCACGGCCGTTTGTACTAGATATGCTACCACTAATGCTGATCTAACGATTAAGAGTACGTGTATGTTCTACCTACACCAACAAGTGGGTTGAACAGAATAGCTCATCATTAATAACTTTTCAATGTTTTTCCTTTATGTGTATTGTAATTCAATGCTTATAATGAAGATACAAGGGTCTTACCCGTAATAAGCCGTTCACAACACTTTATTGCTCTTTGACATACGACCTATTTTTTTTTTTCTTTGATTACCTTTTTAATGTTGAAATTATTTTCCAAATACAATTTGTTAATGATTATTGTTTTTTTATTATTGCGGTAGCACAAACCTATTTTTCTACTTTGACTATTACTTATATCAATTATGATGACATGATCGCGAAACACCAATGCAACCAATTAGGAATTAATTTTAAAGCGTTAGGTAATCGATATTGAGTTATTACACGAGCGGGCCCAAGCGCCGCTCTGAACAGTTAAACTACCCACCTGCGGCAGATTATTATAAATTTTCGAGTTGCAGCACCGCCTGTATTGTGCAGTACCAACACACACATGCACACACACGCATACACACACACAGAGACACACAATCACACCACACATTCGGCACCGTATCTATTGTCTCTGTATTGTATTACAATTATTACACTACACAATATATTGAATCACTCGCTATTTATTTTTATCTATACTATAGTATTTATGATACTTATATGTATATGCACACACGTAAGTATGTCCGCCGCAAATATACGTGCGTCATCTCAGTCTGGGCCTACTAAAATCAGCGTTTGGGCCCAGAAAGCCCAGGCTATGCTGAGTGAGGTAGGTCCATTTGTCTTTTTGGGCATCGGGACACCGCTGTCTGATGGTTCTGTTTTATGTTTTGTTGTAAATGCCTACTCCTTTTGTGTATACTTTATAAATGGTAATGTAACGATGTCCTCAAAGTTAATAAATGTTTTTCTATTTCTATATCTAATTGCCAAAATCAGTTATAAAAAGTGAAATTTGGAAAAGCTAAAGTTAAAACAGTTGAAAAGAATCTTTTACTAATAAAAGAAAAAAATGTCGCCGTTCCACGGCAGCTCAATTCACTGAACAAGAAAAAGTTGAAAAACAATTCGCTTAGAGTTTGCTGGGTAATCTAGATGTACAACGAACAAAAGACATCGTGGACTGAATGGTCTTTATTATCTTAAACACATTTGTGCAAAAATAATGCTCATAGTTTTCGTTGTTTTGCGAACTTTTTAAAATAACTGTTCCCTCTACCCGCAGAATAATTCGTGGACCTTCGTTCGTCTGTAAATATTCTTGTAAAGTCGTATCATCATCGTCACTAAAAGTCATAAGACATAGGACTCCTCCATAGATTTGTTCATGTCGGCAATACTCGTAAAGCTTTGAGTGCCAAGTGCGAGTTGCACAAAGAGATTTGGTTCAAATCTCTTTGTGCAACTCTTGTATGGCATCGAGTTGATCAAGTCAGCTCTATCTAGTGGTAAAATGTTGCTCGATTTTTGAACTTCCTCCTCCATGTATGTACAGCACATCATCATCATCATCATCATCCGTGCGGTCTATCCCGGTTGTGAACCCACACTGGTGAGTGGGGTCCCAGGGTCCGCCCATGTATGTACAGCACGACTTTGTTGAAAGTAAAGTTACAATATTTTCAAAACAAAATGTGCAATGTATGCACAATTGAGATAATTTCTTATCTGTCAAAATCGAATGGAACACTCCGGTACAAAATTACGAAGTTTTGTGAAACTTTAGCTGAGCCCCTCTATTAGTGACTTGAGAGAACTGTTGTGTAAGTGTGAAGCTTATGCTGTGCAGCACGGCCTGAGGTACAATGAAAAGAAGAGTGAGTTCTTACTATTCAAGGGTAAAATTAAAGAACCGGCCGATGTACCTCCTGTCCGTTTAAACGGCGTACCTCTGAAGCGTGTGTCACAGTTTAAATATCTCGGCCATATTGTGATGGATGACCTGAGGGACGTAGAGAATATCGAGAGGGAACGCAGGGCGCTGTCAGTTCGAGGTAATATGTTGGCTCACACCTGCGCAGTGTGGTCCAACTTCACGCTTGGAACATACAGTGCCCTGCGTGTCCAATACAATAACACCTTCAGGGCCTTGTTGCGGCTCCCTCGATTCTGCAGTGGCATGTTCGCAGATGCTGCCGTTGACAACTTATATGCCATTATGCGCAAAAAGAGTTTGTCACTAGTGCGCAGGGTTAGGGAGAGTAGCAACGAGATCCTGAGCATGATTGCGGACAGGATGGATGCCGCTCTATTCCGGCGGTTTACTGACTTGCACGTGCTACGTGCAGGTCAGTGAACCGTAGGCCTGCCGGCGGTATTCGTACTGTCTGCAATAACATTGTTTATTTCTTTCATAAGTTGTTTATTACTAACATAGTTTTATACGTTGTTCGTTACTAACTTTTGTATGGACTATTGATTGTCTGAAAATAAACATTTTTAATTTTTATTTTATTTATTTAGAAGGGTAAAACGGACACAAAAACTAGTATGTTATAGATGGTTTTCATATATTTTATTAAGTAGTGAAAATATGGTTATTGGAATACCTAAAAATCAACACCAATTTCGATCAGTGAGTATGTTTTTTTAACGAGTGCGCAATTTCACGTAACTACGTGTTCGACGAACTGGAGTAGGGGGCCAGTTTCTTTTTAATGTTTTCATTTTATAAGTGGCCAGGCGCATGCAAGAAGTTTGCAAACGCCTGGTCGCCACAAACTCCTATGGAATCTTTTTGTGCCACTGGCACCAGGCTCTCTCAGCAGGCTGTATACAGGGCGTGGTAAACGATGGTCATTCTACCACCTGAATCTGCCAGTGGCAGAGTGGCAACAGCGCCCAGCCCGTATAGCTCCTAGAGTGAATTGGAGTAAGTGGTGATTGCTTTTAAATTGTCATCGTGAAATCAAATCAACAACAGTGTTTTCATAATTTAAAAAAATGTTAAGTTATTTTTCAAACAAAGAAAGTACTCGAACAAAATAAAAAGTTAGGTGGCAAGTAAAGTAACTTACCAGCAATTTTTTGAGCAATTTGTCCTCTTTTATAATTCTGTAAAGTAAAATAAAGGAATCGTAAGTATCTAAGTATACCTTTAACCATCACAATTTACTATTACATTGAAAAATATATTCGGTTATAGTAATTTGTGCTAAAACATATTCAAACCAGCACAAACCTGACGATCCCTACAAGGACGCTACCACGCCTTCTGCGCTGAAGGGTAAAACCAACAGAATAGGAAATAATCACCGCTTAAATTCCGTTTCAGTTGGCGTACAGCTTGAATCGTCCTGTTTGTCACGAGCTAATGAACCAAACCCAGACCAATGTAAACATTCATTTTGTTAATCGTCGGTAATTAAATTCAATAACGGGAGCGCGCAGTTGAAATTAATAGGTAAGTAGATAATACTATACATAGGTATAGGTATACTCGAATGCAATAGTACAGCATTAACCCATTAAAAATCTTGTTGGAGTCGGCACAATGAAGTTGAAAAGGGCCGGTTAGCGCCGCAGCCGAGACGGGACTCTAAATATGTACTTGTCACAATGGCTTCGTGTAAACGCAGTACTGACGCCAGTAACGCCCGCGTGACCAAGACCGGAGTCGGAGACGCGAGACACCCAAGCCTACCTCTCTCCTATCTCGGTATCCGCGCCAATCAAACCCTGTAGATTTATTATTATAATTTTGTCTTAACTAACTATCTATTGTGCACGGTGACCGAGAATGTATTTCGGCTTCCGACACCAAAGACCACGCTTCTCTGTTCTGGACTAGGTGCCGCTAGGCAGTTAATCGTGGGATCAGATAATTCTTTCCCCTCTTCATGTGTCAGAGTAACCTTAGCTGTTCAACAGGGTGACAGACAACCGCTTTGTTCTAATTAGGTTTTTTTCACTGCGCGATCTGCAAACCTCTCAACTGGGTCGAGACAGCAATGTTATTCGTTTTATTTCCTAAATAATGTTGGGTTCGTGCTTTCAAAAACCAACCATTATTTTGCTATATAAATCAAAGAAAACATAATGCAAATATGGTACCGGCTATTTATCAATTGCAACTTAATAGTTCCATCGAGAGATTGCGTACATACGCGACTGTTTTTAAGTGAAAATTCTATGCAGAATTTCAGGCAGCAGTCAGAGTACAACCACACGAATACCTACGTAACAAAACGCACAAGCTTCGCTGCGCCTCTAACGGCGTCAGTGGTAGGGACGGGACGAGCTTCACCGATGGACATCGAAAGTATTACTTCCTTCCATCACAAATACCCCATGGACGCCCAAAAAGTGCTCAAAACAAAACTTAGCACTCAAACTCAAGCACTCGTTAATTAAATTATGACAATTTCATAGTGTCACATTTAATGTCGTAACCACCAAGTGCTTGCATTGAAAATGAAAAACAACCCTAGGGAATTAAGGTTGCTTTTCGAATATGTTATTTATAGGGTAAGTATACTGTGTCTTGCGTGTCCAACGACACGACACTCACACATTTGAACACTTTTTGGGGTAGATTTTTTTCGTAATGGTGTATCTTGGGTATTTATGATCTCCCCCCCACAAGCCTTCGCCTTGTCGTGGCGGGGGGCTTAGTACTGGTGGCAGCCGCGAACCACCGGGAAGCTAAGAGGGCTCAGGCGTGGCGGTGCGGTGGACTTCCATCCCACCCACTGCCTGCCACGGGGCGTGGTGTTGGTATGGTGCCTGCCTCTGCCACACGCCTGAAGGGGCGCCCACGAGCACAGCGCTTTAGGCTGCGAGGTGGGGGCCGCGATCTAGGTATGATTGATTCCCAAAGAACTTTTCAAGTTCCTATTCTATAACTTTCTGATAATTCATTCAACACTCTTTGCTAATTGAAATCAAATCAACTTGTTTACAGTACCTACTTACTTGCGGTTTAGCACATTCATGTACCCATCTACTGCATGTTTTTTTTGCTGCGAAATACCGCACTCAATTCAAAGGATAAGCCAAAGTTTTTTTCCGACGCTGATTTATGTTTCGAGTTAAAGATTAACTGAACGTATGTATTTTCCTCACATAAGGCCAAATCCAGTTGATTTTTGGGAGATTTTACTTTTTGAATCAAGCAAAGCAAGATTTACGAATAGGGTGCAGCACAATATTGTGTGAGACTTCAACAAATGGTTAGTTCTAATTGCGTGGATAGGAACGATTCCGAAAATGATGACTTTGCTGAAAATGACGGTAGTTGATTACTGAGAAAATAATGTAGGTAGTTTGTGACATTTAATATCTTAATATCCGTGATCATAAGTCTCGACTGCTAGAAAGGAGTCAAAACGCGGGGTTAAAATGCAAAAATATGAATCCGCGAGTAAAACTTGGCAAGTGTTTTATCACGAAAGTTTTCGCGTAAATATCAGAAAACAATACACGATTCAAAGTTTATTGAGCATTCACCGATATTCTAATATTTTCATCGTAGCTATTACCCATCTCTAAACAAAACCACTCTTTGTTACAACGTTGGTGATCCCAGGACCAGTGTTGCAGTGTTTTAGCGCCTAATAGCAGGTACGCGGCCTGAATGCGTTTTTGAAGGATACAAAGGCGAAAGCTTTTTGGCAGTGAGGTAGTTCGCTACATCGGTATTGTTCATTCATTACCATACGAACGGACTCCAAAATGTTTTCAACTGCAAGGTAAGCATATTGTTGTATTTGCGAGCAGTTAGAAATCTCTGAAGCCAAAAAAGCTCACTTTCCTCTGCTTATGCAGACGTATAAGTTTTCCGCTTTTAAAACTTACGAATTTTAGGTTAGATTACGATATGAATGCGAAATAAGATATCTTATAAAGTAAGCGTGCCACTGCTGAGCAAAGGCCTCTCATCATTGAACTCAAGTAATCGCTACAATTGATGGGTATTGCCAACTGCTAGTTAGTGATCACAAACCCGGGCAGTGTTCCCCGAAATCCGTAAACACACCTCACACGACCAGTGATTTGAACCGACTCCGAATTTCACGCCGTCGAAATCCTAATTATTTATTATTCCAGACAACCCCGCAGCTACACTCCGTGCATGTACGGCACCCTTTATAGTCAGACAAAGGCAACTCCTGCCTGCCTGCCTGTTAGTGCTCACTGCTCGCTCGGGTCTGCCAAGCGATTCCAATACCTTTGGAACTTCCTCTAAGCTACACCAACTCAAACTCAGCGTAATGCATTAAGCGAAAATGTCTGTTTCTAACCCCTAAAGCGTCTGGGAACATATTACACACAATCTGTTTATCTCTCACACTAGATTTAAACCAAAATATGGCTTTACAAACCAATAAATATATTTCGTAAAAATACAACAATTCGTGGTATCAGACTCATAACCTTATTTCTGAGACAATGCCTATTTGACTCAACTTCAAACGGAAAATCAAATCGAATTTTACTGACCCGCTGCAGCACAGAAGATTGCATATTAATTAGAAATGAGAATGCAGATCTTATCTCAGAAAGCAAATAAGAATTTATAAGGCCTTAGATTTAATAGAATGTCTCCTTAAAAGTCCGGTTCTGACAAGTTTTCGATCAATCTAACAATTTTATTACAATAACACGTTATTAATTATATTATTACGTACGTAGATACGTCAGTTACGTACTCACTAATTGATGACCGTCTATCAAATTAATGAATAGGAATGTTGACGGATTGATTACAAAGTGAATCACAGAATCACTACATATTACATGACATGACATTCTACCTATTGTTATCTACGTCACATGCTCGGTTGAAAAATCTGTTACCTGAAACCCAATTTCTAATGGAACAGTAACATATTTCGTCTAATTTAAAACTAATAAGGATTTAAAAAAAATCGAGGATTTTAAACAAATGTTGTCTATAAACATTTATATTAAAACTAAACCATTACATACTTTATCGACCACTATTCTGAATTTACTTAAGAAAGCTATCATTGTAGCAGCAAGAGCGGGTATTGTGAGTATTGTGACAATAAAAAAAAAGTTACAGACTAAAATTTATGGAAGTGGTAATTAGTATGGCTTGTGTAATAATTTGTGACTCACCATGTTTTGTTTGTAAGTAAGTACTTTAGATTTCAGTGTATTTCTCTTATAAGTGAATTATTGTATTCTTTTAGAGAAATAAATGTCTTAAACCTAAACCTAAAACAAATGTTGTGCCTCAACGACTTTTGTTATCATAGAAAACACAAAAAAGATACATTAAAAGGATAGACGGTATACCAAAAAGTAGATGCGTGAGTGTCTAGCGCCGCGGGCCTCCTCCTGCGGCTGCTGCGGGTGAGGTGCCCGGGACTCAGTAATAACGTAAACGCTCGTTGACACCGTCAAAAGGTTAGTACGTCTACCACGAGTTGTCATGTCATATCATGTCAAATCCCAATACAATTTTTTACGCGAACGATGACGTAAATTTAAAGTGGCAACTCGTGGTAGACGTACAGGGTCTCTTTTCCAGTGAGGTAAGGCTTATACGCCTATAAACGAGGAAACTGGAACCCACTTCACGACTTTGACCTCACTGTCACTGGTGGGATTGGATGCAAGCAAAAGCCTTGTCCAAAGTTTACCTTACTGACCAAACTTTCATTGGATATCATTTATTTGTTTCTCGTGTAAAGACGCTTATAGATAAGCTTGCAACAGAACACCTAACCCGTTGAAGTTGTCGGCGCAACGTTTGCATTAAATGAGTCCAGTTCCATTAGATAATTTTACATATTTGTCTTAAAACATTGATAAATTATCGATATTTATCCCCAGAACCTTCACCTCATCTAAATTTGGGACAGCCGATTAAAAGCTTACTAATCAATCACCTAACAATTAGTCCCATGGATCAATCTCCAATAAAGTGTAATCTTCTTGGATTAGGAAATCAAATTCAAAGACTAATTAATGTTTTCATGAGCTTTTCGTACAAAAATACGGCTGTCTGACTGACTGTGTATGAAAGCCTCAAAATAAAAGTCGGTTAGACAATTCTAATGCTCACTTAGATAGTATGTACATCAGCTACCCAATATATCACATCATTTTCCTAATAGTGCCACTAGTGGAACAGTTCTACTTGTGGAGGCAGACGTATGTGTGCTTCCACTAGTAGATAGATACTATTTAGTAAATAACAAGCTACTACAGAGTGCGGTTCATAAAGTGCGGTGTTCAGTACAGTTCGCAAGTCGCAACCACGCTGCACGCGGACGCTGTTTAGTGGGTAAATAACTAAGTTAGGTCGATAATCAACACACGAAATCGGGAATTTCATTCTCATTTCACTGGCTGGAAATAAATAACACGATAGGTATAGCTTATCTTAGCTGAAATGACGCGCCCATCCACCGCATTCACATACAAATCTATTTTTTTAATATAGACGCAATAAATATGAACATGCTACTGTAATGGTCGTTGAATAGCCGGCTTGGACTCTAACTTAGGAACACGCGTGGTGTGGTCGCAAGAGTACACTCGGCACATCTAAATCAACTACAAGTGTAGTGGGGCGCGTCATTTCAAATAAGACAAGCTCTACCAACCGTTGTAAAAACTTTAAAATAACAGTGTTTTTTTTTCAAACGGTGATTGCTTTTCTATGTTGATTGGATACAATGATTTTATTTATATTATTTAAGTAGAATTTTAAATGTAGACTCTCCTTGTTCAGCGCGACTACCATGAGTTGCCAATTTAAATTTACGTTATCGTTCGCGTGAAATATTTGTATTGGGATTTCGTTAACGTAAATTTAAAATGGCAACTCATGGTAGAAGTAGGTACTGTACGTCTACTACGTGCGCACTTTAAGTTTCCGGAATCAATAAAAAAAATATACTATTAATGGTCAAAAATGAATAGCATGGCAACAAGTGATGCGGTCCGTTTTTTGAGCATCGGTCAAACTGTGTAGGATCCATCGAGAACACAGCTTTCTCACACCCAAATGTTTGTGTAGGATTGACTGTATTTGCCTCATGCCTATGTCCAAAGATCTCCGGATCTCATGGTAGGTCACATGCCTGTCTGTTTCAATCATACGGCGCACAGCATCGATGTTCCTGTTATTCACAGCGGTGCACGGGCGACCTTCACGAATTTCATCATAAAGATTGACACGACCGCATTTGAATTTTGCAAACCAGCTATAAATGGTCGTCTTGCATGGTGCTTCTTCGCCAAAAGCAGATTGAAGCCGAACGAGCCTCTGCTGAGCTGTCAAATCATCAACAAATCATGCAACGAAAATTTTCCCGAGTTAAATTCATTTTATTGTATAACGCGATTTTTTAAATGACCAAGTGAATTTTTTTTAGCATTAAACAATGCTCTGTTTTCCACACAAAGATAGAAACTAGAAAAATTCGACCTGGTCCTGGGACTCAAGCGGGATTCGAACCCGCAACCTTTCACAACCTGGCGAATTTATCTAGTGTATTTTTACGGTGTAAGCCAACGTTAGTTCATCAATGTTAAAGGCAAGCGCCTTTAACATCAGGTCAGTTAACGGCCTCGGTAGCTCAGTGGGAAGAGCAGTCACCCGGATTGTGAAAGGTCGCGGGTTCGAATCCCGCTTGAGTCCCAGGACCAGGTCGAATTTTTCTAGTTTCTATCTTTGTGTAGAAAACAGAGCATTGTTTAATGCTAAAAAAAAAGCACTTGGTCATTTTAAAAATTGCGTTATACAATAAAATGGATTTAACTCGGGAAAATTTTCGTTAAAATTCAATGTGAAAACAATTGACAATCAGATGAAACAACGTGTATTCCACGGCTAAAGAGATCTATTTTCGAATGTAGTAATAACTTTTTCAATATTGTTTATGTAAGTGGCCTATTCCAGAAACTTTTAGTGTGACCTATGTAGGCTATGTATGAGTTTCACGCTCAACTGTAGTAGTTAACTACAAAATTTGTATGCCTTTTTCAGTTCATTATTATCCACTAAATGCGTTGTCACGAAAACCAAAACATATTCTTTACTACATACACTAGCGAATATCGTTGGTGTAAGCTCATGGTAGGGGGTAGGGGGGTACAACTTCTGTGTTTATTCTGTGCTGCAATGAAAAAGACATAAATACAAAAACTATAAAAAAAAGCCAGACATGTACGGAGCGGATCACAAATTTCAGGTATGTTTTCGGACACCTGCATACCTTTTTAGTCGTATAACCCTAAAATGGATAAAATTATGAGGTCAGACTAAGTGCTCGCGTAGTGCCAGTAATAAAGCGGAAGAAATCTAATTTTCTGCTGGGCTCTAAATAATAATAATGTGGGAGTTGCCCTAAAAATATTTTCGTTTGACAAACATTTTCGGTACCACCATTCCCCTATATTCAGTGGTTTTGGTTACCAAGGTACTACATTCACTCGGAAACGTTCAAAGCACTCACTGTGGTTACTTGATAAACCATTTAAAGCTTTTCTACTGGAAATACGCAAAGTTTCCTGCAGCTGTTAACAAATTAGGATTGTATCACTTCATAAACGTTTTTTTACTTCATATAACTGACAGACTATTTGATGTCCATGCATTTTAAGTGGTTTTCAGTAGGTTTATTTCCTTCTAATATGTGTAAAAGGCAGCTATTAAACGACGGACATTGCACAAAAAGTACCATAGCTTGATTTAATAATTTTTAAGTATTTACATTTTTCAGATTTTTTTGTGCTAACAGAGGAATTCTGTGAATGCTGACAGTAACACGTGTCCACACACATTCATTTATAATCATTCATTTTTCAGGTAGCGAATAATAAAGTTATAGTTGATCTATTCTAATATTTTAAATAATATTTTTTGATAATATTGAATGGGCGACGAAACTACTGGAACAATTTACCTACATTATCAGCGAGTAATATATACCATGCTTTACTTTTAGGCCGTCCACTGCGTTAAGCGGGTGCACGGCGCGGGCGCCCGCGGTGCGTGCTGTTTCTTGTAATCTCATAGATCAGCGCTGCGAGCAGCGGGTCCCCCGTCGCACGCGGTGCGGGCGGCGGAACACGCCCCGCGGGCGACGGGTGTCCGTGTGACGGAGCACGCGAGCGGAGATGTTTCTAGAGCACCGTTGCGTTATCCGTGCTCACGTTCCGTGATTGTACAGTCTTTTTCATAATTTGATAACAATGAGTATTATTGACAAGGAACGTGTCATTTTAGAAGTCCAATGTCGCCCCGTTTTATGATATCGACTGTACACCAGCGCGATCAAAATTGTACTGGCGGCGCTGCGAGAGGCGGGAGTCCGTCGCAGGCGTCCGCGACCGGTTAAATTTGTCCGCGACGGAGCACGGCGCGGGTCCCCGCGACGGGCACCCGCGACTAACGCCCGCTTAACGCAGCGGACGGCCTAAGAGATAGTCTACGCGAGCGGAGCCGCTGACGGACAGCTAGTGTATTAAATATAGATACGTTCACTGCAAAACACAATGATGTTACTCAATAAATGCATCTGCGGTTCTGCTAACCTAATTTAACATTATAACTTATCGACAAATCTTATCAAGTGTAGCTCACTATCACGCGCTGCACTCAACACCCAGGAGGTTCGGAGTTCGGCGCCACCAACTTGGTGTTATTTCAGGAAACGGCGCGAAGTTTGCGTCTAAATCATACACTTTGGAGCAAGTGCAGGCGTCGGGGCCCATCAAATGTTCACCGAAATTTACTTCAAACAAATAGTGCTGCGTTTGCCACGAAACAGTCGCCATTCCAGAAATGTCTGTCCCAAGGGCGCGCTATGTGCCTAGCCCACTGATGCCGCTTCAACTTGCTTATTCTCTGGGCTACGTCGGTGACCTCATGTAAAAAAGAAAAATACCAGAAATACGAGTATAATATTAGGTTGGGAAAAAAGTCTTTTCGCGTATAGTAGGTACTCGTATGTATGAACTTGTAATAAAATCTCTTTGGCTATATGTATTTGGCTGGTTTTGGTATCTTTAAAAGTTTTAATATAAAGAAGATAAATCCAAATTCAAATTAGGAAAATGTGTGATTTTCATTTGTTTTTCGTACTGTCAAGATGAATGATATAAATATAATAATAATAATAATAATCTGATGAACTCATTCGGTACATTTCAAAATTTTACTACAAAAAAGGTATAAATGCAACGCAAGCCGCGAAAAAAAATTGCTGTTTATGGACCTAGTGCAGTGTCTGTGAGAGTATCACAATTTGGTTTGCAGCAATATCGGCGTATTAGTAACAAAACAGTTTTGGCGCATTTGAAAAAAACTAGGTAATATTAGGAATATGGTGATATTTGGATGCCTAACGAGCTCACTGAAAGAAACCTAATTAACCGTGTACTCATTTGTGATTCTTCATTACGACGTAATGAAACCGAACAATTTTTGAAGAAGCTGATAACTGGTGATGGCAAGTGGATCACGTACGACCAAAAAGTCGTGGTCAAAGGCCGGTCAGGCTTCACAGACTGTGGCGAAACCCGGGTTAACTCGCAACAAGGTGATGCTGTGTGTGAGGTGCAATTGGAAGGGCATTAATCATTATGACCTGTTTCCACCAGGCAGGACCATCGATTCTGAACTCTACTGCGAACAATTGATGAGAGAGACAAAGCAAGAAGTTGAGAGAAAGCGGCCGGAATTAATCAACAGAAAGGGTGTGGTTTTTCATCATGATCAATTTTTGCTGTGTGGCTAAAGATGTGTGTGTCTTTAGCCAAAAATTGAGAGAGTTTGGCTGGGAGGTGTTAATGCATCCGCCGTATAGTCCTGACCTTGCACCTTCAGATTTCCACCTGTTTCGGTTTCTTCAGAATTCTTTAGGCAGTGTCAGGTTAACATCACGATAGGACTGCCAAAACCACTTGTCGCGGTGTTTTGATTAGAAGCCTCAAAATTCCTATAGCAATGGAATCATGTCCCTACCTACAAGATGGCAAAAAGTAATCGAATAAAATAGCACCACCACCATACTTTAGTTACTTAAATGTAAATAAACTATATATTAAAAAAAGTTTTGAATTTTCTTAAAAATTGCGAAGAAACTTTTTCCCCAAACTATTAGGCTCATAAAACTTATTTTAAAATCTATTTTATTTGGGAGATGAATAAAAAAGACCATTTCCAGTAGTATGCATGTATATCATCTTTTGCTAGCCGTAATACACAAATAAGTTTATTACGTATGTGAAAAATATCTTCCAAACTTAGAGAGACAAGTGGAATCTTTTTAGATCATTTTGTTAGGAGTCTAAAGTAATAACCAGGAAAAAAGCTGTAGGTCAAAACCAGACTAACTTGGGAGTCAAAAAATGGGCATTA
Organism: Udea olivalis; assembly: GCA_947369235.1. Classification (NCBI taxonomy): domain Eukaryota; kingdom Metazoa; phylum Arthropoda; class Insecta; order Lepidoptera; family Crambidae; genus Udea; species Udea olivalis. The sequence continues at coordinate 14,370,791 of OX376343.1, forward strand.
AATGACTAATTGGATTCCAAAGCTCTAGAACGTCTTACATCAAATGTTCATCACATGAATATTTGTCTAGGATGGGAACGATTATCGAACCCACGACCTACGGTGCTAAAGGCAAGATTGCTGCCGCTGTGCGAATAGGCTTGTCAAACTCTTCCTCATAGATCAATAATGCATTTGGCAGAAGTTATGTAAGTTGAAAATAGGTAAAGTACTAATTTCAAAATAATAATTGCAAACCGAATCAATATGTCTAACGTTAATCTACATAATTTTGTACGTTACATGATATGTTATTTGCCTTGTCTTTCCCTTCAATATTACTGCTATTTTCCCAGTTCAGCTCGTCAAGATTGAAGAGCAAATTCTAAGTTTTCCTTTTCTTTCTTTTTCAGCCTATTGCTGTCCACTGCTGGACATAAGTCTCTTAATTCTAAGTTGAATGATATAATAATATAATTTGACACGTGTTTTCTTTTAACAGAGTAATCTACCGGCTCCCATAAGTTCACATTCATGAATTTATGAGACCACGTCGAACAATTGAATATTTATGGGAGACAAACTATGAGCCGGGAGCATCGAACAGTAACTTGCTATTTCCGAACGTTCCCGGAAATGACGGTACCTACAGTCTCGAGATGAGATAAGATCACATTGACTGCATCGCTGAAATTGAAATACTTATTGGTTCGGTTCTGTTTAATCTTTTATTAAAACAGCATAAGGAATTAAGGACCCACGGATTTCAATAAGGAGGTATATATATAAACAAAATGCAAGAATCAATATAAGTATAATATGCGCCAGACAACTGATGAGCACCACTTGTCATGGTCTCGAAGTAAGGATAAATATCACTTTATTACTCACGAGTTACCAGACAAGGAATTAAGCCAGGGGCGTCTCCGAGCACACCCAGACCCGAGCCAATTTAGAAGAGATCGTTTCCTGAATTGACCCGACCGGGAATCGAACCCGGGACACCACGCTAGTCGAAGTAAAAACCATATTACAGCGCACTACGCCAATCGTGTCGTCGTCAGAACAAAATTAGTCAATGTTTATTGTAAAACCTATCATGGCAGATCTAGTAAGTCATTTAGGTAAATGCAATGATAGACACCAATCACATATTTATTTAGGTAACCATTAATAATTACTGCCTAAATTGATGCAGTACTAATTGAACAGCAGACTGAAATATCAAATTTGTTATTAGTGATTAGCTAATAACCATAGTCTGCCAATCAGTATTTACGAGTTAATTAATTGACTAGTTATAATAATCAGAAGGCTTGGTTTTGTTTATACAACAAATAATAACCACGTCAATTTGGTTCTATTTTTCAATTGACTTATTTCATATTAGTTATTCGATTATCATCCGTATTTTTCAAAAATGGATAGGCACGAATATAACACCATCAGTATGTATCACTTGTTATCTTAACCCTGTAATCCTCACTATACTAACCTAAGACCTACATAGCAGTAAATAAACCCTTAAACAAGCTGAACTAATTATTATCAGGTACGGCGCCTGTTTATTTGTCTGAAAACCTAACAGCACTTTTCACGGAGATCCGAAACAAATTCAATTTGCCGCCATTCAATTTGTCTCTTAAAAGATAATTAACAGCACAAAAAGTGTTTTCGCTTCAAGAACGTTTTGTAATTGCAAAAGCAGTAGCTTCACCGAAAAATCCAGAGACAATTCCAGCGTAAATGAATAAAGTCAAGCGAAGTAAAAAGCGTTTATCAAGCAGTTGCGACCACTCGGTACCTAGTTTAATTAAATTTTTAATTTATTGTGAAGAAGGTCGCATGTGGCGCGACGCTGTTCCCCGCCTCCGCAATTTGATCCTCAACTGTTTACACATTATTTGGTTCCGTATCATTCTCGATTGTTAACATTTTGTTGAATGTGCTTTTACATCATCTTTCTACTCCAGTACCAGGCGTGCTGGACTACGGCGTCATCCACACACAATTCAGCATGTTTTTGTCCGAACTAAAAGGTTCGGTGATTCGTTTCTTTGTCGTAAGTACCATCCAGACGTGTAACTCTCTTCCAGCACAATGACATGTGTTTCGTTCTCTTATAGTCTCGGGTTCTTCAAGCGGGGCGTGAAAAGAAATTTCTGTAGGCCTTCAAGATGAGGATGGCCAGCTCAGTGATTCCTTTGTATTACTGTGCTTGTCAGCCTCATATCTGGACCTCACGACCGCATTCCATCAGGTGAGGTCATTTAGACGGGCAATATAAAAAATATATATAACTAAACCTCCTATTCGTGGAAACCCAATCTGTCTTAAAAAAGTATTTTAGTCAGGAAATGCAATAAGGCATTCCCAGGGCCCTGGGTCCGGGACACCTGGGATATGTGAAACTTGGAACTCCTGTGGAGACAGAGACCCCTACTCACTAAATCTCGACGGCGATCGTCTTCGGCTCAAAAAAGAGACTACTCAGCTTCAGCGCGCAGGGCCGCCTGGCAGCCGGCCTCGGTAGGAGCAAGCTCAACTTCAGTATACGATAACACAGGCCACTGTGTCCGAACAAACACACCCACCCACGTGCGTTTTGCGATCCCAAGGGCCCTTTTAGTCGCCTCTTACGACAGGCAGGTATACCTCGGCAGTATTCTCATCCCTTAACCGCAGGGAGCGCGTTCAGTGACCTAGCTCAACCACACCTCAACCACTAGTCGCCGCGTGTAGCTGCTACGACTAGTGCCCAGTGTGTGGCAGCACTTAATGTGCTTGACTAATGACTTAATGTGATACAACATAATTGCTATCCACACCTCAGAGACAAAGCATTAAAAAAACAAGCATTTTAAAAAGTAAACAACACTTTTGTTGTTTTTTATTTACTTAAACCTATTTCTTTAAACTTTCATGGTTATTATAATATATATATATAATCTTATATATGGTACCTACATGGTAACAACAATCCCGTGCTTCATTTAGATTAGAAATCACCTGGTTAGTTAAAGATCTGCTACCGGCCGTACGAGCCACGCGTGTGTCCTTGATCAAGTGGTTTTTCCCTAAATTTCTACTTTTAGAATTTACAAGCACGTGCTCCATTTGCTCTGATTTTACAAGGAAAATTCATCATAGATACACACATACATCCTCTTCGGATACACACACCCTGTGGAATCGATACGGTTGTCATGCCACACTCTATAGGGTAAACGCTTTGTGACCATCTGTATCGAAGAAAAGGAACACACAAAAATTCCGAAACACTTAATTCTGAATTTCGAAATTCATTGGAATTCACCAAAGCATTCAAGCCTAATAAATAAAACATTTTAAAAAAGAGATTAACTATTACACATTTTTTGATTTCTTCATAATTTATGCTAATTCAGATTATTAATGATTCGGAATTTTGATGATTCGGTTTTGTGCATTTTCGAAATTTCGAATTTTTAATAATAGGCCTGTGATAAATCTCAATTTGAATTTTCGGAAATTTTGTAATGTACACACGCTGCAATAACGTCACTTACAACACTACACACTTACACTTGAAAATACAATATCCTATTACAATTTTCAATTCTTTTTGAGTTAACAAATAAAATGATAATGATTAAACTACACCTTTGCACTTCATTTTAAAGTAAAAGCATACATTTGACTAATTGGCTACTTGACAGTTTTCGGAAGATTATTGTAAAATTTTGGTAAGTTTATTTTATACATCTTACAACTATCTTTTTCTTGAAAAAGCCTTTTATTTTCTAGTAAAAATATATTTTAATTCATAAATTATAAATTCGCGCGAAAACAGCCAGTCACATGACATTTGCTAGCTGTGACGTCACATTTCAATAAACTAACGAAACTGTCTAAGACGCTGCTCTAAATCTCAGCAAACAGCAAACGATACAACACACGCCTTTTGGTTTGTTTATTGAAATGTGACGTTACACAATGGCCGCCCGCGGTTCGGTTCTTTTTATGTACAGACAAAAGAACTATTGTTTATTTTTCAAAATATAAAATATGTACAATTTATTTTAAAATAAAAAACGTTGTAAAGTTAATGAGAACCTATAAGCTATCATTTAAAACATATTCCATAATTTATCGTTACAACTGTCAAATAGCCAATTACTATTCTTCTTCTTCTTCGTGTCGAAGATCCATAAAACTATATGGTAGCAGCCCAATGCTCTGCCACCGCTATTTCGAGGGAGGAAGCCTGATAAAGGTCCTGAAGTGAGTAGCTGACGGGGCACTGAGGGCAGGACAGCAAGTGCTGTTCTGGCGCGCCACACTCGCATTGTATCCTGTCTGGGGTGATGTAACCCCACTTACTCAGGTTACTTCTGCAACGGCCCCACTTGAGTCCGGAGTCGGTTAAGTGATTTCCATGTAGGTCACGGCAGATTGCAACCCGGAGGTAGGAGCTCAGTAGCTGCTAGGTATTCTGGTGGTGGAGCATGAGCATCTTACCATAGGTTACAACGCCCCTCACCAGGCGAGCACGTTATTGCAGAGGTAGGTTTGAGAAAACTATAGCGGCTTTTGAGACGGGATTACTATTAATAAAATATAAACGTTTAAAAATTACCATCGTAGAAGTGACACTAGAAAACAATTATCTGGACAATTATGTCAAAACGAATAAAACATGAACTTGTAGTTTCAAGATTCAAGCTTTACAACCAAGTGTCGTTATTACTTCAAAAACATAAAAATAAATTGTCACAATTACCTTAGTAACGCTGTAGCTCCAGAAGAGAACGTCTTGTGTGGGGCCGCGTGCAACTGACCAATGAAACATTGTTTCTCCCATTGGCGTCCAGGTTCGCACCAAAACCATAACGACACTAACACCTCACGTGAAACGTAAGCGTCGTACTACCAGAGTGACAATCACGCAAAGAGGTAGATTATGTGTATTTTCTTATGCTCAGTTCAGTTTCGATAAAAATTACATAAGTGACGTTAAAGCAGCGTATGTGCGGTATGATTCTGAATTTTGAAATTCGTGATTATACAAATACAACAAATACAAATAATTTAATATACAGTCAGTTATTACAATTATGCACTGTTTTTTGATTACTTGTGACTAAGGAGTTCATTTTTTTGGAATTTCGTAGTGTAACCGTATCGAAAGCCATTAGAGAAGCGAACTCTAAGCTGCCTGGGGTTGCTTGGCCCTAGCCTAAAGCTGGCTTTTTTGTAAATTACATTTGTCATCAAAAAATAATTTTTAGTTTATTATGCTACTCAAACAAACAAGCTACCCTCTTTAACAAAAAAAGGTTTGTCTAAATCGGTTAATAAATGGCAAATTAATGAGGTAACACACATAAAAAAAATACGACCAAATTGATAACCTCGAAACAACAATATAGGGTAAACCGCTATGCACAATATTGCCCAATGGGGACTCCCATTGGATTCATATCATGTCAGCTTTCCTTCAGATAAACACTAAAATACATAAAGACTAATGCCTATGAAATACCTAGTCGTAGTCAATGTCAATGGCTTCACACTTTACTCTTCTCTGTAGCAGCTACGTACCTACGTAGTTTGTGTACCTCACGCGGAAGATTGATGGCGGTTTCATGAAGCGAGAGGCGCGTGTCACGATAAGATATCTGGGTAAATGTGAGCGATTACAGCAAATACAAAAAACAAAAAAATGTCTACAATTTTCAATAACGTTTCTTTTTCGCTATAAAAAGTTTTTTATTTTACACAGTAAATGATTGCAGCTACTCTAATCAACCAAGCATGGTCTTTTGACGGAAGAAAAAGGAAAATCCAAAATCGTGTAAATGCAGGGTTGCAAGGCCGGCAAGCCATTGATGTAATAAACAGGAAGCTGGCTGTCAATGCAGCCCCTAACGGAAAATTACCTGTGTCAGTCCATCCATTGTAAAGGAAGGACACTTTTTTAATTAAAAATTGGTGTCTGAAACGTACAAAAGAAACCGTATGAGGGTGAATTTTAACAAGAGATTTTTGTGTCATTTACATAAATTTAATGAATAAAACTTTAGCCTAATTTGTAGCATGTTCTTAAGTGGATATCAAATATCATCAAAACTTACTAAAATATTTAAAGTTGAATTTTTGACCATCCACTGAAATGATAAGTGCCCACCGAATTGATAAAAATGACCACCGAAATGATAATTACTCTACTGAAAAGATGAACTGTACACCGGAATGAAATCAGCCTACCGAAATGATACAGCTAAGAACAAATCGTCTGCATAGTTAGGGTTCCTTACTTTCATAGATTCGATTTTCACAATCTTTATCAGTATTCTTGTTTTTTTATTTTCTAATACTAATTCAATACTACCACTAATTTATGAGATAGATTTTCAAAAGAGTGAACGAAGCGCGATTAGAGAGCGAGAAGTTCGTAAGTGATAATTAGACAACTGCATTCGTAATAAGGGGTTAATTACTACAACAATAGAGTAATAAGATAATATGCTGTACCCTCGAGACCATACACGTGACCCCTAGGTGGTCCAGTGGTGGCACCAGCCAGGCGTGAAGAATATTCTCTATTCCTGTGTCTACCGATTGCACAGCAGTGATCAAGAACGACCAAACTTTTTGAGTACCTTGGTGCTGCTGATATAGTCCAACATCGGTATCCATCTGCGCAGTTAGTGTTTCTGGGGGACTTAAACGCCCACCATCGTGACTGGTTTTTCCCATACCAGGAGACTGACCATGCTGGTAGAGAGGCGCTGAGGTTTTCTCTGTCGCAAAATCTCACCCAACTCATAAAGGCAGCCACGCGCATACCTGATGTTTCTAGCAACACACCAAATTGCCTGGATCTTCTGCTGACTACAAATCCATACCACTACTACTAGTGTCGGTTACTGTCCCTCTGAGTAGTTCTGACCATTGTCTGGTGAAGTCGGTGTCCAACTACTACCCACCCGATCCCAACCCCAGAGGAAAAAGGCGGATGTGGGAATACATGTCTGCAGACTGGGATGAGATGCTGCATTTCTCTGCATGTTATCCTTGGCAGCCAGCTTGCTTCTCTTCTGACGACTCATCGATGCGCTGACGCTATCTCTGAGGTGATATGTACGGCTATGGAGAATTTCATTATATTTTCCGACGTATCCCTCGACAGCCGAGCTCCCCGTTGGTTCAACTTTGAGTGCACTATTGCTGACTCTGAGCAGAGGTGGCGCACTTTAGGCCTACGATGTCAGTGCAAAGAGAGGCTTTATCGCTGCTGCCAAGTCCTTCTAAAATGTTCTCAGGGAGACTCGATTCGACCGTGTTAGCCGTTTCGGAGCCAGACTCGCCTCTCACCCATCGTGTAGTAAGGCTTTCTGGTCCTAGGCGGTCGAATCGAACTTTTGCAGCCCATCTCTGCCACCACTAGTGAAGCCCGATGGATGTCTAGCCCACTCTGCGGAAGAGAAAGCAAATCTTTTTGCTTCTCTACTAAGAAAAACACTACCTATGCTACCTCAAAGCGGTTCTGTAATGTCAGAAATCCGTATACGCCAAAAAGAGGTACTGAAAACGCTTCGCACTCTTGGCGTAAACGAAGCCAGTAGTCCCGATGGATTTTCTGCAGTGGTTATGCGGAATTTTGCGCCCGTGTTGTCTCCTGTACTGACACGCCTGTACCATCTCTCTCTCAAAACGGGACAAGTTCCTGAGTCCTGGAAGCTTGCCAACGTGCAACCTGTGCCCAAAAAATGTAGTCGAGCCGACCCTGCCATTCATGTAAGCTTTTTACAAGCACTTATGATAAGTCAGAAAACAAAATAATAATAATGAACGTGAATAAATACCTTATACCTATCGCAATAACCTCCATACTTATCCTAAGTATGGAACGTATATCAAAGAGCAAGTTCCTGGCGTACCTCGAGAACCACAGTCTGCTCAGTGATCGACAGTACGTTTTCACCGTGAACAATCAACTGGTGATATTCTTGCGTATGCCACTTACCTGTAGGGCGAAGCCATCGAGAAACACAGTGAAGCACTCGCTGTCTCTCTCGACATATCGAAGGCATTTGACAGGGTTAGCACAACGTAGTCATTGATGGCTGCTCTTATGACTTATTGGCCATAAAAGCCGGAGTTCCTCAGGGGTCTGTTCTCTCTGCGACACTTTTTCTGCTGCACATTAATGATCTGTTGTGCCCAGGTATGTTTGGATACGCAGACTGGACATATATCGCTCAATCAGTGCTGTCCACTGTTACTGAGCGATATATGTCCAGTGCCCGCGGCAGGGTCGCTGAGACTGAGTCCCTCACCTATAGAGGCCATGGTTGAGCGGATGAATTTAACATCAAAAGCAGTGTCCGACTGGGGCGAAGCTAACCTTGTTGAGTTCAAGGCCAACAAAACCTAGGCTTGTCTGTTCTCCGCCAAACGGCGGCGGCACCTACTTTCCTGAATGCACCGATACCGATAACCAACCACATCGAGCTCCCTAAATTTTGGAAGCTCTATTGAGTTAAACGCAAAAATCACTGCCAAAAAACTTAGTATCCTCTTTAAGGTTCGGCGATATTATACACCGAAACAGCTGCTCCATTTGTGTCAAGAACAAGTTCGATAGTGTATGGAGTACTGCTGCCACCTGTAGGATGGCTCTGCTAGTACCAGTTGGATGCATTGATCTCAGTGGACCGAAGAGCTAGGAGATTCATAGGCGACGATGCGCTCGTTGGAACCGAACTTCAGAATTGAGAGGATCAGCATAAAATCACCTGTCTATCGGTGTTTATAATGTGTATTTTGGAGAGTGTGCGCAGGAACTGCACAACCTGATACCATTCTCTACTTTCTACCACCGGACCACTAGACGCCGGGCGGGCCTCCACTCCCATGCGGTTGACTTTCCAACAATCCGCACCCAATGGTTTGCTGCGTCTTTTCTGGTCCACATCGCGAGGGAGTGGATCGCTTTCCCTGTGTCTGTGTTGCCGGATACTTACAACCTTGGTATCTTCAAGGCCATGAATAGGCATTTTCTGGGTAAAAATAGAATAGAATAGAAAAGAAAACAGTCTTTCTGAGTACAGACTCATCATCAGGTTCATAGATGTAGCTTTAAAATATTAATTTCTTATTATTTAAATTTTTGTCTTCATATCACTGAAATAATAAACTTAAAAATGGTAAAAAGTCATTTGGAGTTCAATGCGGTTGTTTGGTCACCGCATGACGCTAAATATATATTAATGCTCGAACGTATACAAAACAAATTTGTAAGATTAATCTATTTAAAAATGTATGGTGTTTACCCAGGTTATCCGCTATTGTATCCTACACCATTTATATTAGGCATGGTTGGCTATTATAAAATTGAAGTAAAGAGTGATGTAGCTGTCGCCACGTACTTATTTAAAGTATTTCGTGGTAAAATAATAATAATAATAATAATAGACGTAGATCCCATAGCATCCAACAAATGGCTATCTTTAGGATTCTTGTTTCCAGAGACTGAGGGATTCATGATTGCGATTCAAGACCAAATAATTAACACCAGAAACTACAGAAAGTTCATAATTAAGGACCGCTCACTCACAGACGAAAGATGCCGCAAATGCTATATTCATTCAGAAACCATTCAGCACATAACCGGAGCATGCCCTAACCTCACTCAAACATACTATACACATAGACACAACCAAATAGCTAACATCATTCATCAAAAACTAGCACAGAAACACGGACTCATACAAGATACCCACACACCATACTATAAATATAATCCTAATCCAGTCTTAGAAAATAGAACACATAAACTGTACTATGATCGCGCCATTTTAACTGACCGAACCATCCACTACAATCGCCCCGATATCACCTTACAAGATAAAACCACTAAAACCACCTACCTCATTGATATTGCTGTCCCTAATACTCACAATATACTTAAAACCATCACCGAGAAAATCAACAAGTACACAGACCTTAGAGAGGAAGTAACAAGGGTTTGGAAGCAGGATAAAGTTTATATTATTCCGATCGTCCTTTCCACCACTGGAATCATACCAAATTACCTCCACCATAGTTTAAAAGCCATAGACCTGAAACCCAATACTTATACACAACTTCAAAAAGCCGCGATATTGAACACATGTAGAATAGTCAGAAAGTTTCTGCAACTAGGCGATGACAGCAATGATGTCATACAATCTAGCAATTAAGTAGTGTGTCATTTACTTGGTTTTGGCCCGTAAATGACACTCAAATTACCAGCCTCGGCTGAGATGTAAATAAATACTGAAGAAAATAATAATAATATTGAAGCTGTTTGCACCAAAACCCCAGGTCTTGATGGAACTGTTAAAAATCACTGTGATTTTTAGCAATGCCATCAAGATGGAGTTCGGTGTAGACAAGTGTGCGGTCATGCATGTACAAGAAGGGAGGGTTGTAGATTCACCGAATTTACAGCTCTCTGAGACGATGACACTCAGATCCCTCTCTGAAGCCGAAACCTACAAATATCTTGGTATGTCAGAGTCATTGGGTGTATCAGTAGGAGACGTCAAGCAATCGGTGAAGGAGCGCTTCTTTAGTCGCCTTACAAAGGTACTCGAGAGTTCTTTGTCAGGTGGCAATAAGGTGAGCGCCTTCAACGGTTGGGTGACGAACGGTTGGGTTGGGCCTTTACTGATATACTCCTTTGGCATACTAAGATGGACTCAAACCGAGCTGGACGCTCTGGATGTAAGGGTCCGAAAATTGCTCACAACATATCGTATGTTACACCCACGCTCGTCTGTCATGAGAATGTACATCCCGCGGAAGGTGGGGGGTCGTGGTTTTTTAAATGCCAAGAACCTTCATAACCGCGAGGTGTGCAGTCTTAGGAGGTTTTTCCTCAGCAACGAATGTGGGATACATCGCGATGTTGTGGCAGTTGATAAGGGCCTCACGCCGCTCTCCTTGGCAAACGAGAACTGGCATCAACTACCGGTGCTCACCACCGATGACCGCAAGGAAATATGGAAGAGCAAGGAGCTGCTTGGGAGGTTCTATCAGGCCTTAACAGGACCTGATGTTGACCTCTCCGCATCGGTGAACTGGCTACGTTTCGGGGATCTCTTTGGGGAAACCGAAGGTTTTGTCTATGCAATTGCTGATGAAGTTATTAAGGTGAATAACTACCGGAAATAAATCATGAAGGACGGTACGGTCGACATTTGTCGGGCATGCCGCCGTCCTGGCGAGTCTATTCGCCATGTTATTTCCGGTTGTTCTCACCTTGCTAACGGAGAGTACTTGCACAGGCACAACCTAGTAGCCAGGATTATCCACCAGCAATTTGCTCTTCGATATGGCCTTGTCGAATCGGAGGTACCGTACTATAAGTACGCACCGTTGCCAGTTCTTGAAAATGGTCATGCGTAGCTCTATTGGGATCGCTCTGTCATCACAGACAGGACTATTGTAGCCAAAAGCCTGATATCGTGCTGGTAGACCGATCCCAACGCCGGGCAGTGCTCGTCGATATAACCATCCCGCATGACGATAACCTCGTGATGGCCGAGAAGGACAAGCTCAGCATACAACCCGGAGTGGTGTAGCTATCACACTTTTCACAGCACACTCCAAGCGTAACACAGCAGCTAGGACATTACCTTCATTCATTCTACCCGTGCTACAGTGCACTACGCCAATCGTGTCGTCCACTCTACAAAAAAAACATTTCTTTAACCCTAAACTTTCGTAATGCCTGTACAGTAAAAAAATAGTTCAAATATCTTGCCTAGCTCTCCGTCTTTTAAGTTAAGACGCTCCGGGCTTCGCCCTTCGCGGTGTTCGGCCTTTGGCCTCACAGACGTCAGCAAGTACCTTGACTTGGCTCACGAGATGACCGCCATGTGGGATGTAGATTCGACGATCATTGTCCCGATAGTGGTTTCGCCAAACGGCTTAATAGCGAAGAGCCTCGACCAACACATCGAGAGACTTTCGCTTAGCGGCTGGATCAAGGGTCAGATACAGAAGGCGGTACTCTTGGACACGGCACGTATTGTCAGGAGGTTCCTCTCTCTGCAGCCCTAACCACCGGTAGTCTAGGCCTCGCCTGCCCCGCTGCCGGCTGCTCCCTAGGTTAAGATTTTTATGGTATTTTTATAAATCATTGTTTTTGTAACTTTGATCTTAAGTTTTATAATTGTAATTATTTAGTTTTTATAGTTATAATAAAATTCATAAGTTGTTTTTAATGTTATAAATCTCTGTTTTTGTAAGAATACTATACAAATTTTATATCTAAGATGAATAATAATAATAATAAATAAAGAGAATAATAATAAAATAATAATAATACAACCCTAGTGTTTTGGAGCTGCTTTAGCTGTGTGTCCCTGATGAACACGTGGGGCGGCGGCGGAGGCCGATGCTGCTGGGGGTGCCGCGCGCGCGCACCAACCTCTTACAACGCGCGCCCCTGACGCGTGCGCTGCGGGCGCTCAATGCGTTGACACAACAGATTGACCTATTTAACTGTAGTCTGAACGAATTCACAAGAGTGGCTTATTGCATGTGTACCTATAGTATAAGTTAATAATGATAAGAATAAGTAACTGTTCTGCTCTTAATGATGCATTTAATTTGTCAACTTTTAATCAGAATATTGTAACTACACTATTGCATTAGGTATTATCTTGTAATGATAGTTGTATGTAGTAAATAAATAAATAAATAAATTACTTTGACTACAATGACCGTGCACCGGTGCGTGCGCTCAGACGACGAGCGGACTGCTTTCGAAGTGAGGATAGGCAAGGGGGGCGCAGCAACTAAATGTTGACGAGGCTATTCTACTAAAACTAACCGTCCTCTAAAATGATAACTTCTTGCCGGAAAAAGTTGTCTACTTGTTAAATGTATGAGAAAAAAATATACAAACAATAAAATATTTTTTATAGACTTTATTATAATGTATTGATACTAAAATCGATGTAATTCCTAATAATGAGTATATTTGCAGGAGAAGATGTATTATGAGCGAAATTGGGTTCAGGACAGGTCACAGTGATAATAAAATGGCACTTTGACATTTCTTTTTTGCATGTAATGGGGGTCACTATTACTCAATGATTCTTTTTCGGGACTCTTTTTTGTTCACGGTGGTTTTGGTTTTGGCAGTCGTAACGCTGAAGGCGAAGAGATTCTCCGGACGTGTATGGCTGCCGAATCGGCCGTCGTGAACACGTTCTTCAAAAAGAGTTCCGAGCATCTGATCACCTACAAGAGCGGTAGGAGCGCAACCCAGATCGACTACTTTCTCTCCAGGAGAGCCCAGATCGGCAAGGTAGCTAACTGTAAGGTCATACCCGGATAGAGTCTTACTGCCCAACACCGTCTACTTGTGATGGACCTGCGAGTGAAGCCTCGAGGCAAATGCCGGGAGCGCTGCCCGCCCCGAACCTAGTGGTGGCTGCTTAAAGGAGCCAGATCCCATGACTTTGCTGCCGCTGTCGGTGACCTGTGCATCGCAGCGGATAGTTAGTCCGGGCAACAGCTCTGGGATAGGTGTCAGGCAGCTATCACTGGGGAAGCGAGGGTGGCGTTGGGTGTGTCTCGGGGTGAACGTGGGCTTGACAAGGAGACCTGGTGGTGGAACGAAGCAGTCCAGAAGGAGATCAGGGTAAAGAAAGCCCTCTTCAAAGCGTGGCAAGCGTCCAAATCTCCTCAAGATCGCCGATTCGACAAGATTGTACAATCTCGAAGTGTCAGTATGGGTTACGACCGGGTTGCGGGACCATGGACCATGGACTCATGGAGGGATACAGACTGAAAAATACACCTCTGCATCTCCTTTTCTTAGACATGCAGAAGGCCTTCGACTGTGTCCCTCGTGAGATGATCGGCTGGGCGCTGCGGTCCAGGGCCGTTCCCGAAGTCTTTATTGACATTATCTGGGACAGGTACCACGATTCCAGTTCCATAGTTAAGACTGCGGTAGGTGACACGCTTCCCTTCCCTATCACCGTTGGAGTACACCAAGCCTCCGTGCTTAGCCCGTTTCTGTTCAGCGTAATATAAGACGAGACCACCACGAGCAACCACCCTGGTTGCTCATGTATGCTGATAATATTGCGCTAGCAGACTCGGACAGGGGACGGCTGGTACAACGGGTGAATAAGTGGAAAAAATCACTTGAAAACAGCGGTCTGAAACTTAATGTGGTGAAGACGAAGTACATGGCCTGCAACACCACAAATCCCCAGTTCCTTCGCATAGGCGTTGACGTGGTCGAGCGCACGGACCGTGTCAAATACCTGGGATATGTGTTAAGCGCGTCCGGGGACATCGACCGCGACGTCAGAGCCCGAATTTCCGCGGCTTGGGCCATATGGCGTGAGGTGACTGGTGTCATTTGTGACCGCAAAATGCCGATCAAGCTGAAGGGGCAGGTCTATAAAACCATCATTAGGCCTGTCCTTTTTTATGGCAGTGAAACATGGCCGTTACTAGAGAGACACAAGCAGGAGCTGCGCGTTACGGAAATGAAGATGCTGCGGTGGATGTGTGGAGTCTCACGCAAAGATCGTGTGCGGAACACCCACATCCGCGGCAGCTTTCGTGTTCGTGCAACCGCAGACAACCTGCAGGAGTGCCGCCTTCGTTGGTATGGTCATGTCTCACGGAGATCGGCAAACTACGTGGGCAACAAATGTCTGGCCATGTCGCCCCCGCCAGGTACCGGTAGAAGAGGTCGACCCTAGAAGCAGTGGTCGACGTCGGTATTGGTTACGTGCGTGCCAACAGACTCACCACTGAGGATGCACAAGACCGCGCGAAGTGGGCCAAGAAAATAAGAAAGGCGGACTATGGGACCCCACACACCAGTGTTTTTTCATAACCGGGATCGACCGCACAGATGATGATGATGATAAATATACGCCAGACAACACACCTCTTGTAATGGTCTCGAAGTAGGGATTAATATCCCTGTGTTACGAGGTACCACACAAGGAAATAAGCCAGGGGCACACCCAGATCCGAGTCCATTCAGAAAAGATCGTTTCCTGAATTGACCCGACCGGGAATCGAACCCGGGACACTACGGAAATCGAGGCGAAAAACCGTGCTACAGCCACTACTACGCCAATCGTGTTCAGGACAGGTCAGCGTAATGATAAAATGGCACTTTGACATTTCTTTTTTGGATGTAATAGGGGTCATTCATTAGTCAATGATTTTATTTGCCAAGGTAGAGATGGACTTGTTTTACTAAGAAAAAATATAAGTATACAATATTTTAATGATTTCTGTGCGGTCTTTATAGCAATGAATACAGCTGTGTTCACATTACCACTATGAAAATAATCGTAATTTGTCATCCATTTACTTTACTTGATGTACTTTCTGACCGTTACAATTAAATAACAACAGTTTACATTACACAAGCAAACATCATTGCTTAAGACAAATTAACGTTGCTTGAGAATACAAACAAGTACGTACTAGGTACGACTTTACTGCTCCTATGCAAAAAACACCAAAATTTCCGAAATAAAATAACTTTTTTTATCACTATAAACGAGGCACTAAGCTATGTTGATCTATATTATCTTCAGGCCATACGAACAATTTGACCCGTAGCACGGAAAAAAATAAAAAAAAGGAGGAGTTATGGCGACATTTTTTTAAGGGGGAAAAAAATGTTTTGCTCTGAAACCTATCGTGTGTGGTATCTAATGAAAGGGCTTTCTGAGCCAATACTAAAAATATATCACATCATTACATTTTAGTCACTTGTATTAAATTAAAAATCATTTTTTTTGAAACACATTAAGTTTGGGTTCCTCCAGATATGATACTGTTGAATAATTTTTTGTGAAATATGCTTCAAATGGTACGTAATATCCTCATATCTAACACTAAAAAAGGATTTTTGTAAGAAATTACATTTGGTATTTTTTTATAATTTTTCAATTTAGTAGATATATTGTGGTTGGTTCCACAGAAAATTAAAAATATTTTTTATAAGAAAAAGATAATATTAATGAATAATATAGATATAATTAAAAACTCCCCTAGCATTAGTATTCATCATCCTTTGAATTGAACTTTCTAAACATGTTTTCAACCAACCGTAATTTTATTGCATATGGTAAAATTGAAAAATTATAAAAAAATAGTACATGTAAATATTTTCCAAAATTCTTTCTTAGGATTAGATATGAGGATATTACATACCATTTGAAGCATATTTCACAAAAAAATATTCAACCGTATCATATCTGGAGGAGCCCAAACTTGGTATGTTTTGAAAATGATTTTTAATTTAATTTAATACATGTGACTAAAATTTAATGATGTGATATATTTGTATAATTGGCTCAATAAGCCCTTTCATTGGATACCACACAAGATAGGTTTAAGAGCAATAACTTTTTTCCCATACATAAAAAGTTGTCGCCATAACTCCTCCCTTTTTTTTCCGTGCTACGGGTCAAATTGATTCGTACGGCCTAAAGATCAATCGTTCCGATTTTCATAAGTTTAACACCATTTGCAGGTTTTGACTGAATTTCGGGGTGCAGTAACCGCTACCACAAAAAATAATAAATGTATATAAAATTGTACATAAGAAGATCAACCAAAATCATTATTTTGCTAATCACACGATGAAACACACACAACCGTGCCGTGCCGTTTTGTGCCGTGCTGGTGGCGGGTGCCGTGCTGGTGGCGGGTGCCGTGCCGGTGGCGGCACTTTAAAATAATACTTTCCACAGCCCCATATCTTCCCATGGGTGTCGTAAGAGGCGACTAAGGGTTTCTTCCAGCAGACCATCTGCTCTTCAGGTGGGAGACTTATGTCGGCCGGTTGTTGTTACCACCATGCAGTTGTGTAAAACCCGCCAAGTGATTCTGACCTATCTCGGTCAGGTCGCGTTCCGGGATCAGCACTGCACTAACCGGTGCCAGGGGGACTGTGATCGTGGCAATTGTTGGACCAGTGGGAGCCCTAGCGGCGGTATTGTGTGTGTAGTGTGTATCGTCCCGCCGGCCAGGGAGACCCGTAGAAACGGTGGTGCCGCTGGCCGCCCGCGGCATAGTACAGGGGCCCAAAAGGGGTTAACCACCTCTGGAGGCTGCCCCACCAGGTCGCGCATAATCTCGGGGTGGCTCGTCGTGCCGGGTGGTGCCCGGTTCCGGTGGGGCCCGGCGACCACACCCGAGGGGGTACGGGGGCCCTTCCGTCCGGCGGACCGGCCTACACTATTCCACGCGATTAATACCAATGCAGGGCACCACGCTTTGTCTTTCATTGCCTCGATCACAGTCGTCCTTTCACGCCCCTCCCATCCTCCAACTTCTATGGCAGTCAGAAGCACGAAAAAACGGCCTACAGCGGCATCCCCATCCCCCACCAACACGCTGTTTGAGGTGGAGTTCGCTAACATCCGCGGACTCTATGCAAACCTCAACGCCGTCCATCAACACCTTGAGACGGCGAGGCCTGCGATGCTCTTTTTGACGGAAACACAGATAGGCCGCCCTGCCGATACGTCATACCTGCACTACCCCGGCTATGTGCTGGAAGAGTCCTTCCAACCTAAAGCCGGTGTATGTCTATTCGTCAGGGCGGACGTCTGCTGTAGCCGTCTCCGCTGCCTAGAAGACCCATCCTTCTCCACTCTCTGGGTGCACGTTGACCTGGGCTCCACAAGCCGGGTCTATGCGTGCATATACCGCTCCCACAAAGGCGACGCCGAGACAACTCGACTCTTCGAGCATCTGAGTCAGGCCGCAGAAAACGCTCAGGCGCAGTTCCCAAATGCCGAAATGGTGTTTTTGGGAGACTTCAATGCCCACCATGAGTCCTGGTTAGGCTCATCAAAAACAGACCATGCCGGCCGAACTGCCCATGCGTTTGCTCTCACGCAAGACCTGACGCAACTGGTACACCAGCCCACCCGGGTACCAGATATTGTCGGTCATATTCCCTCTTTATTGGACCTTCTCCTGACGAGTCACCCAGCCGGGTATAAAGTGTCGGTTGGTGCTCCATTGGGCTCCTCCGATCACTGTCTGGTTGGCGCTACAGTGCCTTGTGCAGCTCCCCCACAACCTGTGGAGGTGACGCGGCGGTTATGGGACTACTCGTTGGCAGATTGGGACGGATTGCGAGAGTATTTTGCCTCCGTCCCTTGGCGGCAGTGCTGCTTTGGAGAAAGGGATGCTTCAGAGAGTGCATCTGCTATCGCTGATGAGATCAGTACCGGAATGGAATACTACATTCCTTTTACTGATGTCGTCAGTGCTAGCAAAACTGGTCCCTGGTTCAATCGCGAGTGTGCCGCAGCTGTTGAACAAAAACAGGCGGCGTACCGTGCTTGGTCTAGGGCCCAGGCACTCAATGATCATTCAAACCTTGCCTCCCTGAAAGCAGCCTTTAATAAAGCCACCAAGGCCACGAAGAGGGCCTACATTAGAGCAGACGCCCAGCGAATTGCACGTGTTGGCCAAGAACTCATCACGCACCCTACGGGTAGCCGCTCCTACTGGCGACTAGCTAAACACGTGCAATCTAACTTCTGCGTGCCTTCGCTGCCCCCACTGAGATTCCCTGATGGATCGTTGGCTCGTATCGTATTATTGGAAACCCAGAAGCCACTTTGACCCTTGAGCCTCTCCAATTGCGTAGAGACATTGCCAGGCTAAGTGTTCTCTATCGCTTCTACAATGGGGAATGCTCTGACGAGTTATTCCAGCTTATCCCACCCTCACCTTTCCACTCCCGTACCACGCGTGCTGGACTACGGCGTCACCCACACACAATTCAACATTTGTTGGCCCGAACTAAAAGGTTCAGTGACTCGTTTCTTTGTCGTACCATCCAGACGTGGAACGCTCTTCCAGCACATGTGTTTCCTTCCTCTTATAGTCCCGGGTTCTTCAAGCGGGGCGTGAAAAGGCATTTCTGCAGGCCTTCAAGGTGAGGATGGCCAGCCTAGTGATTCGTCCACGGTCGTGAGGTCATCTTGACGGGCAATATAAAAAAAAAAAAAAAACATAGCCATGCCGTTCGTTAACATACTTATTACGAACTTTTTTTATTAATATTTAGAAAAAAGTAAATAAACAGAAAACGGCGTTGCCGGCGCCGGTAATGGGTGGAACAGAGATGTAACCTGATACAGCTCTGGTAGACACAAATAAATTAATAAAAGGATTGGGGAAAGATTTAACTCCAGCCTCAACCTTTGATCTTCAGCTGTCACAAAATTCGAAACTCTGTGTATAAACGTTAATCTATTTTGCAATCAAGGGCTTCATTATTCGAAACCCTTCTGTAAAAAGACCAAAAGGGAAATTTGTAGTTTTAATATACCTAGTTTTGTTTTATTACTTTATTTTTTGCTATTTACCTTGCATGGCTTTGAAAGTCAATCATTCCTAAAGGTATTTATATCGATGTTCAGTTAAAAAAAAAATGTAACCAAAGACAATCATTTAAAAAAGAAACAGCCCGTACGTAATGTAGGTAAGTAGTGATTAAATTAATACTTTCGTCTTTATAAACCATTTTTGCCTTTTTATTTGAGGACTTACTTAGTTGACTAAATTAGCAAACTGGTCGTCAAACCAGGTCTACTCCGGAAGAAATTCACGAAGTTTCGTCAAACTTTGAAAAGTTAAAAAGGACGCAAAACGTAGTATGTTATAAATTAATGGGTTTTATGTATTTTGTCTAATAAAATACGGTTATCAGAATACCAAAAAATTTACATCAATTTCGCACGGTAACTATGTTTTTTTAGTGACTGAAATTCACGTAACTACGTGTTCGACGAACGGGAGTAGGACCTCAGGTTCGTAATACGAGTTCAAATTTGTTCACAATCAAGCGAAAGAATAGCCCTGGAAGTAGAATGGTTTGTCTTTTATTAACACTGTTTTGAAAATGAAATTTTAATTTTACTTTTGAGTTTGAAAATGGGTTTTTTAATTAGAACAAGAATGATACGAGTGTATACTATGATCAAAGCAAAATCCGCTGAAATCAAATTCAAGCAAATCGGAGGCCACTAATTAAATTAAGAGCACACTAGTTTTCCAACTGACTCTATCAACAGCTAGCTTACCTTCTATATCTATTCTTCTTCTTCTTATCGTGTCGAGTGGCAACACTACACTACGTGCGACCAGAGTACTCTGCCACTTGCACTGCATTATTGCTGGCACTCATGAGGTCCTCGCATGTACAGCTAAGTAAACAGTAAAAGATGACTCATGTTTTGTGGGGAAACGCCATACTCGCATGCGTTGTTAGCGCTATCGATAAAGCCCCATCTACACAGGCTGTCCTTGCAGCGGCCGACCTGGGTCCGCAGTCTGTATAAGGGTTTCCAGGTCAACCACGGCAGCTTAAGGCCAGGAGGGAAACTCTCAGCAGGGGTGACGAATGGGGTGGAAGGTTTTTGTTCCTTCCAAAAGTCTAGTCTAGCTTGAGGTGGGTTGCAAGAAACTGGGCAGACGGACTTAAAAAGCTTTTCCGACTCCTTAGACGCAGATAGATCTATTAGATTCTGTAGGTCTTGTACCTACACAACCCCTACGTATTGCACCTACGTGAGCTTCTGATTACGCGGCGACTGGCCGCGATGTACGGAAGTCCACATTATCTGTTTAATTATCTTCACGACAAGTCAACACGACTATCGTGTTGTTTCCTGTGGGAAATCTCACTCACATTGTAGATCGTCAGAGGCTGAAAAACTGACAAAGACATCACTATGGATACATCAGTTAGGATATGAAAAGGCGTCCATAGATACGAGTATATGCCACTTAGTTACCTACCTTGTTATAAAAGTAGTTAGTTGGTTTTGTAGTCGCCCCTAACGTGAATATCAGATTCGTAGGCAGATAGTTATATCGAGCGGCAATTCACGTCGACTGGATCCGAATTCGAATTGGTATCCAGTACCTATTTGCACTATGCGGAGATTTATCCTCGTGCATGAAAAACTGCGTGCATTGAAAGCAGAGTAGGAAACTGGAAATAATTTCTAGGTTTCATTCACAACGTATAAACATTTTTTTTTCGTTTTTATCAATTAACCTGCTGAAATCATGATAAAGGATTTTTGAAGTATTCTAATTTCCTCCACTTTTATTTTACCGTAAATAAGTATTGCATTTCTACCTTCACGAGGGCTTGCTCAAATATCATGATGTTTCTGGGGCAAAATTTGCCTTAACTTCATTCGCTGATTAAAGTAGTGATCAACAGACAGAATGTTTGAATGGTGAAACAGCGGCTGAACACGAACCTTCCTAATAATAAGGTTGTGCACCTTGAATCCACCTTTAGTCTCCAGGTGCGGCGCCCTCATAGGCACACGTCCACTTCAAACAGCAGCGTTTTGCTTAATGCCCAGTGAGTCAGTGACAAGCATTTATACAACCCGTATTTAACGCAATGATTCGCGTGCCGGTTGAAGCAATGGGTCATCTACGTCGATTCCTGCTCCAGCACAAATTTCTTTTCAAGAAACGGAAAGTATTTCAGTTGGGTCTGAGTGTTTTTGTAAGTACCTAAATTCTGCGTTTTGGGTTTCAATAAGACAATACCTTACTTTATAACCAGGTCAATGTAGGTAGGTTTGTGATGTTTTAATTTATACTAAACTAGCTCTCCACCCTCGGCTTCGCCCGCGTTATCGTTATATATTATGACCAAATTACATAATATCTTCATATATTGTAGCCTATGTGTTCCTAGCCTAGCCTATTCTGATGTATTAGCTGTATTACTGTAGAGTTTCATCAAAATCGGTTTAGTAGTTTTTGCGTGAAAGGGTAACAAACATACAACATACATCCTCACAAACATTCGCATTTATGATACGCGGGCGAAGCTGCGGGCGGAAAGAAACATAAACTTCCGCGTTTATAATATTAATAAGATTAGTAAGAAGTAAGATGGTAGGGAGTCAGCCGCACCTGAACGTATTGAGCTTTTTTGGTTCCGTTGGTGTTTCTAAGATCCAATTCACTGGTACCAAGGGCAAGGAAGATAATTTTCACACATATTATGGAGAAAATGTGTTCCTACTATAACTGTTTCAATCACCGGAACTTATTCCCTTTATAGAAATTGATATGGATAGACAAGTGACCACGCTAGCTCGATGTCGTAGGTGTCGTAACTTTCTGTTGTCGCTTCACTTTGACTCCAGATTTGATCACTCGATCACTCGACCAACTGTAACTTGGCCAGGAATGCCTTGTGTAATTACGTTGTCTGAAGTGAGTATTATTGCCTTTAGCACCGGAGGTCGTGAATTCGATCCCCACCCATGACTAACATTTGTGACGAACATTTGTGTTTCTTGTGTGTCTGGTGTTTATCAGTCTCTGACTATGGGTATAGTACAAGCTCTGATTAGTTTGGGGTCAGATTATTTTGGTGTAATTTGTCCCGAATATTTATTTATTTTATTTTATTATTAAACATAATAATCTATTAGCCCACAATACACTGTATTATTGGAATACTCGATTATTATAATTATCTGCCTACAACTATTAATTAGCATAATATATTCATAATGGTAACCTACTACCTACTCGTTAATTTATTCAGACTTAGAGCTGGTAGGTACACTAGTTAATGTTAAAGTTACATGAACCTACGAGTACCTATGTGCTGGAAACGCAAGAACTTCATGATAACAACGGTACAACAGTCTCTTGCAAGTGCATGGGGGCGGTAGGTACCACTGTTCGTTCATGTCTGTGCCGCGCGCCGTGTGAACAGTGGAGTCGGAAACGTGCCGCTATGATACTTACTCGTACTCCTATCGTATGTCCACCCACTCCCAACATACGATAGAATTACGGGGTAAGTCGGTACGTACTTTTTTAAAATTAAAAGGTCGAGTCTATTTATAAAAATGTATTCATTCTGTACAAGGGTTTAAATTCAAAACTTAGGTCATTTTTCAACCTACCTAATAAGAAACAAGAACTTTAAGTTTGGATTTTATCTACTCGTGTTTATTTGACGTTTGCAATGCTATAGGAACCTATTTGTATCTAATGATAGAATAGATTATCCTTACTAGTGTTTACGCTTCAAGATCCGAAGGATGTTAACAAGCAGATAAGTTCTTAAGTAAAATAGGTAATAGCTATATCTAACTAGCTTATATCTATATATTTTTCTAAAAATTCAAATACTAAGTAGGTAGAGGTGCCTAGTCTCCGCTCAAGATCGCGTTTAACCTATTCAGTTATTTTCGATGGCTTACTTGACCACCCAGAACCTACCACTAAAGTAAAAATAAACTTTTTTTTTTGTAGGAGGTCTGTTAGGTATTGGGTACCCCTGGGGGGCTAGCCAAGAGCAACACGCTAGTTTCGTTTCGACATGTCAGTCATTGTCACACATCAAATGTCATCTCGATTGGACGAGTGCTAATGTCATTCCCGTACATTTTTTACAATTGACATGTCGACACGAAAGTAGCGTGTTGCTCTTGGCTAGGGCCCCTGATCATTCTTCATTTGTTTCGTTCTTGTTTACTCGTAGTTAACTACATCCTAAATCTTAGAAACTTTGAAATGTGGAATTTCCTTGAAAAACTGTGAACGAAAATTTATTATTCTTTTGCACATCGCACTGTACGTGACCTCCGACTCGGAGGAAGTTTGATTTAAACACAAAGTTCTATCTATCGCACGAAACTTAAGATAACCGAAAAGATTCGGCGACCGAAAAAATAACCCCTGTTTTTTTGCTTGGGGTTATTTACAGACTAGCAAAAATAAAAATAGGTAAGTGTACCTAAGTAAGTACCGAAATTGTTTATTTACTTAGTTTTCATTCATTAACATATAATTTTACAAAACCCAATCCTTATGTCTGCTTCGCCTAATGATTGACTGGTAGAGAATGTCTTTAGGCAGTAAGTACGCCAAGAAAATTGCTTTTTCATTTCCATACTAATACTCGTATTAAAAAGAGGAGCGATTCTGTTTGTTTGTATTGAATAGGCTCTGAAACTACTGGACCAATTTTAAAAATTATTTTACCGATATAAAGCTACATTATCAGGGAGTGACATGGACTTATATATTTTTTATCTTGACGGGGATACGCGGGGAAGCCGCTGACAGACAGCTAGTGTGCAATGAAGAAGAAATAAATAAAGAAAATGTTGTGAATACAAGTGGACTGAAATGGGCGTAATACCTAAAGTCTACTTAGCGTTCAAATGTCACGCACACCTAGAGAGAAACATTGACTGACCCGTTGGCGGAATAGAATGGAAGCGATCCTGCCTTCAGGGCCGCAGGTCGTGGGTTCGATCGCCACCCATGACAAACATTCATGACTGTGACGCACATTTGTGTTTGTCGCGAGTCAGAAATCAGAAATCAGAAATTATTTATTGTAAAAAGCTGTGTACATAAGGTCATAAAATACATTTAGTGTCAAAACAGCTTACCCAAAATTGGGTGTACAATATCCGCTGTGCTGTTTCGTTGTGCAGTCTGGGTGTTTGTTTGTAATTTGTCCCATACATTTATTATTTATTTATTTACTGACTCTGTTGGCGGGCGATAGCTGGATTTCATTTTTTTTTTGATTCTTACCTGTTCATATTTACTTTTTAGCCCTTATATATTTAATTTTGATTGTTTCTAGTGATTTTGTCAAACGCGGTCTGTACCTTGGTTTTGTGTTGTGTTGATAAATATAAGTTTTTGAACCCGTTTTGGCTTCTTTTATTATTTTAGCCGCACTAAGTAGATTCCCATAGATACCACACAATTCAATACAGATCATATTATATTTACAGATCATTTATAAAGAGTTTTGGTATTCGGTCCGTAAAAGACACTAAGCTGAACTCTAGTTCCACAAGGCTGCTTTTAGATAGATAGATAAAACGTTTATTAGCATCTCCAACACACACGTAGGTACATACAATACAAGCTTATAACACAGTTATAAACAGGAAAAATACAATCAATATACTATTAACATATATGAGTGCACATGTGTGCTGCAGTCAACTATGGGTCAAGGGTCAGTGACGCATCGCTGCAAGAGCGCATGCACTGATTACCAGCCTTTTACACTAAAGATGTCCTATGCAGCTATGCTGTGACTGTTCTTTGTTATGTGAACACACATCTCTGGTGGAAAAGCACCCCTAAACCTACTCACGTTACTGTGCGTGGCAATGAATTACGATTGACCACATCATCTACGCGTTCACCATGGCTTTGGCATTTAATGTGCGATTAGCTTTGCTCTGTGTGGTCGCATTCAAGAAATAAGTAATTGAATTCAATTCAATTCAATGTCTTTATTGCGTGTCACATAGAGGAAAGTTGACAATTTATGTAAAGTAAGTACCTACCTACATGTGACGCCCTTTGTGAGGGCGTTGCAACGATTCTTATGAATATAAAAAACAATTAATTCGAGTTGTCCCATTAATAATATCCATAAACACCTTATAAATAACATAGCCAGAGCACCTGATAACGTCTGGTGCCTAAGCTACTGCACGTCTACCATGAGTTGCCACTTTTATAGTACCGTCTTTTAGTTCCATTTCGACTCAGCAAAGGCGCTATACGAAATCCCATACAACGAACGATAACGTAGGTAAATTTAAAGTGGCATCTCATGGTAGACGTACTGAACTGCAATAAAGAAGCCAGTTCCTCGCTAGACGTATCAATTCA
Organism: Udea olivalis; assembly: GCA_947369235.1. NCBI lineage: Eukaryota > Metazoa > Arthropoda > Insecta > Lepidoptera > Crambidae > Udea > Udea olivalis. The sequence goes on from OX376343.1 coordinate 14,396,540, forward strand.
CAAGACCACTACATAGATTCAAAAATCACATCAAAACAGCTTTATTAAAAAAGGGCTACTAAAGGGATACTACAAAATACTACCTTATAGATAAAAATGCCTGAGTATAAGCGCTCTGCTCGATGCGGGATTAAATAGCTCTATTGTAACAGATGTTTTATTGTAATAGTTAATAGGTACCTAGTATGTACTGACTAACAATTTTTCTTTTTGAATTGTTTAAATAATTTTGTTGTTATATTCTTTTATGGTTGGTTTTTCTCTTTGTTTTATATTCTTTTAGGTTTATTTGTATCAAAATGACACACTGCTTGTACTTTACTAACGTTGTAAACCCAGAACAAGTTTAAAAGAGTAACTGCTGAGTTTCTCGCCGGGTTTTCTCAGCAAGAAACAACTCCGACGCGGTGGTAGAGTCGCATTATGTCTGTATACTGTTTATTTACATATCCATATTATTACGGTATTTATGTCTATTATTTAGTATATTTTGCCGTAAATTTGACGATTTGAAAGTACTGATACAGTCTATTTGAATAAATTTATTTGAGTTTGAGTTTGAAGAAACAACTATAAAAATTTCGTCTCTCACTATCTTTGCTTACTCAATGAGCTTCGAACAATGATCTATATTTTGCGTTCGAATCAGAAAAAAACTAGTCGGTACTTACTTGAGGTAATGAGTTTGTGTTAGGTATTGTATCATTGGTGACCTTTACTGTACTAACTGTAGGTGCAACGGCAGAGATGAGGCCTGCTTAATTGGTGTTTAGAAAAACTGTTCAGTCAAGAGAATCGCTAATATCCCAATCATATGACGACACTATTTGCGTAGTGCGCTGTAGCTGTAGGTTCGACTTCCGGTCGAGTCAATTCAGGAAACGATCTTTTCTAAATTGGCCTAGATCCTCCCACGTTTTATATCATAATTCATCGTAGGTACGTGATGAACTCCGCATCTTGTTAAAACACCCTTAGTAGGTAGCAGTGACCTATCAACCGTCAAGTGATCCCTCTGTTGAATGTGCCTCTAGGCCGGACACGTATTTATTTATTTCGAGGGAGAAAAACAGATACTTACAAAGATCCAGATACAAAATTACTGCAGACGGAGACTTTAGTTGCTAATTTGCAACTGTGGCGCTAGAGGCACAATAATGTTGAGTTGCATTTATACAACTCCTGCGGGTGAGGCTGCAAGCTGGACGTCCGCGCGCGCAGTGGCGACCGCGGGAGTACAAACTCACGCGATTTAGAAATGCTGTGCGCGGTAGCCGCCGTGCCCGCGCGCGCGGTCGTCCAATACGTCTACCACGAGTATGTCACTTGAAATTCACGGTATCGTTCGCGTAATAAATTTGGATTAGGATTTGACATGACATGACATGACAGTGTCAAATCCCAATACATTTTTTACGCGAACGATAACGTAAATTTAAAGTGGCAACTCGTGGTAGACGTACAGTTTGCAGTCTAATGTGTTAACGGGGTCACACGAGCTACGAGCTGAAGGCCTACCCCATGCATAGTTCTAATAAGATGGGTTAACAAAAGGGAAAAAAAACAAGCTCAATGCAGATTTTGGTTGTTTATTTTTCAGGAAGCAAATGATTCACAGCATTGGTGGGATACAATGGTCTTACAATACTGGGCCAAGAAATCAATTTCCTGAGTATGTCGATCTTCAACAACAGCCTAAATAGGTACCCAAATACAAAAATGTGGAAATACAACGTTATAGATGGCTGTAGGATAGTACGATTTGTTTTATTTAGTAAAGCGAGTTCTCCTTTTATATAATTTTAATATAAACTACACACCTTACTAAATCACAATTTCTAATTAAGTATGTCAAAAATTATTTTATCACAATTTATAACATTCTGTACAAAGTAAAAAAATATTTTCATACTTCCACTAGTAAAAATAAAGCTGCATGGAAGTTTCAACAATTAACACTCTTTAATATAGATCCTGTTGTCTACTAGGTGTGGCATATCATTGACGCGTGCCACTCAGCGGTCCGCATCACAATTAAAATGATATGCATTTATTAAAATGCTTTTTCACTTGCCCTTCAGCAATCCACAGCAGAGCTACGGATAGGCGCACTAACAGATATTACTATCAAGTTATACATTCTACATTTAATCTATAATTCAACTCGTTTATATATCATATCATAATAAAATTGTTAAGACATAAATAACACAATTACGTTATGTGGACTTACAACCTTCTTAAGGACTGACATTTCATGTGCAATTAATTTGTATATAATCCCTTGATTATACAATCAGGCCCAATACAACAGATTACAGAATAAATTCAACGGTGAGGAAATAGATTGATTTCAAGATAACCTTAAACAGTATTAAAACAGTTTTCGAAACAAATTTAACATAGAATATTCCGGTTGATATGTAAATATATATTGAACTACATAAATATGAAACTAAAGAGTTTGGAGTAAAGTTGAATGCGTATAAAAGGGAAGGCATGCCCCACCGCGAAGCACGTTGTAATTGTTAGATTCTAAGAGTGAATACACAAACGGCAGCTGTCGGTACATATCAGCCAACGACCCCAGCACCCACCCTTGCGCGTGACGCATCTGACCCGATAACAAACAGTTTTTTTTTATAATTATTCAAAAACAATTATACAACCCTTATAATTTGAACTTTCTCAACGGGGACTGAAAATGCAACATTGTGATTTGTGACAGTGATCATAGAGAAACAATGCATGCTCTATAAAGGGACACTCAAATAATTACATATTAATTTACAAATATAGTCAATCTCTAAATAATTACTAATTATAATAAAACTGAATTATTTACAAGCACACATCAAATGTGACATGTCCATTCTCTTACATACACTTAGTTATTTACAATGACTATTATAAACATTAATTTAAAGAGCATTGCGTGTGAGCTTGATCAAATAATCCCTTGTTCATTATAAATCAATTATACACATATGCCATGTCTGGTGTGGTCAAATAACTTTTGCTTCTCAACCATTGAACAAACAGTCCCGTCATTTCAATATTATATGGAGCTTCTTTATTTTATTACCTATTACTTTCTGTTCTAATATAATACAAATTTGAGAAGCCCAGTCGTTAGCTAGTATTAGAAATCAGTCTTGGATCAAAGGAAACAACCAGTACCATATTATTTGTATACGAACATTGCACATTACTAATTCGAACTGTATATTAAATAGTTTAGAAGTCACTTGCTTGGTTATTTACAGGTTTGCAATTTCCTTTTACAGTCAAGGATTTGGATCAATTTTATTTTAGAACACAGAATTTTAGGGAATTCCATATTGAGTACCCCCAAACGTTATGCTTTAATAATTAGCTTAATATTAAATTTCAATCTAAAACCATGCAACAGCAGCAGACATTCGAATACAGAGCTTTAATATGCATTAGACAATCAAAGTGCTACGGCATGCTTCAAGTTATATTCTTTGTACCATAGCCACCTGTTACAAGCTTTTCGTTTAACACAAGTTTTATATTTAAGTTAAAAACATATCTAAACTTATCACACTACTTGAAAACCTTTAAATATTCATGTTGTACTAATAACAATGTACTAAACGTTGGATTGCTTTACAAACCAAACCTATATTAATACAAGAAGACCTTCCAGAGCTCTAACCGACTTTAAATTATCCATGTTAATCTTTGTAAACCTGTTGAACTTTAGTTACCGAATTCCGCTACAACTTGATTTTCTACCGATCTTTAATCATATGGCACACTAATTGTTACTATGTATAATTTAACCGAATAAATATGATGAGCATGAATGGGGTGATTTTAAAGAACGACAATATTGCTAAAATTATCGATTATTACAAAAGGCAAGAATAGTATGACATTTCAACAAAAAGAGCAAATAAGCATAAATTATGTACTCTATGTTACGCCAAAGCAAACTTATCGCCTGTACAACACTACTATCCTGCTGCTGTTATTGTCAGCAATCATAATAATATTAATGTATGTTTAATTTGATGGAATTCCCTCCAAATTCTAATGGCTAAGAAACATTATCACGTTCACAAGATAATTGCAGTTCCGATTTAAAGTTTAGTTAAGAAGGGTCACTGGATTGCAATAAACAATTTTATAACTTGATTTCAACTATGAATGTCTAATTTATGCTTATTATTTTACGATACTAAATTCTATTTCATAATAGATCACAGGGACCAACTAGACTTATGATATTTTTATATTTTTGTACGTTGATTTAATGTTTATGCAAATTAGGTTATTTTTTTTTTTTATTAAAATTACAATAATACTTTTAATTTAATATCATAACAATCTTCTAATATGTCATATATTACAATATCAGATCTGATGAGGAACGGTTATAAGTCAACTGTTAAGTATCGTTGATAAAATTGAATTTACATTATTTCACCACTACTAAATAGACAACTACTCAACTGGGTGGCTACTGGATTACGGAGAGGTAAACTTAAAGATAAATCGAAAATGCAATTATTCTTATACATAAATAAAATTCCCTACTCTATTCGGTTAGTTCAATAAGCGCACATAAGACTAATATCATGGGTCTATTAACCGTCATGATCTAGGATCGAGGTCACCTGTCATTTTTAATTCCGAAAGTTCGACCGAGAAGACCGGGAGCGCACGGTCGTTCCGGTTCGGGTCGGTATTCACTATTTTAGACCCGACTTTGGTACTAATGGACAGATCGCACGAGGACGTCGCGGCGTTGAGCTAGGCCTCACCTCAGAGCCCGGGCGGGGGACTACTTGTCGGCCGGGTCGGGGGGGGCGCCGCCGAAGTCCAGCTGGTAGCCGCCCGCGCGCGTCATCTCCTCCATGCTGGGCTCGGCGCACTCGTGGCCCGCGTGGCCGGCCGCGCCGCAGTTGTAGCAGGACAGCTTGGCGGGCGCGAACAGCACCGGCACGAAGCCGTAGGGCGCGGGCGCGGCGCCGTAGGGCGGCGGCTCGCCGTTGGCGAAGGGCGGCGGCGGCGGGCGGTAGGCGGGCGGCGGCGTGGGGTAGGGGTAGGGCCGCGGGTACGGCAGGAAGGCGAGCGGCGGCGGCGCGGGCGCGGGGCGGCGCGCGGGCGCGGGCGTGCCGGGCGGCGAGCTGGTGGCGCTGGAGCCGCTGTCGGACGAGTGCGAGGGCAGCCCGTAGGCGCCCGTCCGCCGCCGCACGCCGTTCAGCTTCTCGAATGAGCGGTAGTGGTGCGCCGCGGAGATCTCGCGCAACCGCTCCTCCCCTATGTTATGTCGCATCTGGAAAATGGGCACCGATATTTCAGTATCAATCAGTATCTAAGGGAGATGTCCCATTTCTGGCCAGGTTACATTTGTTCGGGTTTAAATGTTTTTGTACTGAATTGACTATTTTTCTCGCACTCAAAAGTGAAAAGTACAGTTTGCACCTCGAGACTAAACGCCAACTTAATATACCCTCGGTTTCATTACCGCTGGTATATTATGGCTTCGTTTAGTCCCTCGATGTAAAATATACTATTATTATTAATATTGATTTGTTGCACAATGTATATTAAGATATATGTTATAATTAGCTGTCCGTCAGGGGCTTCGCCCTCCGACATTAAATCTCCTGTTGAAATGTAGCCTGCAAAAACCTATGTTACTGCTAAAAATATAGCTTTATGCTAGTGAAAGTATTTTTAAAATTGGTTCAGTAGCTTCGGAACCTATTCAATTATTAAACTGTAGCCAATTTGATCTGATTCAATATTAAAATAGATATAATATTTTATTAAACATATCAAACAACATGGTTAATTTCAGGTAGGAGTATCAGGCACTCGGAAGTTTTGCCACAAGCAACCTTATCGCTGCTACAGAATTCCCTTTGATCAGGCGTCGTAAAGAGTCTCGTTCATCAATCAGGCAGAACTTATTATACTTATATCATAATTAATACTCCAGCAAGTAGTTGGGATGAGAAAATAATTAGTTATTATCGTAGTTGCATTTCTGGACAACGAACAGTAGGTTGCTGTGCTCATACAATGACCGTCTGGTATTTGGGGTGGGCTCGGCCGCATTCTTAGATGATATTCTAATATGGATGAGATGATCGTGTAAAATGAAAACTAAAACTTATGAAGCTGTTTTATTTACATTACAATCCACAATAAATAGGTACTTACTTATATCATCCTACTAATATTATAAATGCGAAAGTTTGTGAGGATGTATGTATGTTTGTTACTCTTTCAAAAACTACCGAACGGATTTCGATGAAACTTTACAGTAATACAGCTTATACGAGGGGTGATCCAAAAGTAATGATAATCAGTTATTTCTAGTGCACACAAAAATACAAAAAAAATATCAGTCACTTGCTCAGTAAAAAAAATCATATAAATAGGCCACGATTCCCGGGAGCTACATTCATTTGAATACGAACTGTCAAGGAATGAACATCAAAATGGAAAAACACGAAATCAGAGCTGTCAATAAATACCTCTGCTTGAAAAAAATGTCTACCAAAGACATACACAGCGACTTGGTGGAATCATTGGGGGGACTCTTCTCCTCCATATTCCACAGTTGCACGCTGGGCTAAGGAGTTTAAGCTGGGAAGAACATCGACGGGAGACGAACACCGCGAAGGACGCCCATCGACGTCCCTCACTGAAGAAAATGTGAAAAAAGTTGAAGAAGTTGTATTGGAAGATCGAAGAGTGACTATCAGGCATGTAGCTGAGGTCACAGGGATCTTATATGGCAGCATTCAAAGAATCCTTGCGAACGAATTGCATATGAGATAGGTCTCCGCGCGTTGGGTACTACCGAAAATGTTAAACGACGAGCAAAAGAAGAAACGAGTCGACATGTCAAGGATAATTTTTTGTCACGTTTTGTGACCATGGACGAGACCTGGATCCACCATTTTGATCCTGAAACAAAACAACAATCTATGACATGGAAACGATCCGATGAACCGACGCCGAAGAAATTCAAAGTGTCAAGCTCAGCAGGGAAGGTTATGGCGTCTGTTTTTTGGGATGCTGAAGGAATAATCATGGTGGACTACTTGGAAAAGGGGGCCACTATTACAGGCTCCTACTATGCAGAACAAATAAGAAGATTGCGGGAGGCTATTAAGGAGAAAAGGCGAGGCAAACTGCGGGCTGGAGTGCTGTTCCATCAAGACAACGCACCGGTTCACAAAGCTGCAATTGCCATGGCTGCCATTCAGGAAGCGGGCTTTGAGCTGGTGGAACACCCCCCCTATTCACCAGATCTAGCCCCCAGTGACTTCTATCTCTTTCCACGACTCAAGGAACACCTCCGAGGCAAGAAATTTGACATTGATAGCGACGTGATGGCCGCGGTTGAGGACTTTTTTGAAAGTCAAGATAAAGATTTTTTTTCTAAGGGATTTTTAGGTTTAGAAAAGAGATGGACTAAATGTATAGACTTGGTAGGAGACTATGTTGAGAAATAAATTTATTTTTGTTTATTATATTCATTGTGTTTATTAATGATTATCATTACTTTTGGATCACCCCTCGTTCATCAGAATAACACATAGGCTACCATTTATAAAGATTTTATGTAATTTGGCCATAATTATATAACAATAAGTATCGTAAGTCAAAAAAATCCTGACCGCTGAGAGCCATATTGGCGTGCGCTGCCTTTAGGTAGGTTACGGTTTACCGTTGTAGTTTACACGAAGATAATGTACTGTAGGATTGTTTGTCTTAAATAGTTATAAAAAAAGTCCGCGACAGCATATACATATCTACCTGTTATGTGGAAGCCACAATATAAAAATAGTGAGCCATGAATTCAATTAAATTTCATACTTTTTTAAAACGCAGATTTTAGTTTAATTCCATTCAACATCGATATATTTGTTGCTTTAAGTTTAATGTAGATGGAATTTGTCTTTTACACTAAGCAATTCGGATGAATACTTTAAAAGTAATCACGATGAGATTGAACTGGAGGAAGCGGCATTAAGCCCCTACCTACTATGAGTTGGCGCGGTGGGTGCGAAAAAAGGTAAATGATAAATCCTATAACTGCGGGCTTTTATTAACGCAAAACAACTTAAAACAATGATTTTTAGAATGTTTGTCTGTTTGTCTGTTTATCTGTTTGTCTGCGTTCGTGTGCGCTGATCTCTAAAACAGCTCAATTGATTAAATTTTCACTAATTGTGGTAAGTAAGAACAGTATCGTACCTAAGGGCTCGGTCTCAGGAGAAACCTAAAGAACGAGAAGCAGGTCCAACTTCCGATCCCTACGCTCTTGCACTTTCGCGCGAGTCTGATACCTTTACTGTCAGTAAACGAGAAACGTGTGAACTCTCAGAGAGTTGGACTGCAAATGCTCGGTTTTAGAAGAAACCGCAAGAACGAGAAGCACGTCTGACTGCCGATTGAGGCTCACGCATTATCACATGAGCCGGAGACCTTTACCGACTAAGAAACTAGCTTAAGCTCTTAGTGTTCGGACAGCTAGCGCTTGGTTTCAGTTTCTGTTGAAAAACGCGAAGCAAGTGGTACATGGAAGCTTACTTAGTAGTAACTTATTTCTGCCAATTTTTTTTTATAAATTTATTATAAAGTACACATTAGAGGGCTACTGTGTATTTTATAATAAATTTAGGATAAACAAATTCATGAAAACTTTTTGCTGTCAGGAATTTTATTCTGAAAAAAACTCGAGAAGTAAAGAAAACCCCAGGCGCTACAGTCGCGAGCATCAGCTATAAGAAATTATGTGCGTGATTGTTTCTGAAAATTCCAAATACTTTTTAGAAGATATACTCAGACGGTTTTTTTAACTAAAGTTCAACGGGCAACAGCAGTAATAAATAAGTTGTGAAAGAGGGAATGAATATAAAGTTCCAGTGTAGAAGATGTGCCTTGTTGTAGTTAGCTGCATATCATCACAAATATAAATTCAATTCCCGCGGATAGGATATCAACAATCCACATTGTGAAAAAAAGTAGTATTGGATACAAGAGAGGTTGCACTCTGAGATAGTTTTTCTCTTAATCAAGTAGGTTTCCTATTCAAAACCAAGACTAAAGAAGGTGCCTATCAGTTAAATTGATTATCACTATCCTAGAATTGGATCAAACAATGTTACTTGTTTCTTTGCACTCACAGATTTCACGTTAAAGTATGTTTTGTTTTTGCTGATTGGCAGCAGGCAACAACAGAGGTTAAATGCAAATGAAGACTTATTATTATGCCAAACATAGCTTCCTTCCATCCTCAAAATGTTGAACAACTGCTGAAAGGAGGTTTGGATTTACTAAAGTCAAAGGTTACAGAACTTCGGTGGATGGAGGCCGCCCTGAAACACGTGAGCGAGGCATGAACTACGTTCATCTGTGGACCTCTAGTGGCTGCCTATGATGATGATCAAAACATTCCCGGCTGGGTGCTGAAATAACACTAGATCGCCGACAAAAATACACCGGTGAAAGTAGGGTTATGATGTTGTTATTAAGCTATCAAAATGACACCCATAGATAACAGTAGATGAAACTTTACGCCATGATGTTAGTTTGTTGTGTTGCAATTCTATTGACAGAAATCTTGTACGAACCAAAACAACAAAGCTTTTTGAGTAAAATGAATACTCAAAACTGCGCTACGTGTTTTCGCCTACTTTTTAGTATGGTGTACATACATAGACCTGGCCAAGGCATCTCCTTTGAACGAGGTAATGACCAGTCTGAAAACCTTAAAGATTTCAAGATAAGGACAGTGTAAAGATAAATTACATCAGGGGTAGAGACGGTCAGACGGCGGAGGACAAAAAGACGGCGGTTCACCCGTCCTTCTCATGCTCCCTAAAAGAAGCACCGAGGTGTGAGGTGTAAACCGACGGCTCTCCCCTATTCCATGGGGTTCTTGTCTGGGGGTGTCCCAGTATACCGGTGTGCCCCCTTTAGCGTTTGGAGGCCCAGCGCGACCGCTGGGGCGACGTGCTAATCCGTAAGGCTCCAAGTAGCCCTATTCCATAGTGGTATACCCGGGTGTTTTTGGTTGGTATGCTGCCAGCTTCACCGGCAGTCTCACACTACGATATTATTGCTCCCCCACTGCCCCAATCGTAGTGCGTACGTAACGCAAGTTGCCACGTTACAGAGGCGACACAACTAATGTAGTGTAAATGCAGATATAAAATATAGAATTATAGTAATTTTACTTCCATCATTTGCAGCTTTTAAATGTTTACTGCTGAAAGTCTACCTCATAATCTGGTTCTGTGCTGTATTCGCCTCCTAATGATCTCCCATAACCAGAACGTTTCCTAGCCAATAGCTTGTCAGTACCTTAGAAAAATACATCAAACAGGACCCCACTCAAGTGCCATAAAAATAAATAGTAAAATTCCTGATAGCATAAAAGAAGAATGTAACATTAAAAAAATTTAATAACATCCTGAAAAAGCATTTGATAAAAAAATGCTACTATGATCTGCAGGAGTTTTTTACAGATGTTTGCAACTAACAATGTATAATTTTAAGTTATTAATTTCTCGTAAATTAAAAAAATATGTATATAAATGTATGATAAATTGTATTACTATTATTTTATTTATTTTAATTAAGTAAGTATAAGTTATGCCCTCCGTTTAATTTTAATAGAAATTTTAAAACTGTTAATTTTATATTGTACTTTTTTCTAATTATGTTTTTTTTTCTTTTGGTTTATGATTTTAATGTAGTTTTACTGTATTATTAATCCTAAATATTGCCACACCCTAGCAGGGTTCATGTACCATCTGGACACCAAAATGTACCATCTTACAAGTGTAAACAACATGTATGCAATAAATAAACTATTATTGTTATTATTATTTTCATTGGCTCTTGATATGGTGGTAAGTGGAGCAACGCTCGGCAGTTCTGCGAGTAGCCTGGCAGCAGCAAAGTCAGGAAATGGCCACAGGATGGGCACATAAATCTACACTATCAACCAAAAACAACAATTACCTCAGCCACTGTTAGATTTTCAAAATTCGTAGTCAAATGAGGCAAGGGCGGCTGATCTGGAGGTCCAGTTGTCGCCAGCGGCGGCGAGCGGTCGCGCGACGGGCGGCGGCGCGAGCGCGGCGACGCGGGGCGGCTGTCGCCGGCCGGGGACGCCGGCGGCGACTGCCCGCCGCCCGCGCCGGGAGGGGGGTAGTTAAGCACCTGGAAATTGGGGAAATATCTTAAGCTTGCTTTGGAACTTTGATGGTGAGCAATCTAACCAAGATAGTCGAATCTATCTATCGTTTTTGCTAATAAAAGACTAATAAATAATATCCATAGGATGCACTACACATAGTCATCAGCTATGTTTGTACATATTGTACTCTTTTAGGTGCCTGCTGTGATCTTGAAGTGTGTCATGCAAAATATGTGCCTTTTTTTGTTATGGATAGCACTTAACACTAATCATTTACCTTACCTTGACTAATTTACCCGTTTATATTGAAAATACTATTTTTTACGATTATCAGAGTAATTTAGTAAATAGGTTTTTTGAAAATCAAGTAATAAACCAAAATTCCATGCATTTTGCACAGCTTAAACTTACTAAATTACCAGATAAACCCTGCAGTTTACTGGCGTAAAATGCCTTTTACTAAAGAATCTACTGATTGCACATGTTTTTATGTTCAATATTAAATAATCTCCGGAGTTCACTTCCTCAATTGGAAGAATACAATTGCAATGCAGTTACAAAAAAAGCAAGCACACTACATTTTTTTTTTAATTCTGAATAAATAATAAAAGTTATCTTGGACATGCTACACTAAGGCCTGTATTCTAGAATCATACTCAAGCACTGATCTGTATTTGAGTAGAAATTTCAAAACTTCAGTTCATAGAAACAAAAATGTCACTCAGATCTATACTCAACTGCAGATTTTGTTTCAGAATACAGGCGTTAGGTCTTCTGACTCACTTTCTGAACCCATTGGAATTTAAAAAAGCAACTTGATTTAGGCAGAGCCATTGACGCTACACTAACCTCTAAATTCTGAAACAACAAAATTAATGCTGTCCTGTAATTTCAGTTAGAAGGAAAAGGACAGCTATGGGTGTAATGACTTCTCAACTTTGATTTGATTGTCATTTCAGAATTTGGGTGTAAGTTTTTTGGACTAATTGGACTAATGTCTAGGCTATGTTTGCACTTGAGCCTAATAAATAAATAATTTTGAATCAAACATCTTAAATAGTTAATTACCTCTAAAGGCTGATTGAGAGCTGAAACAATAATATTTGCAGGCCAAGTGTGTTGTCCCATGTACTCTGTCATATTGTACTGAGGCAGTGGCAGTCCAGGAGGTGGATGTTGCACCTCGCCCAACATAGGTACAACACCACCCGGTGCAAGCACTGGCGGAGAGCTGAGCTCTTGAGGCACTGTATCTGAACTAGGTGGCTGTAATTATAAAAAAAATACATTTAATAAAGTTAGTAGAATTAGCATAAAAAAATAGTCTACAGCTTTAATATACTTCCTATGATTCTTTTTTTTTGTCTAGTACTAATGCAACATTCTAATCAGGTTTTAATAATTTCCTGTTGGAATTGTGGGGTAAAGAAAAGTAGTTAGCCTCTATACCATCCCACTGCTGGGCCTACATCATTGAAATCAAGTCATTAAATTGCTACAATTGATGGGTATTGGCTTAATCACCACGCTTGCCAAATTAAAATTTATGTAAGTAACTGTAGGGTATTATAAAAAAAATCTTTTAACATTCTTAACAAAAAAGATTTCAGTTAAAAATAGTAATAAGCTTATACTAACTCACCACCATTTTATTCTTATGTTTATTGAGTGAAATTAATGAAAACTAAGAACAAGAACAAAAAATGATGATTTAAAATTAAAATAAGATTAAAAATGAATATTTTATCAGTGACCTATTGTGAAAATTTTAAGTTTTGAAATAGAACTAATGAGTGAATGCTATGTTTAGTTGATTCAATAATAATAAGATATATTTGCATAGACATGAGGAATAGCAAATAATGTGATAAGACATGCATAAACAAGTATTATGACAATGGCACTGACCTGCACCCCGGCTGTTTTCACAAACATCAAGCCAGGCGGTGGCCCCAAGCCAGAGAGGTTAGGTGGAGGGACAGACATGTTGGGGGTGACACTGAGCTGGGTATGGCACACACTCACTGGCACTACATTTGTATGATCTTGTGGCTCAGGAAAATGTAACCGCTGGTCTTCCAGTTTCAATTTATCTAATATTTCACCAAAATGTGACTTTTGATCAAACGTAAAGGCTGGATGGTGTAATGCCATGGTATACAGAAGCAATATCTCTTCTAAGAGCTCTCCATAGAGATCTTTCAGTAGACCACTTTGCTCCAAGCTAACCATGGCGTTGTACAATGTAGTGGCACAGGCGAAGTTACACGAGCGCAACAAAGACACATACAAGGCCATTTTTCGTCGGGTCCTGGAGTCTGTGTTGGCGCTGCCGATGTCGGCGGCCAGGTCTGTGGGGTTGTTAGCTCTTAGTTCGGCACCACGCAACTCCTGGAAGTCCCGCTTACCGAGCTCCTCCAGGTACGTGCCAATGAAGCGCAATTCGAATGGTAAGCACATATTTAGTAACGTACACATTGCATCTATGCGTTTATAGCTTTCCAATTCTTTAAACCATGATACCACGTCCTCTTTGCAAACCATTTCCAGAACACATTGAAATTTTATGTAAAGAATCAACCGGTCCCCTTCAGCCGAAGCTTCTCCGTTTCCTATGATTTTTGGCACACACAATTTCTGTGAAAATATGTTGGTTGTAATCCAATAATTTTCGATTGTAACATTAGTGAATAAATGCTTTTATCAGCAATTCCAAAGTAGACTTGGTTAAGCAACTACAGACAGAACAGGCAATGCTAGTAGTTTTGTCTCATCTATGGTCTGTCTATGGAATGAAATTGCGGAGCAAAGACAGTGCATGCTAGTACAAAGTGCTACGTACGCTTGATAAGAGAGTAGGCTAAAGTATATTCAAAGCCTATGAAAATAAAGTTGACAATTACACGCTTAGAGCCTGCACATTGGTACAAATGTTGACAGAAACATTGGTATTTTATTTAACGGTGTGTTCCATTGTGCTTAAATTTATTGCTATTCCATTTATTAAATCTAAATTTATATATAATATATATGTCTCTATTTCATTTTTACCGTTAGTTTTACTATAAACATTCATTTGGTCAGCCTAAATGGCTAGGTTGTTGGTTAGGTAACATAAGGTCAGCAAGCATTAAAAATCAGTCATCATAAATGTCATACAGAGTTGGACTATTTGAAAATCATTTTGGTTAGCCATCAAAACCATGCCCTGCGTTGGAGGTTCCACAAAAAAACAAATTTATTTACCAATCATGAAAAAATAAAACACAACAACGTTGTTTTCATTACGCTAGTTTGGTCTCAAAGCAAGATTTAAGCTTAGTGATCAAAATGCATGATCTGATTCATCTAGTTTTTTGAGTCAATCACCGCACCGGACTTATTTAAATTACAATTAAGCCGTTAACCCTGATTCAATGCTGACCATTATCTGTTATGTACCACAGTGTTAAAAAATCAAGTTTTGGTTTCGTTTTGATTATGGTCGAGGAACCCCAGATATTTGTTGGTTCGTTTAAGTGTAGCCACTTTAATTTAGTATGGTCATTTTTAGACTCTCGTATGGATTTGACCGTCGCGGCGTCGTGTACCCGAGTAAACAACAACAACGCTTAATCTGCTGTCATTAGGGCCACATTCCATGGCTATCAAGATTTATAATAGACTCCCGAATGAAATTAGAGAAATTCAAGATATCAAACATAATATTCTTAGTTTAAAAACCATCTCATTACTAAATGCATAAAAAGTTCCTTGTTGATGGATGAGGAAAAACAACGTGTTCATTTTGTTTCCAAATAATGTTAATTTTTGTTTTTGTTTTATGTAATTTTAAGGGCGCACTAAATAAAATTATACCCACCAAATATTGCAATGCGCTAACAGAGCGTCACAAGCACTGTACTTAGTTTATGATCTTTTTAATACAGTGGCAAGTAATAAATAATCTGAATCTACCCGCCGGACGACAGATCTCACCCGTCGTTTACCACACAAGTATGTCAAGTAGTATGTAAATTTAAGTGCTATATAATTCATAATGGTTAACGAATATAAATACCTAAAGTTAAAAATATGCATTAAGTAGGTATTAATTTTAGTGATCTGTGGCTGCCCCCCCTCCCTGTGCTCCGTGGCTCGGCGGGGCCGCACCGCTAGATGCGGCAGCGGAACCACCTTTAAGGTGGATCGTGGTTGCGGACCTAGTAGGGTCCGCGTACGGTGGGAGCCAGCGGGCTTGAGTACGGGGGTGCTTTTGCTCGCAATGCACGGCTTTCGCCATGATGGCGAAAGTACCTGTGTGCTCCAGGTACTTCCGTGATCTCCCCCCGTCATTGAGGGGTCGGCTAGGCAGGCCCCAATATGGGGAAGCACTGGCGTTGCGAAACTTTTTAGGGATCCCGCCTCGCCATCGAAGTGTTGAGGTTGAGTACCGTGGGGTTTTAGTCGGTAGAAGTCCAACATGATCTCGTCGTTCCCCCGGGCGAAGGGGTATCCATGAGGATTTCCCCATGATAATAAAAAAAGGCCTTATGAAATGTTAAAATGTTCGAGATTGTAATTTAATATGAAAATTATGTTAGTTGACATCACTGCATGAAGGGTAACCAAATTTGTAAATGGTAACCCTAACTGCATAAGATTCTAAGAGCAATAAACCTGACAAATGAAAAAAAGACTCTTTGATCGGGTCAGTACAAACGGTACGGTTTAAAGAAATAAATAAATATACGCCAAAAAACATCGCTTATTTATCGAAATCAACGTGTATCCTTCTAGTGAAATAATAGTAGACTACTGCTGCGGTCTGTAAAGACTGCATTGCCAGCTGCGCTCCGTTGAGAGATGAAAGCGCAGTTCCAGCCCCTCACAGCGTTTTTCTTCATAGGCTTCATAGGACACATTACATGAACTTATTTTCATTTAGTCTTTGAAAAGAGGTAAATACGTATACCAAGTCTTCCTTTTCAGTTATCTTTGCCCATAAACGACATCTAAAACAAATAATAGTTTATCGATAAGTCGTGCGCATCACTACTTGTTTTTATGATTTTTATATTAAAAATTGCTCAAAATTTACAGAATACATGCAATCTGCTATTTTTCGTTCGTCAAAAAAACTGTGAAGTGTCTTGTGAATTATCACTTGAGTTTACCTGGCCGGGTCAAATAAATAAAAATATAAATATGCGCCAGACAACACACCTCTCGTCATGGTCTCGAAGTAGGGATATATTATAGGTATCCCTGTGTTACGAGGTACCAGACAAGGAATTATGCCAGGGGCGTCTCCCAGCACACCCAGACCCAGGCCAATTTAGAAAAGATCATTTCCTGAATTGACCTGACCGGGGATCGAACCCGGGACACTACGGAATTAAGGGCGAGAAACCGTGCTACAGCGCACTACGCCAATCGTGTCGTCAAATCAAGTGGGAATCTGGCTAGAAATATGTCGGAATATCTTCTTCTGACACGCCTGATACCACAAACTTCACAGTTCCTTAAAGATTTGCCTCCTATTAGTACAAATACAACGTCCAAGGATTATAAAACTCAATAAAATTGAATAATACACTTTAGCCGGCCATGACGATTTTTTATCCTAACCAACCACAGAAAACCAATCGAACAGGTCCACCAGCAATAACAAAAATATAACGCGTCTAAATTAAATAGTAGTAATGACACTTAGTATCCATACGCGTTAGTACCCATTCTAATTAGGAGAGAGTACGACTCAACATTACCAACTCGTTAAGTTGGTAATGTTGAGTCGTAATGTTGGTACGAAGTACGTCCTTAGTTTCATATAAATGTTCATTTGTATGCAGTGTCGATGGGCTGGCTGGACCCGATTTTGCGGGCGGGTGAAATTCAAAGCTCCCAACCTAGCGATTTTTACTACTCTACATTTGTGCACCAAATGATAATGGGTTTTAACGAATTTATAAAAAAGGAAAAGCTTCAACACTTTTGTTTAAAAACAATGAAATAGTTTGTAGTGGAACAAGCCTCCACCACAAACTATAGAGCCACCATAATGTAAAATGTTACTTTTACAATGCAATGGCATGGCAAAGGAAGTTATAGGAAGGTACCAAGGTGGCAGATCGCTATTGCCCATTAGAGCCGTTCCTGCTCTTTCGAGTAGCGAGTACGGTTATCAGGACTTAACGTAGAAGGATCAAGTAGGTAACTAACCATTTTTTTTTGTCTGTAACGAAGTACCGTAAATTAAATTAATGGTGTTATATTAGTAACCCCCGACGCAAAAAGAGGGGTGTTATAAGTTTAACGTGTCTGTGTATCTGTGTATCGGTGTATCTGTGTATCTGTGTATCTGTGTATCTGTCTGTGGTATCGTAGCTTCCAAACGGATAAACCGATTTTCATTTAGTTTTTTTTGTGTCATAGATAATTTTATCCCGAGTGTTCTTAGCCATGTTTCATGAAAATCTGTTCAGTCGTTTGTAGATCATCAGGTCTTTTCTAGTTGATGAGGGGATATGACCAACTTCCTTATGCCCGATCAATCCGAAATTTGGTACCGTATTACTTCAATGATATTGAAAGTATATGGTAAGATAACCATGACCTGATCAGCCGTTTGAAGATCATCAGGTCATTAATAGTTGATGAGGGGATCTGACTACCTTTCATATGTCCTAATGATTTAAAATTTGTTACTGTATTACTTCAAACTCAACTATTTAATCACTTTAAATACCTTCCTAATATTTTACCTACTTTAAAAAGGACAAAATAAAAGTAAAATTAAAATTTTTAAAAACCCCCGACACAAAAAATAAACTCCAACTCGCGTCCCGTCGGGGGACCGCTAAGTCAGAAAAACAGGTGTAGTCGCAGATTGCAAGAAAAGAATTTACTCCGAAAATTCGCAAAATCGACACAACCGTCAACGTAGTCTGCCGTCACGTGTCTGCCCGTTCGGGTCGCCGCACTTGGTAACACCCACCCCTGCGCCGCATACCGCACACCGAGCTCGCAGCACGCGGCATTACGAAGAAGACTATGTACCTAATTCGTAATAATTAATTAGCTGTTGTTGGAAAAATACTGCATAAACTTGAGCGGTCCCCAGACGCGACGCGACGCTTGGAAAATTAAAATAGTTGAACTTACCTTATACATGTGAATTTAAAATATTATTTGTTAGTTTTTGGAGTTTATTTTTTGTGTCGGGGGTTTTTAAAAATTTTAATTTTACTTTTTTTTGAAATAGTTTTCGATTCGTCGATTTTGTTCTTAATAATACATTCCGGGGTCACATCACTGTTTTGTTACTCGGCATTTTTTTGACAGCTGCGCTGCGCTGTGTTGAATGAAATGACAGAACAGAAAAATTAAGGTCTTGTCTTGGTTGCTGTTGTTTTGTGAGCAATTGAGCAAATTTTTTGTTAAATAACTGGAAGTCTTGCTCAATCATGGCTCCTGTGGAACAAGATGTGGAGATGAAAAGCGTAGAAAGTCCAGCTGCAGCCAGCGATGTAGAAATGAGTGAAGTAAAAAAGGATGCTGATGTGCTAAGTGTCCAGGACTTGAGGGAGCATGTGAGGCAAATTGATAAGGCTGTAACATCTAAGGAGCCAAGATTCGCGATGAGAGTTCTTCGTTCTCTTCCGAACACCAGAAGGAAGTTGAACGGTAACGTCTTACGAGCTATTATCAATCAACTTTACCCATCCAGCCCTGACAAAGAGGGTCTGCTTGCTTTTGTTGAGAATCCTCTTCCCGGCGCTGTGGAAATAGAAACGCCGCGTTCTAGAAGTGCTCCTAAGACACCTGCGCCCGAAGCCGATGTGTATATTCATCTTCTAGTGCTGCTACGTTTGCTGGATACAAACAAGCTGGAAGAAGCTACTGATTGCTCTCAGCAACTGATGAGTAAGGTGACTACTCAGAACCGCAGAACCCTGGATATAATCGCGGCTAAGTGCTATTTTTATCATTCTCGTGTCTTTGAATTGACCAATAAACTGGACTTGATCAGAGGCCTACTTCATGCGCGTCTTCGCACTTCTACCTTGAGAAACGATTATGAAGGCCAGGCAGTGCTCATCAATTGCCTTCTAAGAAATTATTTACATTATTCTTTGTATGATCAGGCTGATAAACTTGTAAGCAAATCTGTCTTCCCAGAAAATGCCAGCAACAATGAATGGGCAAGATTTTTATATTACCTAGGTAGAATAAAGGCTGCTCGTCTTGAATACAGTGATGCTCATAAGCATTTGGTTCAAGCTTTGAGAAAGGCTCCTCAAACTGCTGCAGTGGGATTCCGCCAAACGGTTCAAAAATTAGCAATTGTTGTAGAGCTCTTGTTGGGAGATATCCCTGAGCGTGCTATCTTCAGGCAGGCTCCACTAAGAAAGGCTCTGGCTCCATACTTTCAATTGACTCAAGCAGTGAGATTAGGAAATCTCCAAAGATTTGGTGAGGTGCTAGAAAACTATGGGCCACAATTTCGCACTGACCACACTTTTACTTTGATCCTTCGTCTAAGACAAAATGTTATCAAAACTGCAATCCGCTCAATTGGATTGTCATACTCCAAAATATCTCCTAAAGATATTGCAAGAAAGTTAGGACTGGATTCTGCAGAAGATGCTGAATTCATTGTTGCTAAAGCCATTCGAGACGGAGTTATCGAGGCTACCCTTGACCCTGAAAAGGGATACATGAGCAACAAAGAGAGTTCTGATCTTTACTGCACAAGGGAACCGCAGTTGGCTTTCCATCAACGCATCTCATTTTGTCTGGATTTACACAACCAGAGTGTTAAGGCTATGAGATACCCACCCAAGTCTTATGGAAAGGAGTTGGAAAGTGCTGAAGAGCGTAGAGAGAGGGAGCAGCAAGACCTGGAGCTGGCTAAGGAAATGGCTGAAGAAGATGATGATGGTTTCCCTTAAACTCATTAGTCAATAATCCTTTAGATTTCCCTAATACATTGTTTGTCAAAATACATGCAAATTATATAATGCTACTAATAAATTGTATCATTTATTTAAGACTCTTATATTAACTGCAACATTATTATCCAGGCAAAGGCACAAAGGTTTTCTTATACCTTATCACAACTTGTTCTCTAGTTAGTCTGTGCCTTATCACTTTGAAGTTAAGTTCTGAATCTATTGGGGATACTACATAAGTAGGTGGTTAGGTCATGGGTACATTGAACATTGTACAGTCCGTCTGGCTGGGCTGATGAGCGTCAGCGTCCTGCCGGCTTAGACTTATTATGGAACAGTTTGACAAGCTGTCAAAATGCGAGAGACTTCTTGAGGGTTAGAGTAGAGAATAATCAGAATAAAGGTCACTGCACGGCACCGCAATAACTTCAACCCGGCAATTAACTTGCCATTCCATTTTAATTAGAGCATTGAATTGTATGAACTATTGTATAATTTACAATGTCAGTATTTTAAATACGAGGCATGGACAGGTTGGAGCCGATGCTGTTGCTGCACTGCACGCTGTGAACTCTGACTGCGGTTGACTGTACTTTTGTATGAACCATGCCATAAGATAGCATGTGCTTTCACTGTAGAATAATAAAATACCATTATTAACTATTACAAAATATTGATTAGTAGGTATTCTTATCTATGAATAGTAATGAATACCTTTTAAATTGAGCATATTATTATAATGGTGGTGGGACTAGGACACAAAGTAACCAACCCCCATATAATCATAAAAACGTTTAATAATGTGATTCACTAAGCATCATCATCATTCACAATGATAAAAGTGGTTTTAGGTAAAGCATTGTTTTATGATTAGGGGGGCTCTCTTTCTCTCTTGGGGTTTTTTTAAATACCATATTGAAACTGAATAGCATTCATTGAAACAAAATAATAGATATTCGCCCGACAAGACACCAATCATCATTGTCCTAAAATTCGAATAGATATCCTTGTGTTGCGATACCTCGTGCTCTAGTAATTCCGCAAACGATCTTTTCTAATTTACTCGGGTCTGGGTGTCCTGGCAGACCTCGTTACATAGGGATTAAAATAAAGTAGAATCACATGTTTCGCCAAATATATGGCATGTAAAATATTTTAATTAATAAGCTCTCCAACACTATAAAAATTCTTATCTATGAGCCATAAATGTAATTTTTTATAAAATAAGGGAACTCCCAATGACTTTATCGTTTCTGGAATTTTGTTAAAGATTTTGATACACATATTTAAACAATTCCTCATATACAAAGTGGTTCTGGGTGAAAATTTTAATACTAATCTATCAGGATTCCTTTTATTACGAGGATTAATGTCACCAGCTCTATCAAACAGTCTTTGATTTGTTTTAACAAATTTAGCAATTTCGAAAATGTACAGGCTTGGTAATGTCAAAAGCTTCAGTTCCCTAAAAAGTGGTTTACATGTCTGGAAAGGTGGTAGGCCGTAGATGGCACGCACACATTTTTTTTGGGCTACAAATACTTTACGCACATCTACACTATTTCCCCAGAATACTAAACCATACCGTAATATAGAGGCGACCTAAGCATGATATTGATGCAATAGGCAACATAGACAAGTTAGTTACCATGGCAACTATTCCAATCATTCATTGATTTATTTACATGTCACTGATACTGTAGTAAAAGGTTCAAACTTCTTTAAAATTGCAATTACGATCTAGTAAACAATTAATAAAAATGGTTGAGTTTACCCCAGCCTGTATGGAGAAGTTGGTCGAGCTAATGAGACCACCTGAACCTGAAGTGTTTCAAGGCGAAGATTTAAAAGCTACAGGTAACTGTGTTTCTGATGTCACTTTACTAGAGAAACTGCTAAATGGATAAATAAATACATAAAATAAGGGTCAGATCGGAAGGTAGGGTTAAAAAATTAAGAGAGAGAGAGATTAAACAAAAATGCAGCTGGAGTTTTTACAGGGAGGATATCTACACTAATATTAGAGGTAAGCTTTTGTGAGTTTGTATGTTTGAGGTAGGTAGGTAATCTCCGAAAAGACCGAACTGATTTAACTTTTTAACAGTGAAAAATTATTTCACTGTTAAAAAGATACATTATCCTTGATTGCTATAGACATATACATTTTTCAAAATCGTTAGGGATCCGTAAAACTTTGAAATGTAACCCAACGTGTCAGAAAAATTAGCCCACGCAGGCGAAGCCGCGGGCGAAAAACTGGTTATTTATAATGTAGATTAAAAATTAATTATGTAATTAGTAGGAAGTATTAGTGACAGACTCAAGCATTCTTCGATATTTCTAAATAGACAGAATAATAAAATTCATCACATAGTTCATCGAAATAAAATAACAGGCAGGCTGGGAGCAGATTTACTACATGACTTCCAAGACCAAGTGATCTATTTTCAATTAAAATTCTATTCTCTATTAAAAGTTAGAAACTTGAAAAATTAAAGTTTTGGTCTTATGGCTCGATTGGAACTCGAACCCGCGCCATCCGCAGACCGTTCGTAACCATCGTTTGAATTTGTATAGTTTCTATCTTTCGATGATGAATAAAAACATCAAATTCTGCTTTGTGTGGCCCATGAGTAGATAGGTAAATATCTTCTGTTTAAAGGAACTTAAAGACAACAGGGTATCTACACTCTAATAGAAAAAGTGTTTTTCTGCTAGTTCGCTAAGTTCTACACAGTGGATTGTACACAAACACAAAAACTTTACAAAAGAAAATGTAGGGATTTTACCTATACGTATACCTACATTCCTTTTGTAAAGTTTTTGCATAAAATCCACAAAGTGATAATAGTAAAACCCGAGCCAGTCAACAGAAGCTTAAGTCAAATCACTAGCAAAAAAATAATAATGGAGTGTTTGTTTATTATTTTACATATCTGTAAAAATTACGATTTATAATCGAAACCAATTGTCTATGAAGTGTATAATAATGACAGGTTGCGAAATAACTTCGACGAGAGATAAACTACCGCTAACTAGTGACGACACGAAGACTCCAAAGAGTATTGAAGAGTTTGAGAAACAGCAAGAAAAAGAGGCAGAGGAGCTAAGTTTCGTCGGCGGAGGCATCGGTGAACGGAAAACGCCTGAATATTCTATGAATTATCAGCAGTCAGTTACCGCTGAAGACGTTTTTCTTCAGGCAAGTGTGAAAATAAAGTTTGCTTTTATGCCGCCGCACACAGGGCTACTAGTCGCCTTGCGAGGTTCTTCATAGAAGTTGAAAATATACTTAGCATAGGTGAAAACTGAGTGTTCGTATGGTAGCAATGGCAGCAAACCCGAGCTTCTGCGCACACTCAGCCAAACTCGCTGGCTAATTGACGCCTTGTGGCATCGTCTGCTCTCTGGTTCTGGTCTGGTTTGACTGCAGCCTCTGGAGGTCGCGTTAGGAGGCGCGGGCTGCTGCCCAGCTCAACCGATAGTCGCCACCACAAGCGGCCCAGTGTGCGGCAGCCATTAAGATGCGCAGGCGTTTTTGTTGCTTTTCTATCAATTACCAAACCAAAACCAATACCAAAAACGTGTAACTAGACGCGCAAATAATATTCATCTTCACCTACCTAGAACAAATTACGGAAAGAAAAATATAACATATGAAGGAGCACAACTATATAATAAATTGCCAAACCATATGAAACAATTAAAGTCGTTTGTCTCTTTTAAGAAAAAGCTAAAACACCACATTTTGAGTACCGATGTTATTTAGACCATGGCAATATAATTATCGTAATGTCCATAAAATAGCCGTTGAATAGCAAGTGCCTATTGATACGTAATTGAATCCAATTTTTGTAACATCTTACCCACATTAATATTTATAATTTTGTAACACTGTTTTACTGTACACTCGCGTACAAATAATTAAAAGTAATGTTCTCGTATTTCTCTGTTAAGTGAATTGTGTATTCTTTTTGAGAAATAAATGTCTATAACCGAATAGACCCCAAAACTATAAGACCGATATCAAATATTCTTTCACCAATATAAAGCTATATTATCAGCGAGTGACATAGGCTTTTTTATTTACGCTTATGTTAACGGGAGAAATAGTCTACAATAGTCTACGCGGGCGAAGCCGCTGACGTTAAGCTTGTTTGTAATAGTTACTTAGGTACATTGTTTTTCCCTATACGGTGGGTCCCGGGGGGGACCACGACAAGACAAAATTATTTCAGCAGATTTTCGCAAACATTTTAATCCTAATAAAGGACTTTTGTGGGTTGCTAAAAAAGACCTAACAACATGCTAAGCCAGAATCATGTTTTTATTAGGGCTTTTCAGAAGCATAGGGCTACTGCCCTGTGTTGCATATTGCAGAAAAATACAGCAAGTAAAAACTTCTAAGTGCAATTCAGGTACGCTAGAAATTACCACGCAACAAAGCAAACTCTTCCAAACAACACGTACCTAGTAGATAAATTGCTACAGAAAAAATAGTAAGGTGTGACAGTATGGAGGTCAACCTTTTTTTTAACCACATCGCGCCTGTGGCGAACCATTAAGGTGCGTTTACTTTAGACCAAACGAGCGAATGTTCATTCTATCAAGTTCTATTAGTGAAGACAGAGAAGAGAATACTCTGTCTCTGTGTAACCAAAGAGAATTTGATAGAGTGGGGATAGAGATCTCAAAATTCTCAAAATTCCATTGCAGATGCTGTAAACAGTTGATGTGAACTGATGGCAAACCTGAAATTAGAAGAGGAGTTCTAAGCACACCTCGTCTCATTTCAGATTTGCACAGTCTTATAGACTTAGCGTAAAGGTATATTATGTGTGATGTGTTATGTTATTATCACACACAATGAGCCTTTAATTTTTACCTATCTACGAGTATTACATTAATTTAGTTGTGTGTTTACATTCTCCAACAGATTGGTCCTAAAACACCTTCCTCGGCCAGTTGTGAGAACTTAATTGTCCGCATCAAAATGCCAGGTGACAAGAAGGAGAACGTGGACCTGGCTGTGGACACTATGCGCGTCACGTTGAACTCCTCGCAGCACTATCTGCGACTGCCGCTTCCTCATGGCATAAACCCTGATGCGTCAAAGGCATCCTGGGATGCTGCCGAAGAAACATTGGTGCTTACACTGAGATTGGATAGGGAGTTCGATTTTGTTAATTTCTAAGTTTGATAGTCGTCCAAATAAGTTCCTTCATAATTTGAACTACAATTATACAGGATGCTTAAAAATCTCAGTTTGGTACTCTCATGAAAGGTACTTATCAGTTATTATTTACAGAGCAGTCTGAGAGACCTGTTTAAAGCAGGGGATTTGCTAGCCTATCCAATTTCATTTAAAATCTTGATTATTATTATATATAACGGGCAAAGAGTGCATTTTTTTATGAACTCGTACATACTAGTTTGCTGCTAGTACGACTATGTAGGTAGGTAATACCTACTAAGAAAGTAGACACGTGTAGGTATGATATTTGGTTACAAATTGGTTACTCAAGACATTCCCTCGCTCGCTAGTCGCTATGAGTTAGCGCTATTTGCTAAGGGAGCAGATGTATCATAGTTATCAATTGAGCTCATGGTTTGTCTTATCACCCTGATGGGACTGAAATGTATTTAAAACGAGCCTTTGTTGTTATCTTCGCTAATTCTGTTTCGATGTGCGTATAAAAGTATTGTACAATGCTTTCTTGAAGCTCCAATACCTTAAGACCTCAAGGAAAAATAAAATATAGGTCATATGCAGTAAGTACCTGTTATAGTTTTATAAATAAAAATGATATAAATCATGACGTAAAAAAACAAGAATATAAACTTATGCTTAATATGCAATGTTTTTAGTTGTAATTCCTACCCAAAATAGTTGTTCATCATGAATCTTAGGTTAGGTACTTACAATCGGAGGTTTAACAAGAGTGAAAGGTTTTTTGACTTGACTTCCCGTCATGATACATTTGCAATAGTAATAGGAAACAAAACGGTTTAAAAACCTGTTCTAAATAGTGGTCATTATTTCGTAACAATTTTTCTAAAATCACATGTAAAGAAGTTTACTAGTTCTTACTTAGTTGCCTTTTGCTTGGGAGTTAAAATTGAATATCTTACTCTTACTAATACTCGTATTATAAATGTGAAAGTTTGTGAGGATGTATCTATATATGTTTGTTTGTTACTCTTTCACGCAAAAACTACTGAACGGATTTGGATGACACTTTACAGTTATGTACCTAATACATCAGAATAACACATAGGCTACAATTTATATAGATTTTACGTAATTTGGTCATAATATATTACGAAACGCAGGCGAAGTCGCGAGCGGAAAGCTAATAGCATTATAAAATATTTGCGTAATGGCTAGGCTGTGTATTTTTTTTACAATTGAGCCCTTATAGAATTAAGTGGGACCTGTGGGAACTTTTAGTTCTTATATGTACGAGCATGTATCACCCCAGTGGCAAGGAAGCGGTTATTTTTCTAAACATTTACTACGGTTTTATTATGAAGCGACTTTTTCTTTTTTTGGTTGGCTTTTCTCAGATGCTATTCTTGCAAAATAATGGCTCTTTAACATCTAAAGAGCCATTGTTTTGTTCTTAAAATATACCAAAAAATACAATGTAGAATACGCCTATACCATTCTAGCTGTGATCAGGTTTTCAAATAGTGGCACCAGTTTGATTATATTTAGAATTGTCTAGGTATTTATTTATTACCGAATGTAAGTAGTCAAATTTGTTCGAACAAGTTAACATCCGGAGTGGACAAATAAAAAATACTTATTATGCAAAGCGTTATTTCTTTTAAAGTACGTTGATAGACTCGCAGCGTAGGTATGGAACGTTTCCTTATTAGAAAATATCAGAACCAATGTCTTTTAGGAGAGATCACTACGCGAAAAAAAATGGAAATCAGAGTCTTACGTTCCTAACGCCTATGTTGAGTAAGGCCCTGCTCAGATGTACGTGCTATCGACGCGCGCTTCGTTATACCTGCATCGATTGCTGAGAAGTATATCTAAAAGATATATAAATTGCGCACCTTTTTGTATGGGATTATCCTTCTAGGTGTAATTATTCCTAGGTTAGACTAATATAAATCAAACAAACCAATTATATTAAGTCAAATTGTACAAACGCTAAGCCCATCGGGGTTTTCGTTTGGTCAGCTGGAGGGCCTTATTTTCGTGCTGACTATATTATTATACAGACTATAGATACAACGTGCAGGCAGTGCCCCTAAAGTTAGGTATTTGCTTAGGTGGCGGTAAAAACTTATGGCGACTACCACCGCATCGGCGTTGTTTCTGTAGGTGCGTGCACTGAGGAGACAGATTTGCGCCTGTCATCATGTCATTGTTGATGGGAAGTGGCTTATTCTCCCCCAAACTAAATAATCAAAGCTTTCATGTTTTAGTTCTAGTAAATAGCATAATGAGCACATTGCTTACACAAGTTTTATTGTACATTTGCATACCCTTCTCGTTAATTTTCCTCTTCTGTGTGTTTTTCGGCTTTAAGCGACATCGCGCAACTATACACATAGACACCTTGATATTGCTTGCCTTCATTTACTGTTTTGTGAGCAATAAAGTTTATTTGCTATTGTTAATATAGTAGCATAAACTACTGTTTACACCATATAATCCTACATTTCAATTATATCCAAGTTATGTCTGTATTTACAGTTACATTATATGCGTTTCGTATGCACACAATACGAAAATCGTACGTGTATAATAACGAAAATTCGGCTAAACTTTGTCAGGCTTAACGCAGAGATACTCGTTGTTCAAAAATGTGATTTTTACAAATTAACTATAGCGGATTAACAATATCGTACTATTTAGATTGGAGAAGCAATTTACAAGTACTTAAAAAAAAAATTGCCATGCTATGCTCTCGAAGTAAAGATCCCTATGTTACGAGGTACCAGACCAGGAATTAAGCCACGGCACGAGCCAATTTAAAAAGATTGTTTCCTGAATTGACTCGACCGGGAATCAAACCCTACTTAAGTCAAGGCGAGAAACAGCGCCCTATGTCATCGTGTCGACAATCTTTATGAAATAAGTATGCAGTTTATTTATCATTGTACAGACCTACCTACTTGGATCATCAGCACTGATAACCCTTTTGCTATGCGTGGTACGCATTTGGCTGTTTTTTGTTTGTTTGTTCGTATGTAACGAATATATCAAGGACCATTTAAAAGGCTTGGCGCGGCTTCATCAGTCAGCGTCGTTTATTCGGATGCCGACAATCGCGGGGCTCGGTACTGGGACCGTTGAAACTAGGTCTCGATAAAAGCCCGTGAGAAAAAAACATTATTACAGAATACAGACGTGTTGAAAGTCTAGTGTGGTTTTGTTACGAAACATCTTCTATTCGATTTTTGGCGTGAAAAGGTAAGAAAGTGTTCTATAACAATTTCAATGAGTTTATCCACTAGTTCATATTATTGATGCTT
Organism: Udea olivalis; assembly: GCA_947369235.1. NCBI lineage: Eukaryota > Metazoa > Arthropoda > Insecta > Lepidoptera > Crambidae > Udea > Udea olivalis. Next base: position 14,425,175 of record OX376343.1, read on the forward strand.
GCAAGCTTATTTGGTTTGTCACAGTTTGACTAACTATAACTATTATTGAAATTAGACAGGCCTCACTCAGCAATCAAAACGAGCACTTAACAGTTATCAATACATGACGTTAAAAAGAGTAATGATTCCGCGGTCATTGACAAGGAGACTTGATTATAAAATTAACTTTATTTTCCCTATTTAAAATAAAGTTGACTTTCCGCTAACAAACTTAAAGTTATGTAACTAATTTTAAAAGTTTTGAAAAAATGCAAGAATTCAGAATTTGAATGACCCGGTAGAGCAATGGGTAGAACCTGGTCCTGAAGTGCCAAAGTCCAGGATTCCATTTCCATCCAGGAGAAACATTCTCGTGATGATAATATTTTTACTAGTTCTCTGTCTGAGTGTAAGTTGGCTACTATGTAATACGAGTATGTAGTAAAAATATCTATGGAAGACCTAATAAGTCCTAATAAGTAAGTAAGTTTAAGTAAATAAAAAGTGTGCTTCCAGTAAAATATTGATGCATGTCATTATGTCGTGCGCTACGTGGGTCACTATCCTCATAATCTCCAACGTTATGGTGTTGCTGCAAAGTTTACAATGGGATGTGAAGCGTGAGTACCATCTCATGATTACCTATACCCTGTTTTGTATATTCATAGTAAGATATGACCTCAGGCCGGCTTCAGACCCTAGTAATTTGCCTTTTGGTTGTAAAAGTGCGTGCGTTGCATTGGTCTCTATTTTTATTTTATTTAATCTGTTAGGCAGGTCTCTTGGCAGCCCCTGCCAATAATCAGACTGGCTAACACACATTTATTGGCGAACTACTTAAGGCAAGAAATGAATTGAAACGAAACAAAAACTTTAAGCACAGAGGCGTTCACATCAACCTTTACATAGGGGCTAGGCTAGGGTAGGGGCGTAATACTGCTGACATAAGACCCATTTTGCAATGGTTTTGTAAAGGTTAATGTGAAAGCGTTCGTACATGAATGAAAACAGTCCATAAAGTTCTGAAAATAAATTATTTACGCGAACATTTCAAATCGAAATAAAGTTGTTTGTGGTCATTCGTAATCTGATCACAATTGCTGTATTATAGTCGAAACTTCGCGATAAAAACGTAAAAAATAATATTAAAAAGCTTCCAGTTTAAAAGTTGTTAAGAATTTTTAACTTTTTGTTTTCAGCGCTTTTTCCTGCGAGTAAAATACCCGACGATGCATTTCACCCCAACCGGACAGTGGTCAAAAGAAAAATAGTACAATATCATAACTTCTTTCGGACGAAAGTTAGTCCGCCCGCCTCTAACATGCTGAAGATGGTTAGTTGAATGCAATCTAATACTTTTCTAAACAGTGCATTGACAATGGCTATGTTTTACTCTAAACAGTCCTTAGCTTCAAACTCAAAGACTTTTTTAATTTAATATCCTTTCCATTTGAAATTGTTCATCAAAATATTTTTGAATCTGTCTATTGGTTTGCGCATATGAGTTTAAATAAATTTGCTGGGACATTTTGCATCAAGATTATAAAGGAGTCTTGGGAGTCAGAAAAAAAAACTGTATCCTGGTGCCCATTATCATAAATACGAACATCATTTCTCAAAACAAACAAACACTCGACATAATAATCTGTCCTGGTTGGGAATCTAATTCCAGATCCCCGGCGCAGAGGCATGCATGATTACTGACATTTACGCCTATGGCCTAACAAACAATTTCGTAAAGTACCATCATGATAACTAAAGAAAGAAATTTAGAAAAAAATCGAATTTCGGACCTTGAAGAAATCGGGCGAGTGAATCGATTATATCTTTAGACATAAAAAAATCGTGAGTTCGATTCCCATAAGAAAAAATCATAAAAGTGACTAACATTTGAGTTGGTTCTATGTTTGTGTGTTCTATTTGAGTATGTGCTTAGAGGTTAGAGCAGCGGTCCGGCTTGCGGAAGACGCGGGTTCGAATCTCGCTCTAGATCAAGGCCTGAAAATAGAAATTTTCTAGTTTTTCTTTCTTACGATGTTTATTTTATTTTTCTTTCTTTATTAAACATTGCGATATTTTAAAATGAAACTAATCATATTTAAATATGGGTATCAGTCTCTGACACTTAATACTCGAAGTGAAAATTCTGATTAAGTAATATGGGGTTAGACGATCTTGGTGTTTTATGTGATCCAGATATTTATCTATTATTTAATCGTCGTAATAATTTATCATAGTTATATCATGAGTCCTCCCTTGGAGAAAGAGAAGAAACACCTTCAAAATGAAAATGATAGAAATGAATCAATCAATTATTCATTTGCTTACAAACAACCCAACAAAATGTTTAGTTACCTTGTAACACATGTCACGTACTGACTAAGAATTTTTTAGCAGACATTTTAATTAGGAATCTTTCATTCTCAATCCGTACACGACTGTGTTGTGGTTTGACTTTGACCGAATGTAAAGGTTATTTTTATCTAAAACTAATTGTTATTACAGTCTTGGCATTCACTGGCAGCAAAGCAGGCTCAGGAATATGCAGAGCGATGCGTATTTCTCGAACATAATGCTGCCTATGAGAGAACTGTGCCTCGTCTTGAAGAATGCGGGCAAAACTTGTTTATAGCAACGCAGAAGACTCCATGGTAAGTCTACCAATATAACAAGGATGCCAGAAAAATTACAACGTCCCATCAAGATGTATGTGACCAAAACTACGTCAGCTAAAGTGTCAGACCTCGTATCTCCATTTTTTTTTCAAATTACATTTTAATATTATTTTATTATAATTTCTGACCGCATACAATAAACCAGTAGCTTAGCTCTTTAATCCTATAAAAAAGCCGTTCCCGTTTAAAATTCTAAATAGAAAACCACGTAACTCGTAACTCATAAACACGTAACGCCGTATATAAAGTAGAAGTGGTTTTTGTCTCCTGTAAAATGGATCTGATGGAGTTACGAGGTTTGACACTTTAGCAGACGCACTGCACAGAGAAGCAAGAAAGGTAAGTCTCTCACTAAGCAAAATAACTGAAGTATAACAATATCAGTTTGCTAAAGGATCACGGGCAACTATTAACAGACTCGAGAGGGCGTCGTTTCCTAGTGTTAAGCACTCCAACTAATCGTGAAAGGATCGTGTGGTCCAGAGTTTAAATTTGGCCAGGACCAGCTTTGTGGACTATGGTAAACATTGATAAATAGATTAGATAAGATAAATAATCTTTTCACACCACATGCTCGACAATGCCGAATTATATGTCATGTAAACCTTACCGAAAGCAAGACATTATATCTCTTGGCTTTAGCCGGGTTATAATGTTCTATTATAACCCGCTGGTCATTAATGTGATTTTCACTTTCATAATTCTTATTGCTATGTACATAAAGTCTAATTTCACTAAACAGAATGTGTCCTCAGCGGGCGCGGACAACTCGATTTTCGAAGACCGAGGCCGTGGCCCACTAGATTCGCACTGAGACGAACTTCATTTGTTTGTCAAATCGAGTAGGCCACGCCAGCTGAAAGAAGTTGCTATAGCCGTAGCTAGTAGTACTACTAGCTTAAGAAGATTCTATAAATATTTCAAAGAAAAAATAAAAAATGTCGAGTGATGAAAGTATTTTGACTCCAGAAGCTATTAAATTAGATGCCATAGGCATTGTCAATAATCTACTCCCAGAAAAGTCAAAGGAAAAATACCTGAAAACGTTATCTTTACATAATTGGACTAATGTCTCCAATATCAATTTGCACTTTTAATATGATGTAATAAACACTATCTACTAAGCCTGGTTTTTTATTGTCTCGCATAAAGTGAGAAAAGTAGAGTAGGTATACACCACCGGTATAAAAATGTTTTTTTCTTGGGCGCTTGAATCCCTCACTGCACTCAGGACTCAATCTTAATTCCCTCGCTTTGCTCGGGAATCCCCTTGGTGTATAATCTACTATTATTGCACAAACAAATAAAACAGCTAATTAAAGAAACACAAAGGGTACAATTTAGGCGGTCTTACCGCTACAAAGCGATCTCTTCCTGACAACCTTCAGTAGAGAGATTTATAGAAATTTGAGTGAGGCTGTGCAAAAGTGACGAGATAAATATTCAAAAATTATATTAAATACAAATAACACACAATTTATAATCTAGCACCAGCTTCCATAAGAACAACCTATAGAGGAGAATAAAAAATATGATAATGATTTAAAAAAAAAATGAATAGAGAAAGAAAAATAAAAACCGAATCAACCCGGATAACGGCGGACAGCTCACCACCTACCACGTTGGATTCTAATGCCATTGAGTTTGGGAAAAAGTGGGCTTTTAGTGTTCAGACTCACCGTTTCAAGTGTATATTTTTTTATCCAGGACAAATTACACCAAGATCATCTGACCCCAAACGAAGCAGAGCTTGTACTATGGGTGTCAGAGACTGATAACAGTTAGTAGCATAGTTTACTTCAGTATAAGTTTTGAAAACCGATACGACTGCGTAACTATTATGATAAATACTTACATGACTAAACTCATAAATAACATTGAATGCATATTGTGATTGCGAATATTTTACATAATAAAACAAAAATAATATTTTCTAAAATTAAAACTGAACCAGTATAAAGGCAAAAGAACCTCATCTAAATTTGCTATTGTACAATTGAGTGGCCCCAATTGCAAACAATACGAACCAAGGTCCCGCAGTACTGTACATGGCAATTGTAATGATGATTTATTGGATTTTAGTTTTTTAGGATTCACTCGATTTCCGTGGCCCGTAATTCACGACTCGTCACGATTTTCAAATATAAAGCGCGCTTATTAATCACAATAGCAAATTCGTGAACATCTAATTACCGATTACACAGGCAATAAAAGTTACAATATAACTTTTGTTTGGTTTTAAAGATCAGTTGTGGTCATGCAACTGAGCGACTGAGCCTAATTGATAGTATTAATGTGTCGGATTTGAAAAGAAAATTAACTAGCTTGATTGAGCGTGAGATAGATATCAAAGCACGTAAATCAAGTAGTTTTTATGTTGCAATACATACAGGCAAAGAACACAAATGTGACCTTTGAACTGATGATTGTAATGCTATAACAGTTTCATTTTACTTTTACGGTGATGATGATGAAAATAATATTGATCAGAAAATTGAGACAGCTACAATCAGAACCGTTCATTCATATACTATGGCCAATTGTTTCCAATTTATTTTACAAGTAATAAATTCAATGACTGTTTTGAGGGCAAACAATGCGGTGAACAGTATTTCATAATATGAGAGTGTGAGCGGTATTTAACGACCAACAACATTGAATGTTTCAGGTTCTTCGTGCTGAAGTCCTGGTTCCTTGAGTATAAACTTTTTGCATACGGCGCTCCATTTGAAGATATAAGAACTATAGGACACTACACTCAGATGGTGTGGGCTACGACGCACAAGGTCGGATGCGGCGTGGCCCACTGCGCTGGGGGGCCTTATGGTCACTTCTACAACTATGTGTGCCACTATTGTCCTGGGTGAATATGACTGTTTATTAGTCGAGCTAAAAACTTTCTGAGTGAAAGCTTACGGGCCTAACCCAGGCTACTAGTAGCCAGTCCTTCATAATACCTAATAATAATGTTCATGTCACCTTCGCTGTTAAGAAGCCTGTAATACTGTTTTTATTATTCTATATCTTTCATTCTTAGCGCTGTCGGCTGCATTTGCATAAACGTGATAGAGCAGTGCATCAGATAAGGAAGTGTTGAAGTAGTTTTGAAGTTTTTATGACTAGTCAACACCCATCCATCCATCTAATTGACGCGTTGTTAACCAGCATCAGGATTATTTAGTTTATTTGATTAGTTGATTGGTGCATTAATGCTTGTCGTACAATACAGACGCGCAGCAAAATGTAGTGAGTGGGCTTTTGCTTGTAGCTTCTGTGAGGCGTATAGATAATATACGTAAGCGTAGGTAGCGCGTTACGCTAAAGAGAGCTAACCTATTCTGACCAAAGAAAGAGGGCATACTCCCGTTCTTTTGACCGTAGTAGCGTACATTTTTAGGCGTTTATTTGCTTACATGGGAACTTGAAGAAGAACAATAGAAGACAAACACGACGTGTCTGCACCGCATTTGTTTAAAGAATTCGTTCAAACTGTTGCGCCAAATTACCATCTTACACTGTTCCTAATTTTCAGAGGGAACGTCGAACCAGTGTTCTACCCCTATAAAAAGGGTAAGCCATGCGGGGACTGCCCTAACGACTGCTCATCGGAATCTCTCTGCACCAACGCCTGTTACCATAAGGACCACTTCAGCAATTGTGCAGAGCTGGTCAGTAACCCTAACGTGCCCAACTACTGTGCCGAGGGCCACTGCAACGCTACTTGTTCGTGCGGCAACACTAAAATATACAAAAACTATCCTTACGAGTTATAAATAGTGCTAGAGTTGAATCGAATATTAATTATGTGTATCAGCTAAGTAGCGTTCATCTAAGATTAATAAGTACCTAATAATAATAAGAATTTAGCATAAATGTACAAATAAACAACCAGTTTTATTACAATAATTTTTATTTAGCAATCTGCAGAATTGGGTGTCGAAACAATTTCTTTTGGTCCATATTGGCTAAAGTACCCGAAATTGTTCTTCCTACCCATATGTAATCCAAATGATCACTTTTCCTAAAAATTTTCTTCCTAAAGTTTTCATTCAGACAATTTGTAGTACTACCGACGATCTTCATAACACTCATGTTTCCGAAAATTGAAAATATCTTTAAACTCCTACTGTTGTTTTTCATAACGCTTTTATCCATAAACTTCATTGCCATAATATTTTTACTCATATTCAGAAAATGTCGCTTCTGGCACTCGCCGGCCTCTGCCGCGGCATTCTGTGTTAACCTAACCCGCTCGTCGCTTCGCTCCTCGCTAACCTGAGCGAGTTTATACTGAGGTCGCTTCGTGCACTCGCTTTATTTAGCGTTAGTTTGACATAAACCAGAGGTTCCCAAACTTTTTTTTGCAAAATTTTGAAAGGGGTTTCAAAATTTTGCTGGTTCCGGTGGACCCCCTGCAGCTAAATTTCTATCATTTTCCCAAAACGTGACAAAAAATGTGACGCCAGCATAGGCCCCCGTCAAGGCTCCCGTGGACCCCTTGGGGTCCACCTGGACCACTTTGAGAACCAATGACATAAACGCTAAGTTTTTAAGTTAGTATGAAAAAGCATATAGTTTAAAAATCGATAGGAAGAAAAATTTAGGAACATAGTCGGTAGATCTACAAATTGTATGAATGAAAATTTTGTAAGAAGAATTTAAGGAGAGTGATCATTCGGATTATGAACATTAGAAACAGGGTAGTTACTAGTAGTTAGGAATTGTGATTGATGATGAAAAATGTTAGGAAAAACATTTTCGGAGTTCCAATTATCAGAGTTGAAAATTTAGGGTAGACCTACTTATCTACATAATTTTTTCATGATCATGTTCATTAGCTTTACAAAAAAGTTCACTCTACCGTTTCAGTTGCACTAAATCTGTATGTCAAAAGGTGATAAAGTATTTTAATGCTTAAATTGACAGAGGGCACGTAAGTATTTCTAATAGCACAATGCGTCGTGCCAATGTACATAATGTACAAGCCGTACAAGCCAAAAGAAAAAAAATATAGCAAAATGGCTGTGACAGGTGAATGGTGAAACTATATTAGATAGGGACAATAATAACTAAATATTGTAATCCTCGAAGATAATTCGTAAGCATTATCCCTGCCTATTACATATCGCCAACTGGCTGTCTTTTGACTGACCTGTTGGTGCAATGGCAGTGATCTTGCCTTTAGCACCAGAGGTCGTGGGTTCGATGACCCATGACAAACATTCATGTGATGAACATTTGTGTTTGTTGTGTGTCTAGGTGTTATTATCTATATAAGAATGTAGTTAGAAATATTTAAGTATGTTTATCAGTCTCTGATACCCATATTACAAGCTCTGCTTAGTTTGGGGTCAGATGATCTTGGTGTAACAGTCCCAGTATTTATTTATTTTGGTCATCCAACAGTAGTACCTACCCAAGACAGCATCAATTTTTAAAATAAAGACCAAGGCCTCTTCAGTTCAAAGTAGTAAGTAGCTCACTTTATGTCCCTAAGCCAAATGGCTTTTTATAGAAATGAAATTCCCTTGCTTCTGCTTAAATGCATTATAAAAGGTGACAAAATAATGCCAATAAAGTAAGTGCAGCAGATAGTCTAGTTCGACACAATTTACTAAATAAGATAAGCCTTGACACAGGCTGAGAAGTAGTTACAGGCTATCGCCACAGAATAGGTAATGGTTCTGCTATCGCTGGTCAGGAAATCAAATTGAAACAGCAATGGGACAATTTGTGTCAATACTACGAAACACAGTCGTCCACTTAGTTTTCCAGTGAAATCAGTTAGTTGCAGTGGTGCATTGACCAAAACTGTGGGTGGCCGACCTATGTAGCATACTTAGTAACATACCATAAATCAAATATATCAAAATTCATGCTTCAGTTAATAAAATCACCACATTAAAATAATTCCATTTCTTCTAAGCTACTTGCGAGCCTGGAATCTATACGGATGTCATAAATAAAACAGCTCATTTATGACTGCCCAGTGATTGGTAGGAACGTTAGGAATGCGTCGTACAGAACTAGTAAAAAAGACGTGAACGTGTGTGGCGCCTTGGAGACAGCGTAAGAAGATTATCGAACTGTCATTACTGTGAGATGAATTTTCCACCAGGAGGAACCACGTCGGTTTGGACAAGTAAATGTATTTGTAATGTCGGCAATGTGCCGATTTGGTTTAGTTAAATGGTTTAACTTGTTATTTTGTCTATTATAGATAATACTAAAATAAGATTAGATTAAACTAAATTGAGGTTTAGACTATATAAAAGCTGCAAATTAATGGTGTTAAAATCATGACAATCGTAACGATTGATCTTATAATAATTTGACCCGTAGCACGAAAATAAAAGAAAAAAAAACGAATTATTAAAAAAAACAAATATCCCGACTGCAAAAAAAGCTGACTCAAAAGGAAAAAATGAGCTCGTTCGCAACGTTTAAAACCATTGCGGCAGGAACAATATTAATCGAACATAGACAAAACGTTTTTGTAGAAGTATGCGTAACTATTTACTAAGTTATTTCCTATTTTGTCCCCACCTGCAATGATTTAAAACGTTGCGAACGAGCTTGTCTTTTACTTTTGAGGGGTAACTTTTTGTAGTTGGGTTATTTGTTTAGTTTTTGATATACCTACCCAGTTGTTGTATTTTGATATACCCAGTGTTACTCTCACAGTAAATACGAATCTAACGACACCTCTCAAGCTAAAATCCATAGAGCCTTTCAGGCTGCAGAGCGTGCCAAACAATTATACATACATACAACTCTTGAAAAACATATTCCTCCTTTTGCCGCAGTCGGCAGAGGAGTTATGACGTCATCTTTTAAAAAAATAATTTTGGTCTGACCTATAGTGTGTGGTGGTATATGATTTTCAAAATTGCTTTTTTACGGTTGGCTTTGAGGATATTACGTACCATTTAAAGGCATATTTTCAAAAAAAATATTCAACCGTATCATGTCTGGAGGAGCCCAAACTTGGTATGCATTGAAAATAATTTTTATTTTAATATAAAACAAGTGACTGAAATGTAAATGATGTGATATAGCTAAGAATTGGCTTAATGGGCGCTTTCATAGGATGCCACACACGATAGGTTTCAAACTAAAAAAAAATTCCCATACAAACTAAGATGACGTCATAACTCCTCTCCTTTTTTCAAATCAATTGGTATGGCTTAAAGATCAATCGTTCCGATTTTCATGCCTTTAACACCATTTTCAGGTTAATTTGGCGTTACCGCTAGCACTATATGTAATACTTTTACAATGGTTAAGTTCTTTCGCACTCATCGCATAATACAAATTGTACCTACACTAGTTGAAATCTGACTAACCTTACAAATATTATAAATGCGAAAGTTTGTGAGTATGTAAGTTTGTTACTCTTTCACGCAGAAACTACTTAACGGATTTAGATGAAACTTTACAGTAATACAGTACATACCTCAGAATAACACTTAAGCTACAATTTATAAAGGTTTTATGTAATTTGGAAATAATATATAACGATAACGCGGGCGTATCCGCAGGTGGAAAGCTAGTACAAATAATAAATTATAATAAGCAGAGCTTGCTCAATCAAACCCTCTCAGAAGCGAAATAAAACCTCCGTGGCCGTGGGCCTCAGGGTAAACTGGCTGGATGACATATACTCGTAGCTGTGCCGCGGCCATTTTGAAAAGGAAAAGAAGAAAAATATTATTTTTTTGTGCGCGCAAAATATTTATATTTATTTATTATTTCGAAACTCGTTGAAAACTATATGATCAATTTGCTGACTAGGCACTGTTGTGAGATGGTTGTTATTAGAATTTGCTTAGTATCCCATATTGTTATATTCTTATTTTAGTAAGGTATAACATTTAATTTTTATCTCACTGGCTGCTGCGATACAGGCCTGCGAGCCTAGTGCAGAAGTCGCTGTAACTTATTTTGTATCTTACCAATTTGCAAATAAACGTTATTATTATTATTATTTTGTCGGTACATTAGTAATTCACGGGCCCATGGGGACCCGGTCCTTTGAGGCTTACGTGGGGCCGAAGCCAACACGTAGAGGCCTTTTGGTACCAGTTAATCACATCTGCCGGGTTTTATCTCTCGATAAATATTGAACATTTACCCAAAGACAACACCCGGCAGATGCATGAACTATGGACAATGTGGAAAAGTAATAAAAACCGGGCTATGAGGGTGTAATTTTCAGTGGACTGATTCCTGGGCTTATTACCTGAGACAGCCGACGTCTGCCATGCAAAATGTCTCATAGGTTTTGGTTCTCCTGGCAGACGGTGACTTGCCACTCACATAATGGGCTACCCAAAATGAGCCGACACAAAAGGACGGCAAAGGCGGCAACATGGCCGTGAGCGGCTCAGGGTGTAGAGAGGTGTACACCGCTTTCAACGGGGTGGGTTAACCACCCCACCAACTCGCGACTTATGCATCTTTCACTTCCACCCTGCGAGCATTCCGCTCAAACGCCTCACTCTGGACGGCCGGTTAAGGCAAGCCAGAGGTGAGAGTCCTGCGGCCCTCCTTGGGGTCCACTCCAACCGGCCGATAAAGGCAAGCGGGAGCGGAGGGCCTGACCGACTCTCGGAGGAACTCGGGTCCGTGGTGTCGCCACACACCAACAGCTCGTCACAAGCTTCTAGGCAAAGTCAACCTTTAAATACAGGATCTAGGATGGTGTTTCCTGAATTTGGTCATGGATGTATTTATTATACGCTGAAGTGTCTTCAAATCAGATTGGTTCCAAGTACTTATGCCAAAAGAGTAGGTGAGAATGGGTATTGCAAAACTGTTTATACGAGTAGCTTTAATAGTATTACGTGAATTTTATTGAGTTTTTAGTATTAAGTTTAATCTATGTTTGAACTGTGGTTTAAGGTTGATTTTAATTTCTTTGTGATAGATTAGTTGAGACTGCATGTATCCTAAATATTTGTACGAAGACTTCTCATCGAGAGGATCAATTGTCTCCCCCAATTCCGTTGTGTAGTGATGTAGCGAATTTTGTCTAGATTTAATGGAGTTGATCTTGCATTTATCTATTCCGAACTGCATTTTTACATCACTAGAAAAAGTTTCAGTTAAATTAGCTAGTTGGTTTAAGTCATTTTCGCTGCTGGCGTATAATTTAATGTCATCCATGTATAGTAAATGATTCAAACAGGTTTCTTTTGTCTGTCCAAGAGAGTTAGTACTGCTATTTTTGATCTGGTATCCTTTACCTGAGTTTTTAAGAAGGTTGGATAACGGGTTAAGAGCAAGGCAGAACCATAACGGGCTTAAGGCGTCTTCCTGAAAGATGCCACGTTGTAACTGTATCACGTCGGTTTCTATCGTTTCAGTGGGTGTAGTAAGTCTCAAACGAGTTGTCCAGTTGGCCATTATTTTACTCAAAAATGTGCCCAATGAGCCCCGGCTCCAGATGCGCCCCGGCGACCCCCGGGTAGCGACCGTAAATTATACTTGCAATGTATTTCTGGCTCCATATTAAGTAGTATGGGTTTAGGACCATTGGTTTGAGGAGGGTGAAGCTTGGTGTATTGGCTTAGATTTTAAGATCAACCGTATAAACGGGTTTGGTTTAGGTGTTAGCAACCATATTTTATAGTAACATCTCCTCGTAAGCCCCCCCCACCACGACAAGGTGGTACCCTGGGGGGGTTATTATTATTATTGTATAGTAAAAAAAAAAAGTAAAAAATCATTTATTCACTTAAGCTTTTACAAAGAAGCACTTATGAAATGTCAAAATTCACAAAAAATATATATAAACGATAATAGACGTAAATAAAATAATACAATAATAGTACATATACTAAATAAACATAATGCGAATCTACCACCGGTTCGGAAGTTGCTTCTTATCGAGAAGACTCCGGCAAGAAACTCGATAGTTACTCTTTTGAACTTTGTTTTGTTTTACAACAAATAAATTCAGAGTACAGTCAAAAGAACAATAAATATACATTATTTGAGCAGAGGAGCAGATTATTCCTACTATGACCACAAATTCTTGTCGTTCAAGTAATCCTCCACGTTATAATAACCTTGTTTTATCAGCTTTGTTTTAATTGTAGACTTGAACTTGTGAAGAGGTAGATCAACAAGACTTTGAGGTATTTTGTTAAAGTACTTTACAGATTGACCCACAAAAGAATTTCCTACCTTATGTAGCCTAAGACTTTGAGTAATAAGTTTGTTTTTATTTCTAGTATTGTGTGTATGAGTATCACAGTTTTTTTTGAACATATGCAAGTTTTTGCGCACATACATTATGTTATCGAAAATATACTGAGCGTGCACAGTTAAAATATCAATCTTCTTAAATACTTCTCTGAGCGAGTCGCGTGGCCTAAGGTTGTATATCGACCGAATAGCTCTTTTTTGGAGTACAAAAATGGTGTTAAGGTCTGCAGCTGAGCCCCACAACAGTAGACCATACGACATAACGCTATGAAAGTAACTAAAATACACTAGTCTTGCTGTTTCAATATCAGTCAGCAGTCTAATTTTTCGGACAGCACAAGCGGCCGAACTAAGTCTCCCTGCCAGAGCCGTTATATGTGGACCCCACTGTAACTTAGAATCTAGAGTAATTCCTAAAAATACCGTAGAGTTCGTAATTTCTAAAGTCTCATCATTCATGTTGATAATGGTATCAACCTGTTTAACATTAGGCATAGTGAATTTAATACACTTCGTTTTCTTTGCATTTAGTAATAAATTGTTGCTTGTGAACCAACATAGTACTTTTGAAAGAGTTATAATGTTGTTTACCTAGGAAGATAGGTAGTATACTACTGTCCCTATTGTATCTATAAGGACAGTAGATTTTTTCTTGACTGTGTTTTTCTGGCATCTTTGTTTTATTATAAAAGTGCAAAATGTCAATTTGGATGGATAACTGAAGGAGTAACCAAGAAACACACCACAAAATTTTACCTGAAAAAAAAACACTAAAAAGCATGAAAGTTACATTGGTTAGAGTTTTGCTCAGGTATTTAGTATCAAGTTCCGCGGCTAGTCAAACCTGAGCGGTATTTGCTGCCGCTGTGGGTAGAGGTACATACCGCGCAGATTTCGCTCAGGAATTCGGCAGTCGACGCGGCTAAAAAGAGAAAATCGTCCTCTTCATCCATCACTAAAATCAGATCCACTACACCGTAGCTGACGTGTATATTCTTAGGCAACAAATGACTAACTGGCGAAATCTTCTTACCTTTCCGAGCGAAACTCGAATACGCGCGCGGTATTCTACCTACAGGGATAGTGAAATCCGATTTAGTGTGAACAGTAATAATTATTACCGCATATACCTACTGGGTTTTCTCTGCCGCAGATGGTAGCGAATACTGCTTAGGTCTGAATGGGCCTTAACGCGGGTGGCAAAGGGTGCGCCTTTACGCGACAAAATGTGCTTCCAAAATGAGCTTATACGCACGTATAAAACGCTTGTCTGAAACCGCCTTTAACAACAGCGTCTGGAACGTCCGCTTTCAGCTTATTTTCGACGCAATCATTTGTTTGATGCTGTCCACTGCCCGTCAATGTCCTTTACCTACACTAAAAGGATTATTTCAAGAATCAAGACCTTTGTCCCTTTTAATGTATTTGAACAGTCATATGATAACGTTACTACATATTCGTATTTAGATTAATGTACCTACCCACGGCATTATTATAATATATATATGCGTCAGACAACACACCTCTTGTAATGGTCTCGAAGTAGGGATTAATATCCCTGTGTTACGAGGTACTATACAAGCAAATAAGCCAGAGGCGTCTCCCAGCACACCCAGTCAATTCAGAAAAGATCGTTTCCTGAATTGACCCGATCGAGAATCGAACCCAGGACACTACGGAATTCGAGGCGAGAAATCGTGCTACAGCGCACTACGCCCTATAATATGTACATTTATATATGGTAATAGTTGTTCCGTATGAGGCAATTGTGAGGCAAATATATTTATAACACTGAACTTAATCTAGTAATATAAGTATATCACTAAACTTGGACCGTTTTATAACTATATTCCTAGTGAGATAGTAATAAATTGCTTTCGTTTAACTATGTTACGGTTTATTATTATATCCCTAGGGATATAACTATAGTACGGCTTTATCTATCTTACTGCGACATATGCACCATAACGATGCTTTTTAAGTGATATTACTAAAAGTACATTTGCGGATCTTTTAAAACACTTTTGGGTCCTGGTAAGCTAAGTCACCCAAATAAACAACCTAACCGTTCTACCTATGACATATAGACGTTCTATTTACATATATGTCGTCTCCATTATCTTCCCACGGTCAGTGTCCTATTTATGCTCACTAAGGTTGTTGATAAGTGTATATGTGTATTGCGTGTATAGTAAACGTTGTTGGAGGGTTAACAGTCAGACGTAACAGGTGAGTCAGCAGGTGGGGTGCCCACCAGCGCGGAACCGACACCATAGCGTCTGATACTCCTTTGCCCCATTTAAATGTTTCCTTGATATACATTATACACATAGAGAGTTTAACCATGATTTTAGCATGTTAAAGTAGGAAATTGGCAAATATCGTAGCATTAGTATTAGGTCCTCGGTTCATTAAACAGTCTGAACGAATTAATTTAGCCGTTAAATTTTGTTTTCACTTTTAACTTTAATCACTTTTGATTGCAAAACAAAAAATTACGTTGTTTTTTAGTAACTGATGTGAAGCAAAACCACTTCATTTGCTAGTGTATCATGGATTAGATATCAACGCGTGAGTCCACTTTAAACTTTAAAAAACTCTTAGGAGGTTGTTCAATCAGCATGCGTACATATTCTTATTAAACAACCTCTTCACAAGTCACAAATTAAACTATTAATGACGAAGTCACAATTAAACTATTATTACAGGTGGATTTTTATTTTTAGCATTAAACGATGCTCTATTTTCTACACAAAGATAGAGTCCCTAGGATCAGGTAGAATTTTTCTAATTTTTACCTTTGTGTAAACTATTATTGGTTATTTTTATGTAGAGTTTTAATTGAATGCTCATAATTTATAATTATTAGAGGTAGCACATTATCATATGTTTTTACTGAACTATTTAACTAAACAATGTTGTAAAAAGAACTTATTTATTTTAGAACTTTCGAGTTTCTTTCCAGAGTCTTTTCGGTAGATCGACGTCCAAATCAGTAACCGTGGCAGAGTTAGGTATATTTTTATTTATTGTCGCTTAACAATTTATTGCATTTTCAATCTCTTACTTTATTTTTTTGTTATTAATTTCAATCAAGGAGATCGAATGTCCGCCTGGATTGCAGGACATTCAATTGATGCCCTGCTTGATGTCATAACTTTATTATCATTGAGCTAGATTTTATTTGCTAGGGTCATCTTGCTCTACGAATGTGTATCGCAACTGCACCTTAAAATAGCCTTATATGTAACTATCGAAGACAATTTGTATCCCAAGTTGTTCCCGATTGACCGAGCAGCGTGTTTCCCACCCCCACCTCTCTTCCGACCCAATTGTAATGCGGCGCGGGCGCAGTCCGGCGCGCGGGCATTGTGACGCCGGCGTCCGCACCTCGCGACCATCTGCCGCCGCGACTCGCCATGCTCTGCGGCGCTGTACGCGTCATTGCATTCGTTCGTGCATTCTGAAGTACATCGTGTACCAAGTTTTGATTGTGATAGCCGGCCTCATTCATTAACTGCTGATTGGACTAGGTAAACTCTGAGTTCTACGCATCATTGCCTCTTGTGTGGACGTTGCAATGATGTATCTTTCACTGGATATAACGGGAGGACTACGGAGAAAAACATTGAGCTAGCGCAATTTTGAAGATTATACGGTTCAGTACGATTCTTCCGCTGACGTACCAAGGATATCTGCCGTTGACATGGTGTGCGACGACGGCCTCAACGCCTCTTCGCCTTCCGTGCGCCGCAAGTCTCTTCGACGTCTCGCTTCCACCCGCGGCTTCAAACCTCGTCCCGCTAATGATTACGGCTGGATACGCGTCTTCGATGGCCTCGAGCCCTTCGCTGTTGACGCCCCCAGCAAACTCGTTAAGGTCTCTCACAATACCACAGTCGATGACGTCAACAGGAAGCTCGGGTTTGGTGAAGATTTGACTTTGTGGCTGCAAATTGGTGGGGAAAAATCTAGGCGACTGGAGAAAGACGAATTCCCTTTACGTGTACAGGAACTATTCTTAGTGACGTGTGGTTGGAAGTCTGAAGCAAGAAGACAAAGATTGGCTGTTGATCCTGAACTTCGGTTTTCACTGCAATGGTGCGCTGGGCCAGCAGATCGCTCTGGGGGTGTGCTAAGATCGGGCACTATTTATGTTTTGAAAGGACATGTTTTTCCTCAGTGGAAACCACGACCGGCACACGTGATTGGTTCCCGTGTGCATTCTTACGGTACGTATGCCTTTTAACAGAGTTATCTATGTATAACATACAAATATTTGGACGATCAGTCTTCAATGCTGTTGAATTATTTATTTCCCTTTCTAGGATCTACGTGGGAAATGTGGGAACTGAGTGGAGGAAATATTGAGTTCTGTCCACCTAAGGCCCAAAAACTTGTAATCTGCGTGAAGCCACGTTGCCATGGCAACCAGATGCTTGGTGATGCAGCTATGAATCACATTTTTATTGGCTTCAATACTGTTTGGGAACGAAATATGTGGTTCTGCTGGTTAAGAGAGGTGAGTCCATTTCTACCTTTTCGTATTATTTACGAGTTATACGAGTTCCAATTCAAAACATCCCGAGCAGTCAATCTTACTTACTTACGCACATCCAATCCAAAATTGAATCTAATCGATTTTCTTTGTGTACCACCTAACTTAATAAATTATTATGATTATGTCAATATCTTATTCAGGCCTGTATGCGAAGAGTTTTCATGAGGTGTGATGTATGCTTGAGTGATAATTTCTGAATTACTTTTCAGAATTAGCTTAGAACTTGCTACTAAGTAATCATTAGCGTATTATTGTACCTCTAGTACAAGATCAATTTCTATCAATCAATTGGACATCACTAAAGTTTCATCATTAAATTCACAAAAATTAGAAAAAAATGGGTTTAGTCTCGCTACACTACTTCCAGTACTTTTTATGCTATTGATACTAACTACTTCAATATTTCTTACTCGGAGCAATATCATATCTTGAAGAATGCACTTGTCCTAGTTTTGCGAGACAGTAGTTATGTTGCATCTGCGATATCGATGCGCTTGGTAGTGTACAAACAAACTGCACTGTTAGCAGATGATTGGGGATTTGATTCCGGAACACTTCGTAGACTAACGAACCGTAAACATAACAGCGGAAAATTGCTAGAAATCTTCTGCAAGCTATTAAGCTTTTGACATTTCAATGTGCAATTTTACATCATTCAACTTAGGGTTATGCAAAAGAAATCTATCGAAGATTTATTAATTTTTTTGAGAATTTGTAGAGTGAGTCACAGTCAGATCGTATCACTGCTACAAAGCTATTAATAATATGAACTCAACAATGCTACGCGCAGGGGACGGCATGAAGTCCACAGTGTTACGTTTGAGGTGTGATTTACTAAACCAATGACTGCCGGGTATGAAAGCACATATAAAATATGTTTATCTTCTTATCTGCATGTGAGCACTTAACAGCTTAACAATTAACATAATCAATAAAAATAAAAGTTATAACTACTTGCACAAGAAAGTAAGATGAAAACTCAAATTCAATTAGCTGCCTGTACAAGTACTCAAGCAATTTAATGCTACGTATAAAAAGTGTGTTAATTAGAAATTGTGCGAGCATCACCCTGAAATAAATGTCACGGTCGAGGTGTCCAGAGTGCGCGGGCGCTCAGCGGGCGGAGACAGACACTTCAGTCGACACTCGCGCCGGTGAAAAGTCACTCGAAGAAACGGTGGCACTTGCCATTTTCTTAAAAAAACGGCAGTTATTCAGTTCACGACTTGTTAGAGCTACACAGGCAATCGCAATAAGAAGAATCACAAGTTTACAAGAAAACAGATACAGTGGAATCACATTCCATTCCGAGCACGAGTATCGTGTATCCTGTCTCGAGAACAGTCAATCAAGGACGTTCAAATAATGCCATTTATGCAAGCGAATGCCCGTGAGCAGAATATCGAAGGAGACAGGTTGTAGTGTTTGGGAATAACAATGCTGATCGCAGTTCGTCGGCCTCGTGGTTACGCACCGAAACAAACCAGTGGCTTTCTGTTACCTTTGATATGTCACCTGATGTAAGAAGTGTATGGTTTAACATTAGTAACGTGTAGTGTTAGTGATGGTGGAAAGGAACACAGTGACGATGGATGACGAGGAAGCAGATAGTTTGGATGTGTTTAGTCAGGATAACAGTGAAGACTTTTTGGATAGTTTGGAACCCAGCACGCTGCTCAAAGAGAAATTTGAGAACTTGGTAATAACAGACTATTTCGAACTATAATCCATACGTTTTACTAACTATTTGGTTCATTTTTATAATTATAATCTTTATTTATTTACATGACTGTTGTCTTTTGCAGACATGTCAGTCCTATCATAACTTATACCAAGTAAGTCTCAATTACGTAGGTATAAATTTGTTGCTCAAAATAAAATCTACCATCTAAGCGCCATCATCGACACCTTACTAATTCGTAAAGCATTATAGCATGGAATAAATAAATTCAATAACACACTATCAATGATTGGTGCCACTGTGGGTAACGTGAGAGACAATATTACGTAAACTTAAAATAGTCATTAGAATTTAACTTATTGCAAACACATTGATTTAATTACAATAAGTTAAGTCGTCAGCCTGCAATATTTTAGTTCTAGTAATTGGCAGCAGATTTACAATTTTATTTTTCATATATTTTTTTAAACTTTACTCAAAGCTGGAACCCTATCCCCTGCTGCTGGCCAATAATGTTAATATATCTGAGAGAGTAACTGAAGGAAACGCTCTCTAGCGATATGGCCGCCGAAATTGTACAAATTGTTTGCATTGTGAGATATAGTATAACGACTCATCCAACATCCAAACCTTTTCGTAGTAAACAAATCATTAGAAACTAAGTTGTTTTGACTTGTTATTACTTAAGTGAAAACTGTTGTCCCTTTAGAAATAGCAGACTCAGTTGAAACAAACAAATTAAATTTAACCAGTGTTTAAATTATATCTTTAACTAGCTTTCCGCCCACGGCTTCGCCCGCGTGAACTTCATTTTTCTTTCCCGCTTTTCTGTTGAAATAATTCCTGAATTTTCTTTACTATAAACCTCACGGAGCCCGAGACCTTTCCAACGAATGCAAAACCGTGGAAATCGGTTCGTGCGTTCTGGAGTTATAGCGTCAGGAAGGAAAACCCGACTTATTTTTATATAATAGATAGATTTCTCTCACATCAACCTCTACAAAACTATTGCAAAATGGGTCTTAATATGCCGACAGCATAAGGTGCCCCTATGTAAAGGTTGATGTACATTAAGTAAGTCAAGTGTTCAATTGTTAATTGTGTATGAAAATCCTAAAGTTACGTGCTCGAATATCTCTTAGAAACCCATTTGAATTCAATTGTTTATCTTACGCAGTGCGTGCCACCACGAGTATCATGATATGTTTACGTTTTCACGCATACAATGCGGCTGTTTTACTTGCGTAACATTCGTAATGGAGCCATGGAAGAGATCTTAAGACTGTGATTTCACCAACTTTGGTCACATCGCACCCTAAACAGTTTTAATTGTTTTTGTTATGTTATTATTATCACATACGCCTGTTCATTTGCTAGTTCCATCGTCACCTAACCAACAACCGCTGAATGTAGCAAACTGATAACAAAAAAGTTAAACTGAAGTCGAAGAATATAGCTAGTAGTTCATCCTTTCTTAGTGGCAGTTTTAAAAGCTATGGTTTAGTTCATTCGATGTGAAGTCAAGTAGGCAATTTTTAAGGATCAGGTATCTAAATATCCCAAATAACAAGTAGTCCTGAAAGCCTAAAACATAAAAACTGTAAAAAACATAAGCGAAACTTAAGCAACATAATTAATATTATCATCTCCGAGAAACTATGAAAGAAGATGAATAATTAAAGAAGATGAATAATTTTATGGTAATGATATAAAACAATGATCTGCCTATTTAGATAGGATAATAATTTGACAGATAAAATCAGGCGTAAATGTTAAATCAAAAGGGGAACGCCAGACGGCCATAGTAATCTAGGCCCTCAGTGCACACTTATGAAACTACTAAGGGATTCTTGTATGTAATACCAATAACCAATTATCATAAGAAAGGGTTTTAAAAAAACTAAGGGTTGGGTTTATATTCTTTATTATTTATAAAATCATCGTTTTACTTATAAATACAGCACTGATTAGACAAAATATTCACCTATTTAGTTTAGTTTTAGTTTTTATTTATCTCATATTACAAAATTACAATATATATTACATTCGATGTCACATATAAGAATTTGCATTATGATTGTCAAAATTATTATACAAATTACAATTAATAAAATAAAGAGAATGTCAAAAACTAAGATAAATACAATAAATGAATAATTAAATACAAAAAATAATAATTCACATGTCTACAAGAAATAATACAATTCAGTCAAAAATAACAATAAAATATTGATTATTTTATTAAACATTTGAGTGAATTAAGCTTAATTTGCTATTCATTATAACATGGCCAGTCACATTTCATCCATTGTTAGCTGGTACATTTAACAATTGGTGTCATCATCATCCTATTCAAGAGCCATGCTCAAAAGAGCATCTTGGAGATGAAGCAGCACTGTAAAGATAGTAAATACACTGTAAATATTTTACCTGCTGTGGCTTAACACTACTCGTACTTTGTATAAGATTACGGACCTCTTCTATTTCATATAAGTGTCTATGCATCCTGGAAACATTGATGCTATAATTCAATCAGCGTACATTTTCGCTACAGCACTTGACTTGTCGTTAATAGTGGGAGTGAAATCCGTGTTTAGGAAAGGTCGTTGAGTTTATAAGGATCGTCGGAGTCAGAATTCATGCTTAGTAAGTAAAATACCGCAAATTATCACAAAAACAAATCACAATAGTGCAAACGCAGCAAGGGTATTTATTGATGTTTTATTTTGACAAATGGCGGTTGGCAGCCGGCTGTCGATATTTTTGACAGCCGGTTGTCTGCCTTCACACGAAAACGCAAGACATAAATGAATGTAGTCGTTATCGTCTTTATTTCTTAGTGAATCTTATTCTAAGTTTATACTGATAACAAACAAAGAGAAAATTTAAAAAATATATTTTGAACTCATCCATAAAATTGAATATATTGTGCGCTATTTGGCCATAGTCCGGCATCTCCCTTTGCGTGTTGAATAAAAAAGATACGATCTCAATACCATAGTATTTGCGTTCCGCGTTTTCACTTCACTCTGTCTAATTGTACTGTAATGGGCACCTGCAGTAAACTTACGCATAATCGACACGCGGTTGCACTTTCGATTGAGCAGACTATACGGTAATTGTTTTATTGTCTGGTAATACAATTACACCACCTTATAAAATAAATAATATGGCATGACAAGCGCTTAACATAATAGATATATCGTTAAAATTTTGTTTAAAATGTAGAGTTTTTTATAAAAACACCGGTCGCACTTATATTGTTCTGATTAAGTAAATAATGGCAACTAACGGATTTCGATTTTATGTTTTTTTTATCAAGGCTTTTATAATGATGATGCTGAACTTAATTTTAATCTAGTTAAGTCTTATTCCAAATACCTATGTATTTTATTGTAAATATTAACTCAAACAAATGACTAGTTTAATCTTTCAAAACCCGATCAGTGTTGCCTTCAACCCTTCGAATATGATCGAAGCTTCAACCTTAAAAAACCTTTATTTTCAGGCGATCCAAAGCACGCAACCCCCAAACGTGCTGGACCTCAGCGGGGGCGGTGGCCATTTATCCCTCGGAGCGGTGCTGGCGCAGCATGCGGCCGGCGCGTTCACCGTGCGCGTGCTCACGCTGCGCTGCAACGCGCTCACAGCTCTGCCGTCCCAGCTGTGGACCATGCATGCCCTCACGCATCTGGACATCAGCGATAACCGGATCACGGAACTGCCCGAACAGATACGCCAACTTGCTCAGTAAGTCTAATACTTTATATCCCGGGGGCGCCGGGCGTACTCTCACGCACACCCCCAAGTGATCACGTAACATTAAGTGTTTGCACTTGCGTGTCCACCGTGAGGGGGCTCACACTGCGATGTAACGCGTTCGCTGATCTCCCGCCCAACAGGTGCGGGCCATGTACGCCATCACGCATCTGGACATCAGTGGCAGTTCCGTGATCCGTTTGATAACGGAACTGCCCGAACAGATATGCCAACTTGCTCAGTAAGTCTTATACCTACTTGACTTATCGGAGGCGTACCATAACACACTGAGCTACCCACAGAAGGTGGATTTTGTCACGTGTGGTGTGTATACGCTGGTTAGTCCACCGTGCTGCGCTCACTTTTTGACGCAGTGTTTTGTTTACACGTAACGACCGCTCAAATGCGAATTGGTACTGAAATAAATGATTGCCTAAACATACCACCAGAGACTTAGCCGCTCGATGCTCTTGGCTCTCTTGTGTGTGCCATACTATAACAACAGCGATAACCGGATCGCTATTGCTTAAATTAATACGCTCACTTATTCATGCCCAAACCATTGAGCTTTTTTGCTAGTTAACGATGTTTTAATGTTTGCCACATTTCCATAATTTATTTTGCTTTTACTTGCGTTAGGTATAATAAGTACCTGGCTTACAACAATTATATTAGTGACACCCTTATTAAATTTGTAAAGTAACGTAAAGAGTTTAGGTATCGAAATGGCCTCCATAGACAAGCTACGAAGTCCCATAATGAAAATCCTTATAAAAATAAATCCTTTCAACTTTGTCAGACCACAATAAGAAGTTTTATCTTAACCCGTTTTAATTACAATCAAGGTAAAAAAAAATTAACAAAAAAAACAAACTTCAAAAAAAAACCTATTCCAACAAAACATCTAAAAGTGAAAAAATAATTGCATATTCTTCTAAAACTCATACGATAATAATTTTATGTAGGTACAATTATTTTTATTGTTGCAGTCACCAGATCGAGTATACTCAATACTTGTACTTGTATAAACAAACAAACAATCAAATCATTCCTTATAAATATTAGGTATAGAGACAGAAAATATCATTATGACCGATTCCATAGTTTTTTGTCCTGGTCATAAAAAAAATTAACTAGGAGAGAAATATGTTTTCATGGAAGCAATTTTTGATTCTAGCCTTTCGATAGGCTCAAATCCATTCGATCTGGTAAAAAAATGATAATCAGCTTTTCATCTGCTAGTGAAAAAAATATTGACAAACTGTTATTATAGGTACTGTTACTATTATAGGTACTGTTAATATAGGGATTTTAATTTGTTTGCATTCTCAATAAACTTTAACATTAATTAAATATTAAAAGCTTATTTTAATTCATAAGTGCTTCTGCTCAATTATCTATGCTGCCCAGTCATTTACCAGAGCACATGGTTTACCGGTTACAACACGATTGTGACCTATTTCTTTATTACTTTCATAGTATTTGTATTGGTAATGTATTTAGTGAACGTCTATACCACTGGATAGTTCATAAGACAAAGGGCAAGTTAACGGGGGAGTTTACACACAACAGATCGTCAAGCTCTACATGTGGGCACCATGGCGCTGCTTTTTCAACAGAGATGTGCTATGCAGCTATGCTGCGAGGATGTGAAAGCTAAGTAACAAAACTATTAGACCGCTTCCACTGATGCTATGCTATGTAACGGGGCGAGTAAATGTGCTGCGAAGATGTGCCGCCGCAAGGTAGCTGTGCGGGGATGATGCTAGTTGGAGCTGTGTGATGTATCAAAAGGCGCACAGCTCGTTTAAAAAATATAGCTTAGTAGAACCCGTTTCCACCAGTGCTTTATGTGGACCAATGAATATGATTGGTTTAAATCAAACGGATCCACAGCAACTTAACATAACTATATTTATCTTTGGTCAACATACATATAAAAGCCATTTTACAATGGTTTCGTCAAGGTTGACCCACTGTTCTCCGTACACGAGTACTTTTTAAATGCAGAGAAAGATACCCTAAATGGTTTTTTTAAACATAAAGTTTAAGTAAGTACAAGTTACTAAAATTGTTAATGTACAGTTAAGTACACTTGTATTAAAATATTGGCCCATATGTGGCCATCGCGTTATTCGGTAACGCACGAGCGGCGGAGCGCGACGCTTCTTCGCTCTCAGTAGCATCTGCTTTGCCCGAAATTGACTTCAAAGCTGTATCTTAATTGAATTCTGTTCATTACTTAGTTTTATAAAAAAGAATGAAAATAAACAAACAGGGAGCAGGGAGTGATCTAAAACGTAGATATATATTCGGCATGAGATGAAAATATAACTTGTTGTCAGCTGTCAATTCTATCATTGCCTTGAGATAAAAGTTTTTATCAAATTCTGACATATCCATGTAAGTAGTTACCCATTGTTTTCACTTTCCGTTTTTTTGACATGTTGTAGGACACTATAGAAGACTTTCTAGCTTTGATTTACGTTTGATAAAATTACAGTTTTTAATTTTTATATTGTATTTTTTGTTAATACAGAACAGAATACGATATATTTTCCATTACTAAATAATCGCAACAGCATTATCTATAGCTATTTTTAAAAAGAACAGCGGAATTATAGTTAAATGAAAAAACAATAAAAATTATCCAATTCGATCACTGTTTTACTTAAGAAGTTCATCATTATAGGTATCCTTTCGAAACCTATCTATTTATCTGTCATATTACAATATTAAATGACTTGAGCTCAGCACAGTCGGAGCTAGTAGGTGGTGTGTTTCCGTTGTGTGCTAATTTTTAAGCGAGTGCTTGCGTAGGCGCCGGCTATCTACGAGCACATCGGCTCGTCGAAGCGTTTCGTTACGTTCACTTCGCTGCGCGCGCAACCCCTGTGAGCTAACTTGTATGTAATTAATGCATTGATTAATACGCATATCCGATCTTATTTTGGTTCTTTGAGAACAAAGAAGTGTAATTAATAATCACGTAGCTTGTCATAGTTTCCAACCTTGAAATGTTGATACCCAACAGGGTTTTATAGATTGTGGTTAACCCCTTCTTTGTGCTGTCAGATTTGACAGCTCAAATCTAGGGTTTGAGCGATTGATTGAGCATGTGACAAACCGGAAGCATTTCCGGTTTGTGCATCCTCACTTTTTACGTAATAAATCATTACAAAAAAACTATTCTCACTATTTTTATTTGGGAGCTGATTTTGTGTTAACGAATAGTTTTTCTTAATTTTAAGAGAAAAACGTTTACAAAATTGCGCAACCTAGCATTTCTCCCACGCATTTAAACTTCCAGTAGCTATGACATGGCTTTTATCGAGCAGTTACAATAAAGAAAGACGTTTAGTCATAAAAAGCAATCATAAAATTAATAATTACATACACTAGCACAGAATAAGGAACTTTGTGCGTCCAGAACTGAACTGACGACCCATTCGCGGAGGGAAGGCCGTAAGATAGAAGCTTTTATTGAGTACAAGCTGCCCAGACAGACTTCGTTCTGTCAAATGTTTGACAGCTGGTGTCCATTTTTCCCGCTTTTTCCGACTTGATTTACATTTACTATTATTTTTTACTGAATTTTTTGTTCAATCCTAATCAAAATATAGCCTATATCACTTCGAATTTTCATGATCAGATCAGTCGTTTTGGAGCCTATTCTATACAAAGCATCAAATATTTCCTCTTTATAATATTAGTATAGACTAGATTTTCATATAACGCCTTGGCGATGTTCAAACTAACTGTCGATGTTTCCTCTTATAGCCAAGGGGTGGTCGGCTCGTAAGTCAGGGTAAACCAAATTATCAACGCTTTCGGCTGGTTTTCTTCAACATATCCAAGTAGCTGAGGGTTGAGTAGGTACAGTGAAAAGCATTATGTATGTTTTAAAGGCTTCAAAAATATATATATGCGCCACAAATATCTATACGAGAGTTCGTTTGGACTCTTTGTTGATTTGCATAGATATTCGTGGCTAATGTTTTGCTCAGATATTTTTGAAGCCTTGGAAAGAAACGTATAGTTATACGTATTAGTTATATGGTATTTAAACTTTTAAATGAATAATAAATAAATAAATATGCACCAGACAACACACCTCTTGTAATGGTCTCGAAGTAGGGATTCATATCCCTGTGTTACGAGGTACCACACAAGGAAATCAGCCAGGGGCGTCTCCCAGCACACCCAGACCCGAATCAATTCAGAAAAGATAATTTCCTGAATTGACCCGAACGGGAATCGAACCCGGGACACTACGGAAATCGAGGCGAGAAACCGTGCTACAGCGCACTACGCCAATCTTGTCGGCTTTTGACAGCACACACTTCATTTTACAGACTATAATTTTTGCCGTGCCCTTCTTAGGCATACACTGACTTTATTTCACGTAGTTAGGACCCTCAATTGTACACGAGGGCGTATATGCAGAATACCATCAGGCCCCCTTTTCTTAACACTGAGTGACAAAAAGTAAGTACAAGTTACACCACCCTTTGAGGAAAATTAATTTTTGCCCCTCGTCCTGAAGGGTTAATTCAATGAAAGCATATAAATCTAACTAGAGTGAGTACCTACATAGATGTGTATGTAGGCAAATGTCCTACAAGGCACATCCTTCAAAGTGAATGGTATAGGATTCGCTGTAATTATTTGATTTTATCAATCATCTTTAATGAGTCATTAGAAGAGCTTTGGTCGTCCTTTGCTGCTTCCGTGGTCGGTATCTTCCTAACAATGAATCAAGCATTTGTTCGTCAGTATTCGGTATTTGAACGTTGCATGTTTACATCTACACATTGTGTGTTGTATAATTGCTCGTAGATAATCGAAATTGATGAGAAACATGTGTGATATAAGGGAATATATGCGTAGGTACGTATTTAATACTGGGAGGTAATAGGTGAAATTATAAGTTCTGTTTAGTTTTAAAAAAATACAAGAGTAAAAAATCGCTCCTGTGATAGGTTAATCCGCAACTGTATCTAATGAATCTACTTACACAAATTGAATGATGCAGTTCCTTGCTATGTTTGTATTAGAATGTGTGTGTATGAAAAATGTTCAAAATAAATTCCTAAAAAGTATTTGCATACAAATAGCTGTTGTCCGACATTGGATCAGACATGTTGCAAACTAGTGAAGAAACATTGAAAATCGCTTGAAAGGGAAATTGGCGGCTTGTTACAGCAATGCGATAGGTAAACGCGGTATTCCATAGATACGTGCAATGATAAGATGGACAACAATGCGCGTATGTAACACCGGTGTCGGTGGACGCGGCCAGTGGCGCGGCGCGTGCGGCCAGTCTCGCCCGCGCTCCCGGGCCGACCGGCATCTTTGGTTACAAAGACGACCACAATAATGGGATACCGACATGCAACTAGTGATGACTGTGTGATAAGATAATATGCATCTGTTAATGTGGTTGTTGAACTTATAAAAGTCAGTTTGAAGTGGTGATGATGTACTTAGTGCTTGAAAGTTTGGGACGTAAAGCGTTGTTGTGGTAAGTAGTCGTTGGTGGCTGGGTCGTTACCTTCGTTGACGATATCCATGGCTATCGAATAGGTAGGTGCGTCCCGATTTCCCGAATCGCGGGTTTGACACTCGCCAAGTTAATAGAGTCCTCGATAGACGACAACCGACGAACGTCTATATTTGGTATATTTCCCGCTGTTAATATATTAAAAATGCATTAAATAACATCTTAAGTTTTCAGTCAGAAAGATGTCAGAAACTCTCTGACATCTTTCTGACTGCTTAGTTTATAGTAGGATTTCTCGTAGATATATTGCTATCAGCCTAAATCACCTGCCTAAAATACTAAAATATATATAATAATAAAAGAACCAAAGATAAATTAATCTTCAACAATTTCCTTAAAATCATACTTTCTTTGAATCCAGAGCGTGTTCACTGATAATACAAAATAATTTGAAAGCCCTTGCGCAATAAGCGTTATGTGCATTTGGAGTAGAATAACTGTAACAAAACTATAATAAGCTGTCGTAGACACCGATCATGTAGTCATAGTCATTATGTATTATGCCTACTGGTTTACAAAGATTACAACGTACGAAGCATTACTTCTTGTACAAGGTATTTCAAAATAAACATTATTAAAATTTAACTCCCAAGTTAACTTTAGTAGATATTTCCAACTGGTATTTCAGGTCAGTTGTGAAAATGCTTTATTGCGTGGTTATGTTGTAACATTTTTTAAAAGAATTCGCGCAGAGTGGATTTTTTAGCACATTGTAAAGTAACTGAAAGTTATGATCCTGTAAACTATTCCATCAATAACCGTTAATTATAGCTGAATCATCGTTACAAATGATGGTTATTGGCGAGATCACCATGCTTGCATAACGCGGATTAGTATCAACAATTCTGGGTTAGATTCAGAAAATGTATGTATGTACAATGTATGTGGCGTTTTCCAATTTTGGTATAGAATCCGTGGCCACTGGATCTCGGATCGAGTCTGCCTGTCATGGCCACTGAAGCATAAATATTTGTTTTTTCCTTAGATTGTGTAAAGTACCCCCTAAAATGTACTATTGATCAAAACGACAAATAGTTACAGTGTCTAGACATACACTGACGATGCGTCGTTTCAATCGGTCTGAAACGACGGATAGTAAAGACCAATCGCACCGTCTAAGGGTTAAGGCCCTTAAGAGTTTCAGATAAGATTAAGAGTAAAAGCAGGACGTATAAAAACATGAGGGTTCAGAAGAAACTTGTTGCAGTTTCTTCTTAACCCTAGAAACTGTTCTGCTGTTTATTATAAATATGTAAAATTAATAATTAAGTATCAATTAAATCCATTTATTTATTTTGTATTGTACCTACATAAAACCTACAAATAAAATGTCAAAATCGGGCTGTTGTGCCTAAAGTGTGAATTCGAATGGCGAAAAGCACAAGTGTTAAAATCTTGCTTTACTTTGTTAAGATGTTAAAGAACTGTGTTTCGCAGTAAATAGGCTGACAAGAAGCACTGTTCTGTGGTGTGGTGACCGTGATAATTACTAGCTTCTTAACTTGATAATAAGGGAGTGACGCGCTGAGATCTAGAGCTACTCGTTACTCTTACGTGTGATGCGTGACATCACTACAACACACGTTACGACGTTATTGTCGCTATGATATTGATTTTTTGTCAATCTCAAACTCAAAAATGCTTTATTCAAGTAGCTATACAGTTCTTTTGAATCGTCATTTAACATTTTAAATTTAGCTATATCTAATATTAACACAATCTATATACCTACTAAATAATGTGACTCTGCCACCAGCGTCGGAAGTCACATTCCACTGAGAAAACCCGGCGAGAAACTCAATAGTTGCTCTTTTAAAAAAGAGGTGGTTTACAATTCAGGTTAGTCACTTAGAATTTTTGCCTTTGTAGCCAGAGTCATACAGTTTGAACATCAATATAACTTATTTATCGTTACGGTACCCAAATTATAGTGAACCTGAGCAGACCAGTTTTCGAAAGTGGCACCTGTTCACAAGTTGACGTATGATCCAGCCGTTGTTCCACTTAACCATATTTTAGGGAATGATACGACCCGTTTGTTGAAGTCTTACCCCTTAATCATAGGAAAACACTGCTTTAATTAAAAATCATTAGCGCAAGCCCATTCTAAAGACTATATTGACATAGTGAAAACAATATTTTAAGACAGGTTATTTTTTGAAATAGATATTTTTCCCCCTTAATAATTAAAACGTAAACTGTACTTTGGCAATTCTTTAGATATAGGGCACTGAACTGTCTAAAATACATTTTTTTCCCCAAAAATAGACAGTGAGAGAAATAAAACTCAGTTAACACCCTTATTCATCAATGATAAAACAGTCTTATAACACTGTTTTCACTATTTAAAAGTAGACTTGAACCACTGTTAAAGTTTTTAGACATGAGAGTTAAGAGACAAACAAATAATTAGTTAAAATAACGCTGTTAAACTGATGGGGTTTTTCTGAAGGCTAGTCACATAATAATTCTAAAGTTTTATTTTTAAATGGCTTGTCTATTTGACTTACTTGGTTGCCCGGTTAGTATGCCAATATTTTTGAACTCCAAGAGATGGCTAGCCGCTCAATTTCAACTTCTAGTTGAAGGGGGTTGAACAAAAGTTGAAAAATTGATCGATTGGAGAAAGAAAAACATGTTTGAGAAATCAAAATAGCTTATCGGTATTGAAACCAAAAACGTAAAAGTAAACCAAAGTCTATGATTTTTGTAGGTTTTTCAAACTATTTCAGTTGTTTAGTTCAACACGATGTTTTTTTTTCACACTTGATATTCAATAATTCGAACATTTAAAAAGTAACGTAAGCAGTTACTTTGTAGTTTTAAGTAATTAATGTTTCTCAAGTCTGAGCTCTGCGTGATAAAATAAAACTAACAGCAAATATCTTGTTAAACTGAACAAGAAGCCGCACAAAAGTGACTTGATATGTTGCTTTCTCAACACCGGACTTGTTAAAAGTAATTGCAAAGTAATATGCTTTTTAAACTCTTAATTTCGTCAGTCACGGTGGTTGCTCTTCTGGGCCACGGATTAACATATGAGCACTCTCCTCCGCGGGGAGGGTGGGCAGCGACTACGAAACCCTATTGTGTTAAATGAAACTTATGCAACCATATACGTGGTCTATCCGCACCTTGACGTTTGTTTACTCAGGAAACAAAGATGAACCATTTTTTATCCGCTTATGCATCGCTGAACAGAAGCGATTCTGATCTAAGATTTGACACGCAAACTAAACGTAGGTACAGAGACGAGTCAAGCCACGAACAACACGCCAATAAGTTTCTATGCGTTCATACGCATATTATTTATTGGCGTGTTGTTCGTTTTTACATGTCACATCACACATGAAAAATTGTTAGTTAAAATTAAATTTAATTTGAATTAGACATGTTCTCGTCCCATTTCTATTCATTATAAACACATATTAAAACGTAGTGTAGTGAGTGGTAGCCTCAGTAAGGTGGTAGCAACTTGGTTGTGTAATCACCAACTAGAAAATGAAAAAAATAGGAAGTATTTTAAAGCAAAAATTCAGAATTAGCAAAGATTGCTCTCCGATGTAAGAGACAAATACAGATTGTATTTATTTTACATAAAATAAAATAAAATTCAAACTCAAACTCAAACTCAAATAACTTTATTCAAATAGACTGTATCAGTACTTTCAAATCGTCAAATTTACAGCAAAATATACTAAATAATAGACATAAATACCATAATAATATGGATATGTAAATAAACAGTATACAGACATAATGCGACTCTACCACCGCGTCGGAGTTGTTTCTTGCTGAGAAGACCCGGCGAGAAACTCAGCAGTTACTCTTTTAAACTTGTTTTGGGTTTACAACAGGGGTTAGTAAAGTACAAGCAGTGTGCCATTTTGATACCTAAAAGAATATAAAACAAAGAGAAAAAACCAACCATAAAAGAATATAATAACAAGAATTCATTTAAACAATTCAAAAACAAAAATTGTTAGTCAGTACATACAAACTAGGTACCTATTAACTCTTACAATAAAACATCTGTTACAATAGAGCTATTTAATCCCGCATCGAGAAGAGCGCTTATACCCAGGCATTTTTATCTATAAGGTAGTCTTTTGTAGTATAATAGCCCTTTTTTAATAAAGCTGTTTTGATGTGATGTTTGAATCTATGTAAAGGTAACTCACAAATGGTTTTTGGAATTTTGTTGTAATAATGTATACCTTGCCCCATAAAGGATCCTAAAACTTTTTGTAACCTAAAGAGTGGAAGTGCAATTTTATCCTTATTCCTAGTATTTCTGCAATGTATGTCACTGTGTTTAGCATAGAGACCAATATTTTTTCTGACCAAAACAATGCAATTGTAAATGTATTGTGACGCTACAGTGAGGATACCAATTTCCTTAAAAATCTCCCTAAGTGAAGCCCGTGCACGAAGCTTATAGATGGATCTGATAGCTCGCTTCTGGAGGATAAAGATGGTTTGTATATCCGCCGCTTGACCCCAAAGTACAATGCCGTAAGACATTACACTATGGAAATAACTAAAATAAACTGAACGAGAATTAACAAAAGGTGCTAATTAGTAATCTGTTTTCAATAGTAAAGTCAGGCGGAGAAACACGTACCTTGAATCTGTGATGGCATAGAAAAGCTTCTAGTTACGATCTGTAGATATGAACTTGCACAATATAAACTTTTCGCCCCATAAAGCAGGACTGATATAAAATCTTTATGGTCTTTTTGAGTAATTAAACGTCTTACTTCATCTGCCGACCACAAAGCAATTTGCATAATATTATAGTTAGGGACAACGAACTTAGCACTACCTTTCACTTTGCTATTTTCATTTGGTAAGTTCGGTCAGGGTCAAATTTTTCAATCGTCTTGATTGAATGCATACTAAGTTCCTTTTTTGCTCTTTCTTTCAATACATAATATAAAAAAATACATGCCAAAGCCAACGAGAATAAAGCTACAGTTACACATGCTCATTTGCAGCATGCTTATTAGCACGCTAATAAGCATGCTGCAAACGAGCACGCTCATTTACTGACACACTTGCTTTTTATTAGCATGCTTTTTTTAAACCTGCTACTAAATGACCGTGCTCGAAGCAAAAGATTGAACACACATGCTTTTTAAGCACGGGTTCGATTCGAAATAGTGTTGTTGCGATAGCGATAGTTTCGATAGCGATAGTTGACCTTGAAAATTAGTCGTACTATCGATAGTCCTATCGAAACTATCGACCCGTGATGAGACTATCGATAGTATCGATAATGAGAATAAAGCGATGCTATTGACCTTTTTCGATACTATCTATAGAATCGCGCCATTAAAGTCGATGCTATTGATACTATTTATAACTATCGACACCTATCGATACTACAGATAGTTTTTCTTTAGTAACTATCGAGGTAATTTCGATACTATCGACTGGAAATAAAATGAAACCTTGTATAAGCTTGCAATACTAGCGTAAAATGTTCGACTTTCGATAGGGCAAAACTATCGAAAGTATCGATACAATCGAAACGCATCCTATCGATAGTTTTTATATTTTCGAATTTATAGCATACAGCCTAAATTAAACAGAAACATAGCCTATGTCACTAAGCCGTATTACCATTTCATATAGCCAGTCAAGTTGATTTCCTAAGCTGAGCGTAGCGAGCGATTTCTTACATTTTCAGCTAGTCAGCGGTTACCTGTCAATAAAAACGCATCCTCTAGGCACGAAATTGAAATTCACTTGACTGGCTATAAGAAATTGTAATATGGCCCCTGATAGTATAGCTTTCTAATGGTGAAAGAATTTTTAAAATCGTTACAGTACATTCGGAGCCCATTTAATACAAACAAACAAATCATTCCTCTTTATAATATATTATGTATAGATAAACCACAACCTCGCTATGTAATTAAACCGAAACTGACATCTCTATACCAGTTCTCAATGGTTACTAGCCTAGTAGCATGCTCAATAAGCAAACCTGTTCACACGTGCTAAGAGCACGCCCCCTGCCACCCGCGCCGCAGGTAGCATGCTCATAAATCGCACAGCTGTCGATTTTTGAGCATACTCGAAAGTAGCATGCTCATAACTAGCAAGGCTTCGTAGCAGGCTTTAAAAAAGCATGCTAATAAAAAGCAAGTGTGTCAGTAGATGAGCGTGCTCGTTTGTAGCATGCTTAATAGCTTGTTAATAAGCATGCTACAAATGAGCAAGTGCTACTTAGTAGCACGTGTGTCGAAGCCTTGCTAGTTATGAGCATGCTACTTTCGAGTATGCTCAAAAATCGAAAGCCGTGCGATTTATGAGCATGCTACCTGCGGCGCGGGTGGAAGGGGGCGTGCTTTTAGCACGTGTGAACAGGTTTGCTTATTGAGCATGCTACTAGGCTAGTATCCATTGAGAACTGGTATAGAGATGTCAGTCTCGGTTCAATTATGTGTTATATGTTGGGTTTTATACTTAGATCGTCTAAGGATTTCAAGAATGTCATGAGCCTCAATGTGTTATACTGTAGTCTTGTGCGGTCTATTCTTGAATACTGTTGTATAATATGGTCTCCCTATTATGCAGTGCATATTGAAAACATCGAAACGGCCCAGAGGCGCTTTGTAAAGGCTTTGTCCTTCCGGCACAATATGGGACGAATTTTATCGACCTATGGAGATAGGTGCAAGCACTTTAATATCCAAAGTCTTGAGACCCGGCGCAAGCAATACGACCTTCTTTGCCTGTACAAGTTACTGCAACCATGTATTGATTCACCATGCCTTCTCGCTGCCATTAATATTAATACTCTGTACAGATTTCGCAACCCAAGAACCTTTTTGATTCAGGTTTATAAGAACAAAAAAAAAAAATACATCCTTCTACAACCCTCTATCAAGAATGTGTCGACTGTACGATGATCTGTCATCTAAACATGATATAGATATATTTGGGTCAAGATTGGTTTCCTTCAAAAGTAAACTTCAGTCTATCCTCTTTAGACCTTAGAAATTAGTGGCACACATTTTTCTTTTTACATACTCTTTTAAATGTATAATACTGAATAACCCATAAGTAAGTCCTTATGACTTTAAGTCTGCATATTGCATAGCATGCCGTGTACACATGTTTAAGAATTGTACTCTAGTTCTAAGCTTAGATAAGACAAGACATTCACCATGTACTGAGGCAATTTGTTTTGTGTACCAAATAAATAAATAAATAAATTATATAGTGAGGTTGTGGTTTATCTATACAAAATATATTATAAAGAGCAATGATTTGTTTGTTTGTATTAAATGGGCTCCAAATGTACTGGATCGATTTTGAAAATTCTTTCACCATTAGAAAGCTATACTATCAGGGGCCATATTACAATCTCTTATCAATAAAAATCAAGCCGGTCAAGTAAATTTCCTAAACTGAGGGTAACGAGCAATTTCGTGCCTAGAGGATGCATTTTTATTGACAGGTAACCACTGACTGGCTGAAAATGTAAGAAATTGCTCGCTACGCTCAGCTTAGGAAATCAACTTGACTGGCTATATGAAATGGTAATACGGCCTAGTGACATAGGCTATGTTTCTTCTTAATTTAGGCTATATGCTATAAATTTGATGGTATCACAACTATCGATAGGATGCGTGTCGATTGTATCGATACTATCGATAGTTTTGCCCTATCGAAAGTCGAACATTTTACGCTAATATTGCAAGCTCATACAAGGTTTCGTTTTATTTCCAGTCGATAGTATCGAAAATACCTCTATAGTTACTAAAGAAAAACTATCTATAGTATCGATAGGTGTCGATAGTTATAAATAGTATCGATAGCATCGACTTTAATGGCGCGATTCTATAGATAGTATCGAAAAAGGTCAATAGCATCGCTTTATTCTCATTATCGATACTATCGATAGTATCATCACGGGTCGATAGTTTCGATAGGACTATCGATAGTACGACTAATTTTCAAGGTCAACTAACGCCATCGAAACTATCGCTATCGCAACAACACTATTTCGAATCGAACCCGTGCTTAAAAAGCATGTGTGTTCAATCGTTTGCTTTGAGCACGGTCATTTAGTAGCAGGCTTTAAAAAAGCATGCTAATAAAAAGCAAGTGTGTCAGTAGATGAGCGTGCTCGTTTGTAGCATGCTTATTAGCTTGCTAATAAGCATGCTACAAATGAGCAAGTGCTACTTAGTAGCACGTGTGTCGAAGCCTTGCTAGTTATGAGCATGCTACTTTCGAGTTTGCTCAAAAATCGAAAGCCGTGCGATTTATGAGCATGCTACCTGTGGCGCGGGTGGAAGGGGGCGTGCTTTTAGCACGTGTGAACAGGTTTGCTTATTGGGCATGCTACTAGGCTAGTATCCATTGAGAACTGGTATAGAGATGTCAGTCTCGGTTCAATTATATAGCGAGGTTGTGGTTTATTTATACAAAATATATTATAAAGAGCAATGATTTGTTTGTTTGTATTAAATGGGCTCCAAATGTACTGGATCGATTTTGAAAATTCTTTCACCATTAGAAAGCTATACTATCAGGGGCCATCAGCTATACAATCTCTTATAGCCGGTCAAGTAAATTTCCTAAACTGAGGGTAGCGAGCAATTTCGTGCCTAGAGGGCATCCTCTAGGATCAGCTATAGATGGCACCCACATTAGGATTCAATCCCCTGGTGGAAACACGGCAGAGGAATTCTGAAACAGAAAAGGCTTTTTTTCATTCAACGTGCAAGCAATGTGTTCAGCAGATCTAATGTTCCAAGATATAGTTGCATGTTGGCCCGGTTCTACCCATGATTGCATGATTTTTGCTAATTCATGTGTTAAATTCCACTGTGAGAATCATACATTTGGCAATGGAATTATTCTCGGAGATAGTGGCTATGAACAAACCAATTACCTACTGACTCCATTTCAAAACCCTGATACACCAGCTCAGAGTTTGTACAATGAGTCACAAATCTGAACACGGAATGTTATTGAAAGATGCTTTGAAGTTTGGAAAAGATGCTCTCCAGTTCTGAGTATTGGATTAAGGTGTCAGCTACCGCTTGCACAAGATATTATTGTAGCTTGTGCTATATTACACAACTTGGCTAGGACAAAAAATGAAGAGTAACCTCCAGTGGACCCAGAAGTTCTTGTCCCACCACAGCCAATATTTCCATCCTCTATAGCTGATCCTACTAATGTAGAAAGACTAAAAACTCGTAATTTAATTTTAAGTTATTTCAATTCTTTAATTTCATAATTAATAAGTACTTAGGCTAGGTTTTCGAGCAGTTTTCAATAAAAAATTCTTTTATAAAATTATGTTTTTATTTATTATAAACATAATATCTATAAGTTAACACTATTATTAATATTAACAATTTGTATTATTGACATTTTCTTTTTTAAATCATACCACTTGGTACAGGACCACAACTATTTTTTTTCATGAGCAATGCATGAATTTCTTCCTTTCTTCTCTCATCACTCCAAATGCTCCATTTTCAATTTGTGTTCTTCTTCAATACATTGATGTTGCTTCCTGGCAGTCTCAATTTGCAATTGTACTAGCTCCAAACGGGCTTCACTCAACATGTCCAGTTTGGAGGTCACGCTTGCTTTGCTTGCTATTTCTGGTTTTAAAACCTTTATAACTCTCGTTTTTAGTGTCTTTGGGTGCCCAAGTGGCATTTATTTTCTGAAACCATATTAATGATTATACTACCTTTATATACCTATACCTATTTTAAACCCATTACCTAAAAAAAATTGATATACCATAGTTATATTTACCTTTTTGAGACTTATTGTCCTCAATAGTTGGGTTCTGTGTTCCTGTAATGATAAGAGGAATTGCAGTACCCAGACAAACCAGTAATGGTTTAGGGGTGCGAAGCAAACAATGTTAAAACTTAAATTGTAAGAAGAAATTAAAAAAAAAAAAAAAAAACTATTTCAAAAATGATTGACTAGTCCATATCTAAAATTTATATTATAGGTTGTTTTATTAAAATGATTTCAACAAATTTAAATAACTTTCTTTCATTTGAACCTTAGCCTCGGCAGTCTTTTCTGCTTCTTGGTCTTCAATTGCATGGGCAGACCTAATTTCATTTGGCTCAAATTCTAAAACAACCTCCTCAACAGGCATCAGTGCTGGAAAATATTTTTATATGTGTGAGATTATGTGGTTCCTAAAACAGGCATATTTTATCTGCATTAAGAAAATATCTGATAAATATTTACATTATTTGATATTAATTATTATACTTAGTTTGTTAATTCCCCCCATCCATGACAAACATTTATGTGAGGATCATTTGTGTTTGTTGTGTGTCTGGGTGTTATAATCTATTTATGTATGTATTTAGAAATATTTAAGTATGTTTATCAGTCTCTGACACCCATAATACAAGCTCTGCTTAGTTTGGGGTCAGATGATCTTGGTGTGAATTGTCCCAGATATTTATTTATTATTTTATTTTATTATTTATTCATGAAGTGTTATAGATAGGACATTTATCTGTCCTGAACTAGGTACACAGACCATGGGATGTGGTCTGTGACTAGGTATCATCACAGAATTATAGGAGCTTAGCGTAGCATCTCATATTTCAAGTCACTAACTCTTGGTTGGACTATTACTTACTTGAGATAGTATCACTGTCGTGTCGCGCTTCTAGTCCTTTCATATTTGAGGAAATGCTCAGCACTTTTTCCTCTAAGTACATTTTTTTTTTTTTTATAATGCCCGTCAAGATGACCTCACTCCACCTGATGGAAAGCGGTCGTGAGGTCCAGATATGAGGTTGACAAGCCCAGTCATTCAAACGAATCACTGGGCTGGCCATCCTCACCTTGAAGGCCTGCAGAAATGCCTTTTCACGCCCCGCTTGAAGAACCCGGGACTATAAGAGGAAGGAAACACATGTGCTGGAAGAGCGTTCCACGTCTGGATGGTACGACAAAGAAACGAGTCACCGAACCTTTTAGTTCGGGCCAACAAATGTTGAATTGTGTGTGGGTGACGCCGTAGTCCAGCACGCGTGGTACGGGAGTGGAAAGGTGAGGGTGGGATAAGCTGGAATAACTCGTCAGAGCATTCCCCATTGTAGAAGCGATAGAGAACACTTAGCCTGGCAATGTCTCTACGCAATTGGAGAGGCTCAAGGGTCAAAGTTGCCTCTGGGTTTCCAATAATACGGATAGCACGCCGCTGCAACCTGTCAAGAGCTTCGAGTAGGTAGTTAGCGGACCGTCCCAGAGGTGAGAGCAGTACTCCACACACGAGCGAACTTATACAAGAGAGTCTTATACGAAAGACAGAGCTGCTCAGGCGTGAAGAATCGTCTCACTCTGTTCAGGACTCCGAGTTTACGGGATGCAGTTCTAATGACGCTCTCAATGTAGTCCCGCTGGTTTAGGTTGCTACGAACATCCATGCCAAGGATGTTTAGGCTATCCTTAATCGGTAGCGGGGTGCTCTGAAGAGTGGGATGGGAAAGGAACGGCGACGCCTTTGCTGTGAATGCACACACCTGCGTTTTCTTGGCATTGAACTTGACAAGATTGCATGCACCCCATTCTGAAATGCGGTCTAACACTCCGTCAAGCTCAACAACAAGACTTCGCCTCTTCTCCTCGATGTCAGTCTGCTTTGCCCCAGGGCGCTCGAAATATCGCGCGTGGACCGTGCTATCATCCGCATAGCAATGAATATTACCAAGAGATAACATGTCATTGATATGCAGAAGAAACAACGTCGGCGACAAGACGGAGCCCTTGCGGCACTCCGGCATTAATCTGGAGAAAGCGTGATTTTCGACCATCGCAAAGGACACGAATTCTACGTCCCTCCAGAAATCCGGCGACCCAGTCGCATAGGCGAGGTGGCAGACCATATGCCGGAAGCTTGGAAAGAAGCGAACGATGCCATACACGGTCGAAGGCTTTGGCAATGTCAAGGCTGACGGCCAAAGATTCCCCATGCTTGTCCATAGCCTCCCCCCAGATGTGTGTTACGTACGCTAGAAGATCACCCGTAGACCGCTTTGGTCCGAAGCCGTACTGACGGTCGTGAATGAGAGAGTGATCCTCTAGGTAGCGGATGAGCTGCGTGTTTATGATCCGCTCAAACACTTTAGCTAAAACTGAGGTTACGGCTATTGGACGGTAATTGGCAGGGTCAGACCGGTCCCCTTTTTTGGGAACTGGTTGAACGTTCGCCTTCCTCCAAGACAGCGGCACAAGACCCGAATTGTAGGAGAGGCGATACAGGCTAGTGAACACTGGAGACAACTCCGCTGCACATTTCTTCAGCACCACAGCTGAAATTCCATCAGGGCCACTGGCTTTCCTGACATTGAGTGACTGCAGTTCGGCACGAACATCACACTGCCCGATACGAATATCAGGCATTGTGGTGCCGCAATGTGGAATTTCAGGCGGCGCAGCACCACAGTCATCGATGCAAGAGTTTGCGGCAAAGAGGTTAGCCAGTAAATCGGCTTTCTCTTGCGGCTGATGAGCCAACGATCCATCAGGGAATCTCAGTGGGGGCAGCGAAGGCACGCAGAAGTTAGATTGCACGTGTTTAGCCAGTCGCCAGTAGGAGCGGGTCACGCGTAGGGTGCGTGATGAGTTCTTGGCCAACACATGCAATTCGCTGGGCGTCTGCTCTAATGTAAGCCCTCTTCGTGGCCTTGGTGGCTTTATTAAAGGCTGCTTTCAGGGAGGCAAGGTTTGAATGATCATTGAGTGCCTGGGCTAGGAACCAAGCACGGTACGCCGCCTGTTTTTGTTCAACAGCTGCGGCACACTCGCGATTGAACCAGGGACCAGTTTTGCTAGCACTGACGACATCAGTAAAAGGAATGTAGTATTCCATTCCGGTACTGATCTCGTCAGCGATAGCAGATGCACTCTCTGAAGCATCCCTTTCTCCAAAGCAGCACTGCCGCCAAGGGACGGAGGCAAAATACTCTCGCAATCCGTCCCAATCTGCCGACGAGTAGTGCCATAACCGCCGCGTCACCTCCACAGGTTGTGGGGGAGCTGCACAAGGCACTGTAGCGCCAACCAGACAGTGATCGGAGGAGCCCAATGGAGCACCAACCGACACTTTATAGCCGGCTGGGTGACTCGTCAGCAGAAGGTCTAATAAGGAGGGAGTATGACCGACAATATCTGGTACCCGGGTGGGCTGGTGTACTAGTTGCGTCAGGTCTTGCGTGAGAGCAAACGCATGGGCAGTTCGGCCTGCATGGTCTGTTTTTGATGAGATTAACCAGGACTCATGGTGGGCATTGAAGTCTCCCAAAAACACCATTTCCGAACCGGGCACCACCCGGCACGACGAGCCACCCCGAGATTTTGCGCGACCTGATGGGGCAGCCTACAGAGGTAGTTAACCCCTTTTGGGCCCCTGTACTATGCCGCGGGCGGCCAGCGGCACCACTGTTTCTACGGGTCTAACTGGCCGGTGGGCCGATACACACTACACACACAATACCGCCGCTAGGGCTCCCACTGGTCCAACAATTGCCACGATCACAGTCCCCTTGGCACCGATTAGTGCAGTGCTGATCCCGGAACGCGACCTGACCGAGATAGGTCAGAATGACTTGGCGGGTTTTACACAACTGCATGGTGGTAACAAGAACCGGCCGACATAAGTCTCCTACCTGAAGAGCAGATGGTCTGCTGGAAGAAACCCTTAGTCGCCTCTTACGACACCCATGGGAAGATATGGGGCTGTGGAAAGTATTCTTTTAAAGTGCCGCCACCAGCACGGCACATCTATAGCTATATCGTTGAATTCTGGAGCATTTGACGGCCCTCCACCAGTTCGGTACATCTCTTGTCTTTTTTTTTTGTAAGGACGCCGTTGCTTGGCCTCGACGGCCTTAGCAGCTTCACCGGTCTGTAGGGTGAGCGCAGAAGGCTCTCAACCCTAATATTTAAAGTAGCACTTTGAGGGCCCCCTTGTGGGGTAGAACCTCGACTCAGACCGTTACTCGAGGTATGTGTGTGGAATGCGCGGTCAGTCTATGGTGATTGGCGATGGCCAGGGTAATAGGGTCGTCCGGGTCGTATAAAACGTCCCGCGGACGACGCCGTCCCCCTGACGGCAATTTGTGTCTGGCAAATATCTTGCCGCCTCAACTACTAAGGGATTGGGGTGGGTCTGAGCAGATACAAAAAATTGGGTTGACAATTGCTTAAGGTACTGCGAAATAGTCGGTAGTCCTAAGTCAATATGAAGATTTTCATTACGTAAATACCACGGGGCTCTCGTCGTTTTAGGCATGAACCTATTCTGAATCACTTGTAACCTATGGATATGGGTTTTAGGGGATTGTGCAAACACAGGGCTTGCGTATGTCATAATGGGTCTGATGCAAGCCAAGTAAAGTCTCACCTTATGTCTAAGGGACAGTTTACTGCGCTTGTTTATAAGAAAGTAGAGGCGACCCAGCACAACTTTGACGTTTGGTGGCTGCTAACGGTTTATGGCGAGAACTTAAGCCAAAATCAAATTTTTCGTCGTGATCAAAGGCCTACCTACTTCTCCTAAGCGAATGAGCAAAACTAGCAAAAAAAAAAAAAAAAAACTTAGACATGTTATATTTATTCTGTTTGTTTGAAATTATCGTGGCAAAGGAATGAAAAAATCTTGAAAAAGGTCTGTCTAAAACTTCAATTTGCTAAGGCTTCTAAACTATAAGTGTGATCTTTATAGTTTTTACAAGTAAAAATAGGCCATCAGCTTTTCCTTAATCTATTTGGGTTCTCAAAAATTCATCCTGTGCCCGAAGAAAATAAAATTCTAAGTGTTTTGTTGCGAGCGTCCTCGCAGAGGGAGACAGAAAATTTACATTCACATTGGCTTTAACTCGATCACTTATAGGTTTAGTGGCCGCCACAAGTGGCCCATTGTAAGAACTAACTACAGCTAACGTAACAAAGGGGTTTGAGTAACTCTGTATGTAACCGTTATTTTTTTTTTATTAGCGGCCAGCAATAATTTTACCACTTTTTTGATAGCACTCTATTAAAGAAACAGATCTGAGTGGTCAGAATTGTTCTAAGTGATATCGGAGCCGAGATATGATTTCTTAAAGTATGATATTTTGCCTTAGTTTTACTAAAATAATAGTTCTGAAATGTTACTTTAAGTAGCTAATCTCACCTAACAGCTGTTAAAAAGGATGCCTAAATAGGTGAGGAAGGTTTTTCTTTTCAAGATGCACCTGATGAGTATATTTTTCTCATAAAAGT
The DNA here is from genome assembly GCA_947369235.1 of Udea olivalis. NCBI lineage: Eukaryota > Metazoa > Arthropoda > Insecta > Lepidoptera > Crambidae > Udea > Udea olivalis. The sequence goes on from OX376343.1 coordinate 14,468,890, forward strand.
ACATCCAGCAATACTTCTATTTGGCAGGAAGTAGAACACAAGCTATCACTAAAAACGACCTTAACGTCCAGTCACATCAAACAGACATTTTATAATAGTCAATATGTAAATAGGAGATATTGGTTCCTAACCGTCGACATTAGAGACATTATGAGGTATTACACCTGAAATTCTTTTTACGCACAATACAAGAACAATAGTGGCCTAATATTGAACCTGACCTATGAAAACTAGCCTTCTTATATCCTAATTGCGTCGCAAGTTTATAAGGATTATAAATAATGCCGCTTTTTTACATTTTCCTTAGTATGGATCAAGTAAAATTGAGTAGTTAGTTATACAATACCTAATATCTCAGCTCCGATATACTTTAGCTTTATGTGCTCCATACAAAGTTTGTTCTCCTCGATATGTTCTTTCATAATAATAAGGGTCAGTGAGTGGCCGCGATATTTCAAAAATGACGCCAACGTTACCCATACCCCTTTAAATTTCGCTTGTTATTGTATACTGGTCGGTGGGTAGGTAGGTTTCACGATCGGAACTGCGCGCGTTTCCGGTTCGGAAATTTTATTAACATACCAAGAGTCTTTTTAATTACGTAAATACAGCCTACTTCCTGAAAACTTGGTCTAAGGTCGCATTTGATGTTTCCGTATTTTTAACAAATACCATAGATAATATACTGTAAATACTAACTAATATGAGGTCATAACATATGCATAAAAAACCTCCGGCACAAACCTTCGCAGCCACGTCTCAGACATAAGTCAAGGTTGGGTCGAACTCGGACCTATACGTATCAAATATCAGTTTCTAAATAAAATTGCTTTTTAAAATACAATATTTGTACAAGATACTACTTATAGTTCATCTGAAGACGGAAACTATGAAAATTATCTTAGTCCTAGGTATCAAACGGAACCATGTTGATAATTTTATCATCTTGCTTGTAACTTTTATTAAAAACACCGTAACAAACTAAAAAAATCTCCAGAAACGGCGGTGACAACAAAAATGTTGCTTAATAGCTAGAATTACTGAAAATGTCATAATGTTTGCATTTTTCTGGTTTTTATGTACGATTATAAATTCGGTATTTTTTGTCTTCAGATTAGAAGAGCTACAAGTTAGTGATAACGAGCTCCGGTCAGTGGACTGCGCCCTGGGGCTCCCGCGGCTCAGAACTCTAGTTGCAGCTAACAATTTGATCACTCATTTTGGAGTAAGTTGTTTACTAACCAGTTTGCCTATTTCTTAGATAAGTGAAGCTAGATTTATAATTTATAGATTAGATAAGTGACGCTAGCAAAACCACAAATTGGGAAAAAATGGAAGGACTCGAAGATATTATTATATTTTTTTTTATATAAGAACTGCTGGCTTACTTGCGTGAGTTTTATTAACACCTTCAGAGTCAAATTTTGTTCTTCATCATTTTAAACAAAATAAATTTTTATTAGTGAACGTTTTGATTTCAGTTGTCCAACTCACAAATGGCACCAGACGAGGAGAACAAGACTGAATATCGTGCACCTCTAACAAGCGTGGACCTACGACACAACAAGCTCAAGGGGAGCATCATCTTAGGCAACTATGAAGTGAGTTTCTTTGATCCAAATATTACAAACATATTCGTTTGCATTTAGGCTGGGTAATAGTGTTCTTCCTGTAATGATTTTGATAGTAAAATTTAATCATAGTCATAATCATTCATTGTTTTATGTGCTACATAAGAGGGTATAAAATTATAAATAGTACACATGCACATAAACCCTGTTAGGGAACAACAACATTAAACTATTTAAACTACAAATATTTACATAACAAAAACAATTAAAATAAATTTTATTCAAAAAACTATTCTAAATTATAAAAACTTTTTACAATCAAATTCAAATCAAATTTACAAACAACAAATAACAGAAAGGATCAGCTATCATTTGATAGTATTTGGAAAGTTCTCTAGCTCATTTGCGAATGCAATAAAGCAGAAAATTTTGGCTCCATACATTTTTTGACGGTTTTCTAATTAGCTGACATATTTTCGCTTAATTATAATTGCTTCAGCCTATACTTTCAGCAATATCTTTCATTATTTTATGTTTCCGTGCACTTTAAAAATCGATTAATGTATGAAAATTACGACTTTTTAAACTCGTATAACTTGGCTTGTGACAATCCTAAGACTTTTGTGCCATAATAACTATTGCTCCTTAGAACTAGTTCTAAATATACGTAGCGTCCATTTTTTTTTATTGGCCGGCACTTTGGGAAAAGACCCAATAATGATCTCCTTTAGGTTTGAGTGGATTTTCATGCACAGAATTTTAATTGTGGTGACGTCTTGTAAATACAGCCTCTGCAAACTTGTTTTAATTTTTGTTCTTTTATTTCACTAAGTGATAACTGCATTTAACATATTATCTCAAATTAAGGTATCTCTGTCTTCTCTTCAGCACCTCGTGTCTTTGGACGTATCGCACAATGCAGTGGAAGTGCTGGTGGTGTCTGCTCTACGAGGGCTACGGGAGCTGTACGCCGCCAACAATGCGCTGCAACATCTCGCGCTACACGGCGCTTCGCTGCGGACACTGCGAGCGCCACACAACCGTAAGTGACAGCACCTAGTATTTCTAGACTAGAGTAATAAAGTGAGAATTCTGGTGATGTATGCTCTACGAGGACTATGAAAGCTGCAGAACCTCACGCGAGAGCAGTCTTACAGTTTCCTTGAGTACGAAGTTACAATTTTTTAAGACTGCGACCGGCACCTTACTTTTGACACTTGTGATGCTTTTGACCTGGATATTACAGCGGTTATTCAACACCTTACTGTCATCATAATTGCAGTTCCATTATCACTGAATTTGGTGAAAATAAAATATGTACCTACCGTGCGCTGTCTCATTAAGTGATTGTGAAAGAACAAACTACAAAAACTTCCCATAGCTCATGAGACGCCATTGACCGGCAATGGTTGGAACGTATTGAGTTGTATTCGTATGTAAATTTCACAAAAAAATAATGAAAAGTCTACACTTTGTGTCAATTTTGGTTCCCGTAATCAATGTTACAATAATATACATGTATATTTTCAAAATAATTACTTTCAATATTTCTATTTCAGAACTGGAAACATTAACCACTACAGTTCCACCAATAAATTTGGTGGAAATAGACGTATCACACAACAACCTGACGTCTCTGCCGCACTGGCTTAGTGGCTGCTCGGACCTCACCACGCTTCTCGCCACCAATAACCAACTGACCAAGCTTCCCGAACATCTTTTCTGCAGCGAACTCTCCAGCCTCTCCAAACTTCACCTTTCGCACAACAAAATTTCGAACATTCCCTCGATGCCCAGATTACGAGCACCCCTAAAAGAACTTCTTCTTCACGACAATTGCATACAATCACTTCCGGAGAATTTTTTCTCAGTCTGTGACAGGTTAACTGTCCTTAACTTATCCAACAATAGATTAACGCGTTTACCAAACGCTAGGGGTCCAGCCTCATATTCGTTAGAACGACTCTACCTTACAGCGAATTGCCTGACTGACGATGTTGCGGAAGTTATCACAGCTTTTCGAGGACTCAAAACATTACATATCGCCTATAATTGCCTGGCGAGTTTACCGGATAGTTGTATAAATTTTTGGCCAAATATTGAAGAGTTGGTCTTATCAGGAAATTCGTTTACCAGGCTTCCTGAAAGTCTCCCTCAGCTTAACAATATCAGGGTAGTACGAGCCCATTCCAACAGGCTCCGCTCAGTACCGATGTTCGCATGCAGTGCATCAGTGAAAATTTTAGATTTCGCTCACAACGAACTTGACAGTATTGATTTGAGACTTCTTGCCCCAAAACAGCTTAAGTTCCTAGATATTTCTTGCAATAAAAAATTACAAGTTGACCCCACGCAATTTAGTGCATACAGATGTCAACGACCTTTGAGTTTAGTTGATGTGACTGGTCGAAATTCGTTACCTTGGAACCAGAAAAGTGGCTACCACGAAGAACTAAATGGTGTGACTCCATGGGTGACCGGATTTTCAGAGTGCCCAAATAAATCACTACAGTTATGCTGTGCACAGATTCGTCTTCCATCATTTTGCAATAAGGAAGGTTTATTCGCTATAATAGATGGTGAAACTGACATGGAGGTACCTAAAATCCTACAGTCGAGTTTACCAGGTTTGCTCCTTGAAGAAAAGTCTATCAAGGAAACAGTGAACGAATACATGAAATATGTCGTTCTTTCTGCACATAGAGAATTAAAAGAGAAAGGCCAAAGAAAGGGTGCTTGTTTAATAATGTGTCATTTATCACCTATGACCCAGCCGGAGAATGAATTTGGGCACACTTCAAAACGATATTATATGAGGCTTGCAAACGTAGGCGATACAAAAGCTGTGCTCAGTCGTCGTAATGGGCCTTTGAGTTTGGGAATTGAAAACAATAAGCGCCTAGGTTATTCAACGCGATATCCGAATACAGTGCCAGATCCTGACGTACTTCAGACGGTCATAAAAGAAGACGACGAGTTTCTTATAATGGGCAATGGAAAGTTCTGGAATGCAGTAAGTATAGAAACTGCCGTTTCTGAAGCTAGAGCCGAGCGTAATCCTGTTCTTGCTGCAAAAAGATTGCAGGACTTAGCACAAAGCTACGGCGTAGAAGATTGCATATCGGTTGTCATAATACGGTTTGGACAGCAGGAGAATAGGCCAGACGTTGATTTACTAATGCGTGAGTTGAGACAGACAATTAATAGCAACAAATCAGTTTGTAGATCTGATTGTTGCTGTTCGCGAATAGAGCCGTGCTGTCATTCCGCATCGCCGCCCAAGCCGAGTAGCGATCGATCGTCGCCGAGTGGGCAGAGTGATCGACCGCCGAGCGAAGCGATTAGCCAACACTACGCCAGCGTTCGTTCACAAAACAGGCCATCTGAACGCAGAAGCTGCCGCGGGGGTGTCGCTAGAGCCATTCGTGTTCGGGTTGAGGAAGACAAGGAAGATGATCATAAAATCGAAGAACTTCCTAATTCAGAGGAACAGTTCAAATGCTGGGAATATATGTTGGAGCAAAATACACAAATGCTATTCGATAAGGAACTTGATAATTTATCAAAAGGTATAAAATCAAACGTTAGCAGTTTAAGAAATTTAAAGGGTTTATCAGGTAGCAGTCCTCAGCTCCATTTAAGTGGTAAACCTTCTAAGGGTGTACCGTTTCTGTCAAAGCACTTTGGTAGTGCGAGGTCTTTTGGGACGAATTTGAAGCCTGATTTAAGGTTTGGGTCAGGTAGATTGCCGAATGGTGGTCCGAATGCCGCCTACTTCGGGTCACTTCAACGACTTATGCCGTACCACTTAGAATACGACTTTGCTGTGATTCAAGAAAAAAGTACGCATTCTGAAGACTCACTGGACCTTGAAGGACGCATGCAACAGTACTGGGGCGTTGCCACAACGGAACTGTAAATGGTTATCTCTAATTAGTTATTTGTAAATAAAACTGCCCACTAATTTAGCGTAGTAATGTATAATTATTTATATACCATTCATCTGTCGACTAGATTTTTTGCACAAAGTATATTATCACTATGATGGACTTACAGAGAACTATGTAGGTGAGGAATACTTTTATTTTTATCACAAATAAAATTATATGTACAGACAGTATCGTGATAAACTTTGTCAAAGTTATACATTGTAATAAAAACATAAAATTAATAATGTAAAATCACTTTTGTTTTATTTCTAAGTATTAATATACACATTATGTAAGTTAATACCATATTATTTTCAAGATATTATTAGATCTATAATTTATTTACAAAATACCTTCGTACTTTTAAGGCGTTTAAAACAATAATTTATTTGTGCATAAATCCACGCAATCATGATTAAAATAAATCTTATTTACAATAAAAGTGCTCAGGTAAATTCCAAATAACTTGAGACGTCATCTTAATGTACAGTGGTTTTAGAGCATTTATATTTTCTTGATGCATTTTAATGGACTCACTACATACTATTGCACTGACCTTTCAAGAAAATGTTTACAACTATTGCAACAAATAGTATTCGAATGCGTAAAAAATAACTGAAAGCTTATTTATTCATTTTTCTGTTTCAAAAGTACATAATATACAAGGTTTTGAATTGAATCGAGCTACAAAGTCTAATTAGTACTTTTTCTTAATCCTGAACTATGTACAAGATTTACATTAAATTGTTAGCAGGGTTGAGTCCAAAGTTATTTATTTGTCTTAACTGCCTTCCTTGAGGTCAGCGGATAAATCGTTAACTTAAATGAGTGTCTTGTGATATTGTTCTAGATAACTTCTAAATTAATTTAATCGGGGTACAGAATATCAAATATTATCCACATAATGTAAATACATTAATAACTGTCTTTAATTTCCGAAATTCCTCGAACACCATGAGTTAATAAGTTTATTTTTGCTGCACTCAGCAGCCACAAGTTGTGAACCGCAAAAGTGTTTTGTTGTTTAATTCGTGCGCCTAAACACAAATCCCACGAGAAAGTGCGTGCCGAACATGACGTAGTAGGACGCATCGTCGTCAGCAGTCAATTTTCAAAGTCGGCCAAAATGCGTGTGCCAAAACGCAATATCACGAAAAAACGCGTGTCAAACTTTTTCATTCAGAACGCATCCTCGACAGACTAAGCCTGTTTACGTCAGCAGTCAATATCCAAAGCCAGCGTCTTTCGGTAAGTGCGGTCACAGTTCCTTCTTAACGACGAGCTCTAGCGGCTGCGCGTGCTGCGGGTACGGCGCGGGCGGGTGACCATGCGCCGGCGGCGGCCGCCGCTAGGGGAAGCCCCGCGGCGAGTAGTGGTGCGGCTCGCCGAGCCACGAGTCCGGCGACGGCGGGAAGTCCGGGTACCCGCCCGCCGCCGGGGACGACGAGCTGCTGAGGTCGGATGCGCCGCCTGTGCCAGCACCGCCTAGGCCGGCGCCGCTCATCGCTTGACCTGGAAGGAAATTACGAGTAAACTTTCTAGTTGCGAAGTAATGTGTGTTAGGTCCGAGGGTTTTACTCAGTTTTCGGAAAACAAAACTATATGGCTAGGAATAGTTAAAGGAAGCACTAAGTAAGTTTCGATGGCGCTGCAACAGTAACGGGTGACCACAGCGTCTGATGACATGGATTTCTCATGCTACTAAATAATAATAATAATATCCCTGGACATTATTCCACACAGCGCCATCTAGCCCCAAAGTAAGCTAATTAAAGCTTGTGTTATGGGATACTAGACAACGGATAAGCATACTTAAATACATTTTCTTTTTGTAAATACATACTTATTATACATAGGAGACACCCAGACCAGTACAAACAGACATGTTCATGCACACAAATGTTTGTACTGTGCGGGGATCGAACCCGCGACCTCTGGTGTAGTAGCCAACTTCTTAACCATTACACCAAGTGGGTCGTCTAAATAAACATCATATTTTGTTGCCATAGAACGTCATTGTTAGACAGGTCCTCTGCACTTAGGAACGTTATTGCTCTTCTTGCTAGGTAATTGATAATGGAAATCCATGTTACTTTAGAATCCTTGTTCAGGTACAAAGTTAACAAAATGCCTGCTCTAGACTGATTAGTAAGTATAAAAGAAGAAATGTTGTAACAAATTGGCCTGTGATTAGCTTGAAAGAAGCTATTAAACAATTATGGATCCTTTCAAGTGCAAAAAGATATAAAATCGTCTTCATTAATGATACGATTTGATGCAGCAGCTCTATCAACTTACCAATATTGGTGTAGACGAGGTGATCTGGAGGGTAGTGGTAATGCGGGTGCGGTGGCGAGTGCGTCCGAAGGTACGGCGGGGTAGCGGCGTACCGCGCGCCGCCCGTCGCGCCCGCACCGCCGCCACCAGCTGGAGAGCCCTCTTCCCCGCCCAGAGCTACGGTACTGTAGCTGTCATTGCTTAGCTCTGTGTAAATGAAAGTTATAATTAGTCGCACATTTGTTTAGAAAACGAAAAATCTAGGTCTCCCTAGGCCTAATCAGCTGCATCTAAAGGTAAGTAAATGTTACTGGGTTCTATGACAGAGGCCCATAATACTTCAGGGTTCTAACCTCAAAAACAGAATGGGTCATGCAATAAATATCAGAAGAATTGAAAGTACAAAAATTCGGGTGTAAGGGACAAAACTCAGTCACGGGTAAAAAAGCGCCCCGCAACACAAAGTACGGTTTTGCGCATATCTACACTACACATGGTGTTTTTTCTTTTATTACGATTCTGCCCAAACCTCGTGCACCTGCTACAGCAGCGCTGACGGTACTACACCCCTCATAAGTCCACTTCCACTCTTTGCTATACCGTCTATTCATCAAATATTTCATAGTTTATGCACTGCGATGATAGATATCCACACGATATGTTAAATTTTAATATTAACATATATAGATATGATGATAACATATATAATGTGTAGGTAGATGGCCAAAAATTTAACTGTGTCTGATCCTTACCATGATGGCTGAAGGAGTCTAGGTCGATCTTGAGCTCGTCTTTGTCGAGCAGGCGGTCGTGCCGCGGCGAGCCACCACCTCCCTTCATGGACCTGAAGTACTGCGACCAACGGGTTCGCCCTGCGTCTTTTTTTAGCCGCTTCTCTTTGGCTCGTCTAGGGATAAAAAATACGTAAACATCAGACATTATCTCACGCATTGCCAATAAGTTGCTTTGGAAACCACGGAGTTCAGCAGCATCAAACTTGCATGCTTCATCAATACAAAATAAACTATTTTTTAAAACTTATAAATCAATATATATTTAAGTAAAAACATAATACGAGTACAAGTTACTGGATGGCTGTTAAAGGAATGTATGCAGCAATCAGTATAATCTTGAGAAAAATAACAAAGGTTTTTTTTCGATAACCTAAAACTGCAAAGATCTAAGACGAAGTGACGACTGGCATAGTGCGCTGTAGCATGTTTTCTCGCCTTGGCTTGCGTGGTTCCCGGAATCAATTCCCGGTAGGATTCATGAAACGATCTTTCCTAATTGGCTAGGGTCTGGGTGTGCCGGGAGACGCCCCTGGCTTATGTCCTTGTCTGGTACCTCGTAACACAAGGATATTTGTCCTTACTTCGAGACCATGACAAGGTGTGTTGTCTGACGCATTTTATTTATTTCTGTTTATCTTAGATTTGCCTGCTACTTTATGTCTGCCATTTAAAACCAGACATTCATAAATAATTACATTACCAAAACACTAAAAGTCTAAGATTCTAATTACAACTTGCAACAGAGTTACACATTTTTTTTGCATTTCCACCCAACCTCGTTGAACTCCGATTCCTCATTACGAAAATTGTTGCCGCTCCGATTGCTTTCAATTAAAACAAATAATCATATAATATGTAGTGCAAACAGCGGCGTCTGTTTTGCGTGTTGTTGCTAGCTGAACCAGCAGGGGCTCTCGACAAAGAGGTTGATTAATTAAAGTGCCTCCGCCCTGCCCGCCGGGACCGGGAGTGCCGGCCGCGTGCGGCGAGCTCACCGCTTTGCCTTATTGGAATGGGGTAATCGCCTCTCATAATCCATATAACAGCATTTTTTATTAACAAATAAGCCGGGTGAAAACTTGTTGTGTTTACTCATATCTCTATCTTACGCCTGGTAAAAAAATACATGATGATTTTAGCCGTACACTAGCCTTTCTAAATCACTGACGGGGAGTGACAAAATTAAACTGCGCAACGTTTCGTTATTGGATAAAAACACATCACTATTGTCTTCCATTCAACGCCAAATCCTTAATAAAGTACTTTGAAGTTACCGAAATTAATGACTTAAAACTTGGAAAAAATTGGAAAAAAATAGAACATTAAATGGTATTAATACATTAATGGTAATAGATATTATATTGATATGAATAATATTCGGTTGCGGAAAATAATTCATAAGTAAGGAGTTTTCCTCGATGTGATTAATTATATTTCCAGAGCTCGACTGACCAGAGGCCCTACTCTAGTTTATCAAACACGTAGTAACGAGAATTTTCAGTCGTTAAAAAAACATACACAATTCATATTAAATATTTTATATACAAAAAACTATATGAAAAAATCTACTATTAAATAAAAAAAATCATAGTTTGAAAAACCTGCTATGCGAAATAGATGTTAATTTTTTGGTCATCGTATTTAATTGTTACAAAATACATGAAACCTTTTCATAACATACCACGTTTTGTGTTTTACCCTTCCAAGGTTTCACGTAACTCGGTTAATTTGTACCAGATTCTATTAGTCCGTTTTGTTATTGGTGTGGAGTCAACCAGATTTAGGTTGTTCACCAAAACAAAATATCATAAAAAGTACCCCAGGAACTTACAAACAGCAGAAAGCGCCTGACATGATACATGTTTGTTGCGGGCACAATGCAATACAGTTGTATTTTTGACTAACCCCAGGCTGATTTAAGCTGTTTCAATGTAAATAAATTTATTTGTAATGATTAGGTATTTCAGTGTAACAAAGACCATTAAACTATATTGCCACTATCGTATGCACAATAGCTTTGGTTCCGCATAAAATGGAGCGATCCGATATCGACTGGGGTTTATGAGGCAAGGCGGCTTGTGGCGTGACGGCTGCCGTGACTGTGACACTACCTAACCTACCATTTAGCCTAGTGCTACATCTGAATGTTAACAGGCACTCTACGATACCTATGATAAATAGAGTAGAGAGTAGCAAAATGTCCATTTGACTACACTTATTCTACTAACTGCCGCAAGATACACATTACTGAAAATAGACCACATCTATAGATTTAGAGAGTGACCTATTGTGGGTGGCCTAAGTTTACGTTAAAAACTCTTGTGAACTTTATCAGTCATCATCGCAAGGCTGCGTTAGCCTACAAAAATGGGTTTCTTTCCAAAACCTTGCTGTCCCAACTGCCGTGTACGTCATTTAATGTGATCTGTCTACTGTCACTTCAACTCACTGACTCGATGGGATCCACCGTTATCTTATCTTTTTAGACGAATTTCATAGAACAGAGATTATTTCTGTAGCTTGTTGACCTTGAGTCCTTCTTTGTGGTCGCCAGTAAGCGTTAAGTCAAGTGCATTTCAGTATTGCGAAAGTGATTAGGTAATTTTTAATGTTGATTAATAAAACAAGCATTACAAACCTAACCTAATGTATAAAATATAATTGACTGCTTCGACAAACTACTCATCTGGCTGACCCATTGTCATGATCTGAGGAATAAAGGAGACAAAAGTGATCTGGTCTCAAGGCCGTGTTGTTGTGCCCATTGATAACGTTTTTATGTATTCAGGCACAAACGTGTTTGTGCCTGAATACATAAAAACGTTGCTTAAAACAATTTATTCATAAATTAAACTCCCCTATGTTTTATGTATTTTATTTACTGCACTACTCATAATTGAAAACAAACTTGCGATATATTTTTATGATTTATGTAGGTATTTTACGATTTTTATTAGCTTAACAAGTTGCTTTTTATTTAAACTTTTCTGTTTTTATAGTTGGTCATAAAATTCTTATCTCTGTTTACGTCTTGTTAAGTCAGTGACCATTTCAAAATCATTTGTGTTAACTCGCTTCCCATGTACTCAGTGTATGCAAAATTGATTTGAATGTCTCGGTTTATTCATTTTTTATGGTAAAAGTAACGATTTTTGTATTCTGCATGTCTAATTTTGGTCATGCCTGATAAGAAATATCAATCGTGGCCGTAACGCTCCTGCTTGTTTAAAATATAAGGCATGTTTTGCTTCAAACATAACCACCAAGTATCGGTGGTGGACAAAACATTTGAGTAATTCTAAACATGAACCTTCCATTTCTTAAATGAAATCTATATTACCAAATGTTTTAATTCTCTAGGAGTAACTCAATTTACTCAATTCAAGAACTAGCACCTGCATATAAAAGCCATAAAAAAGTACTATAAATAAATGAATAGACATAAAAATGCCCCATTCAATACACCGATTGTCGCGGTGTCTAAATAAAGATAATAACCTCGTGTTACGAGGTTCTAGACAAGATATAAGCTAGGGGCGCCTCCCAGCATACTCGAGTCATACTCCAGCAAACTTAGAAAAGCTTGTTTCCTGAATTCGATTTTTAGTCGGATTGCCGACTGAGAATCGAACTTGGGACACCACGCCAGTCAAGGCGAGGAACCGCGTTACAAGAACTCCGCCAATTGTATCGTGCAAAATAAAATATTACATTATAATGCTGACCAATTAAAAAGCTTAATTATATAATAGCTTAGGGCCAAATGGCGTGAGGTGACTGGTGCCATTTGCGACCCCAAAATGCCGATCAAGCTGAGGGTCAGCAGGTCTATCAAACCATCATTAGGCCTGTATTTTCATATGGCAGTGAAACATGGCCGTTACTAGAGCGACACAAGCAGGAGCTGCGCGTCACGGAAATGAAGATGCTGCGGTGGATGTGTGGAGTCTCACGCAAAGATCGCGTGCGGAACACCCACATCCGCGGCAGCCTTCGTGTTCGTGACATCGAAGACAAGCTGGAGCTGGAGGGCCGCCTTCGTTGGTATGGCCATGTCTCACGGAGATCGGCAAACTACGTGGGCAACAAATGTCTGGCCATGCCACCCACGCCAGATACCGGTAGAAGAGGTCGACCCAGGAAGCGGTGGCTCGACGTCGTTAAGGGTGAAATGCGTGCCAACAAACTCACCACTGAGGATGCACAAGACCGCGCGAAGTGGGCCAAGAAAATAAGAAAGGCGAACCCTGGGACCCCACACACCAGTGTGGGTTCAGGACTGGGTTAGACCGCACGGATGATGATGAAAAAGCTTAATTAAATTAAATTAGTTCTTTACATACAACTAAACTCTATCTTTGTTAAAAATTTCGCATGTGGTCGGCCTTGGACTAGTGCTTTTTGTGCTCTACAGCTGTTTCTTTGAAAACTCAAGCAGCGGCCGGATTTGTTTGTTGCCCACAGAGTCTTGTAGTTGTAGTGAGGCCATTGGAACTAAAAACACTCACATTTTTTTTAAAAATCAGTTGCCATGAATGCTGTTAAGCGTTGAGTTAAGGTGCTTCGCGCATTTGCAACACATCTAACATCTGATATTCCTATGTTATTATCTTGTTTGTACGAATTGGATTTTTCTGAATCACCTGAACTGCCGAACGTTATCTCCTCAAGTTATTTTATAACTCACCAAATGAGAAATAGCAATCTGCCAAGAGAAATATTAGACCGCTTTTGGTGAATCTTGTCGCATCTAACGATCAAGGGTTTTGCAAGCTTTAGCATTTTCATCGTCTGATTTTTAGTTGTGGTTGTCGTTGGCGTCAACAGTCAACCGCCTCAATACATGAAAAGTTGTAGATTCTTCAAAAACTCACCTATTCTGAAACCAGACTTGCACCACCCGCATGTCCAATCCGGTGTCGTGCGCCAGCTGCTCGCGCACGTGCCTCGCCGGCTTCGGACTACTGCTGTACGCGCTCTTCAGCGTCTCCAGTTGCTTCGCCGTGATTGTGGTCCGCGGCCGCTTGCTCGCCGCGTCGCCATCCAGGGAACCCTCGCCTCCTGTCGTGGAATTGAGGTTAGCCTTACATTTCCCTCTTTTTGGTGTAGGCTATCTTTTCTTGAATATCGCTAGGATGCAAAAAGAAATACCCGCTGGATATAACTTTCTTGTTAGTGTACAATTTAGATGGGTTAAATTATATCGTTAATTTGTCATGCAATTTGTACATAATTGTCATGATCTAAATGTAATAGATTATTTAAAAAATTATTATGGTAAATTAAGAAAAAGTTATAGAGTTGAATGGTCGAGAGAGGTTATAATCACGAAAATACGACCAAGCAGTAAAGCCCTCTACACACCAAATGCGGGTGAGGCCTCCTGGCTCGATAATAGAAAACAAGCCCGGCGACCTGACCGGCCGGCGCCAAAGCCACTGTGATGGCGGCTTTGGCGTGTGAGGGGCTTAATGGTGAATAAATCCAAAAATACCTTTCGCTCTCGCCGCCTCATAGTCCGGCTTGCAGACCAGCTTGCCGTCCTCCATGAGGTAGAACTCGTCGCCCGTGTTGAGCGTCCTCGCGCACGCTGCACACGCGAAACATCGGAGGTGGTAGACGTGCGACTGCGCGCGTCGCACCACCTGCGTGGGTGGGATGCCCTGCCCGCAGCCAGCGCACTTGGTGCCGAACCGCCTGGGACAACAGCCGCAACAACAACAACATTATCAACGTGTTTTGAACATGGGCATGTTTTGAAAGGTTAGCATGGTATTTCCTAACCGTTAGAGGTCATGTCATTCAATTTAAGGACTAAAGAAATTCGTTTTATACTTAGTGACGCATTGCAGGGCGAAGGACGCCGTTATACTCGTACATATGAAATTTTTGTTACAGTGGATAGTTATTAGACCGTTTTTAAAAGCAGATATTTGTTATAGCGTAATCGATTAAATTAGGCGAGACGAACAAAGTATTCTATCTAGTTTCAATATCGTTTCGATTCGTGCCATTCATTCCTTAGCGATAGAACGCACGTTTTTCTCTGGTCAGTACGTAAAATTCAAGCATATTTTTAGCGTTGTGGCAGCAGCTAGCATCAGTTATTATCCGAAACCACATGCAAGTTGCCGATACGAGTACAGCACAAGACACCACGTACACTTTCCAAGGAACGCAATTGTTATTAAAGCGGCTTACTTGAAGAAGTCATCCGTGCAGTACAGCTGGTTGTTTCTCGCGAAGCACTTGCCAGACAACATGGCGCGGCACTCCACGCAGCGCAGGCAGCCGGCGTGCCACGTGCGGTCGGACACCTTCAGCACGTACCGGTCCACGATCATCTCATGACACCCACCACACTTCGGGATACTGGCTGCAACAATACACACTATGGATGGAGGGCATAAATACACAAACTTTCAAATACTGGATGAAACTATTTTTGCAAATTGTTTTGTCATTATTTATTTATTTTGCATACCCAAACACAACATAAAACAACAGATGCAATTATTAAAATAAAAACTTAAGACAAGACATGCAATGCTACAGTAGCAAAAATGTCTCCATCTCAGCATGTGTTACGACACGGTGGCCGAACCGTAACGCTGATATTCAGACGGAGGCTTGTAAAGGAGGGGAGCTGTCAAGAAAAATTTGCTCCAAAAGATCCACGTGTAGTTACTATTTTTTTCTTCGCTTCGATCTAGACTCTATTATTTAATAGATATAGGATTAGAATTAAATAAATATATAAAAATACATTATTTCTTACTCACTACATAGATACGGCAACCTTAGATCTGAAACTTACATTTGAAAGTAAACCTAGTTTTAGCTTGCCTAACTGGCGGTGGAAGATTATTCCAACAGTTGGTTGCCAGATATCGGAAACTGCCTCGGAAAGCAGCAGTTCTATGTTGAGGGATTTTTAGCTTCTATGATGCACCTCGAGTGTTGTATTGAGCGCTTGAGTGTGCCCAAACTAATTTGTTTTTAAGGTACTTAGGTGCATCATTATCGATTACGTCGTCTGAAAGACCTGCAAAATTCAATCTACTACGAGCCTCCATTTTCAATAAATTAGCGCTGTTGAGAAAAGGGGTAATGTGGCTTCTGTAAGGCACAGCGAAGCATTAGCTCCTAAAATGCTTGTATGTACCTACAGTCAACAGCAAATCAGGTCAATGCAAACTGTCAAACATCACAAATTATGTCGAAGATTGACCAAGACGCAGATGGCGTGACGAACTGTATGTTTTCGCCGGGGACTGGTCTGAAAAGGCTAAAAATAAAAGATGGAAAAGGGGGAATAGAGTTCAGAATAGAGGAATGAAGGATCCTAGTGGCTGATTTAGCCTAAATAAGTTGTCGCGCTAATGCATCCATCCTCGCAGAACTACACATCAAACAGTGCCTAGCAACTCAAGTACAAACTCGCATCCCCAAGTTCGTCGGACACTTACTTAAGCGGGACAAGGATTTCATCAAACGCCTCGTTATCCAAGGCAAAGTCGAAGGCACCGGGCCGCGGGTTAGATCGCCCATGCGATGGACCGACCAAATCAAGTCTGCTGTGGGTGGCCCTTAGCATGAGTGTTCCAAGCAGGCAGAAATGGCGAGAAATTGTAAAGGCGATCACAACTGCCCGGAACACGACAAGTCTATGACGACCACGGCCGCTCTGGCAAGAGCGTATCAACTAAAAAAGATGTTGAGGACTTAGGGTAAAGAACAAATATTCAGGTAATCTTTTCGTATTATTAATTTCTTCACATCCAATTTATTTCTGTATTCTCCAATAGATAAAAAAATGACGGCTTAGTGCAGTCAACTTCACGATAAGACGGCAACGAGAGAGATCTGCCATGCCTCGAACAGTATAAAAGTTTCGAAACTCCTTCATATGAATGCCAACTAAATATCACACGTTAATGGCAAGGTGGGTTTAATAAATTATTCAACATTTTAATTTTTTTTTTATTGCTTTTTATATAATTTTATTTGTTGCACAAATTTGTGTGCCCTTAGATTAATTTGTGACCATTTTATACCTACTGAAATGGGAGTACATATTGCAAAAGGCCGATTACAGACTTTTCTAACTCCTTATATTTACTTTGAATGACATACACAAGTATGGCTTTTATATATTATAAGTAAAAAATATGGGACACAAAAGAAAATGAAAACTGACTAAATTTTCTAACAGCTCTCGTACAGTTGCTAAGAAGCTGGTGACAGACTCTTAGGGCAACTACATTTTTCCCACTTTGATAACGGAAACGGAACATGTTACCAAAGTTCGGTACGTCTACCACGAGTTGCCAATTTAAATTTACGTTTGATAACGTAAATTTAAATTTAAATTGATATCGCGTAAAAAATATATATTGGGATTACACATGACATTACATGACAATGTCAAATAATGTAAATTTAAAGGGGCAACTCGTGGTAGACGTACTGGCCACAGTAGGTATAAATCTGGAGTGTTATAGTTTGTATAAGGTTGAGAATTACGACTGCTGTAAAGATTGTGATTTAAAATTTTCCTTGATCAAAACCGTTTCATTAATAAACTCTAGAAAATTGTTATATTCCCCTTGGTTTTTAAACGCTGTATTCTTAACTAATTCCACAAAATCTTGACAATCTAAAATCCAATAATGAAACTTCACAAAACTTTCCCGTGCCTGAACATAGTATAATATTCGCAAAAAACTACTTGAGTATTTCATCTGTGTTAAAACTGTTCGGCATTATTCAGTAGATAAAAAATATCAAATTCGAATAAAAAATATTAAATGACTGTTGTTTTTTACCCTTTAATGTACAGACTGAGTTTATATGTTATCAACCCGGTCTGTTCAGTTCACATGAAGTGTAGTGAGTTTATTTCACACCGTCGATTGATATTAGCCGCTCAGAAAGTTGGACAAACTTTTTAAAGTATGTTAGTTGTGAAATCACTAAGCGGTCACCTATCCATGAGTAGACTTCAGCGGACGTAAACCGTTCCGCAAGTGCTAACTTCGTAGCCTCCAAGTTATTTAAGAAATATGCTTAAGTTGTCTTATTGGCAACTATCAATCCATAACCACTTTTAGACTGGTAGACTGGCCTGTTGGCGCAATGGCAGCGATC
The DNA here is from genome assembly GCA_947369235.1 of Udea olivalis. Taxonomy (NCBI): domain Eukaryota; kingdom Metazoa; phylum Arthropoda; class Insecta; order Lepidoptera; family Crambidae; genus Udea; species Udea olivalis. Next base: position 14,486,611 of record OX376343.1, read on the forward strand.
CTGCCTTTAGCGCCGGAGGTCGTGGGTTCGATCCCCACCCATGACAAATATTTGTGTGACGAACATGTGTATTTGTTGTGTCTCTGGGTGTTATTATCTATTTAAGTATGTATTTAGAAATATTTAAGTATGTTTATCAGTCTCTGACGCCCATAATCCAAGCTCTGCTTAGTTTGGGGTCAGATGATCTTGGTGTGAATTGTCCCAGATATTTATTTATTATTTATTTTGATAACAGAGGCACGAAAGAGCTGGCGCTATATATAACTTTGATCTTCCACTGGTTAGGAATGTATTAACGTTGTCTTAATGGACAGAACGCAGAATAGGTACAAAGAATTTACAGGATGCCCAAAAAAATTAAGTCGATAGCTGTTTACCAAGCCTTCCGAAACTAGTAAGTAACGCTGAGACTAATAACCTTACTAAACAGTCCACTTCCTTAATAAGACGGTGATCGTTTTAAATGCACACCACCTGAGCAGTCACCGTATATCGCCTATGGATATACGTATACAACACCTGCGGTATGCTTTGCTCATAGCCTTTTAAACCCCGCTTGAAAGACTCAATTTTAAAGCTTTTTGGGAAAAACGGTAACAAGTAATCGCTTCCGCTGTTTAAATATTTGTTGGAGGGCGCGACGACGTGGTTGTGGTAAACAAAATTATAAGTAACAACCTTTACCATGTTCGGTAACAGTTGTTAGGGCTAAGTAAAGTCAAACTCTTTGTATATCACGCGATAAGCAAACGACGTATACATGACTATTAAACTACACAAATATAAATATTAAAGTTTTAACGAAGCTTTTTAAGTTATTAGAGTGGTGATATTATAATTAATATAGATATAGATATTACCATGCCAATATGCTGAATTAAAGGAGATGGAAACTGAGGCACAAGCCATAGACGAATAGGTGTTCTTTTTCAGTTCATTATTTTGTTTTATTATCTCAGGCTCAATATTTTCTTAGTCTCTCAAATTCTAACTAACGCTTCATACGAATGTGTAATCTATACTATAAAATAAACAGTCAACGATGTATGTACTCGTACCATACAATAAATTTATTATTTATGGAAAAACCAATTGCGATGTGTTTACTGATCGAAAATAAATAAGAAAAAAACATCTTAACAATTTGTGAATTCTTTAAGTCTGTTTGTGTGTTTCTTAAAAACTAGGTACTGGATGGATTTTATTTTTGTAAATATTATTAAAGTAATAAATTGATCTTTACTTTTATCCTAATATTATAAAGAGGAAAGATTCGATTGTTCGTTTGTTTGTAATGAATTGGCTCCGAAACTACAGGACGGATTTTAAAAATGCCTTCACCAATATTAAGCTACATTATCAGGAAGTGACATAGGCTATTTTTGTTCAATTTAGGCTGTATATTTTGATGGGGAAAATAGTTTACGCGAGCAAAGCCGCTGATGGACAGCTAGTAGATATTTGCACAATTACTAAGGTACTAAAACTAAGTCCAGGTGGACGAAACTGTCGCAAACATCTAGTTTATTACAAGAAAACCTTGTATTAGTTAACTTTTAAAAAGATAGACCTATTGCATTTAACTAAGCTGATAGTCATCAGAAGCCTCATCGTCTGTTGCATGTGATTTACAGTGTTTTTGACACATTTCTTAAAGAAAAAAATAAAAAACGCTAAACAACTGATAGTAAATGAGCGTAAGTTCGTGTAGTAGGTAGGTACTTGGATGAATAAAAATAACTTAAAACTAAATTTACAAAAAACTAAAATCATGATATTTCGACCCTATCAAAAAAAAACGATTCAAATTAATAACCTGAAACATAATGGTGTAGAGTTAGAGCACGTTGATGAATACACATTGCTAGGACTAACTATAGATACACATATTAATTGGAAACCTCATTTAGCTAACTTAAAATCAAAAATTTCCAGATTTTCTTATGCTCTACGCGAAATTAAAAAGTCTACAGATAAAAAAACTGCAATAACTACCTATTATGCATACGCTTATGCATGGTTCATCTATGGTATCATACTGTGGGGAAATAGCACAGATGCGCCAAGTATATTTACCCAGCAAAAGAAATTAATCAGAATATTAGAAAATATCAAACAAACTGATAGTTGCAAACCCCATTTAAAAAAATTAAAAGTATTAACTCTTCCAGGCCTCTACATATTAGAAATTTGCAAATTCGTAAAAAAATACCCAGGTTTCTTCACTAGTCGTCAGGACTATCCGTTAAAATATTACCTACGCCACAGAACTCAAACGCGGTTAATGCTGCCCTCTTCGAGATTGGCCTCGCACTCGAAAAGCACCTTGGTCATGGCAGTAAAAATTTATAATAAACTACCGTTACCTTTTAGGGATATATCAAATGAAATAGAATTTACAAAACAGTTAAAAGAACTACTAATTGGTAAAAGTTATTATAGCATAGATGAATACTTTAGCGATAAACTTTAATAAAATATATATATATATATTGAAACATTGCACATGCCCTCCTCTCTTCTAATTTGCTGTGCCCGACGGGGTCCATGATGATCTTAATACCATACTTTAACGCCTAATTGTTACATTGTGGAATAGCAATAAATAAATAGATAAATAAATAAATAAATACTACATAGTCGTTCCCAATTTAAAAAATGGAAAATAGCTAGTATAATAGTAGGTATTTTGTTTGCTTGCTGAGGTAGGCGGAGGACCTGGATGACCCGCTCTATGGCCGACTAACTATAGAGGCGATCAGGCCGGTCCTCGACCAGTGGGTACGTAGGGAAAAGAGGCCCCTTACGTACCGGCTGGTGCAGGTACTTTCCGGACATGAATGTTTGGGAAAGTACCTGCATGACATCGCCCGGAGGGAGCCCACCCCGAGGTGCCAGGAGTGCGACGCCGAGGAGGACACCGCCCAGCACACCCTTGAGGTGGGCACTGCTTGGGTGGTGCAGCGTCGCACATTAGTGAATGTGGTCGGCACCGACCTCTCGCTCCCGGCCCTGATACGGGCCATGCTGGTGAGCGAGAGAGGATAGGAGGCGATGGTCTCCTTCTGCGAAGAGGTGATGTCGCAGATGGAGAAAGCGGAGAGGGCCCGGGAGGAAGATCCTCAGGCGGCCCCTCTTCGACGCCGATGGCGGGGAGTAAGGAGACGGCGGTTTGCACGCCTTCTCCCTGCTCCCTAAAAGCAGCACCAAGGTGAAAGTCGGGGGACTTTCACCCCATTGCACGGTGCTCCTGTCTAGGGGTGTCCCCGTATACCGGAATGCCCCTGCTGCGTGAGGAGGCCCGGCGTGAAGGCTGGGCCGTCCGCCTGGGACGACATGGTAATCCGAACTAGGCACCGTGTCGTCCCGTCTAGGCGATGAGGTATACCAGGGGTCTTTTGTGTCACCACCTAGTGGGTATGTGTCACCTTCAGGGAAGGAGAGTCCCACGCTCCCCCGCTGCCCGACCCAGGCAGTGGGATAGTGCGTAATGCATTTTTCCCCCGAAAAAAAAAAGGTATTTTGTTCGCTCTGTGTTATTTTTGTGTCAACTGTATTTCTATTAAAATTTATAATTTCTATGATGCGATCCTCTGGGCATACGATTCTGGGGTAAAAAAAATGCAAAGATAGCTTTCCAAAAAAACATGGCTTCCATTCGTTGGTGTCTTTAAGAGAGACATCTTTCGTTTTAATTCAACATAATTATGAAATACTGCTACTATATACTATATAACGCTGTCAGATAGACGGAAGGATAATCCACCATAATTTCTGACTACAAGTGCTTTCTCTATGATGTCCTGCGACAATTCCACTCGATTAACTTTCAAGAAAACCTCTACCAATTGCCACAGTTAAAAAGGCTAGTACCTACCCTTAAACGGGCATTGTAGTAGCTGCTGTATTTCAGTATTCATGGACAATGTATTTATCAACGCATTTTTGAAAGATTACAAAGTAATTTTGTATGAACTATTTTTTATAATTAGTGCCGCCAGTATCAGTGCGCTGCACTGCCTTTTTAGGTTTAAAACTAGACCTATTTGATGTGATTCATCTTTTTGTCAGTCACAACAAAAACATTATAATTATTGACATAAAAACTCAAAAAAACTTTCTTGTTTCAAAATATTAAACACCAGGTAGTTAATAGGTTTTGGGAGAGTTATAATACGAAGGTTGCGGTGCGTTAGTTTCAGTAATAAAATGAAACGTGCACTAAATGGCAACCATTACATGCACTTATTAATCTTAACTTAAAGTTACTTGTATCAGAATTTCGTATTATTCAAAAAAATGCGTCCAAAGTAATATCCTCAAACTCTTGCCGAAGCAGGGTAGTTAGTGTTAGTACCATACATCATACAAAAACCTTTAATCGTTTTAGCACCTAATTACCTAGCTCTTAAATAGCCTAGTGCACAAACTCAAACAAAACACTGCTGCACTACAGATCACATCACTCTCACACACAAGATTACGTACACAGGAACACTTCTGGCAGGTGCTCCAGCTGTATCGGTGGCACGCGCAAGTCTTCCAGAGCCTCGTCCGCGCCGGGGTACATCATGGTGCCTAGCATGCTCCCGCGGCCGCCCCGGCCCGCTCCGCGCTACGCACTGACCCACCCGGCACCCCACAGCCCTGCACCCTGCACCCACCCCGCGCCTATTGGTCGCCGCCAAGCCGGTGATAACGGCCACCACGCCCATCGACCAATCCACAACTCGTACCACCCATCGATCGATATGAAGCGAATTTTCGCGTTTCCACGCGAACGTATTGAACGGTTTGCGCGACTGCTTTTATTTTTTCATGAGATCGCTTTGAATCTGAATGTGAATCGTAGTTATTATTCACGAAAAATGGCTGAGGATTAGACAAGAGTAAGAAATAATTATGATCAACAAACTGATTGTTTTTATCTATACATACAAACTCTAACATACGATCACAACTTTATCTGTTAGTAGCAATGAATAAATATAAAATAATTTCATAGCGCGACAGAAAAACAAAGTTTGAATTTTGTTTATACCTGTTACAGTTAAAACCAGTTTTTATATTTAGGAGTCCACAATCTAAAATCTTTACCGTCAGTTATTGTAAAAAGGTCACTTTGTATTTAATGGTCCAAACAAATTTGAGTCAAGTGTAATGCGATTACCTATGCAAAATCTGTAAGAATCGCTATTCTTTCAATTATATTTTAAATTATATAATTTATCAAATGGTTACTCATCATTAATTACATATTATTACCAAATTATGTTTTTAAATATAAAATTTGTAATAGAATATGTCTATCAGTTGTTTCGTAGCAGTTTTTCGTTAACGAAGCGCGTAGTCAGTCGATATAAATCTTCCGTAGTGTTTTCGTAGCATCTCATGAGCTTCTTGTAGGTAATACTCAAGAGCTTCTGCTTACCTTCACTCCAAAACACTCAGTTTCAAGAATACAAGATAACAATTCAATGCAAACGTGCCGTGCAGTTGTTCCTAGGATGACATTTGACCGTTAAAAACCTTTATCAGCTGAAGATTTTGAAAATGAGCCAGAAAAACAGCTTTCAATCCGATTTCATCCGATTCTACACAAGAAGCCGTTGAACTATTAATAAATCTGTGGTTGGAATACTATCCCGAAATTACTATCGCAGACAAACTGAACCTGCTAAAGTTATGAGATTACTTTGCTTTGAGCGACGTTTGATTAATGGTAATGAAAAAGAAAATGTTTATTAATTATAGGATACATTTCATAACATGGAAATCACAAATTGTAGAGTAGGTATAGGCTAGAGCATTTGGCAGAGCATTTCATCGTAATGTAACATTTTTACGAATGGTACCATACAAGAAAAATATTAAGTAGGCGTACGGACATCTGCCGCAGACACCGGCACGTGTGTAATAGAATAGAACAAAATTTATTTCCAAGAATATGGAACATAGGTTCTTCGGCTAAAATCAAGTTCGACATATTCTGCCACCGTATATTGGCGTAGAAAGATTAAACATAGTAAAATACGAGTACAAATTAAATTACTTAAATTAAAAAAAATCGATACTAAATACAAATAGTCAAAATATTTAAAAGACAAACATGGATTCATTTATTTTCATCTCTGATTCATGACTTATGTTTAGTTTTGTTAAGTATCTATTCATTTCAGTAGTTATTCTAGTCAATTTCAGTCTCAGTGATAACTACATATTAGCAATAAAGACTTAAATAGCTATTATTCTACAAAAGTATACTTAGTATTTTGAAAACAAGGTGCAGTTATAGCATACAAATTCAATGTGGATGATATTGAATTAGCAATACGCGACATACACTGCCGGTGCACATTACGGATTTTTCAGTGCTATTGTACATGCCATAATACGCCAGCCTTAGCCATTGATAGAGTTACAATACAACTTGTTGGTCTGCGTCAGTCGTCACCGCCGTTTCTATTTCAAAGGATTCCTGTGCAAGTCCTATAAATACGGAGCGATAAATCGGCGCAATCCGGTCTAGGCCCTGGTCAAGCGTGGCCCTCACGTTCTGCGCTAGTGTTGTGTGGAGTCAACTGTAGATACATCGATGTACGCATTTATGCTGTCAATTTAGTATAGAATACAGCTAGTTACTGACTTACTTTTTAAACAATTGATTTGAGACAAATATTACATGAAGCCCCGATTTGACGTCTCTCAGTCATAAAATATCAACGATTAATTTTGAATGTAGGCATAGATGTTTATATTTGCTAAATTAACAGGGGGCAGCCTACTTCTGTTTTTCTAACCATACAAGCTATACTTTCCGCAAATTAAGTACATGTTGTTAAGCTCTTAAGAGGACTTGATAAGGCCTTCAAGTTCCACTCGTGAGATGTAATATATTTAGGCACCCATAAAACTCCACCGAATAAAGGAGAAACTGATAAAAAAATGACTTCATTGCTTAAAGAACAAAATAAACACCTTCTGTGGTTTCATAACATGCGAGTAGAACCCATATTTGCCTCAAGCAGATCCATATGAAGGTTGTCGGACAAGGTTCTGCAGTGTCGTCAATTATCCAAAAAGTCATACTCACACTGTAGGCGTGTGTCATACTTGGCAGATTCGATTCCTTGGCGCTCGTCAACACTGCACTATACATCGGCGAGAACTATAAATTATCCAAGCGAGCGCGAGGGCACCGGCGTACAACTTTACGATGGGATAAATCAAGCAGGCGTCACTCCAGCGCCCTAGCCCTAGGTTGCTATCGCACAACTAATGCCAATGGGCCAGCAATAATACAATTTTGACACAAGCCATAGGCCAGTAGGTCAGCCCGATATACTCGTACTTGTACGTGCTGAGACATTGCAAACTTGAAGAAATGTGCTATAACCTTCGGTGTATACTCTTATCTTCAACGACCATAACTCTTTTTATTGTTTGCATCGTAAGACTGCATAAGGTAGGAAAATGATTTGTTGGTCAATGTGTTAAATATTTTAATAAGATTCCGCAAACTCTTGTTGAACTGCCTCTTCACCAGTTTAAGTCACAAATTAAAGCTAAGTTAATGAAGCGAGGTTATTATAGTGTTGAGGATTTCTTAAATGATAAGAACTTGTGATCATCTTAGGTATAATCTGCTCCTCTGCACACTTTATTGTTATGACTTTACTCTGTCAATTCAATTTTTGTGTTAAAAAACAAGATTGAAAAAAGTAACCATCGAGTTTCTTGCCGGAGTCTTCTCGATAGGAAACAACCTTCGTACCGGTGGTAGAGTCACATTATGTTTAATTATGATATTTACTATCATAGTATTATTTTATGTAAGTTTATTATAGTATATTTTTGCTTTAATTTTTTTTTGTAACTATATGACTTGTCATAAGTACTTTCTATAAGTCTATATGAATAAAGATATTTTTTACTTTGCTTTACTTTACTGTTGTAATGCTAACGACATTCTAGAGCAGAGGTTCCCAAACTTTTTTTCACATAGACCACTTTCAAGATTCAGCTGGCTCCGGTGGACCCCCTGCAGCTACACATCTCTACCATATTCCCAAAACTCGACAAAAAATGAAGCCAACATAGACCCCCTTCGAGTCTCCTGTGGACCACTTTGGGAACCAATGTTCTAGAGTATGATCGATTTTACTTTGCTTTTATTTATTTTTATTTTCGCTCATGGCTTTACCATCCTAAATGACGCTGATTTGGCCTACTGGCGAACAGATCATCCGGAAGGCCAAACGTCAACAAGCGTGTTTGACCCTTAACTACCTAGCGCCGTGAACCAAGTAAGTTCAGTGCAGAACATCTATTTTATATACATTATAAAACTATGTAAGTAACCCAGGGAACATTTCAAATACCAACCTTCAATACGGCACGTGTTGAAAGCACTTATAAAGCTTTATTCATATTCAATATGCGACAGTAGCGAAATTGCTATAATTTAGCCTTGGATAGGTACTTCAAACGGAACACCCTCACAATATGATTTTGTGCATTTGTAGCGAGACAGTGCTGTTCATAAATTGGGCGGAGGCGGCGCGTGCGAGGTCCCAGGGGCGCGGGCGCGTGCGCATAGGACTCGTAATTGATGTGCAGGGACCAGCACAGATATGGTGTCTTGTAGATGTAGATTTAATTCAAAATGTTATTATTTTAAATCTGCCGAATAAGTAGCTACTAGCTTTGCAGAAGCTTATTGAAAATTAGCTTCATCCGTTAAAAGTTTGAAATAAAATATTTATCACTTAAACCCCTCTAACACCTTTCTAGAGAACCACCAAAAACTTTCTTCACATGAATATTTGCCTTACGTTTTTCTGAAATTTGAAAAAATCGTTAGAAATAACTTGAAACCTACTTATATACTTTTTAAATTATGATTAACTGTTTATCAGCACGTAAATACATTGTTTTTTGTAGCGTCAAAAGTTCATAATCATTATTAGCAGCCATTAGAAGTGCAATGCTGAACACAGACCTTCCCTACACATAATCAGAGAAGCTGTATTTAGGCGGCCTGTAACTACTATACACCACGGTGGCTGCTCTTCTAGCTGAGCTAACCGAGGCCGTTATCAGAACCGGCAAATTTATCTAGTGTATTTTACGTTGTAAGCCAACGCTGTTTGTTATCATCAATACTGCAAACACACTGGCTATAAACCTTGCGTCTTTACACATAGAGGTAATATTTAAATTATGTGGATCATCCAGCTATGTTTGTATCTGTGTCAAGCACTAGTGCAGCTTCGCAAATCCGCTGATAGCTTGCGACGGCGGGGAGCTCGTCTGGAAACAATCGGAAGGGAAGTGCATACGAACTCGAAGTCTTTCCAATACCGAAAGAGGTTTAACCACTTAATATCTCATATTTATTGAGGATAGGCGAAAACTTTCAAACCACAATAATAACTCAGAATACATAGATTTTTTTTAAGAAGTCTGTTACACCCATAGTACATGCTCTGCTTAGTTTGGGGTCAGATGATTTTGGTGTAATTTATTACAAAATATTTTTCATACATCTTGTGACTAAATTGGAAGTCACAAGCATTCGAACGTATGAGGCAGTGAAAACATTTTCAAAACAGCGTTTTTCGCGACTACGTCCATTCGAGACCATAAGCTTTCGAATCTATGACGCAGTGGTAAAAAAAATACAGCATTGTTCGAGACAGCGTCATTCGAAACTATGTAGGAGACCCGCGTGACGATTATGCCAACCTTTCAACCAAAAAGATTAGATTCCGATAATCAAATCTTTTTGTTAGTACAGTTCACAGGCTGAAATCACTTTAATTTGCTCTATAGGACGAAAAACAAGCCTTGTTATTTTAATAGGTAAGTGTTAGGGCTATATTTCACTGGGACACCAAGGCGGCGCAACCAGTCGCCGCTACCAACAAAATGTATACAGCTTTATAGAGAGTTACTCACTTAGTGTCCGTTTGGTTGCGCAACCAATTTGGCGGTGCGACCAGCTCGGACGCGTGAACTAAATGTCTGGTCACGCTGCCACGCTGGTTGCGCCACTAATAATGACCATAGCGCTGTATGGTGTCTAACTCAATTGGCCGCCAGTCCGGCCGCCAGTGACACCCCACACCAAGTCAGTTACTCATCAAAAGACCTCACGGACATCCTCACATAGCTAAGAATTTTATCCGGAAATCTCCTTGGATCGTCATATTTGTTGACAAATTGTCCTTACTTACAACGAACGGCTAAATAAGAATGAACCCACCACTGTTTCTTTTTCCTCTTGAACTCTATTTTCCTACGTATTTACATACAGCAGTAGTGTTATCTCCATGAGGTCCATTTTGATGTTGTGGTCTTAAGAGTGGTGTGGCGACTCTGTCGTCTGTATGGTATCTAGTTTGGTAGCTTACGGACACCTGGTGAAATATAGCTCTTAGTCGTTTTCATTTAATTTAACGGTGGATTTTTTATTTTATTTCCATATGTATTATTTATATTATGTACATTTAGTATATACAGATAGAATAGACATACCTACTTATGTCTATAATCGTCAATTATTTGACCACACTGTTGATTCTATACTGTTCTAATTGGCGATGTAAGTACGATATCCCAATACAATAATAAGGATATACAAGATACAATATAAATATTAAGAATACGCTCTTTACTTGAAGGAACAAATGTCATATTCCTCTGCAAATAGATAAATGGAAGATCTTTCCATATTTTGGATGTACACGGAAAAAAGTGACGCAAAAATAAAGCAATCCTCAAAACAAGCTTGTATTATTGGTCAGTGAAATGTGATCCAAAACACACCGGTCTCTGTGCCCATTTAGGAATTTGGGCAAAAACATATGATTTGTCCAGGGTTCGATCTCAGATGCGTATCAATATTCCCACGTCCGCTGCAGGCAGGGATGCCAATTTTTTCTGCGAGGCCAATTACTAACATTTAAACAATTATTTCAATAAAATGCCTAATTTAATAAATGTTTTGAACCATAATTTTCAGCTGACATTAAGATTCAACACGTCGTAAACTGTTGTTTTTTACTGTTTGCCTTTGATTTTAATAATTGTTTATTCAGGATGAAGATAATTGCTCACGGAGACGGTAAGACGACAGAGATGGTAAGATCATCTGGTGATGACTTTCGGGGATTAAAACTACAAAAGCAAATTAATGCTAAAGTTTATCTATAAAGACCAACAGTGACTGACAGAATCAAGCAATAAATGGTTATTCCTTTTTTTGTGTGTATATTGTACCCTAAAAAACTTACAAGAAAGAATATTTTACTGTATAATCTATTAATATTGTGTAGTAAGCAACCCTGGATGCGGGTACAATTTGTCCCATGGTGTAATTTTGGTTTCCCTCTAGGCGTGTTTTCTCTGCGACGCGTGCGGCGCGGCTGCGGCATCGGATTACTATGGGAAACTGCTATTGTATTAGTTATCTTTTAGAATCATAATAATATGTGCTAGTACTAAATATCGAAGACATTGTAGCGTAGTCATTGTGGATTTCTTTTTTTTTAGTGTAAATTATATGCCCCGGTGTGGGCTAACGTGCGCAAAATAGAGGTAGTCAAATAGAATAAATGTTAACCAAGTTTATCTGATTTAAACCAAGCAAGGCTTGTGCAATGGTTGCCAGAGACCGATAACTATACTTCATAAATATAGCGCAATGTACTCATTTGGGGCCCACTGAAAATCAGCGCCTGGACCCTTAAAGCCCAGGCTGAATGCTGAGTGAGGTCCTTTTATTTTTTGGGCATCGGGACGTCGCGGTCTGATGATATTGTTTTGTCTTGTTGTTATTTTGTTCTGTTGTTTTATGCCTACCACCTACGTGTTTTTTTTCCTTAAATGTAACAATGTCCAAAAAAATAATAAATGTTTTCTATTTCTATTTTCTAGCTAGTAACTGAACTAATTAGGCAGCTATTTTTTAATTATGGCACCATCAACATAGTATATTTTATAACGAGGGACTAAACGAAGCTATAATATACCAGAGGTGGTTTGACTTCCGAGATTGCGAGTCAATGAAACAAGGGGTTCATTAAGTTGGCGTTTAGTCTCGAGGTGCAAACTGTAATTTTCAGTTTGAGTGCGAGAAAAATTTACAATTTAGTACAAAAACATTTAATAAATATTACATAATAAAATAAAAATCACAAATGTTTCTTATTCCTCCAGTCCATACAACTTTCGTAAGTTTATAGGTAAATCATTTGCGATTTTGGCGGCAAAAGATTATCTATTAGGTCTTTTGCTCTTTGCTCGACGTCAAACTCTTCCTGTCACAGGAAATTCTTAATAAATTTATTTAAAACCGAACAAATTTACACTTGACAAAAATTCTGAAGTTTACGTGGTCAGTTTTTTTTTCTTTTAGACCAGTCACAGATTAACAATTTAAAACACATGGCGCCAACTTCTTTGCGGACAAACCATGGAACTAAAACTCTCAACATTTTCGCAATGAAGATGGTCCCCCGTCCACACTCCACAGAAAATAGTATATTTACTGGCTGTTTGAGTTTGTCTATGTCACATGAAGGAAATTAAAAAACTAATTACTTTTTACTCCTTAAGGGCTAAAGTGGTCACTTTAGTCCCGCTTCGTAGGGCCATATTGACCTACTTTTAGAGCATAAGAAGTGAAAAAGTTATTTAATTGTATAATTATTAAACTGTATAGTTTCCGTATAAAGAAGCAGACAATAACAACAAAAGTTGAACCCTCAGTTGCCTAGAAAATAAACAGTATTCAACTTTTACGGCTTTGACACTTTAAAACGAGGCTAACAAAATTAACATGAATAATTTATTGACGGTACAGCTGCCCGGGATCCCGCCCGCTGGAAAACGGGGCTTTAATTCGATAATGTCTGCGTTATCTGATTATGAAGGAACCGAAAAATTATATCATTCCGTAATTAGGTTAAAACGCAATTCGGTGATGCGCCGCGGGCGGCACGCGGCACGCGCCGGCGCGCGCGACTAACGGCGACTCGACACTTTATGACACTCGCCAGGAAGCAGGAGAGGGTTAGATGCTCTTCTGTTGAATCGCAAGTGCAGAATATTTAAACCAAAAACCTGTTTGTAAATACACTTGCACAATCATACTTGACCTAAATTTATCTTGACGAGTGATGATTCCGACAAAGTTGCGTTTGACAGAAAGCCGCAAGCAGAATAATAAGTTTAAACTAAAGTTTGATAAATGAATATATCTTAATTTACCCTATTTGCTGATTATTAGTTTCAAAAAGTTTTAAAACACACTTTAACTAACCTAGCCTGCCTTGAACCCAGAACGTCCGGCTTTCGGGCAGTGCTTTGTTACCACTCGTCCACGGTGGCGTTATTAACAAGGTAAGATAGTAATAGATTATTAGCTGCTTGCATGCAACAGACAATATTTGTTGTAAAAGAATAATTGAAGAATAGAGATAAGGCTCATCTTTACTTCGTTCCTACCGTGTTGTTTAAGATGTTTTTTTAAAAATGAATAATCTTCTGACAAGTCCAAGTACATTCGATTAACTTTTTGGTTTCTCTGGTTAGACTTGCCTTCTACTCTTTTGAATCGTAACTTCAATCAGCACAATTATGGATGCCCCAAAAATTTGTATTTGTACTGTATTTATTAAGTATTAATGAAAACCTTTATCATTTAAGTATGTTTTTACTCTCTGACACCCATGTTACATCATTCCATTCAATCACAGGTAGAGCATATTCCAATGGCGGTAAATCAAGTTCAATTGAACGAAATGTCATTGCTATGAACTAGCAAATAAAATGCTGACCCTACGAAGTTTATGTAAAGACGTAGCTCTTTCTGCACGATAGCCATAATAATATGTATGACGTCCTAAAGTTTTTTTATACAGTAGCTCTACCATCCCTCTCCTAATGTATCAGTGCCGACGTAAAGATTGCGCAGGCACGGACTGTTGTGATTGCCAAAGCGGCGTAAAAGGCGTTATAGCAAGGCGTGCGTTGAGTAATTATAGACATTAAATTAAATAAAAAAAACGTTTTTCAAGTATGATTCAGAACCGTATTAAATACCGTGAGTCATGATGTGTAGAGGATTTACAGATTTGAACTGGACAGCGAAGAGTTGGTGCAATAAGGCACATGTTGTTTAATGTTAAAACCATAAATTATTCATAGAAAACACAGAGCCATAAAAATCAAAACTAATAAAACAGACGTACAGACTGTCGTCACCCCTCGCGGAGTCACCCCATTTATTAAAATTAATAAGTGGGCCCTCGGCCGTATTAATGATCACGCTGTGTCAATAACGTTATAATATATTTCGCAAACAACGTTAACCAGACCATGATCAACAGTGAAACCGAACCATGAAGTTAGTGGGTTTCATTAACAGGGTGCATGATAAAATTATAGATTCTTACATAAAATAATTGAAGATCCTATACTAAACTACACCTACCGGCCTGAGGTAGGTTCTCAGAGGGAATCTAGATACTTGAGGAAAGATCTGAGTTACATTGTGATTTGAATGAAAGTCGACATCACTATTAAAGAACTGCTGCTTCTTGCATGCGAACCTATTTAAATAACAAACATAAATAATATATTATATAAATAAGCCTCTGTTCGCAGTTAGCAAACAGAGGCTGCTTTGCTTTATTGATCTAGCCACGTGATTTTTTCTTAAACTGGTATACCCACCAATATTCTTCTTTTTTCGGAAATATTTTAGTATAGAGCTTGAGACATCCTCCAAAAGCAAATTGTGTTTTTTTTTTAATATTTTGTTGTTTATAAATACAGCACACTTCTGTCAAATACCTACGAGTAAACCACAAACCGACCGGAATCCACTGCTTCAAACAGATACTGTTCTTAATTGTGTCAGAAGAAATGGAAGTGATATACATAATACTTGTTTTCACTATTTAGTTTCGGAATTCGGAGGCGTATGCGAAAGGGGGCCAAGGGAGAAGAAAAAAAGAAAGGAAATACAAGGATATTTAGAAAATAGTCAACACAAGTAGAGCGAACCATGATCTACGACTGGCTTATTTTGAGCTCTCGTTGCTATGACCACGCGTACTACGAGCAGACCTTACTAAGATAAGTCTACATCGTAACGGATGATATGATTGAATCTTGGCCGCAAGGCAAGCTTACTTTTTAGTTAGACTACGAGGCAGTACATTCCTGGCCGAGTAAGCACATGAAGGAATCGACATTTAGGGACTCTACCACCAATTTAAATATAAATTTTAAAATGGCTTGATCGAAATGGTTTGACAACCTGAATGAAAATTTTGATTTTAAATGAATTTGAATTTTTTGGGTTTTGATTCAATTGTATTTGTGATGATTGTGAATTAATTAATTTATGTATTTTTGATTTTTAATAGTTGACATTATTAAATTAATACATACCATCACGACTTTATCCCAAAGAGAGTAGTCAGAGGAAAGTGACTGTTACCGTCATGGTGAACGTAACACTCAGAAGCCCACTTTTCACCAATGGTATTAGAGAACCCAACGTGGTTGGTGGCGACCCTATCGCCGCTTTCCGGGTTGATTTGGTTTTTTATCGATGTTTTCCATCACCGGAGAGTTAGTCGGAAATTAAACAATGAACACAAAGATTTTGGTTCTGGCCAGATTTGAACTCGGGACCAAACGATCCTCGTGCTTAACCACTAGGCCACGACGCTCTCCATAATAGATAACTGAAAATTTCATTTGCATGCCTCAATGGGTGAATGTGTCTTGTTTGCTATTTTATCTGTACCACATTCTTGGAAAATAAATATCCTTATTCTTATTCTTCTTCTTCTTCTTAATCATGTCGGACTCTTAGAACGTAGTAAAGGCTCGGTGACTCTAATGGTAGGTACCCACGGGTACGATCCTTAGCCAAAATAAAAAAAGAGTGTAAGTTCTGTTTCTTGGTGTCCTATCTATTGGTATTAAAAAAATTTTTGAAGCTATACTCGTAGTATGTGAACGTGTATCTGACAATCTTATACCTTGGTATAAGATTGTCAGATACTAGCACTGCTTGGGTTAGGGTCAGGCTGCAATGTGACAAAAAATACCCAGTGATATTTACTCTTCAACGATAATAAAATATAGAATACTCAAGTAATCACTTGGCTTCACGTACTTGTTATATAAGTGTTCATGTTTGTAAGTAAACGATATTATGACTGTGAGTACACCATCCTACTTTATCTAATTTTTCCGTAATTTGAATATATTAAGTATAAATGGCTACGCGTAAGTAGAGTCAACACTTTCAATGAATTATACAAGCAATATTTTAGAGACAACGATTATCCAATGCAAGTGCTCACTCAAATCGAGTATCCTTTAAGTATTTCGACGCTTTGATCTACTCGTGTTTGCCGCCCAGCGAGGGTGCGCGAGGGTACTTTGTTTGCTAAGTAAATATTTACCATAAATGCACTAACGGTATTTGTCTTTTAATTTATTATGACTGGTTATTCAAGTGTAAGATTTGCGGGTTATAATTTCGGTAATAAAACACAAACAAACGAAACATTCGTCAGTGGTAATGACGTTATAATTAATACCGATAAGTCGGTTTTAATTAATCAACCTCAACACGAATATCAACCTTTTAATCCGATACGAGTATACATTGCAGAAAAGAATCTGTCATTGTCAGTTTTGACGTTTGTTTCTAAATATTTAATTGATTACTGTTATGTATGTATGTACGTATCTTTAGTTATATCTATGTTTACAGTCAGTGAAAAGTTTGAAGAAAAAAATTTGAGCAAAATTTTTTGTAATTTAATGCATGTGATCTTTGCTCTCACATACATTTTTATAGACTTGAAAAAATAAAAAGACATGCTCAACTCCTAAATGTTTTTAAAGTAGTAGTAGATTAGTAGTAAAGTTATTAGCCTATAAACAGTCCTAGTGCTTGACAAAGGCCTTCAACATTAAGTTTAAGTCAATTGGTGACTGTTTAAGTTAATTGCTTTAATTGATAGGTTTCACCCGCTGCCCAAATGTTGGTGATCTCAAACCTGGGCTCGGGCTACATCTCGAAAAATCTGAAAACTAACTTTGCTCGACCTGGGTTTCGAACTCAAGACCTCCGGATTTCGGGCCTACAACTCGTCCACGGAGGCATTTCTAATGTGTAAGTATAATGTTTGTTTGAAATTCATACTGGGTCTCTTCAAGACAAGAGTGAATAGACATTTACTAGCTAGACAGACATGTTTCATCACAGAGCGCATAGTCACTAGATGCGATTGCTTTTAAATGACTGCCTAGTTTACCATAAAAAAATTATTACAAGATATTAAAAGATATTTTTGTGTCTGACATACGTAGGTAACCCTGAATGTATTTAAGTAAAACTCGGTTACAAAGGAAGCATAAAACTGGTTACGTATTCTCCTCGCTGAGAATCAAGTTTCAGTTGGAATGCGACGCGATTATTGTTTTTGTGTGAATGAGTTTTTGCGGGTTAATGAGGTACATTAAGAAGAAAGCGGGGCAACACTGGCGCGGGCGCTTCGATGGTCGCTCTGACCCTGCGCCTGCGCACGCACTACAAGATTAAGAATTAATGAAAACATTCATACAAATATCGAAACACGTCCATCCATCCACAGATACATAGCTTTGCAATACCTATATTGCTGAGCCTAACAGCCTCGATACTAGTAGATCTATACTAATATTATATAGAGGAAAGGTTTGTTTGTTTGTTTGTTTGTATTGAATAGGGTCCGAAACTACTGAACCGATTTTAAGAATTATTTCACCAATATAAAGCTAAATTATCGAAGTCATAGGCAATATTTTTTTTAATTTAGGCTAGATTTTGACGGAAAAGACAGTCTACGCGGGCGAAGCCGCTGACGGACAGCTAGTAACTAACTAAGGACAGTCCAAAACTTTGCTAAAGGGGATTGAAAATTGATCTAGCGTAAATAGTTGTCAACAAGAGTAATCTTCTCGGTTTTTTTATATTATTCATTAACGAAAGAGATGTTACATAGATTTACAGGGTGGTGGTAGTTTCTACGAGACGTCTAATCTTTCATCTCCGTTTGCGTTTGAATTTCACAATTCGTTCACCTTTCTAAGAAGTCCCTTGAGTAAGGCTTTTGCAACAATAGATACTAAAGTAATTATTCCTTTAGTAAGTGGACTGAGATTGCAGGTGCTACTTTCCGTAGATAAAAATTATATTTTAGTGATTAAACTCAAATCATTACCGTTGCAATTTCGCTAAACAATTGAATTTGCATTGAGAGTTGAGATAAACGATTTAAAATAATGGAATAGGAAATCCATTAATTGTTATCGGAATGAGGGCGCAGGTACTTGTAGTAAGCCCTTGATGTCATTCAAGGTTCTAAGCAATCAGGAGGCGACATTGACTGGCATAACGACTGATATTTAGCGGAAAGGTTCGCGCCGGTTGAAACGCAAAAGATTTCGCGTTTTGTCGTTTCATTCCCTAAATACGGTTGAGTGGAACGATGGCTGAATTATACTCGTACGTTAACTTGTGAACAGGTGCCACTTTCGGGAACTGGTCTGCTCAAGTTCACTACCATTTGGGTTCCGTAATGTAAACTCTGATTATCTTATGTTTGTGGTGGTTTATGCTCATTTTGTATGACTTTTTTTTTTAAAGTTACTACTGGCTGAGTTTCTTGCCGGATCTTCACTGTGGAATCTGCGTTCCGACGCCGCTGGTAGAGTCATATTATATGTATGTATTATTATCAGTATATGTAGATCGTATTAATATTGTGTAGGTATGTCTTTAATATCCATAGCTAGTTAAAATGTTATTGACGATTCTAAATAACGATATATGGTTTACTTGAATAAATGGTTATTGATTCAGATTATTGATTTCGTTTCTGATTTCCATATCACAGGGGAAAACTTTACTTTGGAACCAGAGCAAGATTTGTGATTTTACTAAAGTACTGTGGTATCTCGTAATGCATCCAGGGTTTTAACTTTCAACACACAAATTGTACTCGCAGTATAAGTAACACCTTTGTCTTCTCTTTTATTATAGGGACAAAAAGGGTCACGTCGCGAAATTCGCAAGAAAGAGCGGCAACTACAGGGTTAATCCTCCGTTTCAGATTCGGTAGCTGTAACCGAATATCCGCATCGAGCGCATGCTGCAGCTCCTGCCGCGCCATTAGTCATGCTTGCACACAAAACGAAACCTATCAACGTGTCGAACATGATCGTAAAACTTTGATACACATACCATCAAGACTATATAAGCTTCGCATACCCCTTTTGAGATATGGGGTATGCGAAGGCAAGTTGATTGTTGCCCTCATAGTAAACGGAACACTTAGAAGCCTACTTTTAACTAAGCGTGGTAGAACCCGGCGTGGCAGGTTGTGAGCCTTCCGCCGGATGGTTTTTTTGGATTTTTTCGGTGTTTTCCATCACCGGAGAGTTAGTGCGAACAATGAACACAGAGATTGTTCTGGCCAGATTTGAACTCGTCGTTCCGAGCTCGAGGGTTTAACCACTGGGCCACGACGCTCTCCTTTGAACTTTGATTTCTACAAACAATCAATACCTCATTATTTCATAGCACAGTTTATGTACAGGGTTAATTTGATCGTTCTAATGAGCTATTTATGCAATCAGGTAATAGTTTAAACATCACGCCTTAGCTCGTGCCTTGAAGGCACTTTGCGGAATCCTACTCGTAACTTTTCTGATAGCCAATAAATATATATCTTCAGTTTTATCCTATATCAAGAAAAGCTAATATTTTTGACATTATGTTCTTAACTATTATTAAACGTCTACAAAGGGACCAAACACAATATGATTTTGTACATTAGTGAAGATGTTAAGGTTATTGATTCCCTATAAGGTTATGGTATATTTGAATGCTGATTCGAACTTCTCAGGGAAATTAATTTAATTAATGAGTCACACTGATATTAACTTAAATAAGTTCAAATAAATAACTTCTAAGTTAGTAGATTCACTACACGCCAATCTTATCTGTGCTGTGAAGAACTCTTGCATACTAAGTGTGAGTAATTACTGTGGCAAATGATTGATGCTGGCAGCCATGACGTGCAAAATATTTTTCCTTCATTCAATTAATTATACCGTGCGATTTTCCTACAGGTAGATACTCGTACATTAATTGTCAGGCCGCGGAAGGATAGTTAGGCATCTGACATATTGTCAAACCTAATTATTTTCGGCTATGACCTGGTGTTGAAAGACTCTGTGGTCAAATTAACAAAGCAAATAGATAAGGTTGGAGGGAAATTTGTGGTTAGCTGAAGCAGTGTCATCATCATCATCATCCGTGCGGTCTAGCCCGGTTGTGAACCCACACTGGTGGGGTCCCACGGTCCGCCTTTCTTATTTTCTTGGCCCACTTCGCGCGGTCTTGTGCATCCTCAGTGGTGAGGAGGAGGAGGTCTGTTGGCATGCATGTCACCCTTGACGACATCGACCCATCGCTTCTTGGGTTGACCTCTTCTACCGGTACCTGGCGGGGGCGGCATGGCCAGACATTTGTTGCCCACGTAGTTGGCCGATCTCCGTGAGACATGACCATACCAACGAAGGCGGCACTCCTGCAGCTTGTCTGCGATGTCACGAACACGAAGGCTGCCGCGGATGTGGGTGTTCCGCACGCGATCTTTGCGTGAGACTCCACACATCCACCGCAGCATCTTCATATCCGTGACGCGCAGCTCCTGCTTGTGTCGCTCTAGTAACGGCCATGTTTCACTGCCATTTAAAAGGACAGACCTAATGATGTTTTTATAGACCTGTCCCTTCAGCTTGATCGGCATTTTGGGTTACAAATGTCACCTCAAGCCATTTGGCCCAAGTCGCGAAAATTCGGGCTCTGACGTCGCTGTCGATGCCACCCGACGCGCTTAACACAGATCCCAAGTATTTGACACGGTCCATGCGCTCGACCACGTCAATGCGCGTAAATATGCGGACGGACTGGGGATTTGTGGTGTTGCAGGCCATGTACTCCGTCTTTGCCACATTAAGTTTCTGACCGCCGTTTTCAAGTGATTTTTTCCACTTAATCACCCGTTGTACCAGCCGTCCCCTGTCTGAGTCTGCTAGCGCAATATTATCAGCATACATGAGCAACCAGGGTGGTTGCTCGTGGTGGTCTCGTCTAATGTTACGCTGAACAGAAACGGGCTAAGCACGAAGCCTCGGTGTACTTCAACGGTGATAAGGAAGAGAAGCGTGTCACCAACGGCAGTCTTGACTAAGGAACTGGAATCGTGGTACATGTCCCGGAAAATGTCAATAAAGACTTGGGGAACGGCCCTGGACTGCAGCGCCCAGCCGATCATCTCACGAGGGACACAGTCGAAGGCCTTCTGCATGTCTAAGAAAAGGAGATGCAGAGGTGTATTCTTCAGTTTATATCTCGCCATGAGCGTTCTCAAGGCAAATACGGGGTCCCACAACCCGGTTGAAACTCATGCCGACACCCCGAGATTGTACGCTCCTGTCGAATCCGAGATTCCACAATGCGCTCGAGGAGCTTAATGGTGTGGGACATCATCTTTATGGGCACCGAGCCCTTGCCCTTGAAGACCGGCTTGATTATGCTCAGTCTCCATAGGTCAGGTATCTTTCCGGTGGGGAAAATGCGGTTGAAAAGGTGGGTAAGTATGCCCACACCACGAGAGCCCATAGATTTCCACGCTTCGATAGGGACTCCATCGGGTCCGACTGTTTTCCGGTTCTTCATGCGCCGAAGAGCCAACTGGACTTCATCAAGCGTTACCGGAGGTACCAGTCTCTGATTTGGAGGGAGTTCAAGTGGCTGCACCTCTTTGTGCTGCTTGTTGAGCAGCTCGTGGAAATAAAAGCGCCATCTCTCCTTCACCACGTGGTCCTCGCATAGCAGGTTTCCCGAGAGTGTCATTTACACAGCGGCACACGGAGATATTCTGGGCCGCTTTGACTCACGAACGAGCCAACTTGTAAACGAGCTTCTGCTCCTCAGACGACTCCAACTTACCGTACAAAGGACGTAAGTGGTCACGTCTAGCTCTGGCTACAGCTCGTTTAGAGGCACGTTTGGCATCCCTGTTCGCGGCGCGATCTTCAGGAGGTTTGGACTCTTGCCACGCTTTGAAGAGGACTTTCCTTACCCTGATCTCCTTCTGGACTGCTTCGTTCCACCACCAGGTCGCTTTGTCAAGCCTACGTCCACCCCGAGATACACCCAACGCCATCCTTGCCGCCCTAGTGGTAGCTGCCTGACACCTATCCCAGAGCTGTTGCCCGGACTCACTATCCGCTGCGATGCAAAGGTCACTGACAGCGGCAGCAAAGTCATGGCGATCTGGCTCATTCAAGCAGCCGCCACCTAGTTCAGGGCAGCAGCGCTTCCTCGAGGCTTCACTCGCAGGTCCATCACAAGTAGACGGTGTGGGGCAGTAAGACTCTCTCCGGGTATGACCTTACAGGGGCTCTCCTTGTGTCGATCTGGGTTGCGCTCCTACCGCTCTTGTAGGTGATCAGATGCTCGGGACTCTTTTTGAAGAAAGTGTTCACGATGGCCAAGTCGGCAGCCACACACGTCCGGAAAATGTCTTCGCCTTCAGCGTTACGACTGCCAAAACCAAAACCACACGGTTCACCCACATGACCATTAAGATCGCCACCCAGAAGGACGCCTTGGGACAATGGAATAGTGCATAGGAGCTGGTCGATTTGCTCTCAAAACAGTGCCTTATCCGAATCGCTACAACCGACCTGCAGTGCGGAGGCACTTATCAAATTGGTCGTGACCTCTTCGATAAGCACCCTCACGAACACAAGGCGGTCGCTAACGCGATTTACTTCCAAGACACTTTTTTGAATTCCTCGGACAGCACCACCCCCACTCCATTGGCCCCACCAGGAGAACCCGCGTAGATGAGCTTGTAGCCATGCCCGATGTTCAGGGACCTGTTGCCTCTCCAGCTAGTCTCTTGCAGGAACGCCACGGTCACCCTCCGCCTGGCGCGCACATCGGCCAGCTCGCGACCGCGTCCCGTCAGCGTGCAACGTTCTACGATGCGAAGCGGACCTTCCTTTGGACTAATCTAATAGTCTTTAACCGGGCACGCCCATGGCGACTGCCATCTGACTACCGAACCCATAAAGGAGGAGCCGTCGCCAGAGCCTCCTTCGTTGATCAGCAGGGTGCACCAGCTTGCACACGAGGTTGGCTTGGGGCCCGAAGATGTTGGAGGGGGTTACACCCCTTAACTATGTATGTTACAGAGCTATTTTCAGTAACCACCCACCATCAGGCGGCTCTCGTGCTTGTTTGCCTTCGACGTGCTCAGTATAAAGAGTACTTACGGGATAATGTTGTTGATTAATGATGGCCTAGTACATACATACCTATTTGCCGATGGATGAAAGCAATACCTACACCAAAGTATTTAATTAAATACTTCGTTCCACTCTGTCCTAAAGCAAATTACCGTGAAATGCCTTGCTTCCTCGCATTTTTTCTGCCTGGCCTACATAAAAACCAATACCTGGTTAAAGTCAGTAATAAAAAGTTAGTTTTTAGCAAGCGATTGATACGATATTTTTAGATTTTGATACCATTTGAGAAGTAGAACTTTATTGCGTACTTAAGTAGATACTTGGTACGAAATAAATTAGTAATAGGTAGTTTTATTAGAAGTTTATCTATCTGTGCGTGCAAAAATTAACAACGTAATAAATGTTTCATCCACCTGGGGCCTAACGCGATCTCTTATGCCAGAGCTACACTTGACGGAAATTCCGTCGCGGAAGATACGCGAAGGAACGCCGATACAGGTAATTGAATAAAAATTACAAATAGCGGGCACACTTCGCGTAGCTATTTGTAATTTATATGTCAAGTGCATTAACAAAACTGTCATCTATTTCATAATTGATATTAAATTAGGGTTGGTAGTCTTTATTAACTACTGCTGTAAAAGGTAATCGATGAGGCTCCTATATTCTTCTGAATAATTACTCCCCTAATCATAACGCATCGGAAAATAACAATTGTCAGGAAAATTATCGAGAAGAAAATTTAATTTTCAAGATAATTTTCCTTATAACTAATCACTTTAACACCTTACACAAGGCATGTTTTCCATAATCAGTGATACCATGAACTCCAGCAATCTTCAAATTATCGAGGTCAGTCTATCATTATGGCGCCCTTGTGCCGGATGCGCGGGCGCCGCGTGCCATCGCGTGCTGCTTCAGGTGACCATTATCACAAAGGTTGCCAAGATACAAGCTCTGTAATAAACAATTTAAATAAGAATAGCCCATTACATGTTGTTGTGAAAATTACAATGGACTTGACTGAAAGTCGAACACTTGAAACGTCCAACTTGAATCCTAAACAATATAAGCCACATCATCATTTTACCATGATACTCAATTAATAGCAATTGAACAACTACGGTTCTAACTAAATTAATGTATATGTGATGTTATAGCTGGTTACTTTAGTACAGTACCTACTGCACTTATCATACGACTAACTTCTGATGCGGATAAAAGAAAAAACTACTACTAATTTGCAACACGCAGTTTCAGAGGTACCTACCTAGTGAACGTCTTGATTGACGTCATAATAATAAAACATCTATTGTGTCTGGTTCACCACCACTATTACCACACTTAACAATACCCACATTAAATCTGTCTACAAATAGCAATTTAAACTAGCTTGAGAGAAAAATGTGTAGCTACTTGTAAAGTTAGTTTACTTGTCATAACTGTAACTTGTGCACAAAGGAATAAATGAATCCCACCCGGTCAAAAACACAACTTAGAAGATGTAAGGAGGTAACTTGATTAACTATCTACACATACACTTTCCTTTAGACTAGATTTATGTTTAGAAAGGATAAAAAAGCATGGAATCAGCTCTAGATGTCGAACGGGCTTCGAGCACGCGGCTACATCAAAGGTCGATTTTTTTTCTAGTGTTCCTAAGCCTAATTTCATTTGGAAAAGGTGCTAATACGGAAATAGACCCCAAAGAACGAGTACACCATATGTCCAGCAAGGGCAAAAAGGATTTTAAAACAATGCAAAAATCCCCACCGACTACCGGGAAATCATAAAGAGTAGGAAGCGCAAATCAGGATGGGTCAGCTGTTGGGGAAGATGCGGCGCGTGCCGAAGCCCCTGCGCCTGTGCGGGGCTTCGCGTGACGTCATACGCATCTGCCTGACAGATGGCGCCGCGCACGCCACAGATAATATCGCACGGCACACGCTAGTGCTGTTAGGGGTTCAAAAACACGTAGGTAGAGGTAAAGCCTAGATAATCAAAAGGAATTAACCAGATCTATTCCCTAGAAATTTGATGATCAGACTGAATAGTCTTGTAATTATTCATATTTGGGTGGTATAGCATTTAAGCGGTAATTGTCGGAGAGGAAGGTCTAAAAAGTTGACTTTGTCTAGATAATAAAAATTGGCTCAAAACGGACATATGTAAAGGAATTTAGTAGAAACTATAACACAACGATGTGACTGTAAGGTTTTTAAAATTACGATCAGTAAAAAAAATCTAGACACCAAACTATTAACTATTGGAAATTGCTGACGTGATAAAAGGACAATCATGTCGATGAAGACGTCAAAGGTAATAATCAACAGACTTGACAATTATTTTCGTCAGAGTAAACAAGTCCGTTTTGCAAGACATACCAGTTAATTAAAATTGAATTAACTGGTTAAAGGTTCATTTTGGGATACTGATGAAACTCGCGACATAGTATTGGGTTAGGCTCAATAATTATTTAATTACCTTATGTAAGTTTACAATTCATACACGAAAGACACAATTTTCACAGGAAGAGCCGATACTGGGGCATACATCGAGCCATTTGTGACTTCAATGTGATGTCGAGCTAGATTCCCAATCAAGTCATTTCAGGAAAAATACTTTTCTAAATAGGCTCTGTGGGTGTTGTCCGGCGCATATTTATTTATTTGATAGCCATCAGACAGACACCATCGAAGCGCACATGGCGCGATTTGTACGCGCACCCAGGTGAGGCAGCCTGGCTTCACCCCATTGTTTTTATGATCGGCTAAGTGGTAATTACCGTGGCATCATCGCTGTAAGTGATTTGTGTTATTGCCCGCCATATGGCAGCCACGTCAGCCTATTACACTTTTATTTGCGTAACTCGCCTCGTGATGATCATGGTTATCGATTGTGGAAAATTACCAGGAATAATTTATGGGTAGATAAAAAGTGGGTAATATTTTGATCTAATCATCGTCGTCATTACAATTATTACAGTTTTTATTGGCAAATACCTAGTCGAGTCAAGTTTGACTCGACGTTTGCTAAATAATGTCTTAACAGCGGAGTGAATAAGGAGTCAACACATAGATATCTATCGTTCATTTATAAAACCTGTAATTCTGAAACGCTATCAAAGTTGAGCACCCTTTAAACTGATGTTGTCCTGTAAAATGTTAATAGAAATGAAATGACCCTATTTGAAAGGGGTGATTTCATTTGGCTGTGGTTTTAGAATCCAAGCGTACGACACGTGGATAGCATCACTAAGTCCATTGCTTCGGTTAGACAAAATCTAATAACATTTCACTGAATTTAAAAAGCTAAAAAATGCAGAAACTGCCTCGTTCTGCACATGTAAATAGTAGCCAATTATATGAATTGTCAAAGAGCACTTTATTTGTAAGAGGAAAAGTATTAGCGTCAAGCAAGACAAGCCTGGTAAACAAATATGATTGGCAGTTGAAGTAACGAAGGCAAATACGCGGTGAGGGTCTGCGAGGAACCTCGCCGAATGTTCACCAGTTCCAGCACGCATGCGCTCTGAATATACACACCTAATCACTCCCATGCATTATACGAAGTACTGCTGAACAGCCTGTACAAAATCACAAAGCGTAGTGAACTATAGTCATAGTAGTCACTTTGCACCTAATTAAGTCTAGTTTCGAAATGAGGTTGTAATTATGCAAATGTTGGTCTCTGAAACCATTATTAATAGTTAATTTCGGTTTTTGTCGTAAGTCTATTATGGATTTAGGTAAATTTATAGAATCAGTTTCATGCTCAAACAGTTTTCTGTTCAGTCTCATACTTAATGAATATGCCTTTGATGATATGAATTAAAATCCTTAAAATACAAACAAATAAAAACGGCGCATGAATATAGTATGATGTTTGTTATCTAAATAATGAATTCCATGGAAATTATGTAGTCAGGAAGGACTATACTCAATAAACGTTAACATCGACGTATATGGAAACGATTGATCGCTGTAGAGTCGCGCTTTCATCCATTTACTTAATTGCCTAAATATTTGGAGCCGCACTTAAACTACGTTCGTTGTTTCTTGATATAAAGAATATGCAATTTGAAACATACCTTTCCGTTTTACAAGACCTATAGGACAAAAAGATGAATAATTATAGTACACATAAGATACAAAAAAGATAATAAATGGATCTAACTTATACAATTACTTACATAGCTTTATTTGTTGCCAGTTAATCATTATAATCGAAAAATCACAATAGTGGGTAAACAATGGATCGAACTTTTTAAGCAAAAAGAAAAGAAGAAAACATATCAAACGCGACAAATGAATTAAACCCTCAAAGCTCCCTTGTATTTCACTTAGCGTTCGAACGGAAACAATGACGTAAGTGCAAAAATCAACGTTCACATGAAACACTTTGAGATTGAGTAAAAAGAATAATGTGTTGCGCGGGCACATAAAAACAATGAACTTTCACATGAGAAGAAGGCAGGTTGATTTAGCGTAGTTTATCGCGGAATCAGAGCCGTGCTCGCTGCGGTGGGGAGTAATTCAATTTGGTAAACAATCCGTTTTCCGGCCATCCCAGAGTACCTTTCTACCTATCTTCCCCTTGATATCACTTGTTTTTTATTCGCCTGCCACACATTGTTACATTAAAAATTGTGCACGATAACTGCGCTTAGGTATAATGCTCAACAAAGTTTCTGTCATTAGTTCTTCGCGAGGCAGCAACAAACTGAGAAATAATTATTCAAAAACTTGTTGATGACTGATTTTTTATGTGTGCCTCATGCATGCAGCAGGAAAATATACATAACAAAAACTACCTTTACATGTTCCGCATAAAAAAACGATCAATGATTATTTTCATTAATGAATTCCTTTTTTTGAAGTTAATAACATATTGTTGAATTGCTTTCAATCCTGCCGTATTGGATAATTAAATTAAAGATAACGTCAGAATGCTTAGACAAGATCAGAAGCTACTGCATTTGTTTTTGTTACTTTAAAATGTGTGGAGATAGCATGATTTGCAATTAGGTCATTGGTTATTATTTCCTGTCCGCAAAAACCTATAGTGGCTATTGTAGCTTACACGATTGCTTAAACTATGTTGTGAATATAATTATTACCCTTTGTTCCATCCGAGATAAGCTTGTGTAAAATCTAGCTTCAAAAAAAATTAACATAATATTTCTTCAGGAAAACATCGTATTCTTTCTCAAGAGTCAGACATTTTGCATTTATGATTTTTTTTTATATTGCCCGTCAAGATGATTTCACTCCACCTGATGGAAAGCGGTCGTGAGGTCCAGATATGAGGTTGACAAGCCCAGTCATTCAAATGAATCACTGGGCTGGCCAACCTCACCTTGAAGGAATGCCCTGTCACGCCCCGCTTGAAGAACCCGAAATATGGAATGTTAGGTATTTATTGTATTCGTCTATAGGTGGAGATGATGAATTTCCGTCAGGTGACCCTCAAACACATAAGCTCCTCATAAATGAAAATAATCTTTGATAATAAAACAGTGAGATAGTTAATTCTGCGAAATCAAAGCGGTGAGGTTAGAGGTGGGGAGCAAGTAATTCAATTTAGTAAACAATCTGTATCCCGAGTTTCAGGAGTTCTGCGGTTACGTTCCTTTCGTGCCTTTTCCTTGTTTTGTAGTGTGGTCAGTATAGGATTTGTTTTTTCAGAATAGTCATCCTTAATAGTGATTGAAATTTTTTTATAGCCTTTTTGCAATTTAGGGCATAATGACATCTATGAAAAATGTATGCCGATTGCACCATAATAAGCTACGTCTAAACGTGTCTAGCCGTGTCGCCTAATATTTTAATTAAATAAAAATGTATACTTATTCTCATAACTTGTCGAACAATCATATTCTGTTATTCATGATACAGCAGAACTTGCGCCATACAATATTGTTACAGTCCAAAGGTTGCAAAAAAGGTGGTAAGTTTTACTGACCATTCTCAATTCAGGTAAAATTAAAAAATGCATTACACGTCGTACATTATTCGTCGCTTGCCTTGGGATGAACCTGATGACTTATTTAGCACTTGACAATCACCTACCAAGTCGTGTTGTTCTTAATTAAATCAATTCAGTAATTGAAAACATAAAAGGCCATTGTTCTCATTGAAGGAGTAGTTATATCAATTATTTGCTACAGATTTCATAAACATCAAGGCGCTTAATCGAACCGTTCTCCTTCATAAGAATGGATTTATTATTGAAATCAAATGAATATCACTAAACGCTTGCAATGGTATGAATACTTAGATTGCATTTCGGGTAAACACACACATTTCAGAGATGTTTCTAGATGTAAACCAATGAAATTGCTGAAGTCGAATATAATTCCTCAAGTATCTACACTTACCAATAAACATAATAAATCAGACAAACTATATGTTCATCTCGTCAATAAATGTACCAAACTACTGATTCCACAAAACTAACACGAAGGGTACACCATGACACGACTGTACTCTGGGATACCCTTATCAAAACGCGGGCGCGTGCCTGTAACTTTTTAGCCACGAGAAAAAACAATAAGGCAATCTCTCACAAGTATCGGTTACACCCGTCGGCAGATCGATGTGGTGCGCGATAATAGAATAGGGGTCAGACCCCGAATTAGAGATACATTTGATTCGCATACGCTCGCTTTGACCGATCATTGCATGCACCCGCTGGGTATAATTACTCGAAGTTAGTTTTGGCATGAGACACAGCACTTCTCCCTGGCGTGCACAGTTAAATGTTTTAACTAATGAATAACGACTTCAGTTAAAAATCTTGAATGTGATTTGTTGAAAATATTCAAATGGCTGACGCTTTATCAGTTTTATTACCTCCCAGTAACCTCAAATACAATTGGTGGTAAACCATAAGCCTTTATTATTTAACTTGATCTATTTTCTGTAATGTAATATCGAGTCTCATTACTGTTCAGTGCTGTAGCGTTTCAAACAATACACCTCTATTTTAATATTAACTTAAAGAAATGTTTGTAACACTAAACATTTTCAATTTTCCCTAAGAAAGATAGGGTGAAATCACAAAAAAATATTTCACCTTCTCGCAGTAGAGTGACCAGCTAATAAATGCAATTTGTATGGTAAAACGTTTTTTCAATGGTATTACACCGTGCTTCTTACGGAAAGATGTCAATTCCCATGAATATAAAACATCCTTAGTAACAAAAAGTCATTGTATTAATTAAATAAGCGCTATATTATCCTGCCTTTTGGCACTATTCAAGCATAAACTTCGTCAAAACTTAAAAACAAAAAGTATTCCTTCCCAGCGGGTAGCAGTTTGTATTTGCCCGCCGGGAGGGGGTTATTACCGAACTCCATTACACTTTTTGTGCCAAGTGTTTTGGTGGTATAACAAGGGTGAAAACGACCCTACAAAACGAATGACACGCTCTCACCAGCCTCCGTTTTTTATCGTTTGTGAGAAAAGAAAATATTTATGTTTCCAACAGTATCAAACTCACTACATGTAATTTATGTTTTGCTATTTCGTTGGTTTGATGTTGAAACGCAGTCAAACATAATAAGGGTGACCTAAGTATAGTAAGTTGATACTTTAAAAATATTGAACAAAACTGTTATTAAGTCAAAAAGTATACGAACGCAATGTTGGTGCAACTATGCTACACAACGTTTCGTTTGTATACTGTTCTCTCAGAGATGTACCTGCCTACATTGTTCGCTTTTTCATACAAATACAGATCACTAATTTCAAAGAGACATGTATTTTTTATATTAAAAATACCTTGAGAAAGGCCGCAATTGCAAATCAATATTACATTATAAAGCACTTTTTTTCGCTCTCTCGTGCAAAATGCAAATAAAGGTACACGCAGCAGCTCGGGAACTAGCTCAGCGAGAGTGAGCTAATGAAGTGAAAACCAAATTGCGGTTCAACGACCTGCCAACGATCCCACTTGCGATTACCTCGAATAACTTAACGAGTCTTGTGTGAACCAGCGCGGCGGTACTTGCAAATGTGCATCGTTTATTTTTATTTCGGGATCCTACTCACACTTAAGTGCTGTAAATATGCAAGCGAGGCCGTTACCACATTGTGCAACGTTTTCTTTTGGAATGCTTAGAGAAGTAGGAAAAGTTAACGACTGTCAAAAAGAACAAATTAGAGAAAAGTAGGTATCGTTCATCCACTCGTAGTATTAGTCTCTCGCAGAGTGCAACCAACCACCATTGATCCGTAAACTCTCAAACCTAACTAACTAGTTACTAGATAACAAAATCATTTCTAAACTCTGTCTAGGAAATTCACAATTCACGCCAAAAAACATATTTTTCAAATATGGCGTATGCAGGATAACTTTTGGGAAGAGAAAAAGCTATTTTCCCAGCAACAAACACATCGTGTTACTGTAGCTATAGGGATAATTGCTTTGTTTTCAAAGCTGAAATGGACTCTCGAATGGACAACAAGTTAACAAACAGTCCGATCCTATTAGTTTTTTAACGCCATTATTGTGGAGCCAGGCGGCATGCTGCAGTAAAACTTTTTGGCCTGGAAAATCACCTGACTGTCCCAATAAAAAGCAGCCCTTTTAGCAATGTTATTTCGCGGGCTATTTAACTAAGTGATCGGATATTTACATGCCCTAATACATTTGAATGCAGCACTGAGAGGATTGTCATCAATCTTAGGGGACGGGGCGATAATGTGTGCGGCATATGGCGTCGCCGATGCCTCTATGGGCGCAGACCCTGCCGTTCCGGCTCGGTGACGTCGAATAGCTTCGTAGCCGAGTGACCCGCACCGACCTTACGCGACCATCGCTCCTGAATGGAGATCCGATCACGACACAAGTGAACACTAGTACTAGAGCACCCATTGTCCCATTGTTGCAGTCTGACACAACTTATGTATCAGCAACAACACAAGTGTTCGAATAACTTCTAATACCATTGTATGCGATCTACTTGCAAATTACCCGCATCTGCCTATGAGTATAGCTTCTGAAGAATATTTTGTAGAGCTGATACTGCATGCGTGTGTTGTGTTATGACCAATGCTCAACTATATTTACATCATCATCATGGTCTGGGTGTCTCCTATGTATAATAAGTATGTATTTACAAAAGAAAATGTATTTAAGTATGTTTA
Organism: Udea olivalis; assembly: GCA_947369235.1. Classification (NCBI taxonomy): domain Eukaryota; kingdom Metazoa; phylum Arthropoda; class Insecta; order Lepidoptera; family Crambidae; genus Udea; species Udea olivalis. The sequence continues at coordinate 14,519,176 of OX376343.1, forward strand.
TCCGTTGTCTAGTATCCCATAACACAAGCTTTAATTAGCTTACTTTGGGGCTAGATGGCGCTGTGTGGAATAATGTCCAGGGATATTTATTTATTTATTTATTTATTTATTAGTATTTCATGGGTCTAATAAAAACTGAAGTAGATTAGATCATACTGCAACATTGCACTTTCAGAATTTGATGTATGTAGGATTGTAGGTATATTTTTTTTTACACATTAGTGAAAAGGATTTAATTCAATCAACAAGAACAAGGTGATATACAGAACCGGGTTGGAAGAATCAAAGCTTGGCATGAAGAACAGAACTACATTGAACTACGAAGTTAAGTTACAAAAGCTGTTAGGAATTTATCAGATTTGCCTCCACAAATTCTAGATGCCTAAATCATTTTATTTTGACCAAAAAAGTTTTCCCTCTCAATAGAGATGAAAGCTCTGATACCCGAACGCAATCAGATCATATACAAAATATACCTGCTGTTAATTCTTTAAAGCAGTGCTTTTGTTAATGGTTATTGCGATATAAATATCAATGAGTGCGAGTACTTAGCAAGATCATAGGTACGTCTGTCTGTACAGAGGGTGGCTAAGTGGCGGGAGGCCACATGTCGCGCTCGTCGCGCTAATCTCCAGGATTTGCCATTCGCTGTCCCTCCTCAACCGTCCCTTTCACCCCCCACACGGAACCATACACCCGTCTCACGCGGCTCATTGAATATTATTGCTCTATAGGGATTTTGAAAATATGGACCCGTTTAGCGAAAGCCGTACATTGTATCCGTCGTGCGGAATTATTCATACGCGACCCGTTGCATTTATCACTTAATGGTATTAGCCATTAGATCGTTTAATCGCTCGATTTAAGATTTAATGGCCCAGCTTAGCATGGAAACTGCTAAAATAGGAACTTATTTCAAAGTTATATATATTATAAAGAGTAAGAAAACGGAACTTCTCTGAAAATAATATAAAAGTAAAGATAGGGATCTGAGATATTGCCCATTGCGTATAGTAAAAACATTTAATAAAATGAAGTCATAATAAATAAGCAATGTGATATAAAGTAAAGCTTGTGTAATCAGAAATTCTTCTTATTATTTTTATATATGAAGCGATGACAAATTGTAGCGATGACTTGATTTCAATGATGGAGGCCTTTGCCCAGCATCGAGACAGTAATATAGGCTAATTACTTTACTTTTTTTTACTTTATGTGTGCGTGAATGCGGTTGAGGCGCGCGTCATTTCAGATTTGACAAGCTCTACTTCATTTTGTAATCTGGGTGCAGATTGTGAGTAGGTAGGTATTATTCATTTGTATTGTTAATAAAAGAATCCTGTTTGTGTCTTTTTTAGTCTATAAAATTTATCAAACAAAGACTCGTTAATACCACACTCACTTCCACGTTCAAAAACACATTACTTTTTTACAGCTTAATTTGCGATTTGACCCTGAGATGAATTGCTATTTGTTATGTAAATTAAAAAAAATCGAATTCTCCTGTCATAGATTTAAATCACATAATTCCCCGATAGACAGGTCTATTGAAGTAGACCAGTCAAAGTCAATGTCTGGATAATGATTGCGCGGGCCTGTCAGCGCGCCATGCGGCACACAACACAATGCACATGGCGACTTCTGCGCAAACCACCTTAACAGTCACAATTGATCATAACTCTGTTGCTATAAAATAAGGTTGATTTTAGCTTGTAACTTAAAGTTGTACACGCATGTGTATAGTGGCATTGTAAGCGCATTGTGGGGACTCCGGCTTGTCATTGCTTCCCTTTATGCTAGGGCTGTGAATTTCTTAAGTACTACAAGTACTACAACTTTTTGTCGACATCTCAACGTCATTTATTAATATTTTAAGCAACAATATTCTTGTTTTAATTCTAAATAATAATGAGAATCGAGCTGCTTCGCGATTCTCTTACAGCTCGGCCACGACCTTGCACCTGTGAGCGGCAGCCAACCGCGGCAATCAGCTAAAACATATTAAACATGAAACGTATAAAACACGGAAATGCTTATTGCTGAGTGCGGTTAACGTATTAGTTGTATGTTTTAACCGTCGACATGCATTACGTCCATTTAACACAATATTACCTATATATCCCACCTCGAGTGTTCAGAATCTGGTGCAAAAGCAAAAGCGTTGACAGCCCTACATGCAACCCCAAAATCGTTCCATTCTTCATCGGACGAGCGAACAGGTTAACTTTTGTTGTTCTATAAAAGCAGTGCATTACAGCCGATTGTTGGCACAAATGTCGGGAATTACAATGCACTTTACTGCCGATTACATTCCGTTCCATTCCGTTGTTTAAATTCATCAGTATGCTTTAAAACGTCAGATGCTTCTTTTAATCCGAGATAAATTAAAAGTTAAGCGCTCATTTTCATTGCTTTAAAAAAGAAACCTAGGTTTCAGGATAATTTGAACATATTCAGCAAAGGTGACAATTACGCAGTTGTTTGCGTAGGATTAACATTTATTTCTTACAAAAACCCTAGTATCCTTATCATGAGTTAACTTCAAGTCCTACCTAAATTGCGGTAGTTAACTACAGCCACTTATAAATAAATAAATAAATATGCGCCAGACTACACACCTCTCGAAGTAGGGATTAATATCCCTGTGTTACGAGTTATCAAGCCACACCAAGACCCGAGTCAATTCATAAAAGATCGTTTTCTGTATTGACCCGACCGGGAATCGAACCCGGGATACTACGGAAATCGAGGCTAGAAACCGTGCTACAGCGCACTACGCCAATCGTGTCGTCAGCACAATCTGTCGTCGCACTTATATCACAAAAGCTTGATAACAGACGCTAGCGACTTACCTTGGCGTAAACTAATGGTATTGGTTGCCAGTGATCACTGCTGGGAAATTTAGTAGCATATAGTAATAGTAGTATACATATTATATGTTGCGTAAAGCTTTTCGCCACAGGTAAAACCTAACTCAAACCTATCTTAAACCCATCCATTTATGCACACTCGTGCAGGTAAATCTTCTCCCTTGCCTCTCAATATGAAGTCGTCTGGCTATATTGACTTTTCACATCAACAAAGAAAATGTAAAAATGTTTCTTCAGTGAGCGGTAAGTCAATAAGGGAGTTTGAGGCATTGCCCTCGAGGTGCGCGCGGGGCGGGCGGTGCGGGGTCATGCCTGGGGACGTGGGTACTCTTCTTGATTACAGACCCCCCCCCCTTCCCTTCACGCTCCCCTGCCACCCCCACTGCAGTACACATAAGCCTACAATGACGGCATAACTTTTGTTAATGCTGTTGTCAAAAAGTTTACACCGAATTCAGCCAAAGCTATTGCCAAGTATTTTAAATAAATGGCGTGAACAGTGGCACTGTTGATCTCTTTATCCTATATGTACCTACACGTAACAGTACAAAACATTCTTCATGAATTGGTAATTTAATTAAAATCCACGTGATTTCATTCTTGTCTGTGGTTACAATGTTGCTTAAACATTTAAGTATTTCAAAGAAAATACCACAGTGTCGCACATGAACAAATACATATTGCTGATAAATGATCAAGATTATGACAATAGTTATGTACATAAACGCTTACGTTATAGTAAACTTCCATACCAATAACCATTTATGTAATAATAATAATACAAAATCATAACGCGGTACATGTGCGGTACTCAGACTTTTGTAATTACTAGGTACCTAGCTTTAGCTTTTTTATTTGTTCCGTTTAATAATGTACAAGTACAAACAAGTGACTTCTAGACATAATTGCTGATGGCAGTCTCAAAACGGTCACGTTTATCTAACTATTGTACAATTAGTTTCGCGGGATTTCCCGGCATAAAACCCTAGTTTGTGATCATCACCCAACATTTAAATAGGCTTGGTGATAAAGCCAATACCTATCAATGAAAGCAATATGATTCGATCTTAACAATCTAGGCATTTGCCGCAGTAGGACAGTATATCTGTCTGGGATAATAGGAAGAGCCGGAATTTTGAGAAAATCCTTGGAAGCTCGCGATACACCGGATTAGGAATCTGTCATTTTTAATTTTGCTATTATCCTGGTAATTTTCAGGCAGATCGCAAAAATATGGTCCGTCCAAGGACGACCGGCATCTTGAGCACTGATTGGCTTAGCGACTGGCTGACATCTTTTTTCTGATTAGTCCAAATTAGTCCCTTTATAAGGGTCTACCTACAGACATAGAAAAGTAAGGAAGTGTAAAAAATATTCATTCGAATGAAATATTTTAATGTTTTAACAAATAATCATAAAATTGTGATTTCGTATAGTAAGTAACTTTTATATTTTTTGTTATTTCTTCTTTGTTAAAAAGTAAAGCCTAATTTCATCCATGGTATTAAGCTCACGTCAACATACATATCAACCAACAGTACAAAATGAAGGTCAATCGACGAAAGATTTTCAGCGCGATCTCCAGAGATCCCGACCAGTCGCGCCAACGCAGGTGGCCGGGTGAAGGCCCGCCGTGATTCCTCATCAAAGATGCAGCGAGCCCGCCCGCCCTAAGGGCTCGTAAAAATACATATTCTATCAGACGACCTGCTTTTAATACTGCGCGTAATGAGCAACGGAGGTCGGCTAATTCGCATCTTAACGTGCTATTCAGGTGGATTGTCGACCCTTATTAAATGCGCAGACAATCTTGGTACACTTTACATTATTTTGTTGGTAATTAAGATGTTTTTTGTTTACTGCTTGTTGGAAGAAACCTGAAAGTCTGAGTAAAAATGAATTTACGACATATTGAAGAAGTTTAAACACTAAACATCATGAGCAGCCCGTGAGATATTTATGAAATGTTCACATTATTTTACACAATCACATAAAATATTTGCTTAAGAAAAATTAACACAATATCCCGACTGACTTAATTGAGTGTTTGTTGGACATACGGGTGTACATCAAACATGTTCGGCACGCTATGTAAAACCGGTTGTATTGTGACACACGACGGGTTAATTTTCGCGTTAATAATCACACTACTTAAAGTCTCCAAAATACGTGTAAGATACGAGTAAGATGCAAAACTAACCAAATTTTAGAAAACTTAATTGTGACGCGACGAATGAGAGTGGGTTTGACCGATATGATAAAATGAGAAATACTGCTTACGCTACAAGAAATGGTTTTGAACAAGAAGCATGCATGTTCAGTGAAAGTGTTCTGAAAATATGGCATGTGTCTAAAAAAATTACTAATGTCGATAGTAAAACAATGTTAATAAGTTCTTTTCACAATTATTCTGGGTAAAATACTGAATACGATTCGTCATATCATATATTTTTATTTTCTTTCTAATTATCTCTTCATTATTCATAGGAATAGAAAAGACACAAATAAGATTTCATTATATTAAGCAATAACAAACAACAATGCAACTTCATCAAACTATAAATTCCTATAACAGGCCATACGTTTAACGAAGCTTCAAAACTCTGATTGCTCGCTGCAAAGTTTGGCCCACAATCAATTTGTGCACGGTATTAATAAGTCAAAAACGCAGGATGCTACCCGCGTGCGGTAATTACACCACTCCCTAGCTCCCCCAAAGACCCCATACGATGTTTTGATACCAATTTATGGGAAAATACTTCAGCTGATACGATCGCGCATACTAAAGTAATTAATGTTAATATCTGCACCGTGTATAATATTAAATAGTCATCACGGAATACAGGCCATAACAACGTTACGTAAGTGTCAATTGTTGTAAAAAGTGAAGGTACTTCGTAGGATCAAGATCAAGGTTACATCGTGAGTCATGAATCACTTGATTGTTGATCATGATTGTTTAGTGCAGGTTAGCTGCAATATTGTGAATAAATAATGGAATTAAATATTAAAATTTAAATACGGTAATCCAGGAAGTCTGATTTAAGTCTGAAATAAGATTTGTAAAGCGAGTTTTAAGGAAAAATATAAGTTGTGTAAAATAAAAAATAGAACAATCGAACTAACTGTCGTAAATTATGTTTATTTTATAAATAACCCTTACACTTGACATTTTTACTTTTACAAAAGTGATGAAGCTCGAAATATCCGATACTTAAATCTAAATGTTATCCTTAGCTCGCCATGGTAGCAACTGGGCTGTCGACGCGGTCTCTCTGATTGATTAAAACGCTAACAAAGGGATAAAACTGATCACGAGGGCTTTCTGCCAGAAGCCTTTTATGCCGTGTAATCAAAGAATCCCTTTGCAAATCACCCACCAAATTATGACTTCCAATGCGAATCTTTTGTCTGCGAGTATGATTTTAGCTATGAATGAACATTTTGCGCTAAACGAAATTCTTATAATTTAAAAAGGGCTTGTTAATGGTATAGTTAGAACAAGAATTAATGTTGATAATGATAAATCAAATAAAGGGCCTTTGAAAATTTGTTTTACTTACGGTGTTATTTATTTATATATGTCATAGGTAATCTTGTCAACGAGGCCACAATAAAAGTATTTGTTTCATTTCTTTCTTCATTTAACTAACTGAAAACATGATTTTTTTCAACAATTGTTTCACTAGAATAATGATTGATTTGTGTTTACTTTCCCAATTATAACATTTTTATCATTATGGATCAACTGAATTGATTCGTGACTATAGATATTTACATTTATTATTTTAATTGTATAGTATATTTTTAAGAATGCTCTCCGTCAAAAATGTATTCCTAATGAAGTTAAAGGTGATGTGACGACACTATATTTCGATAAACATTTAATATTGAACGTGAAGATATACTTCATTTCAAGATTCGTTTTATTTTAAAAATAATTTAACAATTATCCAACCCAGTTATTTAATAAAATTGGTTCTTGCAATTTGCCCAGGAGTGGGAAAACACAGCCTAAGTTAAAAAAAAAAAGTGATTTACTTTCTGTTTGTCTACCACGAGTTGCCACTATAAATTGTCATGTTAAATCCCAATACATTTTTTACGCGAACGATAACATAAATTTAAAGTGGCAACTCGTGGTAGACGTACTGGTGACATTGACATAACTTTTTGATTTGTGACCACATTTTTGTGGAATCATCTCAAGAAGTGAATTATATTCACTGACAACTTATTATAGATTATCGAGCTTATCATTATTATCATTATTATCCCTTATTATCACCTAGTTTTTAGCTTATGACCGAAAATAAAACTAATCGTGGGCTCACCGAATTGTGCTCCCCGTTCTATCAAAAAGCGCAACCCGTACTCCCTGGGGCTATCTCAAATCATACAGAAGTCCATCGTTATATCAGGTGGGCAAAGGTAAGTCGTGCTGGGGCAGAGGCCGAGGGGCGACGCCAGATGTCGTCCCCCGCTGGGCGCGTGATGAGGCCGGCAACTGTGACGGGCCATAAAATTTGTTACCCCTATTAAGTAGATACTGCTAGTAGCTACAGGAAAGCGGATTTGTCTCACATTTATGTATTAGTAAATTATTTTAAATGTTTTCAATTCTTAATTAGTAAATAAATATCTTACACTAGATCATTATCAGGTACATTTACGGAGATCGGTATTTATGGGTTTTGAAGATCTTTGTAAATTTTACATAACTCGGAGTATCGCGTTTACCCCAATTTTGCTAACATATTTTCATATTCCTTCTCAATGTGATGCTGAGTTGGATAAATTCCTGAAGCTAATCTATACAAATATTATAAAGAGGAAAGATTTGATTGTTTGTTTGTTTGTAAGTATTGAATAGGCTCCGGAACTATTTGACCTGATAATGTAGCTTCATATTGGTGAAAAATTATTTCACCAATATGAAGCTACATTATCAGGGAGTGGCAAAAGCTTCACTTTTTTATGATTAGACAAAACATTCAGTAAAGCATAATAGTATTTGTAATTCAAGTCGGAGAAACGCTGCGAAATGTGCTGCTTTACCGACGCCGCGACCTGCAATTACTTTTGACAGAACAAAGTCTGTCGAGGCAGCTATAATTAAATAAATAGATATGCGCCAGACACACACCACTTGTCATGGTCTCGAAGTAAGGATAAATCCTTGTGTTACGAGGTACCAGATCAGAAGTTAAGCCAGGGCGTCTTCCAGTACACCCAGACCCGAGTCAATTAAGAAAAGATCTTTTCCTAAATTGACCCAATTGCGAATCGAATCCGGGACACCACGGAAGTCGAGGCGAAAAAGCGTGCTAATCTCGTGTCGTCAAAAACAATTTTGAATAAGGACGACACTTTTACAAAATGAATTAAATGAATTACAGGTAAACTTTATAAAAGTGTAACTCAACCTGGGGCGCTACGGGGACCGGAAGGAGGCGATCACAGCGCACGCGCTGCCACGTGACCACTTCCGGGACTAATGCGATAACATAATAGGAGACATCTCCGCAACAACCACCGTTTATTCCAACACTTACAACACTTTGTGGTAATATTTCCCACACTGGACAATTGACGTTTAGAAAGAGGGTGTGATTCTAAATCATCGTCATGTTTAAACAAATTGATAGTCACATTCATGAAAAAATCCAATTATAGTCCACCACCATTGCACCATTTTGTCTGCCGTCAATGCACTAGAATTATCTACTTGCTACATAAAGACTCTTGAAACCTCCCAGTTTTTAAAATCAGAAAATAATATACATTTTATTGGTAGAGCCGAAGTAGAGTTGCGAAGTCAATTTGCTTATCAAGACCGGGCACTTCGAGGACGTGGGTCAATGAGACTGGCATGTGATTGTGTAACTGTTAAATCGATCACAAATCACATAACTACAATCAAATCTATAAGTAATCGATGCTGGTAATTTTTGTGAGTATACTAGTACTTTCTGAAACTATCCTAACTTGTGAACAAAACGCAGAACATACATAAAGTTACTGCCGTTTGTAAAATACCACTTTCTATTAACGTTATCGATCAGTGCCTCTCAATTCCCAAAAGCGTCCAAAAGTGCTCCGAATTTCCTTTTAACAAGTACTCAATTAGAATTTAAACCAGGCTCGGATCAAAACCTAGAATGATCAGCAGAAGGACGCTGCTGCATGCATTCGTCTACCACGAGTTGCCACTTTAAATTTACATTATAGGTCGCGTAAAAAAAATGTATTGGAATGACAATATAAATTAATAATTGATATCCCTATACGCGAACGATAATTTAAATTTAAAGTGGCAACTCGTGGTAGACGTACAGGTAGCGTATGTATCTTGCTCTCTGACTTCCTAAAGACATTACATCAATTATCATCGTCATTCGCGGCCATAAGACGTCCACTGATAAACATAAATGTGCTTCAAATATTTCCTAGAAGGCCGGTCGTAAGATCCTACTACCGTGCTTCCTCCTCGCGGCAGGGCGTCAAATGCGGCAGACTTCAGAACTTTTGCGCCCCAAACTCATTAGTTCTCTTCACTATTCGCTGATATTAATTGTGTGTATCATTTTTTTAAATAAATTACCATTCTAAAAAAATACACTAAAATAATGTAAATCAATGCTTCTATGTTATCTACTCCTAACTCGTTTAATAATAAGTCGGGAAAACCACTTATCGCTACAGCCCTCGGCGCCTTCTCACGTTGAAACCATTTAATTTGGCAGTAACTATTCGCTAATACGCCCTTAGATTGTTCTTTATAACAATACCAGAACAATATTGTTTAACGTAACACAGTTGAGCGAAATAACAACCAGCCGCGTAGCGTCGCCGGCGCACCCTAACTGCGTAATCATAGGCTTTCAAATAATAAAGGGCGATATAGGAGTTATAGGACTGCTATTAAAAGTGCTTGTTACTTAAGTAATTCGTGTATGCGTGGCACACGTTGCTTAAATGTGATGGGTCTGCTTTTGAATAGTCAACCACAGTGAGAGCGTAACCTTCGTCATATAGAGTTCTTAGGTAATCTTCTCCAACCTCCTTCACTGACTTTCAATGATGAGAACGGTCTTAATACTAGGTATACATTTCTAGTTTGGCCTATTAGTACCTACTTAGGTCTCTATGCAGGAAGTTAATTAGGACTGCGAAAATACTATCGTAGATAAACTTAATAAGCGGGTACATACTCAACTATTTTTTTATTTTATTTTTACATATTTATCACTAACTAATGGAGCTTTGCATTTGTAATTACCATCATATTTCTACTTATAGAAAACCAATGAAATCAATTCAAAATGCGTTTAATTTATAGCTTTAACATATAAAAAAACAAGTATTTTGTAAGAAAAACATTTTGTGCCTTTCTCTGCAAACAATAATTTAATGCGTAGGTATACACTGTACATATTTAACGAAACTGCTGTCCCAAGAAAAAAGTGCCTACATAAATGCGACAGGTATCGTTTGGTACGTAATACGCATTAGTACAATTTACTAAGTGCGCGTTATTCTTGTCTCGCCTCCGATCGAAAAAAGCTCATCGGCACCCTGGCACTTGTAAAGAGCACTTAACTTGATTACATGACGCCGATGTGTGTCCATAGAAAAGTAAGTCACCACTAACGTGACGGCCGTTTAGAATGCATCCATAGAATTCAAACGGAATAGAAGCAGTTTGTTTGAGTTGCTGCCTCAATTTTCTTTTCCGCAATAATGTGGCTGGTCAATGGAATAGATCACATTACCTAATAAACAATATTATATTACAGTGCAAAGTAGTAATAGTTAGTCACACAGATCTACAGTATCTACTCGTACGAACAGACTCACAGAGTTACACGAGCGCCCGCTTGGCGGCCTTTGACTTCTTATATTGATCACACCTTATTAATTATCAATTTATCAACATTAATCAACGATCAGTATCACTGATAATGCAGGAGTTGCATCATTCAGGGAAATCACTATAGTCAAGATAGCTTAATGAAGTAAAAATTAATCTTACCATAATCCCACATAAGTTAGAGTCTGACTGGCTGTAGGTGAAGTATTGTGATTATTATTACTAAAGAAAGCCTAAGTTGATATTATATTAGGACGAAAATATTTTTATATCACGAGGTAACTATTATGAATAGAGTTCTTCTAAGAGTTCTAAGTCTGTGTTCAAGCTAATAAGCACGCTCTTTATGTAGATCTTGGATTAAGAACACAAGCGCTCTTTCTTCGGCATAGCTGCTGATTTTGCGGGCAGCATCTATGCCGCGATGCATATTTTAGTGAAAAAAATTAAGTAATTCATCACTAAAATCTTCGCCATAGTTAAGGTTATGGTTATGACTGAATCACGATGCTTGCCAATGCTGAAATAAGTTAAGTCCTACTACTTGTAAGTACTTATTTTTTCTCCAGTGTAATTCGCTATTTGTCTGTTTCTCCAAAAGTGGTTTGATGTTCGTCAAAAGATGTTAATAATGCCCCTCAAGAAAAGATTTTCTAAAAAAATGTGTAGTTTAGGAGAAAATTACAGTTTATTCGGCGTGGCTTGAATTTCCCGCGAAAACGCTAGGTCACGTGACTTTTACGTCACTACGTAAAAAAACGTCGTGTCCACAAGTAGTAAAATATTACCTTTATTGAATTTAATAATAAATTTAAAAAATGATGTTTTACTATATAGTCTTGTGCAAATTTTAGTTTATTGCTTTTTATAATTTTCAATATTTAAACTTGTGAAACAAAGAGAATGCAATAGTAAATGCCTGTAAGCTCGGGTAAATCTCGTAAACCAAACAAAATCATCGAAGTCGCGACGTATGTCAGAGTTCTGACGTCACGGCCGGGCCGTCCGTGTTTCATGTCAATGCCCGCGCATTAAAAAATGGAAATTTGTTTTGTAAAATTAATATATTATGAACGTTTTCTACATCAAAATATAGCCAACATAGTTATTGTTCACCTATGAGCTACACTATGCAACACTTTTCATGTTCTATTTTTATTACAGTCAAATGGCGAATTGTTATTCTTTATGCACAATTTTATTTCTTTTTACGACTGGTAATAACATAACACATACCATCACGACTTTATCCCAAACGAGGTAGTCAGAGGCAAGTGACTGTATCGTTATGGTGAACGAAACACTCAGAAGCCCACTTTTCACCAATGGTACCTATTAGAACCCAACTTAATAGATGGCGAGGCTTCCGCCGTTATCCGGGTTGACTGGTAATAGTTATGTTTTTTCTGTATATATACAGCTTAATTTTTTCACATAAAAAAAGAGCGGAATGCACGACTCCATTGAGAATGTTGGATACATCGCCTGTGGCCATCCTTCCAGTTTAAGGTAGGGACTCGCCGCGTGTCACGGGCCTTCGGGGCTTCAATGTTCTAAGCCCTATGCGACACGTGTCGAGCACCGGTTACTGTTGTTGCGTGCGAGCTAAGTGCGAGATGAGTATCACTAGTTGATTGCGCCTCAGAACTTTAATTGAATTGCCTTCTAGTGAAAACGTCATGACAGGTACACCTTCTAATTGAAATATTAATTAGATTATATCAAGTTTATGTTAATCAAGTGTCTTTCATAGTTATTCCTACAAATACTGTTTATTTTTTCTTATTCTGTAGTACAGAGGCGTTCATATCAATATTTACATAGGGGCACCTTATGCTGCTGAAAAAAGACCCATTTTGCAATGGTTGTAAAGGTTGATGTGAACGCCTATGTACCAGTACCACTAGTCGAACGATCTTAAGTTTTTTTTTAAAGTATCTTTAGAATCAAATGACCAGGAGTCAAATCTAAAATAAAGTCGGCAAAAGTAGGTGAGAGAAGGACTTACAAATATTATAAATGAGCTTTATCGCCATCATCTACAAACAAGATTAGGAGAAACTGTGTGTATTAGGTAATTATATCTGCCGTGGTCTTTTGCATGGAGGAACCAACGATAAGTAATGAACCCCTCTCATAAACAGTTAGTACAACTTACCTTCCAGCGCCTTGTTTCTCGCCAACAGCGCAAGCAAGACATCCGGCGGCGGCGGGTCCAGCGCGTGCATGCCGTCGAGCGGCGAGCCCATCGGCACCTCGCGCGCCTCGCACTCCTCGAAGCCGGCTTCCATCAATCCACGACCAGCACTAAACACCCAACACAGACGCGCTCTAACATCCCGGTCCGCAAACACAAACACCGCCGGAGCACCTGTCCATCGCTGCAGAAACGCGGAGTGCGGCGTCGCGGCGCGGCCACGTGGCGGCGCCGCCCACGCCCGCCCTCGCCACCGCTCCTCGCGCCGCCCTCCTACCTCCCATTGAGAAGTCATTTTTCACCCCCTGAATCTGATAAACCCTCGGGCCGGGAGCGCGCGGGGCTCCCCCGCCCCGAACTAATTTGCCGGAGTCGTACGACACACCCCCGGTGCTTACATCCATCTACAATATTACTCCAGCACGTTATCCCGTTCGCAGGGGCACTTCGTTTCTACTCATCTGGTATCGCTGCGAAGAAAGGGAATTCTGAAATTAAAGTCGCTTTCATGCTTTCTTTCTTCGAGGATTTTGTTAATGATTTTCGTTTTCTATTATTCCGAAAGATGTTGGTAATATTATGATGTTGTGTTTACCTACATTCTTTAATGATACTTTCTCCATTTATTTGAAAGATAGGAATGTAAAAATGGAATTAATGAAACCAACAATTTTATTCGACTGTAAACAGGTTGGCATGACCTGCTATTTTTGCTGCCTTTTAATTTTTTAGAGTAAAAACAAAAATGTAAAGCATTTCCCTGTAATGTAACGTTACAGAGTCAAACATTACATCAGTGAGAAAGGAGAACTGCGCATTACAGTGCGCAAACTGTAATGTTACAAATTCGAGGATTTCACCAGTGAGGGAACAGAACTGCGCATTACAGTGCGCAACTTGATGTTACAATGTGTAATATTTTGATACAACTTCCCTGAAGTTTTGTAATGTAATGTAATGCGCAAAATCGAATCTGAAATTTACATTAAAAGCGAATGTTCGTCATGTCAGGGAGGCAGTCCTGTAATGTAATGCTCAATAATGAATCTGAAACGTTGCATTAGAGGAAAATGCTCTAGGTGAGGTACTACCTTTAGGTTGCATTGATAGGTTCCCTGTTTAAAATAGCATCAAATGATCTTACACTTTATCAAAGCTATTCAAAAAGTTTGTATTTGGCCATAACTTTCGCTACTCTTTTTATTAATATAAAAAAACAAAATGTCATTACAAATTTGACAAACAATTTATGAGATTTATTTCGAATTTACATAAATTTGTAATTTTCCCTTTGTTTTTCTTAATTTTTATTTAAAGAATCATGTCTTGTCATCAAAGTATGTTTTTCCGGCCTAAGATTCAAGAATGTGACCGGCATAATCCTGACAATGTTTTTAAAAGATTTCAAATGATCGAATTTCCTACATCCTTTGTGGGACTCTCTACAACCAAGGCACTAGATGTAGAAGTTGATCTCACTGTTTCTGCTTACCTAAAAACAATGCACGACAATCGTCTTCTGGTATGGAAGCATTAATAACACTAAATCAGTTTATTTTAGATTTCCATTTAGTCTTTCTCATTGTCTGCTTGTCAACATGCCGCTAGGTTTTATAAGAACGTGGTGAAGTAGAAATAAATATACAATACTGAAAACACATTTTGTTATTATCCATTCTTTAAAATTGTTTCCATGTTTCAACGAGAACGAGAAACAAGTAAAAGTTACGAGTTTGATCCAGTGGTATGGATGTGTATGTGACAACCGAAAAAAGTTGTTTTTGATATTTTTTTAATTTAAATATTATATTAGATTTACGGTCGCTAGATCCCTCATTGTAAGCGGCTCGGCCTCATTTTAAAATGATCACATTAGAAAATCTTACGCTCATTTCATTTTACTTTATCTTTACTTCTATTTTTATTTGCTAATATTATCAGCCAACATGTGGTAGTAAGGAATTAATATAATTGTACTTCTGTTCAGAAATTTGACGATGCACGTGAAGTATCTGCCTCTCATCGAGCATTCATGATGGCACCAGTGGATAAACACACTGTATCATTAACTTTTAACCCGAAGAGTGAATGTATTTCCAAAGTTAAATATAACAAACAGTTTGACAACAGGTTTGTTTTTGACTTGCGCCTTATACAAGTGGATGGGACTCGATGCTGCAACAATGAATTTCACTCTGAAGTGGGACGATACTATGTTTGTGGCGAGTTCGAGTATTGTAATATTACACATTTTCCGACAATAGTTAACTTTGGTGATGTTGTTATGAACACCAAAGTCACTAAATATATCAGAATCAGAAATGAATCTAATAAAATTGCTGCAAAAATTAATTATATTAGAGTGACTGGTTTTGAAATCAGACCTCAAAAATTTACCATACCTCCAAATTCTTCAAAGCGTTTATCTCTAACAATTAAACCAACATGTTTAAAAATTGGTAATGAAATTACTTTTCGAATAAGGAATCCACATGATTTATTTGACGAAATATCGGGTGAAGATGAAAACTTTTTAACTTATGCCATCACGTTAGAAGCTAATGTGATTTACCACAAAAGTCCAAAAGAGATAATTATGGAATCTATGCACACGCTTTGTGAGAAACTTCCTAAGTATACGTATTTGAACGAAGAACTTACTACACACCTGAAAAGAAAAGAAATCGCATGTAAATATTTAGAAATTTCTAAAGCATTACACATGAAGAAACCTACAGTCGAAAAATATAGCACTGGTAAAACAAAATGTGTTCTTGATAATTACACAGATGTAACAAAAGGCGATCCTAACTTCTGTAAAGTCAAACCAGAAAATATAAGTACTTATGAACTTTTTGATATTATATTTTCGCCTTTTTCAGTTGATTTTGGTAGAGTCGGCTTATCAACTTATGGGGAAGCCGACTTAACTATAAAAAATAACAGTAAATATGATACTATAATTGATTTATTTCATGATAATTGCGTATTGTATACTGATCAAAAGGAAACGAATTTAACATTGAAACTCAAAGCATTTGCTGAGATTAAAGTGACAATATTTTGTTGGGGTTTTGTAGAAGGAAACTATGAAGGAACCTTTGAATATTCAATTGATAAAAAATACCATCGAAAACACCCATATAGCCTTCAAGTTGGTAATCCGACTTTAATGGTATTGGAAAAAAGTTTAAAATTTGGCATGGTAACAACTGAAAGCTTTGTAACGTCTGTTCCAGTTAGAATATTTAATCATTTTAACGTAAGTGTTGATTACCGCTGGGAAGAATTGCACCAAGACACACCATTCGAAATTATACCTTCTTCAGGCTCAATACCACGACATACTTGCAAAATTTGTGACGTTCTATATATTTGTAAGGCTACAAAAACAAAAACTCATGAAGTTGATTTAATAGTTGCTGGTAAACTGCAAAAAAATATTCCTTTAGAATTAAACGTAATAACACGCAAACTTTCAATAAAGTTCTTACAGCTAGCAGTCATATTCAAGGACATCGCTTTAAATATAGAGACTATCGAAAGAGTAAAATTAGAAAATTCTTCTAGAGAAATAGCTTTATTTCATGTAGTAGAACCGCTTATACCTGGCTTGCGAATAGAACCCATGAGTGGAACGATTAGACCAAAGATGGTAATAACTTTCGAGATTATAGTTAAAATCTCGTGCATTTTAGAATTTTCGTTTGACATTTATGTAAAAATCAATAATAAAGAAAATGTGGTATTACCTGTTAGTGGCAATGTCGTGGAACCAAAGTTAATAATTCATCCTAAACATATTTATATGTCACGAGTTCCATGTGATATGATAACATATGTTCCAGTAACATTCCAGAATATTAGCTCTTTGAAGACTATTATCGAAGTTCTGGACACTGGTGATGACAATATATTTAACGTTTATATTGCACAAGGAAACGAAAAACTAAGAATATTCAAATTTGATGTGGAAGGTGGACAATCTAAAACAGTTTTCATTAAAGTTTATGATATATTCCGCAGAGAATATGAAATGTACATACCATTTAAAATTAATGGTTTATTAGGTCCACCCAATTTTAATAGTTGGTCAACGGAGCTTCAACACTACATTGGAGAATACGAACAGTTCGTACAACCATTAAGTTAATTATTACCTAAAACTCTTAACTTACTTATTTATTACTAATATGTTTAACCTATTTACAGGAGCTATGAAAATAATCCCAGGGTCAAATTAAAGACAATTAATAAGGATATAGCATATTGTCGCATGACTGGAGTGATCACAGTACCTTGGATAAAATTTTCCGTAGATAAATTCGAAATAGACTACGTGCCACACAGTTCTAATACATTGGAATTTACCATGACTAATGTTTCGAAGTATTATTTGTATATAACAATATTAACTGCAAAATTAGCACCAAGTTTCACCCTAGACTTGCGAACTGAAGAAAATCAATCTATTATAAATGAAACTCATATTAAATTTGAGTTAGACCGTCAAAGAGAATCTGCATTTTCCTTAAAATTTCATCCGAAAGGTCATGGGAAGTTTGTTTGTACAGCTCTTTTGTATTTAGACAAGCATACGTCTATTCCATATTTTAATCTTACATTTGTTGGTAAACGACAAACACCCATACTTTCACCGAGTACATACAGGATAGTATTCCCACCTTGTCAAGTGGGGGAAAAAATATCTCGCATAATCACATTAAAGTTAGAAGATCAATCTGACAAAGACTCGTTTTCTTGTATGTCACGAGAAGAACCAAATTTGAATGTGCAATTTCTCGCTTGTGAGATTGTTCAGGAAGGAGAAGAATTGTTCACGGTAATTACAGTACAAATAGAAGTATGCTGTCAGATAACCTATGCTAGAAATGTGACTCTCACTTTTAATCACGAATGTGGATCGGGCTGCGATGTAGAGGTGTCATTTTGTTTTACTTACTGCCCTCTCACATTACATTCAACATACTTTGTGACGATGAGTGAAAATCCGTACCCCTTTTTTCCAATAAGTACTCAAAGTAACTTACATGACTATTTGGAAACCTGTTCTAAATTTCTTGAAAAATGGATGTTTCAACAAGGATTTCGCCGGGACCTCTACCCAGTCATACCAGACACGTTTCATGCTATATCTTCGACGCTGTCGTCTCAATCCGGTGGAACAAAATCTAAGGGTATTAATGTTTCTTACCTTAATTTTGTGAGAAGAATTGCAGGACCACTAATGAAACATATACGCAAAATAACGTTAGTGGATTTTAATTTACTAAAATAAAAAATGCATTATTTATTTGCTGTTCAGCAATTCATCACTTTATCTCCTTCCAGTGAGCACGGTGTGGACGAATCATTCAAAACTACAAAAGAAATTCATGATACATATAGAGAAATTATTCATTTAATAAAATCCCGTGGTGCAGATTTATGGGTGCTGCAAGCAAAGTTTTTATTGAGTTATGATCAATTTGTTATTTACTCAGAAAACGTTACACCAAAGTGCAATGCTGACATCATATTAACAAAGGAGCTTTTGGCTGACGTTGGCCTGTTCGACAGGCTTAATAAGCAAAGTTGGATTGACTTTATACTACAGAGTTACAAAGTATTTTTAATGGACAGTTGCTTTTTTGATTGTGTTTGTGTCAGTTCACAACCGAGAGATATTATAAAAGTTATTGTTGACTGGTATAATGAACAAATAGCTATCCAACATAGTAAGTTGCGTGGAAAAGACAAACCTGTTAAAATTATAAAAAATATTACAACAGACTTGTCAGACGGTATTGCAATAGCATCAGCCATTATAAATTACTGCTCATTTATGGCTGAACATTTTTCATTCTTTTGCGAAGTAGATTATCATAATGCTAAAGGAGATATTATTAATAATGCTTGTTTGATTATCGAAGCTATGAATCTGTTAAGACTTTATTTCCCACTTCACAGTCAAGACTTTCTGGAACCAAACTTCATCCAAATGTTATTTCTATCTGTTCATTTGTATGTAACGCTGCCTATGTTCAAACCAAAAGACATCATCAAGTTTAACCCACCTCTATTACGAAGCTCCACAAGACTAGTAGCAATCTCTCCAGCTAGCCAAGAATCGTTGATTTTTACTTACATGGTTCTTAACAATTCAAGAAATAATTTCATTGTTGAAAAAGCTCAATCTACAGATAACGGAAAGAAAATGTTTTTGAATGTTAAGTTTATTGCAAATTTCACCGATGAAGAAATGTGTATCTTGCTTGTTCATGGTTATAACAAAACTAGAATATTTGACACGTACATGATCTTTTTACTTCATGGTCATATTGGGTTACTAAATCCGGTCAGAAAATGTAAAGTAACTGGTCCATTGTATAGACCTAATAAAGTGGATGTGTTGGTATCTTCACCATTTACAGTGGCTTCAACATACCGCGTGTATTTGACTGATAATGAACCAATAATTCCTGTAAAATTCGAAGAACAACAAGAACGTAAGCCTATGTTTTACTTGAGACGGCTTAATCAAGTAGATAAAGAAATAACTTTGAGCGGTTTACCAAAGGAAAGTGGACAGGAAGTTCAAGAACATAAGCTATATTTGCAGTTGATTTGTCTTAGTACACAAATAGGGAATACTTGGGTTTGGTTTAGGGCTGAGGTTGGTGAATTCTTCATCAAGGTTACCACGCAACCGCGTTGGGACTTGGCCATCGACACATTGCAAGCGCGCGTTCGCACTTGGCCGATGGACCCATGCAGTTGTGGAGAAGCCTGTGAGTGCTACAGAACCACTGTTTTGGTGATACCACATCGAAATGAATTGATGCTTAAATCGCTGCGCTATGCTTTGCTTGAGCACGCTTCTGATGTAATGATGCAAGTTTATGACAGACTGATAGGTATGCGGCAGCTTTCTTCGGAGTACAATCTTAGTATTATTTGATAAGTTCCTTTATAACAACGTTTTCAATTGTTTTAGAAACCCCTACTGGCAAAATAATTCTCGGAATGCTATTGGCAGAAGGTGGGACGAACATGTCAGATGTGCAGCACATCTTACGCACGGAGACGACGTACCGCATCACCTCACGTGCGCTTCTGCCGCGGATGGATCGCGCCCGGCTGGCTCAGCACACAGGCGCCATGCTGCTTTTGCCCGTCACCATACCGGCTCAAGACAGATCTGAAAAATACTCAGTCACATTCACGTCGGAGTGCGGCATGGACATAAGGACCTACAGGATTTTATTCATAGAGACTGGTGATGGTTAATAAAAATATGCAAATACTAACATACTCACTTTCATATTTATGAATTTTACTCTATTTTAACTAAATTCACTGGACAAACAAATTTCAGTTTTGCAAATTATTTTAAAAACAGCGTTTTTTGTTTTGATTTAAATGTTTTTTTTTAAATATTTTACCTTTCTGATCATATCTACAATTCATATATTTAATCGCTCCATGCCATTTCATAGAAATAAAATCACAACTGGCTTAAACTACAAATTTAGTTAAATCCATTATATCTACGTTAAATAGTGACATTTATTTTCTGTAACGACAATGAAAATGGTTTGTGACCAAGTTGCTGTAGCTTGTAATTTTTATAACTGCAACCGTTAATTGTATGCATGAGGATAATACAAGTTGATGTTAGCAAAAAAGATGTAGGAAACGCATTAACTGAAGACTTCTAAGGATCTGGTAATTTCGTTGTGACACGAAATGATTGCTCGGCTGAGAGTATAGGAATCCCCAAAGGTGTTTTTCATTTTATTTCGTCTGTGAGGAGCATCCCCCTATTAAATTTAAAAAAAAACAAATAGTGCGTAGTAGTGCTGTGTAGTGCGACATGATCTGGATTCCTAATTTACAGTAAAGACGATATTTTGGTAATATTACATCATACATGTAAGAATGAACAAATGCTGTGTACCTACATAATGATATTTATTTAATGCAAGTACAAAATTAAATAATAGCTACAAAAGTAAATATCTCGTACAGATAGTGTTAATCTTTTAAAAAGTTGTTTAAGTTAATTTATTCCACCAGAAACGCAGTTTCGATATTTAGCTAGATTACTGTTTTTAAATGTCACTTATCCGTTTAGCTTCGTATATTTATTCAATATTGATTGAATGTTTATTGATTCTAACCCAATTTAAGCGAGCGATTAGTTGACCTTGACAGCTGCCTATTTTTTTATGAAAACCAACATCTAATAGCATCCTGCTTGGGTTGATCTTAATAGTTGTTATCGAAATAATAGCTTGTGGAATATAACACAGAAAACGTTTGTTGAACGACGCTGGAACTAGAGTGTGCCCTTGTCTGAGACAATAAAGGAAATGCGTTGCGTTGTTTAAAAAAATGTTTGAGCTATTTATCATTTTTTTTTTTTTAAATGTACTAATTACTAATGAATTTTAATTGAAATGTCTCCAATTCTATAGTGAGATGTTGGGAACCCTCAAGGTAAAGTAATGGGAAGGACTAAGCTAAGACCAATGTGATGTGGCTTCAAATAATGTGGTTTAACTACGCCATTGCGTAACAGACTCATGATTGGTGAAAATCACACTGTCACTAAGATCTACAGTACATCTACCACGAGTTGCCACTCTAAATTTACGTATCGATCGCGTTAAAAATTGTATTGGGATTTGACATTGTCACGTCATGTCAAATCCCAATACAAAATTTTTCTTCTTCGTAAATTAAAAGTGGCAACTCGTGGTAAAAGTACTGATCATTTATATAGCCCATGGGCTGCTATGTGCTCGGTGCTATACGATCACCCTGTACGACTACCAGGAGTTGCCACTTTAAATTTCCATTATCGTTCGCGTAGAAAAATGTATTGGGACTTGACATTGTCATGTCATATGTCATGCCAATACGATTTTTTATGCGAACGATAACGAAAATTTAAAGTGGCAACTCATACGCACTGTTTCCAGAGCGTCGCGTTTTCCATACGGTCAGATTTTTAAAGCGATTCTGCTATACTTACTTACTTACTTTCGGGAAAAAATTACTGGAAGGATATTTACTATATGACATTGTTAAGAACCAGCTTAATATACGAGGTTAAAAGTTTTAAAAGTTAGGCACACGCAGACAGATACACTGGCTACAGCTGGTAATGAATAAAATTGTATTGAAGCAAAGCAACTTTAAGCTAAAACCTAGGTAACTAGAAAAAACATGTTGTATAAAACAAATTTAATTAAAATAACTAGCTGGAGTTTTATTTTATTGTTATTTATCATTGTCCTGCAATTATAAATGATATATATAAATACATTTTTAATATTAAAACCACAGTAATCATAGTTCTCTTGATTGAAATGATCACATTAATTAATATGTACAATCAGCGGAGCTAATGCCAGAAGTCAACACAACACAGAATTCAGAGAGTTTGCGCCTTGCTAAAAAAAAGGAATGGTTTAAAGGGAATTTAGAAATATGTATAGAACTTACAACAACAGTATATAAAATAGCGCCACCCTGTTAAAGGATTGATTCCAAAAATAAAAATATGGGGCGTAATAGGTCAAAAAAATATATTAACTTAAATTTCCTCAAATCTTACTTTAAGTTAGGTACTTAAATTACCTTTCGGCTGTTCAAACCCAAAGCAACAACATCGTTAACGCTGTCCGAGATACCACATAGGAGGTAGTTTCCGTGAAAAATATGTGATTCGCAATAAGTACAAGATGACAGAAAATAATTATTTATTTATTTATTACCACAGATACAAACATAAACTAACAGCTACTTAAGCCAACACGTTTGAGCATAATGTTATTGAAAAATATATTTTATAAAACTAAGGTAGTGTCGCAATTTTGTCACAAAACACTGCAAGGAATCTGCGAATACGTCGGCATCATGGACTTCCCTGAAAAATCCATTCAGCAAATTAATGGCACGAGCTGTGGGACAGTTGCTAGCATGCTACCCAGAGTGGAGAAAAGCTGACGCCATCGTCGGCCAACACCTCGCATATAGTTTTGAGGGATATAAAGCCCGAATCGACCTGCAACCGCCGGCAAAAAACTTAAGACCAAGCAGTAGGAAGTAATGGATGGCCAGTAATAACTTTCGTCGAAACTTTAAGGAATCAAGGCCAACCATGCCCGCCACAAACATTGATGGGAACAAAAGGGATAGTACCCATATTGCCGCTTATACAAGAAACGCGCGAATTCCTTCTGCACCTTTTCTATTAAGAGTTCGTACTTAGCGGTATTCGGATCCCAGACTGAGCAACTCTAGTGATTGCTCTAGATAACTGCGCACAAAAGCGTTAAAGAGTAAAACTGCAACGCCTGGGTTACGAAACTGGGCAGCGGTAAGCATTATAAAGCCCAAGGTCTTATTGGCATCTGCAAAAATCCAGCTTAGCGTCAAAAGTCACGCCTAAGTCGCGAATTTCACCTACTCTGCTCATTGGCATCCCAGCGATGCAATACGTTGCATTTAAGAGGAACCGCGATCGCGAGAAAGACATTACCTTGCACTTAGAGCAATTGAAATTCATTTCTATTTCAAATCAACACTTCTCAAATAATTCATGGAACAATTTTTTTATAATTGATTTACCTCTGTTAAATTAAGAATCATTTGGTGTGACTGAGGTTTTGCGCTATTTAATAACTGTACTTGAAGTTAAAACATAGAATTGCCCGGCAGGTGCCGACATAATTTTTAAAAGTTATTAACTGCAATCAGGGTGACGAACTAAAAAATGCTCTAATGTAGCAGGAACTTGTGCGAGACTGCTAGGAGATGTGACTTGACCGATTTAACTTATTAGAACTAATGATGTTAGTCACCAAGCCCAAATAGCAGATTGACCGGTAGCGGAAGCAGCGCTGAACTCGTGCGCAGTACCAGGGAGTGCCGCGCGCATCGCATGCGCATCCGCCTTGACAAGCCCACTGAGCCGTGCTGCTAGGTCTAGCCCGGCACCCACAAATCACTCAGGTACTTAAAATCTATGCGTGGTAATATTTCACCTTGTTTACTAATGATGACATACCTGGTCTAGAACAAAATAGCCACATCCCTAAAAGAACTAGTCACCGACGTCAGTTTTCAGGGAATGTAGCACGAATGATGTTGTGGCAAAAACGTGGAAAATGGAACTTATCTGACGGGAAAAGCATGTTCAGTCAAACTTGTTTCTCGTGATACTTCTATAGTAGCGCCATGAATTTCATTCGCAAGGATTACTAGTATTTACATAGGTTTTGGTGGATTGTATTTAAACTTTGTAGTGTGTAATCGATAATCATTTATTTCCTATAGGTATTTAACAAGCAATCACAAATACTATGTTAAGCTGATTTAACATGGCTCTTGAACCGTGACTGTAAGTCTTGCCCTACTACACACTAATTACACTATGGATAGAATAATTAAGTAGGTATTCATTTCCAGATAAACTTAACCTTGAGTAACGCACTTCCCCATTCTATCCTCGAATCCTTAGTTTAAAAAACAAAAACCAATGCACCTTGTTAGGTAAGGTTAAAACAATTAAATATGTATATCGTCGACAAACCGCGAGAAAACAAGTTACAAAAATTACTAAGTGCAGTTTAAAAGGACGGTTGAATTAAATCGCCGCATGAACCAAACCGCGCTAATATTTTTTGTTTTTACTATTGTGTTTTATTTTAAATCTTTTAATTAATAATCAGGTAAATTGATTTGATAAAGCTACCAGGAGCATTATTTATTTTAGCACGGAAAGCCCCAATCTCTATGTGAAACATTAAAAAAAATCATTAAATTAACTTTTTTTAAATTACAACAATTGATAGTGTTTGTCTTTGTGTTTTTTCAAATAAAATCCTCTTAAGTAATTTATGTTGTTTTTGATTAATTTATTACAGTGCCTGAGATACTGTCGCGGATGTTTACTTTTTATGATGTATTAAAGGGTGGGAGGAATGTAGACCGAGGAACCTAAATATCAGGTTCTCTGATACTTACCAAAATGAAAGAAATAAATTATAAAAAGAACTGCCTTTCGATGTTTTTAAACAATGAAAGCGGTTGTTAGATTTTAGAAAATATTCTTTTGGAAAACACCTTTTGGTTTGCCATTAATTTGTAATTATTAAAAAAACAGTGAATCACTCAACCAGAAACACGTGCTTTATGTAATTTGACCTGAATTATTTTATTTAGATGGGAAAAACTATTTTAGCGTGCATTTTGATTGTTTATTTCTAAAAGAAGTTTCGCACGCGTATTTATTCGAACCGAAGTAGGTAACAACAGCGATGTCAAGTGTCGGGCAACCGCACAGACATACATTTTGATAGGTAACGCAAGGTGTGCAATTTTTATTGTATACTTTAGTTCTATTTCTAATCACTAGAGGCGCTATACCGGAATCCCATACAAAAACGTCAACGCGGACGCTACAGTTTGTATGAAGACCATACGTGCCACTTTTTTAACGCCACGATACCTAACTTTTGATTGATAGGAATCCGCCATTACTTAATCGATTTTATTTTTTTTCCTAAGAAAAGGTATAAGTGTAAACTATTTTAACGGCTGAGCGTGAACATATGAAGCTGCGTTAAAAGAGGTATACAGGGTGGGCCAAGCCTAGTGGATATGATTTTATTTTTAGATAGATGGTCAAGGAATCTATCCGGAGCCGCAAGGAAAAAATCGGTTCTCACCAGATTACAAGATTTTATTTTTTTAGTAAAATTTTGAGATATATTGACCTTTTTGGCTTACTGGCCCAGAATTTTTAAGTTCTTCGCAAATCGACCTGACAGGTCTGTTATTAGATATACCATTGAATATCCGCCGTCGAATGTGGTTCCAAAATGATGGTGCACCGTGTCATTATTATACACTGGTTCGGCAACACCTAAGTCGTAGACGGATTGAGGACCTATCGAATGGCCCGCACGGTCCCCTGACCTAAACCCGATCGACTTTTTTGTGTGGGGCCATTACAAGGAAATAGTTTACACCCAAGAATGCAACTCGGAACAAGAACTAAGGACTCGACTCAAGGAAGCCCCAAGAACAATCCTAAATAATACGAAAGCCTTCAGAAAATTACGCAATAATTTGTTGCCACGGTGCAGGGCATGCATTGAAGCTGGTGGTAGACACTTTGAGCATTTGTTATGAAAAAATATTGTTTTTTTTTTACTTTCTTCCTTTATTCTTCTTGGCTGTTTTGGCATCAAAACTGTGGTCTCCAGAATATTAAACTTTTTAATAATATTATTTAGTGGAGGTGTACTATGCTGTTTAAAAAAACATAACTTTTTATCTAAAGTATTGAGGTGATATTATTTTTGTACTATTAGAAAGAACACATTCTGCTTCAGTTTTTAAAAAACACTTTTTGAGCTGCACACCTACTTTTATTTTTAAATAGCACTTTTTAAATGTACGGTATTATTATGAAAAAAACAATTTTCTTGAATAAATGTCAAGTTAGTTAACTTAAAACAAGCAATCAGCCTTGTTATTACTTTTTTTAAGAAAAGAACTTTCAGGTTAACACACTCCACAAAAAAAAATATAACAAATAAAAAAAAATATTTTGCCCAACAAGGTCGAGATATCTCAAAATTTTACTAAAAAAATCAAATCTTGTTAACTGGTGAGAACCGATTTTCCTTGCGGCTCCTGATAGATTCCTTGACTATCAACCTAAAAAAATTATACCCACCAGGCTTGGCCCACCCTGTATAGTAGGTACAATGTTTTTTTGAACCGCGAAGTACGTACGCTCGCGTCATTTATGCCAATGTATGTCTCTGAGCAACCGGTAGAAAGCCAATCTGCGCGTGCGCCTATAAATCTACCTCAGTGAGCCGTTGCCACCATTATCTCACTGCGGCAAGCAACGACTTCACAACACCAAGTGCCTTCCCAGCGACAACAATTCTCCATTGTTTTATTACGTAATTTAAAATATACCATACGTAAAGTTTTCAAATTAACACAATATTTATTAAGTGGTTCAAGTGTGTGTGCAATTATGGATTCACAACAATTCCGGGACTTCGGAAAAGCAGCAATTGATTTGATTGCGGATTATATCGAAAATATAAGAGAGCGGTGAGTTATTTATGCAATGATTTATAAGTTTGCAAAGCTGATTAATACTTCTAAGCCCCATGGATAACATTTGAATTATAACGTAAATGAAAGTGGTAGATAATGTGCGTTAATAAAAATAAAATGGAAAGAAACACTTTTTTTCAGGACACTTACTTATAGTTACGAATAAGCGGCACTAGTTAGCCGAAAACTCATAAACTATTATTTGACAAAACGATTAGCGTAGTGCGCTGTAGCACGGTTTCTCGCCTCGATTTCCGGGTTCGATTCGCGGTCAGGTCAATTCAGAAAACTATCTTTTCTGAATTGACTAGGGTCTGGGTGTGCTGGAAGACGCCTCTGGCTCAATTCCTTGTCTGGTACATTGTAATAGAGGGGTATTAATCCCTACATCGAGACCATGACAAGTGGTTTGTTGTCTGACGCATATTTATATTCATAATTGTTATTTATCTATTATTATTTTTTAAACTTTAGGAATTTACTTTTCGTTATTTACTTTCATGTCGTCTGTTTACATTAACACATATTATATAGGTACTCCATTCATTAAAGCATTAGACAGAAGTAAAGAGGTACTTTTTAGGGTACACTTTGTGGTGACACTACAATAATAGTGTATTTTATATCGAGGGACTAAACGAAGCCATAATATACCAGAGTTGGTAATTGACTCCCGAGCGTGCGAGGGATTCAATGCAACCGAGGGTATATTAAACTGTACTTTTCACTTTGAGTGCGAGAAAAATAGCCAATTTAGTACAAAAACATTTAATAAATATTACATAATAAAATAAAAATCAGAAATGTTTATTATTCCTCCAGTCCATACAACTTCCGTAAGTTTTTAGGTAAATATTTTGCGATTTTGGCGGCAAAAGACAGAGAAGAAAAGAGAGAGTCTATTATGTCTTTTGCTCTTTGCTCGACGTCAAACTCTTTACTGTCACAGGACATTGTTATTCTCTCCACAATTCTATGTTTAGTTGATGTATTTTCAATACCAGAAATAGCTTCAGAGTATTAGTCCATTTTGCTAGTTAGTTCACGTCCACGTTTGCTACGTTTAGGAGTTAGTATTTTGTACATTTGAATGTTAATGTTAAATGTTGCAATTTATTTAAAACCGAACAAATTTACACTCGACAATAATTCTGAAATTTACGCGGTCAGTTTTTTTTTTCTTCTAAACCACAGATTAACAATTTAAAACACATGGCGCCACCTTCTTTGCGGACAAACCATGAAACTAAAACTCTCAACATTTTCGCAATAGAGATGGTCCGTCCACACTCCACAGATAATAGTATATTTACTGGCTGTCTGAGTTTGTCTATGTCACATGAAGGAAATTAAAAACGAATTACTTTTTACTCCCTAGAGGCTAAAGTGGTCACCTTAGGCCTGCTTCGTAGGGCTATATTGGCGTACCTACTTTTAGAGCATGAGAAGTGAAAACATTATTAGATACTTTTAGGATTCAAGCCGAAGTGATTAAAATCTACTTACCTATATAACAGCAGTCTCACTGAATTGTTCTCATTTGAAATAAAGAAACTTCACAATTTATGAGGCTTTTGCTTAAATTAATTATTTTGTCTTGCATAAAACTATATCGTCGATGGTAAAAACCTAAATGAAGCAGGGGTTTATATCCGACCACATTAATTTTTTTACTATCACTATAACTCGACCGAATCTAAAATGTTACATAATCCCTTAATACACACATCAAAAGTGTCTAGGGATCAACATATATTTTTGCAATAACTTTTCTCCTGATTGATATTAATTAAAATTTTCTTTAAGGATTCATCAAATAAAGTGTTTTCGTTTGTCTACAGTAACGATAAACCAAGTCACCTTTGCATTAATAAAGAAATTTGCCATTTTCCTAATAAAGGGATTTTTGACATTTGAACCACTAACATTAAAGTTCGAAAAAAAGACTGAAATAACAGTTTTCTTTAAAATTTTATTGGGTAACTTAAACAATTAATAATCCGTGTTTCTACCGCGAACACTAACAACACAAGAACATCGGTTTGGCATACTCAAAATGAGTTCATCCAAATCACGCTGTGGAATGGCCGCCCATGTTTGTTGCAACAACAAAAAAAGGTCTTCTAGCGACTGGATACCCTCCATATTCGGCAGAGCTCTTCTCTGTAGCATATCCCATGCATGCTCAATCGGGTTCAAGTCTGGCGACTGAGCAGGCCAGGGCAGGACATTGATGTTAGCTGCGGCGAGAGTCTGTCTTACAACTCTTGCGGTGTGCGGTCGTGCATTATCATGCATTAACTGAAATAAGGGACCGATTTGCACTTGTAGAGGAACGATGACGTCTGATACAATCGTCTCAGCATAAATTTGAGCGTTGAGGTTGCCTCTGATCCAAATCAACTCAGTTCTTCTGCCGATCCAAATACCCGCCCATACCATGATGGTTCCACCACTATAAGGATGGACTTCCTGGCAGGATTTAAATCGCTGTTGGCGTCCAGGGGTTCTCCAGTGTCGTATACGTCTTGTATTCGGTCTCATACCAAAACGAGACTCATCAGAAAAGCACACGAAACGCCATTGTTCTTCTGCCCAATTTCTGTGTTCAAGAGCCCATTGATATCGAATCCTACGATTATGCATTGCTATAGGTGGTACCCTTAGCGGTCTTCGGGAACGTCATCGTTCCTCTACAAGTGCAAATCGGTCCCTTATTTCAGTTAATGCATGATAATGCACGACCGCACACCGCAAGAGTTGTAAGACAGACTCTCGCCGCAGCTAACATCAATGTCCTGCCCTGGCCTGCTCAGTCGCCAGACTTGAACCCGATTGAGCATGCATGGGATAAGCTACAGAGAAGAGCTCTGCCGAATATGGAGGGTATCCAGTCGCAAGAAGACCTTTTTTTGTTGTTGCAACGAACATGGGCGGCCATTCCACAGCGTGATTTGGATGAACTCATTTTGAGTATGCCAAACCGATGTTTTTGTGTTGTTAGTGTTCGCGGTAGAAACACGGATTATTAATTGTTTAAGTTACCCAATAAAATTTTAAAGAAAACTGTTATTTCAGTCTTTTTTTCGAACTTTAATGTTAGTGGTTCAAATGTCAAAAATCCCTTCATTAGGAAAATGGCAATTTTCTTTATTAATGCAAAGGTGACTTGGTTTATCGTTACTGTAGACAAACGAAAACACTTTATTTGATGAATCCTTAAAGAAAATTTTAATTAATATCAATCAGGAGAAAAGTTATTGCAAAAATATATGTTGATCCCTAGACACTTTTGATGTGTGTACATTGTGGCGGAACGGGTTTTCAATTTTGCCAGGTTATACTCAGTTATGTAATCGGGCATTGCGACGTCAAATGCAAATTGTCATTCATTTTAGCACCCCAAGAACCTTTTTTACTTCTCTCTAAGGGTGCGTTTCCACTAGAGATGTGCGAGGATGCGTTGTTAGGGATTTGATTGTTAATAACCAATGGAATCACTGCATGTTTGTAAAGAACCAATAGAATTGCCACATGAATGATTTGGCCTCGATATTTAATATATCTTAATAAAAAAATTAATCGTTCTTTGATCGATCTTACGATCGTAGTCACAATTAATATTTTCCTAATAAAAAATCATCTAGCTAGCTAGACCATGTCCGCATAGTGTAATAATAGGTTTAATACCTGCCGCTACGCTACGGACATGACTACGCCGTAGCATTACCAATTAGAATAAGTAAAATACACATTATCCCACCTTTTTTACCGTGGTGGTCAGCAAAGGGGCTGTTGACTGATACAAGTTGTAGGAGGCCTACCCCTGTACCTTGCCGGTCTTATGTTTCTGTAGTCCATCCTTCATTCCAAAAAGCAGCCGTAAGGTCTATTTAGGCCACCATTAGCTTCAACCAATACTCATTTCAGCTACCTAATATTTCATTTTTTTATTTCCTAACTCGTGATAAATACGAAGTACATTGCCCTCCCCTTATCTTACTCGTACTACGTGAGCTTGCGCTTTCTTACGAAGCCCCAAAGCAAGAGCAGACACACAGATTAAATTCAGGTCAATCACATCATAAGGGGAGAGATCTGGTGTTCTGAGATACAGGATTCTGCCTAGTTCAGGCACCAGTCTCTTACAAACTTTATTGTTGTCTCTAATCAAATTATGTCCATAGCTCTAATAGTACTTTTAAGATTGTGGAGAAAATAAATGCTTTTATTATTAAAAAAAAAAAAAGATTGTTACGAGTATTCATTGAGGTATGACAGATGAGGAAATGAACGTAATAATAATAACAACCTCATTGCAACCCATTGCATAACAAACCTATAATTTTATAGCTCATTATTTCTTAGTAATTAGTACCTTACCTAATTATTATTTTATCCAATTTACATATACTTAGCATTGAGGCGTGGTAACTAGCTTTCTGATTATTCTGACTGAATTTGATATTTATGCCAGCGAGATAAAGTCACTGAACTAAAGACGACTACATGAACCAAGACCATGGTTGTTCACACGAAGATGAGACACGAAACTTCCACCGATTATACAATTAATCATCTGATTACAACACAATTACAAACAATGCTAATTAATAAATGGGTATACGTCTCGACGCCATTTCCCTGCTATTGTGTGTTATACAACCTCATGAATGGGATGCAAGCTAATGATGCTTTAACAATGTTGCAGAAACTGAGATCTTACACAGAAATATTATCTAAAAATTACGATTTTATTTCAATGAGGTGCCCTTTTTACTAAATGTCTAATTAGAATAAAGGTGCAATATTTTTAATTCTCATACAGATAATTTTTTCTCAGTCTGTGCAAGGCTCTCAAAGTAAATCTATGTACTTTAAAATATGTGACAGGACAGCGCACAATATTCTGAAATTGAATAAAGCCGACAAGGTTTTAGCTAGTCCGTCTTTTAGGTTAATAAAAATCATAATAACTAGTTATTCTTGCATTAAGGTTTGCGTGAATACCTATACTTATAAAATTTATTAAATAACACTCGTTTAGCTGATTAAATTTTAACGTGTTTAAATAGTAGTATCATAACTTTACTAATTTATTTTTAGGGATGTCTTGCCTTCTGTGGAGCCAGGATATTTGGTCGACATGCTGCCGGAAAATGCACCTGAAGAGCCAGAGGAATGGAAGAATGTTATTAAAGATTTCAACGAAACAATCATGCCGGGAGTGAGTACAGCAATTAGTTATAGATAAAAACTAGTAACGCTTTATTTTAAGCCATCGTTAAGTTTCCTTTAATTCACTCTAGAGCAATTGAATTAACTTTAGGAACTTTTGTTAGGTAAAATAATATATATTTGAAAGTAAACTAAAAGTAATTGTTTTTATCCTCAGGTAACGCATTGGCACTCGCCCAGGTTCCACGCGTTCTACCCAACTGGGTCATCGTACGCCAGCATCGTCGGCAACATACTCAGCGATGGCTTAGGTGTTATTGGATTTAGTTGGGTCAGTGCTTATTAATTTCCTACTGTTTTCTTACTGTTTGTTTACTACTGACGCGACGCATCAGCATACGTAGGGGATCGGACGCCTTGCTTGGAGCCAACGACTTACGGAGGGTATAAATATAGCCCGATTATGAGCTTAAAAGGCTGGGGGCAGTGTCAGACACCACGCAACAGAACTATTATGTAATGCATACCTACAGATAGACACTATTTACTTTAGAGTTCTAAAAAACATAATAATCAATATCGCGGTGTCGTTATTTCTATTCAATATTCTAAATATTTATATGCCATTAGTGTAAATGCAATTCTGTTTTGCATTGACTCGATTTTAAGGCAAGATGTTGATTGATATCGAGGGGATAGTTATATGGAGAAGGCTGATGATGAGGACTGTTATGTCTCTGTTAATATACAGGCAAAAGTTCGAAGTGAGGTAGCACCGTTAAAAATTAATTGTACAATACGATTTCTTGAAGTTACCAATGAAAAATATACATTCTAGCAGTGGCTAAACTAATTTAGGTGTACTATCCATACATGAGTCATTGAAGTATCTATTAAATAGCATGGAACTAAACAACAGGTTTCCTAATCAAATGAGTTTACCTATACTGTTGGGTTTTTTCTAGCAATGTTCAAGCAGTTTTAGTACTTACTGTCACTAGCTAGCTTTCCGCCAGCGTGGACTAATTTCTCCTGTAAAAATATAGCCTATAGCCCCTCAGTGATAATCAATGATACTACTGCTGAAAGAATCTTTGAAATCGTACCAGTAGGTTTTGAGTTTATTCGTTACAAACATACAATTCTTTTTCTTTATAATATTATTATTACAGATACTTAACACTCTCCCTTTCATATTTTAGATGTCCAGTCCAGCTTGCACAGAACTAGAAGTTGTGACTATGAACTGGCTCGGGAAGCTGCTTGGCTTACCAGAGGAATTCCTTAACTGTTCTCCAGGAAGCGGCGGTGGAGTCATTCAGGTATTCTTAAAACTTTACTTAGAATCCGTTGTTTCTTTTCGTTGTTTATATCTCAACTATTGCATTTTTCTTGATAAAAGCTCTGCGAAGAAGTTCGTACGTTCAAAATATCATTGTGATAGTTTTGCCTTCACCAACAAAGTCAGGTTTTACGACTCCAAAATTTCTTTTTTCAGGGTTCTGCCAGTGAAGCAACACTAGTCGGCCTACTCGTAGCTAAAGATAAAACCGTCCGTAAGCTGATGCAAAACAATCCTAGTCTCGAAGAAGGCAACCTCAAAGCAAAGCTGATCGCATACACTTCTGATCAATGCAATTCTTCCGTTGAAAAAGCTGGATTACTTGGCTCTATGAAAATGAGACTACTCAAATCTGATGCTGATGGGAAGTTGCGAGGGGACACATTAAAAAAAGCCTTCGAAGAAGACTTGGCTCAAGGATTAATTCCATGCTACGTTATTGCAAATCTTGGGACTACAGGTACTTGTGCTTTTGATCCCTTATACGAACTCGGACCCATATGTAACCAGTACGACGTCTGGCTACATGTCGACGCGGCGTACGCCGGAGCTGCATTTATTTGTCCTGAGTATAGACATCTGATGAGAGGTGTTGAATACGCAGATTCCTTCGACTTCAACGCACACAAATGGATGCTCGTCAACTTTGATTGCTCTGCTATGTGGGTGAAAGATGGACACGACTTAATTAAAGCCTTCGACGTTCAGAGAATCTACTTGGATGATATTAAAACAGACATGAAAATCCCAGATTACAGACATTGGCAAATGCCCCTTGGACGTAGATTTAGGGCTTTAAAATTATGGACAGTTATGAAAATATATGGTGCAGAAGGTCTAAGAACTTTTATTCGCAGTCAAATAGATTTGGCACAATATTTTGCAAAATTAGTGCTATCAGATGAACGGTTTACAGTTGAACCCGAACCCTCTATGGGATTAGTTTGCTTTCGGCTTAAATCTGGAGATGCCAACACAAAGACATTGCTTGAAAATTTAACAAAGAAAAAGGAAGTGTATATGGTAGCTGGAAGCTGTAGAGGAAGATATATGATCAGATTCGTGATATGCTCCCGTGAAACAAATAAACAAGATATTGAATTCAGTTGGAACAAAATAAAAGAAGAAGCAGACCTAATCTCGGCTCCCCAAATACATGCTAAGTCAAAAATGTCGGCATTAGAGCATATTGAAACGATAGCTATTTGTGAAAAATCCAAATAAATATCTAACTAAAATTAAAAGGCCAGGCTGCTTTCAGGGCCAATTATTCTGATGCCCAGTTTATTTGATACGTAGTGTTAATGAGTATTGACCATCGAACTATTATGTTTAAATATGAAATACATTTGCACAATTTAAGTAATGCCTATCATATATGGATATACCCATATTGTGGCGAGTACACCTTTCTTACATTTGGTTATCCCTACTTGAGACGATATGGCTAGAAGTGGGAAAGTAAATATAAATAACATTTACCTACCTATAGGTATATTTGCCTGTGCGAAAACTTAGGTACCAGGTTCCAAAGTAATGTAAGTATTAATAAATGGAGATAATAATAATAATATTTAAGTCCTCGTTTGTGATAATGTAATAAAATGTGATTTAAATGATATTACCTGCAATGTAAAGGAAATCAAAAGTACTTAAATAGACTAGTAGGTATTGTACGAAAACGGCAGGTCAACCTTTCCAAAACCATTGCAAAATGAGTCATATGTTGTCAGGATATAGCGCCGCAATGTAAAGCTTGTTGCGCTGTCGTGTGGACATAGGTTTAACGATGCTACGCAGACGCGTGTCTACCCTGTGTAAATATTAGTTATTAATAAAGATAGCACAATATGAAAATAATAAACTTAAGCAAAACAGAACTGTATTTTAATTACATTTTCCTATAAAAACAACAAAATTCATTTCATTCAAAAATTAATATAAAATTTGCTGTAAAATAAATTATCAAGTATATATTTGAACACAATATTAAATTCTAAACACAGCTGCAAATGTTCTTAATGCACAGTCCATAGGCGTAGCGTTTAGGGATGCAGTGTCGCACGCAGTCTTTGTCTTCAACAGGCTCTTCACCCGAGTGGCGGCACCAAACACGACCGGGAATCGTCACTGCTGTAAACAAAAAAAATACCATAGGTTACCTACTGGATGTGTTAACGTGAACTACTAGAGCACCTACAACAAAGAACCTAATTGATCAGATAAAACAATAATTTTGTATTTTCAAAGTACATTTACACTGGTTAGAATGACCTTAGCAAACATTAGAAAATAAAATAAGTATGTTAATTAAGTACTAAGTAAAGTGGTTAAGTTAAATGAAGAAGTAGGTAAGTGCGTTTCAAAAGGTCTTTCAAAATATCAAAATGCCAGGCTCTTTGAAAATGTCCATAAAACTAAACTTATGGATAATACAAATTCATAGCCTACCTCCTGGAATTACAGCCGATGTTGCATCTCCCTTCACTTTATTTTCTTCGAACGCTTCTTGATTGACAGGCAACTCGTCAGACCCGACCAAAGCATCATCTCTTGGTGTTGGCAATCCTGCTGCTTGTTTTATTATGCAAACAGCTAACGCCATAGCGACAAGTACTACAAGAACATCGGACTTCATTTTACTATAAAATCACTTGTTAATCTTTTTCAGACAAAATCGCACGTCGATTTGCGATGGACACTAGTGAGTAACTGACCTGACGAGTGCATTATTTGTACTTGTTGTTTTGTAACATGTGAGTCATTGAATAACGAGAATCTTAAATGACGAATACGCATTTCAAGTAGAAATGTACGAGTACCTACCAAAGGTCAGGATGACGCGCTGTTATTACAAATTAAATCAGAACTACCTTATTTCTTTATTCAGCCCATCCTCTGTGCCAAATTATTAATAAATACTATGTACCTAGGTATTACGACGAATACCTATTGCAACACAAGTTTTACCAAGGCTACAGAAATTTATAAAATTTCAACCCTGTTGTCTGTGCCATGTACGTACAGTCAACAGCAGAAGTAGGTGATACTTTAACGTAACAAAATTGATGATTTTACAAAAACCATTAAGTTTATTGAAATACTAGGAAATTAAATGAGATAGTTCATTCATCTTAATAAATATTTGTTGCATGTGATTAATTTTTTTCGTAGTTTTCATTCATAAAAACAAATTGGAAGTTTGTTCAATCATCATTTACTTTTGCTGTTGACTGTACTATAACCAAAGAATACTAAATAAAATATAGCTAGCTATAAACTCCCACCATAGCAGTTATACAAGGTGGCCCTGTTTCAGTCCATTACAAGTCATTTTTTTTTCTTCTTGATATGGCTCGCTATGCATTTGCCAGTTTCAAAGTTAGGGAAACATATTTACAAAAGGATATCGGATACGGATACGGAAACTACGAAAAGGATCAGGAGAGCAGAGGATATAAATTGTATGAAAAATATATGTAGGTACATGAACTAATAAAAACATTTTTAAGCAATATTTTAATATTATTTACAAATGGGTATGAGAAAAAAAATCAAACATATCCTAAATCGAAAACCATTTCGAGGTATTTGTATTTTATACCTTATTTAAATAAAATCATTTCGTAACAGCAAAGGATCTAGGATATTTTAAATTTAATACGTTGGCAAACTGGGGTCAAATGAATGACCCCAGTTTGCCAACGTCCGCGAAGAGTACAATAATTAACGGTAATCAAATTGACATTTCACAATTGAAACCTATTGGGTCGTAAAAATGTCCTTTTACGTGATTGGTTGATAATCTATCCATCAACCAATAAAATGACGCGATCTGTATCGTATATACGTGAGATTTTTAGCTAGGTGATTCTACTGTATGGTAATAATGGGGTTTCCAGATAGCAGATTTAAAATTCCCCCAGGTGAAATGTCGTCAATGAGTTCGTAATGTTTAAAAATTAATAAAAAATTAACTACAGCCTATATCAACGAAATATTCAAATTAGAAACTTAAAAGAGTAAAAGGTATTTGAAAAAAATACCCAATTATGAAAAAAGCTATTATTTTATATATTTTAAGATCATTTGTATATAATAAAGCTGATATTATTATGTTAGTAGGAAAAGGAATTTTATGGGATGCTAGGCTAGGTTGGATAAAAACGACGAATGGTCATAAAAGGGACAGGAAAACCAAATGTGATTTAAATCGCCTACTTCCTCACCACATTCACATAAATCTCTAGCTACTACCTATGTGAAGTTTAGCAAGATGAGCCGGGGTACACACATGTCCTAAACGCATACGTATTAAAATCGATGTTACTGTCTTGCTAAACCTTGTTTGCAGTACCAAGGCTTTGTAGGGATAGTAGGTTGAATATTACGAAAATGTCTTCCTTTAGACTGAGAGGATACCTCCCAGAGATTAGTCCAAGAATTCTGTACCTATTTAAACTCGTATACATGCATTATAATGATACATACATATTATACTATAGGTATACACCTATTACATTATATATACCTATCCATATATATTGTATACTTTCATTTCATCTACCTCAAACACGCACTAGTTTGCAAACATTCATTTACACAAAACAAAAACACATTTTTTCCACATTCCACATAACCAGATACACATTCCTACACGAACCATTAAATCCCTAACCTAATAGTAGGGCCGAAAATAGTTCATGATATTTTTAATGTTTCATAGCAGTTTTTAAATATTCTTTGGATTTTGTTCTTGAGATATTTGTAACGATGCATCGGTTACATAGCGATGTAACTTAAAAGTAGTACATTTATTTTCCACAGTGATTTATGTCTTGAAAATAAACTCCTTTGAAATCATCCAGAAAGACAAAAAAGTGAAATAATATTGTTTTGCAAATGTATTGCTTGAAAATTTAAACAAATGTGCATGATTTTAGGATAGCTTGATGACTATACTGCTACTGTGCCAAAATTTAACTAGTTTAAATTAAGTTAATTTCCACACAAGAGTATCCACACAATGTTTATTTGCTTGCGTGCTAGTAATGAGCATGTGTAACTGTAGCTTTAGTTCAGAAGGAAACAAGATACCTAGCTGTGTAACACCCCAGCTTGATTATTTGGTTGGCTACCTAATAACGGCATTTATTAAGAACTCAAGTGGTGTCAAGTTAAGAACAACTTTTGAAGTCTTGTAATACTTTGTAATAAACACGTATGAAGAGCGTGCGGTTTTTTAAGTTTTATGTAAATATGTATTGTTTTTTGAAAATATTTACACTAAGTGAATTGAAGAGGAGTTTAGTGTTTGTAAAAAAAATAACGTCAGTGAATTTTTATCTTTCTATTTACTGGGTGCAAATGATTTTAATAATAAATCAAATCGGATATGTATTTGTTAAACTACGACATGTATTTCACTGTTCAAGCAAACATATAATCGTTAGTATTAGTAGTATGTAATTAGCAAAAAGGTGTAGGTACTTTTAAATAAAGAAATACATCCAGTTGCTAGGCATAGGAGTATTTTTATAGCTCTGTGTAACGCCAGTCCACACAGATTCACCATATTTTGAAAATTCGCATTTTTGGGCCCAATTTTTATTTGAATGCTGATGATTAAGGAGGAAAACTGCTTTTTGCTCTTGCTAGGTGGCGTATTACCGCAGCGCGATGGTACCGAATGTCCTGTCAAATGGCGAAACGAACGAAAAAAGTTTTTACTCGAGTAAAAAATGCCTTTGGTTCGGTGCTGCTTAATCCAATGTAAAAAACCTTAGATTAAATCAAGGTAAAAACCAAGGAATACATCGATTCCCTGTTAATGAAAACTATTGAAACTGCGATCCCGGGACATCAAACTCAAACTCCAATAACTTTATTCAAATAGACTGTATGAGTACTTTCAAATCGTCAAATTTACAGCAAAATATACTAAATAATAGACATAAATACCATAATAATATGTATATGTAAATAAACAGTATACAGACATAATGCGACTCTACCACCGCGTCGGAGTTGTTTCTTGCTGAGAAGACCCAGCGAGAAACTCAGCAGTTACTCTTTTGGGTTTACAACAGGCGTTAGCCGTTAGTAAAGTACAAGCAGTGTGTCATTTTGATACAAATAAACCTAAAAGAATATAAAACAAAGAGAAAAAACCAATCTTATAAGAACATAAACCAAAAATTCATTTAAACAATTCAGAAGAAAAATTGTTAGTCAGTACATACTAGGTTACTTAGTAACTATTACAATAAAACATCCGTTACACACAATAGAGCTATTTAATCCCGCATCGAGCAGGTAAGGAGCAAAAAGGTTTTTATTTCTGTCACTAAAGTTTTAAAAACATCAGCATTCGCTATTTGACAGTTTGTCCGAAAGTGGTTTGATGTTCGTAAGAGATCTTAATAATGCAAAGAAGATTTTTCCAAAGAAATGTGTAGTTTTGTAGAAAATTAGATTTTTCGGCGTGGATTGAATTCCCCGCAAGTCACGTGACTTTTATTTTATGTCACTACGTTAAAAAACGTTCCTTTCCACGTGTTAAAATCACTGGATAACAGAAAAAAATAATGTATTATTGTCATTGAATTGAATTAAAAATTAATAAACTTAGTTATTTCTAGTCTTGCTTTTTATAATTTTTCATATTTCCCACCCAATCACCCAAATCAAGTGTGAAATTTTGGCTCAGTTGTGGCCAGATATATCTTATGTATCAATTCGAAAGAACTTGTGATACTTATTATTTGGTGAAAATTCCTACAGTAAAATTGTTAAAAATTTCAGAGAAATATTTATTTTTGTTAAAGGTCAACGACCTCAACGAAAAATTAATGTTTTTTTTTCTCCTATTGTTACTGGTATCGTTTTTTTTAATAACACAAATAACGATAAGAAAAATCAGAATATCTATTCATATAAAAAATTAAGGAGCTGTAGCTTTATGAAATATGTTAAAATTTCTTAATTTCACTTTTTATCGATTTTTTCTTGACCCCTATCATTACCGCATTTTATTCTTTGCTATAAATATGTACACAACTGTTGTTTATCATGTCCTAAAAAATTACACACGTTACTCAAAGGGGTAGAAAGAAATATCGTTTCTCAATATTTTAGAAATTTCTATGGAAATAGGGTTGTCCAAATGGTAAATAAAGTTATATTTTGTCGATGTAGTCATTATCGCAATCTATGAATACTTCGTCTGACGATAACACGATGTTGATATCGTCAGAATCACATTCGAATTCATCAACCGATTTTTGCAACAACGGGTCACCGTGGCTGAGTACGTTATCCATTGTCGGCTTTAAAAGTTTTAGAACTTTTTCCGGAATCTTAGAATGTTTCCGATTTTTTTGTCTCTTCTCAATTGACAAACTCGACAAAAGCGGGTCAGAAGACTCTAAAGCTCGGGGAATCAAGTCAAGGACTGTTGTTTCGCGATTGAATTTACGAGCTCACGATCGTAGCGCCAAAATTTGTTGCGAGATTCACCGGCTTGTTCTGAAAGCATTCCTATTGGGATTGATATAGAATCTATAATTTCTGCACCATGCATTAAAATTTTGTGAATGGTGACAGACATCAATATGTCTCTGATGTCTATGGTACAATTACCAACCGTATTTTTGTACATATTTTGTTGCAACACCATTGCAGAACTCCTGAAACTTCTTCGAGTCTATTTCTAAGCCGCATGATAAAGCCACCAGAATTGTATGTAGGTCATTGACGAGCCATTCTTCAATACCTAAAATATTGGCAAAAGTCAATCGATTAGAATCAGACAAAGCCGTACGGGCAGTGTTCCCGTCGTTGGTTGTACCTGAATTAGGACGAACTACGTCAACCACTAGGCCCATTTTTTGTCTGATTTCATCTTGTATTTGTTTTTTTCTTTCTTCTACAATTCTAAATTCTGGAGATTTCTTTGCAACTCGCCACTTTTGCACGGCATTTTTATAACCTAAATGTAACAAGAACTCAAAAATTCTTATCCACGCGTGCAATGGGCTAAGTCCATGACGTAAAGCTTACTGATTTACAGGTTTTTTTGATATAAGATCTAAATTTTTAAATTCGCTACAAGTAGCTCCACAACAGGCACACCGTAATTGTGAAGTTGTGTTTGTAATGGCATTAAACACTTTTCCATCTATGATGGTTAAGTATAGTTGTGGGTCTCCAATAACTGTTTTTCCTGAAGAGTTTTCAGCAAAAATCGGCGAAAGATTCCTTATTTCTTCTTCAACTAAGGTTTTTTCGTTTAAGATAAGCTGTGTCGTTTCTGGCTTATATTGAATTCGAATTGGGCGACAAAATCTGTAAGATTGGGGATTCGGATTGATCCATAATACATAACCGTCGTCAGTTTTTATCCGTAAAGGTATGTATGTGGTTGCAAACAGGCAATGTTCATCATCGTCTCCATCACTGAAGCTTTGCTTGTAAGCAGATTGCCCAGTAGTTCCGTCGAAACCCCATGAAGCCTCGAATACACAATGGAGTGTACCTATTATTATTTTTTGCAGTACTCCGAAACTTTTTGGTCGCACACGTCAATAATTCGACGATAAGTGTGCATAACTAAATCTAATTACGGTACTGTTGCTTCCCGTTCTGATATTTGTATATCCACATCGGGATAACATAACTTTTTGACCATTTGAATTTTGTAGTAGGGAGGGTAAATATTAGATCCACGAGATTTGGCTCCTTCACGCATACTAATATAATCTTCAACAGATAGTTTTCTATCTATAATAAAGCATAGAGCTTCATTAGGTGTATAAGCTTCATCAGTTTTTTGACTTGACCTTATTAGTTTGGCAATTTTGGTAGACTCGGTTGAAGATTTTAGGCACTCTTGAACAACAAATTCAAAGTCACTAGCAGCAGCTTTTCCTAATTTATTACCAGTTATATCTACTACAATCTTTGAAAACACCTTGATCAGAGAGTCCGAAGGGTAGTTTTCTAATTCTTGTTCCAGAGATTTTCTTATACGTCGCTGACTACGATCGCTCACATTTTCGAACTGATTGGATCTAGAAGTAGAAGGAACATCTAATGACTGTTTAACTTCTTCTGAGGCTGAAGGTATTATTTTTATGAAACTCGTTGCAGGTTCCTCCTCAAGGCTTTGGTTATCGCGACTTTTGTAGTTTATTTGAGGTGTTTCGTGAAGTTGAAGATTTGATGTAGAAGAAAGCCATTTTTTATTTTTGGCTTTAAAGGTTTTGCGATTCCTACTGCTGGCTTTGTAAAGCTGTTCGCATTTGCAAATAAACCTTGTAGTATTTTTTTTAAAGATTTCGAATTCTATTTGTGTGTGATTAGGAATACCCTTAGGGTAAATCGCACTCAAAACTATTTTTGCTCTTTCGTTTTCGAGAATATCCAGAGGTCGCGATTTGGGTCCTTGCAAATGAGCACTATTTTTTAATATCTTGAATAAGTCAAGATGCGTTAGTTTGTGAGGCGTTATTGATGATTTAGCCACTTGTCGCTGATCATCTTGAGGGTCAATATTCTCTTGCCCTAAGTCACTCGAATGAAACCCGAAATGACAAGCCTCAGGAGAACGGGTCAATTCCTCCTTAGGAAAAATATCTGAGTGGTCCGACTCCATCGTTTCCTATGAAAATAGTAAAATGTTTGGTGGCTGCTCCCCTGCGTTACCGGGTAGGCTACCGTGCCACTAATAGATTTACGTATACGAAAAGACAACTCAAACATAAGCCCGAAGGCATCTATCCGTATTAAGCTACGGAAGTTCCATATTGATATAATTATGAACATATGAATGGGAGTTTTAGCCAGTAAAAACTGTTACCGCCTTCACCGCGTGGAGGTACTCCCAGCTTTTGTTGTTAAAGTTTTGTCTTTTGCTTTTTAGGAAAGTATCACTTTTTAAGGGTAAGAATAGTAGTAAAAAAATATTCAATTGAATTTAGAACCTCCTTCTTTTTCGAAATCGGTTAAAAATGCTGCGGATGGTTTTGAAAGTGTAATAAAATCATTTAAATAATCTAGTTTATTTCAAATGACAATTTTATTATTGAGCAGAATAAATTAATCAAATGGTTAAGAAGGTTAGTGACAACCCTAGACAAAGATTTAAAAAATGATATCTCATCACCCTTTTATTCTTTTTAGCTGCTATTTTTTATTCAAATGTATTATTATATCGTACATATTCTCCATCAAAAAGAAAATGCGGTAATTGAAAAAAAGACGAGAAAAATATATTATTGTTTTTTGCTAAAAACATTTATTACGTCTTAATTATCCATATTTCGTATCTAGTTATATTATTATTATTTCTATGGGTTTTTCTCGATAATTGCAATATAACCAAAACTACTTAAAAAAAAATTGTCGGTGTCTTTGTTATGCCTCCAAAATAGTAAAAGCTTTCAAATAAACACATAAACTGTATTTGGCCACAAGTAAGCCAAAATTACACACTGTCGCGGGGTCTGTCTATAGTTCTATACCATAGTAATCTTATGTGAATCTGTGCTGTCCTGT
Source organism: Udea olivalis (assembly GCA_947369235.1). NCBI lineage: Eukaryota > Metazoa > Arthropoda > Insecta > Lepidoptera > Crambidae > Udea > Udea olivalis. Next base: position 14,563,350 of record OX376343.1, read on the forward strand.
CAATGATAACCTGTCATCTGTCTTTCATTTAGGTATCTAAATTGATGCAGGAAACTCAGGAAAGGAAAACAAACAAAGTTAAGTCAAAATTTAATAAACATTCTCTTGTTTATTAATTAATTCCCCTTCCAAGTAACAATCTACATATTATATCAACAATGGTATACTTACACTTTCCATCTAATTTGACTGAAGAAGAATTGATGCTGCAGGCAAAGTATCAGAAGCTAAAAAAGAAAAAGAAAGCATTACAAGCTTTGAAGGCGCCTAAACAGGAGCCTGAGAAGCCTATATTGCCAAAACGTCCAACAGAGGCACGTGATGCTCGCGAAATTGCCCGCAAGCTCATCAAAAGTGGAGCAATTCAGGCCATCAAGAGCCCACCGCCACAACCACAAAATGCTACTTTCAAGCGTCCGCGGGCAGGTTAGATCATCAAATTCCGTGAATTCAGTATTTTAAAATTTTATCATCTTATTCTACCATCAAATAGTTAATTTAATGGCACTAAAAAAAAATATTTCATTGATATTTCAGGCAGGGAGAGAAAACTTAGTGGTCCTGCAAGTGCAGTTGGTGGTGTAGCCTCCTACCAACCATTCAGTGCCTCACAAGAGCCACCGCCGCCAGAAGAGAAACCAGCTCCTAGAGTGAAATACTTATATGACTCCTTTGTTACAGCCAGAGAAAAGTATGATAAAAATTAAGATTTTATCGCAACTGGTTTTGGTGTGCTATTTGGCTATATAATGCTAATTACTATATCTTTTCAGAGAGGAAGGCAAAACTCCACGTACCCCAGGTAGTGAAACTCCCACCCAAGGTGGAATAAAAACCTGTACTTTACAAATCACTGGCTCTCGCATCACTGAGGAAGTATTAAGACGTCGGTTAGCAACATTTGAACCATTTACATATATTCAGGAAGCCGATGATGAAAAGTATGTTATTTTTCACTGCCATATATTTTCCTGTATGACAAAAAACTTCTTAATTTTAATTGTAAAATTTATACAATATAAAGTAGTAAGCAATCCTTCTTACTTGATTAGTAATTGTGCCTCCAAGCATCAAGGGTTTGATTCCCACCCATATCACATGTTTTGTGCCAGGGTCTTTAGTCCCTACCGGGGAAAAAGTTTCTTCACTTTTTCAAAGAAAATTCAAAACATTTTTAATATAGTTCGCCGCTTGCGTTGCATTTTTACCTCTTTTGTAGTAAAATTTTAAAACATACCATCAAGTTTTTTCATTAGATTCAGTCATCTTGACAGTAAGTAAAACAAATGAAAATCACACATTTTCCTAATTTGAATTTGGAATTATCTTCTTTAAAATGTATACTTTTAATAATACCAAAACCAGCCAGATACTAATAGTATAGCCAAAGAGATTTTATTAAAAGTTCATACATACTAATGCGAAAAGACTTCCCTCCAACCTATTAAGAAGCCTGATGAACTGATACTGTTTAATTCAGGAAATCTGAGTGATAGACATTAGACAAGCTCTACTCGGTTTATTTCTGGTATTTATTTTATTAATTTGATAAGTTTGGAGCATAAAAATCTCAAAAAGGAATTGTTGATGTGTATCTTTGGACTGTATCATTTATTAATGGGTAATTTTTAATTTTTCAGGGTGTTTGTAACGTTCGAAACTACAGAGATAGCAACTCATGCTCAAACAGCACTAGATGGCTGTGAAGAGGGTTGGAGAATCACCCCGGCACGCAAACCGCCACCTCAGAGTGGAGCATGGACGCCATCTCCATCACCCCGGGCTCCACCTCCGCCAAAAGATACAAAACGTACACTATTGACCTACGATGACATGTTTGAATAAATTTAACAATGAGTGAAATATATATTATGCTTGTGTTTCTCTCTCGCAAAGCAAACAGCACAAAAAATAACCCTTTGTTGCTGTTTAATTATAATTTTCAAAATGCATTCCTTTCTATCAAACTTTCGTGTTTTTCCTTCAGTAAATGTATGCATTAATTTTGATCGCAAATTTTTCCCAACGCCTAACTCAATCGACACGAGCTGAGCCCTAGCTTTCCGCTCGCGGCTTCGCCCGCGTGCACTTATCATTATTCCCAAATTACATAAAATCTTCATAAATTGTAGCCTATGTGTTAATCTGATGTCTAAGCTGTATTACTGTAATTTCATCTAAATCCGTTCTGTAGTTTTTGCGTAAAAGAGTAACAAACCTTAGAATAATTACGACTAGGTAGAAGGAGAGTCGACGCATGCTTACTGATGCCACTGAAAACCGTGCCCGATCGACGCGTCTCGACGTCCCGCCAGTGATCAAGGTGGATCAAGGTCATGGCCTATTGGTAGGAGCTCCAACAAAATGACAGTTTGTGGTGTAAATGGTTTTCTTCACAATAATAATAAATAAATAAATATCCCTGGACATTATTCCACACAGCGCCATCTTGCCCCAAAGTAAGCTAATTAAAGCTTGTGTTATGGGATACTAGACAACGGATAAACATACTTAAATACATTTTCTTTTGTAAATACATACTTATTATACATAGGAGACACCCAGACCAGTACAAACAGACATGTTCATGCACACAAATGTTTGTACTGTGCGGGGATCGAACCCGCGACCTCTGGTGTAGTAGCCAACTTCTTAACCATTACACCAAGTCGGTCGTCAAACAATGATGAAATGAATGAATGTGAACAATGATACGGGAAAACACAAAAAAGATATAAAAATAACTTACCACCAGTATGCAATATGTTTGAAGGTTAAGACTATGTTGGCACTTAGAAACTCAAAATATATATTGTAATTTAAGTAGAAAAAGCTTTTTTGGGGGAAGTGTGAGTAACATGGTGTAGAGTTCCTCATCCACCATTGAAAAGGGCGAGTGTTGTGTCTGGTTGGCTACTGCCAGACGGTTGTTGTCGGGTTTTTGTATATGTACAATCGCTCGGATAACTTTAATATCGCGATAGGATACATCGTTTAGTTACTATGTGGCGAGATAAATGTCGCTTCATCACTCCCCTCCGAGACCGGAGGTCGATCGCAGGTTGAGTTGTCCATACTTCTTGTGATGCTTGCCGGGCCAGGGGAGTGTTCCAGTGAGTCGGTACCATATGCCGCATAGTTCACGGTGAGTCGGAACTGTCTGCGGTGGTGCCCCAGTGAGTCGGGGTGATGCTCCAGTGGGTCGGAGTGGTGCAGTGCTGCGTAGTAGCTGGCTGCTGCGTCTACCAGGAGAGAAGTGCGTCTCAGCTTGCTGACCGGCCGAAGTGCAGTTTGCTGTGCCAAGGTCGCTGAGAAGGCTGTGGGTGCTGACCAGGAATGCGCGTCCGCTGCATGCTGGTGGTCAGGATACCCACAGTAGTCGTGGCTACTGGCTGGCTATATGACTCGCTGCTCGAAAGCGTGAGGAAGTGATGATGACGTCACGATGACGTAGCTTTGCAAGCCTGCGCTGACGTTCATGCTCGGGGTCACCAGTTTGGGGGGGTGTGAGGAACAGGGTGTAAAGTTCCTCTTCCACCATTGAAAAGGTAGGATCCTCCGACCAGACGGATTTTGTGTCTGGTCATCTGGTGGGCTACTGCCCGACGATTGTTGGTTTTTTTTTTTGTCAAGGACGCCGCTGCTTGGCCTCGACGGCCTTAGCAGCTTCACCGGTCTGTAGGGTGAGCGCAGAAGGCTCTCAACCCTAATTTTTAAAGTAGCAACGGTTGTTGTCGGGTTCTTGTATTATATTAGTAATTGAACGAAATTGATATTGACGAATATATTTAATTATATTATATATTTTTGAGCATGAATATTCTTTATGTGATTATCAAAATCAAAAGGACTAACGTAAAAGTCACCTTGGAATAAATCAGTTTATTGTGAAAAAATATTCATAATATTAATTTTTAACTAAACACGCAAGATAATGGGCATCAAAAAATCTACCAAATTTTAATTTATTTATAAAATATAAAAATTAATTAAACAAAATATATTTTTATTCAAATAGACCTGTAGCAAGTACTTTTAAATTTTAATCGTCAAATTATTACAAGAAAAAAAAACTTAATAATAGACTTATATACTATAATAATTTGGATACATAAAAACAATGTAAGTATATAACCCTATTGTGACTCTACCACCGTATCGGAAGTTGATCTTATACCTACTGAGAAGACCCAGCGAGAAACTCAGTAAGTAGGTACTTACTCTTTTAAACTTGGTTGGGTTTTACAAAAAGAGAGTACAATGAGTTTTTAAAAAATGCTTACGTTCTAAATTTTATCCTATCATTTCCTTTATAGTACATCTAAACTAATATTACAGGCCATTAAACGGTTGCTTGTGTGTGTTGTTGAATTTCATGAAGTTGTACATTTGTAAGTGCTCAAATTAATGAAGTTAATGGGATTTTCACTATTTGTGATTTTTTTGATAAAAGAAGCTTCAGCAGAAAGATTTCAAATTGATGTCAAATATAAGTACTTAATTGCGAGAAATACTTTTTATTTGATAAAAGTCCTCTTTCCGTATACATATCAAAATAATCTTCAGTTGGCTCTGTTTCGAAATATGGGTATTTCGAAATAGATTTTCATAAGATCACCAAGTATTTGTCTGAAATGTAGATAAATTGGTAAATCTTTTTTTTTTTTTTGCTGATAATGTGCCTTTTTTTATATTTACTTGGTGATTCCTGATTATTAATACCATGTTTCTTATCAAATATTAGAGATAGGAAACGTATCTTTCTGTAGCTGAACATATTTTTGTTCTATTTTCGAACATTTATTTTTAGACATTTATTTATTCATTTATTTTCGCTGACATCGCGAAATTTATTTGTAAACTTCCAAATTTTTTATGGTTTTTTTTTCAAGTCAAACATATGTTTAAAATTATCTTAAATAAGAGGAAAACTAATATTAAGATGGATTCAAATTTAAAAAACATTGCAGGCGTGCAAATTCTTGTATTAAGAGTTTTTTTTTACACATCAATTTCTTATCTATTAAAGTTAAAATCAACAAACAATTATACTAGAAATCTCAAAACATGTAGTATTTATTCTAAAGTAGGTACTACAAACATATACACAAAAACATAACAATAAAACTAAAATTTAAATACATTAACAACACACTATGGATCTTTAAGAATAAAATAAAATAAAATAAATTATACTGTGAAATCTTTATCGTGGTAAAGATATTCCTTCAAATTATAGAAACAATTAAAATCCAGCCATTTATTAAGGTTATTTTTAAAATGATTTCCCTTCACCTTACCTTTATTAATGCATAATTCTAGCATTTTTAAGGAATTTACGAACACATATTACATCATCATCCATGCTAAGCGGCAGCCAGTTTTCACCAAGCATATTCTGTCACTCACTGTCATTATAATTAAAATTCTTTGATTTTTTTTAACGAACGGATGACTTTGAGTGATGCATTTGTCCATAGTCTATGATTTTTTTTTAAAAAGGAAAGAAACTTCTCAGTGATTCAGTTATTTGAGCCTGTTGAGTATGCGAATCAACCCACTTGCCGCCGTGCAACCATAGAGTATATTTGCGTGCAACCGTGGTTGCATAAAAGCACTTTGGACGTCTGTTTTCATGCAACCGTGGTTGCATAAAGCACTTTAGTGGTTAGGCCACTATCATCGTGCGCGGAAAAATCGAGAAAAAAAAATGGCCCATGCCACTGACTGACCCTTATTTCAAAGTAATTACCATGAAATGAGGTTTAGTTATTGGCATGGGCCATTTTGTTTTTTTCTAGACGTCAGGGTCACGATATAGACGTCAGGGTCTCGGCAGTAAAATCCAGGGCTAGTTTGGCACACTTTTATTTATATTTTCAAGAGTTTATAGCTACAATTATTATGGCACGGGAGATCACGTGAAAGGACGTTTATACGACCCTATAGGTTTCAATTGTAAGATGTCAATTTGATTACCGTCAAGAGTCCATTATGAACCATAATATACTCTTTGCAGACGTTGGCAAACTGGGATCATTCATTTGACCCCAGTTTGCCAACGTATTTAATTAAAAATATCCTTGATCCTTTGCTTTTAAAAATGTTAAATATTTAATTATGGTCTTTAATACAAATACCTAGAAATGGTTTTCGATTTAGGACATGTTTGATTTTTGTTCCCATACCCAATTACTCTGAAACATCGAACTGTATCATATTAAATATACTTTCATTATCCACACATTTCGAATTAGCCTCATCAAATTACTTTCTACTAAAATGTAAATAGTTTGGTATCCTTTTTGGCTGATAACCCAGTCGCCAATGCCACAATAAATTTGAAAAAAAAAACGACGACAAGCGACTGGCGCGCGGTTGCCAATTAATCAATCGGTCAGTCAGTCAGCTGTTTTCATTCAAAATACCTAAAAAAACAACTAAATTGTCACGGAAAAAACTACATAAAAATTGAAAAATGTTTCGGCTTACAAATAAGTTCATACCTGCCATAAATAAAGCGAGTTTTCTGAAGAACCCAGCGAAGGATACGGGCGTACTATTTTTTTTACATGCAAAACGATCGTTTTCTGCTAAAGGTGAACACTTCTATTATTATGTAAATAGTAAATTAGCAAGTTTTTCAGGTAGTTAGTGGACCGTGAACCATGATAGCAGAATTAAAGTGTAATAGCTACCTTCAATAATTTTGTGCAACGTATTTTTTTTTTAACCTTAGTAACATTTTCAGCTGATGAAAAATTTTCTATAAAAGCTGAGGATTATGGTCGACCACTCTACTTTGATGCTCAGGCCACAACACCAGTGGTAAGATTTAATTGTACTGGATAATGTTACATTATTCTATTTCAAGACATGAAACATGGTAAAAGTTAGAGTTGAAAGGATAATGTGGGAAAAGGATAATTTGAAGGGAAAATGTTTAACCATTCTAGGATCCTAGGGTGCTGGATGCTATGTTACCATATCTTGTGAGCTACCATGGAAATCCACATTCAAGGACACATGCCTATGGGTGGGAAAGTGAGGCAGCAGTTGAGAAAGCAAGGGAACAAGTTGCCCAATTGATTGGTGCTGACCCTAAAGAAATCATCTTCACATCTGGAGCAACAGAATCAAACAACATCTCTGTGAAGGGAGTAGCGAGATTTTATGCCCCTAGAAAGACGCATGTTATAACAACACAAATTGTAAGTTTTTTATGATGTCATTATCATTAGCCAATAGAGTTCTCAAGGTCTCAGTGGTCTAATGAACTAGGCAAAGTTATAGAATTCATTCAGTGACACATAGTTTCTTATTGTATAGCATACATGTCATTGACATGATCCAGTGATTTATTTTATCTATCAATCAATTTTGTCCTACTATTATGCTAGAAAAATAATGTGATTGTGTGAATACTATTAAAAACCTCATTCAAACCTCAACCTCAGTCAGGAAACAAGACTAGACAGTCTTGTTTACTTAGTTATTCTAACCATTCGAGTGTAACTTATTTGAATCAATAATTTACAGGAGCACAAGTGTGTCTTAGACTCTTGCCGTGCATTAGAAGGAGAAGGCTTCAAAATCACATATCTGCCTGTTGGGGAAAATGGCATAATTGATTTGAAGGAATTGGAGGCAGCACTAACTCCAGAAACAAGCCTTGTCTCTATCATGATGGTCAATAATGAAATAGGTGTGTAAACTATCTAGAATTGCAATGCAGGTTGTTGCTGCTGCTAAACTTACTAAAATTTGATTACTTTTCTAACAGGTGTAAAACAACCAGTAGCTGAAATTGGAGCCTTGTGCAGAAGCAAGAAAGTATTTTTCCACACAGATGCAGCACAAGCTATGGGAAAAATACCTATTGATGTTAATAAAATGAATATTGATCTGATGTCTATCTCCGGGCATAAGGTTTACGGTCCCAAAGGCATTGGAGCCTTATATATTAGGCGCAGACCCAGGGTCCGTGTAGAACCTATTCAAAGTGGTGGAGGACAAGAAAGAGGCATGAGAAGTGGGACTGTTCCTACTCCCTTGGTGGTTGGATTGGGTAATCAATCATCATCTTTAAATCAGATTTATCAAAAGATAATTCCATATTTCAGTTGACTGCTTTAATTCAGCAGTAACAATTTGCTTCCTCTACCCATATTACAGTTGTAATTTATTTATTACATTTCCCTTATTCTGTTCTCAGGCGCCGCTTGTGACATAGCCCAACGAGAAATGGCCTATGACCATGCATGGATGGAAAAGTTGTCACAAAGATTTTTAGATAAGATCTACTCAAAGTTGACACATGTTATTAGAAATGGTGATCCAAATCAAACATATCCTGGATGTATCAACTTGTCTTTTGCTTATGTTGAAGGTGAGATGAAATAAATATGATAAAAACAGAATATTTCTAAAAAACTAAGGCTCATACTAATTCTAGATTTTATTATTTATTAAGGGGAATCATTGTTGATGGCATTGAAAGATATTGCATTGTCAAGTGGATCAGCATGCACATCTGCCTCTTTGGAGCCATCATATGTGTTAAGAGCTATTGGAGCAGATGAAGATTTAGCACACAGCTCCATTAGGTATGTATGTAATACAAAAGGCTACACAAATATTTATTGGACTTTACTATTCTACAAAACATGTTTGCCCAGATCATGAATCATGCATTTGTCCTTTGTGGCATTACCAATCACTCAGGTCACTTTTCTACTCAAATGTATGTCCCATTGTAGTCTTATTGCCAAGGCTGATTGAGATGAGATATATATTTAATATTCTCGGCGCAAAGACTCGTGACAGATGGTGCAATGAATCGTGGAAGAGAGGCAGCGCCCGTCATGCTCTCTTTCTCACTTACACTGTTTATAGTTGACGTCACAAAGACGAAAAGATGCGCATTGTTTGGATACTTTCATTTATCGGTATAATGTAATTTACATGAAGTTAAAGCAAAAGAGAAAACGTTATAAAAGCTAATACTGGGTCTACTACTAAAACTCAAATAACTTTATTCGAATAGACTTTCACAGTAAGTACTTTTAAATACATACATCTTCTGACTAGATTCGAAGTCACAAGCATTCGAACGTATGAGGCAGTGAAAACGTTTTGGAAACAGCGTTGTTCGCGACTACGTCCATTCAAAGCTATGAGCTTTCGAACCTATGAAGCAGTAGAAAAAAAATCGCAGCAGCGTTGTTCGCGACAGCGTCATTCGAAACTACGTAGGAGACCCGGGTCCATCCCTTTAAGGCGAATCGATTTTAAGCGCGGAGTAAAATCCGCCGTGTGCGTTAACTGCTCATAGTTCGTTCGATCTATTTTTTTGCGGACGCCCGCGCACTTTAATCCGCTACGCTCCGTGGGCATCCGCGGTATTTCAGCGGATTTTTGGTTCGGCGTACTTTTAGTCGTCCGTGTGCGTTGCTCGATACAGTTTTTATAGTCTAGAATTCTAGATCTTCAAACGTGTCTTATTATGTAAACAAAGATCACACCGTGACAAAATCACGAATTTCCACATTGATCACACACTATAGGTCGCATCGCACTTAGACGTCTTGCGTTGTAAAGGAAAATATAGAACATGAAATTCATACTAAACTGATAAAATTAAGCATTCTTACACAATTTTTCATCAAAAAGGAATTAATGAAATATTTAATTATGAAATTTCATCATCATCATCAGCCTATCATAGTCCACTGCTGGACATAGGCCTCCCTTAATGCGCGCCATCGCGCCCTATCGTCAGCTTGACGCATCCAGTTTCTGCCAGTAACCTTTCGCAAGTCATCACCTCACCTGGCCGGGGAACGTCCTACACTACGTTTGCCGATACGCGGTCTCCACTCTAGAACACGCTTACCTCAACGGCTATCTGTTCTACGGCATAAATGGCCTGCCCACTGCCACTTCAGCTAACTAATCCTGTGAGCTATGTCGACGACCTTAGTTCTATGTCGGATTACTTCGTGTGAATCTAATCCTTCAGAGAAACTCCGAGCATAGCTCTCTGTTCATAGCTCGCTGAGCGACTTTCAACTGGTGGGCTAGGCGCACTGTTAGTGTCCACGTCTCGGCTCCGTGCAGTGTCATGACGGGTAGGACACCCTGGTCGAAGACTTTAGTCTTCAGGCACTGTGGTATGGTCGACGAGAAGACCCGGCGAAGTTTTCCGAAAGCTGCCTAGCCCAGCTGAATTCTTCTTTTGACCTCCTTCTCGAAGTTGTTTCTACCCAACTGCAATACTTGCCCGAGGTAGGTATATTCCTTAACAAATTCGAGTTAGTGGTCGTCGACAGCTACCGGTCCCGGATCAGTGTGCTCATTCATCATGATTTTAGTTTTATCTAAGTTCATGCCGAAACCGATTCGCCGAGAAGAGGCACCTAGGCCGTCCAGCATCTGTTGCAGCTCCTGCAACGACTCCGCCATCAAGACTATGTCATCTGCGAATCTTAAATGTGAGATGTACTCGCCGTTTATGTTTATGCCTATCCTTTTCCTGTACAGCGTCTTGAACATATTCTCCAAAGCATTGCTAAAGAGTTTCGGGGATATGACATCCCCCTGTCTAACACCTCTGCGCAATTGGATGGGTTCAGACTGCTGGTCCTGTACTTGGACACTCATGGTAGCAGCATCATAAAGGCATCTCAACACTTCGATATAACGATAGTCTATTTAGCATCGTTGTAGGGATTCTAATACAGCCCAGGTCTCGATGGAGTCAAAGGCCTTTTCAAAGTCCACAAATGCTAGACACAGAGGTCGATTATACTCTTCGGACTTCTGTTTAATCTGCCTTACCGTTTATCCACACGGTAAGGCAGAAACCTAGCCTGCTCCGGAGGCTGGAATTCGTCGAATCTTCTAGCTAGACGGTTCGTGACAACTCTGGAAAACAGCTTATAGACGTGGCTTAAGAGTGAGATGGGTCGGTAGTTCATAAGCAGGGTTTTGTCACCTTTATTGAAAAAAGAGAACTACAATACTCTTGTTCCACGCCTTTGAAGTCCTCCCGCTGCGAATGACAGAGTTAAAGAGGCGCTGTAGTTCCTTCAGAACAGGAACATCTCCTGCCTTCAGAAGTTCTGAAGTAACTCCATCTTCACCCGGGGCCTTTCCATTTCTGAGCTGTCTCAGAGCCAGCACGATCTCATCTTGGCTGATGTCTGGCAGATCGTCGGTATAGTGACGTGTGAGGGGAGCTCTAAAGTCGTGGCTGTTGCGCTGAGTTCGAGTAGCATGTTGAGCGTAGAGTTGGCCATAAAAGTTCTCAATCTCAGCGAAAATGTCGGGCTTCGACACTGCAGTTCTGCCATTCAGTGTTGTAAGCTTCGTCAGATGGCTCCACCCAAGCTGCTGAGTGAATACTTCAGACCCTCGGTTTTGCTCAATCGCCTGTTTTATTTTAAGCGTGTTTGAGCTGCGAAGGTCGCGTCGTACCATCTTCGCAATTCGCTTGTTAAGATTTGCACGTTCTGACGAAGTGGCTGTAGTGTCATCCTGCCTTTTTGCTACAAGCCGCAGAGTCTCTTCTGAGAGATTGGACTTCCTGCTGTACGTTGTGTCCGGCAGAACTTAATGCTCTCATCTCTCAGCGCCTCAACCACGTTTTGTAGGGACACGTCGACGTCATCAGTAGGTTCCAAGGTGGCAAATCTGGTTCCAAGAAGCTGAAACTTATACTTGTTTGGAGTGGATGAGGTCGAAGCGTGGACTTCATCAGGTGACTTCTTTCAAGTTTGAGATCGATATTTAGAGAGACTCGTACAAGTCGGTGATCAGATCCGGTGTTAAACCTGTTTATCACGGAAACATCTCTAAATATGTGTCTTATGTCGGCCATAATGAAGTCGATCTTGTTTTTGGTCGCAGTTCGCCACGCCCACTTCCTCTGGGGCTTCTTCTTGAAGAGTGAATTCATCAGGAAGAAACCCTCCATTTCCATGAAGTTTACGAGCATTTGTCCCATCTGGTTCCTTGCTCCAATACCATGGGGACCCAATTTTGATTCGCCGCAATTCTGAATTCCTACTTTGCCGTTAAAGTCCCCCATAACAACGTTGACGTGTGCCTTAGAGGTTGTGTGTAAGTAAGGCCTTTGCTATGTCATCGTACATGACTTCAACTTCCTCATTCGAGTCAGGCCTGTGTCACTACGTAATTCGGTTTACATAATCACCTACGCGTTCGGTCCGCCCGTGCGGACAATTTAGTCGAGTGTCACGCACGCAGTACGCAGGACGCGACGGACGCGGCAGTTTATTTTCGCAAGCTGAAAGTTCACAGGATTGTGAGACAAAAGCATTACTATACTGCATTCGGATGCACTAACACAAAATTAAAAGATAAGGATAACCTCCCAGACTTCCCAAGAATCCTGAAAGCGAAAAAAAATGTGTTTATTTACGACATCACATTAGAAACCTCTAAAATTATCAGTGTTTCTCTACCATATTATTAATGTTATATACATATAAACCTTCTTCTTGAATCACACTTAACCTTAAAAAACCCGCATCAAAATTAGTTGCGTAGTTTTGAAGATCCAAGCATACATCCAAGCGGACAGACTCGAAGCGACTTTGTTATATACTATGTAGTGATTAACAAACAAACCACGAAAAAGCGTTTTACAGTATTTATAGGTACCCACGTGGCACAACACGCAAGCGCTTCATATTCCAGTATTTGCAACCGACCGACACGCAGCCGGGTTACGTCACGGTCGCGGCGAGCGCTCGTAGTACCTTAGATATAAGATTTACTTGCGATTGTCCCGGCCGTTCAAAGATTTAGGTACGAGTACAGGTGCAGAGTTGTTTTGGACCGTATTGGCGCGCGTCGAAGGTTGATATTGTAGTGCAATTGTGTCGAAAGTGCGTCTTCTGTTATTTATTTTATTCTGTGTCCGAGTGTGTCGAGGTCAGTGCGTATACCTGCACTACCTTCAAGGTGTATCGACTTGATAACCGAACTATGAGGTACCCAACCCTGGTTGACACACTGGAGATTTCTTCAACGTTGTTAGAGAGGGCCTTGTTGACAAGAAATCCTACGCCACCCTGGGACTGTTGGTCGCCCCCGCGTAGTAGAAGAGGTGGCCCGAATCATGAGTTACGGTATCCTCTCCCTTTCGTCGGATTTCACATAACCCCAAGACATGCCCTCATCTTTTCCAGCTCCACTTCCAACTGAGCCAAATGCTCGTCAAGTCTCAGAGTACGTCCTTTGAACGTAGCCAGGGTCAGTTTTTGAAGGTAGCCTGCCGTAGCTCGGGGACTCTTAGCACTACCTGCGCCGCCGTAACCATGACCGCTACCGTAGCCAGGAATGACAGAGCGACCGGGAACTGGGGGCCGTCTGTCATGGGGGAAGACACCCCACACTAGCGTTATTTGAGCGTAAGCGTCATGCCGGCGACACTGGCGTACTTTGGACGTTGCGTCGTCTCGGTGCCTGCGCAGCGTCGGCGCAGCGCTTGTTTGGAGCCGACGCTGAGCTGGCGCAGGGCGTCCTCTGCGCGCCTCGCCGACGCCCTATACAGTCAGTAAGAAAATGGATTCCGACGATTTTTTCTAAAAATTCTTCATACAACTTCTCTCATCAAAAGAAGTACTATTTATTGGGTTCTAGGCGTGAGACAACTTACCTTTATTATTTATTAGGGCCTTTTTAAAGTTTTACTCAATGCAAAAAAGCTTCATGTCAAGATTACGTACCTACTTGTTTATTCTTTGAGAATATGAGATACTTTTGCGTCGTGTACGCTAACGGCAATAGCATTTGCGTTGTTCATTGTATTGTTGACAAAAAATCTCGCGGCAAGCGCCAATCGCCAGAGTTGAACCGCGCCGCTATGCTAGCGTTGCGTCCAGGGTTCGAAGTGATATTTATCATTGATAATTATTAAGATAAATATGGGTTGATAATTACCTTGATAAATATAATCGAAAATATTTGCCACTGGTTAATTTGTCGCATTCAACGACTGCGTATATCGGAACACGCGCCACCGTCAATCGACTGCGTGTATCGGAACGCGCGCCACTTAACGTCAATAGCGTGGGATTCCCCGCGTTCGTCCGGTTTTTCGTAGCTGTCAATTATTTCTTCTTTCCTTTCTCAGCTGTCAGATTTGACAGATCGCGCGAAAATGATTCGATTACCTTGATTGTAAAATGTGTATTATTTATTTACATAACTACTTGCTTCGAACGTAAATGTTGATATGTAACATCAGTTAAAGAAGGCATTCCTAGGCTTAATCTGTTTTATAATTATCTGATAATTAACGCGATAATTATCAGAAGACATATTTATCTTGATAAATTCAAACTCTGGTTGCGTCACCGTCGCGCTGGGGCGCTGACGCATAAAGGACGCTAATGTAGGGAGGGGCACTCTAAAGTAGATTAATGTAAAAAAAATAATCACGCAAACATTGCATGCAGCTCCCGACCAGACTTGATATTGATATTTAAGGTATTAGCTGTGACAACCATGAAACGTCAAAAGGTATATCTTAGGGCCTGCACATACGACGTATTATCCGCGGCGTACTTTTTTCTCCGTCAAAATAGATCCCTAACAAACTGTATCGAGCAACGCACACGACCAATAAAAGGTACGCCGAACCAAACATCCCCCGAAACACCGCGGAGCGTAGCGGAATTAAGTGCGCGGGCCTAGTATTCTCTTTTAAAACGTCTTCCCTTTTCCTTGAACATCGTGTAAGTTACAGCACAACATAATCTCAGAATATTTAAATACTCTCTAACAACAAATGATCGCACTCCGTGTGCGTCGAGTCTGCGGGGGATTTTGTATTTGCGGAGCATACTTTTTTTCTCCGCGTACGTTCGTCTGCGCAGGCTTTTAGAATAGTTGGACTGTAGATTTATTTATTTATATTTTATCTTACAAGTGACAAGAGTTTAAAAACTTCTGTTTTCAGGTATGGCTTAGGAAGATTTACAACCATGGATGAAATTGATTACACAGCTGAAAAAACAATCAAACATGTTGAGAGACTAAGGGAGATGAGTCCACTCTGGGAAATGGTGCAGGAAGGAGTTAACATCAAAACAATTCAGTGGTCACAGCACTAAATATGACTGTTGATGACTATGTAGTAAGCCAATATTCCAATCATAGATTTTATGTAATATTGTAAAAATGAACAATTCACAATAATTCATTTCATTACAGAACAAATTTAAGGCACATTAGAATAATTATGTTTGGAACTATATGAATCTTCAAAAAAAGTGTGATAATTATTTATCAATTTTATTATATTAAATGTTTTGATTTAGGTGGCCAAATTGTGTATTTTAAATAACACTTGTTTTGGCTCTCATATCTAGACCAGTATGTAATTGTTAAGCACCTGATGTAAAAAGTGATATTATTTTGTTAATTAAACACTGTTTTGCGAATTTTAATGTGTAATTTTATTATTATCATCAAGATGTCCAAAACACAATCTAATCGAAAAACGACCACATCTTACATCTTAAAACATTATGTAGGTATTCATTGCAGTTAATACTGAAAATATTGAAAGAAAGCCATTTAGCACCATAAAATAAAAATGTACTTTAGTTACGTCATATTGGGGTTCTTAGCATAAAAATAAATACCTAAACATACACAAGTATTGCCTATACAGTGTAAATAAAATATCTGGCCATTACATTAAAGCTTTGCAATGCAATACATTCATTAACAGTCATCACATTTAACACAATAAGTATTCAGTAAGGATTACACACATCTACAGGTCAAAACTTAATTAACACTGGTTTAAAACAATGAAGCATTAAATAGAATCATTAACTAAAAATTATGCTTACACTAAGAGAAAATAGGAATACTTAGGAATGAGAGTTTCACCCAAAAGCATCAACATTTACCAAAAAAGTCACACTGCAAATTGAAGCTTTACTTATAAAAATATATTGAAAATTTATTAACAGCTACATGGTGGCTCTTCTGGAGGGTCAGGGTTAGTTATCTTGAAACTGTTATGGTCTAAGGTCTGCAACTCAATCCTTGACCGGTTTGACTCTACCAGTTGTAGAGCAATGTCAGAAAACATTTCTTCAACTCCTTTACCACTCTTGCAAGAAGTTTTGTATGTAGTGTTGATTAGATTGTGACATTGTTCACTGCAAATAAACATATAGTATAAGAAATACAGCTATAGTTCTGTTGATGGTATTCAAATGAAAAATCAAGAGAAATAAAGGTCATACCAAAATGTCTCAATATCAGCATCAGTAACTTGAGGTGAAGAACCTTCCAAATCAGATTTATTTCCGCATAAAAATATTTTCGCATTTTCTGCATATGTGACTATATCCAGTAGGTGCTGGCTTAGCACATGAAATGAAGATGAATTGTCTAGAGAAAACACTAGAATGGCTGCCTCAGCAAACTTGTAATAGCTTGATGTAACTGAAGCGATCCTTTCCATACCACCAGTATCCCATAACTGCAACTATTACAAAAAAAGGGTTAGTTTATTCCTTTGAATGCGCCAAACAATACACCACTAGTCATGGTCTAGAAGTAAGGAGGATAAAATAACATGTATTATGAGGTACAGACGCGTTCACATCAACCTTTACAAAAACATTGCAAAATTGATCTTATGTCAGCAGCATAAGGTGCCCCTATGTAAAGGTTGATGTGAACGCCTCTGTACCAGGCATTAAGTAGTAATATACACTATACTTTATATTTTGACTCATTCATGTGTCTTCCATCACCCATAAATTCTTCTTCATTAGAGTTTTCTCCATTAGGTTGTCTCTTTAGTCATGGAATGAAAACCTTACCTAAGCGCTTATTAACCAAAAATCATTACTTTATTACATCATTATTTTATGTTTATTTCATTATTTTATGTGAAAATTTACCAACCTTTACATCTTTGTCCCCAACTTGGTACAATTTTTCGAAATGATCCAATCCTAAAGTCGTTCGTCGGTCTGAATTCGGTAAGAATGTGTTATTGATAAAACGACGAAACAGAGAACTTTTACCAACACCATATTCTCCACACAAAATGACTTTTAGCACTGGGGTTTTTACTACAGCCATTATTTATTTTTAAATGACTGCATGTAGTTCTTTCAAGACTCCTAAGAAACGGGATGGGAATAGAAGAAAACACTACAGTCAAGCAATACCGTGCAGCTAATTACCACGGGTACATAATTTTATCACAACATTTTATTTTCATTGAATAAAAACATGTTTTCACAAATCACAATTACATTTTCTTTCACAGATAATAAAATAGACACTTCCTTCCATATGTTTGACAGTTGCAAAAGGAAAGAGTTTGCCATCGTTAATTGGCCCCAAACTAAATTGACTTCCAGATTGCATAGTGCCAATAGATGGCGCTTTACAAGTGATCACTTTGGTGGCTGGTCACAGACGTATGTTTTTCCGCCCCCTTAATTTCTAATGGGGAACAATACTGCTTTTTGATCCCGACAGAGGGCGTTCTTAGCGACTGAGCCTACATTTTATGTTAAAGCTGTTAAATGCCATACAAAATAACAAAGAGAAAGTTTTCAAAAAACATTGTGCCTCAATGTGCTGCTTTTGTATGTAAAAATAAAGTTAATCATATATTTCCAAATGATACTTACCTGTGAAAATTGTGGGAACAGTCTCCCAGAAGGAAAAATTGGAAAGCTTTCACTCATCGAGGCTATTTTCTGATTATTTTAAATCCGTTGTCTATTGTAGTGTAAATATAGCACAAGTAGTCACAATACGCCTTACGCATTATAATAAAATATTGTATCCGCTATTATCACTATAACAATAAAAACTATACTTTTGTAGCTTAAAACAACGATCTGTTAGTTTATATAATAAAATATATAAGAAACTAAAAATTTACTTAGAATGTAAAAAGATTTTAACCAAGTGGTTACATGAAATTAATTATGAAGAAGCCGAAAATGTACTTGTTAGTAAAGTCTACGCACACACACACACGCACACTGACACACACTCTCTCACACACTCACACACTCGTGCGCACACACTTCTAAGAGCAAAAATAATCTTAAATTAATCATAGATAAATAGGTATTTACATTAAGATATTACCACTTAGTATAGTAAGTTGTTAGAGGCATACCTACATACAACTAAGCTTTCTTGTTTTCATACTTTATTGTAGTTTTAAGACTTTTCTTTATTGTATATAAATCAATGTGGAAGAGCGGGGTCTCCTGGCACAGGCGATACAAGCTTAAAAGGAAATCCCAATCACGTTTGATGTAATTGTAAACTTGATATCAATAAAATGGCTGTGGCTTGAGTGAATTTGTTGGTTGAAACCGTACAAATTCGAAGTCTCTGGGAACGAATTATTACATGCATATCGAAGCTTCATGTATGTATTACACTAAAATATTAGTTACAGTGATAATATAGATATATTTAGTTCAGAAGCCTCCTATGCCTATGGAAACCTATGGAAGTTCGAAATTACATCAAAAGTCATATTTTTAAACTATAAGCATCAGTGAAGAGCTAAAGATGACATTTTATTTCTATTTCATAATCATTCTAGTAATCTACAATCAATTAAGCGCGTTTTGGGGGGGCTTGCGTTTAGGAAAACCGAAAAAATATGAAAATAAATAATAAACAAATATCTGGGACAATTTTCACCAAGACCATCTGACCCCGAACTAAGCAGAGCTTGTACTATGGGCGTCAGATACTAATTAGCATACTTAAATATTTCTATATACATACTTATATAGATAACACCCAGCCACACATCAAAAACAAAGTTTGTGACACGCTAAAGGTCGGGTCGCTGGTGGCGCCATGTACAATTAGCTTTGCATTTTGTTCCCCATTGGCAACTCGAATGATTGCTAGTCGCCCGCAATTTGACAGCTTGTCAGCCAATAGCTATGCAGTATTCGACGTCAAATAGCAATAATGGCTGTCAAAATCGAGATCTTCTTGCGATCGGAGTTATTGAATAGCCTAGCTGATTAGGTTTCCGGTTATTCACTAATTTCGTTCGCAAGAAAATCGTGTTTACAACAGGGTTATCGCTATTTGACGTCGAATATGACATCGTCCCCAGACACCGAATATTACACCGTCGAATATGACATCGGGCGCTCCCCGACACGGTGGACAGACCTTATCAGGTCGGTGACGCACTCCGGCATCAACGATTGCTCCCACTCCGCCAAACATAGAGCTGCATGGCGAAGCATCGCGAAATCGGCGATAGCACAACATTCGGCTAATATTGTATGACCACGACTACTTGCACTACACACCTGTACTAATCAATCGCGATTGTATGTAATTATAACATCTAAACTATTTCAATTTAAGTTTTAACTTGTTATTTGTTATTTTAGGCTATTATCTGTAACGGAACGTAATTGTAACCTGACAAAGGAGGGAGGCACTCAATATAATGTGCTTGGTGTGTATGTATGTGTGTGTGGATCACTATACCTACCCCTACATATAGATTTGTATACCCACTTTGATTTTTTATAGATACTGATTTTTTTCTAATTATGGTCAATTTTGAAATTATCTTTATTTATTGAGGTTGTCATAAATATTTAAGGATCCTTCCTTGAAGGAATCCATCGTTTTTGAGAAGCAAATCTCTACTCAAGCGTGGTCAGGAGGTTACTTGCGTGATCACAAATAAAATCTCTACTTGAGCGCTGATTCGCACCTGAGTGACGTTTCGGAAAAAGTCTAAACTGTGATCAATGAATCTGTACTCAGGGGCAATTCTAGAATAAAATCTCTGCTTAAATCGAGTTATTATCGCATATTCAGCAGGCAAATCGTTTCTTTTTTCCTTTTAAATAAAATTACATATATTATGGAAAAATGCATCACTCAGTCATGTGTTCATATCATATTTCGAAATATGGGTATTTCGAAACAAAGCCAACTGAATATTATTTTGATATACAACTCCTTTACTAATACCTACATAATTCTAGCATTTTTAAGGAATTTACGAACACATATTACGAACACATATTCTGTCACTGTCATTTAAAAATTCTTTGAAATATCAAAGAATTTTTAAATGACAGTGACAGAATATGCTTGGTTAAAACTGGCTGCCGCTTATCATGGATGATGATGTAATATGTGTTCGTAAATTCCTTAAAAATGCTAGAATTATGTAGGTATTAGTAAAGGAGTTGTATATCAAAATAATAGATATTCAGTTGGCTTTGTTTCGAAATACCCATATTTCGAAATATGGGTATTTCGAAACAGATTTTCATAAGATCACCAAGTTTTGTCTGAAATGTCGACAAAATGGTAAATCATTATTTTGTTTGCTGATAATGTGGCTTTTTTTATTCTATTTATTTACTTTCTGATAATTAATACCATGTTTCTTACCAAATATTAAAGATATGAAACGTACCTTTCTATAGCTGAACCTATTATGTTGTTCTATTTTCGAACATTTATTTTTAGAAATTTATTCATTTATTTCCGCTGACATCGCGAAATTTATTTGCAAACTTCGAAATTTTTTTGTTTTTTTTTTTCAAGTTAAACATAATATTATGTTTAAAATTATCTTAATAAAAAGGAAAACTAATATTATGTTATGATGGATTCAAATATAAAAAACATGTCATCGTGTTGTATTCTACATAAAAAAAAACGTTCATTAAGTCAGAATTTTTTCGCACTAATGAAGTTTGATATTTCTTGTAAATTATTACTTAGTATGCTAAGCATATCGTATTTGAAATCAAATAGAGCATCTATTCCTCAGTTAGCAACAGTCATTTGTCTAGCTTAAAGCCACACGTGTGACTCATGAATCGCGGTTACATCTCAAGCGGCGAGTGGCTCGGAGTGGTGTCAAATTTCATGCGTGGCGCAAGCGCACAACGGTGATCCCACCCGCTGCGCCAAGCACGTGAGTTGATAATATGGGTTACCTTCGTTTCATCCAAAAAAATGACTAAATCATCGCTTCCCAAACAATTTTTTGGAAAACTTAATTTCTCAAATTAATACTTAGCAAATGGATTCATCGCAAATAATTGTAACAGCACTGTAAAGTGTAAAATTTATAATAAATATTTTTTTATTAGTTTTGAATTTGTTTATGTAGTGAAAAACAGATGAATAAAGAAGAAAAAATAAACAGAACCACGAACCATTTGAGCATTGAGGTGCTGAAGGCTGATCTTTTACAGCTTTTTTTGGCTATTTAGAGTGGGTATTGACTCAAAACTTCATCACTTAATGGCTTGGTAGTAATTTCAATACATGGGATAGCATTCCTCCGTTGTTGAGTTTTTTCTTTTTAAAATCCTTAGGTCGAAAATGCTTTCTGCTTAAATATGCTTTAATTGATGTAGTTTTTTCATTGGCACATATGCCAAATCTTCTTTGCCAGTACCTTTTACCCATTGCCTGCACCTAGAAAGTGGATGACATTATAGAAAAAAAAAAATTGAGGATTCGGAGACGCGGAGGGCTATAGGGCTGTAAAAGCTGATGAAATTTACTCTTTTGTAATAGCATTACATGAGAGAGTGAAATGTGAATTTTAATGAGACAACTGTCTATAAAAAATGGCACTGCACTATTTGTTCACATGTAAAACGGTCTTGAATTTTTTATACGAGAATCTGGGGTGCGTCTTAGTTGTTATACTATCATTTGATATAATTGAACTTTAATAACGTTCATTTTATATAATAATCATTTGTTATATCAACTCAAAATATAATTTTGTTTGTCATAACGTTTACTTTATATAATATTCATTTTAAATAATACTATTTAGTATAACGTACATAACGAATAAATACGTTTGAAATAAAACTTATTTTAAATATCGTTCATTTGATATAATTTTGTTTAATATACGCATCATTTCATATAAGTAATATTTAAGATAATAACGTTTCAAATAACGATTAATAGATATACTCTACAGTTGATATAACCTTCATTTGGTATAACTTTATTTGGTATATACAATAATATACATATTGTACATATTGACTTTATTTATACTTCAGGGCAAATCCGACTCAGCCAACCCCCCTCCGCGTAGTACTTGTCTGCCCTACCCCTAGAGTGTAATTCAATAAGGCGGAGGCGCGGAGGGAGGCAGCCCCCGCCCGCCGTAACGAAGGAGAGCGTGGGCGCCTGTACATTGTTACGCCAGGGTGGAGGGGCTGCCTTTCCGTAGCTCCGAAGCACACGAAATCCTTCAGGTGCCAGAAGGTTTTTTTTTTTTTTTTTACTATGGGGGAATGCTTTTACGCACTTCGCCCTCCAAGCTGCAAGCAGCAAGGCGGGCTTCGTGCGGGACTCCCGGCCTTTCGGCCGGACTACCCGCTAAACCCCCACGGTGTTCCTCCTCTACCCAACCGGACCGCGGGAACAACACAGTAGTACTACCGCGGCCCGGCAAGGGTGGGGCCCGCTGTAACGGGGCCCGACGTGGTGGGAGGGCAAAGAATTGGCCCTCCCGTCTCCTCCTCTTCACTACGACCCAGTCCCGGAACACTTGGGGAGGGGTCGTTCGCCACTCTTCAAGGCGCGGCGCGTCCCCCGACGACACGGAGGTCCGGGGGAGCGGCACCCAGCACCGGGAAGGACCACCCCTCTCGACCAGTCAGCTCTGATGAGCAGAGTAGTACCGGGAGAGGGCCGATCGTTGGCATTCGCGGTGCGTAGCACCGCCGCGGACCTTACAGGCCTCGCGTGAAACTGTATCCCGGCCGGGGCCACCACTAAACTCGGCGGCGGCCCCGGGCCGGGGCCCGGCGGGGGGGCAATGTGCCACCGGCGCGTTCGCGCTCCCGCAGGGCCTCTCTCTTGGCCACCATCACCTCGTTAGCGTATGAGGTGACGGCGGCCCAACACTGTTCGCTGCCGGCCATGGCTGCGACGACGGCCGGCAGCGATAGATCTCCCCCGATGGCGCCAACGAGTCTGGCGCGTTGGTCGCCCCAACCCGTGCACACTGACAGGGTGTGTTCCGCCGTGTCCACGGCGCCGGACGCGCAATGGTGGCACAAGGTGCCAGAAGGTTTTTTTTTTTTTTTTAACTATGGGGGAATGCTTTTACGCACTTCGCCCTCCAAGCTGCAAGCAGCAAGGCGGGCTTCGTGCGGGACTCCCGGCCTGTTGGCCGGACTACCCGCTAAACCCCCACGGTGTTCCTCCTCTACCCAACCGGACCGCGGGAACAACACAGTAGTACTACCGCGGCCCGGCAAGGGTGGGGCCCTGAACGGGGCCCGACGTGGTGGGGGGGCAATGAATTGGCCCTCCCGTCTCCTCCTCTTCACTACGACCCAGTCCCGGAACACTTGGGGAGGGGTCGTTCGCCACTCTTCAAGGCGCGGCGCGTCCCCCGACGACACAGAGGTCCGGGGGAGCGGCACCCAGCGCCGGGAAGGACCACCCCTCTCGACCAGTCAGCTCTGATGAGCAGAGTAGTACCGGAAGAGGGGCGATCGTTGGCATTCGCGGTGCGTAGCACCGCCGCAGACCTTACAGGCCGCGCATGAAACTGTATCCCGGCCGGGGCCACCA
Source organism: Udea olivalis (assembly GCA_947369235.1). Classification (NCBI taxonomy): domain Eukaryota; kingdom Metazoa; phylum Arthropoda; class Insecta; order Lepidoptera; family Crambidae; genus Udea; species Udea olivalis. The sequence goes on from OX376343.1 coordinate 14,587,011, forward strand.
CTAAACTCGGCGGCGGCCCCGGGCCGGGGCCCGGCGGGGGGGCAATGTGCCACCGGCGCGTTCGCGCTCCCGCAGGGCCTCTCTCTTGGCCACCATCACCTCGTTAGCGTATGAGGTGACGGCGGCCCAACACTGTTCGCTGCCGGCCATGGCTGCGACGACGGCCGGCAGCGATAGATCTCCCCCGATGGCGCCAACGAGTCTGGCGCGTTGGGCGCCCCAACCCGTGCACACTGACAGGGTGTGTTCCGCCGTGTCCACGGCGCCGGACGCGCAATGGTGGCACAAGGTGCCAGAAGGTTTTTTTTTTTTTTTTTTTTTTTAACTATGGGGGAATGCTTTTACGCACTTCGCCCTCCAAGCTGCAAGCAGCAAGGCGGGCTTCGTGCGGGACTCCCGGCCTGTTGGCCGGACTACCCGCTAAACCCCCACGGTGTTCCTCCTCTACCCAACCGGACCGCGGGAACAACACAGTAGTACTACCGCGGCCCGGCAAGGGTGGGGCCCTGAACGGGGCCCGACGTGGTAGGGGGGCAATGAATTGGCCCTCCCGTCTCCTCCTCTTCACTACGACCCAGTCCCGGAACACTTGGGGAGGGGTCGTTCGCCACTCTTCAAGGCGCGGCGCGTCCCCCGACGACACGGAGGTCCGGGGGAGCGGCACCCAGCACCGGGAAGGACCACCCCTCTCGACCAGTCAGCTCTGATGAGCAGAGTAGTACCGGGAGAGGGCCGATCGTTGGCATTCGCGGTGCGTAGCACCGCCGCGGACCTTACAGGCCTCGCGTGAAACTGTATCCCGGCCGGGGCCACCACTAAACTCGGCGGCGGCCCCGGGCCGGGGCCCGGCGGGGGGGCAATGTGCCACCGGCGCGTTCGCGCTCCCGCAGGGCCTCTCTCTTGGCCACCATCACCTCGTTAGCGTATGAGGTGACGGCGGCCCAACACTGTTCGCTGCCGGCCATGGCTGCGACGACGGCCGGCAGCGATAGATCTCCCCCGATGGCGCCAACGAGTCTGGCGCGTTGGGCGCCCCAACCCGTGCACACTGACAGGGTGTGTTCCGCCGTGTCCACGGCGCCGGACGCGCAATGGTGGCACAAGGTGCCAGAAGGTTAGGGTTAATAATTCAGGTCTCAGTAGGTCAGTATTTTTTTTTTGATGACCACCCGGAAATCCTTCAGGTGTCAGTAGGTTAGGGTTATTTTTTTTATGACCACTCGGAAATCCTGCGAGTGTCAGTAGGTTAGGGTTTTTTTTTTATAACCACCCGAAAATCCTTCAGGTGTCTGTAGGTTAGGGTTATTTTCATATTATATGAATTGGAGTTTATATTAAGTAATCATTATATCTTTTAAATATTATTCAAAAAGAGTGATAAGGTAAATTAAGATTATATTAAATGTTATTATAGTAAATAAATGTTACATGTTTTAATTATTATATCACGTTAATGTTATATGAAACGGCTGTTATATTAAATGATTTTATTTCAAGAGTTTGTTATATGTTTCAAAATTATGTAATTTAAAACTATATCATTCCATTATAATATTAAAAAAGTGTTATATTAAACAAAATTATACCATATGATTGTATATGTTTTGAATTTTATACGATATGTTGTTATATTATATATTAAACACCCAAAATCTGCACTAAAATCCCAATAAACTACACCATACATGACCTTAAAACAAAAACAAATTATAGTAAGTACTAACCGATCTTCATCCAGCGGGAATAGTGCCATAAATGTAAGTTTTTTATTTGCTACACGACTCGTGTTAAAACCACATATTTCACACGTTACTATTGGCATCTTGATTAAACACACAATACTTGGCAAATAAATCACTGAATGTGTTAGTTTTACTAGCTTTTAAACACCAAAACATAACAAGTTTTACAGAAACAGTTTTATCACATGGCGATAATGACAAACCTACAGATTACGGAAAAGGGAAAAACAAATTGTCAAATTGCAAGACATGATGGGGCGGTGATGTATAACACGGCTAAAAAAGAGAGTCCGCAACGTCTACGCAATCATGTAATTTTGGTACCTAGTCATAACTTATACGGGTTATGCCACCATAAAAAATTCCATGTGTTTCATACATTTTTCTTTTTCTAATTACTTTTCTCTATGCTGTTGAGCTTCGCCAGACTGGAAACGCAGTCTACTTTCGGCCCAAATCGGACCGCAGTTCTAGTTTTTCTGCATTAAAAATAAAAACTTCATTGTCAATCAAATGAAATCAAATCAAACAACAAAATCAATTTTTGTATTGTACAAAAAACTGCGATTTGTAATTTTTGTGAACGAATTACAAATCCATTTGTTAGAATGATGACGCCGCTTTTTCAAGTTACAGTTATGGTTTAATAAAGCCATATTTCGAATTTCTAAATAGATCTGCGTAATGGATATGCAAACATCGCACTTGGCTGCGGCTTTGATGTCGGGAACAAACCACAGCACATCACACGAAGGTGGCTCAGTGTCTTCAATCATTGCCGGAGAAAGTAAGACTGAAAAGCCTTTAACTCAAAAGGACTGCGCTGAAGAGGAAAAGGAAGAAATGGGCAGTGCAGAGGAATTTTCGGATGAGGTCTGTAGTTTAATTTTAACTTCAGCACACATGAAACACAGAAAGCCTGCTTCGTTCAGTTGTTAGTCTAAGGTTCAAATACCAGGTCGAGCAATGATAGTTTTCGTATTTTTAAGATGTTGTGGATTAAGAAAAAATACTCAACTGCAGAGTTGTGACTCATGTAGCGATGATTAAAAATGACCTAACAAGTTTTAAATGATGTTCTATAGAGATGTGCCGATCATGACTTTGGCCGACTAGCTAATTAGTCTGTTGCAAAATCGGCCGACTAGTTGGTTGCAAATTGCAACCGAGTAGTCGCTGATTAAGGCCGGTATTTACTATGCTTAGTAGTTAGTGCACATGATTAGTGCAGGTGCTTAGCGTTAGTAGAAAAACGTGTGGACACCGATAAATTAGTGCAAGTGATTAGTAACCTGCCTAGTAAAGTGATTAGAAGTGTGTTAGCGCCTTCCATTCCCCTTACTTGCCGAATGAATGCCACTAAACACGTCTGGACAGCAGGTGTTAGTGTTTAGTGTTTAAGGTTTTGCAAAACTTGCATAAAATGGCAAAGTAGGCGGATGATTTACCATAAAATGTGTGCTGGAGTATGTAAAATATGAATGTCTTTTAAATTGTAAGATCTTGGGTACAAAATTAAAGGTGTCCGAGATAAACTAAAACATTTGTTGAGATAATATTGTTTTGTGATAATTAAAGTTAAAGAGCTCAATTGTTTAATCATGTTAAAAAATGATCTCTCCTTTATGCATGTTTTTTAACAATTAGACAATGATTCCCATAAAATTAAATAAAACCAAAACTGCCAAATGTAAATTTCTCATGGTGGGCAGATTAAATCAGCAAATACTACAAGTTTGAACATCCACAAAACAACCATATTAAACACCGACATCTAACCCTGATACCTCAGTTAGGTGTTGCTATTACAACAGAGAAAAACCTTGATTTTCATTGAAAAATATATACAAAATATGTAGCAAATATGTAGCCCGATAGTCTGCGCTCTTTGCTGACTAGCCGCCGACTAATCACCGACTAATCGCCGACTACTATAGTGGCCGGATAGTCTGCTTTACCAACTTGTCGGCGACTAATCGGCACATCTCTAATTTTAGGAATGCGAGACACAAACTGGGAGTAAGTCTATACCTGGAAGGGGAGTAACACTACAGATGTTGTTAGAAGATAAGATGTTAGAGCCTGGAATTGCCGCAATGACTATTGAGTATCTGGTATGTAGCTTCTTATTTTTATCTATTCAAATTATCATTACTCAATCTCAATTAAAATGGCTTAAAATTCATCACCATCGAAATTTTTCCCCCAGATATCTCACATGTAATTTTACGATTTCTGCTTCGCCCAGTTGTTGTCTGGTATAGAATGCCATTAGGCATTAAGTCTGCCAGTTGTACTTTTCTTGTGCAATAAAAATAAATACATGAATAAATAATTACTTGCCGTTGATTAGACAGCTAGCTGAAAGGTTTGCTTTTTCTTAGTGCTGTATTGATGACTTGAATAGTTATCATCTTAGTTTTCATGATTTCTAGGACATTCTCATAATACTATTCTGTTACTCACTTTGAAACTCCGGGGGCCCTAGCCAAGAGCAACATGCTACAAATGTTTGCACTATGTCTAAACTATAAATCAGCAAATATTTGCATTAAATGTAGTTTCCTATACTTTAAATAGGTATTACTTGTAGATAAGTAGAAATTTAGTAGTATGTTGCTTTTGACTACAGAATCAAGTCATCAGGGATGACCTAATGATGGGCTGTTTGACCTAATATTAGGTACTCTGTTAATTGCTTATCACTAAATAAAACATGAACATAAAAGTTTAATTTCTGTTATGTTGCTGTGTCACTTTCAGGGTCAGAAATTTGTGGGAGACTTGCAGGCTGATGGTAAAATTAAATCTCATGAAACAGAAACTATATTCTGTTCACCCTCTGCTTGGGCTATACACTGCAAGAGGATCATTAACCCTGATAAGAGATCCGGTTGCGGCTGGGCCTCTGTCAAGTACAAGGGCAGAAAGTTAGACACTATCAAAGCCACATATCTTCGTAAGAAGCAAATTCAGAGAGAGACTATGCATTCAGATGGTAAAATAAAATTGTTGTTTTTCTCTCTCACTTTGATCGGTCTGAAACATTTTATTGTATCTGTTATTTATTGCACTATCACTAATGATTAGTTGCATAGTTTTTCTATTTCCATTGCAATGTCATACAAATAAAAATATTTATTCAGAAAGGTATACTAAATTTTACATGCATGGTTAAAAGTAAATAGTTTAAGTGAGCATGCACCCAATGAATGGTTAATAATATAATTTTTTTTTGTTTGTAGAGGAAACAGAAATGGAAGTTGAGGCTCCTCCAGAGCCTCCACCACAAAGAACTGTGATGAAACATAACACAGTACCTAATAGGATGATGCAACAGTAAGATATCACAACAAAAGTAGAGATTACAACCCTGAATCATAATCTCTTCGAAAATATTTTTACTTTTAAGTGAATTATTTAAAATTCATACAATTAATTTATAAGAAAAAATATATTGATGGCGCTATCTGACCCTTTTTTGGCCGAAGAATTCTATCCTTAAAATCAAGTCTTTCATACAATAAATTTATTGATTATTGTTTAATCTAAACACCCTTGCCAAATTAAGGTTACTGTTTGCTGAAAAACCTATGTTCCCAAAAATTATAAAACACTGCTTGCAGATCAAGCATGTTTTGACCCAAATAGACTGAGTTTTGGACCTAGATCCAGCCTGAATCTTGCATTTTCAGGTAGTAGCTATAGAAAAACTCAATAAACAGTTCTTTAAATAATGTTTTCTTTATTTCCAGTGATGCCAACATGCTCATAGAAGCTGTATCATTTTCATCAGTGGGTAAAGTGCAACCATTTTTGGTGTCTATAACTTCAAATGCTTGCTTGGTTCTTGATATACACTGCCATTTGAAAAAGCAAGAAGTCTATGGATATTTAGCTGGTACATGGGATTTGAATAGTCACAGTAAGTTTTGAAAAAAGATTATTTTGAGTTGATTTTAATATAGTGTGGAACTAAAAAGCACGCTAGCCGGTACTTCTGCCCGTCCACAGAACTATCCCCTCCACCGTCGCCTAGCGTTCTGATTGCGTGACGGGAACTATAATAAATAGTAATAAATATGCGCCAGACAAAACACCTCTTGTAATGGTCTCGAAGTAGGGATTAATATCCCTGTGTTATGAGGTACCACACAAGGAAATCAGCCAGGGGCGTCTCCCAGCACACCCAGACCCGAGTAAATTTAGATAAGATCGATTCCTGAATTGACATGACCGGGAATCGAACCCGGGACATTAAGAAAATCGAGGCGAGAAACCGTGCTACAGCACACTACGCCAATCGTGTCGTCGCCTAGCATAATTATAATATTAGTAAGATGTATTAAGCCAGATAAGTTGAGTTCAAAAAATATATCGCCTAAAATACCTACTACTGTAGAGCTTGTCTTACCAGAAATGACGCACCACACTACTTTTTTATGGCATGTATTTAATCGTTTTGTTTACTTTACCGAAAAAAAAATGCAATACTTCATAGGCGTGAACTATAAAATTATCATCCTAAATTGGACAAACTATAGTGAATAACAAAGATAATGGACACTTTGTGAACATCGTTTGTGAACAAGAATTGATAATAAACTCTAGGGACAGTAAAGTTCATCTATTGATGTTGACAATGATGGTTATGAAAGTAATTTAGGGTGTGCACCTTTAAATTAGTAATAAATAATTTTAAATCCTGATACTAATCCTACCTTATTTAATTCACTTGAGGGCTTTTATAGTCTTAATATTATAAAATTTTAATAAATATATCTTTACTGCACATTAAAATAAACTGACGATTCCAAGTTCTATGAAATAATGATTCGATAATCGAATCGATTCACTAACGATTATAAACTACCGCATCCCTATTGTGAGCTGTCAAAATAATCATCCTAAATTGGACAAACTTTAAAGCACACATAAAATCAATAAATGAGCATGATGATATGCTCAACACCGTGGTAACTCTATTTAAAAAAAAAATATCTCGAACTCTAGTAGAAGTAGTGCTATGGTGAGTATCGATAGTTAAAATCTGGCAATACTATTGAGACGCAGGAATATTTTTAAGTTTTTTAGAGAACACGTTTTGATGAGTAGATATATAAGTAGTTGGATTGTAGAACAGTCATGTTTCTGATGTGCAATAAGTTTATTAGAGGAGATTTTTATGTTTGCATAATATTTTAACAGAAGTGCAATTAAAAATATCCCCTTTTTTATTTGCGTCTGTATTAAAAAAAAATTGTAGCCAATCCATTGTAGCAATGACTTGAATTCAGTGATGGAGGCCTTTGCCCATCACTGAGCCAGTATTTAGGCTAATCACTTTAGTGCTTCAGTGCTTTACAACATGGACTAACTATTTCATCAAATATTCACCAATTGAACTGATTAGCGAATTGTTATCAATCATGACTTTTACCATAGTACACACGCGTCAAGCTTCACATAGGGGCAACTTAGGCTCCTGAGATAAGACCCATTTTGCAATGGTTTTGTAAAGGTTGACCTGTCTTTCTCCATACCATCAAAACATTTTTAGCAAAATATGTAATTAATATTTTCTTTGTGATAAAATGAATGCCTATTTAATGAGTAATATTATAATCAATATTTTTTGGTTTATTGTTTGTTGAATGTTAATAATTGTAATTTATAGGTAAATTTTTTGCCACCAGATCTGTTGATAACTCACACTTTTCCTTGCCTTGTAAGCAAAAGTGACCCTAGACCAAGAGTGTTAGTAGAGTTGGAGATTCAAATGGAGATTGAGAAATTAGGTCTCACTTTGCTAGGATGGTACCATTCTCATCCCACAAATCCAGCTATGCCAAGCCTCAGAGATTGTGACAATCAGTTGGAGTACCAAATTAAGATGCGGGGTCCATCAGAAATATCCTACATTCCGTGTATTGGAGTAGTTTGTTGTGAGTAATCCTGTAATTCTTTAGTTATTTATTTTACTGTACTGCAGTGAAGTTTTGATATAGTATTATTGTTTCAATTTCAGCACCCTACAATCCTGAAAGTCCAGTTTTGGAGTCTTCACTGACATTCTTTTGGGTGATGCCTCCGCCGGAGCAAAGGCCGACAGAGTACCCACGACCGTTGCTGCTGCAGTACAATATGATCCATGACAGCCACTTGTCTACACATGCCATGGAGCAGATAAAAAAGAGTATAAAATATTACTTCACTTTTGCCGATGAGACATTTGTCAACTTTACAGAAAACTTCAAACCAGATATTTCATTTTTGGATAAATTGAAATGCACCCTAACTGCTAAATTTCCAAGGGAACAAAGTGATGGTTTACTGTGGCATTTTATTCGTGAAGAGCTAGGTTGTTCCTCAGAACAAGATGATAAAATGGATTTGGATGCCCTATTGGCTGTTCCTCAACCTATACCGGTATCTAAGCCTAATCAAACCACATCCGTGCCCAACTTTCCTTCTGTTAGCACTTTGCAGCAAATGGTTAGTAGGCCAGCAGGTGTTCCACCTATCAATGTGTCCTCTGGGATTGGTTCTAGTTCTCCACATAAATTTGAAACACCCCAATTGAATATACCAGTATTACCATCTTCATCTAAATCCTCATCAAAATCTTCAACATCAACATTACCTGCAGGTTATCCTACAGGATTAGATATGTTGACCAGCATGGCTTTAGGTTTAGGATCATCTAATATGCCTTTATCTTTAGGTGGGCCTAGTTTAGAGAGCCTAGCTGCAGCTAATAGTATGTTGACCGGTCTCTCTCCATCTATGTCCTCTAGTCTAGCAGCTACTTTGACTGGTAGCAAGCTTCCTGACCCGCCTTCATATGCAGCATCATTGCAGAATTTAACTGGTTGCATGGGGGCTTATGAGAAGAGTTATGAGAAGGGCTATGAAAAGGGTTACGAAAAGACCTCAACTAGCACTTCTACTAGCACCAGTTCAGGTGCCCCTATCCCCGCTAGTATAGCCTCAAACCTCATGATGAGCTCTGCTGATATTGCTAACGCTCTTTTTTCGGCCAGTAAATACTCCAGTGCTGGTATTTTAGGCATACCAGACCCTATGTCGAAATCTACATTGGCAGCTAATAACATGTTCCTTTCGCCATCACTGATGAAAATGCAGGAATCTCTTATAAAGCCCTTGTCCAGTAGCAGCCCGATCTCCTCCAAAGTTGGTTTAGATCAGAATGTCCATATGAAATCTCCTCATGATTTACTGAAAAGTAACAAAGATTATCTTCCACCTGACTTTGCTAGCGTGGGCAAAGGAAAACCAGATAGTTCCTTAGATCCAATGAAGCTTATCGAAACTAGTATGTCGTCGAAAATAGAAACCACTAAATCGGAATCTAGTGATTCACAAGCTACCGATTTTAGTATGCCTTCAAGAGTGGGTGGCGAGTCTTTTTTGAATCAGATGTTGGAATTGACTAAAAAGACAACAATGCCTGATTATATGCCAGACTATAATCAGCCCCTGAAGTTATCTAAGTCTGAAGAACTTTCCCCACAGTCGATACCGCCTTCTACACATTCGTACTTAAACACTTCGAGCATTGTAGACACAATTGCTCAAGTGGCAATGGGAAATTTTTCAAAACACGATGAGCCTATCGATTATGGTAAGGAACAAGATTACATGAGTGCCAGTAAAGATCCATCCACTGAAAGCGAGAATTAAACGAACGTTGCCAGATTTTTTATATTTATATCATTCTATTAATGATATTGATACCGTCTTCTCTGACTATTCCGCTAATTCATGAACTTTAGTGACACGTTATAATACCGATATAATATTGACTGATATCTATTAGTAGTGTGTATCTTCTTCTTCTAGGACCTTATGGAGTATAATCCTTTTTATGATAATTTTTTGAAGGCATAAAGTTATTTTTAGTTCGTTTTTGACTTTTTCTTATCAAATATTATAGAAGTGATGTTATTTTATATGGATTTAGCGATAACTCGAAATTAGGTAGCATAGATTGTGATGTTTTTATCATCGACTCCTTTGCATTCTTGTCAGTATTATACTCTAATGTATACTTACTTATTTAAGCATAATATTTATATAATATAATAATATTTCCTGTAATAAATTTTGATTATATCGTCAATGTTGTTTGTTGTTCCTTGAATTAACGTCATTAACCAGGGCTTGGAAACTGGTTTATTTTTCAATGTATTAAAAACGTTTTAGAAGAGGAACGTAATGTAAATCGTTCTCGCTCAAGATAATGTTTTTAACCATTTTTCGCCATTTTTTTCCATTAATTAGATTCAATTCGGAACTAGGAATATTAATTCACACCACGCAGTTTAGTCACGGGTCGTGTCGTTAAAGTTTGGACTTAAGAATATTGATGCAATAGGGAATTATATTTTTTGTCAGCAACGTTTATATTTTGTCATCAACTTGTATCATCTAACGAATATTTGTATCAGTATCGCCACGAAATATTTTCATTCTCAGATAAATAAAAAGAGCCACCATGTATGATTTTTTTCTGTCACGCCACGAGCCTCTGCTCCTGGTGAAATAAACCGGTTTTTCTGTTCTCATCTTTCAAAATGCTATGCAAAGAACCGTTCGGAACGTTTTAAAAACGTTATTTTATAAACCGGTTTCAAGCCCTGGTATTATCACGGCCGGTTTCGAAACTACGACTATACTTATGAGTAATATAATAAAAATAACCTCGCTTGATTTTGATTTATAAGCGTTCACTTTTAGATGATTTTCCTGCCTTATTCAATCCTACCATACTGGCGGTGGCCAAAAAACCCCAAACTGTAAATCTTGTCTTATACACTAGTCAGCAACACATCCCAGAAACGACTTTTTCTAAAAGTTACTATTTTGTTCATCAAAAACATAATTTGAACGATGGCAACTTATTAAATATTTACTAATTAAGTGAATAAATCAAAATTGCTTATTAGCACATTTAATAAATTATCTTAGGTATCTTATCTTGTCTTATCTAATCCCGCGTGCTTGATGAAATCCACACGATGTAGAAATATGTTCTATAAAAATTGGTATACAAAAGCTAACAAGGTGGATTTATTAACCTAATAAATTTAAAGACTAGAAATCTTGTATCTACCTGATATTGATCTCGCCAAGTACGTTCGAGCGTGTTCTACCTGTACGTTTACCATGAGTTGCCACTTAAAATTTACATTATCGTTCGTGTTAAATATTTGTATTGAGATATCGTAAAAATAAAACCTCGGCCCCTAGTCCCCGGCAGCACCACTATCCCTGCTATTATTTACCCCTGAAGGTTATCGAGCTGGAAGAAATTTTGAGCAAGTTAAGTGGGATATTGTGGGATTATGCGAAGTCCGAAGACAGGGTGACGACACGCTAATCCTTGAATCCGGAAACTTGCTCTTCTACCGGGAGGGAGACCAACTATCCCAGGGTGGTGTCGGGTTTCTCGTCCAAAAACCCCTCTTTAACAGCCTGGTCCAAGTCGAAAGTGTGTCGAGCAGGATTGCCTACCTCATACTCAGAATATCCTAAAGGTATTCGCTGAAGGTTAAACAGGTATACGCATCAACCACGACACACCGAGACGAAGAGGTCAAGGTTATGTAAGAATGAGGATAACTCCAAAGCCATTCATACCTCGGAAACTCAGTACACCGTGTTATGGGAGGATTTCAACGCTAAGCTAGGCGCAAAGAACGGCGATGAGTTGGGAGTGGGGCCCTTGGGATATGACCAGAAGATGGCAGACTTCATGGAAAGGAGGGTCTCTTTATGATGAACTCCTTTTACGAGAAGCGGCCAGCCAGGAAGTGGACGTAGTGCAGACCCGACGGTACTTCACATAACGAAATAGATTTCATCATGACGACCAAACGGCAAAATGTTCAGCGATGTCTCCAAGGCTCTAAAGTGTTCGCAAACGATTCGTTTTTGGGACAAAGCCAGCTGACTTAATTGAAGTAGAACAGTGGCAGCATCGTTTCCTCCAAGTCTGAAGTTCTGAAGGTGATAGAAAGCTTCTATGGACAGTTGTAAACTTCAACACGCAAACCCTCAAATCGAGCAACTCAGGACACCAGAGCCAATCTCATCCGACATTATACTGAGAACATCCCGGACATCAGCCTGTATGAAATTAGAGCGGTCCTGAAACAGCCTCAAAACAACAGGGCACCAGGTGAGGGCGAAATAACAATGGAAATACTTGAGAGCGGGTGGAAAACCAATACTTGTAGTCCTTCAGAAGTTGTTACACTACACCTGAAGCGTGGCACAGGAGCGCGGTAGTGCTTTTCTCTGAGAAGGGTGATAAAGCCCTTTTGAAGAACGGTCATAACTAATCGTCTTGTGCGTGGAAACCGGCTTGTTCATCAAACGACTTTCAGCCTCCCGAACAAGCTAGTTTCCGAAAAGGCTTCATCCCCATTGATCATATCCACACGCTACGCCAGATTATACAAAAGACAGAGGAATATAATCGGCCACTCTGTCTAGCGTTTGTGGATTATGAAAAGGCTTCAATTCGATCGAAACCCGGCTAGTGCTGCAGTCCTTGCAGCGATGTCAATTTGACTACAGGTACTTGAAAGTGTTGAAGTATCTGTATAGTAAAGCCACCATGTCAGTCCGTACACAGGACCAGAGTACTAAAGCAATCCATTGCAGCGAGGTGTGAGACAGGGAGATGTTATCTCTCCAAAGCTCTTCACTAACGCTCTGGAAGATATTTTCAAGGTCTTGGACTGAAACGGACTTGGCATCAACATCAATGGCGATTTTATCACTCACCTTCGTTTTGCTGACGACATAGTCATATTGGCGGAGTCGCTCGATGAGGTAATCGCACTATGCTCGGCGACCTCTGTAGAGTATCCCAACTGGTGGAAACAAACTGGTGGAAGAAAACAGTAAAACGCAAGATAAATAGTAAAAAGTTTAATTAGGAGGGTAGAAAAAATACTGGGCGTGAGTTTACTTGAGTAGCAACCGAATTATGTAATAGAATCCCACTATCACTATTACTGTCCTGGAAGCAGGTTGGTGTCGTAGCAGGAGTGGCAAGGGTCCACAGGTGGTCCAGCAGTAGTAGCAGCGGCAGGTAGGAGGTGGCCGGCAGGTTGGGCGTTGTACAGCTGCAACGAAGTCGGTACCCAAGAAGTGGTCCCCAATTTAGGGACTAACACTGAATTTACTTTATAATTTAACAATGATGGCGAAATTTATAGAAAAACAAAAACTAAACTTCAATCGTTGCGACAGATAGCACGATGACGGTGTAGAAATTGGTTTAGAGAGGAGTTAGTTATGCGTCCCTACTCGGGCGTAGCTAGGAGCGAGTCATCGTCCAAACCCCAACCCGGGCGACTGGACAAGCGGCCGCCCTATCACCCTGAAAACGCTTTCGCTAACCGATCGATACGTATCATGTATGTAGTCGGCAGTCATTAAATTAGGAGTTTTGCTGCGCTGTTTATGAGTCTGTTCAAATGTCTAGTAAAAACGTTTTAAACGTTATTAGTTTCTATTCGTAAAGTTTTATTAAATAAAGGTTTATAATGTTTAAAGTTTTAGTACTAGGTCTATTTAGAGTTAACTTTATTATATTTTGTAAATAGTTTTTAAATACTTAGTAGGAAAGGTATAAGCCGTTACAGTTTCCAAATGAACAAAGACAAGACAAGTCATGTCGAACGTTCATGTCACACCAATCCCAGTAGCTGTTGGGAATGATACCTTCGAAGTTGTGGACGAGAATGTTTACCTGGGACAAACCATCCGTCTAGGTAGGTCCAACTTCGACAAATAGGTGGCACGACGAATTCAACTCTGCTGGGCAGCGTTCGGGAAACTGCGCGACATTTTTCACGTCTCATATCCCACAGAGCCTGAAGGAAGACTAATGTCTTCGAGCAGTGCGTGTTACTAGTGATGACTGACGGTACTGAGACATTCCCTGACGGTTGGTCTCTAAAATAAACTCAGGGTTACACAGCGCGCTATGGAAAGAGCTATGCTTGGTGTCTCTTTGCGTGATAAGATTCGAAATGAGGATATCCGCAAAAGAACCAAAGTGACCGATAGTTCTTTGGATAACCAAGCAGAAGTGGCAATAGGCGGGTCAAATTGCCCGCAGGACTGATAACTGCTGGGGAGTAAGGATCCTCGAATAGCGACCCCGAATTGGAATGGTGGACCGATGACTTGGTGCAAGTTGCAGGAAACCGCTGGATGCAATTAGCTCACGCTGTGGCGTTCTATGGAGAAGGCCTATGTCCAGTAGTGGACTACTAAAGGCTGTTGACGATGATAATGATGATGATATCGTACAGCGCCTTTGTTGAGACGAAATGGAACTAAAAAACGGGAATAATAGCATCAAGGTACCGTTTTTTAGTTCCATTTCGACTCAACAGAGGCGCTGTACGAAATCCCAATATCTACAAATATTTTACGCGAACGATAACGTAAATTTAAAGTGGCAACTCATGGTAGACGTACTGTATCTATAGGGAGCCACCGTATCTCGGCGTAGAGAACGCTGCAGTTTTACAGTACCAGACCTTCACATATTTCAACAAACATTATCTTGTCAGTATAATAACTCTAAGTGCCATTTCGCTAAAGCTACTGCTGCTGTTGGCTTTGTAGAGTCTTGGTGTTACGAGTAACAGGAAATTTACTGGGTCGGTCCGCGTATTCCTTTGTCTGCCGCAGACAATTTGGTTATCAGTGCTAGAAAGCCGCTGCCAGATTTCTTTTTCTTAAATTACCACCTACAAACGAAGGCAAATAGCATTGAGTAAAAGATATACCTCTGACTCAGCATCTTCAGGGGATTCTATGGGTGCAGTACCACCATGATTTGCGTTGTTTTTTACAATTAGGAAGGCGCTGTGCATTTAAAAGAAAATAATGTTGTCAAAGTCAATACCGCCATTTCTAAAATCACGGTCATGATAATCCCTGATAGGCGATAAATAGGTAATCAAATTGATATGTTAATGATGACAAACGACTGATATGAAGATAATTATTTCAAGTGAAGCCACTCGACAAAAGGGCAGCTTGCCAATAGTACCTGCATAATTCATTAGTTTTATATTAAGTGCAAAATTTATGTGGATGCAGAAAGTGATTAGTTGTTTATGTTGATCTGTGCCTATTTAAGGAAACTTAATAATTAAGTAAGTATTTTTTTTACAATATTTTTAGCGTGTGAATGACTGAATGTGCAATCAAGCGTTAACAAGATCTGACAATCTATTTCAGATCTCTTTCTGCTATTTCAGAACATCCCTGTTTTTTTTCTGTCATTCAAACTCCTTTCTTTTAGCAAGTGTAATGGTGTGGTGCTGGTGCTCGTCAAGTTTATGCCATAATTTGTTTAAATAACTGAATCTTTCGCGCAATAATAGATAAGGGACAAAGATCGTAGGTTCGAACCCCTCTTACCAGTACAAACATTGATGTGAATAACACTGTAAGTATTTGTTTCTGTTTGGGTGTTTGAGTACTCTGATATCGTTAGAAAAACTGCGTTTAGTTTCAGATGGCCCAGATATATGCGAAAGAGATACTCGTTTGCTATATTGTTGTTAAATACATTGGCAGTTTCTTACAAATATCACAATTTGACTGACTAAATAGCTACCAATTCCAACTTTTAAGCAACTTAAATGAAAAATAACGAAAATAAAAACGTTGTGAACCTAATTATGTACGAACAAAAACATTCGTCCATGAGTTCCATGACTCAATGGATTACACAAAAGATTGCATCTTGATGAAACATTCTAATCAGGATACCTGATGAAATAAAAACAAGTGTTTTATTATTTTTGGTTTGCAAAAACTAGCACTAAGTACAAATACTACAAAAAGTATTTATTTTACTTTTATAGATTGGTTGGTTGTGAAAACATTACTTGAATTGTTTTTAGGAAAATCAAAGATGAATTCCACATCATCAGGAATGAAGCAACCTCTAGATGACGATGATTCCGACTCGGATACGACGCCACTATACGACGATGTAGATGAGGGGAAGTAAGTGTCTTAACTAGTCTTCGGTGGTGTATTTTAGGCTAGTAGTAAATATTGTAGGTAAAGACAAAGCGACAGAGAAGTAAACAATAGGTTAGGGAGTTAGATCTCGGTTGCTAGCTACGGGATCGAATCAGATATAAAGAAGAACTGAAGTAACTCGGTAACGGGCGATTCATTTCATCGGGCGAGTAACGGGCGGCGTAGCCTAAAGGCCGGTATTCACTTTGCTTAGTGCGAGTGCAGGTGGGATGGATTGGTGCAGGTGTGTAGTGGAAGTAGTGTCCAATTATGTTTAGTGGATGTGTTTAGTTGCTGTGTTTAGTTTATCTTGGACACCTCAAATTTTGTACCTGGGGCTTAGCTAAGGTCTTTACAATTTAAAAGACATTCATTTTTACATACTTCTGCACACATTTTTATAGTAAATCTTCCGTCTACTTTTCCATTTTATGCAAGTGTCGGAAAACGCTAAACACTAACAACTGCTGTCCAGACGTGTTTAGTGGCAGGCACGCGGCGAGTGAGGGGAATGGGAGGCGCGCGGGATGGGCCACTCGCAAAAAAATAGAACACGCTTCTAATCGCTTTACTACGCAGGTTACTAATCACTTGCACTAATCTATCGGTGTCCACACGAGTTTTCTACTACCACTAAGCGCCTGCACTAATCACCTGCACTAACTACTAAGCAAAGTGAATACCGGCCTCAACGGATAAATAAGTAGAAGTGGCAAGGGCGGGGCAAATAGCGCTAAGAGGATAGGCCATCCTAGGCAGAAAAGTTCTGAATCATGTAGTTAGTAGACTCCTGTTCTAACTTTTTTATTTCGTCTTATCTTTATCTGGTAATGCTATTGTCTCTTTCTTGTACCATATTTATCCTATTTATTATTTTCCTAAAATGTTTCATTCTTTCTTAATTTTCTGATTCTGTTTCTATTATTTTAGAAAAAGTAGTTTTAACTATTAACTTTCTATCGCACTGCCTGTGATATCTCCGTCTGACCGTATGGTTGACTGGTGGAGAATCCCTCTGGGCACTAAGTCCGCCTTTTGCACTCTGAATTCTGTGCAATAAAGAATAAATAAATAAATAATTGAATTATTTGAGGACGGTGGAGGGACGATAAAATATTGTTGAGAGTTCGATAAATGCGCTCACAACCGGCCGCTTGTAAGGATGTCTATAATTTAGCCTTGTGTTATGTAGTCGAAGCTTTATAGTGCGAATCATTATGAATACACCATAGTCCAGCGGCCAGTGATGCAGCGTGAAAGTGACGAGGAAAAAGAGAACAATAAGTTAAAGGAATCCATGTTGAAGGATTCTTCAATTGACTTTAATTTAAAGATTTTTTTGGTGGTGGCGTTGTGTGACGGGTCGTTTCATTCCCTAAAATATGGTTGAGTGGGACGATGGCTGGATTATACGTTACAAAGTTATGTAACATAACTCTTCTTAATAGCTTTATGATCATGTAAATGACTTAAAAACCCAAATACAAGATCATGAAGGAAGTGTTAGCTTCATGCTCGGTTTCGCCAGTTTTACAGAAGCCGGAAGCATAAACTTCGATTCTATTGTAAGTACTGTTATAAGTATCGCAATCAGCATAACCATCTTAGATAAATAAAATTGTTTTTGGCAAACGTCACACACTTGCAAACCTATATGTACGACATTACAAACTTTCGCGTCGTCATACCTTTTATTACAATTACCGCCACTTATTTCAAAATAATACACCTATAAACAATATGGTGATGATGGGTAATGTGCGGGTTGGTAATCCCGGTAAACCCGGGCTATGTTTCTAATAGATACACACTTTTCCCCGACCTGAGATTTGAACCTGAGACTACTGGATTTCGGGCCGAGCTCTCAGCCACGGAGGCGTTTTTAGGAGAAGGATTTTTTTTACAGGAGGTGAAGAATAGTATTTTGCTTAATGGATGTTGTTGCATATTCTTTCAGTGTGATATTTCTATGATCTATTTTGTGAGTGTCAATAGCGAACCGCGTATTTATTGATGATTTAACTGGCTAGTAGATCATTAAAAAGTTTTTGCATCCTAAGAAACTAAGTATTGAATTAATCTTATCAATTCCTCTCTGGATGTGTGATTGAGTGACTGACCTGACAGATAACGCACAGCCGAATTATTTCAGGGTAGAAAGCTGAAATTTGGCATGTAGGTAGGTTGATTAGGGATTACAGAGAATGGCTTTCCCGAAGTTCTTACGGAAACGGGAAAAAAGGAAAAAAAAGGGAAATAACGAGATTGGGCGTAGATAGCTGTAATTTGGCATGTAGGTTGATTGGGGATCACAGAGAGTGGCTTTCCCGGTAGTTCTTACGGTAAGTAACAGGAACAAAAGCAAAAAACGGGAAATAACGGGATTGGGCGTAGGTAGCTGAAACTTGGCATGTAGGTTCCTTGGGGATTGTAGGTGAGCACTAACGAAATAATGTAAGAGCCCATGCAGCTTTATCAATCACACCGCTTAAAAGTCTTAATCGAATGTAGGTATGTTTAGCATGTACTGACTTGTCATAACTCGTGACCTCTGTTACAGTCAGCGAACGGCTCAAGAAACGAAAGGATGGAACCTCTTCCGAGAAATCCCAGTGAAGAAAGAGAGTGGTTCGACGATATCGACCACCTGGATCGACAGCAGTGTGAAGGTCATGAAGCTCCTGGCGTACATCATCGTCTTCGCTGGGGTTCTGGGATCGGCTGTGATAGCCAAAGGCACACTGCTCTTTATCACATCACAATTAAAAAAGGGCAGACAGATTACACATTGCAACAAAGCTTTGGGTAGGGATACATTTATATTTCATAATATTCCGGTTACGCTAAGAACAGCCGAGATAGTTAAATAGAACAGCAATAACATGACAGGAATGATCTTTACAAGCATTTGAAGTGTTTTGGATTTTAGTTTCTACCATCTCTTCATTTCGAATCGATTCCGGGAAGTCATATATATTTTGACAAGTACTCAGCCACGCGAACTGCATTGTCTGTGGCGTTGTAGAGGTCCTCCAGTGTGCAGGTGGAAAGGCACGCAGGGCAAGATAATATATGTGCAATTGTTTGTGGAGAAGGTCCACACGGGCATGAGTTGTCAGAGCTGAAACCCCACCTGGACAAGTTCTCTTTGCAGTGCCGACTTGGGTCTGGAGTCTATTTAAGGATTTCCATGTCAGGCAAGGTAGGTTGTGACCAGGTGGAAGTTCCCTCGACAAAAGCAGGAGCGAGGCCGTGTGAGATTTCTTACGCCAGATGTTTAGCGGAGTGTCATGAGTGCTTTCTCGTTGGGGCAGGGCCTCTTAAATAAAGCTATGCCGACTCTTAAGCCTTAGTGGCACCGGTATGTAGTCTTGCATGAAGTGTCTAGCATCTGAGCATTCTCTCCCATAAAAAATAAGGTCTCCATGAACATATTATCAATATCAGCGTTCTAAAAAGCCGATTGGTTTATAATATTTTAATCTTAGGAGTATGTAGTAGTAGTAATTAGGCTATATGCTGTCCACTGCTGGGCAAAGGCCGCCATCATTAAAATTGGGGATGGCTAAATCACCACGCATGCCAACTGTGGGTTGATGATCATAAATCCCAAATGTTTTTATCTTTACTGTTGCTTTATTCCACAGCTCTAGATCAGCAGTTTATAACAGTCCACTCATTGGAAGAGCGCATAACATGGCTATGGGCAGCTTGGATAGTATTTTCAGTACCAGAAGTTGGCACATTCCTTCGATCTGTTAGGATTTGTTTCTTCAAGACAGTGAAGAAACCTACTACCTTGCAGTTCTTAGTGGTACGTCTTTTAAGAATTTAGTGTTAAATTATTGTGGTTTGTAGGCGATTGTAGGCGATAGCAAGTGTAGAGGACCTATAATATATTATTTCTGATTTCAGGCTTTAATCGTTGAGACATGTCAGACAGTTGGACTAGCTCTGCTTATTCTTTTCATCCTACCGGAACTGGATGTACTAAAAGGAGCTATGTTAATGAATGCTCTCTGCTTTATCCCTGGCGTGCTAAACGCTTTGACGAGAGACCGATTCCACCCTAGGTATTCTATTATGTTAGTTCTGGACATTTTGGCTGTGTCCGCGCAAGCAACAGCGTTCGTGGTTTGGCCGCTTTTGGATAACAAACCGGTACTCTGGAGTATACCAGTAGCCAGCGTGCTCATATCCCTCGGTTGGTGGGAGAATTTTGTAGGACCAGTCGATAAGCACTCCTCAGGTAATATAATCTCACGATCTACCAAATGTCGGATAATATTGCAAAAATGGTACAGATTATTATATTTCTTTTTTCTTTATTTTTTTACAGGTATAGCAGTAGCTTTGTGCGAATTTCGAGATGCACTTAAATCGACACGATACTTCACGTTCAGGATTGTATCTGTGTGGAAGATATGTGTATTTATGGTGTTCATAATGATCTCCCTGTATTTACAAGATGATGACCCGTTAAGTTTCTTTTATAAAGTGGGGAATGCATTTGATACCGACCGGCATTACACAGCTTACGAGGTAAATTACTGACACAGACAATTTATTATATCGAGTAAATTTCATCATGTCGTCAACTTTATAATTTCACAGGCAAATTATGAATTCAGATCCCAAATTCGTTATTTGAATTATGTTTTTAAAAAAAATCTTTAAATTGTATTCGTATGCCAATGATTTTGATCATATTTCAGATTCAAGTTACTACTCAAGACTTAGGTAAAGGACTATATGACTTTCAAGTGACCGGTGGGGTCATCGACAAGATACCAGCGGTTTGGGCGGCTTCCTTGTGGGTGGCGTTGATTCAGATCGGGTCGGCGTACTTCTGCTATGGTTTCGCTAAGCTCGCCTGCAAGATCCTCATACAAAACTTCAGCTTCACCTTTGCTTTAAGTCTCGTGGGGCCGGTGGCCGTAAACCTCCTTATAATTATGTGCGGACTCAAGAATGAGAATCCTTGCGCATTTTATCAGACCATTCCGGATTACTTGTTCTACGATATTCCTCCAGGTGTGTTCAAGTTTAAAGTTTGGTGTCAGGTTTTATATGATTGCATTGCTACGCGAGATCGGAAGCCTGGTTTTAGGTCTTAAAGTTCTTACTAACTGAAATCTCCAAAGCTAGTCTCTTAACTCATAAACAAATTTATGCGTCGATTTGTGCTTCCCTGATCCGCGTTACTGGCAACGCTGTTAAAGCCATTTGCAGTCCAGCGGCAGTAGGATCTCGCGATAGCCTCTCATGCGAAAGGGCTAGTTACACAAACAAAACTGCTTACAAATTCCAGTGTATTTCCTAAGTCACTTTGTGGGCCGCGAGATGGCGTGGATCTGGATCCTCTGGCTGATGTCGCAGGCGTGGATCTGCGGGCACGCGTGGCGGCCGCGCTGCGAGCGCCTGGCCGCCTCCGACAAGCTGTTCTGCCGGCTCTGGTACTGCGGCGCCATCGTCGACCAGAGCATGCTGTTGAACAGATCTAAGGATGACGAACCTGATGCCCAACTAGAGGTAAACCCCATATTCGCAGACCCCAGTACTATTTCACTTAAGTAATCTTTGAAGCGTCAAACGTAATTTTTGGTACGCACCATAGCGCAGTGCCTCTAGTAGGTTTAAAACAACTATTCAACTGCCAAATTCCATAGATTAGAAGTATCTGGGGCTCATAATTCTCTCGTCATTTCTGCTTAGGTACTTAACGAAAAATAACAAGCATGTAATTTTTCGCTACAATAAAGCAAAATTGAATTTCTGAGAAACGTTCTGTATCTGTTTAAGCGATAATATCTATGTACGTACCTAAGTAGATAATGAAATGAATTCCTATTCTTAAATCGAGCATCATAAATATTCGCTATTTCAAAAGCCGAACTATAAATAAATGATCAAATACAATCTGCAAGACGGCTTGTATCAAAATCAGGCACTGAATCAAGAAACGATTTTACGGGGATTTTCACTTCGGGGACTTACCTACTACACATAAGATAAGATTCTTTATCTTAGACTTATTATCTTGTATATCCGAAAAGGTGGAAATATTTCATTAAATGTTTTATCTATTGTATGTATTGAATTATTTGTATACATTATAATAATGCAATTAAAATTTAAACTAAAAAAAATATTTGAAATAAAAAAATGACTGGCCTGTTGGTGCAATGGCAGCGATCCTGCCTTTAGCACCGGAGGTCGCCCATGACAAACATTTACGTTTGTTGTGTGTCTGGGTTTTATTTTCTATTTAAGTATGCATTTAGAAATATTTAGGTAAGTATGTTTATCAGTCTCTGACACCCTAGTACAAACAAGCTCTGCTTAGTTTGGGGTCAGATGATCTTGGTTTAAATTGTCCCAGATATTTGTTTATTTATTTATTTAAAATACCATCACGACGATTGGGATATCCAAACGGGGTAGTCGGAGGCAAGTTGGCTGTTGCCGTCATGGTGAATGGAACACTCAGAAGCGCACTTTCCACCAAGAGTATTAGAACCTAGCGTGGGAGGTGGTGAGCCTTCCGCTGTTACCCGTCACCATATAAAAATATTCTCGACAAGCGGTTCCGCCCGCGTGGACAAATTTTTCTTAAACGATGGGTTACATATCAACATTTTCATACGGATCCCTAATGGTTTGAAAAATGTATATGCCTATAGCAATCAGGGATGATGTAGCTTTATAACAGTGAATTAATTTTTGAAATCGGTTCTGTAGTTTCGGAGATTACCTACCTCAAACAAACAAACTCACAAACGCTTACCTCTTTATAGGATTAGTGTAGATATAAACATATTCGATCCAAATAACAGTTAAACTAATTAACATAACACTAACATATAACAATATTCATATGTTTCCAGAATAAACAAAAAGATGGTGATGACATTTCTGTTAACAGTATGGATAAAGGCCAAGATGTTAGAACTTCTGACCACACAACCAGGTAAGTTCCATTATTTTCGAAGCACTGTCCGAAAATCAAAATTGTATCCCAATTTTATTTTAACTAGTAATCAGGAAGATCACCTAGAGGGAGGAGAAAGGATAATAGCAGCAAGAACAAGTTAACCCTTTCAGACCGAATGGTATGCATATGTCCCAGTGTATTAAGGACTAATGAGTTAATATGTCCCACGCAATTTCTCACAAGACTGTTACTCCGTTTTACTATTAAAAATGAGCTCTTGTGTCCCGAGTCGTTCTAGGCTTATCAATTCATAATTTTACAGGAGTAGTTTTTGCTTGGCAACATTTTTTTTTGTCTGTTTTCAGTTAAGTAGATTCTTGGTTTATATAAAACTTTCCAATAAATCATTAGAGTTTGAAACACAGTCCTGGTACTGTACCCCTGGTTCGAAAAGGTTAACTACAATGACAAAGTACTCTATTATCCAGTGACATATGTTGCTAAGTATAGTGCCACAGTGCCTGCAAAGCATAGGACGCCTCTGCTACATGGTTTCTGTATAGCGTCTGTGAATTGTTCAAGTACATAATTAACTATTTTCGGCAGGATCTACATTTGCGCGACTATGTGGCACGAGACAAAAGAAGAAATGATAGAGTTCTTGAAGTCTATATTCCGACTTGACGAAGACCAGAGCGCGCGACGCGTTGCCCAGAAGTATTGGGGTATCGTAGATCCTGATTACTACGAGTTGGAATGTAAGTTGTGAAATCAAAATCCACCTTTTAAAGCTGTACCTATCTTTATGTATGTGGCACGAACGCTACGATGACTGCCCACTGCTTCCAAAACCTAAACGAAATCTGTTTTTTTTTAAAGTGTGGTTAAGTTTTTGGCTACCACAGAGGTACCTAACAATGCACATGCATTGTGTAATTCTCAAATTTTGCCTATCCTAATTTTCACTATCGTGGTGAGTCCCTGTTCAGCTGAATGACTACCTGATCATAGCTCCATACATCCTTCTGATTGGCGCATAACGATTATGAACAACTAGCATCTGCCCGCGACGATTCCGCGTGTAATAGTTACTTTGGGTTAACGCGATGATATATATAGCCTCGATAAACGGGCTATCTAACACGGAATTTTTTTTTCAAATGGGACCAGAAGTTATGAACAACTAGCATCTGCCCGCGACGATTCCGCGTGGAATAGTTACTTTGGGTTAACGCGATGATATATATAGCCTCGATAAACGGGCTATCTAACACTGATTTTTTTTTTCAAATGGGACCAGAAGTTATGAACAACTAGCATCTGCCCGCGACGATTCCGCGTGGAATAGTTACTTTGGGTTAACGCGATGATATATATAGCCTCGATAAACGGGCTATCTAACACTGAAATATTTTTTCAAATGGGACCAGAAGTTATGAACATCTAGCATCTGCCCGCGACGATTCCGCGTGGAATAGTTACTTTGGGTTAACGCGATGATACTCGTATATATAGCCTCGATAAACGGGCTATCTAACACTGAAATAATTTTTCAAATGGGATCAGAAGTTCCTGAGATTAGCGCGTTCAAGCAAACAAACTCTTCAGCTTCATAACATTAGTATAGATTTGATATAATATGCCTCTCGATCTTGGTCTCAATTATTTAAAAAATATTTAACTATATTACTGTAGACAAACTTATTTTATCACTCGTATGTGTTTGCCATAATGTTAATTTACTTCGCAGCTCACATTTTCATGGACGACGCATTTGAAATATCTGATCACGCTTCAGAAGACTCTCAAGTGAACCGATTCGTAAAGTGCTTAGTGGAGACGATGGACGAGGCCGCTTCTGAGGTCCACCTCACGAATGTAAGGCTTCGGCCGCCTAAGAAGTATCCCACGCCGTATGGTGGCAAGCTGGTATGGACGATGCCGGGGAAGAATAAGATGATCTGCCACTTGAAAGACAAGTCTAAAATCAGACACAGGAAGCGATGGTCGCAGGTATGTGTGGCGTATAGTTTATTTTGATTCTCATTCATAGTATACTAGCGGTCCGTCAACGGTTTCGCTCGCGCAGACTGACTTTTCCGCCAAAATGTAGCCTAAACTAAAAAAATATATTAAAGCCTGTGTCACTTCCTGATAATGAAGCTTTATTTTGGTAAAATAATTTTTGAAATCGGTCTAGATGTTTCGGAGCCTATTCAATACAAACAAACAAATCTTTCTTCTTCATAATATTACGAGTAGTATAGATTAGTGAAGCCTTTGAAGGTGAATAACGCCTGTGATAATACTACTAATAAACTTGAAAAAGTTATGAAATTAAAGAGTTGCTGGAAACGACCTCAAAACATGGCCCCTATGATATTATTTTATTATTTTCAGTAATTTAATTTAAAAATAAGAACCAAAAACAGCGCTAATTTAGACGTACGGCAATATCACTGCTGCGCGATAATTATTGAATATCTGTTTTAATTAAAGTAGGTATATGTTTGCTGTTTTGTCTCCTTCGGCGTCTCCTTTAATCCCATGTTGTAATTAGACCTACGGCGATATCACTGCAGCTTCATAGTTAATTATTTTCTTAATTAAGTTAAAGCCATGTTTTTTTATAGGACTTGTAATATAGCGGCTGGGCGATAGTTTATTATTATTTTAGGTCATTAGCAAATATGTGTGTTGTTTTTCCGCTTTTGACAAAATTACATTCAATTCCATGGTTTAGTTTGACTTACGGCTACTACTATATATGATTCCGAATGTAATTCCATGTTTCTCTAACGCAACGAATGCATTTACTAGAATAATGAAATAGAACGAATCATGAATCATTATTGGACGGCTCAAATATGGTATGACCAGATAATCGGTTATACACGAATTCGTCAAAATAAATGGAATTATAGGTCGTTTGTAGTATTAAAGATAATGTTAATCCATTCGCTAATCCTTGAGGGAGGGAGTACAATAAAAGATTAGTAATCCAAAGTTTGGTAAATAAAGATAAACATTTTAGTTTAATGCTTTATAATGACAAATACTTAACTACTGCCAATGATTCCATTTTTATAGTGTTAGCCGATGCAATAGGCACATAATTTAAACGTGAATGATTTTTACTTCTCAAGAAAAACAAAGTAATCCAAGGCCTCAATCCCTCTTAGGGAACTTTTGGATAGTCATTCAATAAAAGCAAGCTCCCGAGATCTGGCTGCCTTAGGCACTGTTCAGATGTACGTGCTGTTAGGCGGCAGCCGCGTGGAGTCTTTTTAAAAAACACTTTTTGAACACACTAAAGTTTATTGATGGAAACTATCTTAGGGAAACCTCACTTTCCTTTCGGGACACTAGTTAATGTATGGGACGCGAGACTGGAGGAGTCGGACCGGAGGTTGAAATGCAACTGTTTAAAGCGCATGGCTGTAATTAGTTTTATGTAAAGTAAATATGTTGATCTAAGCAAATTTATCATAGTAAAGTTAGGTATAACATCTCCCCCCTTTAAGATTGAGCTTTAAATCTTATGAGATGAAGCGAGATCGAGACGAGATAAAAGAAAAATGAGGTTGTAAAACATTACAAGGAAATAGTAAGTATAAGATAAAATAGAACTTAGAATATTATAAGATTTTAATCATTTAAATAAGATCGAGTAAAGATTTAGTATCTGTAAGATTTAGAAGTTAGATTTAGAATAATTATAAGATCTAGTACATAGGAAATAGTAAAGATTTAGTATTTAAGACATAGGAATTAGAACTTAAGATCTAGTTAGATAAAATTTATTTTTATCTGAGAAATAGTAATATTCACAATTGATTCGTGATAAAATAAGACAATTTTTATTACTTTGAAAAGAAGACTAATATTAAGTTATTTGTATAAAAGAACATTGTATATTTTTCATAGGTAAAAGAAATAGTACATATTTTTAAAGTGTAAAGACATAGTATAATCAAATCATTAGTTATTAGATAAATTGCGATTTGATGGAAAAGAGTTGTTTAAATCTGCGTCATCTGACTGAGATGAAATTTCAGACATTTCAATTGAGTTTACAATTTTTGTCTCTTTTTGGACACTTTTTCTAGTGTTAAATTGATTGAAGATTTGAATACAACAAGATGTATTACGTCTATTATTTTTCTTACATAGACAGTTATAAAGTTTGTATACAGAAAATAGAAATATTACAATAATAAGAACATAAGTAAAACCTGAGTAATAACTTGCATATTTGACAAAATGCGATTGCTCTTGGTATTTGTTGAGATCGCTTTCGAGGCCATCTAATTGATGTGCTGCGTGATTTAGGGAATCTAAGTCTATATTACTTAGAGATAACGGTGAGAGCTAAGGAATAGTTTTGTTAATAATGTCTTTCTTACAACAATCATCTTGAGTAATATCAAAGTCTATTATGAGTTGGTTTTTATAAGTAAATGTAGAAATAGTAGTAGGTATAAATTGTAAAGTTTTAGAATAAGCAATGCAATCAGGTTTTAACTTTAACATGCCTGTGCCTGAGATAGAATAGTCTTTGATATCATCATTACATTTTATAGTTATTTTATTTGTTTTTGACTGTTATTCATTGCCATTAAGTTTTTGCCATATGTCGATTTGACCATATAATAGTTTAGAATTACATTCACTGGGTAAAGTTAAAACAACATCAGTTAATAACTTGGTTAGTGGAATGAATAGTGACTAATGGGCAGATAGAGTATTCTGAGCTTATCTTGGGACAATCTTTATATTGTCTAATACAGCGTAATTTAACCTATCGTCTGTGATAGCTAGGTATGGTTTTCTAGGATGGATAAGTGCAAAAGTGTTAGGATTAAGGTACTTGCGGTAAACAAGGGCCACCTAACTTCAGAAATCAATATTAAAGGTTAAATAATTGGTAATAATGAAAAATTCATAATCAGGAGAACGTTTATTCTCTTAGCAACGTAACTAAGTACACTTTTTGCCCTAACCTGTCATATTTCGCTTCAAAATAAACACTTTTAAAACCCTTTCTCTGGCCCTTATTAACATACGTAGTTTAATAGGGACCATAACCTTGAGTCGATACATAATGGCATAATCAAAATGAACACAATATTTTTAGCTCTCTATAGTATAAAGTATCATTTGGCATGAGATCACATCCATGAATACACATAAATCAACGAGAAAAATAGTAATGGACCTTATTAAAATAAAGAAACATAAAAAATGAGAAAAACCATATTTCCCAACAACATATTAATATAATTATCATATCTCTCAACAAAGTTTCTTTTCCTGCAAATAAACCTTTGACTTAAAAAAAAATAAAGACATTAAAAAAAGATCGATAAATTCTGAGGCCCTTATTAAACTTAGGAAAAATTGTAACTTGTTTCACTTAACACGTATTTTATCATGTCAATGTCGTAATCGACAAACTAGTGAACCTCAATAAAAACTACTTTTAAATAAAAATATTCTTCTAGTAAGTCTCGGTAAAAATACGTATAAATGTTAATCAGTCTTCAAAAAGGAACAAATTTCTTAAATATCAAAGTAACCTATCGACTTATGCCGCCTTTTTTTCAATTTCAATTTATGTTTTGATCCTTTAATTGCACACTGGATATTCAAAATCTAAATCTTCTTTCGTTAAGCCCAAGCATTCTTCATGAAACCATCTGTTGCACGAAAAGCACTTTCTCATAGCTAAAAAACGCTCTTCGTTACACGCGTAGCAGTACTATTTGTCTTCGGCATCTACAGTGTTGTGTTTTTCTTTTGTTTTTTTATCATTCACCTTCTTTTTCTGTTGTTTCAATTTCACTCGTAGATTCTCTTTGGTTCCTTTGGCGTTGTACTTTTTTATTTTCTCTATCTGTAAATATATCCTTTGTAATTATTCGAGCTTTGTAATTGATTGCTTTACGTCGAGGTTTTTGTTTGATCACAGCATAATTCGGTGTTGGCAATGATTTTTGAAAAGGAGATTTAGAACTCTTTTTGAGTCTCAGTCTTGCTAGTGGAATATTGTATTCCGAATCATCGTCACTTGTTTCAGAACCATGCATTTTTGCATTAATATTATAGTGACACGAAGTACTAATTTGTTTGATGGGAGTACCTTGTTCTTGTGGCACTGACAGTGTATTTTCATCTTCAGATGAGCTGTATACATTTAAAGCCTGTTCTGCAACACGTTGTAGTCGAGATCGATGATGCAAAATAAATGCTTCTTCTTCATCATTATCAATAATAGAATTATCCGACTCAGAACTGTGAATTGTTGGTCGTCTTACAGTAGCATGAGGCCTGTTTAGTTCAGCTAACACGTTCTTGTTTCCAGTATCACAGTCTGTTGAGCTATAGTCGACTAAATAGTTTTTATTGCTCCTATTCAATTCAGAACTGGGAGAAGGACGTGGCGAAAAATCAGTCTGAGTCAGCAAAGATGGAGAACTTGGATTAAAATCTTCAATAAAAGTCTTGTCAGAATCGGAACTATTAGCCCTGGGAATTTGTATTTCACGACGTACGTTTGTTCCCGAAGGACCAGGAGTTGGAGACTTATGTCCAACGATAACTTGCTCTGGATGTTTTTCAGTCAGCACAGATGGTGCATATGCTTCAGTTGGAATTGCGTCCGGATTATATGGATAGAGACCTGTAGCCCTAAACCCATTCACTATATTCTCATAGCTTATACATTTCGAGCAAACTTCGCAAAAAAATGAATTGAAATGTGCTTTAGTTAATTTCTTATCGGGATATTGATATAAAAACGACAAAACTTCCTCATCCCAATGATGTTCAAATGATTTATTAACGCTTTTATCTAAAGGCTGGAGCTCGTGCGTCGTGTTTGATGGCAAGCAATATAAAACTATGTTTTCTTCATCAGCTGCCTCAACAATTTTATAGTCCAAGTGACAAGAAGCGCCATCAAATACTAGCAAACACTTGTCTCCCATTTTATATTTTCCTAAATGTTGGATAAAATCCACGAACAATGATGAGGTCATGCTTCCTTTTGGGGCCATTCTTACAATCGATCCTGCTGGTAAATTGTCATAAAATTCGGGTTTTCCTCTTTTGCCTTTAAAAATTATCATAGGGGGTATGGCACTCCCTAAGGCATTCACACAAGCTGCAACAGTCACGTTTTCAGCGTGTTCTGGAGCAACCATATGCACCCTCTTGGATCCTTTTTTTGCTAAAACCATGGGCTGATTATGTATTGTAAGTCTACAACCTTTTTCGTCCATGTTGAACAAGCGCTCTGGTTTGTTGTTAATATCTAGCTCTTCATAAATTTTTTTGTACTCTATAAAATGCTGTAGTACAATATACTTATTTAGTTTTTGAGCTCTACCTGGATTCAAAATTTGCACTTTGCGCTTCGATATATCAGGGTGCCTTCTTAAAAAGAGTTTTAGCCAGTCTTTTCCAGCCCGCTTTAATGATTTATTAAAGTTGTTGAGAATATCGTTTTGTTCACAAAAAACGTATGCTTGATGTCGTATAACTTTTGGCGTTAACGGAAAACCTATGGCTGCAAGTCTTTTGATTCTGGATGCTAGATCACTTTCTTGCTCTTTAGTCAAAACTGTGCGGCGGCCTATTTGTTTTTCTATTTTACCTGGTTTCTATTTTAGATGGTTCACTAAAGTTCTTCTGGGAATAGAATAACGTGCTGCCGCTGCCCGTTGTGACAACCGCCCCTCATTAACAGCTGCCATTGCAGCTTCTAATTGATGCAAGGACCAAAGTCCTCGAGCTTTCTTGGCTGGAGGCTCCATGAGTGCAATCTAAAAACGTTTAAAAAAGTCGATCAAATGATTGAACAACATTCAAGCAATTTAAACATTGACTCTGCTAGGTCGTAGCAGAGTTAATGTTCGAATTTCATAAAAGTTATAAATAAAATAAACTTTGATTGCCTAATAAAAGTACACAAGAAAAGGTTTAATAAGGGACGGCCCCTTAACCCGCCATTCATCTGGCCCTTATTAAACTTTGGTACTCATATTACTCGACCCGATATAAAATACACTAAATCAACAAAATCTTTTGAACTTACCTTGTTTTAGCATCAATTAAACTGTAAGGTTCACTTTGCAATACCAAGTTTTATAAGCAATACTATATTTCAAGCAGAATTTTGTAACTATCAAGAGAAAAAAATACTATTGAGGGACGCAGACCAACTCTCTGAACTGCAACGTGGCTACTGACAAGATGGTCGATCGCACAAGACTGCGCTGGCGTTTATTAGCTTTCCTATTGGTCCTTTACATGTGTGCGTAACCAAAATAAAATCAAACCGTTAGAAGTACATTATTGTAATAGTGGCCCTTGATCACAGACCACCTATCCCATAGACTCCTCTTTGAGCGTTTCTTAGTTGAAAACGCAATCGCCAAAAGTCGGGGGGGTGCAGAGGTATGAAGCTCACTGTGATTGGCGGATTCAACGTCAATCTAGTGACAGATGTCACGTGAATTGCAAATGGCGTCCGACCTAGGGATGGGAAATCACGATATTTTTATCGTTATCTACATTGTGGTTGTACTGTGATATTTGGTTGGGTGGGTAAAGTAAATAAAACAATCATTTATAATTGAGCCCACAGCTACCTACTGGGATTTAAAATGAATTATTTTTTTATAAAGGCTCCTTTTCGTTCTATTTTTGTTCCGTATTGCGGGTCAAGTAAGCTAGCCGTGTGTTTACATATTTTTCCATCACGCATTTTGCTCTATCAAATCTATGACGTGATTGTTTTCATAATCAAACTGATGTTGCCATAAAGTTGGGAATAAATTTTCATTTTTGAATGTCTGCAACGTTTTGACAACAAAAAATAAAGCACGGCGTTTAGGCTTTAGTTTTTTATAATTCTCGTTGCTGCGAATGACAATTTCGCACCGGCGGCATATTGTAACGACCATATTAGAAGGATGAAGTAGCCCACCTTTATCTCTTGCATATATGAGTGTATATTTGTTTTCCTTTAAAGATATTAGTGCCTGTACACATTTACTGCATTTTATTCTTTTTATCAGAGAATGCACAACAAATCCCGCAATGTACTCAATGATGTTTTTAGCAAACAGTGACAACGTTATGTTAATAAAAATAAAAATTAAATCATCATTGCAGCTGGATTGGCCTTGAGAGCTCTGAAAATTAGATAATGACATTTTTATCACTATAAATATTTGATTTCTATACTTGTGGGTGTAAATATTTTAATTTTTACAACGAGGAGTTTGTTAATTACAACACCATTAGGTTTGCTTTAAAAACATGGCTAAAATTAAGTTTTACACGAGATTGAATAGGTCACAAGGTATGTAGCAGACAACGTAACTTACCACCAGATGTGAAGTGCATTACAGTTTATTTATACATGAAAAAAGTAACTGCTGAGTTACTGTCCAAATACTCCGAATCCTATTAGCACGGAAACAACTGTCCGATACCGGTGGTAAGAGTCACATTATCATTTAAGTGTAATTGTTTGTCCAAACCCAAGCAATACTTAGCTTTAAGTCTCTTTTTGTTTTTGTACAATAAAGAATATATATATCTATCTACCTACATATTATTATAAAATTCACGTCTAGACTTAAAAACTTGCAAAATGTCTATTTCAAGAACTATGAATTTCACAGGGAAAATACGATAAGCCAACTGACAAAAATTTATAACTTATTTTTAAAGTACGTACCAAAGTTGATAACATGAGGGTAGGTTTTGCAAACACACATAAATATCTCCGCTTTTTCAATAGTTGAAAGCAATCCGCAGAAAAATGCTGAGAGCATATGACGCCAGTTGGCGTTGGAAACCAATTAAGATCTCGACTTGTATGTAGCGTATCCACACTTTTTTCAGCTCCGGACTTTTTGGGAACCTTTAGAATTGGAAAACAATAAAAATATAAGAACGACTTTTTGTATTATATCTACATTCAGAATAACTTTACAACTATCAAAAAACTTCTGCCATCAACTGAACATGATTTTTTTATTAATAAAATAAATTAGAATTGATAAGTGCTTTTTCTTAATAAAAAATTCAAATGGACATTCGTTTAAATAAATTATTGTTTCTTTGAATTACATGAACAAAATAACTTATCGATGAAAACGATTTTACTTCGGGTTTGCCCACATCACTAGCTTACAATTTCTACGTGAGAGCGGGATAGTCATTTGCAAATATACACAGGATAGACAGGGAGAGAGAGAGTGAAATAAGACAACAACGTATTGGTTTTGTAATATTTTCTCAAATTTATTTGAATCTTTTTTCTTGAGTTTATCTATAAAAAGTGACTTACCTATGAAAAGTGATACCGTCTTTTTGTAAACTGGATTTGATACTACGTTTCCCACACCATTTCACGGCGCAACAAGGCATTTTACCCGCTTTTTAAAATTTATTTGTACGAAAATTTCACGATGACGTTCGAGAACAGACTAAATCGCCAATTGGAGGCGTGGCACTTTATATGATCAGTCTGTGCATATGCTTGGCGAGCGCGGTTCCCCTCCTATGCGGGGTCTATGGGCTATGTGGTCTGTGGACTCTCCCAACCGTTTCAAGAGATCACTCGAATTCGGAGGAGAAGTACTAAAATTCTTTTTTGGCACATTAGATGCAGAAGATGCTCGCAAATATGATGCCGCAGTCGACGCATGCCAGAAAGATGAAAACGAACTATTTCATCTTATTAAAGAAAATATTCAAGTCGTAAAATCCACCATCACCGCATTCAACTCTACCATTACAAGATTAAATAAAAATGAAATTAGACTGAATTCTCAAGTTGATAAACTGAACGATATTTTATCTCAAAGTAACAACAAAAAATAATAATGAGTTATTATATATCGCAAAAATAAATAATTTAGTTAATATCATTGAAGGTTCTTTACTAGCTATTTCTAATTTTCTTGATTCTGTCTTAAATTCCATCTTATTTGCTAAATCAAATGTACTACATCCATCAGTCATCATCATCATATCAGCCGAACGACGCCCACTGCTGGGCATAGGCCTCCCCCAAAGTCATCAGTCATAACTCCTACCAATTATCCCTCTTATCTCTCCAATTAAGTACTCGACTTACAAAGTCATTCCCTTACCTACACCAACAGAAAAGTACCTGCGGGTAACAAGGGCCGCTGTCTATCAAGGGCACAGACCACATAGCCCATAGACCCCGCATAGGAGGGGAACCGCGCTCGCCAAGCATATGCACAGACTGATCATATAAAGTGCCACGCCTCCAATTGGCGATTTAGTCTGTTCTCGAACGTCATCGCGAAATTTTCGTACAAATAAATTTTAAAAAGCGGGTAAAATGCCTTGTTGCGCCGTGAAATGGTGTGGGAAACGTAGTATCAAATCCAGTTTACAAAAAGACGGTATCACTTTTCATAGGTAAGTCACTTTTTATAGATAAACTCAAGAAAAAAGATTCAAATAAATTTGAGAAAATATTACAAAACCAATACGTTGTTGTCTTATTTCACTCTCTCTCTCCCTGTCTATCCTGTGTATATTTGCAAATGACTATCCCGCTCTCACGTAGAAATTGTAAGCTAGTGATGTGGGCAAACCCGAAGTAAAATCGTTTTCATCGATAAGTTATTTTGTTCATGTAATTCAAAGAAACAATAATTTATTTAAACGAATGTCCATTTGAATTTTTTATTAAGAAAAAGCACTTATCAATTCTAATTTATTTTATTAATAAAAAAATCATGTTCAGTTGATGGCAGAAGTTTTTTGATAGTTGTAAAGTTATTCTGAATGTAGATATAATACAAAAAGTCGTTCTTATATTTTTATTGTTTTCCAATTCTAAAGGTTCCCAAAAAGTCCGGAGCTGAAAAAAGTGTGGATACGCTACATACAAGTCGAGATCTTAATTGGTTTCCAACGCCAACTGGCGTCATATGCTCTCAGCATTTTTCTGCGGATTGCTTTCAACTATTGAAAAAGCGGAGATATTTATGTGTGTTTGCAAAACCTACCCTCATGTTATCAACTTTGGTACGTACTTTAAAAATAAGTTAAAAATTTTTGTCAGTTGGCTTATCGTATTTTCCCTGTGAAATTCATAGTTCTTGAAATAGACATTTTGCAAGTTTTTAAGTCTAGACGTGAATTTTATAATAATATGTAGGTAGATAGATATATATATTCTTTATTGTACAAAAACAAAAAGAGACTTAAAGCTAAGTATTGCTTGGGTTTGGACAAACAATTACACTTAAATGATAATGTGACTCTTACCACCGGTATCGGACAGTTGTTTCCGTGCTAATAGGATTCGGAGTATTTGGACAGTAACTCAGCAGTTACTTTTTTCATGTATAAATAAACTGTAATGCACTTCACATCTGGTGGTAAGTTACGTTGTCTGCTACATACCTTGTGACCTATTCAATCTCGTGTAAAACTTAATTTTAGCCATGTTTTTAAAGCAAACCTAATGGTGTTGTAATTAACAAACTCCTCGTTGTAAAAATTAAAATATTTACACCCACAAGTATAGAAATCAAATATTTATAGTGATAAAAATGTCATTATCTAATTTTCAGAGCTCTCAAGGCCAATCCAGCTGCAATGATGATTTAATTTTTATTTTTATTAACATAACGTTGTCACTGTTTGCTAAAAACATCATTGAGTACATTGCGGGATTTGTTGTGCATTCTCTGATAAAAAGAATAAAATGCAGTAAATGTGTACAGGCACTAATATCTTTAAAGGAAAACAAATATACACTCATATATGCAAGAGATAAAGGTGGGCTACTTCATCCTTCTAATATGGTCGTTACAATATGCCGCCGGTGCGAAATTGTCATTCGCAGCAACGAGAATTATAAAAAACTAAAGCCTGAACGCCGTGCTTTATTTTTTGTTGTCAAAACGTTGCAGACATTCAAAAATGAAAATTTATTCCCAACTTTATGGCAACATCAGTTTGATTATGAAAACAATCACGTCATAGATTTGATAGAGCAAAATGCGTGATGGAAAAATATGTAAACACACGGCTAGCTTACTTGACCCGCAATACGGAACAAAAATAGAACGAAAAGGAGCCTTTATAAAAAAATAATTCATTTTAAATCCCAGTAGGTAGCTGTGGGCTCAATTATAAATGATTGTTTTATTTACTTTACCCACCCAACCAAATATCACAGTACAACCACAATGTAGATAACGATAAAAATATCGTGATTTCCCATCCCTAGGTCGGACGCCATTTGCAATTCACGTGACATCTGTCACTAGATTGACGTTGAATCCGCCAATCACAGTGAGCTTCATACCTCTGCACCCCCCCGACTTTTGGCGATTGCGTTTTCAACTAAGAAACGCTCAAAGAGGAGTCTATGGGATAGGTGGTCTGTGGGAGAGTCTGAGGAAATGATATGGGATAATGAGTCGAGTTTAATCAAATTTAATTGTAAAGAAACTTCGATTGGGCTTATTAAGTCTTTACATTGAATGAATTCGTTAAGATTCGATTTTAGGCAAAGATCTAACGTTTTACGTACTGAATTTTCGACATTATTGAGATGAGGTTAGACTGAGACAATGTCTATATTAGTAATAATTTTCCAATAATCATTATAAAAGTGAAAAGAGTTAGCAGGATCAAAGTATATTCCTGGGCTGTGAGCTATAGGCGTTATTGATGGTTCAGCGAGGCAGTGATGATATAGGATTCTGAAAAGATGAAATGAATTTATTTAGCTGGTTTTATCTCATTAGTATGATATTTTATGTTTTTACGATTTACTGCTAAGGTAACGTTATGTTTTCCGTTAACCTTTATTATTTTGTATGGACCTTTCCATAATGGAGATAAGGCCTTGCGAAGTCTATGATGATGTTTAAGATACACCATGTCACCAGTTTTGTACGTTGATGTGCGGCTAGACTGATCATGCCTTATTTGGCTTAGAACGCGATCAATACGTTTTGACGGAGACAAAGACACTGAGTTTATGATCTCATGAGATGAGGAAATTTGGGACATTGCAGATGTGTCAAGCGAGGTTAAATGAACCTTAAAGTTATGAATTTGAACATCGGATTCGGTGGTATTCAAAACAGAGATATTGACTCTATTATTAGGTTTTAAAGTTACAATACAATTTGCTAAGTAAACACCTTCGCTTATAACATGATCTAGGACAAGCGCTTCGCGTAATTCGCGTAATTCTGACTGGTTATTGGAGACTAGGCATTCGATTACGGCTTCCGATCGAGCCGGTATGACGTATGTCGGCTTGTCAAATAGAATAGGTAGCGTGTGATTATCTATCTTCATGAATTTAGAATTGTAGTCTATAATTGCGTTAAAATGACGTAGAAAATCTGTGCCAATGATGCCATCGTATTTAAGATTTATTTCATCATTTATGGCGTGGAAAAGATGTTGAAATGGTTGTTTACAAATTATAAATTCTAAGTTAAACGAACCTAAAGTTTCGCTAAAAGAGTCTGAATCGTTAATGCCTTTGAGTTTTATAATTTTGGAGTTAAAGTTAGGTTTATTAGTTAAACTCGATTGTTTCACAATACTGACACTTGCACCAGTATCTATTAGGAAACAGAGAGGCTTAGGAGAGTATTTAGTGTTAAGATTTGTAAAAGGTAGAGACACCTTATTTTTATGTTGGCTTATTTCGAAGATGGCTCTGAAACGCGTTGGTTTACAGGCTGAGATTTAGTATCATTTGACATAGAATTAGTGTAAGAGTTAGATAAGTTAGATTCAGTAGTATTAGGACTCAAACTTTTAGATTGAGATGAATAAGATTTAGTAAGACTCGATCCGTGAGGCTGAGATGAATTAGATTTGGTAAGACTCATTTGTTGATGAGATGTATTAGATTTAGTAAGACTCGAACCGTGAGGCTGAGATGCGTTATTAAAAGTATGACTCAGTCGTTGCTGAGATGAATACGATTTAGTAGGACTCAGTCGTTGCTGAGATGCGTAAGATATAGTAGGACTCGGTTGCTCCTTGCAGCATTGCCTAGATGATTTATTATGACTCAATCCGTTTGGCTGAGATGTAAAAGAATTAGTAATTTTAGGATTAGTATTATAAGAGTTCGTGCCGTTATTAGAATTAGATTTCAGCAGACACGGAGACGAAATCAGTTCTCGTTTAAATTGTCATCCGTGATTTCATTACTATAATTACTAACTTCGTCGCGATAGTGGACGCGATTATTAGGTGCATGTGAACTAGCGGCTGCACTCTGAGCGCGCGTGGCGGTCTCGGGTTGCGAGCCGGGCTGAGTGTGGCGTTGATTATTGTTGTATTGGCGCTTTCGACACTCGGATATAATATGACCTTTGTTCTTACAATATGCACAGAATTTAATGAAGTTTGATTGACCTTCGCCTTTGTTTTGGAATGACGAGGATGAGGATGTAGGATTTACGTGATAAGATTTGTGGAAGCTGGAATTAGGACGAGATTTACTCTTATGAAAGCATTCGGAAGATGAGTGGCCTTGTTTATGGCAGATTGAACAATTTTTAAAAGATTTATTAGAGATGCGAGTGAGATTTGATATTTTCTCTTCCTCTGTGGCTAGTGTTATAGCATCATTCAAAGTTAGCGGATTTCGGCATCTGACAATAGTCGAAATGTTAGAATTAAGACCCATTAAAAAGGTGTTAAGGGCTAGATCTTCCATTGCGGCGATTCTACCTAATAATTGGGATTTATCTTGGCAGGAATAATGGATATCGGCTTGCAATCTAGTGAGGCAAGACTCGATTCTAAGCGAAAATTGTGTAACAGTTTCTGAAGATAATTGTTTGCAATTTTGGAGATCGACCAGGAGATGAGACGAGTGTTTTTTCTCGCCGAAGGTTGATTTTAAAAATCGTTTAAGTTCGGGCCAGGAATTGAAATTTTTAAGGCTACATGCCATTTGGGCCTTTCCGTCTAATTGTGAAATAATAAATTTGGATAATATTAATTGTTGTTCTGGCGCTGCTAAGAACATTGCGTTATCGCAGTTTGTAAGGAATGCAGGGAGAGTATCGCGATCCCCATTATAAGGTCGGATAAATTTAGTAAGGATGTTGAGAGTGACCTTCTCAACTTTGACGGCGGCTTGGCAGTCCTCGGAATAAGACATCTTGTATAAGAGTTTAGGATTTGGAAGGAAATAGAATAGATTGAGTTATGTTAAGTTGTAAAAATATTAAGATAGTCTAAGATATAGGAAATAATTATAAGAGATTAAGATGTAGAAAACACTGATTTTAAATTAAACTGAGATAAAATTTTCCAATAAAATAATTTGGCAATTGAAATAGAATGGCAAAAGTACTTACATGAAGATGAAAGATATCATTATTTGGAATGTAGTACCTAGGAACAGAAGAATATGATATTAGTAATGCTACACGTGTCGTATGGCGCGGCGCGACCTACTTAGCGCGACGGCGACGATGTGTGCGGCGATCACGTGGCGGGGGCTGGTGAACGAGTTGCGATGATGATGCAATGTGGTGGTCCGATGCGCTGCCGGTGATGATTGTCCAACAGGCTGGAGATAGTTGTCCACAGGTGGTGATGCTGGAGTGGTCCCTGAGGAGAGGAGGTCCTAAGTAGTTAGGTTTTTTTTCTGATGCGGGCTCACGCGTTGGGCGGAGACTTAACGTCGACCAGGGTGTGTTCTTGCACGGCGTGATGCAGGCTCGGCGCTAGGCGGGAGGCTGACTGTGGACCACGTGTGTGCTTGCTCGGCGTGACGCAGGCTCGGCGCTGGGCGGGAGGCTGACTGTCGACCACGACTGGGAGCTGGTGCTGGATGCGGGCTCGGCGCGAGGGGCTGAGACTGACCGTCGATCACGATGACTCGGGCGGCGACCACGGATTCTTTTCTAATGTCTGGGCTTGTAGAAGCCACTAGGACATCATCACACTTCTGACACCAATGTTAGGCGGCAGCCGCGTGGAGTCTTTTTAAAAAACACTTTTTGAACACACTAAAGTTTATTGATGGAAACTATCTTAGGGAAACCTCACTTTCCTTTCAGGACACTAGTTAATGTATGAGACGCGAGACTGGAGGAGTCGGACCGGAGGTTGAAATGCAACTGTTTAAAGCGCATGGCTGTAATTAGTTTTATGTAAAGTAAATATGTTGATCTAAGCAAATTTATCATAGTAAAGTTAGGTATAACATCATTATCATCATCATTAGGATCGACGCGCGTTTCGTTATACATCGATTGCTAAAAAGTAAGCTAGTTTGGTGATGATGCATTATAACAATCGATGTATACCGAAACGCGCGTCGATCGCGCGTACATCTGAACAGGGCCTTAGTCACCAGCAGAAATACAACACTGCCAAAGCATCATTTAGCTGCAGCTTTTCACAAGGTGGAGGTATTTGCATCTAGGCTGGCAGCTCAGTCACAAGCGGAGAAATCCCTATCTCTGGATGTGATGTGTCTGTGATGAAAATCATATGGCACACTCAGCAGGCAATGTAGATACTTCCAACGATATATTAAGAATTTCCAAATGAGCTTAAACTTTTCAGGTTTTCATACAAAAAAACAA
Organism: Udea olivalis; assembly: GCA_947369235.1. Taxonomy (NCBI): domain Eukaryota; kingdom Metazoa; phylum Arthropoda; class Insecta; order Lepidoptera; family Crambidae; genus Udea; species Udea olivalis. Next base: position 14,627,435 of record OX376343.1, read on the forward strand.
ATCAGACCGACTTGTATACTAAGTATTTGTAGTGAATAAAAAGTAATTTCCCCTAGATAGTGTATCTTGCTACATTACCTACAGAATATGTCGTATCATTTTCCTGACAGTACAAATAATCACCCCGTATTTTTACTATCCAGGTAATGTACATGTACTACTTCTTGGGTCACCGTTTGATGGATCTGCCGCTATCGGTGGACCGCAAGGAAGTCATCGCGGAGAACACGTACCTCTTGGCTCTGGACGGCGACATCGACTTCAAGCCCTGCGCAGTCACGCTGCTGATAGATCTCATGAAGAAGAACTCCAACTTGGGAGCTGCTTGTGGCCGCATTCACCCAGTCGGATCCGGTGAGTAATGGGGTACAGGCTACAGATATGGGCATTTTTGAATTTGTCGGAAAGAAAAAAAAATTAAGTGTAAACTTTGTACAGACAGAAGGTAGATCACGTAGGTGCAGGGCAAGTAAGAGTAACTTAATAGCGAGTATCGGTTATTGTAATTTTACTGTTTATTCGAAATGGACATCGCCCGAGCGGCCTTACATAATTTAGCTTACTTAGTTAGGATGCCTCAACATGAATATAATAAGGCTATAATATCTTGCAAACTCTCCGCGAAGATTTACAGGATATGTCTTGTTGACGTTAATAGTACATTATGATATAAGTGCGGTAAGTTGAAAATTACAGCCGAGGCGATATTGCTAGCCCGAGCCGTAGGCGAGGGCTACAAGAAAGCAGAGGCTGTAATTATTAAAGCGCACGTATGTCATACGACGTTTTATAACATATTTGAGAGGAAATAAATAAAAATCGGACTTTCTAAAACAAATAAAATCTTTAATCACTTGCTAGAGCAGTTAGAAAATGTTTACTTGTTCACAAATTAGCGATGCGCGCGCATCAGCGCTTTTTTTAAGGCAAAAGGCATTAAAAACAGCCAGTATTACTAATAAAGTAAATTAATATTTCTGTGTTTTTGTTACAGATGGTTGTAATTTATTGTCAAAATTAAATAAATTAAAGAATTAAATGTTTATTTTATTATATTTCATCTCCCAAAGTTAATTTTATTCATAAAATGTTGACCTCTTTTCTGACATAAAAACTTTTATTTTTAGACGGAGCATCTTGCTAAACCGTACGTTTTACCATAATAAAAAAAACTCGTGCGTTTTACATTACATTACCGCACAAGTGCGTAATGAGATACATTACGTTATTGAAATTGGTGAAATAAGAGACCCTTTACGAG